>CM046669.1:17391504-18626504 GCA_025594165.1 Tamias sibiricus | reverse complement strand
GGCACAATTGTAGAGGAGGAAAAGTTTATTTCAGGGCTCATGGTTTCAGAGGTCCCAGTCCATAGAAGTCTGGCACCATGCCACGGGCTCCAGGTGAGGCTGAACATCAAGGCAGAAGAGTGTGGCGGAGGGAAGCCGTTTGCACGAGGATCAGGAATCAGAGAGAAAGAGAGAGAGAGAGAGTCTTCACTTGCCAAATACAAATATATACCCCAAAGCCACTCCTCCAATTCCTACCTCCTCCAGCCATACCCTACCACTTCGTTTACCACTCAGTTAATCCCTTTCAGGGGATTAATTCACTGGTTGGGTTAAGATTCTCACAACTCAATCATTTCTCCTCCAAACCTTCTTGCATTGTCTCACATGTGAGCTTTTGGGGGTCACCACATCTAAACCATAACAACCTTTAATATAAAAAGGGTCTTAGTATCTTTACACATGGCATCATCTTTAAATGCACACAATTACTTAAAAAGTAAACATATTTGTCCATGTACCACTTAAAATCATATTCAGACAAGAGGTATGAGTTTTTATTTGGGAAATGCTATATGGTCTCTGTTTGTTTGTTTTTTGTTTGCTTGTTTGTTTTAACAGATACAGCCTGTTATAGTCCTGAAGTAAGAAATGACTGACCACACTGAAATGAATTTTAACTAATATTTATAGCCACATCAAATTAGTAAATTCTCAGGATAATTATGCAAATTTCACTTTCCCTTTTTTACTGTAGTGTTCTAAAAACAGTTGAAATCAGGTAGTATGAGTCTTCCAGTTTTGATATTTTCAGATTGCTATTTCAAGATTTGTTATTTTTAATCTTGGTGCCTTTTCTCAGCCTATTCTAGATCCTCTGCATTTTTGTATAAATTTTAGAATAGCCTTGTCAATTACTTCAAAAATTCCTGATTAGATTTTGCTTGGGATTGTATTGAATCTAGAGATTCAACTTGGGAAGAAAGAACATATTCAACAATACTGAGTTTATTCTATGAACATGGTATATCTATACATTTAATTAGGTCTTCTTTAATTTCAAATCAACAATATTTTGAAATTTTCAACATAGAGTTTTCACGTGTCTTTTGTTAAATTTATTCCTAAGTATTTTGTATTTATAATGGTAGAATTATTTTCACCTTATTTTTGGATTGTTTGTTAACATATAGACATAAAATTGTTTTTTTAAAAATGTTGACCCATTTCATAAATCTTGTTAAATTCACTTGTTAGTTCTATTGACTTTTTTTTTTTTTTTTTTTGGTAGATTTTAAAGGGTTTTCTATATAAATAATCATGCATGCTGTCTGTGAAGAAAAGTCAGTTTTATTTTTTTCCTTTTCAATCTTTATTGACACTTTCATTTCTGGCCTTACAAAACTGGCTAGGACATCTAGTACAATGCTCAATAGAATAGGTGAAAATAGCCATTCTTTCCTTTTTCATAAAACTAGGGAGAAACTATTCAATATTTCATTAATATATAGTATGATAGATGTATGTTTTTCAGAAATACCCTTGCTTAGGTCAACCTTCTTTTTATTCCTAATTTAATGAGAATTTATCATGAATGGATATTAAATTTTGTCAAATGCTTTTTATGTATCTATTGCATAAATCATGTGACTTTTTTCCACTATATCATTACCAGAGTAAATTACATGGACTGATTTTTAAATATTAAACCAACCTGGAATTCTTGGGGTATAAATCTTACTTAGGTATGATGTATTTTATAGATGTAGAAAAAAATTAACAAAGTTCAAAATTGCTCATGGAAAAAAATCACTTAGCCCCTAACTGGATAATGGGCCTGGGGTTCTTTTTGTAAGAAGGTTTAATAACAGATTCAATCTAAAAAACAGACATATCATTTAAATTTTCTTTCTTCTTTTTTTAGTATATTGCTGTTTTTTCAAGTAATTTATGCATTTCATTTGAATTGTTGAATTTATTGATAGAAAGTTGTTCACAATAATTGCTTATATTCTTTATTGTCCACAAGATCCATAGTAATATTCTCTTCATTCCCAGTGTTGGTAAATTTGTGCCCTCCCCCTTTTTCTTATCAGTCTAGCTAGGGGCTAAGCAATTTTTTCAAGGGACAGATATTGGGTTTGTCCTTTTATTTTTTTCCCGCAATTTGCTTACTAACTCATTGATTTCTGTATTTTTCTTTATTATCTTTTCCTCCAAATTTAATATGCTTATATTTTTATAGTTAATGTGGAAACTTAGTTTACTTTCTTTCTTTCTTTCTTTCTTTTTTTTTTTTTTTTTGGAACCGGGGATTGAACTCAGGGACACTCAACCACTGGGCCTCATCCCCAGCCCTTTTCTGTATTTGATTTAGAGACAGGGTCTCACTGAGTTGCTAAGTGCCTCTCCATTGCTGAGGCTGGCTTTGAACTCTTGATCCTCCTGCCAAATGCTGGGATTACAGGCGTGCACCACCACGCCTGGCTGGAAACTTAGTTTATTAATTTTAAATGTTTCCCTTTCAGTTTCTGCCTGCTTTTAGTTATTCTCTGTTGCCTTTAAAATAATTTGGTATACTATTTTGTCCATGGTTTATAATTTTTAACTTTAGATAGTCTAATACAGATTATTCTGCAATTACTGGAACTGGAGTTTGGAAGACCTGTCTTTTAGTCTAAGATCCAAACTTTATAATCTTAGTTAAGTATTCTAACCCGGTGTCAATTTCTTCATCTGTAATATGGGGTTTATATGACAACATGTATTTTAGAAGATTGTTTGTCATGCAGAGTAAACAAAATAACGCATACAGAAATACTTTTTGAAAGAATAACATGATATATAAATTGGTTTTGTGCCATTGATGCAACCCAAAGAGTATCTCCCATAGTCTACACATGCATTTCCATTCAAAATCAAAGCACAACATAAGTCATTTAATTTTGACAGGTGGTCAGATAGTCCTTGTGGGTTTTTTTTGTTGTTGTTGTTTGTTTTTGTTGTTGTTTGTTTGTTTAGTTGTAGTTGGACATAATAGCTTTGTCTTATTTATTTTATGTGGTGCTGAGGATAAAACCCAGTGCCTCACATGTGCTAGGCAAGTGTTTTGCACTGAGCCACAACCCCAGCCCCAGGAAGATAGTCCTTTATCCTCTTCCAAGATATTCCAAGTAACCTTGTAATGATATGCAGATTCATTTTCAAGAAATTGATTAAATACCTACCATGCATATGTTAAACACTTTCATATGCAATATCTAATTCAATTTCTCTCACATAAAAATGATGCCTTTTGATATATCAATATATATTAACAATATATGATAAAATTTACATAATATAAAATATGTATATTAACAATATATGTAAATAATATATATTGATATAAGTAACAATATATACACAATAACGTAAAAGTTTTTTCACACTTTGATTCCACTCTTAAAAATGTATCCTAGCCCGGCGCGGTGGCGCACGCCTGTAATCCCAGCACTTGGGAGGCTGAGGCAGGAGGATGGCGAGTTCAAAGCCAGCCTCAGCAATGGCGAGGCACTTAGCAACTCAGTGAGACCCTGTCTCTAATAAAATACAAAAAAAAAAAGGGCTGGGGATGTGACCCAGTGGTCGAGTGCCCCTGAGTTCAATCCCTGGTACCACAAAAAAAAAAAAAAAAAATTGTATCCTAAGAACATCCTTAGACCTGGCACCCACATTTTTGTGCAAAATGCTTTCTGCAGCCTTATTCATGATAACAAAAAAGAAAGAAAGAAAGAAAGAAAGAAAGAACTAAAATAAATGTATGTAAGGTATTAGTCAGATTATGATACATACATATATATACACATATATACATATACATACATATATATACATATATCTGCACATACAATGTGACTCCACCATTAGGAACATATTTTCAAATATTATGTAATCACATGATAAAATGTACATAATATAAGATATAAAGAATAAGGCTACTCTTTAAACATCATGATTATACTTTTCTTCAAAAATATAAATTAGAAAAAATAGTTAGAAGGAAATATTCCAAAATGTTAACAGTGATTGTCTCTTGGGAGGATACAATCAGGAGGAGTTTGTCTTCACATAGTTTGCCAGGGTTTTACATTGTTCACAGTGAATGTATAATTTTTTGTTTTTGTTTTTCCCTTTGGACCCTAGATATACTCAGAATTGAATTAGTCATACTCTTTAGTTCAAGGAACATTCTCCTCATAAGTACATGCATAACTATTATCTGTTATTTTTTGTTGATTATAATGTAATAAATACAAATCAACTGCTGAATTTGAAAGCTAAGACTCCTATAAAAGTTCACATGTAGGGGGCTGAGGTTGTGGCTCGGCGGTAGAGCGCTTGCCTAGCACTTGCAGGGCCCTGGGTTTGCTCCTCAGCACCACATATAAATAAGTAAACAAAATAAAGGTATTAGTCCATCTACAACTAAAAAGAAAAAGATATTTTTAAAAAAAGTTTACATGTAGCTATGAATCCTTCCCCAGCTCATTTACCACTTTCTCTACCTAAGTTAAACAGTGTATCAATTCTTATCATTCCTTTAATTTCCTTTTAATGAAGCCACATTTGATTAATATATAGTCCTAAAAAGCATATATTTTAAATTTTGATGGCTTTAACTTTTTAAATAGCATAGCCTACTATGTATTGTCTTGGTGCTTTTTTTTACTTCTATTGTATTGCAAAAATTTGTCCATACTGATGCATGCAACCATAGCTCATTTATTTTGATGACTATTTAATATTTTATTGTGTGACTATATTGCCATTTATTTGGTATTTAGGCTAGTTTCAAGCTTTTGCTGTTATAAACAGTACTGCAGTAAACATCTTTGCACATGTGTCCAGTGCCCCCTGTGTGACAAATCCTTTTGGATATAACCCCTAGAATGGGAATGCTTTCCACAGTGTATATGAAAGTCCAACTTTAAAAGAGGTCCTTTACACACAAAGCTCCTTTACACACATTCCTTCTTTTGAGAAATGTCTAGTCAGATCCTTTGCCCATTTTTAATGAGTAGTCTGTTTTCTTGCGTTTAAACTGTTTGAGTTCCTTATATATTTCGAATATTAACCCCTTATCAGATATCTGGTTTGCAAATGTTTTCTTCCAATCCAGACTGCTTCTTCACCTGTTTAATTGTTTCTTTTGCTGACAGACGCTTTTTATTTGATGCAATCCCATTAATAGATGCATGAAAAACTGCTGGATGTCACTAACCATTAGGGAAATTGCAAAGGAAAAACCATAATGAGATTATCAACTCACACCTGTCAGAAAGGCTATTGTTACAAAGATAAAAGATTAAGTGTTGGCAAGGATAAACAGAAAAGGGAACCCTAATACGCTGTGGGAATGTTCATTAGAGCAGACATTATGGAAAACAGCATGTGAGTTTCCCCCAAAAAACTAAAAATAGAACTGCCAAGTGATCCAGCCATACTACTTCTGGGTACATATCCAAAGGAAATGAAGTCAGTATGTGGAAGAGGCAGCTGTACGGCTGTGTTTGTTGCAGCAACGTCCACATTAGCAAAGAAATGGAAACAACCTAAATGCCCATCAAAAGAGTGGATAAAGAAAATGTGGTGAAAGTACACAGTGGAACATGACTCGGTCATAAAAACATCACGAAATCCCGTCATTTGTGACAACACGGATGGAACCAGAGATGATTATATGAGGTGAAATAATTCAGGCACAGAAAGACAAACACGGCCCGATCTCACTCGTATATGGAATCTAAAACAATCAAACCACAGAAATGGAGAGTAGAGCAGGGCAAGAAGGCGCACGCCTGTAATCCCAGTGGCTCAGGAGGCTGAGGCAGGAGGATCGCAAGTTCAAAGCCAGCCTCAGCAAAAGGGAGGTGCTAAGTAACTCAGGGAGACCCTGTCTCTAAATAAAATATAAAAAGGGCTGGGACTCGGGGGCTGGGGTTGTGGTTCAGCGGTAGAGCGCTCGCCTAGCACGTGTGCGGCCCGGTTCGATCCTCAGCACCACGTTAACATAAAACGCATTGTGTACAACTAAAGCAAATAAATAAATAAATATTTAAAAAAAAAAAGGGCTGGGATTCAGTAGTTAAGCACCCCTGGGTTCAATCTCTGATACCAAAAAATTTTTAAAAATATATTTAAATAGAGGTTAAAGGCAACAAAGTTTCAGTAAGGCAGGGGGTAGGTTCTTTGAGGTCTATTGTGCAGCACAGTGACTATATAGTTAATAACAAGGTGTTATATACTTGAAAATCGCTAAGAAATTAGATTTTTAAGTGTTCGTGCCACAAAAATGAGTATTTGAATGATGGATATGTTAATTCACTTGATTTAATCATTTTGTGTTATACACATATCATAGCATCATATTATACTCAATAAATATATACAATTATAATTAGCCAATTAATAATTATAAGATAGCATCAAATTATTTTTCCCAGGTGGTTGCATCAACCATTGTACAGACCCACCATCAGTGTATAAGATCTTGTGGGTCCACACCCTGATCAGCATTAGGTATTAACCGGTGCATTACTTTTTTTTTTTTTTTTTTTTTTTTTTGTGGTACCGGGGATTGAACTCAGGGGCACTCGACCACTGGGTCACATCCCCAGCCCTTTTTTGTATTTTATTAGAGACAGGGTCTCACTGAGTTGCTAAGTACCTCGCCATTGCTGAGGATGGCTTTGAACTCACGATCCTCCTGCCTCAGCCTCCCAAAGTGCTGGTGCATTACTTTTATATTCAGGAAAAGAAGAGTGTCCTTAAAGACAAAGAACAACAAAATCCCCTAAATTCTGGGAAATATTTGGGGTACAGAAAGTGCTGTTGGCGGAAACCAGCAACTTGGCAAAAACTTTCCAGTTCTAGAAAGCCTCTCCTAGCAATGAAGTGGAGACAGTGCAGGGGTGTGAGAAGGGAGGGGACTGCAGGATTTTGTGTCTTGGGAACTTTTTCCAGCAGATGGTGAGATTATGCTGCAGGTCTGAATTAGAAACCTTTCTCTCTGTCTCTCCTTCTCTTCCGGCAACCTCTCTCCTTCTCCCTCCCAATCTCTCCCCCTGAAATACAAACACTGGATCAGCCAGATTTGTATTCTCTGCAATATATGCAATATATTCTCTCTTTGCAGGTATCTGAATGCTGATCTGCTTATGTAGTGTTTTCTCTTTTCTGAACCTCAGGGTAAGAACCCACTGGTTACACTAAGTGGGGTGATGGAGTCTTGAACAAGAAAAAAGAAACTCAGAGCAATAAGAATTGGAAAGCTGCTTCAATAGTGGCCCCCTGCTTGACCATCCTAAGTTGAGTCCCAGTTTCTATCACTTTGCAATTGCCTGGGGCATGATATGCAGCACCAGAGGCACTTGCGGATGTGTCTTTGCTGATCCGTTCTGAGCAAGGTAGGCAGCTGACTTAAAAATATACAGAAAAGCAACAACAGAGATGATTGTCTTGAGAACCAGATTAACTGTCAGCTCAGCCTTAGGTGGATGGTTCAGCCTGGAGGATGTGCCCCAGAGGCCCAGCTCCATGGCCACTTCACAGTGTAAATCAGCCAGCCATGGGACTGCGGTTTTCACAGTAGGCTTAGCAGAATTCTCTCAGGTTTCTGGAGAAAGTAAGAGAATTGGGGAGGCCGTCAGCATTCCACCCTGTTTTTGAATAGAAGCAGAGTGACTTCAAAATAGTTTATTTGATGTTATTTGGTTTCCAAATCAAATATTCTTTGAAGAAAAAAAATCCTCTGTTTTAAACAAAGTTTGGAAACCAGTAATAGAGGCCTTAGGACCTTAATAGGGAAAAGGGTAATAGAGGGGTAGATCTGAAATACCTTTGGGACAGCAGAGCAGTGTAGAATGAGATGCAACATGGGGGTCTGTGTTGCTGAGAGCCAGGCCACCTGATTTCAAAACCACCCAAGTAGGAAATAAGGTTTGTATTGTTTGATGAAAGTTGGAGCCAAACCCAAGGCTCTTGCTTCAATATGAAGTGAGAGAATGAGGGCACTATGGTCTGACTATGATTTATTTCTGTCTCTCCAGAGGTTCGTGTGAGTGGTGGCTTGGTCCCCAGGGTGGCAATACTGGGAGGAGGGGGAAGCTTTAGGAAATGGGGCCTAGCACATCACAATAGCCAAAGTATGGATCCAGCCCAGATGCCCATCAAAAGATGAATGGATGAAGAGAATGTGGCCTACATACACAATGGAGTTTTACTCAGCCGTAAAGAAGAATGAAATGATGTCATTTGCGGGTAAATGGATGGAACTGGAGCACATCATGCTAAGTGAAATAAGCCAGGCTCGGAAAGTCAAGGGTTGAATGTTTTTCTCTCATATGTGGGAACTAGACCAAAATGAGAGGGAAAAGGGGGGAGGGATTGGATGTCATAAAGATCAGCGGAGTTAAAGAAAGCAATCAAAAGGGAGGGAAGGGGGACAGGAAATGGAAGGACATGCAGAATGGCTTCAACAAAATCACACTGTGTGCATGTATAAACATACCACTGTGAATTCCCCCATATGTATATCTGTAAAGCAACAATTAAAAAAAAATGAGTGAAAGGAAGAGCAGTACAGGAAGGAGAATGGGGAAGGGAGGAAGGGAGGGAAAGGGGGTCACCAGAGACTGAAATGGAATAAATCAAATTATGCAGAACTATAATACACTCATAAACAAAATAAAGAAATGAGGTCTAGTAGAAGGGACTTCGCTCTTTGAAAGGGCAACGGTTTTTTTTCTCCTGTAACCCCTAAGGAGTTCCTGGGTGAGGGCTGTTATAAAAGGAGCAAGCCTGGCGCTCTCTGCTTCATGCCTCCAGATGTAATCTTTTTGCTCCTGGTTGCGCTTCCGCCATCATTATCTGCCATAAAGCAAGGGGACCAATGGGCAGCTCTTGGCACAAAGCCTGCACTGTGCTGTTTACGCTTTTAACCTTCCAAACCATGAGGTAAATAAATCCCTTTCTTATCAAGTTTGCCTGTCTTAGGCCTAATACAGAGGTGAACAATGGAGCCAGTTTTGTTTACCATTGAGTTCTTTCTTGTGCTTAGCCTAGTATGATATTTAAAGAGTTGTTTAAAAAAAAAAAAAAAAAAAAAAAAAGGATGATGGAGAGAGACAGATCATGTGGGCAGGGCCAAGGGTCTCTTTTCAAACCATTTGGAGACTCCCCCCCACCAAAAAAAAATATATATATATAGCTCCTTACACACAAATGAAATTCCCAAATTCTCCACTACAGAACACAATGAAGAAAAAATTCAGAATAATAGTCAGCAAACAATGATCTCACTTACAGAAAAATGCTATCAAGTCACCTGTCATACATCTCATGTCAAACAAGACGGCTTCCTTTGAACACTCCAGTGGAAACTGGTAATGAAATGAACTTCTAGAAACAGAATGAGGTGCCCTGCTGTCTATAATTGTAAACACACAATTTTTAGTTTTAGGAACATAAGCTAAAAATGACCTTGGCTTGGCAGTAATTGATCCTCAGCCCTTATATCTGAAGATAGAGAGGTGAAAACTCTTGGTCCCTGGCCATCACCTGAGGTCGCCATTGCCCAGGGGAGCACCCCCTTTTCTTATAGCAGGAAAGGCATTCTTTGCAAAGATCAAAAGGGGCTGAAAGTCATTAGTATGTATTTTAATAGAAGGACATAAAGCACGCTCTATTCTGCACTATTCTTTGAAAAAAAAAAAGTGTGTACAGTCAAAAAAACCACACTTAACTCTGAAGGCAGTGTAAAATGCTGCTTGTTCATTATAAGGATCTGTTATTGACTGGGCTTTTATTTTGAGTATAAGCAGCAAAACCAAAAATTAATTTCAATCCACAGAATCAAATCTTGGGGAAAGCTTGACCCAGGAAGAGCAGGTGATCTTGCCTATTATTTATAAAACATTCCTACATGACAGCATAAATGTTCCAAGGGCCTGGAATCCTGTTGGAGCTCTCAGACAGAGCAGCCCTGAAAACTTCAGGGTGGCCCTCGCCAAGAAGGATGTGAAAACAGAATTTAGTTAAATATGATTATGAATTGAAGGACAATAACTTGAAGGAAGTAGACTACACTCATTGCATTTCCCAATGGCTTGAAACTGGTAAGCCAATTGCATTGGGCCCTACCAGTTAGAGCAGACCACAAACAGACCTTCAGGGAAGAATTCTCTGTTTAAGCTAAACTATATAAAATACAGGATCAGAGTCCAATCAGAGAGAAGCATGCAATTTACAAATTTTAAGACATTTGTACCAAGATGAAAGAACGGAAAGATGTCAGTCCAGAGTTGAGCTCCTGTGTTCACATTCTTCTAGTTCATAGCTGGTTGATTTGATTATATCCCAAAACCTTACCTCATTTACAGTTGTAACTGCCAAACCCTGGGCTCCTCCCCCCAAAAGGATTTGAGTCTTTTTGATGCAGTAAGAAGTTTATATAATATTTGAAGCTGATAAATCCTAAAGTGACCTCCTCTAAATTCTATTAATCTGATGCTTCAGTAGTTTAGCCAAAGGGTTTTTTTTTTTTGTTGTTGTTGTTATCTTCCCTGGTTCAGTAAACCAGGAACATGTGTGTGTGGCCTACATTCACTAGACATGAATCAGAGAGGATTCATTCACTATGTGTTTATGACTCCTTAGCTGGTGCCAGGCACTTTTCTAGATCCTGGGAAATCAGCAAGGAACAAAGTAAAATTCTAGCTCCAGGGAGCTTTCTTCTAATTTTAATCAACAATGTACTGATAGAGACAAAAGAAGCAAAATGTCTCTTGATGGACCAGAGATGGTGATTTTTTATTTTTTATTTTTGTGGTGCTGGGGATTGAACCCAGGGCTTATGTGCATGTGATGCGGGCACTCTACCAACTGAGCTATATCCCCAGCCTAAGATGGTAATTTTAAGACTTCCCTCAGTAACAAATCACCAAGAAGGTTAGACAGTGTCTTTCACATTTCATCTCAAGCACTCAATCCCTCTAGTCCAACTGTGGGCATAAACAGGTCCCAGCACAGATATAACAAGGGTTAAGGGGAATAGGACCTTACTTATGTGACCCAAATCTTCATCCTAAAATAGATAGGGATTACTTACAATTAAATATTGATACCAACTATAGTGATCAAATTTTCCCCAGAGAGTCCCCATTTTTCAGGTTCTGGTTTTTTTTTTGTTTGTTTGTTTGTTTTGTTTTGTTTTTGTTTTTTGGTACTGGGGATTGAACTCAGGGGCACTCGACCACTGGGCCACATCCCCAGCCCTTTTTTTGTATTTTATTAGAGACAGGGTCTCACTGAGTTACTAAGTGCCTCGCCATTGCTGAGGCTGGCTTTGAACTTGCGATCCTCCTGCCTCAGCCTCCCAAAGTGCTGGGATTACAGGCGTGCGCCACCATGCCCGGCTAGGTTGTGTTTATTAACACATTTTCTATAGAAGATGAATTCTACTGTAGAAGTTGAGGGGGGGTGGGGGGAAGCAAGCCATTTCCCAGGGTGTCTTTCAGATTAGAAACAGGGGTCAGGGTGAGTCTTCAGGACACCAGGGCTTACTAACGGGCAGATGGATAAAAAGCCTGAAGCAGAGCAGCATCCTGAGAGGTGGCTATAGACTAGCAAGAAATTGTGTTTCAGGGAAGAGTTTCCAGCCAGAGTTCACGTCTAACCATGCTAGTGGACCAGAGAGGTCTTATAAACTAAAGCCGAGAAAGTTGTGTTGCCCTTTGTCCAGTAAAGGGTCATTTGTGTCACAGGAAAGAAGAGTTTCAGCCAAGAGGTGGAGAGAAAGCCAGAATGCCCTTTTGGGAGAGGAGGAAATATGGGATGACACTGGAAAGGCCTCAACACCATGAGGGATGATTGGTCTCACTCCCTCACTGGCCTCCTTGCCTCTACCCTATCCTGCACACCACTCACTCCCAGAATACATACTCCTGGGTTCAAAGTTCTTTGATGGCACCATTATCACCTGCACAGTAAATGTCAAGTTCATTAGCACTCACAGGCCATCCTAGTACAAACCTGTAACTGCCAGTCTTTTCCACTGCATTCTTTCCTAACAGATGCGGTCCCTCAAGGGTGTATACTATTTCTTTTTTGGTACCTTACATCACCCTGTCTCTGCCCATTATGATATAGCCCTCGCCTCCTGTGGTTGAATGAATGGAAAATTAAGTGAGAGAAAATGAAGGTCTGATATTAATACTGATTGCAACAATGGATTTCTGAGTCCCCAAAGAGAACTTGATGATACTCTGCAATCCTCCTCCATTGTGAAAATGTTTCAGCCAGTTGAAAGCATCTCTCTATATAAGAATTCCCTAGGGGCTGGGGTTGTGGCTCAGCGGCTGGGCTAGCACCACGTAAAAGTAAAACGCATTGTGTACAACTAAAGCAAATAAATATTAAAAAAAAAAAAAAAAAAAAAATTCCCTATATTCTGTTGTTGCTTAGCCACTGTCAAAAGTGTTTTGTTTTGGTGCTTGAATTACCTTGATATTTCCTCATTACAACTCCACAAGCCCAATTGACCTGGAAATCTCTGATTGCAGTAGGATTCTCTTAGTGATTTGACAAGTGTGTCTGGAAGAATTACTGTTTAGCGGGCCACTAAGACAGAGCTGCATGCACAGTCCCCTGACTTGCGCATAGAATTGCCAGAATCACTGGGACGATAATAGGCTTTGCTTTGTGAGTCCTCTGGTGGCACATTTATTTTTAGCTCTTCTGGAGGAGCTGGAGACTTGCCCCACTAATTCACTATGACGTTGTTTGCTAATTAGGTGTCTTGACACAGCAGGCATCCCTGTCTTGAACATTTCTTTTCTTTCTTTCTCTTTAATGTGCCAGCAAGCTGTCTGCCTTTTAGCAGCCTGATCTTTCAGAAATGTTACCTGCCATGTAAAATGAGATAAGGCACAAGGCCAGGAGGGCACGGCGCAGTGCGGGCATCTGGGGGGGTCCTTGAGACACTCATGGACACTCATGGGAGGTACCCCATGAGCAGGCATTTTGACCCTCCTTGCTTTTCAGAGAAGCAAGCCTTAACTGAGAAGTCCTCGTAGCTGAGGTTACACAACGGGAGAGAGAAAAGGAGATGGAACCAGAGCCTCGTGGGTTCCTCCGCAAAACAAAAACCTTTGTCCTCAACCACTACCCTAGACGGCCTTCCAGACCAGGGCTCTGAGTGGCCGCTACTCAGAGTACTACGGTACTCTGCAGAGAGGAGAAGTCGCAGCGCTGTTGGAAAGGCACTGCTCCTGGCAGAGCAGAAATGTCTCTGGGCACCAGCACTCTGAGGGCCTGGATGGATTTCGGCTGCAGAGCTTGGCCCCTCCACGGCTTCCTGCAGGCCGCCCTTAGAGCCCCTGCAAGAACTTCTTCCTGTAAATGCAAACTCATAGCTGCACAGCTCGGCCCCTCCCTTCGCGCCCGCCCTCTCCACTCCAAGTTCAAGTTCAGCTCCGCGGGAGAGAACGGCAGGAACTCCTCCGTGTTCCGGGAGTCCATTGTCTCCCATTGCTCCCCTCCCAGCCCGGGGCCTGTGGGCCGAGCAGGAGCTAACCAGCGGGGCGCGGAGCTACCTGCTCGCCCGCGGAGGGCCCAGCTCCCCGCGTGCGCGCTGACATTTTCTGGAGCATGGGCGAGGCCACCTGACAAAGGTGTAACGGGGAAAGCGGGACAACCCACTGAGGAAAGGACGCAGCTGCAACCCAGCTGCTCAAGATACTTGGTCAGCAAGGAGCAGACTCGACGTGCAATAGGGAAAGAGTCCCCAGAAGGACAGAGGAGAGCTCGCCCCCAGCCACCTGCCAGGCAGAAGGTACAAGGCTCGCCCAGGCTCCTGGGAGACCGCAGGAGCCGGAAGAGGCAGCTCCTAGCTCCCCAGCAAGCCCCAGCCTCAGGAAGTCTGAAGTGCCCGCGGGGCCCGCAGCCTGTTGGGGGCGCTGTGCTTCAACCGAAGGCAGAGTTTCTGCGCAGGAGGAGAGCCCTCCCAGAGGAGAGGAGCCCTGGAGAGAAAAGAAGCAAAGTTGCACAGTTGAGACTTTGCAAGACGCGGGGTGGATTTTGGAGCCAAGTAGATCTGTGTTCAAGTCTCAACTCTGCCTCTGACTGGTTGGTTAATTCTTACAGGGTCTTGTGTTAAGGTTCTTTCGTTGCTGTCATTTAATGCTCAGAACAACCCTTTAAGGGTTTTTAAATCTTTATTTTATTTAAAAAAATAAAAATGGAAACTTAGTTCAACTCCTTGTCCATGGAGACACTACACTCCCAGAGAGTGACTGTGCCTGCCCAGAGAACTTAATTCTGCCCAAGAAAAGACCATGCTTCTAACCATTGGGCTCCCAGATCCCAGTAAAAAGATGCTTGGTGTGGGGACGTGAGATACGACACAGTCCTGGTCCTCATAATGAGTTTCTTTTCTTCCTTCCTTCCTTCCTTCCTTCCTTTCTTTTTTAAAGCATTTAGTTCTTTATTTTTGATGAAAAGTATTATCATCCCCAAAATGGGAATGGCTTTTGTGAAGATTAGAGATAATGTAAGAAGGCACATGGGAGAGTCCTGTGGGATAAGGTGTGGGAACCTCCAGACTCTCCCTGGGCACTCAGAAGGTGGTGGGTTAGACAAGGCTGAGGCTGCTCTCCTGTAGCTGCAGAGCCCATGCTCTGTACTGCTATTTCTTTAAAATTAACCCCCTTTCAAAAATATTATATGAAATAAAACAGAAACTATTGGTGAGTCTGAATGGCGAGGCCATGGATTTTGTTGTCATTTTTATGTTTTCCAAATAAAAATAATATGTATTCTATTTTCTCGTTATAACTGTAATACATATTGATGTAGTAACTGTGGAAAATACAAAAGCTGTAAAAAGGAAGGGGGAAAAAGTCTTTGCTTCCCACTGTTCAGAGATAACTATTGTTAGCATCTTCCATTTACTTCTACTGTTTCATCAATGCATTTACCACTTTACAGAATCAGTATCATATTGTAGGTTGTTATATTACATCTCACAATTAAATGCAATAGTCGTCTGTCCTCAGATTCCTAAATCCACAGATGCTCAAGTGCCTTATATAAAATGACTGCTGGAAAGCAGTATGGAGATTCCTAGGAAAACTTGGAATGGAACTACCATTTGACCCAGCTATCCCACTCCTTGGTCTATTCCCAAAGGACTTAAAAACAGCTTACTACAGGGACACAGCCACATCAACGTTTATAACAGCACAATTCACAATAGCTAGATTGTGGAACCAACCTCGATGCCCATCAGCTGATGAATGGATAAGGAAACTTTGGTATATATGCACAATGGAACACTACTCAGCACTAAAAGAGAATAAAATCATGGCATTTGCAGGTAAATGGATGGAGTTGGAAAAAATAATGCTAAGTGAAGTTAGCCAATCCCAAAAAACCAAAGGTCAATGATCTCTTTGATATGAAGATACTAACTTATAAAGGCAAGGGAGTGGGGATGAGAGGAACAAAAGAGCTTTAAATAGAACAAAGGGGGGAGGGAGGTGAGGGGGCAAGGGGATAGGAATAATGGTAGACTGAGTTATTCATGATTACCCTAAATACATGTATGAAGACACTATTGTTGTAAAAATACTTTATATAAAACCAGCAACTTGAAAAATTATGCTCTTTATGTGTAATATGAAATGAAATGTACTCTGCAAACATGTATAACAAATTATAATAGAATAAATAAATTAATTAATTAAAATGAGTATTTGCATACTATGTTCATACATCTTCCCACATATTTTATATCATCTCTAGATTATTTATAATACTTAATACAATGTCAATGATATGTATATAGATGTCATATGTATTGTGGGCGAATAATGACAAGACAAAAATTGTGTTCAGTACACATTTTTTTAAACATTTATTTTTTAGTTGTAGGTCAACACAATACCTTTATTTTATTTTATTGTTGCAGGAGCCCTGTTTGGGGAGATGGCTAGATTGCGGTTGACTATGGGCCATGGACATGTTTGGGCATTGCCGCCTTCCGTAGTCTCACGGGACTTGGCCTGGGATCTCGCGGGACTTGGCCCAGGATCTCGCGGGACTTGGCCCAGGGTCTCGAGAGACTTGAGCCTTGACTCAGCAGATAGGCCCAGCGCCATTCCTGCTCGGGTGCGTGAGATGAGACCTGAGAGAGAATGGACGGGTTAACGCTATTGTGTATATATATATATTGTAGTTTCTTGTAAAAGTACGTGCCTTGGTTTCTTGTGAGAGTGTGTATGTGGTGTTAGATATTACAAGAGACAGAAAGAGAAAGATAAAAGAATTTTTTCATTTCCATCCTGTCTCCGGGCTCCTTCCCGCAGCGCCGCCGTTCCGGGCTGCAAATCCCTTTCCGCGACAACATATTGTATTTTAAACATTTATTTTTTAGTTGTAGGTAGACCCATACCTTTTTATTTTATTTTTATGTGGTGCTGAGGATCGAACCCAATGCCTCACGCATGTCAAGCAAGCACTCTTCCTCTGAGCCACAACCCCAAACCTTCAGTACACATTTTAAAAAATATTTTTACCCTTGGTTTGTTGAATCCATTAATGTGGAATCCAAGGCTACAGAGGGCCAAACTGTAGGTCATAAATATTATGCCATGACCTTGAATAATCTTAAAACATGAAAGAATTAATGATTGCTTTCTGATTTCTTTTGCAAAGTTACTTTTATAATGAATTTATGCTTATAAGAACTCCATTACGTTAAAAACTATTTGTAAGAGGAGTGCACTTCTTGCCCAACAAGTGCAGTGCCTTATTCTAACACAGGCCAGGTAGAAGGTGCTGATCCTCCGGTAGCAGCCCTGACGTGTGAAATGGAGGGAGGGGTAGTTGATTTTGTGAGGACTGAATGAGAGCAGATATGTGATGTCTCTAGGACAGTGTGAGCTCACCGACAACAAAGTTGTGTCAGTCAATAACAATGCAAAAACAGTAAGATGCGTGCTGGTTGGGGGTGACTTGGAGAACTGGGGACAGTCCTCTGTTAGTGATATGCTCAAGCCAGCTCCTATCAGGTCTCCTACGCTGATTGTTAAGCATGCAGGAAATTTGCAAGCTTGTTAAAGCAGGCTTTGCTGCTTATCAAAGAGGTGGAGACCTGTGGGGAAGGCTCAGGGGTGCTTGCATAGCATTAGTAGATTTTGTTGAGATGGTGCTGAAATCTTGGTCCAATTACTCTTGCTTGAACTGGAAGGAGGACTAGGAAAGCATAAGCATTGTGGGAACTTGAAAAGGCAAATGAGGGGAGTTTTTTTTGTTTGTTTGTTTTTTGGTTTTGGTACTGGGGATTGAATTCAGGGGCACTTGGCCACTGGGCTACATCCCTAGCCCTTTTTTTGTATTTTATTAGAGACAGGGTCTCACTGAGTTGCTAAGTGCCTCGCCATTGCTGTGGCTGGCTTTGAACTTGCCCAATCCTCCTGCCTCAGCCTCCCAAGTGATTACAGGGGAGTTTTTGAGTAAGCTCCTAAAACAGAAACAATTAAATTAGAGGATGAGACTGCAGGAAATGGGGAGACTTGTCACCTGGAGGGACAAGGACCTATTGCTGTAAGTGAATAGGAAATTCAGGGCTGGAGATTGGGCAAGAGAGAGACGTGGGAGGGAGCTGAAGAATGGATGCACACAGGAGCATGTCTTCCAACGTGCCACCGTGAGCCAGGTGCAAGGAACAGATCACAGGGCCCGAGTGCTAGATGGTTCCACAGATCACTGTCCACCTTCTTCATCTGACCCTGTCAGTTATTTCTGAGAGCCCCTCCTCACCCCCCAGGTGCTCAAGGTCAGGCAGCATCCTTCCTCTTCTACTTCTTTGCTTTGCCAACACACCACTGCTTCTGTGCCCTTTGCCTTTACAGTTTGGATTCTTCAAAGGCAGAAACTAGGACAGGGCTGGGCTTCCAGATGGTCATAAGAGATCAACTTATGTGAAAAGAAGGAAAGGAAGAGGGCGAATGAGGTGTTTTTTTTTTGTTGTTGTTGTTTTTGTTTTTTGGTACCAGGGATTGAACTCAGGGGCACTCGACCACTGGGCCACATCCCCAGCCCTTTTTTGTATTTTATTAGAGACAGGGTCTCACTGAGTTGCTAAGTGCCTCGCCATTGTTGAGGCTGGCTTTGAACTCATGATCCTCCTGCCTCAGCCTCCCAAGTGCTGGGATTACAGGCGTGCGCCACCACGCCCGGCGCGCGAATGAGCTTCAACACAGGCCCAATACAGCCTCTGCCAACCTGCTGGAGAATCACTGGAGAGAGTGTCTCCCTCCAAGTGTCCAGAGTCACTTGGGCCAGGATTTTATAAGCTCTCCACTTGGTCCCCATAGAAGAGGTGTCCAGGGCAAGGAGGAGATCCTGGAAGAGCCCATGGCTGGACACTGGGCCACCTGCCTTGAGGGGAGGTGGCCAGGAAGCCACAGCTTTCCTACTCTCCAGGGAGGGAGCAGCCTCCTTAATTCCCCTCAGCATTGCAAGGAGGAACTTTCTGAAGGGGTGGGAACATCAAAAGATAATAGGACACAGTAGAGAATGGGTCATAACTAATGTGAGACATGGCCACACTCAGAGCACACAGGTCGTGGTGGCTCTCACAGAGGACCTCGCGGCCTGGCTCTGCCACCTGGGCCTGGTCATCCCTGCATCACACCTTCAAGTCCAGATCCAACTGCCCAAGGCCAGAAAAGAACAAATGCTCTCTGCTTCAGCCCAGCACAGCCTCCCTGGTTCCATCTGTTGTCCTAGGATCAACCTCTTGCCAGTATTATTCAAAGTGGAGAGACCACAGGCTTCCTGGAGATGCCATTTTACACCCACCCACAGGGTGGAGTCTGGGGGAGAGATCCACCTTCTATTAGTTTCTCATCTGCAGATTCTGGGTCGTTGAATTTTACGAAACAGACTCAGCCTAGCTGTCCTGGGTGGCCCATGATTTATTTGCTTAACTGTATGGCATTTGTAATTTGGCCCTACAGTTTGTGACAGGGTACGTTCCAAATTCTTTCTGAAGAAGAAAACACTTCTGGTTTTCTCCTTTCTTTTCCCCACATCATAAAACAAACACCAAGTGCAGCAGACAGAAGGATGCCCTTCAGGTCTGCAGGAGTCAGTCATGCAGACGCCCGCGCATGCGCTTGCATCACCCTGTAGAGCGCTTAGCTCCTTAAGCCAAGATGCTCCCTTTTGGAATAAGGATAGTTTCATGTTTTTCTCTAAGTAAATATTATGAAAATAAAGGGCTATTCATGTTACCCAGAACAAAAGTGATAGTGTATCAGAAGTAGGTACAAGTGGTCATCTTTTCAGAAAAGAGTTGACTTGCAATTTTAAATTCACTATTTTCCCCAACTTTTGTTCAACAAATTAAAAGAAAAAATAGGGATTAAATTCTAGCTACAGGATGCCAGAAGAGATAAAAATAACTCTTTGGGTTTTTGGTACTCAGAGGTGCTACATTCCCAGCCCTTTTTAATCTTTAATTTGATGCTGGATCTTGCTAAATTGCTGAGGCTAGTCTTGAACTTGTGATCTTCCTGCCTCAGCCTCCAGAGTAGCTGGGATTACAGGTGTGTACCACTATGTCCGGTGAGATACAAATAGTTTTAAAAATAAGAAAACCAGCCGGGCGCGGTGGTGCACACCTGTAATCCCAGCACTTTGGGAGGCTGAGGCAGGAGGATCGCGAGTTCAAAGCCAGCCTCAGCAATGGTGAGGCACTTAGCAACTCAGTGAGACCCTGTCTCCAAATAAAATACCAAAAAGGGCTGGGGATATGACCCAGTGGTCGAGTGCCCCTGAGTTCAATCCCCGGTACCACAAAAAAAAAATAATAATAATAAATAAAAAAAATAAATAAATAAATAAGAAAACTAACAAAAAACAAACCCTGCTGAGCACACTGAAAAATAGCTTGTGTAAGAAAATGTTTTAAAGTCTAAAACAGAACTAAACTGTATTACAATCCTAAATAAATATTTTTGCAAAAATGCTGAAAAAAAATGAGCAGGTAGACAACATGTCATAAGAATAATAATATTTGACTAAGGATGGCTTATTCTAGGAATATGAAAATGGTTCAATAGCAATAAATAAATAGCAATGTAACTGTGCAATGTTTATATTATAATATATACCAATATACTAAAGCACAGTGTTAGTTTAAAAAACCTAAGTAAAACATAAATAGAAAGCATGTAAATGTGATAGATTAATAAACATCAATTAGCAAACATCATTATAAGTAATGAAGTGGTAATATTCTTTTCATGGAAATCAGTAAGAGAAAAGACATATAGCACTTGCCTGGAATTCCTGAAACCCTGGGTTCCATCCCCAGCACTGTGTAAACAAAAGAAAACAGTGAGTGAAATACACAAATAAGCAGTATATAAAAAGCATTCCTAAGTATTCTAATCACCATTTTACTTATTAATGACTCATAATCACCATAATTATTTATTATTAATTTTTATTTGCCAGATACACTTTTTTGGGAGAATCGGGGATACTGGGGATTGATCCTAGCAATACTTTACCACTGAGCCACATCCCAGATCTTTTTTTTTTTTTTTTTTAAAGACAGGGTCTTGCTAAGTTGCTTAGAGCCTCACTCTTTTGCTGAGGCTGATCTCAAACTTTTGATCCTCTTGTTTCAGCCTCCCAAATTGCTAGAATTACAGGCATGCACCACTGTGCCTGACATAATTACCATTATTAATAAGTCAACATTATTTTGATGTTCTAGTAAATGAAAGAAGACAATAAATTACAATATTCTGTATAAATATTAGAAAAGAGAAGGTGACATATATGAAACTTTAGTAATACAATTTTATATCTAGAAAATCCAATAAATTCATAATAATACTAAAACTAATTTAAAATTTGTAGGATATAAATATAGAAAAGAAAATCACAGGAACTATAGGAAGTAAGCCATAATATTTTATCATATGATTTAAAGCAAGATCAGAAAAACAATCTAAAGCCGGGCGCGGTGGCACACGCCTGTAATCCCAGCACTTTGGGAGGCTGAGGCAGGAGGATCGTGAGTTCAAAGCCAGCCTCAGCAATGGCGAGGCACTTAGTAACTCAGTGAGACCCTGCTTCTAATAAAATACAAAAAAGGGCTGGGGATGTGGCCCAGTGGTCAAGTGCCCCTGAGTTCAATCCCCGGTACCAAAAAAAAAAAAAAAAAAAAAAAAAAAAAAGAAAGAAAGAAAGAAAAACAATCTAAAGATATAGTGCAGAAGGGACAGCTTCTTACCACAAAAATAGTTTTCCTCAATAATATGCATAATTCATGGAATTCTAAGTAAAGGTTTTTACTTAATTGGATACAAAAATTTAAGATTCATAATATGAAAGAGTGTATGTCCAAGAATAGTCATAAAATGATGAGTAAAGAGTAGTGAAGGAGTACTTTCCCACCAGAAATTGAACCATTTGCTAATGTCATTGTAAAACTGTTGGATTCTGGGCAGGGAGGCTGTGCCTCCCAGGTAGAAGGCCACACCTCCCCAGGTACTTTGTGAAAAGACTACATCTCCCAGGTGCCTCAGGCTGGTCAGCCCTCAGGTGCCCTCCCCGCCTCTTGACCTATGGGACAGGGACAGCTTATGGGACATGGACTCACTCCAGGGGCTCTCTGACCACCAGTTCGCTATTTAAGCCTGCCCCAGACTGAAACCACTCTCTGTTCGCGCCTGTCCCTGTTCCTGTTCTTCCCTGTTCGCCGCCTCTTCTCCCCCTTCCACGTGGCACCCTAATAAACTTCCCTTTTATTAAAATGGCATTCCCAGCCCTAGGTTAACTTTGCCTTTTTCCCTAACAAAAACAAACAGTAAGGTTGAAGGGCAAAAATCACACCAGGGACTGCGGTGCAGCCAAGGGATTTATTCACCAGCCTTTATGGCTGGTTAAGGGTAGAAAAGGAACGGGGGGGGGGGGGAGAGGAATCAGGGAGAGGGAAGTGTGCAAGCTCTTGTGGGAGAAAGGAGTCAGGGGGAGGGGAGTGTGCAAGCTCAAGGAGAGGGAAGTGTGCAAGCTCTGGTGGAAGAGTGTGCAAGCTCTGAATGGAAAGTGGGAGTCTGGTTCCAATGGCTGCTGCGGTCTCTGGAGCTATTGGTTGGGGCAGCTGCCATCAGGCTGGAGCAGTGACTGCCTCCTCTCAGCAGGGACAAGCTGTTGTGTGTGTCTCTCTCTGTCTTCCTCTTCCTCTGTCTCCATCATCTTCTCTGTCTCCTCGTCTCCTTCTCCTCCTCGTCTCCTCCCCAAACTTCGAATGGATGGGAGCTTATATAGGAATTACTGGTGGGGGGTGTACCAGAGCGAACTTTAACATTATTGGCTCTTTGCCCATGGGGTGAGGGCGAACTTTAAGCCTATTGGCTCCTGCCTGGGGATGATGAAACATCTTGCCCAGAGAACAGAGCAACCTTTTGATCCTCTGCCTGTGGAGACTTTGAGACTTGAAAGCCTATTGGTTCCTGCCCATCTATCAAAGGTGTGGTATGGGATTAAAAAAAAAAAAAATCAAGCCAGGCGCGGTGGCACACGCCTGTAATCCCAGCACTTTGGGAGGCTGAGGCAGGAGGATCGCGAGTTCAAAGCCAGCCTCAGCAATGGCGAGGCACTTAGTAACGCAGTGAGACCCTGCTTCTAATAAAATACAAAAAAAAAAAAAAAAAAGGCCTGGGGATGTGGCCCAGTGGTCAAGTGCCCCTGAGTTCAATCCCCGGTACCAAAAAAAAAAAAAAAAAAAAAAAAAAAAAAAATCAAAATTCCTGAAACAAACTAAAGAACTCAGAAATAGATCTTGATACATATAATAATATAATATAATGTACTACCTGGAAAAGTAAGGAAAAGACAGCTAATGTGCTGTCATAAACAAGACCATGTCCTGTCCATCTGGAAGAAGTAAAGTTGGATCCCTACTCACATCATATGTGAAAGTTCTTGAAGGAGCCCTAATTAGGAAGGGCTATTGCAGCTAGCTGGAAGCCATAAGTTTCACCTGATATGTATGTGACGCACCTGTAGGCACCAGCAAAGCTGAAGGTATATAACCGGGTGAAAGCGGTCCGAGTTAGGAGAACGGAGAATTCAGTCAGTCGGGCAGTCACTCGGTCGGTCAGAAGAATCAGAGCGGCCAGAACGTAGGCAGAGCGGTTACAGAAGAGAAACCAGATAGAAGAAGTAATGGCTGGTCAGAGTTAGGCCGAGGCTCCCGAGAAAGAAAGAAGAAAGAAGAAAGAAGCTCTACAAGAAGAAAATCTCTCTAATCTTTCTCTCTAAAAATCTTTCTTTCCCTCTCTAAGCTCTCTCTAAGAAAAGTGGAAGTAAAAGTAGTAATAGCTTTACTCTGCCTCCGAGTTTTCCTCCCGGTTTTCGGTACCAGGTAGTTTACAAGTTCTGATTGATTAAAACCCTAAAATAATAAAAAGAAATTTATGTATACACATATTATAACCTGCATGTTTGGGAAAACATTTTTACTAATACAGGAAAACGGGAAGATAAAAATTTCAAACTTGCATGTGGTTTAAAAAAATGCCATAACTGAAATCAAGAGACATGAGTTTATAGTTAAATCTACATATCAAAGTCCACTTCAAATTGAAAATCAAAAGGTAATCAAATAGAAAAGAGATGAATGGCTGGGGATGTGGCTCCATACTTGCCCCGCATATGTGAAGCCCTGGGTTCCATCCCCAGCACTGCGTAAATGAAAGAAAAATGTGAGCAAAATATTCAGATAAGCAGTTTATAGAAAGCATTCCTAAGAGCCAGGCGCGATGGCTCACGCCTGTAATCCCAGCACTTGGGAGGCTGGGGCAGGAGGATTGTGAGTTCAAAGCCAGCCTCAGCAATGGCGAGGCACTTAGCAACTCAGTGAGACCCTGTCTCTAATAAAATACAAAAAAAGGTCTGGCGATGTGGCCCAGTGGTCGAGAGCCCCTGAGTTCAATCCCTGGTACTAACAAACAAAAAAAAAGCATTCCTAAGTATTCTTAAACTCCTGGAAACATTCTGCACCCAGGATTCTGGTATAGTGATTAGACCAACTGAGCTCCTGTAGAGACAGACAGCTGGTGGTGTGACCTGGGGTGCACTTTTGAGTGTTCCTGGGCCTCAGTTCATCATTTTACAAATGGGGATGCTCAGAACATCTGTCTCACCAGAGGGTTGTTAAGGTGAAGTGCTGTATGTAAAGTCACCACACAGCACCTAGGAGCATAGCAAGCCCAGCACAGAGCCCAGCATTATGTAAAAGCGTTTGCTAATGTTACGAATCATGGAAATGCAAATCAGAATAACAGTGCAATAGCACTCCTCGCCCGTCAGGTTGGCAAACATTAAAAATGTGATTCCACAGCTGGTAGGGAATCATGGAAAAGAATTCATTGCTAGCGGAAATGTGGACTGTCACAGCCATTTTTGGAGTGCATTCTGGCAACTTCTCTTAGCATTTTAAATCCACACGTCCTTTGACTCATCGGTTCAACTCCTGGAAGTCTGTGCTGTAGAAATAAAGCCCAGGGCGAGGTTGTTCCCTGCAGCTTTGTTGGCAGGGGAACACAGCAGGCGATTAAAAACGAGAATTTATGGAAGGGGAATGAGTAAATTACAGTATATTCCCCACCTGGTAATACGATGCCATCTTCAACTAGAGCTTTGCCAGTTGACTTGGAGGATTTTCACAATGTTTTTAAGTGATAAAAACAAACTTCAGAGAATAGGGGGGTGTTTGTGTAAAATACATATTGACAACTCTTAAATGCACATGTATGTGTTTGTATAGCGTTAAATGAATTAGAGAATGTAAGAAAGACTAGTGATGAGGTTGTTAATTGATTATATGCCTTTATTGTATGTTCTGATTTTATACATACACATACATTTTTTAATACAACTCTTTATGCATATGCACAATTTTTTGTAGAGTGAATGATAATTTTTTTTTTTTTTACTTAAACATCTTTGAAAATTTATCTATTTACTTTTGATAGCGGGCATTGAACCTAGGAGTGCTTAACCACTGTGCTACATTCTCAGCCCTTTTCATTTTCTATTTAGAGACAGGGTCTCCCTAAGTTGCCTTAGGGCCTTGCTAAGCTGCTGTGGCTGGCTTTGAACTTTTATTTCTCTTGCTTCTGACTTCCAAGCTACTGGGATTA
The DNA here is from genome assembly GCA_025594165.1 of Tamias sibiricus. Taxonomy (NCBI): domain Eukaryota; kingdom Metazoa; phylum Chordata; class Mammalia; order Rodentia; family Sciuridae; genus Tamias; species Tamias sibiricus. The sequence continues at coordinate 18,601,254 of CM046669.1, read as the reverse complement.
CAGGTGTGTGCCACCACACCCAGTAGAGTGAAAGCTAGTTTTTAAATCATGTATTCCTTTGAATAAGGAATATGCATTCAGGGGCTGGGGCTATGGCTCAGTGGTAAAGCATTTATCTCACAGATGTAAGATCCTGGGTTCGATCCTCAGCACTACATAAATAAAATAAAGGTGTTGTGTCCACCTACAACTAAAAAAAATTTTTTTTTTTAAATAAAATAATTTTTTAAAAAAAGAATATGTATCCAGAGTAGTTTTGTTGGGGGAAATCCCAACAAAAATCTCACAATCTAATTGTGTGAGTAGAGTTCTGGACTGAAAGTTAGGAGCTGCTGAGAGGCCAAAGCTCTGTTCACTTAATTAGCTCTGTGAAGTTGAGAAGCCATTTCAATTCCTCCCATAAAATAGAGGTTAGGTAGATGATTTCTGAGCTTCCTTGTGCTCCTAAATTTGATGTTCCTGTATTGTTACTTGCGAGACAGTGAGAATGACATCCTGGAAGGGAGACACCAGCTCTAAAGTCAGACAACACTGAGATTAAATGCGGTGTTCTTTTTTTTTTTTTTTTTTTTTTTTTTTGTGGTACCGGGGATTGAACTCAGGGGCACTCGACCTCTGGGCCACATCCCCAGCCCTTTTTTGTATTTTATTTAGAGACAGGGTCTCACTGAGTTGCTAAGTGCCTCGCCATTGCTGAGGCTGGCTTTGAACTCACGATCCTCCTGCCTCAGCCTCCCAAAGTGCTGGGATTACAGGCGTGCGCCACCGCGCCTGGCTATAATGCGGTGTTTCTTTAATACTCAACATCCTTGGGTGAGAGATTTGAACTTGTTGATGAGTTTCCTTGCTTGAGAAATAACAATTATTTTATAGAATTGTAAGGATTGATTGGAAAATATGTATAAAGCCCAGAGCATACATGGATACATATATGTACAAATGTGCATAAACATGTAAATACACATAATGTATGAATGGTGTGAACATACTTTGTATACAACCAGGGATATGTAAAAATGTGCTCTATATATGTATTATGAATTGTAATGCATCCTACAGTCATATATTACAACTTCGAATAATAAACAGATAAATAAATACACATAGTGCATAACTATGCATAGATATTTATATGACAGTTTTTTTTGCGGCTGTGACTAAAAGATCTGACCAGAATAATTTTAGAGGAGGAGGGGAAGGGGGGACACCGTAATATTTATTCCATGATCCCATTTAATTATTGATAAGTTAGAGACCAAAATGTATAAGGCTTTTTTAAAAAAAATAATGAGACTATGCTATAGAAAAAATATGTCCTTGTAGCCTACTCTATCATTAAACAGAAACTACCCATTAAATTTTTTTTTGGGGGGGGGAGAAGTTTATTAGAGAGTTCATGGTTTCAGAGGGTTATCCATATATAGGAGACTCCATTCCTTGGGGCTCAAGATGAGTCTGAACATCATGGTGGAAGAGTATGGCAGAGGGAAGTAGCTCACATGATGATTAGGAAGCAGAGAGAGAGAGAGAGAGAGAGAGAAAGACTCCATTCTCCATAACCATGACCCCAGTGAACCACTTCCTCCAGCCACACCCCACCTGTCTCCAGTTGTCACTCAGTTTATCCCATCAGGGATTAATTCACTGATGAGGTTAAGAATATAGCCCAATCATTTCTCCTCTGAACCTTCTTGCATTGTCTCCCATGTGAGCTTTTGGGGGACACCACATCTAAACCATAACATTTACCTATATTTATAAATTGCATAACATAATGGATAATGTTTATGCTTATATGTTATCTACATAGTTTAGAAATATAAGCAGTGTAACAGCATATACATATGTATATACATATGTTAATATACATAGCACTCTTTTTCCAATTTAATGCTAATTCATAAACAAATTGGGATTATGGACTTTATATCATTTTCCAAGGGCTGCTGTTTCATCTTTAAAAAAAAAAAATTATTCATTTGCTTTAGTTGTACACAATGCCTTTATTCTTAACGTGGTGCTGAAGATCGAACCCGGGCCACGCACGTGCTAGGCGAGCGCTCTACCGCTGAGCCACAATCCCAGCCCTGCTGTTTCATCTGAAGGTAAAACTGATTTTAAAAATAGGACATGAGCTGGTGATGTGTACCTGTAGTCCCAGCTAGTTCGGATGCTGTGGCAGGAGGATTGCTGGAGCCCAGGAGTTCACGGTCAGTCTGGGCAACATAGCAAGACCCCATCTAAAAATAAATAAATAAACAAACAAACAAATAAAATAAAAATAGGATATGGAATTCAGTGGGACAGGAAATCCACAAGTGATGAAGCAGCAGAGCTACTCAGCAGCCCTTTCAGGGAGCTCATTTCTGAGCCCTGTCTATCCCCTGAACAGTTGCTTATGGAACTTTTTTTGCTTGCCCAAGTTCATCCAAACAGGTGCTATCAAATAAAGCATTCTGGGTTTAGGCAAAATGAAGAGAGGGTACATTTTCTCCCTGTGTTAATGCTCCACATTTTCCATAACATTAAAAGAAAAAAAATGGGGATGGAATTTTCATCAACCAGGACGTTTTGTAAATAGAGACCTGGGCTCTTGACTTTATACCATAAATGGAATATAGTGCAGGAAACTACCGTTTCCAATTCACGCTGCCATCATTTTGCTTCTCCAGGACCAAGTCGAACCCTGAGAATGGCAACTCCATCTCTCAACAACTGTGACTCTTCCTTTGAGGAATCCCAGTTCTTGCCAAGAACAAGTCTAAGAGTATCTTTCAATGTGGTTAGTGATTCAGAACCTGAAATATTCCTACAGAAAAAAAAAAGTATCAGAAAATTTCATCATGCAGACTCCATATTGAACCTTCAGCAACATTATGTCATCAAAGAAAATTCCTTAAAATTTAAGAACACTGTATAGATGGAAGGTATTTTTGAACTAGCCGAGACAGAGATTCATGGCTTGCATAAAGATCAAGGAGGAAAATAAACAAATTGGGTGGAAGAATTTGGAGGGTGAATTTTTTCATGACATAAATTTTTATTATTTATTATGTGCAGAAGATGCAGAAGACAGGAAAGTGTTGTCTGGGCCAGGAAGATTTTCTCCAGCTACCAGTAAAAAGAATCATCCTACCAAGGACACAGCTGCTCTGGATGAGTGAGGACAGTTTCCTCTCCCTGGAGAGTTGTATCTCAGGGCTGTCTTGTGAGGTTTGCTGTATTAGAATTTGACTCTCTCTGAATTCCCCCCCCACACACACACATTTTTAAATTGGTGTATTACAGTTGTACATAATGATGGAATTTGTTTTTTTCTTTTCTTTTTTTTTTGGTACCAGGGATTGAACTCACGGCCACTCAACCACTGAGCCACATCCTCATCCCTATTTTGTATTTTCTTTAGAGACAGGGTCTCACTGAGTTGCCAAGTGCCTTGTTTTTGCTGAGGCTGACTTTGAACTCACGATCCTCCTGTCTCAGCCTCCCGTCTCAGCCTCCTGAGCCACTGTGATCATAGGCGTGCACCACCGCACCTGGCGGGATTTGTTTTTACATATTCATACATGCACACAATATAACAATATAATATGGCCAATATCATTCCCCAGCACTTCCCTCTCCCTCCCTCTAGTGGATTTCTTCTATGAATTTCCCTTATCTTGTGCTCTGTCTTTAATTTAACCACCAGACTTTGGCATTGAATGAAAAGTCCTAACTAAGCTCATTGAACCAAAGGGTTGCTGCACAGAAGAAGATATCAATTGTTTGTCTTTATTTCCCTTCTAGAAGCGAACTCTAAATTGAAATGATATTTAAAGTATCAATCAAAGGAGAAGGAGAGGAAAAGAAGGAGGAGGAAGAGGAAGAAGAGGAGGAGGAGGAGGAAAGAATTCAAGGGATTTGTTCCATTTTGAAAATATGTATCCTTATTCTAAAATATTAAGAGCAAGTAGGTCTTTGGAAACAAGTTCCAGGTTGGCATCCAGGTGATAAAAATTTGTTCAAGTTAAACATCTGGATTTGTTTTTCATTTATAATAGGAGTAGCTAATGTGAGTATGCTGAGTTACAATTTACAAATTGTTTTAGCATACATGAATTACCTAATTTGATCCTCACAGCAGCATGAAGATGTGGATCTTATCACTATCCCCATTTCATAGATGAGAAGACCAAGTGATTAAGTGATTTTATCCAGATTTTCCAATTAACCAGAGGAAGAGCTTGATATCAGCATAGGTGGTCTAGCTTAAAATTCCTTGTCCCTGTTGTCTTTTAAAAGAAAACCTAAAACCACGGAACCTTTGAGCTGCAAGAAATCTAGAGATCTTCTGGGCCAGCCTTTGCCTAGTTCTGCCCACATTAACGTGTTTCCACAAGTTTCAGAAGCTGGCATGGTAGTCACATTTGAAACCCAGGCTACTCCAGGCTGAGGCGGGATGGGGGTGGGGGGGTCCTCCAATTCCAGGCCAGCTGGGGCAATGTAGCAAGACTTGTCTCAAAAAAAAAAACAAAGTTTGGAAAATGCCAGATGAAAGGATAGCACGTGGATTTCTTGACCATGAAATATCCTAGAGCTTTTACTATGCTAATAAATCTTGGTTTCTTGTCTGATCTCACTTGACTGTGGGCTTCTTTTAGAGGAGTGTCCGTCTAATAATTACACCCTTGGCTCCAAGGCCACTGAGACCCTTTTGCAGTCGTGAGTCCCAGAGCTAGCAGAACTGGGTGCCATGCTATGGTTTTAGACAAAACTTGGAGGAGCATTCGGGTTTCCTCTGGCTCACGGGCCCCCTCTTTGCTAATAATGCTCTTTGTCATGTTGGTGCTCCTCGGTGTCACTGCATGAGCTGACGTCCACAGGGCCTGCTAGAGGGCCTGATCTCACCCCACGCCCGCTGGCCTCTCTGTCCCCAGTATCCCAGTTTCCAGGGTGAGGGATTGGAGGGCAGGCTCTGGATTGTCCAGGTTTCAATCCTTACTCTCCTGCTCCCTGTGTGATCCAGGGTCTCTGAGTGTCAGTTTCCTCATCTGCAAAATGGGGCTAAATGTAGTACTGATTTCATAGAGTATTATAAAGATTAACTTGGACTATGCACGGAAAGCACTCAGCTTATTGCCTGATCCCTGGTAAGTGTTCAGAAACCTCATACTATTGTTACTAGCATTTTAATTTGCACAAGAGACATGTAGTCCTCTTCCATTCATTCTTCCAGGTACATCAAACAGCATGCAGCCCTGCAGAACTGTCTTGAGGTGCCTTGAGGTTATACCTCCACGTGTTCATGAGATGCTACAGGCTTTATAGAATAGTGATGTACCTTTCCCAGGGATGGCCCTGCATCCCTCTGTGAGTTCTACAGCGACTTGCTCATGAGACATTCCTCTAGAATCAAGTTCTAGGAAATGTGTTTAGTATCTTGTGATCTCGATCATGGTTCAGCTCATTTTTACTTAGGTTCAAATTCTTCTCAAGTTATTATTATTTCACTCTTCAATATAGTCTTTTTTCTTTTCTTTTTCTTTTTCTCCTCTTTCTTTTCTTGTGTGTGTGTGTATGTGTGTGTGTGTGTGTGTGTGTGTGTGTGTGTGTGAGGATTGAATCCAGGACACTTAACCACTGAGCCACATCCCCAGCCCTTTTTATTCTTTATTTTGAGACAGGGTCTTGCTAAATTGCTTAAGACCTCACTAAGTTGCTGAGACTGGCTTTGAAATTGCAATCCTCCTGCCTCAGCCTCCTGATTGGCAAGGATTATAGGCGTGTACCACCACAGCTGGCATAGTCTTTTTTCTATCTGGAGTTGTGCTTTGCATATTTATGGGTTTATGTTTGTTTCTTTTTGCATGTTTTTGAAATTTTGTTTTTAATATCTTTATTCTACATTTGTTGTTTTCATAAGCCATTTAAATGTCTCTTGAGAATTAAGGGCACAGTGTTTCTCTCTTTCTCTCTCTTGCACACACACACACACACACACACACACACACACACACACCAGAAGGACAAACTGAATATCAAACATCTACATTGGTCTATCTTTTTTTTTGGGGTGTGTGGGGCTGGGGATTGAACCCAGGGCCTTGTGCATGCAAGGCAAGCACTCTACCAACTGAGCTATATCCCCAGCCCCTATACTGGTCTATCTTAAACAATCCTCTGTAAGCAGTTTATAATTTCCCTCCATATTACAGTCTACCAATTTGTAATTTTTCAAAACTTAAGGATCAAATTGTACCATTATATAATACTACCTGCCATTTCTAAGTGCAACTTACTGTGTGCCCAGAGGAGAGAGTGACATGTATTGTCTCTATTTCTCACAGAACCTGGCAAAATGAGGAATATCATCTCCATTTTATTTTATTATTTTATTTTTTTAATTTATTTTTTATTCTAAGTTGTTATAAATGACAGCAGAATGCATTACATTTCATATTACACATATAGAGCACATTTTTACATATCTCTGGTTGTATGAAAAGTATATGCACACTGATAGATAGCTTACCCTCCCCCGCCCTCAGAGTTTTCCACACCCTAAGAGAAGCAACCTTGTTTCAAGATGTTCCAGACAGGATGTTCCTTCCCCGGGCAGAATGTTTCTTTTTCCCAGGCAAGAGCCAATAGGCTTAAAGGACACCCTGTTCTAGCCAATGGTGTTTGGGGTTGCTCTAGTGCACCCCCCACCAGAAATCCCTATATAAGGCCCTGTCTGAGAGACTCAGATCAGAGAGAGAGAGACACACGGACACCAACATCGGATCGTCGCTGCTGAGAGGAGGAAGACAGATACATCGGCTCGTTGCTGCAGAGAGGAGGAAGCCACTGCAACAGCTCCAGACCCATCGCCTCCAGCTCGATGGCAGCTGCCCCAGCCAACAGCTCCAGACCCATCGCCTCCAGCCGACGGCAGCTGCTCCAGCTGACAGCTCCAGACCGACTACCTTCAGCCCGACGGCCGCTCCCAGCTGACAGCTCCAGCCTCCAGCCAGACAGCAGCTGCTTTAGCCGACAGCTCCAGAGAGCCGGTGCAACCAGACACCCACCTTCTGTCCAGAGCTTGCACACTCCCCTCTCCCTGACTCCCTTCTCCTACCAGAGCTTGCACACTCCCTTCTCCCTGACTCCCCTCTCCCACCTCTTCGACCTTCGACCAGAGCACCTCTTCTCCGGTTTTCGCTACCGGCTACGAAGGCTGTTGAATAAATCTTTTGGCTGCACGGCTGTCCCCGGTGTGATGCTTTGCCCTTCACACACCATTCGTGACTTCATATATATCATCTCCATTTTAAACAAAGAAAAAACTGAAGCCCGAGGAAAGTAAAGGTTTTCTCTGAATTCGTGCAGATGATCAGTGATGGGTTTGAGGTGCGAGTCCTGAAATGGCTAATTCTTCAGTCCATCACCTTTTCAGGGCACTGTGCCACCTCTTCCACGAAACTGCTCTGGTTGACAAAGGCTGTTGAGGCCACTTTCTCCACGGTAGCTGCTGTGGTGATTTTTAAATATGTCTACAAACCCTGACTTTCCTTCCTCTAAGAGGTGGAGCTTGATTCTTCACTTGAGTATGGTCTGAACTTCACAACTCACTTTCAGCAAATAGAATAGAGAGGAAATAACCAAGTGTGACCTTTAAGATAGGGTTTCAAGGCCACAGGGCTTTCTGTTGGCTCTCTGTCTTGGTTCACCTACTGTGGCTGCCACATCATAAGAACCCTCAAGTGGCCTTAGGGAGAGGCCTGGTGCTGAGGAACTGAGGCCTCTTGCAGATGACAGTGAGCAAAGTCACCTGGGCAGCAGATTCTCCAGCTCTGGTCAAGCTTTCAAATGGTGGTAGCCCTGGCCAATATCTCAGCTGCAACTTCATGAGACACCTGAACCAGGACCATCCTGCTAAGCTGCTCTTAAATTCCTGACCTGTAGCCGGGTGTGGTGGCGCACGCCTGTAATCCTAGCACTTGGGAGGCTGAGGCAGGAGGATCTCAAGTTCAAAGCCAGCCTCAGCAATGGCAAGGCACTAACAACTCAGTGAGACCCTGTCTCTAATAAAACACAAAAAAAGGTCTGGGGATGTGGCTCAGTGGTGGAGTACCCCTGAGTTCAATCCCTGGTACCACAAAAAGAAAAAAAGAAAGAAAGAAAGAAAGAAAGGAAGGAAGAAAGAAAGAAAGAAAAAAATCCTGACCCTTGGAAACTGAGAGATAATAAATGTTTGTCATTTTAAGCTGCTTGGGGATAATTCATTGTACAGCAACAGATAACCAGTACAGATAATATAGCTTTCAAGGGCTTCACCCCAGGACCTTGCACAAGCCCTTGGCAGGGTTTAAATTTCTCCTTTACTGCATGCACTGGCTTTGTCTGTAGCCATTCCTGTTTCCCTGGTTCTGCTGAAGTTAGTTTACTTTTCTATGGAGGAGATTACAAATCTAGCTCTTGAACATGGACAGGTAAATGGCACTTTGTCTAGTAATGAAACCAGAAGGCTCCCACTTTAAGCAATCTTGAAGAGCTGTACTTAGAGCACAGCTAGAGAGTCCAGTTAAGAGCAGGGAGTGAGGGAATGAAGACTTGCTAAAGCTGCATGGGCCCTCCATGTCCAAGACAGACCTGCTGATGTAATCCATTTAGAGATCCCCTACAGTCTGTCTTCCATGAAATTGTAGTGTAAGAAATCAAAGTACTTGGGACCTGTTATCTCATACTCATTAGAGAGTCCTCATAATTACAGCACTCTCCTTTAAAACGATGTTTCTGTGACTTCCTAAAATCATGGTTGAAAATCTGTCCTTGATTCCCAGTTCAGCTCCAATGTATTTAATGCCTGTGGGATATCGATTGCTAACCTAGGGCCCCGGGGGCCAGTAGTGAACTTAACAGACCAAATCCCTGCCCTCATGAAGCTCATAGTCTAGTGGTGGGGGAGCAGACAGGAAGCACATGAGTAAGGAACACGTTTGGGGGTGAGGAATACAAATGCAACAGAAAGAAGCAAAGGTAGAGCGGGCGAATGTGGTGCCAGGAGGGGTGAGGGGCAGAGGTGGCTCCTCTGAGGAGTCACCCAGTGGGCAGGTGCTGCTGCAAGTCCCCGTGGAACATTCCAGGAAATGGACAAGTCCTGTGGCAGGAGTGTGGGTGGCTTCTTTGAGGACAGCTAAAGGACACTTAAGGTTTCTGTGTGAAGACTTACGTTAACAACTCACCCTCGAGTTTGGAAAAACTGTCTCTGCAGATCAATCTGTGTCTTTTGGTGAGAAAATGAAAACCATGTTGCCTACAATGACTGCCTTTTGGCCTGGGCATTTCCAGAAAACGGAGCCAAATTCTGTAGGTAGGTCATCCATTTATCTCAGGGGCTGGGGGAAGCTGCCCACTCAGCTTCTTCCCAGAAATACTTTAGACAATAAATTCTTATTTGTCCCAGACTTTTTGGTGTGGCTGCGTTCACTCCACTGAGTCAACCTGGAATGGGTAGAAGAATTAAGTTTTCAGTTGTCATTCAACAAATTTGCCATTTAAAACAAGGAAGTCATCGGGCTGGGGTTGTGGCTCAGCGACCCAGGTTCGATCCTCAGCACCACATAAACATAAAGGCATTATGTACATCCAAAACAAATAAATGAATATTAAAAATTAAAAAAGAAAGTCAATAAAAAATAATTAAAAAAAATAAAACAAGGAAGTTGTAACAGGCATGCATTTCATCGCCTTGTTGGGTTACTGCATGAACATTTATTAAGTGCCCACCATGTTCCACGCACTGGTTGGGGACCCGTAGAGAAAGATCCTGTCCTCGTGCTCCTCACGTTCTGGGATGTGTACATTAGAAAAATCCAATAGTTACAAACACCTGACATAAACAGTCATAAGATGGGAGTGACGGCTCACCCTGGGAAGATCCTGATGTCGAGGAGTAGGGGTCCCTCCTGTCCCCCTGGTAGGACATCAGCCCCTGCACAGGGCCCCATCTGAGAAGGATGGTAACCAGCTAACCAGTCCACCCCCAACACCTTCCAGAATCCGTCCAGCCCCAGGGCATTGTGGGCTCAGCTCTGCAGCAAGAGCGTTCCTGACGGAAAGGAAAAATAGATTAAAAATGTCTCAGCCCTGCGTGTCCTATTTTTAATTGATTTGCCCACAGACTCTTCAATCAAGGTATTAATATTTAATTGTCCTGTCAGGTCAGATCCTTCCCATTCTGACAGTTAAAAATGACTTGGGACAGAGGAGGAAATGAGGCGGAGGGGCGGGGTGAGGTGGGGAAGGTGAGGTAGGTGCTTCTCAGAGGGGAATTAGGAGCTGAGGGCCAAGCAGGGCACATGCTGGCACCAGGGTCCCAGGAGGAAGAGCATCTCATTCCTTTTATTTCTGCCCCTTCATCACATACAGGTGGGAGCACAAACCAAGCAGACGCGCAGAGGCGAAAGCGACTTGGGATACAACCTTAAGTGTTTCTTCAGAGTACATGAATACCACAGCATTTTCCCAAAAAGCCACTAAAGGAACTCTTAATACCAAAGCCTCAGGACAGAATGAGCTGTTTCTTCAAGGAGCCCCCAGGTGGCTGGTGTCTGGGGAGGGTCCAGAGGATGAAGCATCTGTGCCCCTGGATTTTTAAGTTTGTGAGGGGCCCAGCCCAGTCCAATCCAGTCCAGGTGAAACCTGATTTACGTGCATATTTCTTAGCGAAACAGTGTCCATCTTGGCTGCCCCAGTGTCACAGCAGCATAGAAAGATGACTCAGGAACTATTTTAGGTAAAAGCACTCTTGCAGACAACGAATCGATGTCTCAACGTGATTCATCAAAGGGGCTATTAATAGGCAGGAGACGAGAGGATGGAGGACTGAACTTCATTCACCTTTAGCCTCACACTTTACTTATTTCTCTTTTTTTAAAAAAAATTATTTATTTGTCCTAATTTATGTTACCTGTAACATTATTTCTCCTTTTTAAGAACAGAATCAAAGCCGGGCGCACGCCTGTAATCCCAGCACTCTTGAGGCGGAGGCAGGAGGATCGCCAGTTCAAAGCCAGCCATCAGCAATGGCGAGGCATTTAGCAACTGAGTGAGACCCTGTCTCTGAATAAATACAAAAAAGGGATGGGGATGTGGCCCTGTGGTTGAGTGCCCCTGAGTTCAATCCCCAGTACCAAAAAGAAAAAAAAAAAAAAAAAAAAAAAAAAAAAGAACAGAATCAAGAGGTAAAGTTTGTCCCTCCAGGTCTGAGTGGAGAGGAAGAAGGGCAGCTTGGGGAGCAGCCTCCCCTCCTGCTGCCCTCCCAGGGTCCTAAGAGGGGAAGCAACGCGGGCTTCCTCGTGTGAAGCTTGCTGCTTCCTTTTGTGATTGCTGATTCCTTTGCTGAACAAAGGAGTCTGGATAGTCACAGGATGTCACACTGAAGGGATGCATCACTTTCCCTGTACTCTGAAGAAGCACTTAGGGTGGCATGCCAAGTCCCCTTCGCCTCTCGCCTCTGTGTGTCTGTTTGGTTTGGAGCAGTGGTTCTCACCGGCAAAGCATGTGCCCTAAGGGAGACTTTGGAAAAGGGTGACGCATTTGGTTGTCCTAATGGTTGTGTTGCAATGGCCCAGCATTTAATAGGAAAAGATGGAGATGCTGGAGGGCCTGCAGTGCTCTAGATGGTGGCCCCACTCCAGGTGACCACTGGATGCTCCTCATGGATTCTTGGATAGAGAATGTGTTTGGAATAATCTGAGCCTGAAACTGAACTCCTCTTGATGTATGAATATAAAGTATTTGTTGCATGCTTTTACATGCCTGAGGATTTCCCAGAATGCAACTGCTGTGGTAATCAAGGAAAGACTGAATTTTGTGTTATTTGGGACTTCACCAAGAGTCGTCCACCTTTTGGGGAAAAAAAAAAAAAATCACATCCATGATGGCAATGCCACTGTGGTATCTGAGTTACCCAAACCATGCACACCTGTGCCAGTTCTGCACCTGCAGCTGTCAGATTCTCAGAGCTTCTGTTTCTGCACACGACCACACGACTGCTTTGTGTTGGCTCCTAACGTCATCACTCCAGACCTTTCTGTATGGAAAGATGTACGATGTCATCATAAGTGACTTTGATTTCTTTGTATGTTTTAATTAGGGCATTGTAAGTACAATGCATATTAATTGTACAAATTATGGGTTTCACTGTGCCATTTCCATACATGCACATATCCTGCTTTGGTCCTGTCCACCTTCCTCCCACACACTCCTGTCCCCACCCTCTGCCCCATCTCCGTCCCTAATAGTCTCTCTTCTACTTTCAGGTCACCTTCCTTTTTTTTTTTTTCCCAGTTTCTGTATATGAGAGCAAATATTTTTAAAATTGTGTATAGGTGGATAATATTAATTTCATCTCAGGAATGTAAAGATTATTTATTAAGGGGTGAGGCTTTGTGCACTGTCCAGGTAGGTTTTAAAATAGAACAACAATAAAAAATGTAGTATATAAAGATTAATACTACTTTAAAATCACTATAATGTAAATGCATATTTTATGAATATTGGTTAATATCATGTGTTGAGTCAAGTAATACCCATAAGTACAACTGTAAAATAAAGTATTCCAGGGGTAAAAACATCAATACACTAAGTGCATGTATAAAAACTCAAATGGTATGAAAATACTTTGTGTAAAACCAATGGCTTGGAAAACTGTGTTCTTTATATGTAATATGAAAGGAATTGCACTCTAAAAGCAGGCATAACAAATTAAATTTAAAAAAAAAATAATAAAAAATAAAAAGAACACACTACTGCTGGTTGCAGTGGTGCAGGCCTATTGTAATCCCAGTCGCTCAGGAGGCTGAGACAGGAGGATCCCAAGTTCAAAGCCAGCCTCAGCAGCGGTGAGGCACTAAGCAACTCAGTGAGACCCTGTCTCTAAATAAAATACAAAATAGGGCTGGGGATGTGGTTCAATCACCAGTATAAAAAAAAAAAACACACACAAAAATTAAATTTCAGGCCAGCCTCAGTAATTTAGTGAGAACCTGTCTAAAAAAAAAAAAAGGACTGGGGATGTGGCTGTGGCTGGGGATGTGGCTCAGTGGTAAAGCACCCCTGAGGCTCAATCCCCAGTACCAAAAAACAAAACAACAAAAACCCAGAACAGGTGCCTATGGGAAAAGGCAGGCAGGGGGTCGAGCACTCAGACTCAGACTCTCCTGAGAGGCTCAGGTGCTTCAAATAAATTCAGGACGGTTTTTAAAATACAGCTGTCTGCAAGGGTAGGGCAGCTCTTGGAAAGGAGTGCAGGACTAGGAAAGGGATAGTGCAAGAGCTAGGGAGGCACTGGCCTTCAGACTTGTGGGGACATGTCGCTGCCTGAAGCGATGGCCGCTTGGAGCAACGACGCCGCGGGAATAAGTTCAGAGGCAGACTGGAAACGAACAGGCTCTTTATTCTGCTAGCTTCTCTCTCTGGCTCCAACAACAACTCCAACACCATCCACACTCCTGCAACCACCACACAATGGCGCCGACCCCACGATCCGCAATGTGAGATCCCGCCGGCCCGAAGTCCCGCAAGACCATGGAAGGTGGTAATGCTTGAACATCTTTATGGCTCACAGCTAACCACAATCTCAGCTATCTCCCCATTTAGGGCTCCTACAGGGACACTGTGGGGTCTGCGGCAGACTGGGACCCCGCCCCTGCCGACTGTGGCCCTGCAGGATGACAGGCTCAGTGATGCAAGGAATTCCATTTTTTTCCCCCAGTGGAAGCTGGAAATACGGCAACTTCACCAGCTGGGATAAGGCTGGGCTGCTCTACCAACCACACAGTACCTTTGGGAACCAGGAGGTTGAATTCCTTTGCATTTCACGGTTATATTAAAGGTCTTGGTTAAGGCTGGGTCACCACCCTGTCTGGGTGAGAGCCGGTAGAAGAGGCCAGGAAGGGGGGTGTGTGCAGCATTGTTAAAGCACAGACTTGGAAGCGGCTCACTTCACTGTCACTCGTGTCCTGATTGGAGGGAAGATGGCATCTTTAGCTGGGCATCCACTGCCTGGTTACTGCTCGGTGGTGTCTGCCAGACCACCCAATTCAAACATTTACAACATGCCACGTGGAACCCTCCTGCGCAGACTGTCAGGCTAGACCCCACGGGAGGACAGCACGTCTTGCCCTGCTGGGATGTATAAGTTCTGCCCATGAGGACGTCCCCTGGGCAGGGTGTGTCAGTGAGTAGAGAAGTGACAGGCTCGGAGCAAACACTTGGAGAATGAGGGGGCACGGACCTTGAATACAGACAAGGGAGTTTTTATTGAGGTCAGCTGTCCCACTCCAGGGACCTCCCTGGCCCATTCAGGTGCTCCTGCCACATGCTTCCCAAAGCCCCCCATGCACCTGCCATCACGCCTGTGATCCTTCCTCTTTGTGCTGGCCTATGTTCACTCCCTTTCTAGACTGAAGTTTTATTTGCTCACTGTTGTATCCCCAGGGTCTTGCAGGATAGTTGCCGAAGGGCACGTGCTCGACAAATACTTGATGAAAGAATACCAGGACCAGGGGAAAACGAATGTGTGTTGCTGCATCAGTAAGAGGCAGGATCATAGTGCTTTGCTAGAAAGACAACTGGATTCTCAAGTCCACACGGTCAAAGTGTGCAAGAAAAAGACAGGTTGGGTGGCCTGTTAGGTCCCTGGTAAGGGAGGAGAGATCTTGCAAGGAGGACTGGGTTCAGACAGGCTGGTAGTCTGAGGGTCTCGGGGAAGTGGAGAGTAAGAGACTATTCTGGGCCATTTCAGACACTCCCAGAGTTCCTGGGAACACCATTCATGGGAGAAGGCTCAGGTGGAGGAGGAGCCCAGAGCAGCCAACCCTGAGGATTCATGCGCCATTGATCAAATTAACATAGAAATTCTGGGAGAGGTTTCCTGGATGGTAGGACATTTATCATCAGCCTTGAGTGAATATTCTAGAAAAGCTTGTCAGCTTCATTAACTTGCCAAGAATGCAGCGAGAGTCCAATAAACATTTTTATGAGTGAAAGGATATGTGAAGCAAGGGCTGGCTGGCTGCGATTCGCACCAGACTTTTTGGAAAAAATGACTAGGAGAACGCTCTCAGTTCCGCTCACCCTGGCCTCTCAGGCCATCCAAGTAAGCAGTGATCTCTGAGATCAGTAGGATCCTCTGGAGAGGGGTGCAGAGCTCAGGGACATGTTGGGTCCCCCTAACTCTAGCTTGTGATCGGGGAAGCACCAAGCAGATGGTGCCCCTGTGGCCTAGGATCAAGCCCAGCAAGCATCTTGTAGTCATGCCAGCCGGAGAGACTTCCTCAGCCCCAGGGGCCTGAGGGCAGTGTCAGAATCTTCTGTGACACCCTCACAGTTTTGAAAGACAGACTCAGGTCTTCTGCTGAGCGCAGGTGAGGTGAGCTGCCGTGTGCACCTCACAGAGACCAGGTGTGAGAGGAGAGGCCACCTCCCTCCTCCAGCATGGCTTGACTTAAGAAAAGGCTTTCTTTAAAAACAGTGTAGGTGCTGGAGGTGGGGGTAGAGGGATGGGGGGAGGTGGGAGGGTTGGCGGGGGGTGTCACAGTGCCAGGCCAAGGTGCTTGAGGGAGACCAGAGGAGAGGCTCAGTGTGGTCAGTGGTCAGGGTCACAGTGTTAGCAAGCAGGCCTCAGGAGATGGGGCTGAGGAGGGGTTGGGGCTAGGTTTGGGGTCTGGGAGAAGGGACCTTAGATGTGGCTGGAGGTGAAGTAGAGAGAGAGGATGGTCATACTGAAGGGGAACTAGGCCTGAAGTCAGGTGACAGATTTTAAATTTGAGTCTTACCAACTAGCTGTTGATTGTAGGTAATGTCATTTCCCTTCCTTGTGTCTTCTTTTCTTCCCCTGCCCAGCTTCTGGCCAGCTTGTTAGGACAAGTACACGTGCTTGGGGAAGGCACTGAGTCCCACACACTGTGAAGGACACGAAAGCCCCAGTGATTTTGACTTTTCTGCACCTCATGAGCACGTTATGGTATCTCAGTTAATATGAAACAGCACGATTCAGGCTTAAAGATCCAGATCTGAAATATTGTCTGCTAAAGTCAAATGGGCCCCCATAACCTCAGAGAGCAGTGCTTTTTCTTCCTGCAGCCCCAAGGATCAATGAGAAATAATGAAAGTTTGGGGTTCAAGAATTAAAAGTTGGGATAGGTCTAACGTACTTCACCCCTGAATACCTCATTCTTCCAAAAGAAGATGATGAAATAATCCTGATTCCGAATGAGACTGAAAAATGCACTTTGGGAAAGAGATTGCATTCCTTTGCTGATCTCAGATCAAGTGTTTTTGAAATCACTAAGAACAACAAAGATAAAATAGCCAAATGTGCCTCATTAATTAATGAATCAAGGAAGCAGTTATTACCCAAGAGAAGTTAGCAAGACTCAAAATGTAAACAACTCAGAAATGCCAGAGTGTTATATTTAGAAGGGGCCTTTAAAGATGGATTTAGCTCAACACACTCATTTTACAGATGAAGAAAGTGAGGCCCAGAAAAGAGGCGACAGTAAGACAAAAAAAAAAAAAAAAAAAAAAAAAAAAAAATGCATGACGTTCACTTCCTCTCCTGAACAGATGCAGGAGGGCATGACTACAGCCTGTCTGGACAGGGCACAGTTTCCTGGGACCTATGCTTGGCTGATGGGGTGGGCGGTGTGGGTTTATTTTGCCTAGCATCTCCTCCTGGTTTTCCATCATGGGGGGCCAATACCAGAGGCTGGACAATGGTCTCAGGGATTGATCTGGGGAAAGTATGTAATCCAAACAGAACCAGTCCAAGTTTTTTTTTTTTGTGGAATTTTTATATGAATGCTTTGTGGATGCTTCCAAAGTTGCAGGGGGCCAAGTATCCCTGTTTCTCTGATGAGAGGAAGTTGTTTGAGGTAGGAGAGAATGAGGATACTCTACGGGGATGACAACCCAAGGTTAGGCATAAATATAGATGGTCCCCAACTTCCAATAGTTCAACTCACATTTTTTGACTTCAATGCAAAAGCGATCTTAGTTCAGTGGGAACCATACTTTAAATTTAGCATTTTGGTCTTTTCCTTTGATATGTGGTAAGATCCTTTCTCATGATGCTGGGCAGTGGCAGCAAGCCATACTCTGTCACCCATGTGATCATGAGGGGGACAGCCCAAACTCCCCAGTGTACTGTGCTGCTAAGCTACGATGTCCCACAGGTTAGATGTATTAAATGCATTATTATTATTATTATTATTATTGGTACTGGGGATTGAACTCAGTGGCACTCGACCACTGGGCCACATCCCCAGCCCTTTTTTGTGTTTTTATGAGAGACAGGGTCTCACTGAGTTGCTAAGTGTAAGAGCCTTTAATGAGGAAGTAGCTCCTAGATGGCGGCTGGCTGAGAGCCAAGAGGAGGCGTTTACTTGTTTACTACAACTTACACCTGACCTTAATGTAATTGGCTGAGAATCTTTCTGTGCTCGTGGGCACTGCGTGCCGCACCTGTAAGTCGAGCTTGTGACACGTGTATGCTTGTTAAGAGAACTAATGTACCTGTGAAGGGTAGAGAGTATTTAAGCAGACTGGGGGCGTCAGAGGAGGGAGAAGATAGAGAAGAAGAAGAAGCAACAATAAAGGAACCACTCATTCCCAGTCTGCCTCCGATTTCTTTCACGCAGTATTGTTGCCTAAGGTGGCAACAGCTAAGTGCCTCACCTTTGCTGAGGCTGGCTTTGAACTCTTGCCTCAGCCTCCCAAGTGCTGGGATTATAGGTGTGTGCCACTGCGCCCAGCTTTAAAAGCATTTTTGAGTTATGATTTTTTTTCAATTTATGATGGGTTTAATAGGATGTGACCCCATTGTAAGCAGAGAGCATCTGCAGATAGGTCGATAAATAGATAGACAGACAGATGGGTACAGAAACATCCATAGAAAGAACCAGCTCCTACCCTTGCTTGTTCTTTTGTTTGAGCTTCTTTAAGTGAAATTTCTGTCTCTTGATAACAAAAATGTCACACTTTCTAAGAGTGGGACTTCTGGATGATATAATACATGGGTGCTTAACTTTTTAATGAACTACAAGCTGTGTACCTTTATTTATTTTTTTCCCTGGCAAAGTATGAAAATTCCCATTGATTCTCACCTGATATTTTAGGGTTTTTTTTTTCTTACTTTGAACCATTCTAGTGTGTGTGTAGTAGCATTTCATTGTGGTTTTAGCTTATACTTACCTACTTCATGATGTCAAGCATTTTTGTCAAATATTTACACATACATTATATACATTTTTATCTGACATGTACATGACAAATACTCTATCAGTCTATGCCTTGTCCTTCCATTTTTCTTAGCAGTGTCTTTGGAAGAGCAGAAGTTTTAAATTTTGATGAAGTCTAATTTGTTGATGATTCTTCTTCTTCTTTTATTTTTTATTTTTTGGTACTGGGGATTGAACTCAGGGGGGCACTTAAACACTGGGCCACATCCCCAGCCCTTTTTTTGTATTTTATTTAGAGACAGAGTCTCTGCGTTTCTTAGGGCCTCCCTAAATTGCTGAGGTTGACTTTGAACTTGTGCGATCTTCCTGCCTCAGCCTCCCAAGCTGCTGCGATTACAGGCAAGTGCCACCGCGCCTGGCTTGATTTGTTAATTCTTACTGTGGTGATTTACGTCTTTTTGTGTTCTACCTAAAAATCTTTCTTCCAGGCCACAAAGTGTTTATCCTTTACCTTTCTTCAAGAAGCTTTATAATTTTGGTCCTTACTTTTAGTTTGGTTTTGTGTGTGGTTTGAGATAAGGGTCTAGGTTCATTTTATGCATACGAATGTCTAATTATACCACACAATTTTTGAAAAGGCAATCCTCTTCCCCATTGAGTTAGTTGGTGCCATTGTTTAAGGTCAGTTGACCACATTATATAGGTGGACCTTTTTCTGAACTCTTATTCTGATCTATTGATCTGTCTGTACTTACTCTAATTCTATAATGCCTGGGTTGCTTTTGCTTTACAGTAATCCTTCAGAAAGGGTTGTTAGTCTTCCAAATTTGTTCTTTTTTGGCTGGGTTTTGCTAGTCTAGATCTTTTGCATTTCTATATAAATTTTCAGATTCAGTTTGCCAATTTCTACACAAAAGCTTATCAGATTTTGTTTGGAATTGTATCTGTTAAAATAATTTGATAAATTAGTTGAATACTATTTGTTTTAGTAATCTTTTTCACTGCTATGACTAAAAGATCTGATCAGAACAATTTTAAAGGAGGAAAAGTTTATTAGAGGGCTCACGGTTTCAGAGGTCTTTGTCCATAGAAGGCTGGCTCCATTTTCTCAGGGCTTGAGGTGAGGCAGAACATCATGGTGGAAGAGTGTGGCAGAGGGAAGCAGCTCACATGACAATCATGAAACAGAAAGAGACTCCACTCTCCAGGTACAAAATATATACCCCAAAGCCATGCCCCAATTCCTAACTCCTCCAGCCACACCCTACCACTTAAGTTACCAACTCAGTTAATCCTTATTAGGGGATTAATTCACTGATTCAGGTAAGGCTCTTACAACCCAATCATTTCTCCTCTGAACCTTCTCGCATTGTCTCACATGTGAGCTTTTGGAGGATAGCTCACGTCCAAACCATAACACCATTCCTAATGGAGGAGAATCTTTGAAACAAACTTGTTATTTCAGTAAACTTGTCAGTTTTTATTAGGGTGAATGTTTAGGAACCCATGACTCGCATTCTCTTCTGGTCCTAGGATTCAGTGAAATAAAGCATCATTTTACGGTGATGGGAACACCACAGAGGGATTCCCAAGCTCCAGTGGCCACCATTTTGTCCTAGAGGGAAGCTAGCCTTCTCTCTCAGGTGGACAGTGTCTGCCTCGGTCAGGTGGTCAAAGCCAACAACCCAGACCCAAGAGAAGCTGTCTGAGGCCTTCTCAAACAGCCACCCTTCCCTGAGCAAAGTTCATCTGGTTTAGGAAAAGTGGTCTCAGTCCCAGCACAAGAACACCACAGGCCCCAGGAGGCAGTGTTCTGGGACGAGGCTGAAGAGAGGCCGGGAAAAAGCGAGGACAAAGGCATACTATGCTGGAAGCTCTGCCACCACGACTGCAGGGTCTTCCAGAAGGGCTGACTAGCGTGGGGCCATGACTGCCCCACGGCCAGCTCCCCTGCTGCTCTCAGAGGCGGCCTTGCAGTGGCAGAATCGCGGCCTGTTCTTCCACACTGTGGATTGTCAGCAGGTTCTAAATAGACCATTCATTTTTTTCCGCTTAGCACAGAAGGGTCTCACAACTCCAAATACCACCACGGGCCCGGATGTTGCAAGTCAAAACATTCTTCAAACCACAGCCCTCGGGTGAGAGGACGGGCTGGCAAGGGCTCTGGAGGATAAACAACCACCCACCAGCCCGGAAACCGCTGGGTGCACGGGAGGCCAGGCCGGCCTGCGCACAGAGGCCGGGGGTCTGGGGATTTTTGCCAGGGTTGATCTGATAGAACCACCAGGGCCTGCCCCGCTCTGCCCTAGGTCCCAGACAATTAAACCTGGCCACAGGGGCTGGGGAGTGCTGATTGGCTGCCCTGTGTCATGTGCCCTGGTGGCTGCCTCTCTCAGCCAATCAGCAGCGTGAGCCGAGAACTAAGTGCTCTGTGGGTAATAGGATGCCAGCCTTCGCTGTGCCTTAGCCCCGCAAGACGTGCAGCAAGTGTGAACACTCCGGGGGACGCTTAACATGTGCCTGGAAATGAAGTTCCGGGACAGGAGGCTGTGGCGTGCCGAGAGCTGTGTGATAGGAACCTGAGGACGCTGCCGGAATTTGCATGGGCACAGGGCTCCCGGGAGTGGTCTTGGGGGGATCAGGCAGGATGCTTCTGCTTAAGGCTCCTTGGGGTGACCCTTGCAAGGAAAGCAAGGGGACAGCCAGGGGCAACTGCTGCCAGAGAAGAGGTGACCCGGGTCTCAAGCCGCCAGGGAGCAGGGCCGGGCTAGATACTCCAGTGTGCTTCAATGGCGCGGATCCTTGGTGAGGGCTTGCTGGAGGAATTAAGGGAGGAGGAACGAATTTAGGACTGCTGTTTCCATCGAAGGAAGGGAAGGATAGGGCATAATAGAAGGAAAGTGGAGAAGGTGGCTCCATGGTGGCCTTGACAAAGAGAGCTGCCAGTGTGTGATGGCGATGGCATGGCAACAGAAGGCACACACCTGAGTGGCACTATAACTGAATAGCTGTAAGCAAGGCCTCTCGGTAAGATGGACTTGAATTGCCATTGTGGTTGTATCACTTACTGCTGTGTGACCTTGGGCAAATTACTCAATCTCTCTGATGCTCAGTTTCTTCAACTGTAAAATAAAGGATCAGCACTCCATTTATCAGGAGGATTACATGAGAGAGCACCTGGTCTCTGCTTGATAAGCACAGCGACTCTCATGAAGGTGGATCAGCTGGGGACCAGGTGATGACTTCAATGCCACACTTCTGTGCAAAGTGTACTTGGCCAGTGTTGGGCAGAGTGGGCTTCTGCTAAGAAGTCTGTCTCCCTTGGAGCTTAAGATTGGGAACACAGGATTCCCTGTGCCCATGTCCCAGTGTGTGATGAGGCTTCAGTTTGCCCTGGGGTCTTTCAACTTATCTTGTGACCCTACTTATTTATATCTTGGAGGCTCCCCAAGATTTTCCTTTCCAATCATGCATGGGGAAGGGAGAATTGAGAGGGTTTGAGGCCAACTCTGTGGTCCCTAGCAGAACTCATTAGAGGCTGGGTCACGAGAACTCCACTGTGTCAGCAGAGACACAAATACCAGATAATCTCAAGGATAAAGGAGGTTTTAGGGTGACTTGAGTTAAAGCTTCCCCCTTTTCCTGTTTTCAGCAAAGCCTGGGAGTAGGAGGGGAGCTGGGAGTTGCCCGAGCTTCCATTTGCAGCCTGGGGTGGGGTTTCTCCTTCCTGTGACCTCACACGCCATCCAGCTTGATCTTTAAAACCCCATTCGCGTTGCAGTCTGACCATGGGAGCGTTGCATCCCTGTGGAGACCAGCCTGGGCTGGGTTTGTGACTGACAAGAGATGTCCCCCAGGGAGTCTTCAGCTGATATGGAAAGACTCTGGGGAATTAGCCTGTGTTCTCCCAGCATGCTCCCTGCCTGTTCTGTGGGCCCTGCGGGAGAAGGAGGGTGGCCCATGAGGCTCTGCAACTGCTGTTTGCGGAGTCTGTCTGGGTGGGTTGTGTTTCAAGTCTCTCAGACCCAGATAGGACAGCAGACCGTGAGAACCCAGCTTATTGGAGCGAGTGCATGAAATTCCAGCCAGGAGCCTGCTCTGCATGGGCCATGTCCCGGGTCACATTCCCGTTGGCAATTTCCAAACTCACCAGGAAGATCTTTCCTCAGCAGGGATTCAACCACAGCAGCCCTGGTTGTGCTAACAACCCCCACCCCCTACCAGGCAGAGAATCCTACTTCTGTGTGTTCAGTTGAAGGGACCCTGAAGAGAGGACCTGCAGCTACTGCCCTCAGTCCCTTGAGACCAGCGATCTCTCCTTCACAGGAAGTGGAATTTGTTTTCCCTGCTGTTTCTCAATGGCATCTAGGGAAGGGGCTCCTTCATTCCCTGGATGCTGAGGTCTGGCCTCCCACAGTTAGGGGTGTTGGGGGTCAGCTAGTTCCAGTCAGGTTAGGGAACACAGGATTCACTGGCATTGGAGTTGACAGGTTTCCTATCAGAGGATCTTCAGGAAATTCTCCTCCAGAAAGGCTCAAGCCAAGGTGTTTCTAGAAGCCAGACAGACACTGGAGGGCTCCTTAGCCTGCTGAGCTCTTGTCTTGTAGGGCTTGATTCCTTGTCTTCTCCTGTATCAATAAGAGGGACAGCCCTCTTGCTCCTACCTGTGTCACTGGGGACTCCCTATGCAGGGCCTGCTCATCCTTGTGCCCTTTCCAGGAAGATTCTCTCCAGAAAGAGCTGTTTCCTCCTCGGGTCTCTCCCAGGCTCCAGGGGAGTGTGCTTACACGCCTGCACCCTGCCCTTCCCAAACACCTCAGTGCTGTTTGCTAGTGCCCATCTCAGTGGTGTGCAAGGGGGCAAGTGGTCCTCAAGCCCCCTGGTGCTTACAGTTGTCTGGGGATACTTGAAAATGCCAATGCCCATCCCCATCCCCAGGGACCCTGACTGAACTGAGCTGAGGTCTGGCCGTGGTATTGAGAAGGCTCCCTGGGTGACCCTAATGTGCAGTGGTGGTGGAGGCCCGCCAGACCAGACCCTGGTGAACTAACCAGGCAGCTCTGCCCACGTGGTGCCTGCTCTTGTATTTATTGATTGATTTGGTGTGTGTGGGGAGGCCAACTCTAAAACCCTACCCATCGCTATTACTTATCCAACATGGATATCATTTGAGCCCTAAAACTCTGGGGGCACCACGTTCTGTATGGAGAGCTGCTGGCAGGCGTTTCTCTCGGGTGTGTTGGGAGCTGTACGGAACAAACGAGTCCTGTGAAATTCCTGCCTCCAAGACCAGGTGCTCTCCCTTGTCCTCCAGGTCACGCTGCACCTGCCAAACCTCTTCCTCAACATCTTCTAGAATGCAGACCCTGGTTCCCACACTTGGCACCTGTCAGTCACCAGTCCAGAAGCTGCAGACCACATCTTTTGAGGGTCAGATGTGACAGCTGGTATGGGTAGCATCTATCGTCTATTTATCTGTCTCTCTCTATCATCTATTTTTCTATCATCTCTCTCATTTTTAAGCACTCAGGTGATTCTTCTCATGCATTTGCAGGTGGGACCCACGGTGCCAGCATCTCGGCAGATCAGTCCACGTTGGTAGAGATTCTAGGGCCTGCTTGGCCCTGAGGGACTCTGGGACTTTGTGGAAAGTAGTCATGGACAAGTCTGAGGGGGACATATGTGAGGGTCCTGGGGGCCATGCAGCCCTACAGGAGATGCATGTGGACGAGGGGATTTATGTCAAATTGGATGCATGTGATTTATGTCAAATTGGAACACACCCAAGAAGACTGGGTAGTCTCATCCAGGGCACAAATCATGAGTGGAATCATGATCCCAAGATATGGGTTGAAGTCCAGTTCCATGTCCAGCTCACTGAAGCTGTAGGGCTTCAGAGGAAGGCACAGTCTGAGACTTCAGGGGTTTGTCACCTATGTGGGGGAACCAGAGAAAAGGACATAGAAATAGGAGATGAAGCACAGATTTGAAAAGCTAGCAGAGCTCCAAACCAGCTGCTGTTAGTCCCCGACACGACGTTACCCAGGCCACCCTTTGTTCCTAATGAAAGATGATAAAATATCACAAGCACACAGGAGACCCAGAGATTATTGTCCAAACATACAAACTGCCACTTCCCCATACCTGCTTCAGCTAACATTTTACAAAATTAGAACATCGTTAATCCTCACCTCCACCATTTCCCTCCCTCTCTTCCTGCTCCCCTGAAACGGGTATTTATCTTTCTCTGAATATTTTTATATCATAGAGATCCATACTCAACATATGATACAGATTTGTAAGCTTTCAATTTTATCTGAGTGGTGTCGTTCGGTGTTTTCTTTGTGCTTTTCATTCCCTGTTGTGTTTTTTTGAGATTTATTCACGTTGACCTAAGACCGACTACGTTACTATTTTTTATGGTGATGGTGGGTCCACTAGTGTGGGGCCTGGGGGGAGGCCAGGTAGGTGGTGAGTCTGTTTTTGGTAGGTTCCCAAAGGAAGGATGGCACCTCAAGAGGCTGAGAGGAAAGGGAAAGGTGTAAGGCGGTGGGCATGGGCAGCCACAGCCCCTGACCCCTGAATTAGTGAACTGGCCAGATGATGGGGGAGGTCACCTTGGGAGATGACCCTGGGATGCCCTGGCAATCATCGGGGTGATCTACAACACCCTGCCTCTGGTGAGCAAGCAGGCCTGGTCAGAGGCTGCTGAGACTGCAGGGAAATCGGGGGAGAGGGAAGTGCTGGGGCATGGGCTTGGGCTTCACGTTCCAGTGAGGAACATTTTCTCTCCTTCCTTCCAGGGAATGGTCCCTGAGAAGAAGGACCCAGAAGCAAGGCTGCTGGCTAAGTGGAGGCGGCTTCCTGTCTATCTCTAGCAGCCTTCGGATGCACAGTGGGCTGAGCCAGGAGCTTAGCCTCTGGAGGCACCTGAGACTCGGCAGCTCGGCCTGACTCATAGGCCCGAGGGAACGTCTCCATTCTTTTCTTTTTTCTTTTTCTTTAAATGGGTGTTGAGTCCCACTTTTCTTTATTAGAAACAATTCTGGGTCTGGGGATATAGCTCAGTGGCAGAGCCTGGGCCTAGCATGCACGAGGCCCTGGGTTCAATGCCCAGCATTGGGGAAAAAATAATTCCACCACTTTACTTAGTGTGTGTTCTGGTACACCTTCGTTGAACACAGGTGTTCTACTCTGTTCTTGAGTCCCCTGTCCATTATCATTGGACCTGCCGCCCACCTGGACTGGTCTCTGCAACAGGTCACCCTCCCTCAGCAGGACACCTTGGCTCCCAGTCAGTAAGTATGGTTTCTTGCACTTGGAGACCAGGTCGTCCACCATAATCCTCCTGGGTTCCATTCTTGTCAGGGACTCCTTCTCCCCCACCTTCCCACCCCTGCCTGACCCTTCCAGTATGGGGATGTTCATGGGCAGGGAAGACTGGCCTGTGCTGCTATAGGGTAAGAGGCCTTTTGCCAGGTGGTCAATTTTAATTGGTCCACAAAGGAATCTCAGTTCATAGTGGGAGAAATGGGAGATTCCCTGGTGAAAAGATGGTGGACTCCGCACAGGGAAATGAAGATGGGGGGTGTGGGTAGGGCAGGGTGAGGATCAGGCCAGGGATGGACGCTGGGTCCTGTTGGAGAGGAGGCAACTGGATTAGTAATGGGGTGGGGTTGAAGAGGAAGTTAGGGCACTTTTCTCGTCCACTGATCACTACACCTGAGCTGTCAGGTAGGAGGCGGTGACGGTGACCTGTGGACCCTTGAGGGGCAGATGCACCCAACCCCCAACAGGTTCCCACAGACCTGCCTGAATCCAGCGCTGCTGCTCACGCCTCGCCTTCTTTGGTTTTCTCCGCCCGTGGGGTGTGGGGCTCTGTGAAGGGAGGCTTCGTCCTCCTCCCTCACTCACACCCCAGCTCCCACCTCCTCTTTCCAAGCAAGAGCACCCCAGGCATCGGGGCTTGGGGCTTCCCTTCAGCTGCTACCAGCGACCTGGAGGGACATTGCTAGCAAGGGCTCAGGGAGGAGCACTGTGGGGATCCAGAGGTCTCCTGACCTTGACTCTGTTTTGGCAGGAAGGAAGCTCTCCAAGTCCCACAAGGCACAGGGGCGCAGTGCCGTCAGTGTAAGAGGTAGGGGGCGCTGTTAGAGGGCTCTGTCTGCCTGGCCAGCTCTGGGAGCCTCAGCTGGGAAAAACAGGTTTGTTTTGAAAGAACCAGCTCAGACTCGGGTTTATTGTGGGCAGATCCTTGAGCTTTTGCCTTGTTTGACAGCTCATAAAACCCAGCAGCAAATTTGAACTTCCAGTTCTATGGCTTGGAGAAAAAAGCCTGGGAACAGCTATCAGTTCCCTGCCCCCCCCCCCCCCCCCCCGTGGGGCCTTTCTCCCTCCTTCCCTTCTGCCACTGGCCTCACCCTCACTGTCACCCCTGGGAAGTCATCAAGACAGTCTGTTCCCAAGGGCTGTGGCTCTGGGTTTCATGCTATGCTGAAGTGCTGAGTAGACCCTCAATAGCGCACGGTGGGGGGACTCAGTTTCCTGCCTCCCAAAGGTGCTGGTAGTCACAGGGTTGGCCGGTTGGGCATGTGGGAGATGATGGGTCCAAGCCTCATTTTTTTGTTTTTTTTTTTTTTTTTTTTTTGTGGTACCGGGGATTGAACTCAGGGGCACTCGTCCACTGGTCCACATCCCCAGCCCTTTTTTGTATTTTATTTAGAGACAGGGTCTCACTGAGTTGCTAAGTGCCTCGCCACTGCTGAGGCTGGCTTTGAACTCGCGATCCTCCTGCCTCAGCCTCCCAAAGTGCTGGGATTACAGGCGTGCGCCACCGCGCCCGGCTTCCATGCCTCATTTTTCATACTGCCCTTCTGGCATGCATGGCTTTGGAGTGAGGAATTCCTTAAGTCCCCACATCCCTGACTTCCTATGTGGGAGACCCCAGGACCTGGTGTACACTGAGCAGTTATGAAACACCAGCTGGCAGAATGAGTAGAATGAATTTACAAGGGAGTCTTTGGGAAACAGATGGTTATTTATTCATGTATTTTTACTTTTAATTTTTTGGGTATTGGGGATTGAACTTGGGGGTGCTTGACCACTGAGCCACATCCCCAGCCCTATTTTGTGTTCTTTTTGTTTTAGAGACAGGGTCTCACTGAGTTGCTTAGCACCTCCCCATTGACGAGGCTGGCTTTGAACTCGAGATCCTCCTGCCTCAGCCTCCCAAGCTGCAGGGATGACAGGCTTGCGCCACCATACCCAGCTATTTACTTATTGTTTATACCTTTACTTTATGTATTTTTTATGTGGTGTTGAGCATCGAACCGTGTCTCACACGCGTCACACACGCTAGGTGAGTGCTCTACCACTGAGCCACAACCCCAGCTCCAGATGGTTATTTATTAAGCACTGACTAAGGGGTCTCCTCAAGTCAAAACTAGGAAACTGCTGTTTTTTACTAGGCTCAACAAGGTGAAAGAAATTGTCCAAGGTCTCACAGGCAGGAGTGTGTGCATGTGTGTGTGTGGTAGGGAGTGCACAAGAGAAAATGCTCAAAGCATCCTTTTGACCATTCCCCATTCTTGCAACTTCAACACATCTGTGAATTTATGAATTTGCCAAAGCTGATGGGACTGAGTGGACTATTCCTGAAAGCTGGAGTTGGGGGCCTTCTAAGTGGGTGTCTCATGCAGCACATAGCCTGAAAACAACACCTAGGGACAGAAGGGAAAAGCCCTCATGTACCTGGAACAGGGGAAAGAGGAGAGAGGAGGGACAGGACATCAGGAGGGTCTCACTAGACATTTCTGTCTTTCTTCTTTTTAATATATATATATATATATATATATATATACATATATACATGTATATATACATATGTATATTTATTTGTAGGTGGACACAATACCTTTATTTTATTTATGTGGTGCTGAGGATCAAACCCAGGGCCTCACACATGCGAGACAAGTGCTCTACTGCTGAGCCATAGCCCCAGGCCCTCACTAGACATTTCTTTATTTGTTCTATCTTTTTAAAGAAGGATTTGTTTATTTAATTTTTTTTAATATTTATTTATTTACTTTAGTTGTACACAATGCAATGCATCTATGTTTACGTGGTGCTGAGGATCGAACCCGGGCCGCGCACGTGCGAGGCGAGCGCTCTGCCGCTGAGCCACAACCCCAGCCCTATTTAATTTTTAAAATATGTATATTTTTAAGTTGTCCATGGACCTTTCTTTTATTTATTTATGTGGTGCTGAGGATCGAACCCAGGGCCTCACACATGCTAGGCAAGCGCTCTACCACTGAGCCCCAGCCCCAGCCCCTCACTAGACATTTCTCATTTCCACTTCCCCCACCCAGACCCAGGAAAGGAGAAAGGCAGAGGAAAGAACACAGCCAGACCAACTGTTAAAAATTATTTAATAGAAAGTTCAATGTTCAAAATGTAACAATAAACAAAAATACACATGTATAAATATGTATATATAATTAGACCTATACACTTTCTCAGACCCTTTTCAAAATGGAACAGAATCATAACATCTTGGTGGTCAAATCAAAAATAATATTCAAGCCACACGGGGCCACTGGTGCCATGCGGAGTTCAGCTGAAGCACTTTGAAGGGTCAACGAATTCCAACCAGGAGAGAGCTTGGGATATGGCCAGTTTCCTTTCTGGAGACCCAGAGAGGGAAGAGGAATAATCCCGTGGCTCTGGACAGGGTACCTGCTGTTAGCACCTGTAGCCGCTACTGTCTAGGGACAGTTCTCCTGCTCCTGTCTGAATTACTTAAATTTATGTTGTTTGCTCCCAGATTTGAATCTCCTGGGAGTCTGCCTTGCTACTTTTTCATCCTGCACCTAAGTGCCACACAGTGGTTTGGAATGCCACCAAGGTGTGCTGATTTGTACTAAAACAGTGGTGTTCAAAGTGGGCGTGTACACACCAGGAGGTAACCAAGGTCACCCTCAGAAGCCCGTGAGAAAATACTAAAACCTTTGTTTATATGATGCTTTGTATCTTATTTATTTAAAATTTCTGTGCTGTGTGCTTTTTTTGTAATGTAACCATCACTATAAAAGTAAGTGGATGTATACTTTAAGTAGATCGATACACATATAGGAGGGTGCATCTCACAAAGGTCCTGCCGATACCCAAGTGTGATCGAATCGGATGGGGGTCCACTGCTTTCAATTTCACGTGCAGGCAGAGTGGTGAGGAGGTAGCCCTCCTGGGCTCCCCTGTTCACCTGAGCACACCTCTGCAGGTACTCAGAGAGCAGTGCCCCAAGACATCGGCCAGATGTGACTGAAAGCTGATGCCTCACAGTCCTAGATTTTCCCTCAAATTCAAGACCCTGTTCCTAAATAAAACCCCAATACTCGTGGGAATTGCAAAGATACAGCCATTTGATAATAGGCATGGGAGCAATATAGTCCTTTCCTGACCATGAGATGACAAGTGTGTGGGGATGGACCAGGGCACAAAATGGAAAGAGGGTGCCTTACTGTGCTGTTGGTTCCCAGCATTAGGATTGTCACAGGCCACATTCTAGGCTACACGCCTAGACCCAGGCCTGTGCAGCAGGAACCAAAGACGGATTTAGAAACCTTTCAGTTAAGAACCACAGGACTATTAGGAAAAAAAAAAAGAGTCACTGTTTGAGTAAAAATCTTGCCATGGGCTGTGTTTCTGTTGGGTACATCAGGGTGTGCCCAAGAGGAGGGCAGGTGTGGGCGTCTTGTCAAAGAGGTCAGCCTCCAGGAGCAGCATGAGCTACCCAGGATCCCCAAGCAGAGGGGCAGAGTCACTCAGCTGGGAAAGCTACCTTCAGCCCCAAATTCCTCCAAGGCCTCAAGAAAACTGTCTCCTGTTTGAGCCTTTGCTTGGATTTCTGGAAACCACACTGACATACAGCTAGTATGCTGATGCATCTAATTCTATTCCTTCTGCCTAAAAGTTTTCTTAACTTTTTTGGTAGGATAAGAACAAAAGACAAAGAAAGAAAACCCCAGTGCTCTGTTCTTTGGAACACCCAAGGCACTGCAAATTGCTTTCATAAAGGGATTCTGCTTGTCTCTGAGCCTTCTCAGCAACTGTCCATGCTTGTGGGTATTTTCCGTCTGCATACAATTCATCTGAGCTTTTGTTTGTTTGTTTGTTAAATATCACTTTTCTTTGGCAGGACTCAGGAGGTGTGCACACCCAGGACCCAGGAGAGGCTTGGCCACCAGGTGCAGGTGACCTCATCTAGGGGAGGGCTGTCCAGGGGCAGCAGCCTCTGGTTAGAATCACACACTAAACAGGGAAGCCCTCTGCGGGTTCTGTGTGTTTATTTTCGGATGCACCCTCATCTCTGGGTCTAGGCCAGCTTGGTCCCCAGAGGTATTTTTTTAGCCATCATGTTTCTAAGGTCAGGATGACCTAGGGCTATCTCCTATGTCTCCAAACCAGATCCAGCCCAAGTTGAAGCCCTTGAACTCAAAACAGCTTTTGAAGACAGGAAGAGGAATAGGGGTGGGGTGGGAACAAATCATCTCAGGAAGCAAGTGTGGCCTTCCAGAGAGGAAGGCCATCCTGGGCCTGAGAGAGACTACACCCAGCTCTTGGGGGACCATGCCATGGGCTATGGAGGGCAGAGCAGCACCTAAATCTCTTCCGTATAGTCCCCAAATCCACAGCCAAACCCTGGAGCCCACTGTGGCCGCCCCTGCTCACTGCTTTGTCCTGACTCTTTGTTCTTCTGTCCCGCTCTTGAGCTAGACTCCAGCCCCTTTACTGCATGCAGGCCCTGGTTGGTCCTCAGTGTCCATGCTGAGTTCTGGGCTGTCCTCTCAGTCTAGAAGATCCTTTGGAACACTGTCCCTGATGTATGTGAGCCCTGGTGTCACCGCTTTCAGGGAGTCTCCACGCACCGTGACGTGCTCCCATAGCACCCAGCACTTGTCCCTACAGGACGTCAGAAGGGGCCCTTCCAGGCTGTCTCCACCCTCACACAGGCTCCTTGAGAGCAGCAGCTGTATTTGGTTCAACTGTGTATTGCTGGCAATCAGCCCAGTGCCTGGAATGTCCCAAGTGTCCATAAATGTTATGTTGAATGAACGAGCCCTCGAGACTGGCAAGGGCCATGCTGAAGATGCTACATCCGGGACAACCTAGATGAAGGGACCCCAGCTTCACACAGTGGTGTCAGGGTCCCAGTGGAGCTGCTGCTGCTACCTCGGTCAAGGCCACGTGCATGAGCAACACTACAGTTGTACATGGCAGGACCTAGCACTTGTGCTTGGAATGTGTCCTTTTTTGCACAGTGGGCTGGGAAAGGCGGTGAGCCACAATACCCAGCAAGAGGCCCAGAGGAGTCAAAGGAATGTGCACAAGGCAAGACAGCCAGCAGGCCTTGATGCTCCCATTTGAGTCTAACTCAAACTTGTGGGAGAGATCACTCTCGTTTTTCCTGCTTTGGTATTATTACGGTTATCTGGATACCTACCTAGACATTATCTTAAGATTCCAGAAAGGCAAAACAGTTCTTTTCAGTACTGAGGATGAAACCCAGGGCCTCATGCAGGCTAGGCAAGCGCCCTGCACACTGAGATACATCACCAGCCCTCTTTCTTGAAGTCAATAACAAAGTATCTCTATTTTCTTTATCCATGTATCTTTGTCTGTATTCAGAAAATGGGTTCAAATGAAAAGTCCTAAGAAGGGCAGCTGCCTGATTCTCTCCAAGAAACTGCAGTGATTTTTATGGATTTGCATCTTGCTTGGAATGGAAAGGCTGGCTTGACATCTTTTATAAAACTTCCCTTGCTCACTTGCCTGTCAAGACAGCACAGTCCCTGAAGGTCTGCACTGAAATGCCAGGAAACTGGGGGCTATTCTCTTACTCCCGGCTCTGGGCCAAATGGCCTCCTAAGGTTCTAAAGCTATTTTCAACCCCAGGGAACCTGAGGCAGTTATGGATGAGTTTATGATGTTCTTTTTACTCTAAGTCTTACTCAATCAAGTTCAAAGTCTTGGTCTAAAAATAACCCCTGGGAAGAAGAGTGAATTAATGGTGGAAAGGGGGAGACAATATCAGAATAGGCCTTCAGCTTAGCGGGGCATTCTCCTGAATTAAAGTAATTTCTTTGGCTTCCAAGAGATAAGAGCCATTTCCCACATCATCTTGAAAGAATCTGGCAGCTGCCAGCTTAGAAATAAACAGGATTTGGGGAACAGATTTCACAGGAAAACTGGACATGGTACCCCGACTCATGGAAACTCTTTTGATTCTTTCATGCTGAGTAAACGAGGGTGGGTGCAGGCCCTCTCTTTGACTACTATGATAGGAGTCGTCTTTTTCTACCTGTGACGTTTTAAGAAGCAAGGAAAGGAACTCTGGGGTGTTCCTAGTCTCTTCTGACCTTGGAATGACTTATTTAAATGACTAAGTCACTACATGTCTATCCAAAAAGATTCAAGGTCTTGAAAGAGATGCATATCTGATTCTGGTGCTTGAACTGCCCAGAAAATACAGCTGTAGTCCACTGATCAAAAGACCCTCATCCACGAGAAAGGATTTCAATACAGGTGACTGGCCCTACACAGCCTCCCTCCCAAGCCTCCTGGCAAGGCTAAGGCCTTTAGCCTTAAGAAGATGCAGCCTGCAATGAAAAGAGCAAATCCTGGGAACCCAGAGAAAGGAGCACTGCATGCAGGGAGTAGTAGCCTGTTCTGGTGGCATCTGGTAGGATCCTTTCCCAGACGCTGAAAGGATACCAGGGCTGGGGAACCACGGGCCTAAATTCCCAAAGCCTTTCCTCCTGAGCACCCAAGTCCTGTTAGCCAGGGGCATCTGTTGGTTTGTGTGCAGGTGCAGGAAGGCCAAGTGAAACACTCCCCTTGAGGAAACCAAGGTGGTGAGGAGCCAGGGAATCTGGGAAAGTGGATACCCCCATAGGTTGTTCTCACAGTGTTTCGAGGGGCACGGTTATAATGAAAACATGTGAAAATACTTGAATGACATCTTTCCATTTTCCATCAATGTGGGTATTGTCATAGGGCAGATAACGTTCGACACTTAAAGATACACTACTCAAACATGGGGGTGGTAGACCCTCGTCACAGGCTTCTGTGAGGACCACGCAATTATGAAACAGCTCGCACAGTATCTGGCACAGACTAAGTATAGGTCATATGTATCAGTTCCCTTTTCCTCTTCTCCAAGATTAGATTAAATTCCAGATAAGGTATGGGAATCTCCTGAAAAACATGGCGTCACTTCACGAGTCCCAAGGTTTGTCCCAAAGGCCTATATGTTCACCCACAAACCTCATTTTTGCCATCGCTTTGTGACCCTTTACCAAGAGACATAGAAAAAGGTGACTGCTGAAGTCAAGGACATTTTTTCCCTCTTGGAAAAACACATCCATTCATTGGCAAAAGGCAATTCACAGACCTCATTCACGAAATTCCAAAAGGTTTACTGCAGGGACATTTACAGTTTGAAAGCCAATTGCCTCACCCAGCTTTACACAGCTCACCGGGTCCAGTAACCCAATGTGACATCGTGGAGTCAAAGTTCCTGCTTCGAGCCACCTTTCCATTATGCCTTTAAATACATATTCCCTACCCACCATTGATGCCCTATTTTTCTACTAGGGTTTTAAGAAATGTAACAAAAAGATCAGTTTCTAAGAGGTATAAAGAAGTAAAGCTCAGAGAGAGAATGCCTTCCAGGGAAAAAGTGTGGAGGGCAGATTTTATGTAAAATTATAGAGTGCAACCTAATACCTCTTTTTTTTTTAAAAAAAATTTCTTTTTTGAGGGAGGCTGGAGGGACAGGGAGAAGAACCTTAGATATCACTTGTTTTGCCTTTTATAAAGAAAATATGAGTCCTGGAATCCAAGATTCTGAGTCAGTGTTTCCCTGGATTAAGAATTTGATAATTCCTCTTCCTATGAAACTCACATATTAAACCAAGTTTCTCAGGATTAGTGAAGATGGAACACTTTCAAGTTCTTGCTCAATGTCTAAGCAGGACATGTGTAGGTCGCCTTACTTACGGGCTACTGAAGTAAAATTCATAAGAGGTATAATTGCTGTTTTTAGAAGAATTAGGGGAGATTCCTGCCTTAGCAGAATCAAGTAGCGAGCAATGAGGTTGGGAGGGGGACAAAGTCATAATTAAAGTTGGATGACATCAGTGGGGACCACGAGGGGGGGCTCCATCACCCCTGAGCCTGCTTCTGGGGCTGTGGGCTTGCTGGCGTGGCTGTGCCTGTGACAAAGAGGTGCTTTATCACCTCACAGTGAGCGTAAGGCGGGTGCCAGTGTGGTGGGCGCAAGGCCCAAGACTGATCCCCGGGCAGGCCATTTCTTATTTGAGTCATCAAAGCCCAGTCTCAGATCACAGGCTCTGCAGACGGGGGAGAGACCTGCCCCAGGGCTGGTTGCTGTGTGGCCCCCCGCTGTTGCTGAGGGCTGACCTAGTTTGCCAGTCTCTGGACTTTGTAGCTTCTTTGTCCCTAAATAGACCATAACACTGTGCTACACTCACGGTTTCAGCCCAGGGCTGGGAGGCGTCTCGGAGGTAAAAGCCTCTTGTAGGGTTGTCTGCCAGTAAGAAACACGTATTCAATTATGAGCGCGGTACTCCATGATCCTGAATCTCCGCCAACCAAAAGAAAGCTGTGCACACACCATTGAACTTTTACAACTCCACGACTGGGAGTGACTGGGAGTCCACAAGGCGTGTGAAATCCAGCTGTAAATCTTGTTGGCAGCCCTGCCCCGCCCCCAGGCTCCTAGGCAGCTGCAGCCTCAGTTGTACCAGCCCAGAGCCCAGAACCCTCTCTGCTAAATGCCTCTGGGTTCATTTTCTTTCCTCCATCCACCAGGCCACTGCCCTCCCTCCCTCCTTCCAACTCCCCAGGTCCTACCAGGGAGGAGCAGCACGTATGTGGATTATTCTTTTCCTTGTATCTGAGACAAGCTGCTTAATGTTTGAATACATAGAGGGGAAAAAAAGGCAAGATAATATATATATATATGTATATTATTTTTGCTTTCGATCCTCTCAGAAGGCATTAAAAAATAAAATACAAACACAAGTCACTTGACAATTTTATGATTAAAACCAACAAATGGAAAACAGACAGTTGCGAGTATTGCCAACATAACCAAGCATTTCGTTCCAACCCAGCTCTATCGCCCCATTTCTCGGACCTATTTTGAGGGTACCAAACGCGTCCGAAGATAAAAATCACTTTTGCACAGCAAAGATGTATCCAGTGTTGAACAGGGGAGACAGAGCCCCCGGGTGAGGAGCCTCTGGTTCGTGGGGACGACACTTATGGTTTTATGATACCCTCCAAAGTCAGGTTCCCAAGAAACAAGGTGGTTCCATGTACCTGGGTAACACGTCAAAATGTTAACCGTGACCTGGAGGCAAATAACAGGCGCAAGTCTTATCTTCGTGTGGCAGGGGGGACCATCTGGGAAGACACTGTCTGAGACACCAAATAGAGGACTCACGTGGAAGACGTTTAACATTTGCGTCATTCTTGCTGGATAAGAACAGGAGATGGATCCGGGAAAAGGTCATCCACATAACAGTGAACAAAGTCCCCAGTGAGTGAGTTTGAGGTGGGGTTTTAGCAGTTCGTTTACAGTTGAGAAAAACTATTTTTCATCACTTGGCCAAAAACCCTACGAGGGGCGGGAATGTAAAACCCGAGACTACTGGACTCTCCCTGCAGTTTTCTGCTTGAAGCAGGATAAAAGGCCTTAAATTTTGGCTGTGTCTCTATTTATGTAACAACCACAGCTGTTCCTCAAAATAGTTGCTGCTGGCTACAAGAATGAAGGGATTTTTTGTTGCTAACGTTTGAGTCCACGTTCTATAGCAGGTGACTGAGCTTGCTTCCCCTGGTTTTTGCTACCCAGGTCTGGGAGGAGGTCAGGAACTTCACTGTTAGCACATCGATGGTGCCACCAATTTTGTGGATGGATTTAAGTCAAGGTTCATCTCAGGAAGAACGAATTTAACTCCCTGTTCTGTTTCGTGGCACATGATCTCTTGATGACCTGGGACATCCTAACTACCCACTTTCTCAATTATCCACCTTTGGGAGGTGGCAGTGTGGCTGATATGGAGACCCTTGAAATTCACAACCCCCAAAGAAACATACAGCGCTCCTTGTACACTCCTGGACAAGCCTGGACTGCTGGCGTGGCATTTAATAGGATGCCCTCCCCCCCGAAAGTAACAAAGAGAACCCTCTTCAAAGCTATCAAACACGTTAAAAAAATACAAAAGTTATTTTTTTTCTCCTTTTGATTGCTATTTACTTGTGACAATATTTGTTAAAAATATTACTTCTGTCTTTGAGAAGAGATCAGTCTCTTCATATAGTATGGAAAAATAAACTCTACCAAACACACAGTCAACATTCCCCACCACGGCCAGGGCTTTTGGCTTTTGCATTTCCAAATATCATCACCAGTGTAAATGTCCTATGCTTTCGAGTAGGCAAATGATTTTCACTGTCCTATCCAGTGCCGGAAGTTAGAGGAGAAGGAAGTGGCAGGCTCATGTAGCATCGTGAAGGGGAGAATTACAAAATAAGATGCTTTATTTGCTAATAAAATAAAAGGTAACAGGGTAGTTTCAGGCCCTCCTAAAAAGTCGCAGGATGCCTCCTCCTCTCTTCTGACCACTTAGAGCCCTTCTAAACCTTGGTAGATTATTAACGGAAGGGTGGGGTGCCACTGAGGCCCATGATCAGTGTCACCACAAAGGCGGGCTCAACTCCACACTCAGGAGCTGGATGAATGGGAGAAGACAAGGATACATAAAAACAGTAAATTGTTTATTTCTTAGAAAAAAAATGAGGAAGAGGGATTGGAAATGATTGTGATCACACTTCCATTTGCATCTGACCAAAGCCAGCGTTGCAAGCTTAATCGTTAAGAGACCTATTCGATGGCACAACCTGCGGCCCTGCTCCTTGGTCACTTATAGGAGTCAGGTCATAACATGCTTTGAATTGATAATGGCTTCTCTACTTCTTCCAGACAGAGAAACAAGGCTTGCTGCAGCAACCATCCCATCTCCAAAGCTCAACATTGCCAGTGACAAGCAAGGCTTGGGTCCGTCTCGGGACCGCTCAGGAGAGACAGGGAGGAAAGAGAGAGGGAAGAAGATGCTTGACTTAGAAGTGGAACCGGTCTAGAATAGAAGTTGATATCTGAGTTCACCACTACCTCATCTTATAGAAAATAGGTTGGAGAACATCTGTAAAACCAATAATATCTTTATGGTAAAACTGCAGAATTTTGCTGCATACCTGGACACAAGAGAAGTGAAAAGTTGCAACAAGTTTTAACTAGCAGCAACAAAGAAAGTTCGAGAACAGTTATTTTTTTGTTGTTGTTATTTTTTTTTTTTTTTTTTAGCAATATTCCTTTGCAAGTTCATTAAGAAACACTGCAATTTAATGGGGCATACGATATGGAACGATCTTCTTTTTGTTATAGCGCTGTTCGTTGAAGAGAACCAACCTTTGCAAAGGTTTTGACTGGGGTGTAACCTATTTACACAGTAGCAGCTCCTGGTCTGAGTGGCAGAATTGGTGCTATGTGATATCTTCTTCCTCCGAACAGTAATCTCGACCCTTGCAGGAAAAAAAGAAAAAAAAATAACAGGTGAATGAGAAGTTTATTTATTTATTTTTTTAAAGTTCAGAGCAAAGCCTGAAAGAGTGGTAATTGATTTTCCCTCATTCTGTTTCTTTGTAACAGAACCCAGGCTTTATCAGGGACCGCTGGGCACAAAGTAGACACATCCTAAACATTCGCTGACAAACTTTAAAGCTATATATGTTTCGAAACCTGAAAGTCTTCCCCAGGCCCTAGTAAGCCCTTTACGTTGGCAAGAATTTATAACAACCCGTGTGGCAGGTGTGAGACTCAGTCCTGGCACCAAGAAATGACCGAACGGAGGGTCCATCAGGAGACGGATTTCTCGTCAGGAAGGTGGACCGGATCCCTGTCGACTGCTCTCCCCGTCCATGGGACGTAACATTCCACAGAGTGTCGTGGTACACACAACCCAGATTTGTCTCAATTGTAATTCATTCTGAAATCGCTTTTAAAACAACAAACACGGATGTGCTGAATCTGAGCGAGGTGTCTAGGACCTTATTGTGGATGCAGGAAAAAGGCACAGGCATCTGGACTCTTTTGCTAGCACAGCAGGTGACCTGAGGGCGCATGGGCCTAGGTGATGGTCACTTTTGAACATATTTTATGCTCTCTGCACTAGGTTCCACATCTGACCTCACTGTGTTTTCTCAGTCAAAACATACCCTTTCTGGCTCTGTAATATGCCACAGATACAAGAGGAGACAAGTGCCTGCCCCTTGCATCACAATGTCACAGATAAGGGCTTTGTAAAAGGTCCAGTATTATTATCATTTTTGCATCCTTCAACTTTTAAATTTTAAAACACAAGCTATGTACCCTAATTGTGTGTGTGTGTGTGGGGGGGGGTGGGAATAACACTTATAAACAGAATTTTATAAATCTCTGGAAAGTATTCCACAAAGTACCAATGCTTCAAGAAAAAAAATAATTTTGCATACAACTATTTCTCAAATGCATTACATGTTTGTCATAGTATCTGTCTATTGAAAACATTTCACGTTTTCCTAATATTTAAGCGCCACCATAAATGGGTGGGTGCTAACCCTGGCTCTGTGATGTGCTGGTATCCTGATCATGTTGCCCCTCTGTTACATTTCCTCATTTATAAGATAAAGATAACAGTGGTTCTTATTTCACCAGGTTGTTGAAGAGTAAATGAGTCAACTGTAATAAAGACGGCTTGTCCTGTTCGAATGTGCCTCACTCCTCATCATGTTGGTTTCCTCCACCATCAGATTGCTGAGCCCCACCCCTGCTACCTGCAGGAGTGTCTGAGACCAGAGTCATCTTCAGGCTTGACCAACTGGCCTGCTGCATAACCAGGGAATCAGTGTTCCTGAGAAGATGGTGTGTACTTAGCAGTGTCCCCCATTCACTGCCTCCCCGATGACACTGCTCAAGCTGGGGACACCCCAAGCTTTGACTCAGACCACTCAGGAGACATTCTCGGAGTCACCTGTTGGAGAGGCAGAAGGAGACCCTTATGGTCCCTGACCACTGGGAGTGTGACTTCTAATGCGGAGAGCGGGGCAACACCAGCAATGCTGGGAATACAGAGAGATGCGCTCCTCTCACCCTCAACCCACCAGGTACAGAGAGGACACTTGCACGGGGACGCTGGGGGCTCGGCTGGACAGGAAAGGCAGGACTCGTGGGGTTTGATGAAGGTTTTATTAGGAAAGGAAAGTAGGACATGAGATAAATTACCAGGCTTTGGTTTCCTGGGGATAATCATGGTCTCGGTCCATGTTGTGATCAGGATTAAATGGGGAAAATACAATATAGTTGATAGATGTTAGCTGCTGCTATGATTACTCACTGCTGCTGCTATTGTAATTGCTGTTATTATAAACTGACTTTGTCCAGGCCTCTAGCAGGAGAGTAGGGACCTCCTCCCTTGTGGCTGTCAGGTGTGTGAGGACTGTGATCATGAGCTGTGCTATGACAAGGGTCAGGAAACCTTCCCCTCCTTGCCCTGTACTCCAGACAGACCAGAACCCCATGGACACAAAGAAAACTTCCAAGACAGAAAGTGAAGTCCCTTCCCTCCTTATGTCTAAATGAGGCTGCGAATCTAAGCAGAGACTCGGCCAGCCAGAGTGGGGTTCAGAGGGCACGTCCCCCACCAGGAAAAGCTTGGAAGCAACGACAAACAGACAGACAAACAGGCGCACCCCTACCTCTAAGAACTGCTCTACTCATTGATAAAACAATGTGTCCACCTCTGGTGGTGCAGCCGAACCAAATTCAAATCAGTTTCAGGACCTACAGAATTTACTGCTGCTACCAGAAAGGCTCTCCACACCACATCCTGAGGGACATAGCTAAATAACCCTGCTATGTCAACACAAGGTGCTGTAACTTTCCTTTCCCAGGCATTTGTTCCTCTAAATTATATTATAATTACTACAAGATGGAGGAGGAAAACACATTAGTTGCTTTGCAGATATCATTTCATTTATTATTCATATCAATCCTGCAGGGTAGGAGTGGAGCCCTGTTACTTGTGGGGAAAGCTCAGAGAAGCTCAAGGCCACACAGGTAACTTTTGCCCTTTTTTTTGTTATAACTATAGTGCCTTGATAACCAAATTCAAATCAGTTTCATTTTTGTTATTATCACCTGTCAGCAGCTCTGGGAACCAGATATTTTGGCAATATGAAGCTATGAATCAAAACACAGCCAAAGTAAGTGCTTAGCATATGGCCAGCCACTGCTGTTCTAATGACATCTAACTGTCATCGGGGGGGGGCCCCATGTGCACCTTGGCCCCACTGGGCAGGACAGGGAGCTTGCTTCTGTAACATGGCTTCATCTCGCATTTAAACTGTTGAGAACTGTGCTAAAAAGAGAACCCAAAAGGCTTCAGCTGTCGGAGGCAGGAAGTAGGAGCCAGCAGGCTCGGTTGACACCAGCAGTTCTCTCAGCTGAAGCACGCCCTCCCCCCTTAAAGGGACCCAAAATGGAAGTCTTTGTAAAGACACTTTCCGCAATTAGAATGGGGGACTGTTGCTCACAATTCCACCCTTGTGCAAAAGATGCAAGGAGGTCCCAGAAAGCTGCAAGAATGGAAACTCCGAATGATGCGAATGATGCCGACAAGGAAGGATTGTTTGAAAGAGCCTTTGGGCATTCTGGTCTGGACTCAGAACACCCCGAGGAGCTCTTGCCCACAGAGTTTTCTGGTCACTCCCTCTGCCTATGGGACTACGTGTCCTCCTGGTTATCCATATTGTTATTTTCCTTTAAACTTTGAAGTTACGAATTTGAGATATTAAGGAGTAGCAAAAGATAGGGCATGCTCCTCCTTTTCTTTTTTTAATATTTTTTAGTTGTAGATGGACACAATACCTTTGTTTATTTAGTTTGTTTATGTGGTGCTAGGGGATCGAACTCGGTGCCTCACGCATGCTGGGCAAGCGCTCTACCACTGAGCCACAACCCCAGCCCCATGGACATTCTCCTACTTTTAAGTTCACTTGGATTAAAGAGGAACAGTTCAAAGAGTGACTGAATAAAGAAACTGCTCCTTCAAGGTGCCAAAAGTACTTTTTCTACTCAGGTGTAACATAGACAAATAGACTTTAGGCCTGGCCACCCACCTGCAGGTGCGGCCGTATTGTGGATGTCTTCAGCACCTTTTTGTACGTGTGCGTTTTGTTCATTCAGTCTAATATACGCACACCTCAAGGTGTGGCCATCGGCTGTGAGCTCTGAGAATACTCCCGTGGGGAAGGGCAGATGCAAGTTCCAGAGAGGAAGTGCCGAATCTCTTTCCTCATCTGTCAAATGGGAATGGTAAGAGCTAGCTTGTAGAGTTGTGGGAATTAGCAGTAATACATGTATGGTGTTTAGCAAAGCCAGGCACATAGTAGATGCTCAATACATTACAACTTTTATGAGGACATTGAAAAATGAGACCAACTGACCCAACAGTTAATGAAGCTCTCCAGGGAGAAGCTGGGCCCATGTCTGGATCAGTTACACGCAGATCCTCACACAGCCAGGCAGCGAGCACAGGGCCTGGGTTCTGCTCTTCCTGCTTCCTGGAGGGCCAGACCCCTCCCCCCAGCTCTCACTCTACCCACTACTTCTCACTTTCTAGATCTCACCTCAGAAGCCATCTCATTGTCTTCCCTGAACACCCGGGATACAATTGCACTTCTTTTTTTTTTTTTTAATATTTATTTACTTTAGTTGTACACGATGCAATGCATTTATGTTTACGTGGTGCTGAGGATCAAATCCGGGCCGCGCACGTGCAAGGCGAGCGCTCTGCCGCTGAGCCACAACCCCAGCCCCACAATTGCACTTCTTACCTGCTTGTTTTTTTTTTTTTTCTTCTTCTTTTTAAAAATTTATTTATTTGCTTTAGTTGTACACAATGCAGTGCATTTGTGTTTACGTGGTGCTGAGGATCGAACCCAGGCCGCGCACGTGCTAGGCGAGCGCTCTACCACTGAGCCACAACCCCAGCCCACCTGCTTAGTTTTCGTTCATTTTATTATCACTACTGGGCATGATTAACATACTGATTCCTTTATTGATTCTCTTTTCCTTTGAACAGAAGCTCTGAATAGCACAAGCTTTTATTCCCTGTTGCAACTCTAGGACCTAGGGTGGCATTGGCTACATACCAAACGTTCAATAATTACTTGTTGAATAAGCCAACAGATGAAAAATATCTATAGAATTTTAAAATTCTGAAGTTGGGAGGGGACCTGGAGATTTTCCTGTTGGATCTCCCACCTCAGGTAGGATGAGCCTCAACTTACCATGTTCCTAACAGAGAGCCTTTTCTTCTGCTAGAGCATGTTGGATACTTTTCCAAGAGCCCAAATCCTGCCTCTCTGCAGCTCCCACATAAGACCTTGATCTTGGCCTTTGGAACCAGGGGACATCTTTCCAGACCAAGAGCAACCTTGGTTCCCATCCCTATGACTGATATGGTGTCCTTCTAGGTCTTCCACCTTTAAATGTGCCTCAGTTTTCCCATGTTCTTTTAAAAATGGACCCATCAAAAACAAAGACAGAACTCTCTGCCAGTACAGAATATCTCATACACATAGCTTAAGCTATGTAAGAATTAAGTGTCTGACCAAGGGAAACCCCCAGACACACAGATTCCAAGAGCAGCACTGTGCTAACTCTTAATAACAGTATAAAACAGAACGTAAAGCAACTTTTGGCAAGCTCATGGAGGGCGAGTTAACTCTTCAAGCTCAAGGGAAGAGCAAAAAGTCACAGAGAAAAAATAAAAAACATGAACACATCTGAATGTTTGAAAATAAACTTTTCAATGTCCAAAAAAAAAAAAAGAAAAAAAAAAAAGAAAGAAAAAAGAAAAAGAAAGCAATATAAAAAGGCAAACTTCACTCTAAGAAAAATATCTGCAACTTGTAATACACAAATGAAAAGAGTAACACCCAGTTCTTGAATGCATACAATGGCATGTGACTTGTGAATATTGCTGCTGCTGTGTAAAATGCTTCAAAATCAGTATGGCAGTACATATTAAGAGTCACAAAGATTCATATTTTTCATTATAGTCACCATAGAAATCAGAACAGAAAATAAAATATGTGGTTGGAGGTGGAAAAGGGGGATTGACCGTAAGCAGGCAGGATAGATTTTTACCAAAGTGATGGAAATGTTCTAAAACTAGAGTGTGGTGATTGATGGTCATGCAGTTGGGTAAATTTACTAGAAATCATTTAATTTTGCATGTTAAATGAATCAGCTTTAAGGTATGTAAACCATACTTCTATAAAGCTGTTAAATATATGTGAGTATGCACACACACATATACATTATTTACATTGTAGCATTTTTATTAGGCATCAAAAAAATCAGTCCAATATCCTGAAGAGACAATGGTGCCTAAGGCTTGGCTCCTGTACTGTCTACTCCCAAACACACAAACCTCAGCAAGACCAAGCACCTGCTGTGTCTAACGGGCAGGTCCTTCTTCTTTTTTTTTTTTGGTACCAGGGATTGAACTCAGGGGCACTCACTGGGCCACATCCCCAGCCCTTTTTTGTATTTTATTTAGAGACAGGGTCTCACTGAGTTGCTAAGTGCCTCACCATTGCTGAGGCTG
The DNA here is from genome assembly GCA_025594165.1 of Tamias sibiricus. NCBI lineage: Eukaryota > Metazoa > Chordata > Mammalia > Rodentia > Sciuridae > Tamias > Tamias sibiricus. The sequence continues at coordinate 18,557,240 of CM046669.1, read as the reverse complement.
GCTTTGAACTCGCAATCCTCCTGCCTCAGCCTCCCAAAGTGCTGGGATTACAGGCGTGCGCCACCGCGCCTGGCTGGGCAGGTCCTTCTTGCACCCCAGAGTGTTCTCACACATTGCTCTCTTCCTTCACAGCCCATCCTCCAGCCTTCTCTTCTTGGTGTTTATGATGTGGTTTTAATATTGTGTCAAGTGCAATTTCCCCCCAGAGAATCAGCCCCCTTTCCGAGGCATTCTGTCACACCACCATGTTGTAGAGTAATTTGGGCCAAAATGTCTGCCTCCCTTGTCTGAGGGGGCAGGAAGGGTTTCCTGATGCCTCGCGGATTCCTGTGAGGCCCACTTCACATGGATGTGAGCACGCAGGCGCGGGCGAGACAGGACTGGGCTGTAGGCAGGAGGCTGGTGAGTGGTGCTGGACAGCAAGCGTCCTGGTGCTTTAATCAAAGAGAGAAGCTGTCAACATTTTGCAGAATCACACTGAAGAAGATCTTTTTAATAATTCAACTGATGACAAGTTTTGAGCAAAAGTATCAGCAAAGGCCAAGCACAGCCCCCCATGAAAGAACATCCTGGAACCTAGGAGAAGGGCAGCATGGCTGCAAGGAGGGGGGACCCAGGTACAGATGGAATACCTAGTTTGCCTGTGCAAACCACCCACAGAGCACGTCCAGCTCTCTTTCCATAGTGCTCAGCCAGGGACCTTAAACAATCTTTGCTGTCAACACCGAGCTCAGAGTTGAAGAACCTCTTACGTACAGCAATGGAGTCAGAGAACTGAATTCCATGTTTAGAGAAAGCAAACATGAAGTTGTACAACGAAGGCTCGTGACAGAAGTTGGTTTTAAAAAGGATCGTTTTTGTCTGGAATTAGTTGTTATAAGCATCACTGAACAGACCCTTGTCATTTGTTGACTTACTGAATGACCAACAGGAAAACCCATCCTCTCCTTTACCTGCCGGATGTCACTGGGAACCTCTGTTGGTGTCTGGCTTGTTGTACATGGCTTTGGTTCTCCTACCTCTGTCTGCTTCCTGTGCGTGACTCTTCTCCCTCGCTAACTCTACGCTTCCTGAGGCTCAGTTTTTTCCCCTACTGTTCTTCCTCAGACACCTTTACCCTGTGTGATGGGATGTCACAACTTTCTGGGTGGCAAAGAGCCTTTTTTTTTTTTTTTTGGTGGGGGTGGGTACCGGGGATTAAACTCAGGGGCACTTGACCACTGAGCCTCATCCCCAGCCCGCTTCTGTATTTTATTTAGAGACAGGGTCTCACCGAGTTGCTTAGTGCCTCGCTTTTGCTGAGGCTGGCTTTGAACTTGCAATCCTCCTGCCTCAACCTCCCGAGCTGAGGGGATTACAGGCGTGTGCCCGGAGGCAAAGAGCATTTTGATTAATAAAGTACGACTGTCCCACCTGAACTTCGGGCATCTTCCTTTGTTTCCAACCTGTTCCTCCATGTGTAGAGCGACGTTTCTCTGAGAACCTGGACGTTCCTGAACTAGGAATACAGGGGCAGGATAACTGCGTCCCACAGCCTGAGTATCTGTGAGCCACTAGCCAGAATCCAGATCAAACTCCATGAGGAGGAGGCTGGAAAAGTGGAATGAAGGGATCCCCAGGGGCTGCTGGGCTTACAGCTGCTCCCACAGTGCTGCAGGGCTGGAAGTGCCCTGGGCTGCAAGTGCTTGGGCCTCTTTAGCCATAGACTGCTTTTCGGGCATTTTCGTTTATGGTCCAATGACAATTTATAACAACAGTTTTAAACGCCCAAGAAATGCCAAAGAAAAGCAAAAATAATTAGCTGCCCTGTTAAAGTCTCCTTCCCCCGGCTTACTTCATTAGAAAAATCAATCGAGGCATTAATGGCTGTCTCCGTCTCTAATGAGCTTTATTCCAATTAGACTCACACGTTATTATTTCAGTTGGAAAAAGGTCTGGTTGGTAATGAGCAGGGGAGTGTGACAGCCTCCGACTGTGCCTTTGACCATATATAGGAACGATCACCGTGATTATACAGCAGTGACAACAATCCCAGTGTAACTGGGCTTTTCATTTCCAAGAGAGGATAAGTATTAACTAAACAGCTTTAATCTCCCAACCCGCCCCACGGAGTGTTTATTATACCCAAACCTCCATTCTACCAACAGTAAGGAGGGTAGTTTAGAAGCGTTCAGGCATACAATTCTCAGGCTTTATCTGAGGTTGACACTCAATCTTTATCTGATGCTGGTGACTTCAATGAGGCAATAGGAGATAAGTAGTAGTAAGGAAAAAGAAGGTGGGGACATCCCAGGTTCTCCAGGCTGTGCTGAACTGGCGTCCTAGGGCAGGAACTGGGGAATGTCCTTTGGGGAAATATTTCAGACTTTGCTTTCCATATGGTCTCTGCTGCAACTCACTGCAGCTGTAAAGCATGCAAGGTCCCTTAAATACAAGTGGCCCAATCAGCACGGTGGCACCCCAAAAGAATTGTATTTGTGGGCAATGAAGTTTGAATTTCATATAATTTTTCACAAGCTAGAAAATCTTCTGTTTCCTTTCCAACTATCTAAACATGTCAAAACCATTCCTGTTGCAGGAATTAGATGTGGCCTAGTTGTTCCAGCTTGTCTACCAGTGGCCCAGAAAATAGAATTTGCACCAGTGGATTAAGAGGCCAGCGTTGCTCAAGGGTTTTGCCCTTTCCCTACGAGATCAAACAACAAAGACATTTTCTTTCCATCCTGAAATTTCTCCCCCGGGAGAGAGCCAGAATTCTGCAAAATGTTATCTAATAAAATTGTTCATATTTTGCAAATAAGCAAACAATCCAAATCAAAATTCAATTTAAAAATTCACCTACAACCCCGTCTCCCCAATAAATCAGAGTTTTCAGGTTTCATTTGAATCTCTGTCCATGTGCATGTCGTTTTTATATGGTTTCAATCCTATGATAGACATAATTTTTTATTTTGCTTTTTTTTAAAGTTAACATGATCTTATATATCATTTTCCTGTTGTGACTGATATTTTATAATGATAAATAGATGTACCATAAATTTTTGTGGAATTCTTTGTGTAAGATTTCCAGGCAATTCGGTGGACTTCATTCTAAAGGATGTCTCAATCAGTAGTTAAGATGCACATACCACCCCTGTGGCCCCAAGCCAGGAAATCTAGGACAGCCCACTTGATAGACTGGGCCCTTCTGGACGCCCCTCCCCCCACCCCCAGATTCACTTCCGTTTGGATGATGGTTTTAGCAAATCTGGAATTTCAATTCATCTGCCTCTTGACAGAGAAGTGCCTTCCAGACAAACTCTTTGTCCTGAATTAATTGCTTTTGCCCTAGAATTTATACTGAACATGGATGGAGGTTTGGGGAGACTAGTCTCACATTTTCTTTTCTTATAGGCAACTGGAAACTGTCAGAAGGAGTCCTAGGAGCATCAGCATTCTAGCAGGATTAGAGAACCCAGCAGGCTCCCTTGGACCCTCCTCTCTTAGCCCCTGAGGATCTCTGGTTGGTGACTGATCCAGTCAGTCACAGTGGAGGGAGCCTTTTTTATTGCTGCAAGGGCTGAACTGCCCAAAGAGGGAGAGATTCCTTCCTCCCTACCAGGAGCACTGACACCGCTGGATCCCAGGGCTCGCCTTCCCTTCCTTCTCCAGCTTTTAGACTAGGAAGTGTGTGCAGCAGCTATTGAGGGAGGTCCCTGTTGGAAATAGGTGGGCAACAGTGGACTAGCCAGGTAGGAGGCAGAGAGGCCCTGAGGGTGGGGAGAACACTTCCTTTTGGCTTTCTTTCTCTTCCAGGGCGTGGCTAAAGTGGCCAAGCTGCGGGTAACCCAGAAGAGGGAGACAAGCAGGGTCCATGCGACTTCATCCTGCCTCCTGCGGAGGCCTGGCCGGACTAGCCCTCCATGGTTCCTGGGAGTGAGCACTTTGAGAAGGCGACAGCTGGGGGAGGCTCAGAGGACACCTCAGAGGCGGGACCTGCAGAACTGACTGAATAGGTGGAGAATATCCGGCTTCATGGGTTGTCAAGCACTGATTGAGTGCAAAGTTGTCACCCATGTGCCCAACTGGTCGATAAGAACAGCAATTCACACAGGTTGGACAATGCGATTGTGTCTGTGACCATGACTATGACAGCCCTTGGAAACAATAGTGATTTCAAATGAAATCTCAAATGGGAGCATTTTGGGTGACTTAGAGTGAGGCTCCTTGCCCAGGGGTTGACACTTCCTGGGGGTTTCTTCCACTCCGCTGCACATGCCGGGTGCACTGGGAGCGTGAGCAAGGCCAGTGGCCACTGCGCGGTCTGCTTTTCTTCCACTTGACATTTTGTCATTAACATTTTCCTGTTTTCATAGGCTTCCTCTGACGTTTAGAGATTGAAAAGGTATAGAAAGGTATAAAGAATGGATCAAAAGCTACATCCCCATTCAGATGTATGAGTTAGTATTATTTTGTGCCATCTGCTTTAGTCTCCCCCGCCCCACCTAAGAAATGGAATTACTATCCTAGTCCCATTCCCCATCCCCAGGCCCAAAAATGGTCAAGGCTTGAAGATTGGTTTTCCAGTTTATCAGATTGATATTATATCAAAAACACTATACTTTGTACACATGTGAATGTTTAACTAGTTAATATCTATAAATACTTGCCATTTATAAAAAGATCATGTAGGGCTAGGGCTGTGGCTCAGTGGTAGCACGCTTGCCTGGCATGTGTGAGGCACTGGGTTTAATTCTCAGCACCACATATAAATAAATAATAAATAAATAAATAAATAAATAAATAAATAAATAAATGTCTATCAACAACTTAAAACAATAAAAAAAAGATCATGTAAAATACCACATTGTGTATGCATGCAAGTGTGTGTGTGTGTGTCTGTGTGTGTGTCTGTGTGTGTGTGTGGGGACTATCAGTACTTGGTAGATAACTTGTGCTTAATAAATATTTGTTGGATGTCTGTCTATAAACAATGCACTATGTCATTTGTATTTTGAATTCATATGGTACCATACAATTTTATTTTGCATATTCATCTATTCATTTAATAATATGATTTGATTATTACAGTTGTGGACATATACATGCATGGTTTATTCCTTCTTTCCTTCCTTTCTCCCTCTCTCCCTCCCTCCCCCTTCCTTCTCTCCTTCCTTCCTTTCTCCCTCCCTCCCTCAATCCCTTCTCTCCTTCCTTCCTCCCTCCCTCCTTCTCTCCCTTCTTTCCTTCCTCCCTCCCCCCTCTCTCCCTTCTCTCCTTCCTTCCTTCCTTCCTCCCTCCCTTCCACTGAACAGAGAATTCTGCAGTAAACTTTAGTGAACAGATTCTCTTTACTAAAGAGAATCCAAGGATATATACCAAGAAGTTTGATAGATGGTTTTTATTGGTTTATGTTCATGGCTCTTCTTAAATATTTTGACAACAAATCTTCCTGATGCTCTCAGTGTTGCAGATATATTTCCAAGTAGTTCTGGACTGCTTCTGGGATCACTCGGCTCATTAAAAAGGTGGATACTGACTCTGGAGGCCCACCTGGCTCCTTGTGTCTATTTTCAATTTGTTACTAACCCAGAGGGAGGCAGGGGATGATTACACAGCTCCAAACCACCAATAATCAACTTTGAAAATAGGAGCTTAAAATATTTCGGTACTCCTTTTGTCGATCTATTGAGAAAATGGCATTTACAGCGGGGGCAGTGCACAAGTGTCAGCTCTAAGACAGCTTTCTTTGGGAACAGAGCAGGTTTTGTGTCTCCACTCCATGGACTTTCAAAGAGAGGAATGAAATAACAAGAGACCTCAGAATAAAAATTTTCAAGAAATATGCAGAGCACATTAAGCCTCCTAACGCCATTCTGACTGATAAATATGGACATGTCTCATTCTTTGCCACAAAGGAAGATGAAAAAGTTGGGAGTAAGTTGGGTGATACCCTTTAAAGCTCTTTCCAACTCAAAAGGTAAGCTTCCATACTTGAAGCTCCCCATAGGCAAGACTCTTCTGACTGCTCATTTGGCACCTCCCCTGGCCCTGGCTCATTTCTGTGCCCAGAGAGTGCATTCAAGGCAAGCTAATTAAAGGGTTCACAAGCCACTCTCACCATTTTGATGATTTTGATGAGAGCTGCCTTTCCTAACACTTTTGTTGCTGTTGTTACTGTAAGCATTTTGAGGTTGATATTAATGAATAGTTTTTTTCAAAAGAGGTTCATAAAAGAAAAAAAGAAAAAAAGAAAAACCCTATGAGAATTCTAAAATGAACGAAGCCTTCAAACAGAAGAAATACAGATAGAAAATTCAGTTATGCCCAAGCCACTGACTCCCCGACTCATTCTGTGATCACAGCTCAAAAGCCAACACAGGCGATTTAATGGATCTAGAAATGTTCCCAAGGCTTGAACTCCTGAGCATGTTTCTACCACAGAACAGGGAGGCAGGTCCATGTGCTGGGAAGTATCCTGTTCCAACACTCCAGCTACAAGGAGATCTTCTACCTCACTTCATTTTCAGTGTCAGACTTAGCCCCACCCACCCCTCATTCCCTCCTGTATGAATGGTAGGGAGGATATGGACATAGGCCACTTCAACCAAAAAGAAAAGCTACTAGTTACAGAATATCTACAGCACAGCAAAAACTCTGCTAGCGACTCTCCCTGTGAGCTCCAGTCTCACAGCGAGGACAGGAGCCAGTCTTTGGAGTTGGCTCAGGTCTGAAGCGCAGGCGCTTTCTCGTGCACCATGCTGCCTCCTTCCCGGGACCCCTGTCTGTCTTATTTTCTGGCAATAGACCTGCCATATATCTGCTATGCTGCTCCAAGCTGTTAGAGCTGTACACCTCCTATCACACTGAGTCCTTTACTGCAGGTTCTTCCAGTCCATATCTCTACCCTTTGCATGCATTTGCCTCTCTGTCTGACTCCTAGAGGTCTCATCTGCGTCATTCACTCATTTAGCAAGTTTCTCATGCTCTGTGCTAGGCTCTAGGGAAACAAAGACAAAGACCCAATTCTTATCTTTAGGAATACGTTCAATGCATTCAATCCTTTTAGATATTCTTAGATAATATAGGAATAGTTACTAATACCAGCACTCTCTCTATCCCAGAGTGTTATCTATAGGGTTGAAGCCAGGCTCGTGATTGCAAGCTCATAGGGAAGGAGGGAAATGGGCAGCTAAAGAAGAGTAAGAGAGAAGAGAAGCTGAATGACCAAGGGAACAAGACGCCCCAGCATCCAGCAGCTTGGTGGCTCCTGGTGGTGCCCTGGGCTACCTTTCCTTGCCCACTGGCAAAATGAAACCATTCACTGACTGCTGCACGCTGCTGCTGAATTCAGAGCAGTCAGCCAGGACTCCCTCACAGAAGGGCGTGGTGTTTATTTACATTCAGGACTCTTCTGCTTCAGAAGTTAAACTCTTCTCTTGCTGCTCCCTAAAAATCAGGCTGATAGAACTTCAAGATTTCTCTGAAAATCCAACTCTCCAGAAAACAACAAAGTGGCAGAAGCTAAGGCTTGGGGCCTGGTTCCCTCTCTTGCCTGCACCACCCACTCCTACCAGCAGCAGGGAACGCGAGGAGTGAGTTTACTCTCATGATTTTTGCAAGTGGTTCCTACACTAGGGTCACCATCTTGATGAGCAAGGAGTCATCTGCATAAAGCTACATGGTAGGAATAAAAACAGAACAGGACTGAGTCACCTCTTGCTCTTTGTAATTAAGGCTTCAATTTGGCCGGACAAATGGGGAGAGGAGCACGTGGGAGAGAGAGTAGACATACAAGGGGACCAAGGAGAGGAGACACAAAGAAGGGTTTTGTTGTTAGCAAAAGCAAGGTCACGATGTGCTCAACGTGCTGCAAGAAATTACTCCATGGGGTGACACAGCAGCCAAGCCCACTACCCGAACACACACGCACGGCTTCCTCTGCACACAGGGGACAGGCCCTGGAACATTCTTTAGGGTTACACACAACAGTCTCAGGTTTTCTCATTACTGTGGGAGGAGCGATGGAGGAGATCTTTAAACACACCTCCGGAAAATAAAACCCATTATATCAGTTGCATGGGCCAAATAGTACTTTTTTTTTTTTTTTTTACTCTTATTTTATTTATTTGTTTTTATGTGGTGCTGAGGATCGAACCCAGGGCCTCACATGTGCTAGGCAAGCCCTCTACTGCTGAGCCACAACCCCAGCCCCCGACACATTACTTTTTGTTCTACAGCAACTCTGAGGTTAAACGGCCCCCACAGGAGTCGTCCACACACAGAGCCCCACATCCTGGTTCTTAACTACATGCGCGTGGCTCTCTCCACCAGATGAAAAGCAAGCGCCCTCTGACCTCTGACCCACTGACTCAGAATGAGGGTCAGACAGACCTGATGTGATATTAAGAGAAGGAGCCCTTGAAATAAGTTTATAAATGCAGGTTTACCAGGACCTTTCTCATTAGTTACATTAGTTCTGGGGCCAAGGGAATCAGGCCACTTCTGGGACCCAAATGTTTTCTAAATGTAAATGAGTGTTCCATAGATTTCAAAGTCTACAGATAAACATCTTTTAAAATCAGCTGATTTTAAATCCTGCTCTTTCTCAGATATTTCCTCAAAGCATGGAGTTGAGTAATTCCAGTCAACAAAGCCAGAGTCTCAACATGGTTACAGGATGATTCGAGATATAGTAGGCATGCTGATGGCTCAGCCTTGGGTGCACTGTGAAGTTTTTTTTTTTTTTTTTTTTTTTTTTTTTTTTTTTTTTGGTACCAGGGATTGAACTCAGGGGCACTCGTCCATTGGATCACATCCCCAGCCCTTTTTTGTATTTTATTTAGAGACAGGGTCTCACTGAGTTGCTAAGTGTCTTGCCATTGCTGAGGCTGGCTTTGAACTCACGATCCTCCTGCCTTAGCCTCCCAAAGTGCTGGGATTACAGGCGTGCGCCACCGCGCCCGGCTGCACTGTGAAGTTTTTAAGAAGAAGAAAGGAAAGAAAAAAAGGAAGGAGAGTGGGTTTGTGTAGAGTCATCTGCACTAGGTTTCCTAGTTCTCTTTAAAGACAAAGATATATATGGATAAGGTTACTACCTGAGCTCCAGGTACAGCTGGGCCCAGGATGAAAGGGAATCACATCAATGAAACGTGCCATAAAGACAGCTACCAGTTCTTTCCTGGGCCAGGTTCCATGGAATTATAAAACCTGAAATTATAGTGTTTGTGATACTATGTGCATTTTTATAGGGAGAGTCTTTGTAATTTTTAGAAGATTTAAAAAAGATGCCCAAGGCCCAACAAAGCTTAAGAAGTCTTGCTTCAGAAAAACTAGCTAGATGCAAAAAGCCTTGTCCTGAGACATTGCTGACTTACTATTTAGGGTATTCTTTGCAAGAGCAAAAGATTCTAGTTATTGGTTGGGTTCCTACATTCTCATAAAGCAAACCATACATTCTTGTTTTGCCTGTAGAAGGTGCTACTATTGCAGATACTTAAAACAAACAAACAAACAAACAACAACAACAACAAAACCCTGACATTTTCAGCTTTTTACCAGTAAATTGAAATGTACCAGGGAAAGCATACCTTAAAATCTTAAGTTACCTATACCTAGTATTATATTGAGAAACTCCCCCATGGTCCATAGTTTCCTCCTCTAGATACAGTGAAAGATTGGAGTTAAAACAAACAAACAAACAAAAAATCACCACCTTGTTTGGCAGCAAACTCATTTTCTTAAAGCTGAAAATTGAGGCAAATGTCAGTACTTCATATAAAATTAGGAGCCTGTGTCTTGTCATGCACGGTAACAACTACAGATGCTAATGGAATAATGGATAGATATCAGAGTGAAAAATGATGAGATGAAAAGAAATGAGGGGCTCCCATGGACTCATAGTATTTTTAAATTCTCCAAAAGGAAAGGCAAAAGCAAGTCAAGCAGATTATAACGCTTCTCTGAACTTCCTTTGCTCTGACCACGTCTCTCCCTTGGTCACCTTCGGATGCAGCTCAGTGGCATGGCCTCCTCTGTGCCAGCACAGTGGAAGGCACCAAGTATCCCAGAAACTGTCCCAATTGCCTTATTAATGGCCTGAAGTTTCAGAACCTGACTTAGGAGGCAGATGCTTGTGTTCAGCACAGGACAATCTCAGCAATGACAGGGGGCCAGGGTGGGGAAGGTGGGGTGAGGGATGACAGGAAAATAATCACATTTTAAAGAAACTCCCTTTAAAAATGGAACTGGTCGAGGAAAGGGACAGTTTCCCATTTATTTTGTAACCCATATTTCCTGTTTTTGTTTCCTGAAAAAATATCATAATGTCTGCTATTCAGTATGTGCTGAATTTTTTTTTTTTTTAAATTGCATTTGGGGAGAGGTCACTATTAACTTCTTAGAAAACCCTTTGTCCAACTTTAGTGCAAAAGTAAACTGCACTTCTGCTTGTGACAAACTCTAAATGAAAGTAATTCATAATCAGTCCAAAGTAAGTTTTACCATGAATATTAAAACATCCAACAGCCTCAGTTTCCATATACTGATGGTGTTTTACATCTATTTTGAGGGACACAGAGTAGAGATTTTCCTTTGGTATCCAGAGGCGGGAGTTGGAAGGCAAAACACAAACCAAACCCCACAAATATCCAGGAAATGCAATGGGTGAGTCCAGGAAGGGCAGGGCAATGTCTCCAGAGGTTCACTTTGATTTAGCTTCTGAACAATTTAAGGAGGAAAAATGGAATTCCTGGAGGTTTCTGGGAGAAGATGAAATCTTAAAACTCAAGGCTTCTCACATGATTCAGTTTCTTAGCTCAAAGTTCTAGGCAAGTTTAATCTTTTCTTTTTTAATCAACTCTATAAAACTCAAAGAACACATCGGAACTACATTCATGATTGTCCTCATTCTAGCCTTGACCAAAGGAATATTTAACCATGGAAAAAGCCCAGAAAAAAATCTGGAAGAATCTGAGTTTCAATTTTGGCGATATGGACGAACAGCCAAGATGACACTACATCAAACACGTATATTAGGAAGCAGTAGAGTGATTTTTGGAAGCTTCACATTTAAATAATAACATAGGATAGCATATTCAAAATATTCAGAAGGATGAATTTTAGGTAAGAGAGGAGAAATAGAAAAGCATGGCTCAGACGGGAGATAAAATTCTTGTAGAAATCAACTGGGTACCCGTCAGCCTAAGCAACAGCTTTTCTCTAACTATAAACGTATTGACACTAGGGGTGTAGCTCGGAGGTAGAGCGCCTGTCTATCACACACCTGGACAAGGCTCTGAGTTCTATCCCTAGAGCAGCAGCAACAGCACTCTCCCCCCCCCCCACCGCCCCCACACACTCTCTCAATAGTGGAAACATTGTTTATGTTGAATCTACAAATGCTCCTTTGTCCAGGGAAGGTTCCATCCAGTAAATGATCAAATTACAAACTTTGTTTTGGTTCCACTAAACACAACACAGTCTATATCCTGGATGCAAAAGGGAAAAGAGAAATCAAATTTCAGATGGAAGCAGTGAACTACAGTTTTGAGTAAAAGGTGGTAGAATTGCAATTATGGAAACAAGCTGGGGAAAAAAAAAAAGGTCATCTTAACTACCAGTTTGTTAATGTTGTTTAGAAAGATAACTTAAAATTCAGGTTTCAATTTTTCCAGCCTACCACTAACCACTAGCAGATCTTTTTTATCAAGAAGCTAGTGGGGAAAAAACCCCAAACAAGCAGAAAAAGAAAAGATCTTCATCATTACAGTGGGAGCAAAATATTTCTTTTATGTTTCTCTTCACTAAAACAAACATTATCAACAAGTTAAATAAACAGCTTTTGAACCAATATGTAAGAGTTGGTAATTGCGTTTAGATGAATTTTTCTATCTGAAAAGGCATCTTAAATATTTATGCATAACTGGGGAACACTTCAGTTAAACTACCATTTCAATTCATTATTCACTGCTATTCTTCACATTAGAGGTATCTGCTGTGTCTTTTAGCTGGGCAGAAGATTAAATAATTGGTTATTCTTCCAGGGGTTCACCTCAAAATGGGGTCTATTGCTGAGACACTGAAGAATTTAAGACCTCCTTCATTATCTTCCATTAAGTGGTAAGTATCATAACTTAGGAACTCACAAGAAACACTCAGGTAAAAGAACCATGAAAAGCAAAGAGAAATTAAAATTAAAACTGAAAAAAAAAAAATCATAAAATCAGCCTGTGATGCCTTAGCCATAGTGAGATATATTAAAATTTAGATTCTACTCTTCTTTAGAATGAAGGTCACAGATTGTAATACTCAGATTTGTAACTTTAACATTTAAAATGTACTCCTCTGCAGTGCTGAATTTAAATTCTACCAGTAAGCCCTTAAATATTACCATATTCCATGTTTCGTTCAGCTGATTAGCATATGGCAATCTGATATCACAATTGTGTATTCCCTTTCCACGCAGATCAACTCTGCATCTCACAGTCCATGTCCATCCACACACCGCTCGAGAACAACGTGGAGTCGGACGAGCTGGGCTGGAATTTCAACCTGATTGCTGTAGCCCTCCCTCTCACATATGGAGAGTATATCCCAAGACCACCAGTGGATTCCAGAAACAGAGGAGGGCACCAAACCCTATATACGGTGTTTTTCTCTACACAGTCATGTGTCACTTAATGATAAAGACACATTCTGAGAAATGCGTCATTAGGTAATTTCGTCATTATGCAAAGATTGTAGAGTGCACCTACACAAACCTAGATGGTATGGGTCAACCACTTGATGTGGCCTCTGGATGAGATCATGAGGTTTAGTAAGCAGGAGAGGCATGGGGTGCTTCTGGGGTAACATGGCATTGCTTACAGTGAGCCTTTTGTTAACTAGAAGGAGTACACTCTAAAATAACTATAAGGAGTACAATATGGAAACTGTATACGCCAATCACACCATCCCTTATTATCATTATTAAGGATTACATACCGTATGCAATTGGATATTCTATACTTTTTTTTATACAATTTTTAAAAAATTCTAATTTGTTATACATGCTTGAAGAGTGCAGTTCATTTTGTATTACATATAAAGAGCACAATTTTTCAAGTCACCGGTTTTACATAAAGTATTTTCACACCATTTGTGTTTTCATACATGTACTTAGGGTATTGATGTCTAACTCATTCTGCCATTATTTCTATCCCCTTGACCCTCCCCCCTCTTTGTTCTATTTAAGGTTCCTTCATACCTATCATCCCACCTCCCTTGCCATTATAAGTCAGTATCATCATAGCAAAGGAATCATTCAACCTTTGGATTTTTGGGATTAGCTAACTTCACTTAGCATTATTTTCTCCAACTCCGTCCATTTACCTGTGAATGCCACGATTTTATGCTCTTTTAGTGCTGAGTAGTGTTCCATACTTTTATGTGACTGGCAACACAGGAGGTTTATTTATAGCAGCATTACCACAAACACATAAGTAAAGTATTGTGTTATTACATCAGGACAGCTACAAAATCACCAGGTGACAGGAATCACTAGGTGACAACCTCATGAGACCACTCTTGTATATGCCGTCACTGACCAAACCATCATTACACAGTGCATGACTGTACATACATACCTATAATAAAGTTTAATTTCAAACTGGACACAGTAAGAGATTAACAATAAATAATAAAATAGAACAATTATAGCAACACACTGTAATCAAAGTTATTTCAGACTTATGAATTATTTCTAGAATTTTCCATGTAATATTTTTGGAGCTTGTTTGACTGTGGGTAACCGAAACTTGTGGAAAGGGAACCCTCAGGTAAGGGGTAAATACTGCAAGAGTTGCAAATCTGGGTACGTTACTAGAGCATTCTGAGTTTCCGTTTCCTTGTCTGTGAAATGCAGTTAATGTCTGTCTGTTTTATCTGTAATACCACTGTACGGGTGGGCCCTGGATACAAACAAGCCATTATTCTGAGAGAGGAATTAACCGAGGTGGTTATCTTTTTAAAGAACTCAGAGCAGTGCCACTTTAAATTTTCACCCACATTCTTTGTTTTAACTCTGTACACATCCCCTTACAAAAAGCCTTATAACACAGACATAAGAATATTGTATTCCTCATTTGTAAAATGATTAGATATTTCCCTTAAAACACATAATCAATTTATTTTATTTCTTACCTTTTCAATTTTTTCATCCAGCATTCTGAAGAATTCTTGTTGGCTTTCAGAGATGTGCATGCTAAAAAACAGACAGTAGTTAAGCACATATTTCAATGTTTTCTTAAACCTAGCCCCCTCAAATGAAAAATAGCAAATCTCTAAACTTGGGGCAGACACTGATTTATTGTAGACTTTTTCACTGAAATACTCTGAAGTTATATTAAGGATAAATGTCATTACAAGTAATCTTGCAAATTCGTTTGGTAGTAGTCTATCAGTACCTATGATTTAAGGAATACAATTTCCTTTCAGTGTACAGATGTTATTTATAGGAATGTTTCTGGGAGGTACACGTATTTGTGATTTAAAAAGAAATACAGCAAGGGCAAGCAGAACACGGCATATTTCAACCCTGTGTGTAACATAAAGAGAAAATCCATCCCAGTCATATTGAAATGCGTATTTTACAGAGGTTATCAGCATCAGCATGATATCCGGCTGACGGTACAGGTGAGAGATGGAGACAAACAGAAGACACATGATGGCCCCACGTTGTCCCCTGTCACTTTCTGCACTAGTGACAGTGAATGCACCTGTCTGATCACACGGGGATGGGGAAGCTCGTCAGGAGACATGTCTGAGCAACCCTTGTCTTCTCTGTCCTATGCTATGGAATAGCTGCTTAGTAAGATGTAGACGCGTTGGTGGGGACAAAAACCTATGAAGGCAAGGTGAGCGGAGAACAAGCACAGATGAGAAGGGTGTGGGCACCATGGGCCACGGTGGCAACATGGTTTTAATGACGGTTGTTTCTACTAAGCAAATAGCTGTGGGTATTCCAAGGAGGCTGAGGATGCTGGGTAAGAGATGTGCAGAGGTCCTTGCAGTTACTGTTGGTGCCTACTAGTTGTACTGTTTGGGGTGGGGGTGGAGGCGGGCTCTACAACGGCTTCTTCTCTTCAAGCCAGGTGTGGGGAGAAGCCATCTGATGTCCCCTTACCATGATGCCTCACAGTGTAGGGGCCACAAGGAGAGGGACAAGTGACCCAGAACCCGTCAGGCCTCCTGTGACAGGTAGTGGGGCTCAGAGGAGGTTCTGCCCTATGTGTTAAACAGACATTTAACGTCCATGAGCACCTGGCGCTGGCTCTGATATAAAAGGAAAACAATGCAAATGTCTGTCACCATGAATCATTTTGCAGCTCACACAGTACTTGGTCACATCATTTTGCCGTCCTCTGTATGCCCATTCAAATAAAGTCAAGGTCCTGTTTGGGGAATGGAACCTATCTCACACAGGTCTGAAAGGAGAGCAGAATCTGGGATGATAATGCAGTGACCAGTCTCCTCTCTGGAACCTTGGGTGGAAGGGCCACTTCCCAGGTTCCTCATAGCCTTACTTTCTGAAGTACTAAAGCATTTTTTAATTGAAGCCGCTTTGGATGCAAACCTTTCTAATCTGCATAGTCTTAATAGAGGACCCACCACGACGTTGCTCAGCTTTCACTAACTGACTCGGGGCCATTCCTGTGATCTTAAATCACCACAAGTATCTGGCCAGGGCCACCTGCATGGGTGGAGCTGGCTGCCTCTAAGCAAAGCAACCTCAAACTCCAGAGCTTCAGTTCTTTGCTGGCCTTGGAGATTTTCCCCTCATCCCTTCTTGTCTGGGAGGTGTAAGTTTTCTTCAGCTTCTCCCATTGCTGCTTCTAGTCCATGCTTGGTTGTGCCCGGCCTGGCCAACGTGCTTAGCTGTGTCTGAAGTTAGTGTACCAGGCTCGGGGAGGAACTGGGGCTTCCCATGAGTATACCAGGTGAATCCTCCTGCACCCACTTTGGCTGCTCAGACACCTTTTGGGCGTCCTTCCTGTTCTTAACCAAGGTCTCGACAGATGAGGTTCCTAGACAGCTGCAGGTCCCAAATAGGAAAGGCAGTAAGATATACATATAGGGCTGGGGTCGTAGATCAGTGGCAGAGCACTTGCCTCACATGTGTGAGGCACTGGGTTCGATTCTCAGCACCGCACATAAATAAATGATTAAAAAATAAAGGTCCATCAACAATCAAAAAATATTTTTTATAAAAAAAATATTGGTATTGATCAACAACCATATGTGTACACAGTTTCCCTTGGGAATCCCAAGAGACCTCATAAAAAGTGACATTTTTAGGTCATTTAGAGTTTATAGTGAAAATTTTCTGGTTGGAGTTCTTAGGATATATCACCTTGCACATAATAGGAAGGAAGGCAATAAATATTTGTTAATTAATTGACAAAGTGTTCTCTGTTTCAATTTGTGTGATTTATGACCCTTCACAGAGGCAGCACAGTTGGTTAGCTTGGGTGAGGTGCGGGACCTCAGGTTCCTCATCTATAAACCAGCAGGCTGGTCTCCGAGGTCCTATCTACTGCTAACCACCCATGATTGTTACTGATTTCCAATGGCTTCTTTATTTGATGGTCACAATAAGAAAACAGCGACATTTGATTAGCACTAATTCATAAGCACATCAGAGGGACAAGCGGGGGCATTTGAACTCCGCAAACGTGTCTGCCATCTCTGGGATCACAATGCACTGATTGCAGGCTCAGGGGTCTGTAGCAGGGCTGGAGACCACAGGTGACCACAGAAAGGAAACAGACGGTGACGCAAATACAGAAGATCAGTGGTTTCAGTTTTGCGTTGTGGAAACGCTGGCTGCTTTTCCTTCATCTGAGTGCATTAGAACATGCCTGTCTGCTTCTGCCCCAGTCACTGACCCACTGAGCAGAGTCACACACTAGACTGGCATACTCTTGTCACCTTGAAATCAGTACTTCATTACCAAACGGAGAAGAATTATTATTATCAAAGCCTTGTGCACTAGACAAGCTCTCAACTCTGCTGGCACCAGGAGCGTGGTATGCACTGCCAGAGGAACAGTCGGGGTCCCAGCTACCTGTGTGTCGTCCCAGGTGTGGTGAGATCGGACAGCACGGGCCTTACGTCCCTGTTCTGCACGGGTTCATTCCAGACGGATGAACAGAAATCTTTTCAACAGGGGCACAGACAGAATTTTTATCCTGATGAATTAATCTGTCTCCAACCAATTGAATCTCACCTGGATAAACATAGATCCTACCCTCCCATGCGGAAATCTGATCAACATAGCAGCATGATATTAGCGTTCACTTTTGAGGATAAAAGCTGCACTGGGAGGGGCTGTCCCTGGGTAACAACTTGAGTCTTAAAATCTAAAAATACGATGTGCAATTTTGATGGTAGTGACTGGGGTGAGTAGAGGAGATGAGGCGTACTGGCTTCCCTGTCTTTCCTCAAGATAATAGAAAGGTGCTATTGAATTGTTTATGATGTAAATTTATTGTAACCATCAGTTTATACCTGACTCTGAGATTCATTACACCTAGAAACCTTTTTTTTTTTTTTTTTTTTTTGTGGTACCAGGGATTGAACTCAAGGGTCACTCGACCACTGGGCCACATTCCCAGCCCTTTTTTTTTGTATTTTATTTAGAGACAGGGTCTCACTGAGTTGCTAAGTGCCTCACCATTGCTGAGGCTGGCTTTGAACTGGCGATCCTCCTGCCTCAGCCTCCCAAAGTGCTGGGATTACAGGCGTGCGCCACCGCGCCTGGCACACCTAGAAACCTTTTACAAAAGCTTATACCTTGGCACCCGATTAAGCTCTACCTTGCAGAAGGCAATGTTTCTCTGGAGCACTCCCTGCGGCCCTAGTTGTGCTGTGTAGCTCTGTGAGCTAACCCTGCACCCTTGAAGTCTCTTCTTTGTGACCTCTCAGCTTTGTGGGACTATAGAGAGAACACTCTAAAGTCTTCATGCAAAATAAATTAAGGAATGCTGTGCAAAATGGGCTTCAGGACTAAAGGATCTATGACTATCATTTCTAATGACTTAATTACAGGTGGTGCACACCTGTAATCCCAGCACTTGGGAGGCTGAGGCAGGAGGATCGTGAGTTCAAAGCCAGCCTCGGCAATGGCAAGGCACTTAGTAACTCAGTAAGCCTTATCTCTAAATAAAATACAAAAAAGGACTGGGGATGTGACCCAGTGATTGAGTGCCCCTGAGTTCAATCCCTGGTACCAAATAATGATAATAATAATAATAATTAAAAAAATAGTTTCCAGGGCTGAGGATATAGCTCAGGGGTGCAGCATTTGCCTGGCATGTGCAATGTCCTGCATTTGATCCCCAGCACTGCAATAAAACAAATACAAAAATACAGTCTCTAAATAATAAAAGCCTAAGCCTCCACATCCCCCTCCCTAACCCCCTCCAAAAAGAGGAAACAAGATTCTAATAATATTTCACCTGTGACGGATGGAAGAATATGCCATCCTCAAATGCGCCACTTTGGCACAATGATTACTTTGAGTTCAAGGTACTTGAAAAACTACAGATGCAGGAGTGCACCCTTTGTTTCTGAAGGCAGGAAAATAAAACTGCCATTGCAAGATGCTCTCCTTGTGCCAGGAGAAGTATTCTTCGTGCTGGAGGTGGGGAATTGGAGCGAGAGGATTCTGTACAAACAGACCTTGTTAGAATCACTCCTACTTTCCTTTGTGTCCCCACGTATTTCAGGTTCTTTTCCACAATGGCCTTTTTCTGTCCAACCTAGTGTGGAAGCACTTGGGTGTGGCTTCCTCTTTGGATCTTCCTTTTCCTCTGAGGGCTCCCGTGCACATGTAAAAGTCTGTGTGCTTCTCTCCTGTTCATCTGGCTTGTGTTAATTCAGTTCAGGCTGGAAACCCCGGGGAGGACAGGGGTACAGTTTCGCCTCCCCTTCATCTGCAACAGTGCAACTGAGTCACCCAGCGGGTTCCTGGTGAGTCTTGGCCTGAATCCTGTTATACCTCCATGATCGTCATTAGGTTTCAACTGGACTTCTGGGAGCATTCATCCTAATCTTCATTTCACTACAGACTCCTACATAGCTCACTTTGATTTAGTTAGTTAATTATTTTGTTAAAAAAAAAAAAAAAGCCTCAACGGTATAATAAAAAGCACCCCTGAAGCCCAAACAAAAGCAATAACTAGAACCCTAACAACCAGCTACAGCTAACTCCAGGTTAGTCGCCACTGTGTATGCTTCGTCAGGCCAGCGTGGCCATCCCTCTGTCACTTGACTTTTATTTGGTTTCCCTGCATCCCTATGTGAGCTTTGAAAAAGCCAATTATCCATTTTAGTTGTTTTAACATTATAAAGAGTGCGCCAGACCCTGTGTAATCCTTTAGGAATTACTCTTTCCTCTAATAATATATTTCTAGGGTCTATCTGGCATTGTGCAAAGCTGCAGAACACTTGATTAAACTGCTGGCTAACTCTCCATTATGTGAATGTAGTGTGGTTCATTTATCCAGCCTCCTGTTAACAGGGCTTTATTATTTATTTATTTATGTATTATTTATTTATTTTCTAATTATTAAGACATTTTCACCAAGCACCGACAGTGTTCTAAGCACTGGGCACACATTATTTCATTTAATCCCCAGCCTTATTAGACACAGAATTTTTCACTTCCAATTTTGTCTGAGAAAACTGAAACTCAAAGACCTGCCCAAGATAACAAGCTACTAAGAATGTGCCCTACGGTGACATCAAGCGAAGGTGTGAGGGTTACCTGTCTTCATGGAATGTGATTGTCTTTCCACTCATGACGGGGGTGGAAATCTCATTATCTTACTTAATTTTATTTATATTTTTTAAATTGTGTGTTAACTAATCCATTAAAATCATACATAATAGTAGGGTTCTCTGTGACACATTCGCATGTACACTTAATTGTCCCATTTCACTCACCGTACTACCCTTTCCCTCCCTCCTTCCTCTCCTTGATCTCCTTTGTCTACACTACTGGTCTTCCACCTGTTTATTTATTTATTTTTAATTTTATATGTACACATATATTTTAGTTGGGCCTTTATTTATTTTTATGTGGTGCTGAGAATTGAACCCAGTGCTTCACACACGCGAGGCAAGTGCTCTACCACTGAGCCATAACCCCATGAACTCAGGGGCACTCGACCACTGGGCCACATCCCCAGCCCTTTTTCATATTTTATTTGAGACAGGGTCTCACTGAGTTGCAAGTGCCTCGCCATTGCTGATGGTTGGATTTGAACTCATGATCCTCCTGCCTCAGCCTCCCAAGTGCTGGGATTATAGGTGTGTGCCACCACACCTGACTTCCTATTTATTTTTAATTGGTGCATTATAATTATACATAAAGTGGGATGCATTGTGATTATATACATATAACATAATTTGGTCAATTTCATTTCACAGTTTTTCCCCTTTTCCTCAATCTCTATCCCCTTCCTCAACTCTACTATTCTCCCTTCCGTTTTCGTGAGATCCCTCTTTTTTCTCATCCCTTATTTCTCTCTAGCTTCTGTATGAGGGAAAACATTCGTCTCTCAGCTTTGTGAGACTGGCTTATTTCACTTGGCACGATGCTCTCTGTTTCCATTCATTTACCAGCAATGACATGACTTCTTTATGGCTGGATACATATACCACAGTCTGTATACACACACCACATTTTCTTTGTCATTTCATCTGTTGACAGACATCTGGGCTGTTGTCATAATGTTGCTATTGTGAATTGCGCTACTGTAAACAATGAAATGCAGGTTTACTATAGTATGCTGACTTTAGTTCTTTTGGATAAACGCCAAAAGTGGAGTGGAATAGCTGACTCACAGGGTGGTTCCATTCCTAATCTTTTGAGGAATCTCCATACTGATTTCCGTAGTGGTTGTACTATTCTACATCCCCACCAACAATGTATAAGTGTTCTTTTCTCCCCACATACTTGCTGGGATTTATATTATTTGTATTCTTGATGACTGCCATTCTAACAGGAGTGAGATGAAATCTTAGTGTGGTTTTGATCTGCATTCCTCTGATTGCTGAGGATGTTGAATATTTTTTCATGCGTGTGTTGGCCATTTGCATTTCTTCCTTTGAAAAATGTCTGTTTAGTTATTTGTCCATTTGCTGATTGGATTATTTGATTTTTGGCATTTCTTTTGGTTCTTTATGTAATTTAGATACTAATCCTTTGTTAGAAGAGTAGCGGGCAAAGATTTTCTCCCATTCCTTATTTCTAGACACATATGACACTCAAAATAAACCAAAAGGATATGCATGAACCCAAACAGACCAGTGGCAAGTGACAAGACTGAAGCAAAAATAAAGCCTTCTAGAAAGGAAAAGCCCAGGACCAGATAGATTCTCAGCTCAGTTCTACCAGACCTTTAAAGAGGAACTAATGAGCTGGGCGCGGTGGCGCACGCCTGTAATCCCAGCACTTTGGGAGGCTGAGGCAGGAGGATCGCGAGTTCAAAGCCAGCCTCAGCAATGGCGAGGCACTTAGCCACTCAGTGAGACCCTGTCTCTAATAAAATCCCAGAAAAGGGCTGGGGATGTGGCCCAGTGGTCAAGTGCCCCTGAGTTCAATCCCTGGTACCAAAAAAAAAAAAAAAAAAAAAGAGGAACTAATGGCAATCCTTCTCAAATTATGCTGTGAAATAGAAAGGGGGGAACACTCCCAAAATTTATCCTAGGAAACCCCAGTATTACCCTGTAACCAAAGGCAGAGATGAGCACATCAAGGAAAGAAAACTACAGATCAATATCCCTGATGAACAAAGATGCAAAACTACACAAAAATCCTTAGTAAAATATTAGGAACCTGCATTCAAAACCACATTAAGATTATTTTATTTATTTTTTCGTGCAAGCTCTCTACCACTGAGCAATACCAGCAACCTTATCTATCTCATACATCTGTGTAAGAAAGGATGGTTTTTCTTGGATCCTTACATGTCAGAGAAGGAAAAGTAAAACTTTTCCCATGACCTTCCAGAAAGATTTCTTAGCTGAATTTCGGGTACCCAATGTTCTGATTCGGTTTAAAACACATAACCAAGTGAGCATGCTGCTGTGTAGAAAACAGAGGATTTTCTTTATAATTTTAATGTAAACATATGAGCCAATTTAATAAACTTCCCTGAAAGCTGTGGCACACTGTAGTCTACAAAGGGTGCTGCGTCAGTGTGTCAAAGGTAAATAATGGGGCAGAGAAATAAATACTCCCCATTCAATCTCTCCATGTAAGTCAGACATGAGAAGCATTTGAAATGGCAGAGGGTTGGGGGCGAAGCTCAGTGGTATGGCACTTGCCTAGCATATGTAAAGCCCTGGGTTCAGTCCTCAGCATCGCAATCAATCAAAACAGTGTATTTCAGAGGCCTTGAATGACTTTGTTGTTGTTTTCAGGGCTGGGGATCAAGCTCCCACAGGCTAGTCAAGTGCTCTACTGCTGACCTGTGCTCTCCAGCTTTCAGAGGGCTTGGGGGACCTGGCTCTTATCAGATATCTGTTGTCCCCAAAGGCAGACAAAGTGCACAAAAGTGATTAGTAGTGAGGCAGACTAGGGAGGTCATGGTTATAGAGCAACATTTACCTAAGGGTGCAAAAAAAGGTGGTATCATTACACTGACATTGTAAACCATTTAAGTGGATTTTAAAGAGTTCAGTTTTCTCTGAAAGTAAAAATTAAATCACCAACCCCCCACCCCCAGGTGGCCCAGGCTGTGGCAATGCACAGGTATGAAGCTAGGTTAAAGTGATTATGAACGAGGTTATTTTTGTCTCAAATTTTTAGAAGGCCCAGAGATACAATGACTTCTTTTGCTTATGATCTCGATCATGGAGCTATTACATACATGTAGTAGTCAAATCTATTTTGAGGTAGGAGGCAACTATGCCATCTGTACCCATGTAATTGGTACACCAGGGTATTTGTTCATAGTTGGGTGGAACCTGTCATAGTTTTGTCTCCCCAGAGCTCCTGTATTAATACATTAATAAGTTCAGAGGTGAAACAATTAGATTATGAGGTCTGTAACTCGATCCCAACGAGGATGAACTAACTGGGTGGTAATTGTGGGCAGGTGGGGTGTGGCTGGAGGAGGTGGGTCACAGTGGCATGCCCTGGAAAGGTGCATCTTTCCTGTGGCTCCCAGCTGCCATGAATCGAGCAGTGCCCCTCTGCCATGCCCTCGTGCCATGATGCCCACCTCATCTTTGGCCCAGAGCAATGGATTTGGCCCGCCATGGACTGACCCTCTAACACCATGAACCAAAATTAACTTTCTCCTCTAAGCTGCTTGTTGGGTATTCTGGTCACAGTGATGAAGAGCTGGTAACAAAAACACCACAGTAGAGGGAGCTTCGTGGTCACAGAAAGTGCATTTCATTGTCAAGGTAGTCAGTTCTAGAACAATCTAGAGAGCTCCTAATTATTTTTAACTTAAAAAAAAATGCATTCTCTATTTTATTAAAATATTTATGTTCTCATCTGTTGATAATCAACAGTCATATTTTAAGTGCCTCCTCCATCAAGAAAATGTAGTGTGTGCTCTACACATCTTCATGTGATATGACCTCTTCTTTTTCCTCCTCCTCCTCCTCCTCCTCTCTTCTTCTTCTTCTTCTAATTGAGTATCTTTCTTCTTTAACTATTTCCTTAAATGCTTCCCCTCCATGCTGGGGATTGAACTGAGCCTCACTCACACCATGAAATTGTCCTAACGTTGAGCTGTATTTCCAGCCCTTTTTAAACTTCTTGATTGTGAAATACAAAACACATAGGAAATATGTTATTTGGTCATTTAAAAATGATCATCATCAACAACAACAACAACAAAAAAAAACACACTTAATTACCACCCATATTAAGCAATTAGAAGGAACTACTATTCTGAATTTAATGACTTTTCATGCCCTTGCTATTCTTTATTGTTTTGTCTACACTTAAATACAATATATTGCTTCATTCTGTTTTTGAGTTTTAGACATATTAAACTATACACAGGCACACCCTGCTACTTATTATTCTGCTTGACCTTGCACTTCAGAGGTTCCTCTGACTCAATGTATAGGGATGGGTCATGTGTGGTGGGTTTACTCTCACCGATGTAGAGTATACCCACCATACGAACATGCCAGACTTTTGTTACCCATTATGTTTTTGATGGACATTGGTTTTATCCTCAAGAGCTCATGTAAACAATACTGCTATAAATGTTTCAAAATATGTCTCCTGGCATGGATATTATAAGAGTTTCTTGAGGCAATACATCTGGGAGTGGAGTTGCTAGAGGGTAAAGGTTCAATTTTATTAGACAATGAAAATTGTTTTCCAAAGCAATCACTAGTTCATGTTCCCACGAGCAGAGGTTAAGAATTTTTCTTGTTCCACATCCTGGTCAACTTTGTGTATGTCAGACGTCAATTCTTGCAAATCTGGTGGTATGATATAACATTTCTTTCATATACATTGGCCATTCACGTTTTCTCTTCAAATGGCAGTAGCCTGTTGTTGGTCCACGGTTTCTCCATCCTTATTCATTGGCAGAATTCGTTTCTATGTTCTGGAAATCCAGCTATTGTCATTTATATGGTCTTCCCCATTTTTTGGGTCTCTCTTGATTTGATAAGTAGTTCTTAATTTTAGGATAGTGCATTGAGTTTCCTTAAAATTTACACCTTTTGTATCTTACTCAAAATTCTTCTGTGTCCCACAGTCATGAAGCTATTCCTCTTCCTTTTCTTTAAATTGGCCTGAAACTGTCAGCTTTGATAAGAATTATGTGTTTGGGGACTCTCTATTCTGTTTGGAGCCACACTGTCTGCATTATTAAAGCTCTATAATAAGTCTTTATTACCTGGTAGGCAAGATGGAGCTCACTCTGAAAACAATTTCAGCTTTAAAAACAATATAAGAAAAGTAGGAACTAGAACTTACTTTGCTCTGGGTTGATGAACTAATCCAGGAATCTCTTTGTTAGTTTTAAGTCTTACATTTGAGCTGGCACTTTTTTCCTGAAACACACAAACACACACATACAAGACAAGATCAGAATCCGCAATTAAAGCGTAGTAGGAATTTTTATCACAGAAACGCTAGTTAGATCTGTTTGGGACTCTCTACACAGCTGGTTCCTTCACAAGGACAAGAGTCCTTGCAAAGATGTTACACAACGTGGTGGAGCCTGCCAGACATTTCAACAGGGAACATTCTCCTGAAAGGAGGAATTAGCTTTATAACAGCCATGACTGTTTAGAAAACACCATGCAGCTAATGTTTAGTTCTTCAATTCTAAGAACAGAAGGTTCTCGTCAAAAAGAGGAGCAGCAGTAGAATCAGGGTCACTGGCCAGGTGAACGGACTTCAGTGTGTTTCATTTGTGAAGGACTGACTGCAGTTACAGGGACATCAAGTTTGCACAAGTCCCCAGCTATGACAAGGACAAGAACACAAATAAGAATAATGACTATTTTCACCCCACAAGTACTGGGATTGAACTTGATTCAGTGAATAAAATGCAATACTAGCCCGTATTCAAGAAGCCTTTCTTTGGCTTTTCACTGTATCTGATTTCTTTATTCCCAGTATACCAGCCAAATGGCAGAGAAATGCTCTCAGATCGTAAAGTGCCCTTGTGTCAGGAAGCACACTATCTTAACAACACGACTGTTCTGCTGGGAAATTGATTCAAAGTACTTAAAATTTCCTTGCAAAGCATACCCCCCATCTGAAAGCAAAGACTATTCAGACCCTAGGTAACAGGTGATGACAGATATTCAAGGAACTCGAGGTATGGCCATGATTTAAGACCCCGTCTATGGGGAGGAATAAAAACTGCCACGGACCAGTTCCATGTCATCACGTGTGAAGGGATGTGAGATGACCCATAGAACAGATGTCCCCAGATGGACTCTTTAACCTCCATATTTCTCCTAAGACACCAGAGGGCAGTTATGCCAGTGAAATTCCAAGGACTTTTATGCTGTGGTTGTTATTTATCATCAAACATGAGCTTATCTGCAGCTCTCTAAAACATATGGTAATTTTGTTTATGTTTTCCTAGGAAAATAAACTACCACAATTCTCTTGTAGTGTCTCCTATCTTCCTAACCTTACATTAAACTTAAGAATGTTTTCATGAACATTTATGAAGTGTGAATATATACTGCCTCCTCTGCTGATGCAGGCAGGGAACAACAAATGAACTATCTTGTCTTCCACAAAACAGGTGGAAGAAATCGGAAAACTATTCCTGCACTAGTTCTAGAAGGGCAGGGCCTGTGCCCTCTCCACCACGGAGGCCCGGGATGCCTGGAAGGTGCTCAGCAGACACTGGCACAGTGAACGACAATGTCAACAAACAAATGACTTCTCTTTAAAAAGATGAAAATAACTCAAATGTAGTCTCCCTGCAGGGCTGAGGACAAATGTCCTTCCAAGTTGGATATTTTCTCCCTTAAACTGTCTGTCCTCTTAGATTTTTTTTTTAATTTTTTTTTTTTAGTTGATGATGGACATTTATTTTTTAAATATTTATTTATTTGCTTTTAGTTGTACATAATGCAATGCATTTATGTTTATGTGGTGCTGAGGATCGAACCTGGGTCGCGCACCTGCTAGGCGAGCGCTCTACCGCTGAGCCACAACCCCAGCCCCTGTCCTCTTAGATTTAATACTGAAAATGGGTCTGTATGAGACAGCATACCCTGATCCTTTCTCTCTATTCACACAATCTCCAAACTCTTTTTATTTTGGGGTGGTACTGAGGACCAAACCCAGGGCCTGGCATATGCTAGACAAGTCCTCAACCACTGAGCTACATCCACAGCCCATTTCCCAAACTCTTTGAGCTTAAATGACACCAAAATTTTCAAAACTGTGGTGGCAGGAAAGTCATGTTTAATTCTAAGAATACAAGTGATATACAACTGTAATCTACCCTTTATAATTACATTGCCTCATCAAACCTTCCTTGAATGCCTATACTTAACAACTGTTCTATACTTAACAACTACTATTGTGTAGTACTGTCCATCTTATCAGAAAACTCTTGACTGCAGCTGTCAACTACTAGTGTGTAGTTGTTAAGTCGAGAACAATTTCCCAGACAAAAGTGGCTCAGTGGACAGTCCTCGGCACTGCGTCACTCACAGGTGTGTACTCCCAGGACCAGAGAGGCAAAACTCCAGTTTAAACACACACACACACACACACACACACAAGCATGCAATTACAAAATATTTCTTTTTTTTTTAGTATTTATTTATTTACTTTAGTTGTACACAATGCAATTGCATTTATGTTTTTATGTGGTGCTGAGGATCAAACCCAGGCCGCGCACGTGCGAGGCGAGCACTCTGCCGCTGAGCTACATCCCCAGCCCTACAAAATATTTCTATTATGCGTTTATAGTGTATTCATTTTTAATTTACCAAGATGAACAGTAAATCAGGCACTATGCTAAATGATTTACATGTACTGCTTTAGTGTTCATAAGTATTTATACATAAACTCATTTTCATGCCTACAATACCCCTCTGAGAGAGGTTCCATCACCTTATGATAAGTAAGCAGAGGCCTGGAGAGGTGTAATACTTATCTGAGAGTAACCAGTTCTAAGTAGAAGGACTGGGATTTGAACTCAAGTCCTCTGACTCCAGAGTCCAAGCTGTTATCCACCAAGCCAGCAGTTCTCTTAACTTTTTAGTATCAAAGCCCTTTTACCTATAATCTTCAAATGTTGACACATTTCATTACACAATATGAAAAAGAGTTTTCATTTATTGATACCACTGTCCATCTTATCAGAAAACTCTTGACTGCAGCTGTCAAGCTCATGGTGGTGGATATAAAAACTTTTCCAAAATTCTAGTTTTTGGTTTACTGTTTGACTTTTATCACTGGCAACAAAAACTGTTAATTACTTAATTGAAACTGACAGGCTTTCTTCATTCATTTTTGAGAAAATGATTGGCCAAATCCCCAGGTCTGAATATCAATGATTTGTCTTCCAGGAATTTTTTTTTAAAGTAGGGATGACATCCATAAAAGAAGAACTGTTAGGGCTGGGGCCATAGGTCAGTGGTCGAGTGCTCGTGCTTGTCTTGCATGTGTGAGGCACTGGGTTCGATCCTCAGCACCACATAAAAATAAATGAATGAATGAATGAATGAATGAATGAATAAATAAATCTGCAAATAAATAAATAAATCTACAACTAAAAAAAAAAAAAGAAAGAAAGAAAAGAAAAAATAATAACTGCTAGTTGAGTTAGTTGAGTTGGCAACCCAATCAACTTACAAGTGCTTTCCTCATGATAACCATCTTACTTGGTATACAGAGGAAATGCTTTCTGGGTACCTCCCATTTTATCATATAGACTATCAAAAAGATGCATCCAAGCTCTCAGATTTACTAAAATGAATAAAACTAAATAATATGTACTGTTTCATCAAGGCCATTCTGAAATGAAAATCGAATATATTTTTCTGCTGTAAGTCCATGGTAATGGTGAATACAATGACTACTGTATTTGTCTGTTTTCTATTGCTGTAACTAAATACCTGAAACTGAGTGATTTTATTTTAAAAAAGGTTTATTTAGTTTAGTTTGAGGATGAAAGTCCAAGACCAGGCAGCCCATCTGTTCTGCGTCTGGTGAGGGACCCCACTGGCTGCAAGACAACAGGATGGAGAAACGGAAAGGGAAATAGCCCTGTGCGGAAGGAGCCAAGTGTGCACGCTCTATAACAGCCCACTCTCAAGATAATTAAATCACTCCCTGAGACCAGCATTAGTCTCTTCAGTGGTCAGTGCTCCCAGCAACCTAATTACCCTAATTACCTCTTACCTCATGCTGGGCACCACCTCTTAAAGGTTCGACTATCTCTCAACTTGCCACACTAAGGGCCAGGCCTCCAGCTCATGAACTTTGCGGGGCAAACCACAACCAAACCATAGCAAACACTAACAAGGTTTCATGCCACTGCCTCGATTTAGGTATCAGCAGCTTATCTACTGCTGCTATTGCACCACTAGTACAGATGTTGATGTCACACAATGAAAAAGGCAAATAGCTCCTTAGAATCATTAGAAAAATTACGTTGAGAATTTCTTGAAAAAGTCTCAGGGAACCCAAGGGGTCTGCAGACATATATATTTCAATTTGAATTACTGTCATTTATTATATATAAAGTTCTCTTTAACTTACAACACGTCAGTGCCAGATGCATCTGAATGGTCACTGGTCACAAGAATCACATCTCCTCTTTTTCTTTCTTACAACTTTGAAATGTTGTCAATATACATTTTAATTCAATTGCATAATTTATTTGCTATGCTACACTACATTCATGTTTATTAGCATGTAGGAATTCCCATTGGAGGTTAATGACAAAAATAAATTGTTGCAGACCACACTTTGACCATAGTGTGTTTCTACTTGCATAGAAAAAAAAAAACCCTGATTATTTAATTATGTTATATACCTTACTTTTAAAAAAAAAGTTTGGATTTCTGGGGCTGTAGCTCAGTGGTAGAGCACTTGCCTAGCAGACGTGTGAGGCACTGGGTTTGATCCTCAGCATCACATATAAAATAACTAAATAAAATAAAGGTCCATCGACAACTAAAAAAATGTTTTTAAAGTTTAATAACTTTATTGGGGTAAAATTTTATCTTCCATAGGATTTTCCATTATAACGCTACAATAAATGATTCTGGTAAATGCAGAGCTGTGGGATCCTCTCTACCATCTGGCTTCAAAGCAATCATCCCCAGAAGCTGCCTTTCTCATAATCAGCTGCAGTTAATCCCTGTTCTCATCTGCAGACCCAGGCAACTAGAGATCTGCTGTCTGTCGCAGTGAATTTGCATTTCTAGATTCATCTAAATGGAATGTTATGATATGTAGCCCTTTGCATCTGGCATTTTCACTTAGCATATATTTTTTTCTCAGTACTGAGGATTGAACTCAGCCTCCTTGATGCTGGACAAACACTCTGCCATGGAGCTACGTCCCCAGCCCTAGCATCGTATTTCTGAGGTTCATCCATGTTGTACCAGGTATCAATATTTCATTTAACTGGCTAAATAACATTCTATGTACAGATATACCACCTTTTGTTCACCTTTGCCATCACTTGACGGGCATTTGGATTATTTTCAGTTTGGGCCGTTATGAATAATGCTGCTATAAACATTCACATACAAATCTTTGTGCAGACAGGTCTTCATTTCTCTTGGGCAGATTCCTAGGAGCAGAAATGCTGGGTTCCATAGTAAGGTTATATTTCACTATTTAAGATATTGCCAAACTGCTTCCCAAAGCATTTTCACGCTTCCAAAAATGCGTAATGATTCCAGTTTCTACACATCCCTCCCACTAGCACTTGGTGTCGTCTTTTTTTTTTTAATTATTTATTTGCTTTGGTTGTACACAAATGCCTTTATTTTTATGTGGTCTTTTTGATTACTGTCATTCTGTTGGGTATGCAGTGGGGTCTTAGTGTAGGCTTTAGTTGTAAAAGGTGATTTTTAAAGAATATTTATTTTTAGTTGTAGTTGGACATAATACATTTATTTTATTTATTTTTACGTGGTGCTGAGAATCGAACCCAGGGCCACACACGTGCTAGGTAAGCGCTCTACTGCTGAGCCACAACCCCAGCCCAAAAGATGATTTCTTAAAGGTTCATTCTTATATTTCTGTGGATGTCAAACACCTGGCACCTTACTACATGGGAGTGTTTATGTACTTGCTGGCTGGCTACGCTTGTGAAAAGAAGTCCGTTTTATATTTGATTATAAACATCATTTAACTTCTATTTTGGGAATGTTTTGTTGGGGAAAGGGAGGTTTACAGACATCTGCCTACTTTAAAAAACAGAAAAGAACAAGGCTATGAGTGTAGCTCAGTGGTAGCTCACCTGCTTCGCACATGCGAGGTGTCTGGGTGCTATCCCCAGTAGTGCAAAAACAAATATAAATAAGAAATTTTTTAAACAGGAGAAGAAGCAAGCAAGCAGGGCTGGAGGAAGAAGGAGAAGGAGGTCCCTGGTGGGAGCGGTGGAGACATGAGGTCACCCGAGAAGCAGCTGAGATGGAGCAGACCCAGTGGAGGGGGCTGAGAGCCATGTGACAGCTGGCCGCTCCAGGAACGGGAACAGAGCAGTCAATTGGGAAATGGAAGCGGTGACTAAGATATTGTTTCCCTTGGCAAGACAAAAATGATTTTGATGGTATTTGACCTTTGTAAACTGAGTACTCTACCTAAAATAAACTGGGAACCAGTGGGACTAAGATGAAGCCATCGAAAAGGACAGGTTATTTTTCGTGGTCCACCCACACTTGTGTCAGAACCATCTGGAAGGCTTGTTAAAATGCATATTCTCAGGCCCCACTCCAGGCAGGCACCCTGAGCATGCGTCTCTGTGACTGAGGCCCAGGAACCTGCAATTTAAACAAGAGTCCTAGGTGATCCCTTAAAACATTCGAGAACTTCTATCGCAGAGAACAGATGCCTCGCATTTCGGATTTCCCCATCTGCCCGTCTGCATAGCAGTTTTCAAACTGAGCCCTGGGGTTCCACAGAGCTGCCGCGAGGTCAACAGGAGGCCCACCAAAACAGCAACCCCTTGGATTTTTACACTTGCAGGGCTCTGACAGTTGGTAAAAGCATGTATTTTTCAAAAATTGTTGGCACACTACTATCAGTTAATGATGGGCTTATTTAAACAGCAAACCGAACACATTGTTCCTTTGCTTGGAATAATTTCATTTCTTTGTGAACAGAGTACACTTGTCATGTCAGAGTCAACTTATTACTCCCGTTGTCCTTTCTGTGATGCCGAAGACAGACTGACTGTATTTGTGCTGCTGCTGAGAGCCACCTGCTAGGTGCCCATGGCTTCCCTAGACACTCGCACAAACCTCTCCTCCTTAATTCTGAAGGAGGTGACACCATGTGTGCAGGATGCTGGCAGGAAGCAGCTTCTCTGTTTGGGAGGGATGCAACTTCTTTTCTCCTCTCACTTCTTGGCCTCTTTTGTCTCACTCAGGGTGAGAGGACTGAAGACAGCAGGAGCTCAGTCAGGTTCCCTTTTCTAGTTGGTCTTGAGTTGGAAGCATGGTGGGGGAATCTCATGTTCTCCCTTCTGGGCCCAACGGTAGGGAGTTCTGTCTGACACAGAATCCCAGGGGTCAGAAAAGTAGTCGGGGTTCAAGTACAAGTAAGGCCTCCTGGGACTGCTAATAAGGCTCTTTACAGAGAAATGACACAAAGGCATGAAATGGAGACTCTCAAAGGGTTTGCCCTACACATGACTCTGTGTGTGTGTGTGTGTGTGTGTGTGTGTGTGTGTGTGTGTACCACTGCATTTCAGAAAGTACACCAAAACTAGCTAAAGCAAATACTTTGGTAACTATAATCATGAGATTTGGGAGCATATACACACATTTTTAAAAACAGGAACACATTTGGATATAAAATAAATATTCCTTTCAGCTTTTACGGAGAACGCCCTAGGATGTAATCACAAAGAAAACAATCTCATTTGACGTCTTGCATGTGATTTTTCAAGTGCTATTAACATGAGATTGGATGTGGTCGCCTTCAAGTGCAAAGAACTTTAAATTCTGTTTTTCCAAACGCTGGTGGTTATGTGAGCTGCCTACACTTCACCAGAAACACTGGATAATTGCAAATGGAAATGCCCAAGCCACCAGATGCAGCCATAGACTAACACAGTGGTGCTGGGGATCAAACCCAGGGCCTGGCGCATGCGAGATAAGAGCTTTACCACTGACCTAGGTCCTCAGCCTCCAGATGCAGCTACTACCGTGGGCCATTACCATGTGTGAAGTCAACACTTTATAATTACTTGCCCACGAAGATTATTAGAATTTTGTTAGAATTATTTAATCATGATGAAGTTTGCATGTAAAAATCTGAGCTTTTTGGAAATCTTTTTTTTTTCTGTAAAATGAAAGAGTGTTTTATATCATGTCGTGCATCTCATTTTATATCAAACAGTGTAATGTGAGGCAAATCAGCGTTGAAAGCACCTAATGTTTTTCACATACGTGTTTCTCAAAGTAGACTGAAAAAAATTTCAAAGAATCTTCAAAAACTAAATGGAAGTGTTAAGAAATTGCTCAGAACAGATTTAATTGCATATCAACAAATTTAGAACAAAGTCATTAAGTCATGATGTCAGTAATTAATAGAAATAAGCAATCATGTTATAAGTTCTGCTGGGAATTCTAAGTTAAGGATATTTCGAAAAAATGTTGTCTCTCCAAGTTTCTCAAAGAAGCATTACTCACACGAAGAGAACCAGTGAATTTGGAGGAATCATATTCAATTTTTGCCCAAGATGCTTCTATTAGTAAGGATAAGGGAGATTCCCCTGTGTGAAAAGCTGCTCCCAGTGTCAGGAGTTCAAAGGAGCACGCGGTTAACTCTTGCACATGCTCCAGGTCTAATGCGGGATGCAGGACTCTGCTCATCCCAGCCCAGAGGCACTCAGGCCCCCATGCGACACGTGCTTTCAAGGTCACTATGGCTGGAGTTGAGCGAAGGTTATATGCTCATACTGACTTGACCCAAGCATGTCACAGGATACCTAAATTCAAGAATGGAGAAAACGCAACCTTACTATGTATTTGACAGGAGAGCTGGAATATTAATAGACATCCCTAGTAACTACCATCATTCTTGCAGGAGCCCTGTTTGGGGATTGACTTGATTTGCGGTTGACTATGAGCCGTGGAGATTTGGGCTTTGTTGCCTCCCGTAGTCTCACGGGACTTGTTGCGGGATCTCGAGTGACTTGGCCGAAATTGCTGATCGGGTCAGCGCCATTTTAGTGGTGTGTTTGTCGTGTGTTAGTCGTTGTTAGAACCAGAGGGAAAAGTTATCAGAATAAAAAGCTGTTTGTCTCCAGTTCGCCTCTGAAGTTTTTCCCGCGGCTCCGTTGCTCCAAGCGCTTCAGGCGGCAACAGGTGGCGGCCCGTACGGGGACTTTGGAGCGGACAGGTAAGAACTGAAAGGTCTCTAAAGATGGGTTCGAATATAACTGAATCCCAAGTGATAGAGGCTATGCAAAGACTCCTTGATATACCTGACTCTGTTCTCAGTGAGGAGTATATAGACAAAAGTGAAAGTGATCAAAAAAGTGTAGATTCCACTGGGCCAACTGAGACCAGTAAAGAGAGTATTAGAAGAGACCCAAAAATGACAAAAATCCAAGCTATTAAAGCTATTCGGGAGTTATTGGCGAAAGCTGAAGGATACTTGCTCTCACTGGAACCTGGGCCTCAGGATATTGCTGTCAGTGAAATTAGCAGTGGTGAGGAATCTAGTAAAAGTGATCCTGAGAAAATGAGGAAAAAGAAATTTAAAAAGACCGAGAAAAAGTTCCGTCAGACAGAGGAGTCACTTGTGGAAGTGACTACTCCCCCATGGGTGGAATCCATTACAGAAAATATGAAGGGTATTACTAGGCATTTGCATACCCTAGAAACAGAAATAAAAAGTCTTTCTGATCGCTTATGCGCTCTCGAGGACAACTCACAGATACATTGGGAACCGGCAGCATTTGAAAAGAAAAATGGACAGAGTGTCCATCAGTCAGTAGATTTCAAAACAATAAAAAATCTCAAAGAGGCAGTAATGACTTATGGGCCCCAAGCTCCTTTCACGTTGAGTATGCTGGAGGTCCCTTAACACCTTTAGCTTAACCCCCTCAGACTGGAAAAGTCTATGTAGAGCAACATTAAGCGGGGGGCAATTCTTGGTTTGGCGATCGCAATTCCAAGAACTTTGTATAGAAACAGCTAAAAGAAATGCGGCTGCAGGGTTTGAAAACTATAATATAGACATGCTCACAGGAGAAGGGCAATTCGCAGACTTACAGGCTCAAACAGATTATGACCCAGATGTATATGCTCAGATAAATGCAGCTGCCTTAGAGGCATGGAAAACTGTACAAGGACCTGGGGATCTACAAGGTAGCTTGTCAAAAGTGATTCAAGGACCTAATGAGCCGTATGCCGACTTTGCTGATCGACTTTTGAGAACTGCAGGTAGTGTGTTTGCAGATGTTGACCAAGCTATGCCATTAGTTGTTCAATTAGCTTATGAAAATGCAAATAAATGGTGCCAAGCAGCCATCAGGCCATGGAGAACTAAAAAGGATCTTTCCGTATATATACAACTATGTAAAGATATAAATGACGCCTTTGTCACAGGAAATGTGATTGCAACCTCAATGAGAGGTGCTTCCTCTCGAAATTTCACAAAGGCTAAACGTAGATATTATAATCAATCAGGATATTCCAGGCAAAATTATCATAATCAATCAGGCAATTCTAGGCAAAATCCCAAAAGAGAAATAAGATCAAGCTCATACCGTGCCCCAGGCCGCTGCCCCAGGTGTAAAAAGGGAAATCATTGGGCCAATAAATGCCATTCAAAATTTGACATCCATGGAAATCCTTTGTTCAGGAATTCAAAAAACGGGGCACGGGGCCCAATACCCCGGGGCCCACAAATGTACGGGGCATTGCAGAAGGAGTATCCTCAAGCATCCACTCAGATGCTTCCCCGACACAATCCCTACTACCCATCCACTCCCTCGCCAGAGGAACAAGAGGAAATGCAGGATTAGACCTCTGTTCCACCGCCCGAATAGTGTTAACACCTGAAATGGGGGTTCAACTGATACCCACAGGAGTCAGGGGACCTCTTCCCTCAGGGACTGTAGGACTTATTATCGGACGTAGTCCTAAAAGCTTATTAGGTTTGCAAGTGACCCCAGGTGTAATAAACTCAGACTACAAAGGGGAAATAAAAATAATGCTTAGCTCACCCCAAAGTATAAGTTCTGTTAATCAAGGAGATAGAATTGCTCAGTTGCTTCTCCTTCCCAATTTACATAATTCATTTAAAATGGGTATGCCTCAAGAAGGGAACAATAGAGGATTTTGTTCCACTGACTCAAGTCCCATGGCTTGCTGGGTTCGAGACTGTTCAAGGAGGCCTATGTGTAAAATAAAAATCCAAGGAATAGAAATGGAGGGATTAATAGATACTGGAGCTGACTCTTCCATTATTAATTTACGCCAATGGCCCAAGCACTGGCCTCTGCAAAAAGCTTCAACCAGTTTAAGAGGCTTGGGATATAATAACCTCCCAGATAAAAGTGCCGTAGTTTTAAAATGGGAGGATGATGAAGGCCATAAAGGAACATTTCAGCCTTATGTTTTACCTAATCTACCGGTTACTTTATGGGGAAGAGATATTTTGCAACAAATGGGAGTACACCTTGCAACCAAGCCTGCAGGTGTTAAATGTGAAAACCTACAGGGTAATCTTAACCCTAAAAGAACTCATTATCAAAAAGTACAGAGTAATCTTAACCCTAAAAGTAATCATTGTCATAAAGGAAAAAGATATTTTTTTTCGGGGCCACTGAGAAAATAATTTTGAAAATACCATGGCTTTCTGATAAGCCAGTGTGGGTCCCTCAGTGGCCCCTATCTAAAGAGAAATTACAAGCGGCCCACCTACTAGTTCAGGAACAATTAGAAGCAGGTCATATAGAACCTTCCACCTCTCCCTGGAATTCCCCCATATTTGTGATCAAGAAAAAGTCAGGAAAATGGCAATTGTTACATGATCTTAGACAAATCAATAAAACCATGCAAGTTATGGGCCCTACTCAACCTGGACTTCCTAGTCCCATAGCTATTCCAAAAAATTTCCATCTTATTACTCTTGATATAAAGGATTGCTTCTTTTCTATTCCCCTACATCCTCTGGATGCCCCCAGGTTTGCTTTTTCCATTCCTTCTATGAACAATAATGGCCCTGATCAGAGATATCAATGGAAGGTTTTACCACAGGGAATGGCTAATAGCCCCACCATATACCAAATATATGTGGACAAGGCTATCCAACCCATTAAAAATAAATATCCAAACCTCATGTGTCTACATTACATGGATGATATTTTATTGGCCCACCCTAATCAAAAAATCTTATTTAATATATTCAGTGATGTGGTAGAAAATTTAAAAAAATATGGATTATATATAGCAGAAGAAAAAGTTCAAACCAGATCTCCCATATTATATTTAGGATTTAAAATCATGGATACTTTTGTTAGACCCCAAAAAATTCTAATAAATAAAGAACATTTGACCACCCTCAATGATTTCCAAAAACTACTGGGAGACATTAATTGGCTTCGCCCTACACTAAATCTCACTACTGGCCAACTAAAACCTTTATTTGACATCCTTCGTGGAGATCCTGATCCATCTTCACCACGAACATTGACTCCTGATGCTAGGAAAGCTTTAAAGTTAGTAGAAAAAGCCATCGAAGGAGCTCATTGTGATAGATTTGATTTAACTCAACCACTGATGTTGATTATTATTTCTTCACAATATACACCCACAGGAGTATTTTGGCAACAAGGGCCTTTATTATGGATACATTTGCCCGTCTCTCCTAAAAGTATAATTGAATCTTATACCTCCATGGTGGCTAAACTTATTCTTCAAGGACTTAAGACTTCTACTAAAATATTTGGCATTCACCCTGCTACTATTATTACTCCCTATTCATCATCACAGATTGAATACTTATGCTTCAATGATAATGATTGGGCTATAGCTAAATGCTCTACTTCTGCAAATTTTGATAATCATCTTCCTAAGTCCCCTATATTATCTTTTTGTATTAATCATCCTATTATATTTCCACAGGTAATAAAAAATCAACCTATTCCTAAGGCATTTAATGTATTTACAGATGGGTCCTCAAATGGTACTGCTACAGTAGTCACTAAAAAAGAAAATATGACTTACATAACTGCACATAAATCAGCTCAACTAGTGGAATTGGAAGCTGTGGTAAGAGCTCTGGAAAATTTTAGGGACCAGCCTGTAAACATTTTTTCAGATAGCCACTATATTGTACAAGCCGTCCCAAAATTAGAGTTAGCAGGACCAATAGCACCTCATACTCCAGCCTTTAAATTGTTTTATCAAATACAAAAACTTTTGTGGGCAAGAAAAGAACCTCTATTCGTAGGCCATATTAGAGCACATACTAATTTGCCTGGTCCCCTCCATGAAGGTAATCAAAAGGCTGATGAACTTACAAAAACAATATTTATACTTTCAGTGCTACAACAAGCTACTTTATTCCACTCCCAGTTTCATGTCAACAGCACCACCTTGCAACGTAGGTTTAAAATCACAAAGGAGCAAGCCAGAACAATTGTAAAAGATTGTAAATCTTGTATGACACATTTGCCCAATCCTCATTTCGGCGTTAACCCTAGAGGATTAATGCCCAATCATTTGTGGCAGATGGATGTTACTCATGAGCCAAGTTTTGGAAAATTGCGATTTATTCATGTGACCATAGATACATGCTCAGGCATGATTTTTGCTTCCTTACATTCTGGAGAAAAAGTTAAAGATGTTACATCTCATTGTTTGCAAGCTTTTGCTGCATTGGGCATCCCCAAAATGCTTAAAACAGATAATGGCCCCGCATATACGTCCTCATATTTCAAAGAGTTTTGCGCAAAATTCAATATATCCCATAAAACAGGCATCCCATACAATCCTCAGGGTCAGGGCATTATTGAAAGAGCAAACCGAACACTGAAAATTATGTTATTAAAACAAAAAGAAGGAAATTGGAAAACTCCTAAGGACAGATTGGCATTTGCCCTGTTTACCTTAAATTTTTTAACTTTAGACTCTAATGGTTATTCTGCTGGAGACAGACATTGGAATCCACACCAACAACATAAACCTTTGGTTTACTGGAAGGATGTTCTTTCAGGTACATGGAAGGGTCCAGATCCAGTATTAATTTGGGGAAGAGGATCTGTTTGTGTTTTTCCAAAAGACGAATCCTCTCCAATATGGATACCATCTAGATTAATAAAACAGGTACCACATCAAAATGATCAAGATGAAGTTATTGAAGTATCAAGATTAATAAAAAAGGTACAAAATCAAGAGGACCAAGATCAAGGTACAGAATGATTCCCTCAATAGAGTCCTTCAAAATATTTCACAACTTAAGTGTCATTCCTCCCGGCCGGGACAAGGAGATCTCTCTTTAGTGTGCACACAATTGTATTTTTTTTTCCTTTTTATACATGTCTTTATGTCTGTACATTTGTCTACATTTCATGTTAATGTGACGTCACAAATATATGTTTGTATGTTTGTTCGTCTGTCCAGTGTGACGTCACAAAGAACAAAGCGCTTATGAAAAAGAAAATATATATATATATATATATGGATCCAAATAACTTTAATTCATTTTAGGTTAAGAGTATTCAATTTAGGTAAATAATTTTATAAATGAAGGTACTTTCAATTTTGATTTATAGGTGTCCCTCGGACTTCTCTTTAGCAAACAATATGACTAGTGCTATATAACCTGATATTTTGGTGTTTTGACTTAAGATTGTTTATTTGTTATTAACTTCATTTGTTTAATAGCTCATTAATTTCAATTATCTCAACAGGTAAAAGATTGCTCTGTATACAGAGACTCAAGGGTTCCAGTTAACAAATTATTTCTCTAAAGTGCCTTTACCTTTTCTTTAATCTATCTTTAATGCAGTAATTACCCTCAGTCTTTCTTTGACTTGTTCTAAATATGATATTTTTCCAACTTATGTTTGTAGAAGCTCAACCAGCGATGTGTGTGAACAAAAATCAACTTTAATTTTCAGCTCAACCAGCGATGTATGTGAACAAAAATCAACTTTAATTTTCTAATCTAATTATTCTATTTTGTAGTTTGACAACTCGCCTCTTGACTCAGTGCTGCAATAGCACTGCCTTTCCTTTAATAATTGATGCTTGAGTTTCTAGGTAGCGGGCCCTGAAGATTTGCCGGTGGCATTGTCTAAACATAAAAAAGACGTCTGTTGCTACAGCTGCAGGGATCGCGGCTGCCGCAAGCATCCCTGCTGCTCAAACATCAAACAACCTCACCAACAGTGTGGCCTCTGCTCTACATGCATGGGGCCTCCTACATCAACATGTTATAACAAATGGACATTTTGATCTTTCATTGTTTGGGATTTTACGGGACAATGCCTTGCAGGTATTTGTCTAGAGAATTCAGTGTGTTACTTGATGGAACTTAGGGCAGCTGATTTGTTTAAACAATTTGATATGCTATGCAATTTGGCTCATCACCAAAAGGCTTGTCGCCTTAAAGCCGCAACATCTCCTCACAATTGGACGGCTGTTAGTCATCATATATAGTCGATCCTAAAGGGCTCCATTGGATGGCTGGTTAGCCAATGACGGGTAAGATCCCCAGAGGGGGACAACCTAAGACAGGCACAGTCGCACGGGACAGTCTCATGTGGCCAACATATCAACCTAAGACAGGAGTCAAGGGCACAGCCTTGATTATCCGATGACGGGTAAGAATGTTGGTTGCACATAGACGTCCTAGAGCATTACCTCTTTTAAAACAAAAAGGGGGAAATGCAGGAGCCCTGTTTGGGGATTGACTTGATTTGCGGTTGACTATGAGCCGTGGAGATTTGGGCTTTGTTGCCTCCCGTAGTCTCACGGGACTTGTTGCGGGATCTCGAGTGACTTGGCCGAAATTGCTGATCGGGTCAGCGCCATTTTAGTGGTGTGTTTGTCGTGTGTTAGTCGTTGTTAGAACCAGAGAGAAAAAGTTATCAGAATAAAAAGCTGTTTGTCTCCAGTTCGCCTCTGAAGTTTTTCCCGCGGCTCCGTTGCTCCAAGCGCTTCAGGCGGCAACACATTCTAATTAAAAAAAAAAAAAATTCTGATGACAGAACTACCTAATAGTGATCATAGAGCTCTTGCCTTCTGTGCAGACTGGTGTCCAATTCTGCCAAGTATCTTATTTATATGGACACATATATGCTTCATAGGAACATGGAAAAAAACCTTTACTGAAGGTTTAAACTGAGTCAAAATGCCATTTGGAGTTTAGAACTCAAAACAGACTAACACTACTTGGTTAGCTGACCATCGTGGTCAGCAGTAGAGAATTATGCTAAATGCAACCTGGTCGTAACAAAATCTATAGTTTATACTCCAAAAAACCTATACACATGCACATACACACACACACACACACACACACGCACACGCACACACACACACCTTGGCT
This sequence comes from Tamias sibiricus, assembly GCA_025594165.1. Lineage (NCBI taxonomy): Eukaryota > Metazoa > Chordata > Mammalia > Rodentia > Sciuridae > Tamias > Tamias sibiricus. The sequence continues at coordinate 18,515,989 of CM046669.1, read as the reverse complement.
TCTCCACTTCTCATTTTTCCTTTCCAACCATCCAAAAAACACATACATTTGAGAATGGAAATCACATTCACAGGGTTCCATAGTAACAAGCGCAATGGTCTTAAGAATTCAACTGTCAACTATGCCTGCCTCCTGGTGCCTAGAAGATTCCATTTAAGAGCTGAGGAGCACACGGCTAGGGCTGTAGCTCAGTGGTCAAGTGCCTGCCTTGCATGTGTGAGGCACTGGGTTCGATCCTCAGCACCACATAAAAATAAATAAAGATACTGTGTATTTAAAAAAAAAAAAAAAAAGAGCTGAGGAGCACAGAATTATCATGCTCTAAAACTAGAATTCTATAATGGATAAAAATAGAGCTAAGCCGGGCTCGGTGGCGCATGCCTGTAATCCCAGCACTTTGGGAGGCTGAGGCAGGAGGATCGCGAGTTCAAAGCCAGCCTCAGCAATGGCGAGGCACTTAGTAACTCAGTGAGACCCTGTCTCTAATAAAATACAAAAAAAGGCTGGGGATGTGATCCAGTGGTCGAGTGCCCCTGAGTTCAATCCCCAGTACCAAAAAAAAAAAAAAAAAAAAAAAAAAAAAAAAAAAAAAAAAAGAGCTAGAAGAAGAAAAAATAAACCCAACATATATTTGATTGAAGTTGACAAAATAGTAGCATAAAGAAATGTATCATCCACATGCATTAAATATTTTAACAAATAAAAAGCTACCATTTGCATAGAATTGCTAAACTTTTCCAATGGTAAACCAAAATCTTAGTTTTTTATCACAACATGGAGAAACTGCAAATGTCAAAGCTAAAAACAAAAAGTTAAACAATCCAGTTTTTCATAAAGGCATGATTTTTTCTTCTTCTTTCATTTGCTGTGTTGTATAAGCCAGGCAAAGCTTAAACTCAGAATCCAGCCTTCCTCATCTGTCTGGACATACCCACAACTATCTTTCATTCCAAAACTGCATCTGATGTATTCATTTCCTATTGCTGCAGTAATAAATTCACACAAATTTGGTGGCTTAAAACAACATACATTTGGGGGCTGGGGTTGTGGCTCAGCAGTAGAGCACTCGCCTAGCACGTGTGCGGCCCGGGTTTGATCCTCAGCACCATGTAAAAACGCATTGTGTACAACTAAAAGCAAATAAATAAATATTAAAAAAACCCCACACATTTATTATCTTACACTTCTGGAAGTTTGATCAACAATTGGTCCACAGGGCTATAAACTTCATAGAGGCTCTAGGAGACGATCTGTTTCTTTGACTTTTCTAGTTTCTTGATATCATCTGCCTTCTTGGATCGTCCTTCTTGGTCCTCTTCTGTATCTTCAAAACCAGAGTATAGCACTTCTCTTTTCCAAACTCTGCATCAGTCTTCTTTTTCTAACTCTGATTCTTATCTTACAGGAGTTATAAGAAGGAAGGATCCTTGTGGCTATACTGGTTTGTCCACAGAATTCAAGATAATATTAAGATTTTTCATTTAGTCAGTTCTGCAGCAGCATTCCTTTTACTATGTAAGGAATCATATCTGTAGGTTCCATGGATTTGGATGTGGCCGTCTTTGGAGACGTTATTATGCTTCTTATCACAGTGTGTCCTCAGTTTCCAAAAGAGCTGTACCCATTCCACATGCAAAATATATTTACCCATCCCAAGATCTCTTAAATTCTCAACCCATTATGGCATCTACTTAAGATTCAAATCCCACCCAAGTCCCATCAGCTCCAAAGTTGCAAGTCTTGTTATCTATGTCATCTAAATTCAGTTGGGTGAAGCTCTAGCTATAATCCATAGATGGAGCAGAATTCTTCTCCATCTATGAACTGGTGGAACTAGATAGCAAGTTATCTGCTTCCAAAATACTATGGTGGACATATATAAAATGACAGCTATAAATATTCTCGTTCAAAAGAGAAAATGGAAAGAAAAAGGGATCACCAATCCAAATAATTCCAAAATCTAACTGGGCAAACTCCATGAAGGCCTTGGGAATAACTCTCGGTGACTTGGGACTCTGCAACTCTGTCTTTATAGTCCCTCTTTCTTCCTGAAGGGCAGCACATGTTTGCAGCTGAGTAGTTTTATTAGTTTGTTTCCTGCCTGTAGAATTTTGGAATAAGACAACTTTCTTTCACATAATCCTTTCTGTTCCCTTCAGTTCAAAAGGGCAATGTTCTGGTGGTCAAACATCCGTAAGAATGTTAGGTGTGGTGGTGTAAGCCTGTAATCCCAGTGACTCAGGAGGCTAAGGCAGGAGAATCCCAAGTTCAAAGCCATCCTCAGCAACTTAGCAAGACTCTGTTGCAAAAATAAAAAAAATAAAAAGGGCTGGGGATGTGGCTCAATGGTTAAGTGGGTTCAATCACCAGTACCCAAAAAAAAAAAAAAAAAAAAAAAAAATTGTGGGTCTCCTGTATACATCATGGGGATTCACTCCACTAGACAAAAGGTTCCTCCACATACTTTCCTGGATAACCCATCCCTATTCTTGGCTTCTACTGAGATGCCTGAGTAAATTCAGAAATCACATGCCTAATCTATTCGGAGAGCCATCTGTGTGACTAAACACGCTGACCTTTCGATCCTCCCCGGGAATTAGCAGAGGGTTATCCAACCACACCCTTGGCCTTCTATCCAGAGCACACTTTCCTAATAGTCTCCTAGTTCTAGGTGCCTTCTGCAATGTGGATAGGCCAAGAAGTTCCCAAACCATAGAGAGATGGTTCCTTTTTACATAATAGTTCTTTCCTCAATTTATCTCTTTCCTCTCAGATTTTACTATAAGCAGCAAGAAGTAGTCAGGCTGTGACTTGAACACTTCGCTGGGAATCTCAGCTGAAGATTCAAGTTCATTGCTTACAAGTTCTAATTTCCACATAGCTGAGAAGAAATTCAGCTCAGCCTTTTGCTTCTGTATGGCAAGGATCACCTCTTCTCTACCTTTAAACAACACACTCCTTGGTTCCTTTAGATTTCTTGTGAATGCCGTCTTTCATCTCTATATTTCTTTTTCTACCACTAAGTTCCATCCCAGTCCTTTATATTTTTTTATTTTGAGACAGGTCTCACTAAGTTGCCCAGGCTGGCCTTGAACTTGCCATCCTCCTGCCTCAGCCTCCCAAGTCACTGGGACTACAAGGTATGCCATGGCGACCAGCCTTATGTCCCTATGTCCACCAACAGTCTGTTTGTGACAAATTGAGGTAACACTTAAGATGATATGAATTTTATCTACCATGCTCATCACTTTTCTCTGAGCCCCTGCCAGCAGAGTTGTTAGCATCTGTTCAAAGCAACGTACGTAAGCTTTTTCTATCATTTTCCTCAAGAATTTTCAAATCTCTGCTCACTTTCCAATTCCAAAGCCTGCACCACATTTTTAGGTACTTATTACAGCAGCATTATGTCTCAAGGTGCCAAAATCTGTATGCTTTGCTTATTGCAACTTAACAAATGGCCACAAAATAATGGCTCAGACACAGAAAGAAGTGTCAGAAGTCTAAAACTACTTTGAAGGACTGACTTCTGTCTGGATGCGCCAGGAGAGAATATTTCCTTCTTTTTCAGCTTCTAGAAGCTGTACACCTTGGCTCAAGGCTTCCCTCTTCATCTTCATTTCGTCTTCATCTCTCCATCTTGGCATTTCTCCTTTAGACCTCTGCTCCCAACCTTATATCTTCCTTTTCTAACTCTGATCCTTCTGCCTCCCTCTTAAAAGAATTCTTGTGATTATACTGGGCCCAACTGAATAATAATTCAGGATGCCCTCCCCATTTCAAGATCCTTAATTTAACCACATCTGCAAAGTTTCTTTTGCCATGCAAGGTAACCCATTCACAGACTTTGAGAATTATGATATGAACATTTTTGGGGAGGGATAATCGTTATTCAATCCATCACACCTGCAAAACTCACTCCTCTCCAGTCAAGTCAATATTAAAGCCAGGTCCATGGCTTACAATCAAAAGTATATTACCAAGTACTAGTGGAAAACCATACTTGAGAAATTAAATGGTCCATTCCTCACTAAAACATTATTTCATGGTACTTAGGTGCCAGAATGTGCTGGGAGGTCAGAGATACAATCCTCACCCACTAAGAACAAATAAAAAAGCAAACAGATATTTTAAAAAGATAGCGGTATATATGGGGGAAGCACTTGGAACAACTCTGGGAAGAAGGGAAACTTCTTGGAAGAGTAACCAGGCGGGTTGGGTCTTGAAGGGGGATGAATGGGGACACTGGTAGGGAAAGGAGAGCGCGTGGCCTGTACTGAGGACTACCTAGAGTCTGGGGTTGCAGGGGTGTAGGGGAGGATGGTAATGAGTATAGGGCTGGGCCACGAAGCAGCTCACACTCAGGAATCTGGATTTCTCTCTGAAACAAGGAGAAGCCACTGAAGGGGTTTATGAAGTTTCTGACAAAATGCCAGAATTGTGTTTCAAAGTTGGAAGCAGAAAGCGGTCAGGAGGCAGTGCCAGTGAGTCTGGAGAGATCTCTGAGCAGCTGAGCTGAGCGGTCCTGCAGAGTAGATAACAGTATGGGCTCTGGAGTCAGCCCTCCTTCACTGTCTACTTGAACGACCTTGAGCACCTCACCTAACCTCTGTGCTCCAGTGCCATCAGCTATGAAGTGGGGATAAAGGCAGTCCCTGCTTCAGTAGGCTGCCTATTATGTAAGACGTGCACAACAGAAGACCGCTCATGTTAATAAAATAGTTGCTCTGGGAATAGGGAAGGGGAATGCATCAGAGAGCTGTGGCGAGAACCAGTTGAGTGCCTATCACATGGTAGGCACCTTGCTTGGCTGTGAAGGACAACAGGAAAAATACAAATGAGACTCCTGTCCTCATGGAGCAACTGCAGATGCCACAGGAACAAAATCCAAACGGTTAAATGATAATAAGAATTGGTGCTGGGCATGGTGGCACATGCCGGTAATCCCAGTGATTAGGGAGGCTGAGGCAGAGGATCGTGAGTTCAAGGCTAGGCTCAGTAGGGAGACCCTGTCTCAAAAGAAAAAAACATAAAAAGGGCTTGGGATGTAGCTCACTGGGTTTAATCTGCAGTACCAAAAAAAAAAAAAAGTTGATAAAATTTGAGGTCAAGTGAATGTGTGGGGGTAGGGATGGTATTGGTACACATTCTAAGTAAAGGCAATTTTCTGGGCAAGAAAAAGAACAGTGACAGCTATTGATGCAGAGGTGATTTTTCTTTTCTTTTTTCTTTCTTTCTTTCTTTCTTCTTTCTTTCTTTTTTTTTTTTTTTCTTAAGGTGAATAAAATTCCAGCTTCAGGGCCTACACTGGGATGGTCCAAACAGAATAAATTAGAAAAAAGTAGATTCCTGCAGGAGTGGGGCAGGTGAGATCCAAGTCACATACACATTGGGCTGGGTGGGGGGATGTCACAGAAAAGCACTGAAGACAGAGGGGACACTGGTCTGACAGCTTGGACACCTGAGGGGCCTGGAGTATGAAAGCCAGAGCTGAGTGCAGAGTCCAGGCACAAAGGGAGGCGAGACGGAGCTGAGCTGTGAGCCTTCACCACAGCTGGCTCCAACAGGCAAGTTAAGTCTTCTGTATTGTATTCTAGGAGTGAGGGAGAGCCTCTGAAGGTTTGTAGGTAGGGAAGTCAAGGGACCTGCCTGATTGGAGTTCTAGAAAGATCACTCTGCACAGCAGGAGTGAGTCCGCTGCAACAATCCTGGTGAGGAAACAAGGACAGTCTTTTTTTTTTTTTTTAGCTGAGCATTTTGATAAGACTGTGGCTGTATGGGGTGAACCCGAAGGTGGTTGGTAATAAAGACCAGAGAAGACTCTCAAGGGAAGTGCTGATGAGGAGACAGGAGCAGGCAAGAAGTGAGGTCAGAGTGCGTTGAGAACTCCATCTGTATCTGTTAGGACTCTCTAGATGAAAAGTGCCAGAAACTCAATTTGATCGACCTCAAGCAGAAGAGGGATTTATTGACTTACCTAACAGGAGGGATCTCCGATCCTGCCTGACTGGCCCAGGTGGTCGGGCAGGCAGTGACCTCTTTTTCCCTCTCTCATCTTTGCTTAGTACCTTGGTTTCATTTATTTCATGAGCACCCCGGCAACTCTACCACCAGATAGGCAAGACAGTCTTTCCTGTTAGCCCCAGAGACAAGAACCCCAGGGAGACACTGGTCAACTGGGTAGTCAGGGGCCCGCCACTGCCATGGTGGTGAGTGGATGGTCCCCCCCAGAGAGTGGGCACTGGCTGGGAAAAGGAAGCAACAGTCTCCCCCGTCTTTCATTCATCTGCCCATGACCTCTTCCTAGTACAATGTTTTTTTCTATTAGTACCTGTGAATTTATATGAGACATATAATCTCTATATGTATTGTGGCTTTTTAAATATGCTTATTTATTTATATTTTTCTTGTGTAATGGGTTTAAGTTTTGAACCGGTAAAAAAAAAAAAAAAAATCTGATTTCTTTTTCCAGCACTTTTAAAATTTAATTTATTTAAAACTAATACATAGAAACATACAAATGGCACAAATGAATGGGGGTACCTTCTTCCCGCTCTTTTGTGATGAGTCCGGGTTAATTTTAAATTCAGCTGTCTGCACCCACAATCTCTTCCCATCAGAGTAAACGGGGAAGTCCGTGTTTTAATGGCTCCCTCCCCACCTGGCTTTTCAGCTAATACAAACATCAGTGCTGTTGTGCTATAACTAATTTACAGTGTGGACATAGTCGGCCACTAGATTTCTATGCACAGTCTTGTCAGCCAGTAATCAAATTTGGCACTGTTTCATTATTAATGTACTCTTAGCCCAAGTCTCCTAAGTAGAGACTGGCCGTGGCTAGATTTTTAGGTTGAAAAGCTCTTTAAAATGGAAACATGTTCAGGCAATAAACTATGAACTCCATTCTTTTCTCTCTCTCTCTCTCTCCTTTTAGAGAAAAGTGCTGCTAGAAATAACTTCATTATAAACTACGCAAACAGAATCGATCCTGACATGCTTTTAAAGGGGGTGTGTTTAGCCATGAGTTTCTTCGTTTATCTTTTCATTCAGTCTTTTAGAAACCTTCCAGAAAAGCTCTCATACACATTTGCCCCCAGATTTGGTCAATGGGGGATACTGCAGCCTGACACAGTGGCCTGTCACTTGAGAAAGATCAGAAGAAACAATCCACGTCACGGCTGCTCTCCTCTCTGAGGTTCGTTACAATTAGGGTTTCATTGCTGAGGTAATGAGCCTGATCTTACTGAGTCTACCTCATGTAAAAAGGGTTCTGAATCTTTGATCTCATTCCCTCTATTCTTCCACTCCTTCTGGGTCCTACCAGTCTTCAGAGTTGGTTTGCTTGTTCCCTAACCCTTGACCCTCACTTTCAGTGAAAAATCTCTTCCATCTTGAGTAAAAGGCAAAAATAAATAAATAAACTGAGTGAATAATGGGCCACATAGGTCTGAATATGAGAAACCCTCGGAAGCATGTCTTGGCAAGCTTAACTATAAAATCCTTCGGGTGCAGCTGAAAACCAGAAGGTGACCACTTATGTAGTGTGCCCAAAAAGTTAAGAGTTTTTGGCCAAAAGGGGATAGGATCTCTGGGTTTGCATTTCTTTCAGTGTATATTCTGCATTCTTTAAGAAGCCAAATCTACGTGAATCAAAGAGGGTGAGGGAAGAGAGGGCCACACATCTTCCAAGTCCCTGAACATGTTCCAAAATCTAAAGTTGAGATCAGTCTCTGGATGGGACACCCAATTTTAAGGACACAGGCTCCAACCCTGGAAAGGCCACTGCTGAGAAACAATAACTGCTCCTTTTAGCCCCAAAGAAGTCAAGGTCAGCCAACATAAGGAGATGAGTGCTCTGGGTTAAAAAACAGGGGGTAGGGACCAGGTACAGCTGCTAAGAGCAAGCCCTCTCCAGAGACATTCAAAGTCAAATTTTCTTTTTTTTTTTCTTTTTTCTTTTTTAAATATTTATTTATTTGCTTTAGTTGTACACAATGCAATGCATCTATATTTACGTGGTGCTGAGGATCGAACCCAGGGCTGCGCACGTGCTAGGCGAGCGCTCTACCGCTGAGCCACAACCCCAGCCCCTCAAAGTCAAATTTTCTACAGGGTTATTTATGCTGACCAAATAAGACATACATCCAGTGATATGCTGGAGCTGATTCGTACTAGTGAGAGCTGATTTTTAAATATTTAGGAATTTTCTAAGCCAGCTGGTAACAGTTTGAAATCAGCCTTGGCAGAAGAATTTACACTAAAGAAATTGGCAAATTGAAAATATAAACACGGTTTCCCCCACCCCTCACCAGCACTGTATATCTTATATCTCACTTAAATATAAGACTTGTTTGCTATGTTTACCTAATTCCTTGTTTTACACAGATAGAATTGCTTTACATAATTAGGTGGCAGTTCTTCTTTCAAATAGATATCCTCTATATGTGGTCAACAGAGAGCTACAATCCCAGGGAATGTTTTGGATGGGTGACACTGCATAGTCATTACACTGCTTTTTAACGACCGGGTTCAAGAGCCCCCCATTCTTGGCTTCTTGTGCTCAGCCTTATGACATGTGGCCATGCCATGATCCTCTCTATAGCACAGTGACATCTTCCTGAGCCTATAACAGTGAGATCCTTTTCCACCCCTAGCTCACTGTTATGTCCCAGTCACAAAAAAAAAAAAAAATAAAAAATAAAAAATAAATATTACCACCTTGGGGGGCTGTAGCTCAGTGGCAGAGCACTTGCCTAGCATGCGTGAGACACTGGGTTCGATCCTCAGTACCACATAAAAATAAACAAATAAAATAAAGGCATGCTGTCCATCTACAACTACGGAAAAAAAAAAAAAAGTACCACCTGGCCATGACCAGTTTCTATTTTCATGTCTTGTACAAAAATTTGTTTTGTTTAGTAGTCCATTCTGGTGATTTTCTTTGAAAGGAGAGCACTGTCACTTGGAGATGAAATGGCGTTCCCAGGTTTAACCTTCCAAAGAAAAGAAAATGAAGCCTTTGACAAAATGAGGCAAATCACAGAACTCTACTGTATGCACAAGAACTTTCCACCATGCTTTAGAAAATCACACCCTTCCACTGAGGATGGGAATGAAAGAAGTGGCCACTTATTCGATGCTGCATCTGCATCCTCATTAGGAACCACCACCTGCTCTGCTGCTTCAGCATCACTTGAACAACCGAATCCTCCAGATGTGAACAGGGAAGGTAACCTGTGCTCATCACCAGGCTACGAAGAGAGGTGAGAGGAAAACACCAGGGCCTGAACCTGGGGCAGAATCCTTTCTCCCTCAGTGTTCCTGACAGAGACCTGTCACTCAGTTTACACATCCGTCTCTTCTTACGATGGGCTGGTTTAAAGCTACAGCCTCATACAACGCAAGCCCTTTCAAGGCAGCAAGAGTGCCTTTGTCTTAGGTAGCAGTGGTAGTGCCTGAGGAATGAATGAAGGAGACTTCGCCCTCCTTTACTTCTGTGTTATGCTTTTCAGCAACATTAGCTCTACTCAAGATGAAGCTGGACATGGACAGGCCGGAGGACCTCAGGAATGAACCTGGGAAATGAGCAAAGGGTCTGGAGAACTTCGAGGGGAAGAAGGGATGGCGCTTTCACTACAGTTGTGACTAAAACTGTCATTGTGATCCCATGAGAGAAGGCAGCAAGCAAGAGCAGTCAGAATGAGAGTGACCAAATTGTTAGGTGCAAGTATAAGAATGGAATGAGTCTTGCCACGTATGGTGGTGCACACCTGTAATCCCAGTGGCTCAGGAGGCTGAGGCAGGAGGATCACGAGTTCAGAGCCAGCCTCAGCAAAAACGAGGCACTAAGCAACTCAGTGAGACCCTGTCTCTAAATAAAATACAAAAAAGGGCTGGGGATGTGACTCAGTGGTTGAGTGCCCCTGAGTTCAATCCTGGGTACCAAAAAACAAACAAACAAACAAACAAACAAACAAAAGAATGAGTCAGCATAATTATAATGCAACAATTTAAAAAAGAAAGAATCTGGACAACCCCCCCCCCCCCCCCAAAAAAAATAAAATAAAAAAAGAACATTCATCCAGGTACATGGGTCCCACTGCCTTTAAATTTACTTATAACAACCTCAGGATATTTGTTTCCCCCCTAATATGTCTTAAGTAATTTCAAGGAGAGAAAAAACACTTAACATGCACCATTTCACTCTATAGATCTTTGCAATGTTTTCACTCTAAGTCTTTTAGGTCATAATGGCAATAAAAGTCAACTGTAACTCTTTCATTTGTAATATTGATCATATCATGTAAAATCTTTTGCAAAAAGCACAGCAACCTGAAGCAGTCAGTCATAGCAAGTAGAATGATGGGGGCCAGGGGGTTGGGGAAGGATGAATGGGAGACATGATTCATGGGCACAGAGCTTCAGTTATGCAAGATGAGAAAGTTCTGGAGCTACATGACAGCGGTGGTTTTGCAACAAGGTAAATGCTCTTAATGCCATGGCATTGCATACCCCAAAATGGTCAAAATGACAAACCTTATGTTAGGTATATTATTTTCCCTCAATTAAAAAAAAAATGCACAAGGGTTGACAGTTCTCAGCTCCAGTCTCTCCTAACATTTAAAGTTATTTTCTCATTTGTTTCATCAAATCTATTAAATGTTCTCTCCTTATTTTTATGTATTTCAAAATCCACATTAAACAGAAAACAGACTCATATTCATAGATCTGTTAAAACATTTACTTGAATGCTTACATAGTCTTTAATCTCCAAGAACAACTCATGTGCCGCACAATCCACTGGCCAACACGGGTGTGTGAACCTGGCTGTGTTAAGAGAAACAATGGTGCTATAAAGGTGTGACAGGCAGCACTTTAACAACATGCAGTCTCACCCACAAAGCCTTTGACACGCTGTGGACTTTGAGAACTCAAATATAGCACTTGGTTTATGACTCCAGTGCTAATTCACTTTACAGGGAAAAGACCCACAGAATTATCTAGGGAGAGACAGTAAAGTCAGACTAGAAGCCAAAAGCAGCTGGAGGAACCAGAAAGAGCCTAATGACCTGACTGGGGAAGAACCAGCGTTCAGAAGAAAGTTGCATGGCGGAGTCTAGAAAACCAGGACTCTGGAGGTGGCTAGATAATCAAAACCCAGACTCTGCCATTGACTATTGGTGAATTTTTAAGTAAAATAAACTCTCAGAGCCTCATGCATGTTAGGCGAATGCTCTACCACTGAGCTACATCTCCAGTCCTTTTTTATTTTGAGATGGGTCTTGCTAAGCTGTCTAGTCTGGCCTCAAACTTGCCATCCTCCTGCCTCAGCCTCCCAAATAGCTGGGATTACAGGTGTGTCAATTTCTTTTTTAAAAAAATATTTTATTTGTTTATTTTTTTTTAACACGGTGCTGACGATCGAACCCAGTGCCTCACACATGCTAGGCACGCGCTCCACCACTGAGCTACAACCCCAGCCCCTCAATTTCTTAATCTATAAAACAGAGACAACAGACCCTCTCTCCTAAGCATTATTATTCCATACAATGAGATCAAATAAGATAACGCAAGTACCTGGAATATGATGGGTAGTTAGTAATTCTTAGATATTATTGTTTGTCTACACAATGCATTATTCTGTTCCTATAATATAATAAATACTAGTTTACATATAGTTCTGAAAAGTAACCAGGTCAACCTCAGAGTCATCCAGAAATACTTTTGTGGGGTTTGGGAGCAAGAAAGGCACCTTTTAAAGATGGTGTAGGGTGCTCCTTTATTCTACATCAGTAGTAATTAATGTCTGGAGAGACTAAAGGACTTGAAGAAGGTCATACTACTGGTGGCAGAATTACCCTTTTTTTTTTTTTTTTTCCCTGTGCTGAGTATAGAACTCATAACTTTATTTTTAGGTACTAGGGATTGAACCTAGGGGTGCTTAAACACTGAGCCACATCCTCAGCCCTTTATTTGTATTTTATTTAGAGACAGGGTCTCACTGAGTTGCTTAGGGCCTCCTGGCTTTGAACTTGCGATCCTCCTGCCTCAGCCACCAGAGCTGCTGGGATTAGAACTCAGGATTTGACACACACCAGGCAAGTGCTCTCCCACAGAGCCACACCCAGTGCAATAGCCTGCTCTTTAATTGAGGGCTCCTCGCTCTCTCCTGAGGAACTCCATAGGTGGGAATTACAAAAGCAGCTGAATGTGCAAACCCCACACCCTACTAGTGGACTGCGTGCCCTGTGAGAAGTGGGTGAACACTCTGAAGGTGACTCCCTCTGAGCCGCAGGGTCTGCAGCCCTAATGACAGTAGCTGGTGTTTTACTGAGTGTGAGCTATGTGCTAGACACAGTCAGGAGAAATTCAGGGGTGTGCTTGGAACACATGAGGAAGAAGCAACAGGAATACCCAAACAAAAATCAACCTCCTTGAGGAAAAGCACGACAGTCAGGTCATGTGCCTCATTGTACAGGTCTCCCAAGTCCAACTTCAGGAGACCTGGACCCCTGACTCTCTGCTCCCAGTTACATGTGCAGCCTGGGACAGCTGACCGGCAGCTGTGTGCACCCAGGTGGGCGTGTGGATCGAGGTTTCAGTGATTTGACCGGGGAGTTAGTTCTGTAAGTTCCAAGGATAGTGTGCTTGGGGCAATTTACCTGGGTTGGTAAACAGAAGAGAGAAGGCACACCTCACCTCCTACCAGGAGAATCTACCCCTGCTTGCCAGCACCCTGGAGGGCCAGTGGGGAAGACAACAGGTCGTCTTGGCTTTCAGAATGTAGATTTCCACTTGAAATCTGACTTCAGTTTGGTTTCCTCACCCTATTTAATAGCACCTGGCTGTAAGAATGGGGACCACATCCGGGGACCTGCTTTTTAAACAGACATCCAATCGATACTCTTTGATTTTAGGTCCATCTTCTCCTCCATTTCCAATGACACCTGGTGCTATGTCCTCCGATTTCTGAGCCTTCTGTTGGCTGTACAGTGTAACTGGCTTTCTTGAGTTTGCTAGCTAAGTCAGGTTCTATCCTGTTTTCCAGCTTACAGAATGTTGATATTACTCTCTCCTGTTCTCTTAGTCCAAGAGGATTATTATTATTATTATTATTATTATTATTATTATTATGCAATGCTCATCAGCCATGTTTGGCCTGTTCCACCTCATCCCAGGCACTTTGCATCTATCTATATATTTTTAATTCTACAATTGTATGTAGTAGTATTTATGATCACCACTTTAAGAGGAGGAAACTGAGTTTGAGAAACATGCCCGAAGTCTCCCAGAGGGTTTGAATTCAGGTCTTTCTGATGTTAGAACCCAAGCTGTAGGTGAAGACCATATCTAAGTGCCCCTGGTGCAATAATGGTAACCATGACTGGACATTAACTGTGTGCATTAACTGCAACAGCTCCAGACAACCGTTACTATGACCCCATTTTACAGAGGAGAAAACTAAGCCACAGAATGGTTAAAGAGCCTGCCCAAGATCACAAAGCCCAGAGACTCTGGCTTCAGAGACTATGTCTTAGATGCTCACCAACGGCAGTTATAAATACTATGTCTAGGGCTGGGGTTGTGGCTCAGCGGTGGAGCGCTTGCTTTGAGCTTGTGCGGCCCGGGTTCGATCCTCAGCACGACATAAACATAAATGCATTGCATTGTGTACAGCTAAAGCAAATAAATAAATATTAAAAAAAAATAAATGCTATGTCTACCTAGAAGATTTCCCCAATCTACCTTAGGAACTTCCCTCCTCTCTGTTTCTTCCTCTTTCCTACATGACTACTCCAAAACCCATAAAATTCTCTTTAAGCTGTCCAAACAAAGCAGAGGCAATAGACGGAAGATACCAGAGTTGAGTAAAATCATTCTGAAAATATGATTTGGCTAGATGATCACCCTCTGTTCACAGTTACCTTTAGCCACTCAGTTCAGGAGTAAGCCCAAGAATGTGCCATTACAACCAGGCATGTAAAAAACACACACTTTCCAGAAAAAGACAACTAGAATTTGCTTCCTAGTCTGACAGCCTAAAATTATGCATGCTAGGGGGTGCTGTTGAACAATTTTAGGGTTTTTGTCCATTTGGTGTTTAAATTGTATCCGGTATTATGTGGGGGTAGGGAGAGCTGTAATTTTTAATTAAAATCTGTTCAGCCACAGTCTGAAAACTGTTAACCAACACAATATCATACTGCAGAAAAAGACTTAAAAATAAGTTATATTCATTACATGTACAGTTCATTCTTATCCACACGGAAGCATTAATAATCCATTGTTTTCTTTCTCTACTTGCATGTCCAAGAACTTAATTAAAAGATAATGAGATGTAGGTGTTAAACCCAAAGAAGGTGGCCCAGTTTCTACAGCATTATTGATGGTGCAAAGATGTGTGTCTCGCAGCAGTTAATAGAATGTGTGATGTAAAGGAGGAACAAAATCAAATTAGTGGAACCAAAACATTAGCAATCAGGAAATCTTCGTTCTCACCCCTCTTGTTCCACCATTAAACTGAATTACCTAAATACTTGTTGATAAATCACGATGCTGATACTCTCATTTCCTAAACAGTGTCTGTCTTGGAAGAGCTGCTCAAGAGATTGTTGAAGGAATGAATGAATCAGCATCAGAGAAAATAAATCACAGTGCAGGAAATATAGAAGAGGAAAGTTAGGAAGCTCAGCAGCATTTATGCTGCAACGACACTATTTTAACCACATAGGCCCAGTCAAAATAGAAAATGTGATGTATTTAAACACATCAAAGGTCAAACATCAAGGCCATACGATTAGGGATGAAAGACACATACAAATATATGCCCTTCTCAACTTTCATTAGCGTCCTAAAAATTATTTGTTATAGAACTCTGCTTAGCTCCACACAAAACCATTTTAGTTAGTAGTAAAATTTTTTTTTTTTTTTTTTTTAAGAATAAAGATGATTAATTCCAGCAGTTACAAGTTTCCAGCCTTTTAGTACTTGCTTCTATAAAGGAAATGGGGAAGAGTCATTTGTGTGGGTTGACAGGTGCTGTGTAGACAGGTGCCACCGTGCCATTGCTGCCATTGCTTCTCCCAAACAGGTGAAGGTCTTGAAGATCGAGGCCTCGCCTTTACCAGTTGCTCTGACATTTTTATGCACTTGCTAAAGGAGTGTTTGAGAAAGGAACATGTGCTGATTGATAACCTGTCTGGACGAGAGCTAATGTGGTATGGAGCTGATCCAAGTTTAGGGGAGCACTGCTATGGGACAGGGAGCGCTCTTACTACCTCGCTGCAAGTGGAGGTGGAGGTGAACAGCTAATTCCATTTTGTTATAAGAGAATGGTTCCTTCTGCTGGAGTTGTGGCTCAGTGGTAGAGCACTCGCCTGGCACGTGCCAGGTCCTGGGTTCGACCCTCAGCACCACATAAAAATAAATAAAATAAAGGTATAAAAAATTTTTAAAAAAGAAAATGGTTCCTTCCTTGACAATTACTCAGTTACATATTATCTTTTCTTTCCATTTGCAAGTCAAAGATAATTTTTCCTAATGATTAGAAGACCTGAGAGCTTTTGGATGTTCGTACTATCCACGAAACCACACGAGTCTCTCCTTTTCTGGAACCATTTAGTTTGTTCTTGGAAATAGCTTTCGCAGCACACACACCACACAGGCCTTTTTTTCAGTTGGCAACGATAAAACTACTATTCTGGATATATAGACTAAAAAAAGAAAACCTCAAAGGACTTTTGGTGGGTGAAAACTGATCCTAGATGATTTTTTTTTTTAATAAAAAGAAAAACTAGTAGGAAAAAAAAAATTCCTTAAAGGGCCTTATTTAAAGAAACCCAGAAAATGTATCTACTTAAAAAAAGTAGTTTTTTTTTTTTTTTTTTCTTTTTGGAACCAGAAGTTATTTTTCAGGGATTTAGGAGATCAAACACTTAGAGTGAAGTTTTGGAGGAAAGTCATGTGATCTGATTACATCCTTTAACCATTTATATCTCATGATCCTAAAATGCCCAATTTTGCCAGCCAGTTAATACTGTACCAGGCAGGGAAGAAACCTGTAGCCTGGTCAAGGGGGCTAGGTAAAATTTAGTGGCTGTCCCCCTTGTTTCTCACCCTTGCAGCCATGAACTTGGTGTGTGTGTGTGTGGGGGGGTGCTGTATGTGATTATGTTGTTAACAAGAGCAGAGGACTGGGAGAGAACCAGTTCTGAAATCGATTAACACGCCTTCTGACTGGCACTGGCTAGGCAAACCCCTGCTCTGCAATTTATTCTAAACATGGTAAGTGCCTTTGTCAAGGTGATCGTCCCTAAAATTGGATTATTCCACAAAGGCTGGAAATGTGTCTCTGCTTAGCAAGAGTTCTCACAGAGAACACAAATGGCATTGTAAACAAGAGCGCTTAGGCGAAGCTTAACAGAATTAAGAAAATAAACTGTTTTCCAAAGGCCCTAAAGCACATCAGAGACTGTCATTTCCGTATAGACAATTGGAGCACTAATTAAAAATAATTCCTATCTATTCACTGAAACAGGCAATTTAAGGGCTGCCATTAGTCACCATCTCATTAATCCATGATCAAAGAATCATTCAGGGTAAAGCAAAGAATTAATTTCATAGGGGCATCTCTGCCACGGCTTTTAGGGGTGGTGAGCCCAAGATCACGTCTACTACACCGTCTACTACACCGGAGAACCTCCTCTTGGGGGCAAGTCTGCAAAGGCTGCAAAGGAGTCTTGTCCCCACCCCCACTCCATCATCTGCAGAAAAGACACACCAAACAATGATTTTCCTCAGCTCAGATTTTCCAGCAAGAGGAGTTTACTATAATACTTGCAATGAAAAGGTCTGAATTGCCTCATGAAGATCCAGGGTGCCTTTCTCCCAGGCTCACATGTCCTAGTATGGTTTTCCTATCATCAAGGTTTATACAAATCTTCTTATACTTTCTAGTGGGTTCTTTAAAGATTTTGAGTCTCGGGTTTACAAAAAGCTTATAGTGTCCTTTCTTTGGTTCCTGGGAGCTCCAAACGTTAAGTACCCTCCAATATAATTTTAATATTGATTAAACACTAATGTGACAGGTACAGTGCTATATTATCTTGCAAGGCAAAGCAAACAGATTCTTCTCTTTGGGTTTCTTTAACTGGGAGGAAGATGTGATTGATCATGATGTTTTGATTGTTTAATGCATATCTGCCCTGTACCAGGCATCTTCCACAAATTCTTGCCAACCTTTTAAATAAGCTGGCGTTTTACTAACTGCCTGTGACAGTAAATCTGTACTAGGGACCAAACCGGCTCCTTATCCATATTTTATAGAGAAGGAAACTCAAGTTCAGAGAACAGCAGGTAACTTAGAGCCCGGCGCAGTAGCACACGCCTGTAATTGCAGCACTTGGGAGGCTGAGGCAGGAGGATCGCGAGTCCAAAGCCAGCCTTAACAATGGTGAGGCACTTAGCAACTCAGTGAGACCCTGTCTCTAATAAAATACAAAAAAAGGGCTGGGAATGTGGCCCAGTGGTCAAATGCCCCGGAGTTCAATCCCCGGTACCAAAAAAGAAAAAAAAAAAAAAAGGTAACTTAATTTTCATGTTCAGAGGGCCAGGTATCAGCACATTTTGGGCTCCTACTCAATCAGCTTGATGTGGGCCTTGCCTCTTTTTTCTACTCCATGATTATGCCTACAGAGCCAGCATTACCTTCTCCCAGGGATGGAGCACTTGGCTCTTGCCAGGTATAGTGCAAAGAGTTTGGTATGTATTGACTGATTTAACACCCACAACAATTCCATTGCAGAGGAAGAAATGGAGAGCTGAACTACCTGGCCCAAGTTCACCCACAGGATCTGACTCCAGACACCCAACAACTAGTGGGTGCAGCCCAGTGAACAAGGAGTGCCCTTCTCTCACCTCGGGTGGTGTTATCAGTCAATGGTCCCTGTGCTGGAATGCTAGAGAAGGGCAAATGGTTGCATTTGACCTCTGATCTTCTTCCTAAAGATTCCTACATGCTGCCTGGCCCAGTGGTATATATACCTGTAATCCCAGAGACTTGGTAGACTGAGGCAGGAGGATTGCAAGTTTGAGACCAGTCTCAGCAAGCTAGAAAGACTCTGTCTTAAATAAATAAAAAGGACTGGGGATGTAGCTCAGTGATAGAGCGTCTTGGGTTCAATCCTCAGTACTGCAAAAAATACTAAATTAATTCATTAGTTAATGAATTAATTAAAAATCAAAAAAAAAAAAAAAAAGATTCCTAGATGCTTTTGTTCATGACCTAATGGTTTATGTCTCTTCTGACTTCAGAATTCCTGTCATGTAAAATGGGCATTTAAAAAAAATGTTCTGGCAATTATACTAGGAAATAAAAGAAAGAATGTGCAATTTGTCACCTGGCCAAGATCGAATGCTCTGAAAGCCTTGTAAGTGAAATGAGCCATCATCACTCACACAAATCAGGGCCACAGAAGACATAAGAACCTTAAACATTAAAGATTTGATATTCTGTGGCATGCATGGTGAAGTCTCCTCATTGGTGAGTGATGGGTAGAGGGAGCTGGTGGGCATGCAAAACAGAAAGCTGCAGTGACTCCTCCTTCAAGGGCTGCTAATGAATTAATGAGAAGTGGTAAGAAGAGGAGATGAACTGCTGGAGTTACTGGCGACCTTGGAAAGCTGGCCGGGGATACTGTAGCTGGCTGCCCTTTGCTCTTACCATTTTGAATGCCAAATAGATACAGCAGGATATATGAGATGTTGTATGCAGACACATGCCTGAATTAAAATACAAAAAAACAAGGGTTTATCTCAGTGAAGGCTTTTAAGAACTAGAATTCCCCACTTCACATCTGACAGGCAAGCCCAAATCACAGGGATTTGATGGACAGTACGAAACTCCATCGGCTACAGTCTGTGGCTACTGGTGGTAGGATTTTAAATTAGAACAAAATTGCTTTAAAAAATTAATGTGTACTCAAAAACACCAAAATCAGTCTAAATACTTTCTAAATAGAAATTAAAACCTGAAGGGAATCATGTTTTCAATTGAGCGTCTCAGGCTTACCCAACACTCTAAGAACAAACAATGATTAATTCATGACCCCCACATTGGTATTCATGAGAGTCAGGAGCCTGGGACACACACACACTGTGAATTTTGATCTGATAGTGCCCGAATGGGGGCCCAGGGCGGCTCGCAGGCATGCAAACACACCAGCAATGATCCCTAAGTCCCTGTAATGTTTGCCAATGAGGAGAAACCATATATTGTTTGGAGCCAGATAAAAACTGATAGGGGAAAAAATAGCCATTTCAAGAACAGTGTGGGAGGGGAAATGACACAAAGGTTATTAGTAAGTCTTGTGATGCTCAGGCCGCTTTTATCACAGAGTGACTCAGTTGGACAAAAAATAGAAACGGATTCTCTAAGTCAAGACAATCTTCCATTCACCTCCTCCTTTCTAAAAGTATAGCCCTCCTTCCTGAACAATAAAGGTCCTGTTTTTAAGGAGTGAGTGTGGCGTATGTTTTACCCTGCCCTGGTGGCACTGGGCCCAGCCACACTGCAGGTGTCCCCTTTCTACTACTAGTAGGTCTGCTTCTATTCCCCCTTCCTGCATTCTTCCTTGAGACACTGGATTGTTCCAAAATAATGTAGTGGCTTTAAGAATTCCGGGTTCAAGTAATGATGGGACTATGTAGGCCAGAAAACAAGGATGGACAGCCGACGCACCAGCCACGGCACTGGAAGGCTCCTTCCTTCCTGTTTTGTTTTTAAATAACCAGGAGGCCGTCTTCATTCCTTTCCTTAGGATGGGCCTGACCTCTGGCTGAGGCGCAGGTTCCTCTCCTCTGCCCAGATGAGACACAAGCCTTCTGGAACAAAGGGTCCTTCTCCAGCAGAGGAGCTGGGCCCTCCTTTGCTCTGGAAGAAGAACGAGTTTGGGGATACTGTTTACATGCACAGGGCACCAGGCAAGCCAGCAGTGACGGCAGGGTCCTTGGGTCCTTTTGGAAAGTTGGACCTTCAAATGACCCAACAGCTTCACTCCACACTTAACTGCTTCTGTTCATTTGGCCAAGAGGCTAAACAAAACCCTGTGAGAATCTATGCTGTGCATATTGTGAATGCCTCTGTGTGTGTGTGTGTGTGTGTCGGGGGGTGTGAGGGAGAAGAGCAATCACCCATTAGGATAACACTCCTTGCAGCTCTAAGGTATAGTTGGGAACAAAGAAGAAAGGAAGCAGCCAAGCTTTATCTCTCCCCAGCAGGAGGCTGTGCCTGGGGCTGCCCGAGTTCAGGGGTCTACTGTGTCCAGATGGCCTGGGGGGCCAATGGGCTGCTCCTCGTGGTGATAATTTGCAAGAGGCACCACATCAGCTAGGGAAATTATTCTTCCTGCCACAGGCTAATTTAGCTAACTCAAAAAAAAAAAAAAAAAAAAAAAATGCCTCTCTCGGAGGGGAGCCTTCTGAACACAGAACTTCTGACCTAGTCAAGCCTCCTTCCCCAGCCCAGGAACCCTCTTTCCCTCACGCTTCTGCCTGATTTGAGAGTACAACCAGAATGTGAGATTTCACCAAAGGGCAACAATGAGGGAACACAGGAATCCTGGAATTCCTGGCCCAGGAATCTGGAATAGGAAGGTAACAGGTGTTTGTGCACCTACGTGTGTGTTTGTGTGTGTGTGTGTGTGTGTGAGTACTCCTGCATCATAGCACAGCACAGTTCCACGGAGCAGTGGGCTTTGATGAGGATCTTTCTGTGATAGAAGCAGCAGCAGCAGCATCTGAGCCCTGGGCTTGGACCCGAGGGCTACGTCGGTGCAGACATCAGCAGTACTGATGGGGCCTCTGCCTGGCACAGACTGATGGCTTCTTGTGTGTCAGAGGGCCAGCAGCAGATCCCACAGAGGGCCAGAGCAGGGCAGGTGCGTGGCTAGTCACATGGTAGTGTTAGGACTCCTCAAAGTCACCCATCAGATGGGGACCTCAAAAAGGGAAAGTATGGTCCCCCATAATAGACAGAGGCAGAGACATTCATTCATTCATTCATTTGCTTAAATGGAGACGAGGCATTGTTCTATGTACTAAGGGTGGAATTGGGGGTGCTAGGCAAAACCCTGTGTCCTGATGGAGCTTTCACTCCAGGGAAGGGCAAGGACAATAAAAATGAGCAAAGATACAAATAACAGCAAGTCAGCATAGTAGTGAGAAGCATTAAAAAAAAAAAAAAAACAAACAAAACAAAACAAAACAGCAGGGTAACAGAGAATGGGGCTGGTGGAGACAGACTGTTCTAGGCAAGCAGGCAAAGGACTGCCTTGGGAGTCAAGAGAACCTTGTGCATTATTGGTGCACAAGCTTTACAACTACATCATAAATAATAAAAAAGCTTAAACTTTTATTTCTCTTTTAAAGAATCTTCTAATCATCAAATTAAAAGAATCCTATTTTATGCCAATAAGCTTCAAGGAATTTTTAAGAGACTCTCTATAATTTTTATTATTCTTAGATTTTATAAATCATGACACAAAGGAAGTGAGCCCCAAACTATAGGCGATTAAGTCTGTTATACAGACTTCCTTAAATTGCTGTCTGCTTTATTTGCTGAATGAATGAATGAGACTCGATAGCCCAATTAACAGATAGATGGTTCAAAGTCACCACTTACTAATGACTTCTAGGCCAGTGTCTATAAAATGGGGAAAACCCATGACCACAGGGAAGTAAAGGTGAGGTAGGTAGTTCATTAAGGCAGGTGGCACAAAGCCAGGCAGAAAGTAAAGAGGCAGTGGCTTTTTTTTCCTTTTTTTTTTTTTTTTTTTTAAATTTAAGAATAAATAGAATATAATTTATATGGATTCTATTACTTAAAGATAGCTTGTGCAATAACTTTAGTGCCTAGGATTATTAACGGAAATCTGGTACATATTTTCAAGAAAAAAGTGGAATTAGCTTGTTTCCTTTGGATAGTTGAATAAACAGGGCTAAAAACTAAATGTTTTTTTTCCTAATTTAAAACAACAAAGCCAGGCGCAGTGGTGCATGCCTGTAATCCCAGCAACTTGTGAGGCTGAGGCAAGAGGATCATAAGCTCGAGGTCAGCCGTAGCAACTTAGCAAGGCCCTAAACAACTTAGTGAGACCCTGTCCCAAAATAAAAAATTAAAAAGGGCTGGAGATGTGGCTTAGTGGTTAAGCGTACCTGGGTTCAATGCCCACTACCCCCCACCCCCAAAACAAAACAAAACAACAACAAAAAAATCCAAACTGCAGCTTCCTTCATGCTGGTATCTGTGAAAAGTTGCACCCAGACTAAATGAGGAATCAAGGAAAAACCCAGGCCTCAGCAACACAGTGAGACCCTATTAAAAAAAAAAAGAAAAAAAAAAGTGGAGGAGATAGCCTCATGTACAAGGGACACTGGCTGAACATCTACTATGGGTCCTAGGCAGTCTCTTCTTATCCAATATGCCAGAAATACATGAATCAATTTCATTTCCAAACAGACACATCTCTTTTCTAGGTCAAATAATAAAAAAATAGACCTTACTTTGACAAACACACAACATATGTTGTTGCTGATGTTCTTCTGATATCCCAAGTAATCTTTACATTGTAGAAAATAAATCACCAATTATCCTACCAATTAAGTGCCATTAAAAATCTAGGATAGCCGGGCGCAGTGGCGCACGCCTGTAATCCCAGCACTTTGGGAGGCTGAGGCAGGAGGATCGCGAGTTCAAAGCCA
The DNA here is from genome assembly GCA_025594165.1 of Tamias sibiricus. Classification (NCBI taxonomy): domain Eukaryota; kingdom Metazoa; phylum Chordata; class Mammalia; order Rodentia; family Sciuridae; genus Tamias; species Tamias sibiricus. Next base: position 18,493,234 of record CM046669.1, on the reverse strand, counting down.
GCCTCAGCAACGGCGAGGCACTTAGTAACTCAGTGAGACCCTGCTTCTAATAAAATACAAAAAAAGGGCTGGGGATGTGGCCCAGTGGTCAAGTGCCCCTGAGTTCAATCCCCGGTACAAAAAAAAAAAAAAAAAAAAAAAATCTAGGATATTAGCTGGGTGCAGTGGGCATACCTGTAATCACAGCTGCTCAGGAGGCAGAGGCAGGAGGATCACAAGTTCAAAGCCAGCTTCAAGAAGTGCAAGGCACTAAGTGACTGAGTGAGACCTTGTCTCTAAATAAAATACAAAATAGGGCTGGGGATGTAGCTCAGTGGTTGAATGCCTTGAGTTCAATCCCTGGTACTCCCTCCCCCCCAAAAAGATCTAGGATATTCCCTATTTCAGTTTTACCTCTTGTCTCTCTGCTGTCTGCAAATTTACAAAATTGGAAATATGTAATAGGGAATTTTATACAAATGATTTTTAGTTGCTTATACTATTCTAGTATATGGATACAACATTCATTAACCATTAGGGTAATATCGGGAATTTAGGTTATTTCCAGTTTTTCACTGTCACATGAAAAGCTGCAATAACTATTTTTGTACATGTCTTTGAATCCCATTGTCTTAAAAAGATTATTAACTGATATTTATGACTTTTTTGGGCTTGAAATATCGTCATCCAGAAAGCCTGTACCTATGTAGCAGTTTATGAGGGTCTGACTTACTCTATCTTTGTTGAAAGTGACAGCATCATTTTAAAAATAAACAAATAAAAACCTCACAAAGTGTTGCCAATTTCCTAGACAAAAATTTACTAGGTTTTTAAAAAGCAAGATTTTTTTTTTTAAACACACAATTCTCTAATTCATCTGTGGTTTATTTTGGTATCGATGGTTTGCTGAACAATCAATGTACATTTCCCCCAATAGTCTGCTGTGTTCCAGGGATCACATGATTGTGTGCGTGTGTGTGCAAATATATATGTAGGTGTTGGTGTGTGTATTTCAGGGGTACTTATTCTGTTCCTTTTGATTCCCATGTCCACAATACAATGGTTTTTTTTTTTTTTAACACTTTTTTATAATTGTAACTTTATTATATACTTTAGTCTTTGAGATTGCAAGTTCCTCTTCAGTGTTCTTTTGAAATTGTTTCATAGCTATCTTCTCTAGAACTGTTCTGTTATCAGAAGATATATTTTTTCTTTCATCAGATCATTGACTGAAATATTTCAATCTTTAGATGGCCAATTATGATCTAATCAAGCACAGTGCATTCATCTTTTCCAAACTAGAAGTGACTACACTATTTCTGGATCTATTGCTATAACTCCTGCTCAATGGCCCTGCCAGATTAAATTAGGAAGGCAGCAAGGAAAATTTAGCAAATAAGCTCTATGTAACATTATAATTTGCCTTTTGTTTTGTATTTAGTGAAGAAAATTGGGCAGCCTATAAAACTAAAACAAACTAATTCTAAAGAGTTTTTAAAAAATAGATAATGTGCCTTACAATCTAACTTACTACTATATGCTTTCCTTGATATTAAATCTTTTTTTATTCCTAAACACTTATTTTTACTATTCATACTACTTGTTTTTACATAACAATATTTAATAGCTACTGGGACTTCAAGGAAAGACCTCTATAACAATCCCATCCACTACTATGTTTCGTCTTTTAGCCACAATTCTGAAGGCACTTTCTATAGATTATTAGGTATTTTTGATGAAATAAACATTTGTTTAAATCTACTACTATTTGTATACATAAAAATAAATTTGGAAATTGATCATTTTGGGACTGTAGTGATAAATTTTCCATTAAAAATGATTGGGGGCTGGGACAGAGGCTCAGTGGTAGTGCACTTGCCTGGCATGTGTGAGGCACTGGGTTCAATTCTCAGCACTGCATATAAATAAATAAAGGTCTATCAACAACTAAAAAAAAATATTTAAAAAAATTGGGGGAGCTGGGCATGGTGGTGCATGCCTGTAATCTCAGCAGCTCAGGAGATTGAAGCAGGAGGATTTCAAGTTCAAAGCCAGCCTCAGCAGCTTAGCAAGGCACTTAGCAATTCAACAAGACCCTGTCTTTAAAGAAAGTGTTTTTAAAAAGGGTTGAGGATGTAGCTCAGTGGTAAAGCACCCCTGGGTTCAATTCCTGGTACCAAAAAAAAAAAAAAAAAAAAAAAAAAAAAGATTGGGGGAAAACACCTACCAAGAATATTCCAGAACCTTTTGGCTGGCAATCCCTTCCTTTACCTACTGCTCTACAAGTGAATTTTTACACATCACAAAAGCAATCAAACAAAAAGAAAAAAAAATATATATAGTAAATTGGTATAGCCACTATGGGAATTTGCATGGAGTTTCCTTAATAAACTAAAAATAGAACCACCCAGCAATCTTGCTTCTAGATATTTGCCCCAAAAATTTAAAATCAGTTTGTCAAAAGGACAAACCCAGGGGCACTCTACTGAACTTCATCCCCAGCCCTTTTTTTGTTGAGACAGGACTTCCCTAAGTTGTCCAGGCTGCTCTTGAACTTGAGAGCCTCCTTCCTCAGCCTCCCAAGTAGCTGGTATTATAGGGGTGCACCACTATGCCCAGCTTATTTCAGTAACTTAAATGGAATATGGAGACATCTGTGATTTCCACTCTTGAAAACTCACAGGAACAGCTATTCATAACTGGGTTTTGTTTGCTGAGTACCTTTTTTCCTTCTCTAAAAGAGGTTATCCTGCACATTTGTCCAAATCGGAAGTCAAATGTCAGTTAGAGGTTAGAGAAAACAAAGGTGCAATATTCTGAGTACTGTACATTTCAACCTTCAAATTCAGACTTCCTGAACTGTGTCTATAGAATTCTTGGGGACTCTGGATTCTAGCTAAGGACTCACCGTAGATTTCATGTGTACCATTTAGTCTACACACACACCATCCTAAGTCTGTGATGAGTGTGGGTAAGGTGAATGAGTAAATGAAAGTTCCCACCAAGCACTGAGCTGGGTCAGCCACTATTGGTTGATGGTTCATTTTCTCTTTTAGGGCCAATTTAACCAGCCCTCTTTCCCTACCTAGAGTGGTGGGTGATGGGGGTTGTAAATTGGACTGCTACGCCTCCTAAAAGCACCTATCTTACTACCTGACCTGTGCCTGTTACCAATAGTCCCCTTTCCTTTAGAGACCCAGCCCAAGGTACCACCAGAAGGTGTCAGAGGGTTGTGGGAAACACACAGACACAAGGCCCAGCAAGAGGAAGGGCCCAAGCAATGGGCAGCAACCTCTGTGGTGAGCAGAGGGGCAGCAGCAGGTGTGCGTCCAATCACTTGACTTGCATACCTCAGAGTGCCACATTTCTGATGTCCCGGGTCAACATCTCAGATTGTCATGAATGGCAAACAAGCATTACTGAGATTGCTGTCTGATATTCACCCACACTATTTTCTTAGAGAACAGCATGTTGGTTTTGATATTTCTCCTCCTAAATGACAAGATCCGCTCATTTATTTAATCTACTCAATTTTTATAATTACCCTAAGATAGTTGCTAAAACTCTAAATACTTGAAATGCTGCCAAAGAAAAATAGACAAACAAATCCGGCTTTATTCTCTCGACTTTGTATGCCGGGGAGAACATTTCCGTGTTTGTGTGCATGTGTGTACACTGGTCCTAGGGAAGGGAAGACAGCTTCCTCATGATTTCCTAGATTTCCTCCCTGTAGTTCCCAGAAACTGTGTTCCCAGCAGCAAATCCAAGAAAACTTGCCTTGAGTACCCATGCCCTTTTTGAAGAGAGAAAGAAAAATAAACTAAGTTTACATGTATCTTTAATTGGTAAGGAAGTACTGTCATAGCCATAAATTTAAATAAGTAAAGAATGATTAAACATAAAGACAAAAAAGGAAGCTGAATAATTCAGAGCCTTATAGAAATAAGGCCATCAAGGCCACTTTCAATGTGGCCATACTGACCGTGTCCTGGGAGGTCCTGCCCTGCTCTGCCCACTCTTGCCCTCATTCTCCTTCTCTAACCTCAGCTCCTGGAGTAGGCCAGCCTCTCTCCACTCTGGGGACTCTTAACATCCAGTTTTCTCTGCCTGGAAGGCCCTGAGTGATCATCCCCATCATCCCTCATCCCTCTATCCATCCTGCAGGACTCACCTCAGATCTCAGATCTCTGCAGCAGGTGCCCAGAGCACAAGCATGCATTTGGTTGGGCAGACTGTTCTAATTAAAAGCTTTTAGTCAAGGAACGAGGTAGGAAGAGGGTGCTCTACTGGTCAAGTCATGCACCCTGATGCTGGGCTCTGTCCAGCTGGAAAAATGAGAAACCTTTGTGCAAACTAAAAAAAGCTCGGTCAGTAGCCAAACTAGGTACCCATAAGTTTGCACGTACCTGGAGGCTGCCTGTAAGTCTGCCCACTTTGGAAACAGGCACACTCATGCATTGCTGGTAGGGACTGCAAATTGGTGCAACTACTATGGAAAGCAGTATGGAGATATCTCAGAACACTTGGAATGGAACCACCATTTGACCCAGCTATCCCACTCCTCGGTTTATACCCAAAGAACTTAAAATAGGCACACGACAGTGACACACCCCCCCCCCATCAATGTTTATAGCAGCTCAATTCATAATAGCTAAACTATGGAGCCAACCTAGATGGCCTTCAACAGATGAATGGATAAAGAAAATGTGGTACATCTACACAATGGAATATTCCTCAGCCTTAAAGAAGAAAGAAATCATGGCATTTGCAGGTAAATAGATGGAACCAGAGAATATCATGCTGAGTGAAATAAGCCAATCCCCAAATACCAAAAGCCAACTGTTTTCTCTGATAAGTGGCTGTTGATCCACAGTGGGCCAGGGTTGGGGGATAGGGAGGATTTGTACAGAGGAGAGTGAAGGGAGGGATGGGGCTGGGGGGGGGGGGGAGACGGTAAAATGGAATGAAACAGACATTATTACCTGATATACATGCAATATGTCAAAATGCACTCTACTGTAAAATAAATAAATAAATAAATAAATCTGCCCACTTCAAGGGCAGGACTTTTCTAATTCGCACAAGGCACTATATAACCTTTGACGGGCCCTGTGAGTCTCCCTGCTTTACATATGCACTGGCTCTTTAATTTCTGGCACTTAATGGGAGTCGGCAGTCATGGACGTGTATGCTTCATTGAGTGGTCTCAGACTTTTCTGTTGAGGACAGCAAGAGCCATTAGGACAGGAACCACGGCTTTCTGCTCGCAGTTACCTCTCCAGTCCCCCGCACAGAGCAGATGCTGAACGCACATTTATGGAATGAATAAATAAAAAAAAAGAGAGCCAAGGAGATACTGTGATGAAAGAAACAACCCAACTTGGGGCATGATGGAGGTGTCTAGCAGATTTGCTTGCACTTAACTGAATAAATGAGGTGCGTGAATGAGGATTCAACCCAGAGCTGAGACAGAGCAAAAGCTAGACTTCATCCATTTATAATTCGAAGGTGAATTTTCACTGAAGCATTTCCCCCTAGGGCTGGAAAGAAACAAGCTGCTTCTAGAAACAAGTGGAGTCTGGCCTGGAGTACCTTGAGGCCTGCTTGGGGCCACAGGGGGTTTCAGAATGGATAGCAAGCTGGAGGGTACCCAGTGAGACAAAGCTCTCATGAGATCACAGATCGACCGGGCACCTTGGAACTCGCAAAACTTGTTGAAACAAAAATTCTCGCCCAGTTGGCTGAGGACACTGAGGCAGAAAGCCTCTACCTGTCATTTCTTCCCCACAACAGCCTGCCAATTAAGAGCTGAAGCCAGTGTAGGAACAGTTACAGTGAGCAACGCTGCAGTACTGGACTTGGAAGGATCTGTGCGCCAATCACTGGTACGTTTTTCACTCTGGAAAAAAGACGCCCTACCAGATTATATGTATATATCTATATAGAGAATGTTTCCTTTTTTTTTTTTTTTATTTAGCATTTTTTTACATACAAGTGCTTGCATACAGAGTATATTCGTACAATTCAGGTCTTCAATCATGCATTTAGGAAATGATATCCATCTCATTCAAACACCTTTTCTTTTCTTTTTCCTTTTCTCCCTCTCCCTCCCCCCTTGCTCCCTCCCTTACTCTCCCTTCCCTTTGACCATTCTAGTGTTCTTCTAGTCCTCGTATGTACCCTCCCATCTAACAATACTATGGACTAGCCTCCTTATATAAGAGAGAACATTTGGTACTTGGATTTTTGAGACTGACTAACTTCACTTAGCATTATGTCTTCCAACTTCATCCATTTACCTGCAAATACCATTAATTTATTTTCTTTTATTGCTGAGTAAAATTCCATTGTGCGTATATACCACATTTTCTTAATCCACTCATCTACTGAGGGACATCTAGGTTGGTTCCACAACCTAGCTATTGTGAATTGCGGACCTTAAATTATACTATAGAGCAATAGTAACAAAAACAGCATGGTATTGGCACCAAAACAGACTGGTGGACCAATGGTACAGAATTGAGGACACAGAAACTAATACATATAATTTCAGCTATCTTATATTAGACAAAGGTGCCAAAAATGTACAGTGGAGAAAGGATAGCCTCTTCAACAAATGGTGCTGGGAAAACTGGAAATCCATATGCACCAAATTGAAATTAAATCCTTATCTCTCACCATGCACAAAACTCAATTCAAAATGGATCAAGGACCTAGGAATTAGAACAGAGACAATACGCCTAATAGAAGAAAAAGTAAGCTCCAATTTCCAACATGTCGGATTAGGCCACAAGTTCCTTAATAAGAATCCTGTAGCGCAAGAATTACTACCAAGAATTAATGAATGGGATAGATTTAAACTAAAAAGCTTCTTCTCAGCAAAAGAAACAATCAGTGAGGTGAATAGAGAGCCAACTAATTGGGAACAAATATTTAGTACATGCACATCAGACAGAGCACTGATCTCTAGAATATATAAAGAACTCAAAAAACTTTACACCAAAAAAACAAATAACCCAATCAATAAATGGGCTAAGGAATTGAGAAGACACCTCTCAGAAGAAGATACACGATTAATTAACAAATACATGAAAAAATGTTCAACATCGCTGGCAATTAGAGAAATGCAAATCAAAACTACTCTAAGATTTCACTTCACTCCAGTCAGAATGGCAGCTATCAAGAACACAAGCAACAATAAATGTTGGAGAGGATGTGGGGAAAAAGGCACACTCATACATTGCTGGTGGGAATGCAAAATGGTGCAACCATTATGGAAAGCAGTATGGAGATTTCTTGGAAAACTGGGAATGGAGCCACCCTATGACCCAGCCATCCCACTCCTGGGTCTATTCCCAAAGGACTTTTTTTTTTTTTTTTTTGTGGTACCGGGGATTGAATTCAGGGGCACTCAACCACTGGGTCACATCCCCAGCCCTTTTTTGTATTTTATTTAGAGACAGGGTCTCACTGAGTTGCTAACTGCCTTGCCATTGCTGAGGCTGGTTTTGAACTCACGATCCTCCTGCCTCAGCCTCCTAAAGTGAGAATGTTTCAAATCATACATCAATATCATTTCCTATCATAATTCTTTACTCATTAATATAATGTAAAGATCACTTCATATCTGCACATACAGATTTCAATTTTTTCTGAATAGCAGCAACACAACCCGTACAGATGGCCATTCAGCTCAGTGACACTGCTCAGGTGTTTGAGATTAGCCTCGTGTGATAGGAGGCCCTAGGGAGGCTCTCAGCCTCCAGTATTTACACCGTTTGAGGTCCCTTCCCATAGGACTGGTCTATGTGGTCAACAGTTAATGGCAGAAGACTGGAAGATGAGGTTTAGGAAGTCTCAGCTTCCCTCTCGGGAGCTCTCTCACTGGTTCTGTCTCTGGGTTCATATGTCTCTGGGGGGAGCCCGCACTTGTCACAAAGGAGCACAGGCAGCTGGGGAAGGAACTGAGGCCTCCCAGCAGCGTGAGTGAGCCTGCAAATGAATCCTCTCGAAGGCCACCTGGGCCAACAGCGCGACAGCAACCTGGTGAAACACCCTGAGCGGAATCAATGCTTAACCACTCCCAATCCCTGACTCAAATGGTGTGAGATAGTACTTATTGTGTTAAGCTGCCAAGTTTCGTGGTAATTCATTATGCAGTAATAGATAACTATGAAAAAGTCCTAGAGGTAAATTCCCAAGATATAAGGTACATGCAGTCAAATTTTGAAAGAGGTAGACCCTACAAAGCAGGGGAGTTCTGAGTTTCCCTAAATCTTTGCCAGCACCCGAAATTCTCAAAACAATTTTGCTAAACTAATGCCTGATAAACAGCATCTAGTTGTTTTGATTTACGTGGTTTTGTTTTTTTTTTTTTTTCCAGAACTGGGGACTGAACCTGGGGGTGCTCTGTCATTAGGCTACCTCCCCAGCCTCTTATTTTGAGAAAGAGTCTTGCTAAGTCACCCAAACTGACCTTAAAGTTGGGATCTACCCACCTGGGTTTACTTCTGAAAGTTCTATGTTTTGGAGACACACCATACACTAACAGAAATGCAAAGGAAAAGTTGCATGATAAGGTTCCAAATGGGTTAGTGCAAAATGAGAGAGACTAAGAGCTGCCACGTCCCATCTTCCACATCACTGCTTCATCATTTAACATTTCCATTAAAGTTAATTTTATAAAATAATAAACCACTGAATTTGAGTATGAAAGAAGTATCTTATTTTGATTACTGTCTCAAAAATGCCCAGAACATTAAGTGATAGTAAGAGGCATGACCATGAATCCTTAGCTATAAACCTCAAATTGGAAGTGATCCAAATCCAAACATTCATTCTCTTCAATTTCGCCAAACAGGAAGTTTAAAAACAAAAACAGACTGAATTGGATCAATGAGAACTAAATATCGATTTTTTTTTTTTTTTTTTTTTTTTTTTTTTTTGGTACTTGGGGATTGAACTCAGGGGCATTGACCACTGGGTCACATCCCCAGCCCTTTTTTTTGTATTTTATTTAGAGACAGGGTCTCACTGAGTTACTAAGTGCCTCGCCATTGCTGAGGCTGGCTTTGAACTCGCGATCCTCCTGCCTCAGCCTCCCAAAGTGCTGGGATTACAGGCGTGCGCCACCGCGCCCGGCTTCGATATTTTTAAGCACTACAGAAATGAAATATCACAAGAGTCTCTGTTAGAGTTTGGATCTGGAATGTCCCCAAAAGCTCCTATGTTGAAGGCTTGGTCCCCAGCGCTGCCATGCTCAGAGGTGGGGCTTCTGCTAAATGTCTGAATCATGAGGGCTCTGAGCTCACCAATGGATTAATCCATCAACAGGTTCATGACTGAATGGACTATTGGGAGGTAGTGGAAACTATAGGAGGTGAGGCCTAGTTGGAAGAAACAGATCACTGAGGGCTTGCCAAGGAAGGGTGTATCTTATTCCGGGCCCCTTTCTCTCTCTCGTTCTCTGCTTTCTGGCCACCGTGAGAAGAGCAGCTATCCTCTGCCATGTGCTCCCCACCACGATGTTTTACCTCACCAAAGGCACAAAGCAAACAGGCCGAGTAACCATGGACTGAAACCTCTGAAACTGTAAGCCAGAATAAATCTTTCCTCCTTTACGTTGATTTTGTCTGGTATTTTGTCACAGCCACAAAAAGCTGCCTTACATATCTCAAATCAAATAGGAACTCAACTGAGTCTTTATTTGGCTTTAGTTCCTGTTGAGAATAGATGGTTCTGGGTGAAAAAGACCCATTTATCTTTTATAAAAAAAAAAACCTATAAAGAGCAGGTATGGTGATCCACACCTATAATCCCAGCTACTCAGGTGGCTGAAGTAGGAGGACTGCCAAATTCAAGGCCAGCCTGGGTACTTTAGTGAGACACTATTTCAAAATAAATTTTGAAAATGGGCTGGGGATGTACCTCAGTGACAGCACACTTGCCTACATAGCACATATGAGGCCCTGGGTTCCATCTTGAACACTGCTGGAAAAACAAAAAAAATCTGTAAAGAAGATGTGAAGCCAGTGATGATTGAGAGAAGAAAGAATAATGTTCCTCACTAGAAAAAGGCATGGGAAATCATGTGTGTCTTCCACCCCCAACAACCTCCAGTACCATACTAATGAAGACAAATGTATACTTAGTATTTTTGCAAATTAACACTATTCTTGATGACATGTCACTAAATTATTAAATGCATCTGTTTATCCTGCCAGAAGTCATAAAAAGTCATGTTTATGACAACACACCAACCTGTTGCAAAGACGCAGCAGGCAGAGCACACCAGTGAAATTCTAGAAAGCATATCCCAGACATTCAGGGCCAAAAACCAGGACAAATTGGTTTGCAGATGATACCAGATCATCACTTTAATCTCATAAGTGAGCAGCTTAGAAGGTCTTGCATGGCTATTAAACTAACTACTTGATTTCTCACTTGGTACACGAGTAAGTGACAATATAATTTAATTATCACTGTTACTTTCCCAGGCTACACTGGTCTGGGGGAGGAAAATTAAAGGGCCCTGGCTCCCACAGCAAGGTGAGGCCACATGCTCAGCTCCCCAAGGCAGGAGTGGGAGAGCGTTTCACTTGCGCTGTGTAGTGTCATCCCCCAAAGCATTCTTCCCCGTTCAAGGTCAAAGAGGGCTTTGGAGGAGGCCATGGAACAGTATCTCTTTCTTTCCTCCCTGAGGATGCAGTGGCCTTGGGAGGCAGAAGTCTCTGAGAAGCAGGGGTGGGAGGAGCTCTGGAAACCTGACCCTGAACTTGACTCTCTGCCCAAAGGTCTGCTAGATGCTCAGCAAGCCCAGTGACGGTCATCCCTGTCTTGTCACTAGTACTTGCTCCACACGGGCTGCACTCACATTTTCTAATAACCCATCCATATATAACACTGTCTGTTAATGTCCTCGTTGGCTCTGCGACCTCTCCAAGCAGGGAGGGTACAGGATTCCCCAGCAAGGAAGTTTCTCATCCAGCAATAGGACAGGATTCCCACAGGCTTGCCAGAGACATCATCTATAACCTCAGATTAAAAAAAAAAAAAAAAAATCATAATATATTTTGCTAAAATAGGCATTCCTTCCTCTGAATCATTACTGATCTATAATTTACCATCCTCAGCATGACTATTGCTATGAACTGCAATTGGGTCCTTCCAGCTTCTGCACAGAGCCTGGGTTTGAATCCAGTTCCACCCTTCCCTGGTTGCTTCCCCCAGGCAAGTCACCTAGGTGCTGAAGATTGTCTTGTCTGTAAAGTAGGTGTAGGTAGGACTGTGCCTGCCACACAGCATTCGTTCTTCTCAGTAGCTTTCAATGTCCCCACATCTGATAGGATCTTCAGGTGAAATCCTGTAGAAGGGCCTGGGTTTCTGCTCAGTTAGGCAACTGTAAGTGGCTAAGCTGATGAGCCTCCTAACAAGTTGTGACAATAATGTGCTGACAAGCTAAATAGACTGCACCCTGTTGGAAGAGGAATTTGCCTCAGAGCAAAAACAAGAGCATAGTTCAGGCAATTAATCATCCTTATCCCTCCTTTCCCAGAACTTGAACAAATTCAGAGATTCTGCACTTATAAAATTCTAAGAGGATGGCGGGCCAAAGTGACATACCACCCCCACTTGAAGCCACATTAAATGCTGTCACCTTCCCACTCGAATGCAGAGGGCTGAGCAGCTCTGCACTCTAATACGTGGTGCCACCAGTCTCCAGAGTATTAAATGAAGCACACTCCTTGGCACGCCTTTCTCAAAAAGCCAACCAAGATGAGATTCCCATTGAGACTGCCAGGTTTACTCTGCTTATCATGCAAAAGAAGAAAGCCAGGCCACTGCTTTTAAAGTTTTAACAGAAGAGCACCATAAACTCTTTGGGCTCCTGAGTTCGTCAGACCATGATGAGATCTCTAAGCAAATATGCAATGACATTTTCTTCCTGTAATTTCTGCCAATGTTTGAGCACAAAGATTTCTACCCTTATTCTGTAGCCTAAGGATATCCGAAAAGACCAATTGTAATTAGACTTAACCCAAGACATGAAGAAAAGCCAAGGTCATTATTTTGTCTATGGGGGGTGGGGCGGGGAAGGGGGCTAGACAGTTACCAGGTCAAAGCTAGGTTTTTGTTGTTGGTGGTGGTTTTTGTTTTGGTACTGGGTATTGAACTCAGGGGCACTTTGCCAACCGAGCCCCCTTTTTTATTTTGAGACAAGATCTCACTAAGTTGCCTAGGCTGGTCTCAAATTTGCAATCCTCCTGCCTCGCTCAGCCTCTCAACAGCTCAGCCTCCTGTACCCAGCTCAAAGCTAGTTCTTGTAATGATGATGATTGAAAGCTTAGTCACTTAAGATGACGTCTGAAGTGAAAATCACCACTCACGCTGTCCCTTTAACCTGCTCACTTCAAACAAACCAACAAATGAATAAGAGCTGGGATTTCCTGAGAGAGGAACATCACACACTGATTTTATCAAGAAAGATGTGTAATTTATATTAAGTCTGCACTGCAGCTTATGTGCTGGGGCATAATCAATAAAAGATGCTGTGCTCCCAGGTGCCCTGTTCAAGAGGCAGGAAGACACAGTGGATGTAGATGGAGGCTCAGGGCCAGACGGGCAGGCTTCAACTCTCTACCCCTCAACTCCCCAACTAGGTGGACCTCAATAAATATCTTGGTTTCACTGTGCCTGAGTTTTCTCATGTAAAAGATGTTGTCATGAAGACTTTAGGAGATCATGCATGTGGTTCACGTAGGACACCTGGGAAGCAGGAAGCAGATAATAATGTTAGGCATTATTATTTATTCTTAGAATCGGCTTTCAAGCCGGGCGTGGTGGCGCACGCCTGTAATCCCAGCACTTGGGAGGCTGAGGCAGGAGGATCACGAGTTCAAAGCCAGCCTCAGCAATGGCGAGGCACTTAGCAACTCAGTGAGACCCTGTCTCTAAATAAAATACAAAAAAGGGCTGGGGATGTGGCCCAGTGGTCAAGTCAAGTGCCCCTGAGTTCAATCCCTGGTACCACAAAAAAAAAAAAAAAAAAAAAAAAAAAAAAAAAAAAAAAAAAAAGAATCGGCTTTCAAATAGGTAAATTAGTTTTTTAAAGTTTTCAAAAAATTTATAGGTATACTTTGATGATTCCACCAAATAGTTGAAAATGATAAATACGTGGAGGAGCAAACTGGTATGTAAATAGCACGATGTAAATACCCTTTCCAGGTTATATAGATCAGGAAAATCACCTATTATGCTACGAATTGCAGGTCACCAGAGCTACATGTAGATCTAACATAATACACTTTTCCAAAGTGGGTTTAGAAACTTCTAAAGCCCAACTTAAAATAGTATAAAGTGCAAGACCTAAGGACATACCACACACCTGTCAATTTCTTCCCTTCGTTCCCCTTTGTTTAATCCAATGAACTTCTACCCCCCACCTTTTTGTGTGCTAGCATCTGCACATCAGAGAGAATATTCAGTCTTTGTTTTGGGGGGATTGGCTTATCTCACTTAGCATGATATCCTCCAGCTCCATTCATTTATTGGCAAATGGCATCATTAATTTTTCTTTATGGCAGAGTAATATTACAGTGTGTGTGTGTGTGTGTGTGTGTGTGTGTCACACATTTTCTTTATCCATTCATCTGTTGAAGGACACCTAGATACATAGCTTAGCTATTGTAAATTGAGCTGCTATAAACATCGATGTGACTGTGTCACTGCAGATACTAATTTTAAGTTCTTTGGATATACACCAAGGAGTGGGATAGCTGGATCAAGTGGTGGTTCCATTCCAAGTTTTCTGAGGAACCTCCATACTGCTTTCCAGAGTGGTTGCACTAATTTGCCATCCCACCAGCAGGGGATGAGTGTATGTTTTTCCCCACAAGTGATATAATTTAATGCTAAGAATGACATCATTTTATATTTCACTGGATGATCAACATGTTCTATTAATACAAATTACTTATTTAATCCTGGGTAGATTGTTGGGTCCAAAGCTAATGGGAAATTCTAAAGGTTTTGGCCAAGGAAATAACTAAAACTATGAGCTGCTTGAAGTACATTTCCTAAAGCCACAGGAAGATGGCCAGGAAGTTGTAGTGCACCTGTTCTTCCTTCTGAGAAGGGACAGTAAGGCTTCAGATGTGAATGGAATTTGGTTCTGAGGGTGAAAATGACCAGCTTTCAGTCCACACAGACGAAACCGCAGCAGCCTTACTCAGCTAAAACCAAGCCCAGTCACGGTGCCACGTTTGCTTCCAGGGAACTTTTTCCCAAGAGTGGAGAAAGCAAGTTTGCAATTCATCACTTGCTTGGTATCCTTATTTGCTGTTTTAAAATGACATTCAACAGGAATCACGCTGTTGACGTACTTCATGCAGCTGATGCTGTAAGGAGTTGCGAAAGGGTTTGGAATGGTTTCAGAGAGCAAAAACATTCCTCCTTATTGGTTTGTGCTTTGGGTACAGTTTGTGGAAAACAAGAATTCTCTCTCTCCTTTGGAACACATTTTGGAAGCATTCCTTTTGGGTTCTATTTAGGGGCTTCCTGTCAAGGGCTAAGTCACATCATCATGGAGCGAGTAAAACCATCAGCTGGGTTTCCCATGCCACTCTTTCAGACCTCCCCCCACCCCCTGCAAAGCTGCCCTGAGTCATTTTCACTATGCACAGCAATGACAGCTAGCATGAATGGGGCTCATGGTCCTACAAATCGTCATTCTCTGCTCCACGGAACTTCTAGTTCTCAAAATCTTCAAAGGTGATGTCACATACTAGGTCTAAAAGTCCTTGAGGGTTTCTGTTGCCTCCAAAATGCCTGAGTTTCTACATCATAAGCCCTCGAGTCTCCCCTCCTACCTTGCTGGATCCACAGCCCCCATCGCTCCCCTTCGCAGGGTGACCTTGGACTACCCTCTGTTTCAAGGTCTGTCTCACCCCAGCCTTGGGCACTCTGCGGGAGTGATTTCCTCTTGCTCTGTGTCCTCCAGGAAGTGTTCTGGTGGCCTGCTCTCTCTCCTTCTCTATGTAAACAGGACCATTCCCAGACTCCCCTGTCTCTGTGGGATCGCCGGGTTAATTCAGTGGGAGGGATCATGTTCCAAATGTTCCAATTTTATTTCTAGGACCTAGGACAGTTCTTGGCCTCGCGAAGATGTTTGGTGTATGTCTACTGAATAACAGTGGGAATCAAAAGCAAAACAAAAACAAACAAACAAACAAAACCCCAAATTCTTTTTTTTTTTTTTTTTTTTTTTTGGTACCAGGGATTGAACTCAGGGGCACTCGACCACTGGGCCACATCCCCAGCCCTTTTTCGTATTTTATTAGAGACAGGGTCTCACTGAGTTGCTAAGTGCCTCACCATTGCTGAGGCTGGCTTTGAACTCGCAATCCTCCTGCCTCAGCCTCCAAAAGTGCTGGGATTACAGGTGTGCGCCACCACGCCCGGCTCATATTCTTAATACACAGTCTCAAGCACAAGAAAAACAAAAACAAAAACAAAAAATAACTTAATAAACCTAATCTGTAAAAGAATATAGGCTAGGGCTCATGTGGTAGAACACTTGCCTGACATGTATGAACCCCTGTGTCCAAGCCCACAAAAAATAAAAAGAAAAGGCAACACCTGGATCATTTCCACCTAGAATTGAAGACCCAGATTTGAGTCTCTGCTCTACCATCTTCTTCTGCATCCTTACCTCTATGCAAGTTACATTCCCAAACTTAAAACCTAAATTCCACCTCATTCCAAAGTAAACCTCAGGCAACAGCCGGCCAGGAACACCCCTCGAGCTCTTCACCTCCTTTTCTAACTGTTCTAAGGGAGGTGAACATCCCCACAGCACCAGTGTGTGAGCTGAGACCTGAGTGTGCCCCAACGGCATGCAACCGAGAGCCGTTATTATTAAAGAAGGAAAAGAAGGAAACTCTTCGGGTGGTTACTGGGGCCTGGCAATCAACACCTGTCAGGGATTCAAAGAAAACCGGAAGATTCAGGAGGGCCCTGAAATGTTCCCCCAAAGTGATCCCGCCCCACACTCAGGCAGACTCAGAACGAACGCCTCAGGCAACTTCGGTCAACCAACTCCTGTCTCCACGGTTTTGAGCGCATCCATCGTGGGCTGAGGACAAGTCTGGATGTGGCAAAGAAAGAGGCGTGGTGGAGGCAGGGACGTCCGTCAAACACCCCGGAGATGCTGTACCAAGACCTCACACAGCCAGGGCCTGAGAAGCTGGTTGTGACCCAACTTACACCAAAACTGAGAGGAAGCCTAAAGAAACCCTCTACCTTCACTTGCTGTTAGCTACTTGTATTTACTCCCAATTGTAGAGGTCGCCTTAGTGGTAGCTTCCCATCGGGCTTTTGTGTACACCTCTGAAGGGCAGTTGCTATGGTAAGGATCTCTGAAGTTGATTTTCAGGGATTTCGAGGTAGCCTTGTCTATCTCAAACCAAATAAACCCACCAACCCCCTTACCTGGGCTTGCACCGGTATCTGATTTTGAGGGCCCAAAACTCTACCTACAGTCAAGCTAACACTGCCATCACCTCCACACGCGTCCTTTAAAGAGCCATGAATTTGATTATGCCCTTGCTCTGATTCAGGCCAGTGACGACTTCATTCCTCCTTACTTCCCCATGCCTCAGACCACCCTGCTTCTTGAGTTCATCAGTGCCCCTAAACCTATCCCCTGTGCTTTAGTCAGATTTTTTTGCTGCTGTGACCAAAAGACCTGACAAGAACAATTAGAGGAGTTAAAGTTTATTTGGGGGCTCATGGTTTCAGAGGTTAGTCCACAGACGGCCAACTCCATTCTTTTTGGGGCCTGAGGTAAGGCAGGACATCATGGTGGAAGAGTCAGGTGGAGGAAAGCAGCTCAGACAGGACTTCAGGAAGCAGAGAGAGAGCATGCTCCACTCTTCAGGGACAAAATATATACCCTGAAGGCATACCCCCAGTGACCCACCTCCTCTAGTCATACCCTACCTGCCTAGAGCTACCACCCAGTTAAACCTTATCAGGGGATTAATGCACCAGTTGGGTTAAGACTCTCATAACCCAGTCATCCCACCTCTAAACCTTGCATTGTCTCACACGTGAGCTTTTGGAGGACACCTCACATCCAAACCACAACACACTGAAAAATGGATTGGAGGAGTAGCCCATCTTCTTGGTTGTACCCTCTTGATTAAACGTTCTCTACTTCAAGCTCCACTGTTGATTGTTCGGTGTTTGGGGCAGACTGGATGTACTTATTCTGACTTTGGGGTTTGGTCACAGCACTTTTGTGAAGAGGATTTTTATAGGGGATTCTGCTAAGCAAGGTTTCAGAGTCAGGGATATTTGTCATCTGACAGAGTGTAACAGAATTGCTCACTTCTTAAGCTGGGTGCTGTGGTACACGCCTGTAATCCCAAACTCAGGAGGCTGAGGCAGGAAGATCACAAGTTCAAAACCAGCCTCATCAACTTAGTGAGGCCCTAAGCAATTTAGTGAGATCCTGTCTCAAATAAAAAAATAAAAAGGGCTGGGGATGTAGGGCTGGGGTTATGACTCAGTGGTAGAGCACTTGCCTAGCACATGTGAGGCACTGGGTTCGATCCTCAGCACCACATAAAAATAAACAAATAAAATAAAGGTATTGTGTCCATCTACAACTAAAAAATATTTTAAAAGCGGGGGAAGACTGGGGATGTGGCTCAGTGTTTAAGCATCCCTAGGTTTAATCCCTGGTACAAAAAGAAAAAAAGTTTACCTCTTATTTGAAATGAGGATTGCAATATAATTTTGCTTTTTTGCATGAATGAATGGCAGAAAAAAAATCATAGGGGAACATTTATTTTTGAAATTGTTCATGAAGCATTGCTCCTTGGCATACAACCTGGCTAAGCTGACTTGAAGTATGAGAAGCAAAGACGGCCTCCTTTTGCATGTGTTAAAGATTGCATCCATCCATTCATCCCACAGATATTAGTGTTTATGACCATCCATTCATCCCACAGATATATTAGTGTTTATGACCATCTAGGGCAATAAGCTAGGTACTGGGGAAAGGGCCATTAACAGCTAGACGTGGCCCAGAGCAAACAGGACTTCAATGACAACGGTAGAAAAGGTTACAAAGGAGAAGTACAGGGTTCTAGTGCCAAAATGAAATCTATAGGGACAGAGGGAATGGTGGGAGGGTCCAGGGGACAGTCAGGGGAGGGAACAGTGAGAGGTGGGCTCTAGATGGGATGGGGCTTGACTACAGCTGGGCCAGAAGCTGCCTGGTGGACTCCAGAGACCAAGGAGTTTCACCTCCTCTGGCAATCACAAAAGAGCATTAGGAAGCCCCACTGTGGGAAGGGCTTTTTGCAGAGAAGTAACATCATCAGCTAGGTATTAAACACAGAAAGAAAAGATAACTTTAATACCCAGGGTAGTGCTAGGTGCATACAGGACTGGGCGGGGTACATTGGGGGTCATCACTGTTGCCCGGCCCCTCCACTTGATGGATAAAGATGGGGGACATTGAAAGTGAAGCGTCTAGACCAAGACCACACACAGAGATAATGGCTGGGTGTCACTGGTCTGAGTGTTGGTCCAAGGTTTACTTTTTTTTCCGCTAAATTAAAAACTACAACTGTCAAGTTGCAATCATAGCTCTTCCTACCTTGACTCACATCTACATAATCATAGAACTGACGTTGCTTTCCCACCACCTTGAATTTAATGATGCTAATAGCAGCAATCATTTATTAGGCACTTGCCAAGTGTCAGGAGACTTGTTAGGTGCTCCTTGTGTCTAATCTTCATGACAGTCTTGTACGATAGGAATTACTTGACTGTTCTGCATTTGAAAATACTGAGGCTCAGAAGTATGTTTTGAACAGCCCAAGGTCACACGGGCGGTCAAGAGTGGACCGGGAGCCACAGCCACTTTCCTCCGACTGTAGACTTTGCTACCGCGCCATGCTGACTCTAGAGTTTTATCACTAACAAATGTTAAACCTTGGTTTTTCTGAGGAAAATCAGAATGAGAAGTGAGAACTTTCTTTCTCTAAATAAAAAAAGTATGTATGTCTATATGCATATACAAATGTAAACATAAATACAAATTGTCGGAAAAGTTTTATACACATACACACACACATATAGATCTACAAAGATTGAAACTTGAGAAAATTCAGAAGTAGATTTTAATTTTATTTTTAACCTACCACACTAATGGCACAACATTTCAACAACATTTTGTGGGAGGTAAATGCTGACGGTAACCAAATGGCTGGGACAAGGGGGAAAAGTCCCCTTAGAATGATCTGATCTATAACCTCAACTGTAGGAAGTACACTACTGACTCCCAAATGGATGGGGCAATGGGGGGAAAAAAAGAGATCAGTTCTGACTGCCCTGTTCTTTTCTTTTCTTTTTTAGTTGTGTAATGGACACAATAGCTTTGTTTTGTTTATTGTTTTATGTGGTGCTGAGGATCAAACCCAGTGTCCCACACATGCTAAGTGAGCACTCTACCACTGAGCTTCAAACCCAGCCCACTGAGCCATAACCCCAGCCCTGACTGACCTGTTCTTAACACCCCTCAAACTAGAAATGGGCTTGAAGTCAGCTTCCAGATAGCAGACCCTTCAAAAATTAGAAAGTATAAGAAAATAGAAAAAAAAAAAAAATCATCTGGCCTTAATGAGAATGCTATGTAGCACTAAAGAAAAAGGAAAACTAGAAAGATCTTAGAAGCAATTATAACTCCCCTGAAATAAACCTTGCACATCATACAAAAAATATTCAGGAAACAGCTGTTATTCATTCTTAGTGAGAGAGAGAAATCTTCCCATTAAGAAACAAGAACAGGCCAGGAGGCACTCACTCTATAACAGAAGTTAAGATCATCATTGCCTATAGTCAACACAAAAATTGATGCTGTAGAAAAGTGGGCTGGACAATAAGAACTGGACAAAAGAAACATAAATGGAGAGTTGAAAAACATCAGAATGGGGCTGGGGTTGTGGTTCAGCGGTGGAGCGCTCGCCTAGCGCGTGTGCGGCCCAGGTTCCATCCTCAGCACCATGTCAACATAAATGCATTGCATTGTGTACAACTAAGGCAAATAGATAAATATTTAAAAAAAAAAAACATCAGAAGATGGAAAGAAGGTGAGAGAAGATGACAGACACAGAAAATGGAGCATGGAAATGTCTTGCAAGCAGGGTGAGTCCGTCAGGGAAGAAGAATAGGGGAAGAGTCAATTTTCCAAAATTTAATGCCAAAGTCAAATACAAAAAAAAAATTGTGTTCTGTGTTATAAGCAGAAAAACACACAAAGGCAAACAAAAGCATTGCTCGGTCTAAAACCAGATCTTTTTCAATTGGTGAAAATTACTAGTTTTAGTTTTTTCCATTGTAGAAATGGACAGAGTAAACAAAAGAATAGGAAGATAAGGACTAGAGACCTATGGCAAGGGAAAATATAGTCGTAGGAACTCCAAGATGTTTTTGTGTGTACCAAGAGTACCCCAATACCATTTCTACAAAAACCAGAGAATGTTGTCCCAAACCCCAAGGACAGAAGAAAAAAGGGGAAATCTCTTTTGGGGGGCTACTGATATTGAAAGGGTTTAGGAGGTCACGGAATCCATTTTCCATTTGGCAATATGTAAGCATGATCATCAATGCAGGGAAAGACAGCTGCTGATTTAAAAGAGCCATAAGAGGAAAAAGTCCTAAGCATCGACCGTGATGGATTCTAAGAGTGATGAAATCACTGAAACAAAAGCGACAGAGGAGAAACACAAGGGAAACCTCGGAAGAAAGAACAAATGATAACGATCCTCAGGATAAATCCTCAGGATAAATGAAGTATGGGCAAGGACAGTGAAAAGTCAAAAGACATAAAATTCCTTATATGCTCAAAGTGGAGTAAAGTCATTTTGTCCAAAGAGGAAGCAGCTATTACCACCACCATCATCATCTTCATCTCCATCATCATCATCATCATCTTTATTGTCTTCATCGCTGTTGGCATCACTATTGTCATCAAAGCTGTCATTGATACAGCACTTATTAGGTGGCAGTCACCATTCTCTGGTGTTTTAATCCTCAAAATAAATCTATGTGATGGGTGCTACTGTCTCCATTGCACAGATGAGGAAACTGAGCCCCAAAGCAATGAAGTTACTTGCCCAAGGCTCAGAGCTAAACCAGTGGGATTATAATTCAACTGCTTTTAACTGCTTCACTATCCTCCTTCTCTATGGCTAGTTATGACCAGAAGAACAGGGCGTGTGGGCCATGTCTTTCTTTTAAAAATCACTTATTTTGTGGTGCTGGAGGTAGAATCCAGAGTCTCATGCCTGCTAGGCAAAGCGCTCTGCCACTGAACTACACCCCAGCCCCCTATTAATATTAAATGTAATATTTAAAGGAATAATAATCGTTATAGCAACTACTATGTACAATAAACCTATCACGTGCCAGGCATTGCACTAAGCATTTGACATCAGTTTATTCAATTCTAACTTCTCTTTAAGATGTTGCAGAAGGGGCTGGGGTTGTGGCTCAGTGGTAGAGCACTCGCCCAGCATGTGCAGGGCCCTGAGTTTGATCCTCAGCACCACATTAAAAATTAAATAAATGAAGGTATTAAAAAGAAAGAGATGTTGCAGAGATGAAGAATAGAAAGGTACAGATATTGTAAAGACAGTCTAGCTATTCAGATTCTTGCTCAGTCCCAGACAACTGGCAAGTTGCAAAGTCATGATTTGAACCTGGGTCTATCTGACCCAGAAACACAGGCTCTTCCTCTACTAGTGGGAGGCAGCATGTTTGCACACTGAATGGCATTAAGGAAAACCAATATCAGGCTGTCTGTCTGTCTGTATCTATTTATTTATTTATGGTACCAGGGATTGAACTCAGGGGCACTCGACCACTGGGGCCACATCCCCAGCCCTTTTTTGTATTTTGTTAGAGACAGGGTCTCACTGAGTTGCTAAGTGCCTCACCATTGCTGAGGCTGGCTTTGAATTCATGATCCTCCTGCCTCAGCCTCCCAAGTGCTGGGATTACAGGCATGCTGCTTTTTGTCAAGACTACCAAGGACTTCCTGATAGCCCCATTCAACAGATACTCCAGTCATCTGAGAGATCACCAGGCCTCCCTTCTTTAAGCTCCTACCCCCACTGCAGTCTTCTCATATTCCTCCCACCTGAGTGCCTGGCTCTTTTCATTCATTTATTGGGTGGTTCTGTCCTAAACCATTTCCTGTCTTTGGGCAAGCATTCCTTGTCATCTCATGATAATGATGATCAACTAGTATACATCTCCATTTTTTTTGCCCTGATAAACACACACACACACACACACACACACACACACACACACACACATTCATGCATCTAATGCCTGTTGAACACTCAAACGAGCCAGGTGTGGTGGTGCACACCTGTAATCCCAGCTATGCAGGAGGTTGAGGCAGGAGGATCACAAATTCAGGGCCAGTCTGGAAAATGCAGTGAGACCCTGCCTCAAAATAAAAAATAAAAGAGACTGTGGATGTGGCTCAGCAGTAGAGCACCCCTGAGCTCAATCCCCACCATCAGTGGGGGTGGGGAGACTAAAAAACAAAACAAAACAACTTTAAAACTAGAGTAGAAAGAAAACATATCAAGGGTTATTAAATTAGGTGACAATACATTTTCATAGAATTAGTAATCAGAGCATGCAAAAAATAAAATGGCCATGAGGTATCATTTGTATTCAAAAATCTGCGAGAGTTTTAAAAAATAAAATACTCATATTAGTGTTAAAATTGGCAGTCTTCATACACTGCTGGGTGGAAGACATAAGCAATGTATGTCAAAAACAATATAATTATTCATAACCATCAACCCAATGAGCCCAGTCCTGGAAACTTACCTAAGGAAATAAATCAATGGAAGAAAATGGCTGTATTTGGGGTATGCTTACAGATGCATTATCTACTATATAGTAATGAAAAACAGGAAACAGACTAATACTCGTCAGTAGGATAAAAGCTAAAGAAAATCAATTGCAGTACTTTTATAAATCCATTAAAATTTAACATGATGACTATAAAGGAAAATAGAAAATGATAGAATGCTAAGAAAAAACTGGAATGCAAAATTTGGGCTGGCTCTGGCTACAGTTCCTGATCAAAGATGGAAAGCATCTCACAAAAATGAAAAAAAATGTGTTGTGATGGTACGTCTTTTAAATCAAATTTTAAGATGCAGTTGCTATGATATGAAATGAGACACAGGTTGAATACCGGCTCCACACTTTACTAGCTGTCTGACTTCAGGCAAGCAGCTCAACTTCTCTGAATTTACCTTACTCCCTGAAAACTGAAAAAGTGACATCTCTGTTCCTCAGCATATTTGTTTAAGTTAGACTGGTATATAAAAAATAAACAGGCAGACAGCACTTAGTACATACTTGACACTGTTCTAAGCACTTCACAAATATTCACTAATGATTAAACAATATTTAATCATCATCCGTAATATTTTAAGATGGTGCACAAGGAGATTCTGGAATCTGGAGTAACCATAGCAAGATAACAACTTTTGACAGCTTTCCAACGTCCATGGGGTAAAAAGTCTAGCAGTACCAGCAACTTGCCAACATTTATTGTGTCTGCTATGTGGCAAGCATTGTTCCTCACAACAGTTCTGTTATAAAGTAACTGTAATTGTGTCCTTAGGAACTCAGGCTCAGTCAACACTGCAGCATCCTTTATTATATATATGGAATGAAGCACAGGATCCCATGATTCCCTGCACTGGCTTCCATGGAGCCTTAAGGCTGGAGGTAGGTCAGCTAAATGAGAACATAAGGGGACACTCCACCCAGAAGGCTCCCCGGCCATGCTAAGTTGGCTTAGGTGTGATAGTACCATGCGTTCACCCGTTACACCCGTTGGCATACTCCATGGAAACTGCTCCCTGGCTGAAGGACAGGGCTGGGTATTCCTCATGACACCCCAAACCAAGGACTAAAACTAGAGATTAATGAATACTCGTTCTGTGAGTGAATGGATGAAAGGGTCAATGGGGTAGAGGCATTCTTTCCCTAGGATCTCGATGTTTCCATTTGTAGCATGCTCAACTATACCAGTGCCAGCATTAGAAGAACTGGATTTCCCAGAGCTCCTTCAATTTTGTGGAAATATCAACAACTTCCAAGGTTACACTACTGGTCCCTTTATGTTGAGTCTTTCTGTATTCTCTTCAATGACTGGCAAATTGTTGAGAACTCTGACCCCATAAAGAATGTTTTTCCCTTTAAAAACAGTTTTTACTTTTGAGAAAGAAAAAAAAAAAATTACTGAAACATTCTTAAACACACCAAAAGAAAAGATTCATTTGTGGACACGCTCTCTCCCTCTTTATCCTCAGATCAGCTCAGTGCTGAGGAACTATTATTAGAAAGCTCAGCTGAGGAAGATGCCTTGAAAAAGGAAGATAAGATGTGGGACACCCTTGTGTTCAAAGCTAATTTGAATTATACAGGCTACTGGGGTTACTGAGATATGCCAAACATTTAGCTAATTAGCAGGCTCTTGAGACAAGAGGGCTGCCTAGAGGTAGACACAGTTTTTCCTCATTAGTGAGTGATCACAAATTCTACCTAAATATGCATTTCCACTCTTACTATAAATTCACTTAATTTGTTCTTTCTCAAATTCTGATAACACGAACTAATTTAAACTTGAAAGTTAAAAATTAAGACTAAGGGTATTCCACCTTAAACACAACGATCCAACATCCACTACCATATTAGGATACTTACGTAGGGGAGTAAAAAAATTGTTAATATTATGATGCTATATATACTTATGTTTGAAGATCTGAAATTGGAATTAATTGGAATCTTATTTTTAAAACTCTATGGATGATATTCAACAGAACGGTAAAATAATACTTTACATAATAATTATAGTAAAACAATACAAACAGAGGTGCATGGAAGTTGAGGGCACATGATATTGAAACTAAGAAATAGAAATGGGAGAAATAATGGCTATCTTTTATTCAGTGCTTAACTATGTATTGTAGCACACTACTGGGTAGCTCACCAAAATCACGTAACTTATTCCTTAAAATAACCCAGAAATGTTTAAAAAAAAAAAATTCTATTTTATAGACAAAGAATCACGATTCATGGAGCTTGTAAGATCATCTGGTTAGAAAGCAGCTTGGCTGGGTTCAGTGTCAAAGCCTAGTTTTCTGAGGTTCATGATGTGTGTCAGCCAGTACCAGACAAGACTTGATGAACAACATAATTGATTTTATCTCCTGGGATTATATGCCTTCTGCCTTTTGTGTATCTGGTACTTAAAAAGTTGTTTCCCCCAGTACAGAAGTATGAAGGGATGTTTCTTCGTCAGTGTTTACTTTTTTCTTTTTATGGTAGTACTGGGTTTTGGACCCAGGGATTGATGCATGTTGGATAAGAACTCTACCACTGAGCTACATCCTAGGCCTTTTTTATCTTGAAACTGGGTCTTGCTATATTGCCTAGGCTGGCCTTGAACTTGCCATCCTCCTGCCTTAGCCTCCTGAGTAGCTGGAATTACAGGTGTGTGCCATTGCAACCTGTTTATCAGCTTTTTTTTTTTTTTTTTAGAATAGAAGTTAGATTGAAGGGTACAGTCCAGGTTTTGGAAGTCAGTCAGATTTCTCACAATGCCAGTCCTGTAAAGTGGTCTCTACCCACCCACATATTTGAACAAGATAGTAACTGGACCTCCCATTCCCTGTGTTCCTTTGAGATGCTACTTTGCCACTCTGCCATCAAGAGGGGGAGTTTGTATTTCCATCCCCTTGAATGTGGGCAGGCTCTATGACTGCTTTGACAAGTAGCCTCAGAAGCAGTGCCACTGCCTATAGGAAGTTGGTGAACTGCCCGCAGACCACCACACTGTGAGAAGCCCTAGCCATGTAGAGAAGTCATGTGTGGACACTTGTCCCAGCTGAGCTCACAGCCAACACCAATTGCTAGCCCTGTGGGCAAGCCATCTTGAACATCCAGCCCAGCTGAGCCTACATCCCAATGCAAGTGCAGAGACCCTAGCAGGAACTGTCTAGCTGACCTCTGTCAATCCATGGAGGCATGAGAAAATAAAAAAGACACTGTATTTTGTAGTGGTCAGTTATGCAACCACAGATCATTGGGACAATGGCTGATGAGGCTATCTTTCTTCCATGGTGAAGCAACCATATTTCTTTGAAGCAAGTAGCAGCTTTTGGCAGGGGGTGTGTGCATGGTAAAATACACCACATATCTGAAGTGGTAGCTAAGGTGAAGCCAGCAAATTCTCCTACTGAAGGCTGACTGCTGAAAGAACCGAGGGACTACAAAAATTTACCTATGTAAACATACGTTGAGATACAGCTCAATGAATAGAGAAGGCTTATCTTCCAAAGTTGGTGGTTTTATTTTTATCTAGAAAACAATGTGTGTTTAAAAAAAAAAAAAGTGATTAGAGATATTAAGAGTTCCAGTACCATTGGGCTGTTGCGTTAGTCAGCTTTTGATCACTGTGAAGAAAAATGCCTGATAAGAACCACCGAGGGGGAAAAGTTTATTTGGGCTCATTTTCAGAGGTCTCAGTCTGTGGTCAGGCAGCTCCATTGCTCTGGGCCTGGGGTGAGGCAGAACATCATGGCGGATGGGAGTGGCAGTTGGGAAGCACAGAGAGGGAGGGAGGAAAGAAGGGGCCAGAGACAGAGATAGTATCCAAGATCATGCTCCCAGTGACCTACTTCCTCCAGCCATGCCCTGCCTACCGTTACCACTCAGTAGTCCATTAAGCTATCAGTGGATTGATCCAGCAAATGGATTAATCTATTGATGAGGTCAGAGCCCTACTCACTGCCTAAAAGCTCCACCTCTGAACCTTACTGCATTGGGAATCATGCTTTCAAAGCATGAGCTTTTGGGAAGGTGTTCCACATCCAAACCATAACGGCTGTCAAATAATTCCCATTTTTTTCTTACTTTTTTTTTTTTTTTTTTTTTTTTTTACTTGGGAACCCAGGAGCGTTTTACTACTGAGCTACATCTTCAGTCCTTTTCATATTGAGACAGGATCTCAAAAATTGCTGAGGGTCTCAATTAGTTGCTAAGGCTGGCCCTGAACTTGTGATCCTCCTGCCTCAGCCTCCCGAATTGCTGGGATTATAGGCATGCGTCATTGTGCCTGGGAAAATTCTCATTTTCTAAAGCAAAAACAAAAACATGATCTAGCACCTGACTAGCTTCAGAATGCTGATGGCATGGTTTGTTTATTTTATTACCTGCCAAGTTCTAGTCAAGCTGACAAGAAGTTTCAGCACTAATGATCCCAAGAAAAAGACTGGCTTCTCTCACATAGCAACATGCATTTAAGACTCATCTGTATTTTTTCATGGCTTGGTTTCTCATTCCTTTTCATCACTGAGTAATAGTCTCTTATATAGATGTACCACAGTTTGTCCACTCACCCCTGAAGGACATATTGGTTGCTTCCACTTTGGGGTGATTATGCATAAAGTTGTTACCAACAGTCGCATGAGGTTTCTATAGGGCCACAGTTTTTCAAATCAGTTGGAAAAATGCCCTTGGAGCATGATTGCTAGACATATGACATGACTATATTTAGCTTTGGAAGGAATTCAGATCTATTTTTGTTTAGGAAATATTGTATTTCTATGTATATTTGGTATAAAAACATAAATTGGTTGTTATGAGATTTATGACTGATTTTGTTTTTATTCACTTCTGCATTTCTCCAAGAATGGCTTAGAGTAATTCAAACAAACAGAGTGTTTATAAAAAAAAACAAGGAAAAGTTAATTTCAAAAATGCAATTAAACAACAGGAGGAAATGAAATAAATACACTAGCTATGTATGGTTGACTTTGTCTCACCGGATGGCCTGCACCTGCCAGCTCAGAGTCTTTGATATGAGCTTAAACACTATGTGTGTTCAGATGTCACTCTGGAACACTGGATTGGAATGAGATTCTCCCTTCTCTTTATCTACAGCTGCTGTTCCCTGCCATGCTTTTCAGGCTCAGCATGTCTCTGACTCTGGAGAAGTAAAAAGAACCCCTGTTAGACGGACCAGAATCATGTCAGTCCTGCTGTGCCCCTTCCTAATAATGAGCCTTCTGCTTTGTATTTGAGATGAACCCCAACCTCACATCCAGTTCCCATCACAATATTCTTGACTTATTTTCAGTCGAAGTATCCTTAACTGTAAAAAAAAAAAAAAAAAAATCCATAAAAGAAGTACTTATTTGAAATTAGGCACACCCCCAAATTATTCAGTTATGAGCAGAAATTTGTCAGTAAATGAGAATCTGTGATATAGCATCTTACCCAAGAACCAAAAAACAAAAACGACGACAACAACAACAACAACAAAAAACTGAGTCAGCTCATTAAGTTTTGGAAAATACTGTTGTCAGTATCAATAGTCTCACTTTTCAAAGAAGGAAGAAATCTGGCGTCTACTATCATCCAGAGCACCAAGCAAATAAATTAAATTAGTCTTATTCTGAATGTGAGGCCGGCAGGAACAACAGCACCTTCATATATCTATTATATTGTTGACAAGCTAAACAATACATCTTCATGTCTCCAAAGAAGATGTATGAATTTTTTATGGCTGGTTATTTATTTCCTTCTTTTCTGAATGACAGCTATAGAATCGTTTTCAGAACCATCAAGAACCCCTGAAAGACGAAAACCATGAGGCTCGTGATTCCTGCACCTCTGTTAACAATGGGTATTATTTATTCACAAAATGATGCCCAGGAGGGACAATGACCAGAGTCCAGGCCCTTGAAAACATTACAGCTTCTTTCGAAACTCTGACCTCCAGGGCATAAATTATTAATTCTGGGTGCAGCTATTTCACGGAGTTTGCCAACAGAGGCATGAAACTTACATGCTTTGGTTTTATTCATTTATTTTTATTTTTTTGGTACTGGGGATTGAACTCAGGGGCACTCGACCACTGAGCCACATCCCCAGCCCTTTTCGGTATTTTATTAGAGACAGGGTCTCACTGAGTTACTAAGTGCCTCGCCATTGCTGAGGCTGGCTTTGAATTCATGATCCTCCTGCCTCAGCCTCCCAAGTGCTGGGATTACAGGCGCGTGCCACTGCACCGGGCTGCTTTGGTTTTATTTTTAGCATCACATAGGTGATAAGGGAGAAATCTGAACAACCTGCAGAAAAGACACCCGGCCATGTCTAATACTGGTGGCCCAGCCTTAGGTGTCACTCATTTCCCTCATTCCACTGTTGTATCTGGGCCACTGAGCAAAAAAATGCCCAGGTTTTAATACGATACAGACCCAACATCTAAAATGACCATGAGGATCAAACAGAATCAGGCCTTGATGTCAGGGTACCACTCTTGAAAAAGAGTGCAGAAATCTTAATCTAAAGTGTTGCTTGTGTTTGTGAATTTCCAGAACTTAGCGAGTAAAGTTTCAAGGGACAAATCAGAGGCTATTGCTTACTGGGCAGGAGGAGCTCAAGAACAAATAAATATGTCCAACAACTTTTAGATGGCCCTTGTTTTAGCTTTTTAGCTGCTGTGATTAAAGGATCTGACCAGATCAGCTACAGAGGAGGAAAAGTTGGAGGGCTCACAGTTTCAGAGGTCTTAGTCCACAGGAGGCCGGCTCCATTTCTCGGGGCGCGAGATGAGTCTGAACATCACGGAGGAGCGTGTGGCAGAGGGATGCAGCTCACATCATGGTGATCAAGAAGTAGAGAAAGGGGCTGGGATTGTGGCTCAGCGGTAGAGCGCTCGCCTAGCACGTGGGCGACCCGGGTTCGATCCTCAGCACCACGTACAAATAAAATGCATTGAATAAAATGCATTGTGTACAACTAAAGCAAATAAATTAAAATATTAAAAAAAAAAAAAAGAAGTAGAGAGAGACTCCACTCTCCAGATACAAAATATATACTCCATAGTCACAGCCCAATTCCCATCTCCTCCGGCCACACCCTACCACGTCTGTTAATCCCATCAGGGATTAATTCACTGATTAAGCTAAGGCTATGACCCACTCATTTCTCTTCCAAACCTTCTTGCACTGTCTCACACGTGAGCTTTCGGGGGACACCACAGGTAAACCATAACAGACCTGGTATCTAAGGAAAGCATGTTTAAAAGCAATCACCCTTGCAACAATGCTGGGAAAGGGAAGTCATTATCAACACCCTCCATCTTTCAATCAGAGCAGCAGAGGTCTGTTCTATTTATTCTGTAGTTACAAATGCTGCAAACGGGCTAAACAATGTGACTACTGGTAAACCAGACATCAACATGCTGACAAGGGAGGAGAAAAAAAAAAAAAAAAAAAAAAGCGACAAGCCATCAACTAGCCAAATAAACACTTCGCAACATACCCTGTCAGTCTCTCAAACCATTCATCATTCATGCCACGGCTCAAACTTTTCCTTCTGCTTGAAATCCCTTCCCAACCTCATCTGCCAATCAAAACCTGGTTTCCTTCAAGGCACGTTGCAATGCCAGCCCTCTGATTTTCCTCAGATCTCCCAGTTGGCACCCACCATTCCATTTCTGTCCTCCTGACACTTAATTAGGGCCTCTATTTGCAGCGTGCGTGTCCATCTCGTCTCCAGTTTCCAGTTACCACTGTGCTCCGTCAATGCTTATATTCCTTTGAGTGCCCCCCCACAAAGCCACACTGGTGGTGAGAACAGAGTACAATGAAACAGGGACTTGTTCAAGAGAGACGTGGCACTGGGATCCTAACAAACACTGTTCACCTGCATTTGGTCAGTTCGGTGTGTTAATAGGGGTAAGAGAAAGAGTCATTTGAGATAGGATTTGACATGTTGTGCTACCCCCTCCTTTTTGGATGACTGTAGAAATTTCTTCAAAAATCACCTTTCAGTGGCTGGGAATGTAGCTTAATGGTAGAGTGCTTGCCTAGCATGCATGAGGTTCTGGGTTTGATCCTTAGCACTGCAAAACCAAACAAAACCAAACAAACCAAACACCCTTGCGTCACTGATTTCTGTGTATGTTGAGAAATATTTTAATATTGCCATTTCTTCATGGGAGCCTGAAGTTTACTATGGTGCCACTGCTGTTTGTTCAAAGAAGAAGGGTCAAAGCCGGGCACGGTGGCGCATGCCTGTCATCCCAGCATCCTGAGTTCAAAGCCAGTCTCAGCAGTGGCGAGGCACTTAGCAACTCAGTGAGACCCTGTCTCTAATTAAATATAAAAAAGGGCTGGGGATGTGGCCCAGAGGTTGAGTGCCCCTGAGTTCAATCCCCAGTACAAAAGAAGGAGAAGGAGAAGGGGAAGAAGAGGAAGAGGAGGAGGAGGAGGAGGAAGAGGAGGAGGAAGAAGAAGGGTCAATGCTTGCTTAAAATCAGAAGTATGCCGTGCCCTGACTCTGTTTCTATTAAAAAATACCAACAGAAATGAATCCAGGTTTCCTTTTTTAAAAATATTTTTGAATTGTTGATGGACCTTTATTTTATTCATTTATTCATATGTGGTGCTGAGAATCAAACCCAGTGCCTCACACATGCTAGGCAAGTGCTCTACCACTGAGCCACAACCCCAGCCCCCCAGGTGTCCTTTTAACAAGTAATAACAACAATCATTGTAATCTGTGTTGGGCTTTCTGTGTACAAGGCACTTTTGTGTGCACTGTTTTCCTTATAACATTCTGTTCCTGAATCAGGAACTTTGCTTCTGTCCCACACTTGAAATTTAGAAGGCTGATTCAACAAATCCCTTGTCCTTAGAGAATTAAACACTACTCCTGTTCTACTCTAAAGCAAATTGCCACAGTGCCAGAATAATCTCTAAGACCTTGAATGGGCTTGGCTCAAGTAACACAAAAATGCTGGGCAGCTGGAGAAAGGAAATCTTTCAAGACAGATGAAGAGGTACCCCTCTTCCTGCCCGTTCCTTCTACGCACAACAAACATCACGGAAGAGAAGGACATTGCCAATGCCCTCCGCTAGCGTGAGCTGCTCAACTCGTATGACACTAAAATGCTCAGGAGAGCTAGCATCTGGGAGCCTGATGCTATTTCTCTAATTACCTGGAAGAACTTCAGGCTGATGTCAAAGTCCTGTCATGCCTAAGAGAACAGGGAAGGAGACCCAAGGGATCCTACGGGAAGACTCTGGCACTAAAATGATATTTATGTTCTACAAAAGGGTGTATCTTGTCTCAATCTGACACCCAGAACCCCTCTCCATCTTCACTTTGCTTTTGGGAACTCCCTGGTCCTCTAGAGGTCCCCAAACCAGGAAGCACACCCCTCAAGTACAAAGCCCACTCCCAACAACTCACCCACCCTAGCCTGAGCTCAAATCCAATCCACACCTGGAAGGAGGACAGAGAAAAAAGAAGAGGTGCTCCCTATACCAGGACACTTTGTTTGCCAATTCCAGCTTTACTCTTGTCGAATTATTCTACCTTATTCTCAAAAATGCTGCACGTGTTTAAATGGCTTGGGAAATTGGGACGACGCAAAGTCATAGTCTTTTGCATTATTTGACTTCTAAAAATAATTACTTGACTTTGCATTTGAGGACAAGCATACAAAGGTAAATAGTCATTTCTAAGATCCGCAGGACAATCTTTAAATAGAAGGGTCAATTTACTAGTATATTACTTGCTCTAAGAATTACAGAAGAAAGTAAAGATGGTAGTATTTGTTAAAGAGAGTTCAAATGGACTCATATTATAAGTTCCTAATTATGACAACGCCTATATGGGAATGTATGTATCTTATTCATAACAAACATTTTATCAGTAACTAAAACTTTACAACCCTCATTAAGGTATCTTTTATTCCTCCCAAGGTATACTCTGATACTGACAGTGATACAGTAACTGTGGGCTTGAGCACCTAGCTTTCCTATTGACTTCCACTTACTGAATGGAATTGTAGAACATTCTCTGGTTTGTTTCAGACTGTCAATCAATTCAATGCTTTGGAGAACAGGAGCTCCTCCTTAAGTACAGGGGACTGCTTTACCCACAGCATGTTCTATGGCTCAGGGCTGTTTCCCAGTTTCACTAGCTGATGCCACTGTTTGGAAGAGGAGGCTCTGATGGGTAGTGCTAGAGCATTCTGTCTCATCAAAGATGTTTCCTAATTTCCAAGTCTTCCTGTCTGCAATCAGATGTCCTGACATTTACTGGAAATTTAATGCACTGGATGGAGATAAGTATGGAAGCCTCACAAACTCACCGGGCAGATAAGGATGTGGTCTAAAACTCGACTCCACTCTCCTCTCCAGCTAAAGCACATGAGAGGCCTGCATGCTTCCCCTTTATTTTGTCATTTGATTGCATTCAGGAACGGATTACTTAGACAAGGGTGTTTTAAATCAGGCTTTCACTCTGTGGATAAGACAGAAATCTAAAGCTCAACCAACCATGTTCTCTGTCATCTGAGAGAAAAGAATGTTTTCAAGTACACAAAGATATTTGGGTAAAGTGAATCAAAAACCAATGTCATTGGGCTGGGGCTGGGGCTCAGCGGTAGTGCACTTGCCTGGCATGTGTGAGGCACTGGGTTTAATTCTCAGCACCATGCATAAATTTAAAAAATATTTATCAACAACTAATGTTATATACATGTGTGTGTATGTATATATAAACAATGTTATACATGTAATTCTAAGAAATACACACCTAAACCCAACAGAACCAAAACAAACTACCTTCAAATGATTTAATAACCACTAAGGGAGGACAGCTTGAGAGTGATAAATATTAATTAAGGAAAATCAGATAACGTATTGTATAGGAAGAAGGAGGACTTCAAAACTGTACATGGAAAAAAAAAGAAAAAAAAAAACTGTACACGGAACATTCTTTGTCCAGATACCCACTTTGGAGAGGCCAGGCAGGCTGAGTACTGCCAACTCCAGAGTAACTTACATTTAAATTATTTGTGTGCAAAGCTGTTAACCTACAAAAGTGAAGCCTAGTGACCCTTGGCTTCCTTCTAGCTGCCCTCTTATTGTCTTCATCTGTTAATCAGACCTCTGAGAATGACTGACTGAGGCTACTTATTTAAGATGATGAGCCAGGTTCTATGGCCCGTGCCCTTAATTCCAGCAACTCCGGGGACTAAGGAAGGGGGACCACAAGTTCCATGCCAGTCTTAGCAATTTAGTGAAAACCTATCTCAAAATAAAAAAATAAAAAGGACTGGGGATATAGCTCAGTGGTAAAGGAATGCTCCCTGGTTCTGACTCTAGTACCAAAGGTGAGAAAATCTTACTTAAAGACTCCAAAGTGGACAAAATTGGAATTTCCATTATTCCCCTTTGAACAAATCAATTTTAAATCAAAATTAAAACATTAAGTGTAAGGATAAAAGTCCCCTTGATCACACACCCAATTCTTTCACATCTCCTCCCTGCCAATACAATGCCCTAATAAAAGTAACATTACAATAGCTAACAATGGCATTTTCTATGCTGTGCTAATATCTTATTTAATTTCCACACTTCCTGTTAAAGTGGGTTCAATTATTAGTTCCCTTTTGCAGAGTAGGAAACGCAGCCTCAGTGTACATAAGTGCCTCACCAACTGAGAAACCCATTACTGGTAGTTTGGGACACATCCTTCCAGGTTTTAAGTATGAATCTCTGCAGAGATATGGACACTCATTAAAAATGCAGAGCAAGCCGGGCGCGGTGGCACACGCCTGTAATCCCAGCACTTTGGGAGGCTGAGGCAGGAGGATTGCGAGTTCAAAGCCAGCCTCAGCAATGGGGAGGCACTTAGCAACTCAATGAGACCCTGTCTCTAAATAAAATACAAAAAAGGGCTGGGGATGTGACCCAGTGGACGAGTGCCCCTGAGTTCAATCCCCAGTACCACCAAAAAAAAAAAAAAAAAAAAAATGCAGAGCATTGCTGTTTTATTTAATTAAACAAGCTTAGCTGGATATGGGGGCAAACGCCTGTGATCCCATGACTTAGGAGGCTGAGGCAGGAGGATCAAAAGCCTGAGCCACTTAGTGAGACCCTGTTTCAAAATAAAAAAAAAAAGGGGGGGGGCTGGGGCTATAGTTCAGTAATAGGACTAAGTCCCTGGTACCACAAACCAAAATGACAGCAACCACAACAACAATAACACCCCCCCACACACACACAAAAACAAAACAAAAAACCTTAAATGGATGACATCATGCTAAAAATATCAATACTACAATTTGCATGACATTTCCATAACAGTTTGTATGGTTCTAATTTTTAAAAAATTATTTCCTAGTATGGTAGCACTGTATTATTGTCTGACTCAGAGGCATGATGGTTATTATTATATTTCATGGACAAACAATGCTCTAGTGAATGTCCTGTGTGAACCTCCCCAGGTACCTGGGTACAAGTGCTTGGGTGCAGAGCAAGCTGTGGAAGTGCTGGGTGAGGCCATGTATGTTTAGACTTTCATAGATACTGCCAAACTGCCCTCCATGTTTACCTACTGGTGGTAGGTTTGCCCACCACCAGTAGGCAAATACATATTTTCCTACAACCATGCCAAAATTTGATGTTATCAAACATCAAGTCGTTGCCAATCTAATGGGTGAAGAATGGGATCGTGTATTAATTTGCATTTCGCTGATTACCATTAAAGTTGTATTAGGCAACACCACCCACACAATGAAACAAGACAGTGAGTTAAAGATGGGTAACACAAAAAGATAGAAGCATATGGAACATATTATTTTACTTAAAAATACACAGATGTGTATTTCTTCCCTAATCTCTTGATAGAAGAACCAGGTTTCTCCTTTCAGTAAGGAACCGCCCCACATCGGGTTCACATTAGCCATATCCGTAATGCACATCTGAGAGTCCCTATTTTGGTTTCTTAAGGGAAGTGAGAATGTAGAGACCTTGTGAAATAGTCCGAGTGTTGAATTTAATCTAATTTAACAGCGAGCTTTTAGTAACTTGCCTTCATCAAGATTCTCCAAAGCATTCAATTTAATTTTCACTGAAACAGCTCTTTCCACACTTGTGTTTCATTGGTTTGCATATATTTAACTAAATTACATAATTACAATGACATTCAACCAGTAGAAACTGATTTGGGAACCAGCACATCAGTTCTTGGAAAACACAAAATTAACTATGGGAACAAGAGCAGGGAGGTGTTCCTGAGAGCAGCCCCCCCAGACATCCAGATGAGCCTGGCTTGGGCAGCGGTTTGTGGATGCAGAGAGCTAGTTAAGATGAATATACCCTGTGCTGGGTGTGGTGGTGCACACCTGTAACCCCAGCAACTTGGGAGGCTGCGACAGGAAGATCCCAAGTTTGAGGGCAGCTTCAACAACTAAGTGAGGCTTTAAGCACCTTAACAAGATCCTGTCTCAAAATAAAAAATAAAAAGGACTAGGGATGTAGCTCAGTGGTAAAAAAAAAACCCTGGGTTCAATCCCAAGTATGAAAAAAAAAAAAAAAAGAGCTGGGTATGGTGACGCATGCCTGTAATCCCAGCAACTTGGGGGGCTGACGCAGGAGGAGCACAAGTTCAAAGCCAAAGCCAGCCTCAGCAACTTAGAGAGGTCCCAAGCAACTTAGCATGACCTTGTCTCAAATAAATGAAAAGGGCTGGGGATGTGGTTCATGGTTAAGTGCCCCTGGGTTCAATCCCCAGTATATGAGAGAGAGAGAGAGAGAGAGAGAGAGAGAGAGAGAGAGAGAGAGAGAGAGAGGGCACATTGTACTAGTGATATAGGCCGGTTTTCATATGCTATCTACTGTGAATCAACTGTTTATTTACCTATTTTTTTCTAATGGATTGCCTTTTTTCTAATTATTTACAAGTGTACTTCACCAGTCTCAGATATTAATTCTTTGCCTTTATAACCATTGTAAATATTTTCTCCCAGGCTCTTACCTACCAACTAACTACTTTTTGCAGTCATTCTGTTTTACAAAAGTATCCGATTTTGATGTCATGAAAGAAAAAATGTTTTCTCGACAGCTTCTGTGTTCTGTCTTGTTTAGCGAAACCTCCCTTTGCTAAGATGCTAAACACAATAATCTTCCACCTTTTCTTCTAATACTATTAATAATTGTGTTATCTCCCAGGTTCCAGATGTGGAACTTGAAGTTGAGAAGTTTTAGATATCTGGCCAAAATTATAAACCATGGCAAAGCTGGGGTCTATATTGAGATCTATGTATGTATAATCTTCAAAGCCAGTGCTACTACTTCACAGCACCTTCCTTAAGAAGGAATTAAAGTCTCAAGAGAAGCAAAGTATAATATATGGATGTTAAGCAGTGATGAAAATTGGAATAAATGCAAATCTTTGAATTGAGAGTGCATAAATGATTGGCATATAAATGATTCATCATTAGTCTCAGAAAACCAGCATGATCTCCTCCAGCCACAGAAACTGTGATCACAGGGCCCAAGTGACTGGAGGTCTTAGGCAACTATGAAGCAACAACTGGGTGCTACACACTGTTAGGTACTGGACATTTAACTGTAAGCCAAAATGAGTTTTAGCCTCATGAGTTTACAGTCTAAATGAGGAATGCACATTAAGCAGATTATTCAGAGGTATTCCAAAACAGCTGTGCTGAGTACTGTAGAGGAAAACACAAATGTAATCAGGGAAACTTAAGGAGAACTAGCATAGCTGGTGAGGTCTAGAGGTTTCTCTCAGACAGTGACACATAACAGCCTGTGGTTTTAATAATGAGTAAGAGTGACCCAGGTCAGGTATGGTGGTGCACGCCTATAATCCCAGCAACTTGGGAGGCTGAGGCCGGAGAACCACAAGTTTGAGGCCAGCCTCAGCAATTTTGCAAGACTCTCAACAATTTAGCAAGAAATTGTCTCAAAATTAAAAAGAAAAAAATGGTCTGGGATATAGTTTAGTGGTAAAGTACTCTTGGGTTCTACCCCCATTTAAAAAAATGAAGTCTGGCCGGGCGCGGTGGCACATGCCTGTAATCCCAGCACTTTAGGAGGCTGAGGCAGGAGGATCGCGAGTTCAAAGCCAGCCTCTGCAATGGTTGGAGGCACTTAGCAACTCATTGAGACCCTGTCTCCAAATAAAATACAAAAAAAAAAAAAAAAGGGCTGGGGATATGGCCCAGTGGTCGAGTGCCCCTGAGTTCAATCCCTGGTACCAAAAAAAAAAAATAAAAAAAAAATAAATAAAGTCTGATAATAGTAATTTCTACCATTTATAGTCACTGCTACCTTTCCCTGGACTTTAATGTTGATGTTAAAATATACCCTCATCGTAGGCATGAATCTCTGTCACTAAGTGATACTTTCAGATCCAAATCACATTTATGAATCAACATTTTTTTATCTAGAGTGTTTTCACTTTTAAAGATGACCTAATCTTTTAAAAATGATCTAATCCCTAATATTCACTACAGTATCAAGGAAAATGATAACCTTAAATAGTCTCTGTGCACTGGTTACTATCTGGCCTCTGCTATAGCAGAAATCATAAAGATGAAAACAGCACATAATAGAAACAGGAGTTTAACTGAAGTGGAAATACTTTGCAATATTGCAGGCTTCCTAAAAATACCTTCACTCAATCATGAAAGAAAACAATTCAAGAATAAAATACATACAAAACATAAACAAAAGCTGTTTTACACCAACACAACTGAATAAATATAGATTCTCAATTATTTGTACCCTCTTTTAAGAAATCACCTAATAAGACAGTCCGCTAAATATTTTTTATAGAGATGGAATATTAAGGTATATATTGATTCACATGGAAAAAAGAAAGGTTCCTGGGGCTGGGATTGTGGCTCAGCGGTAGAGCACTCGCCTAGCACGTGCACGGCCCGGGTTCGATCCTCAGCACCACATAAAAATAAACACATTGTGTACAACTAAAGCAAATAAATAAATATTAAAAAAAAAAAAAAGAAAGGTTCCTAACTTCCTATTTCACATCATTACAATTTCCTGCTAACTAACTCAAAACCCACATACCCTTAACACCGTGAGTGACCCTGGGTGGAGACCCATTCTGGAAGTCCATTATTTTCTCTTGAAAGGCAACTTTCTCAATGGCATTACATGCTCAAAGTACCAAAACTTCACCATTCACCTTGACCCGGATAAGAGTTCAAAGAGGGGGAGGGGGAGAAAAAAGCCCCAAATGAACCAAACCTCCTCCCATAAATCTCAATCCGACATCATCTCCCCCTCCCCCGCCCCGCCCAGGCCTTTAGATTTAGAACTTTTAAAACATTAATAAGTGCACTGTATTTTCTGGGGTGCACTCCCATCAAGATTAAAGAAGGGCTTATTCAGACAAACAGGATACAGGAGTAATGGTGCAGCTTCCAGGCAGACTATAAATAACCACAGGGCTTTCAAGAAATCCTGTGCCAGTGTGTGAGTCGCCGCTGAAACATGCAGTGTGGATTTTATTACAATGGTGTCACCAAAATTCATCGTCAAAATGAGAAATTCGATTCTTACCAAGTTTTCTTGGTTCCTGGCTGCTATTTTCTGCTCCTCTTCAGCCCCATTTTTCATGTATTTGACCTCTTCCACTGGTTTGATCCTATACTCATCTGAGTGCCAAAAAAAGAAAACACATCTTATAATTTTTCCCCACAATGATGGAAAAGTGTCAGTTAGAAATGCCCAGTAGCGTAATTTGTTAGACCTTTTCCCCTGCGGCTGTTTCACATGGGGTTCATTTGGAACAATCTAGAAGAGGCTTAACCGGAGTCTTGGATTCTTTTAGGAGGTGCTTTTCTCTGTTGACTGGAGAAAGCTCAGCTAATGACAGTTTGACAGCTTGCTCCTTTCACAGAGAGTAAGTGCTGAGTGGAAACAGGTTATTCTGTCTATTTGGACTATTTGGAACCCACATATACTGAGACACCTCACACAATGGCCCAAGAAGACTCAAGAGAACGTTCTTATTTTTTTCCAAGAACATATCAGTCCAAAATGCCTGTAGCAGCAATTTTCAGCAGTACATCTGGACCTTAATTTCTCTTTTGGAAAAACCTAAAGTATTGTTTAAGACAAAAGAATTGGGATGATGAACAAAACAGACCTTAACAATTGGAAACAGAAGTGTTCTCTCTATGATCCTTATATTAAATTTGAGCATCTGACATTATTTCATTTCTTTATTATTCATTTGATATGCTTCAGGGCTGGGGATGTAGTTTAGTGGTAGAGTGCTAGCCTTGCATGTGTGAGGCCCTGGATTCAATTGCAAAAACAAAAAAAACAAATAATGAACCCCACACATACACTCTCATCTCATCTCTGTAAAGTCACATGTGTGAAAAGCTGCAGTATTTACCAGGTCATCACTTAAGGATGAAAAGTAGAGAAAGGCATAGATGAGACCAAGACTTTGCTACAGCCAGAGAGGGGACACAACTCCCAGATCAATACCTATTACAGAACAAACTCAGGAAAACCCGCAGCTAATGAACTTCTCTAAACAGAGGATTGGTGACAACGGCGATGACATATTCATCAGATTCCCGTCAACAGGAAATGACTGGAACATCCTAAATTCAAAAATAGGTGTGACTTTGAGTCATCTTTAATCCAATTTGTGGGGGGAAAATTCACAAAGTGAAGCATTAGGAACCTTCATCACCAACACACTGACGACTGCCTAGCATATGGTACGGAGCAATGCTTAACTATGATGGACAGCTATGGATCAGTCTGGGCTTTTGTTTAAAAAGTTGGAATGTATTTTCTTATTGCCTATGATTAACTGGGTACAACAGCTATATTCTTACATAACGTCTTGTGTTAGGATTTCTTTTTTTGGTACTGGGGATTGAACTCAGGGGCACTCGACCTCTGGGCCACATCCCTAGCCCCCTTTTTTTTTTTTTTTTTTTGTATTTTATTAGAGACAGGGTCTCACTGAGTTGCTAAGTGCCTCGCCATTGCTGAGGCTGGCTTTGAACTCAGGATCCTCCTGCCTCAGCCTCCCAAGTGCTGGGATTACAGGCATGCGCCACTGCGCCCAGCTTTGCATTAGGATTTCTAATGCCAATTTCTAATGTACTTTCAGGTTTCCTGATGCTACCCCTGAACACATTACCCCTGAAGACATTTGTGATGGTCACATTTCTCCAAACTATGCTCGTCAAGTGTTTCTACAAATCATCGTTAGGAAGGTGGTCCATTTGCATATGTCCACGTAAGGACTCCATGTTCATGACTCCATGTTCGTGATTTTTTTTTCCATCTGACCATTCAAGATAGGTACTGCTGCTGCTTCTTTCCAAAGAAAGTTGAAACTGGTGTGAGATGACAGTAATGAGCCCTTCCAGAATTCCAAATCCCAAATGCATTAACACGTTACCAATGGATTCTGATGAGTAATTACGACACAAAAGGATTTCCCATTCCAACTTTGTATTCAGAAAACAATGAAAGTAAATTAATAATCCTGATCTATTTAATTTAGGATTATTTACTCAGGAGTTGGAAAAACAACTGTTAATTAAAAAAAAAAAAAAAGACGCTAACAAATTATGGCTCCAATACAATTACACAGAAATAAAAATAATGGGTAAAAGAAAGTTAAAAAGAGCCCTCCCAACTTCAGTTGGGTGGGGGGCATTAATATTTGTAGGGGCATAATATTTGTAAATCATGGCTCAGTGAGATAATTACGAATATTTAAGTGAACTCAACTGTGATCTTTAGTTGTTTCTAGTGACACTCTGATGACTTAAATATAACATGTTATTATATATGATACATAAAACACGTCATATTTGTATGTATGTGGAGTGTGTACGTATGTGTCCATATATATAGACGTGTGTATACACACACACACACACACACACACACACACACACACCACAATTCTAGTGGATTCTATTATTTTTGCTTGTAAGACCCAAATCCTCAAATGATATGATTTTAGGGCCTAAGTAGAACCTTGTGAGATCCGGACGTGCTTCTGCATAGCAGGAGGTCTCTTCTCTCCAAAGACTACCACCCTTCGCTGTCCACTGCCCTCTCCCACCTGCCAAGACAAATGAGTACGGATGCCTCCCAGTAGCCGGGCAGGATTCAGTCTTTATTTTCTTATCCCTCCAGGGAACACAACTGAATTGGAAGTAGTGAACTATTAATATTTTCCTAATATTTTTTCTCTGATGAAATGGAAAAAGCTCCCGGCGATGTGACTTTCAAAGTAGCATTCTTCCAAGGGCAAGCTTTTTTTTTTTCTTTTTTCTTTTTACCTCAAGACAGACTCTCCTCCAATTGAGAAAGAAGATAGTTTTGAAAGTGTCCTTAACAATCCCGGCCGGCCAGCCCAGCTGGTATGAGAGGACCCCGATACGACTGGACACAAAGAGAAAACAAACAGCTGGGATGACAAGGCCGGACCATCACGACGGCTCACACGACACACTGCACAAAAATCCATCACAGCCTAAAACCAAAAAGCCGGCGAGACCCTCGGAGAAGCCACAATTTGTACATGGCAAACACTAAAATCTGTCAGATTTCTCAAAGGCCGGTGGTGGGGAATGAAGATGTCCATCTGGGAAGAGACAAAGCGCGTCAACAAAGTGTCACACATTTCCATGGAGATGCAGCTGTCAGCACTGGGGGTTATGATAGCGAGGGGATCGCTATGGAAATCCAGTTTTCCTCTCGTTGGAGGCACAGGGGAATTAATTGGGGACTTTAGGTTCCCTTTATCAGAGCCCACACCAGGAGCAAGGAGGACAGACAGTGTCACCAGCCAGGAGGTCCTTGTAGCAGAACAGTGTGGGGACTTGAATGGGGTGGGCGGCAGGGTTCCTCTTCCTCAGGCTCCCCCACACCTGTGCACCACGGATTTTCTCTTCTTCCTGTTGATCCTGTCAGGTGGCTTATTAAAATGCGCCTCAGGCGCCCGGTAGGTTGACTCCCATTCCCTCCACGTAGTAAACAGTCGCAGGTTGTGCTAGTCAAAATAGATCTGGGGCAAAAGCAAGCAGTGCTGATATTTTTAGCATTTTACCCTGATGTTATAGCAGGGAGGGGCTGGGATTGTTGCAGTCACTGATCAAAAGAAGATGGGTAGGAAGGTGTCAAAGTCGATTTGAATTTTCAC
This sequence comes from Tamias sibiricus, assembly GCA_025594165.1. Classification (NCBI taxonomy): domain Eukaryota; kingdom Metazoa; phylum Chordata; class Mammalia; order Rodentia; family Sciuridae; genus Tamias; species Tamias sibiricus. The sequence goes on along the minus strand of CM046669.1, from coordinate 18,450,085 downwards.
ACACATCCAGCACCTAGCTCCTTCTACTTGATTCTTTCTAAAGTCAGTCCTGTTAATGATAAATGTAACTTGGGAGCAGATCCTCCATCTGTAAAGCCAATGAGTTCTTGCAGCCTCCATTGATAGGCAACACACAGAGAGGGCCAATCCCTTCTTGACCCACTAATGACTCTCAACCATTGGGAAATGGGAATTTGAAGACGTCAAAGATCTGCTAGGAACTAAGATAGTGGTATTTTCTAACAATGAATGCACCTGAAAGGAAACAACACAAACTTCAACATTGGCATGGTCTGCACTTTAGAAAGCATTTCTGCACAGAAACTACATAAAAAGAGATGGTTTTCTGGATTTAAAGGAACTGAGCAATGTCACGAGAAGACAATCACCCTGGACTAGGTCTTGGGAGGAAGTGGGCTTGTGACCCAAACAAGGAAAGAAGGAGAAAGGAAACATTTTCTCTTTACCTGGATGGAAGGCTGGGCCTAGGCCAATATTTTAAATAGGCAAAGTGTGTCTTTGACATCAAACAATCTCCTCTTCTGCCAGGGTCCTAAACCTCTGGATGACCGACCCCTCCTTAGGTTTCCAATGCATCCTGCAGCTTTCCTGGTCCCTCCCCTCGCCTGTCCTGGAGCACCCCACTAAGGCAAGTCTCCAAAGCCCTTTCTCAAACTTCTCTTTTCCCACACGACTTTTTTTTTTTTTTTTTTTTTTTTTTTTTTTTTGGGTACTTGGGATTGAACTCAAGGGCACTCGACCACTGGACCACTGAGCCGCATCCCCAGTCCTATTTTGCATGTTATTTAGAGACAGGGTCTCACTGAGTTGCTCAGTGCCTCGCCTTTGCTGAGGCTGGCTTTGAACTCGAGATCCTCCTGCCTCAGCCTCCGGAGACGCTGGGATCATAGGGACGCGCCACCACGCCTGGCTACCTGACACTGCCTTTTGCGCACAATTAAACGATGATTCTTCTTAAATTAGCAATCTCTGGTGCCCTTCTAGGAGTGCCAGAGAAAGGGGAAAACTGAGGTTGGCTGTGCGCCATGGGAGAGTGTGGATCCAGGGTCCACAGCTACATGTCAGGGCAGGACGGTCACCACTGGGCAGGCCAGGCACACCCAACCTTTAGCCTCTGGCGGTTGCTGGCTTCCTGGATGGGTGGGTTGCTGCTTTCGATCAAATTCAGAAAAAACTCAGCTAATGTCTGTCCCTTCCTTCCTTCTTCCCACGCCCTCCCTCCCTCCCTTCCTTTCATTCTTCCCTTTCTGTCTTCCTTCCTCCTTCTCTCCCTTTTTCCATCCAGGGTTCGTGAATGTCAGCTTGGGAATGATGGAGCTGGGATCCAGGCGGTGTGACTTCCAAGCTCACATGGTCAACCACTCTATCACCGTGTCACCGTTTTATACTGGTCTCTCTTAACATCCTAAATCTCCAAAGTGCATTTTTTAAAAAAAATATTTATTTATTTACTTTAGTTGTACACAATGCAATGCATTTATGTTTACACGGTGCTGAGGATCAAACCCGGGCCGCGCACGTGCGAGGCGAGCGCTCTGCCGCTGAGCCACAACCCCAGCCCCTCCAAAGTGCATTTTTATACTCCTCATTATTTCTAGCAATATGCCAGTAACTAACATTTGCTTGACTGAAGAGAAGTTTAACAGCAGAGAATAATTAGTTCAGGCTTTGATGGTATCTGGGGGTCCAGGCCTGGTTCCCCTCTCATCGATCCTCACCTGCAAAGCCTCTCTCAGTGCAGACTAAGCACCTCCGATGGGCTGGGCTCCCTGAGAAGCCACAGGAGAAGCAGGGGCCATGCAGGAGGCCAGGAAACAGGACCCACGGAGAACCAGCCCTCTCAGGGGACAGCTCCTTCCCTGGGTGCCACATCCTGCTCAGAGCACACTCAGCATAGCCGATGGGCCATGTGTCACTGCCACAGTTCACCAGGACAGATTCTAAATTTGGAACAAACTCACACACAGAGTAGACACCCAGTTGAAGACCCTCATAAAACCTCGCCCCTTCCCCGAGGCCCGCAGTCCCTTCCCGGTAATGAAGGTCAGCAAACTTGTTGGAAATGACGTGGTCAGCTCCGATGTGGTAATTACCACTGAGCAATTTCTAGGATAATTCTAAACTGCCTCTTTTTAATGTTCTGAACATGTCTCAGACAAGGCTTTGGCACATTCAGTATCGCATAACTCAGTTCTTTTCAGTGTTTGTTTCAAATCAAACTAATGAAGGAGAACTAATTCCAAAATAAGATTGTTTGACACATTAAATTTTAATCATCGAAAAATCTAAGTTGCTAAAAAATAACAAGCAGGAAAATTATACTTTTAGACTTTAAATCTATGGAGATTGGGCACGAGAGGTGCCCTCCCCCCATTTCTACTAGAGGAGATACAGGGATTGTAGATATTTTCGTTCAGCCCCATTTATGACCGCATAATCCAAATGTTGATGTCACCACCACAACAACAGTTCTCCTAGGCCTTTGAGGTCTTCATTGACAGTAAAACCCAACGCTTATTTACATTTGAATAGGAGATAAACAAAGCCAGATACAAAGGCCTGGTGGCATCACCTGCTGTTGTTTTGGGTGCTTGCTACAGCTTGAATGGTGGTGTCCCCTCCAAAGTTCATGTGGAACTTAATTCCCACTGCGAGGGTATTGAGAGGTGTGGCCTTTGGGACATGGGATTGGTGCCATTATAAAATGATGGCGTTTTGGTTTTGGTCTAGAATGTTCCCTGAAAGCTCAGGTGTTGAAGACTTGGTCCTCAGTACAGCAATATCCAGAGGGAGGGGCTTTTGCAAAGTGATTGGATCATCAGGGCTCAGACCTCAGGGGTGCAGTGACCCACTGAGAGCTGAATGCACTCCTGGGAGTGGCGGAGGCTGCAGGCAGGTGGGGCAGGGTTAGAGGAAGTAGGTCACTGGGGGCAAGGCCTTGGATCATTTCTTGTCCCTGGCCCCTCTCTTTCTCTCTGTTTTTCTGGGCTACCAGGAGCTTAGCAGCCTTCCTCTACCACACCCTTCCTCCACGATGCTTGGTCTCGCCCAGGCCCAACACAATGGAGCAGCCGACCATGGGCTGGAACCTCTGAAACCACGAGCCAAAATAAACTTCTCCTTCTTTACGTTTTTATAGCAGATATTTTGGTCACAGTGAGCAAAGCTGACTAACAAATGGCTTGAGGAATGAGATCACCCCTGTAGTCTACCGGCTGGGTTCTTACACAGTAGGAAGGTCTTCATGGTGCCAAATGCTATGCCTTGATCTTGGGCTTCCCAGCTTCCAGAATTATGAGAAACAAATCTTTGTTGTCTATAAAGTACCCAGTCTGTGGTATTTTGCTATAGCAGCACAAAAGGACTAAGAGAGTGGTGTAAGACCCATTTCACTAATAAAGGTTATTATCCTTTTAAAAAATATATACAATGAATTGAAGGGTAAAAATGGCATCTAATTTTTGTTTTAGTTTGATGTTTTAAAATTTACTAGTGACACTGGATACTTTTCCCATGTGCTGATCATTCATCTGGACTTCTTTGTGCCTCTCTTCCTATCCTTTGCCCTTTATTTCTTAGAGGAGTTGCAGCATTTTTCTTATTGACTACTATGAGCTCTCTGTACATAACACCACTTTGTGGATGCCCTTCTGGTCCAAATACGTCTGAACAAAATCCTCTTGGTTTGATTCTGGGTATAAAGATGGAGGGAGAGATCTACTTTCTGACCTTGAGTCAAGTGCTGGGCTAGCCCCTGTCATCCTTGTGTGCCTCTCTTTCCTTACTTCAACAATATTTACTGAGCACCTACTACATGCCAGAGACATTGCTCCGTCCTGGAGCTATAGCTAGGAAAAGGAAGCCATCCTGTTCTGAAGGTGCTCACAACCAGCGGGGAGGACAAATGAAGACAAGCAAGTGCAGGCCAGAGCGTCCTCGGCCGGCCGTGAGAAGCACGCGAGCGGGGTGGTGGCTGTGCAGTGGAGAGCAGGGACCCTGGGTTGGGGTAGGGCGAGTCCTGGAGGCAGTGACCAACTTCAGTTCCTCAGGACTGAGGAAGACGGGTGCTTGGGAAAGGGACTGGTGCACGGCTCAGCAAGGGGACAGTGAGTTCAAAGACGGAGAGAGCGTGGCAACCGAGGAAGTGTAAGCAACTGAGCGTGGAAGACACAGGGAAGTCCCGCGGGTGCAGAGAGAGGTCAGGGACAGGTCCAGCCAAAGAGCCTGGTGACAGGACTCAGCCAGAGCCCAAGCCCTGAAGCCACTGGTGCAGGCTACGGCTCTGCCCTTGGTGCCTGCCCATCTCCTCTGGACACACCCCGGCTGGCCTGGCCCGGGCCTGTGGATGGTGGGGTCCCTTAGCATTCTTAGGACCTAGTTCCTGCTTTTGAGAGGGCAAGATGAGCAGTGCCTTCGGCTCCATGGAGGAGAGGGCGACTTTAGGCCTCAGAGGTTCCACAGAGGACCAAAAATGACAAATCCTCTCACCACAGCACCTTGAATAATTAAGAGTGGACCCGCAGGCCTCCTTCCTGAGTCATTCCATCATCCCAGAGGCCAGACAAGACACTTCCTTCCTTCATTTGGGGTTCATCATTCAGTGACCAAAGAACTATGAGCCAGTCCTTCAGGACCCAGAACATTCGTCTTCTGACAGACTCTGACAAAAGGCACCAGCAGATGCAGAGCCAGCCTGGATTCCTCTGGGAACGCGCACTCGGGTCCAAGGGCCGGACGATGACCGTGGGGCTGCTTCCACCCTGAGCAGTGACAACTGCCAGTCACGAAGCAGAACGGGGGACCGGGGAAGCAGACCGCGCCCAGCACCCCCCCAGAGTCTCCTCCCAGAGCTGGTGTGAAGGAGCCTCTAATCAAGGAGATAGCTAAAGACTGCGGTTAGCTGAGAGCCATAGAAGATGTTCTAGTTTCCACCTGGTGTTAATACATTATTCAAAGAATCTCTGTATGCCCGTGAACACTGCGTGACGCACCTGTAAGCTCGAGCTGGAAGCACGTGTCCTTGTTAAAGCTGTATGTATATAACTGGGTGAGGTTGGGTAGAGTGTGAGGGAAGAAGGAGGAGGAGGAGGAGGAGGAAAGGGAGGAGGGGGAGGAGAGGAGGAGGGGAAGGAGGGGGAGGAGGAGGAGGGGGAGGAGGAGGAGGGGGGGAGGGGAAGGAGGAGGAGGGGGGGAGGAGGGGGAGGAGGAGGAGGGGGGGGAGGAGGAGGGGGAGGAGGGGGAGGAGGAGGAGGAGGAGGGGAGGAGGAGGAGGAGGAGGAGGGGGAGGGGGGAGGAGGAGGAGGGGGGAGGAGGAGGAGGGGAAGGGGGAGGAGGAGGAGGGGGAGGAGGGGGAGGAGGAGGAGGGGGAGGGGGAGGAGGAGGAGGAGGAGGAGGAGGAGGGAGGAGGAGGAGGGGGAGGAGGAGGAGGGGAGGGGAGGAGGGGGAGGGGAGGAGGGGGAGGAGGGGGGAGGAGGAGGGGGAGGAGGGGGGAGGAGGGAGGAGGGGGAGGAGGGGGGAGGAGGAGGAGGAGGAGGAGGAGGAGGGGAGGAGGAGGAGGGAGGGGGAGGGGAGGAGGGGGAGGAGGAGGAGGAGGTTGGAGTTAGAGTGTTTGGAGTGATTGCTGGAGCCGGAGAGAGAAGAAGAATAAAAGACCTTTTTTCATTTTCATCCTGCCTCCGAATTTTCCTGCGGCGTTCGTTGCTCCAGGCGGCTTCCGCTTCAGGCAGCAGCACTGGTGCTCACCCAGTGCCCACCTGCCAGGGCTCTCGACAGGTCAGAGGTCAGCTACACCCTGTCTGCTGTTCCTCGCGGGGCTCCTGCTCCCCTAGATGGCCACTGGGGATCAAAACCTGTCCAGGCATCATGCTGTCCCCTGTTTGGGCTCCCTCCTCCCCAGGGTCCCATGAGGCAGTGTTCTAAGTCCCCATTACAGCTGCAGGGACGGTGGCCAGGTTAGGGGACAGACAGATGCCAATAGTGGGAACACGAGGTCAAGGGGTGAGTCTATAAAATGGGCCCCACTGTGCTGACCCCCACATGCTTTCTTTTCCAAGAAGCAATTTACCTACAGTCCTGTCATAAGTGGACAGGACATGTCACATTCCTGGGCAAACTACTTGTTCTCTGCAGGAGAAATGCAGACCCAAGAAGAGGAACTCAAGTTCCTCTGAAGGGGAGAGACTGTTGTGACCCTTTTCAAAGACCAGATACTGGAACTCAGTGAGATAAGGACAATTCCTCCTAACCATAAAATCTATGAATTTAAGATCTAACAATTTTTGGTGAAGAATTCAATTAGAACAGGTCAGCATGGGCCAAAGTGACTTTAGAGTTGCTGTGGCAGTGGGGACTTGAAAATCGGAGGTCACCCTGCTGTCAGTCAAAAGTGAAGAGGTGGACCTGGGCAGGACTCTCCAGAATCTTCTCTGGGACCCCCAATAAAACTGGAGTGTAGGAGAGGCACCTCGTCCCTCTCCTCTTTGAGGGGACCCACTCTCTCTCTCGAGAGCATCCCCTTTCCCTTTTCCTGTCCCTTCAATTGAAAAACTCATTCTTGTTACTCTGAGTGACACATCTGAAATCTTTCTGACTTGATCACAAGAACTGGGGCTTGAATGGGGGGGTCTTCATGCTGCCTCAGTTTCCCAGAAGGCCCCAGCTCTGTAATGGCCACGTGGCAGTGCTGGGTTCAAGCTCAGGCTGGCCTGAGTCCAACCCCAGATCTCTCAACCACCACATCAGTCCTTGTTGTTTTAAACCACAAAACATAGGAATCTTTTCTTCAGGGCATGATATAGGCATTAGATATATAAATGGATTCAGAAAGGATCTGGGCAAATTTATAAACCACAGAGATATGAAGAAGAGCTAGGAGTGCATCTGACCTTCATGGATACCACCAGGAAAGCCGTCATCTCCTCCCTGGTCAAGCCAGGCGTGGTGGCGCACGCCTGTAATTCCAGCACCTGGGAGGCTGAGGCAGGAGGATCGCGAGTTCAAAGCCAGCCTCAGCCGTGGCGAGGCACTTAGCAACTCAGTGAGACCCTGTCTCTAATAAAATACAAAAAAGAGCTGGGAATGTGACCCAGTGGTCAAGTGCCCCTGAGTTCAATCCCTAGTACACCCCCCCCCCCCAAAAAAAAAAAAAAAAAAAAAAGAAAAAAAGAAAAGAAAGAAATACTCCCTGGTCAAGTCTTAACCAGTGGAAGAATGTCATTCCTGACCTACTTATGTGAGGGACCACAAGCCATTTGAAGTCAGTGCTACAGAGTGCCCTTCTCTGGTATCTGATATCTGCACCTAACAGCAGAAAACTGAAGCGTTCCTCTGCTATACAATAGCTAACACAATGTCTGTGGAAAACCTTGCTGTCTTAAGAGGTAATTGTGTTTGCCGGGCGTGGTGGCGCGTGCCTGTAATCCCAGCACTTGGGAGGCTGAGGCAGGAGGATCGCGAGTTCAAAGCCAGCCTCAGCAAAAGCGAGGCGCTAAGCAACTCAGTGAGACCCTGTCTCTAAATAAAATACCAAATAGGGCTGAGGATGTGGCTCAGTGGTGGAGTGCGCCTGAGTTCAATCCTCTGTACCAAAAAAAAATAAAATAAAATAAACCTTTTCAGATCAGGCATTTAACAGACACACACACACACACACACACACACACACACACACACACACACACACACGACAGACGGAGCATCCCTTATCCAAAAATCACAAATCTAAAACTTTCAGAGCACTGACATTTTGCCACAAGTGGAAAATTCTACACCATGGAATTTTGTTTCATGCATTAAGTGATTAAAAATATTGCATGAAGTTACCAAACCACCTCAGGCTACGTGTACAAAGGGTACATGAAACATAAATAAACTTCCCATGTAGACTTGGGTCCCATCCCCAGGACATCTCATTATGTATATGCAAATATTCCCAAATCCAAAAGAATCCAAATTCTGAAACCCTTCTAATTCTTCTGCTCTCAAGCATTTCAGATAAAGGACACTATATATACATATGTAGTGCAAGCAGTGGTATTCTTTTTTAGGGCAAACTATACAGCAGTAATAGAAAATATGAAAAGACACTAACACAGTTTCGCACATGCCCTCCTTTGTAGATAAAATTATACAACTCCAGCGTCATCAGGGGGCTCTGAAACATGAGTTCTTTTCCCAGGACTGGCAATAAATTTCTGCTGCTTCATCTGTAGTCACTTCTTCACTGTCCCCCTGCCCCCACCCCCCCCACACACACACCAGTGGTCATGAATCTACAGGATGGCTGGTTAGGATCAGGAAATGACAGGATCGTTTCAGAAGCTCCTGTTCACTCAAACATTCAACCATTTGGGCAAAGGGGTGTGTGTGTGTATGTGTGTGTGTGCACATGCGCACGCACCTGTGTTGAAAAAGAAGCACATCTTTTTTTTTAATATTTATTTATTTGCTTTAGTTGTACACAATGCCTTTATTTTTACGTGGTGCTGAGGATCGAACCTGGGCCACGCACGTGCTAGGCGAGCGCTCTACCGCTGAGCCACGACCCCAGCCCAGAAGCACATCTTAACGATCTCAATGTCCATCTGCCTTCATTCCTTTAATTGAGTTCTGACTTCAGTGAATTTCTGGTAAAGATTATCAGCACCCAGCATCCCAGGACCTCACCCCCCCCCCCCCCGGCCCCACCCCCCAGCCACCGTGCAGAGGAGTGCTGTGGCCAGATGGGCCAGGGGGCTTTTGTGATGCAGATTGGAAGGGGTGAGGTGAGCTGAGAACCAGCAGCCAGGATTGTCACGGGAAGAGCTAATGAGGGGAGAAGAACTGAGCCAGCTAGAAGCAGGCGACCCTGAGCAGGCTGGGCTGGAGGGAGAGTTGGGGAGATTAGAGAGAAGAGAGGATGTTTGAGGTACAGTCAAAAGAAAGAGAAGCAGACAAGAAGTCGCCAGAAAGGCAAGAGAGAGACAGATTCACAGAGGGTAGATTTCAGTACTCCCGCTCTGTGGTCTATGAACGAGATGCCCCTTTGGGTTTTTGGAGATAACTCGGTAAACATTTAAATCACTTTTCAAGGGTATCCAGGGTTTCCTTGAAGATGTCTCTGCAGGGAAGCTGGCTTCCAGGGGGCCTGACTGTGGCTGGGTTATGCAACTGTTAGATTTCGGTGGCAGCGATGTCATTAACAAGAGCTTGAAGAAATGGATGGTGGCATTTTCAGCTCCAGTAGTTCCCTAGTAGAAGCGCTACCGCTGCATATGCAAACTGGAAAAACACACCTGAAATCTACTTTGTGGGGGAAACGGTGCAGTTTCTCTACTTGTGAAAAACATGCACGACCGGGTTCCAGGGCAGATCTCCCGGCAGCAGGGCGCTGGGGGGCGGGGGGCTGGCGCACTCTGCCCAGTGGGGGAGGCAGAGGCTCTGCTCTCTGACAAGCCGGTGCCTCTTCCCACAAGAGCTTCATTCGCATAAAACAAAAGATCATTTCCAATTGATGGGAATCGTCAAGTTATTTGCCCCTCTGAGACTAACGTGTGTTCCGAGGGGACCGAGAGGACCTCTCTGGGAAGGGTGCCTTGTGGGAGCGCTGGGAGCGCTCGAGCTCCCTGGTAGCTTAATGGTGAGCGGTGCGTGTCCAAGAACACGCTGCTGCACCCCAGCGGGTCTGAGCCAGTCTATTTTAGTAGCACATTCTGCTCAATTTGTTTGCAGGAGATGGTGGCTGCTCTGAATAGTTCTCTCTGGGCGAGAGGGAATGAGGAGTCATTCAAGTAAATTCAGATCAAGCATGGAGTAGCAATTGCCACTCGGGCTCTGTCCTGAGAGCCCTAGGACCTGAGCTGATGGAGAGAGAGGTGGTCCTTAGGAACCCAGGCCCACCATCTATTTGTAAGCTATTGAAAGCTATTGAAATGCAGATTAAGAAATCCTGAAAATTCTGAAACCTGACCTTCCATGCTGCTTCCCCTAAAGGGATGTGTAGTAACAGAACAGAACATAACAGAACAGAACTGTAATGTCTAAGATTTTGGATTATTTCAATCAGGCATCTTCAAATTACAAATAGAGTCTAAAAAGATCCCTACAGCAGGGCTTGGTGGCACACACCTGTAATCCCAGCTGCTAGGGGAGGTCAAGGCAGGAGGGTCACAAGTTGGAGGCCAGCCTCAACAATTCAGTGAGAACCTGTCTCAAAATGAAAAAACAAAAAGGGCTGGGGGTATAGCTCAGTGGTAGAGCACTCCTGGGCTCAATCCTCAGTACTACAAAGGAAAAAAAATTAAAAAGAAAAAACAACAAAATAAAGGCCAACATAATTCTACGCAAACAGGCAAGGGGAGAGACTGGAAGACAGCCACAGCACCTTGCCACATCTTCTCCGCTGCCTTCTCACAAGAGGAGATTTATCCTTCTGAGATGCTACTTGCACCCCAAAGCCTGAGTCAGGTAAAATCCCAGAGTGTTCAATTGTGATGCAGGAATCTGGACTTGACCCAAAGTTTCTCCTGCTTGGTTTACATCTGAATCTGCACGGAGGAGTAAAAGGAGGCCCTTCCCTTAGGAAGCCAGTGGGTCAACAAGGCTCCCCCGCCCCTGCAGGGTCTGACAGAGCACTCTGGGGGTCACAGCAGCACATACTCTGAGCTATCTTCCAAACAATAAGGGGACGAATTGCAGGCTCAGTGCCTTTTATACCCCCCACCAACCGCGTGCACCTGTTTCCAGAAACAGTGAATATGGCCACTTGAGGCAACTGACCCCTACAGAGCAGGTCAGTTGTCCACTTCTCCTTTCAGCCTGGAGTCTTCCCTATGGCAGGACTTCAGCCTCTCTCTCTCTCTCTCTCTCTCTCTTTCTCTCTCTCTCTCTCTGTACTGGAGGGTTGAACTCACGCGGTGTTTTATCGCTGAGCTGCATCCCCAGCCTTTTTGACTTTTTATTTTTTGAGACAGGTTCTCGCTAAATTGCTGAGCCTGACCTCGAATTTGTGATCCTCCTGCCTCAGCCTCCCAAGTCTCAGGGATTACAGGCAGGCACCACCACACCTGGTTTAGCATCCCCTAACTGGGGAGCGGGAACATTGTGTCTCCTTGGGGATGTTCTATGGGTGGGCCTGGTCTTAGCTCACCAAAACCTCATTCTAATCACCCCTCTATCACCTGCTCCCTTTTCTACCCATTCTGGTTGGCCATTGGACTATTTTCACAATTTCATCTTCCAGGATATATCAGTTTCCTCTTCTATTCTTCTGACAATCTAAGGAGGCAAATCAAACCTTCAAAATCCAATTTTCTACAAAAAAAGGAGTGCATCTGACAGGAAGCGTATGCATTTACCATACTTTACTACGGGGGATTTTATTCCCCCTTCTAGAACATTCTGCTGGGTATAAAAGAGCATCATTTGCTAAGCACCCTGAAAACTACATGCTACTCTAAGGTGAATGTGGTAGTGGGAGAATTGTACTGGACTCACTTCTTTCCTTAAAAGGTAACAATGCTGAAGGAGCCCCAATTAGGAAGGGCTATTGCGGCTAGCTGGAAGCCATAAGTTCCACCTGATATGTATGTGACGAACCTGTAAATGCATGTGAGGCACCTGCAAAGCTAAAGGTATATAACCGGGTGAAAGCGGTTGGAGTTAGGAGAACGGAGAACGAATTCATTCAGTCAGTCGTGCAGTCGCTCGGTCGGTCAGAAGAAGAGTTCGGGTCGGAGAAGAAGAAAAGAATCAGAGCGGCCAGAACGTAGGCAGAGCGGTTACAGAAGAAGTAATGGCTGGTCAGAGTTAGGCCAAGGCTCCCGAGGAATAAAGAAGAGAGAAGAAAGAAGAAAGAAGAAAGAAGCTCTAAAAAATAATCTTTCTCTAAGCTAAGCTCTCTCTATCTTTCTTTCTCTCTCTCTAAGCTAAGAAGACAAGAAGAAAAGCTCTCTCTAATCTTTCTCTCTAAAAATCTTTCTTTCCCTCTCTAAGCTCTCTCTAAGAAAGTAGAAGTAAAAGTAGTAATAGCTTTACTCTGCCTCCGAGTTTTTCTCCCGCAGCGCTGTGGCTGGCCATGACAGGCAGCTTACACAATGCAACTGGGAAAAGAAAAGAGAGTCCCAGTAGGGAATCCTCGGGCTTGGTTTGCCTCCACAGAAAGCTATGCCTTTTTTTAGACATGGGTCTCTCCAGTTGTATGAGGCTATGGAGAATGGGTCTGAAGTGAAGAGGACAGGAACAGGGACCAAGGCTCAGAGTGGGTCCTAGAGGGAAGAAACTGGAGCCCAGAGTCCCAGGAAGAACCAGAGTGCAGGAATGAAGGCTACCACATCCAGGAAGGAAGAGCCTACCACGGGAAGGGAGGCGAGACCAGGAACACACCTCTTCAGACACCCCAGCCCTCACCCACACCTTAAATTTGAGCCAACAAGGCAAGTCTGAAAGTCCCTTTCCACACTCGGGTTGAATGAAAATGATTTCTGGGAGATAAGATGAAAGGCTGAAAATAGCCTCTTATCCCAGGAGGTTCTGGGGACCAGGAGTCCCTGCGCCTGCGCCAGCCCTGGGCCTGTGCTGAGAGCATCAGTATCAGCACCTCTCTTGACATCAGAGCGAGCAGAGGACTTCACCTCAGGAAGGTAAAAGTCCAAGACAGAAAGCGGTAATGCAGAATTTGGACCCTGTCAACCCTGCAGCCCACCTTAGCAAGGCTGTGTTGCAAACCTCAATACACTGTTGCCTCTGAACACAAAACCAAGGAGGAGCTTAACTCCCACCTGCCTCTCCCACCCCTAGATGAGAAAGCCATGGGCCAGGTGTGCTCTGAGGAGGCTCATACCTAACCAAACCGTCCTCCAAACAAATTCCAGCTCTGACCCGGGTTCACCACCTCCACCAATCCCCCCACCCAGTCCAGACCCCACATGGCTCGCGGGACCACAGGACCAGCTTCTAGCTGGTCACCAGCTTCACTCCTGCTGCCCACAGTTGATTCCCTGCACAGCAACCAAAGCAAACCTTTAACATTTTATTTTTTATTTCTGAGTGACACATAATTATACATATTTGTTGGACACTATGCGATGTTTGGGTACATGTGTGCACAGTGTAATGATCAAATCAGGGTAGTTAGCATTTCTGCCACTTTAAACACTTCAGTTCTCTGTGGCGAGAACATTCAAAATCGCAGCTATTTTGAAACCTGCAGGACATTATTGTTAGCCACAGTCACCCCGCTGAGTAGCAGAACACCAGACCTTCTGCCTCCTGTGTGGCTATAAACTGCACCTGTAAACAGATCCCTCCCCATCCCCAGTGATCCTTTAAATTAAAAGTCAAGCCAGATTACATCCTCTCCAAACCCTCTCCTGACATTACATTTGGAACAGAATCCAGAGTCCTCCGGAGCCCTGGCTGCCTTTCTGTGTTTATCACCAGAGAAACTCTCCAGGCACAAGGGCCTCCAGCCTCCAGCCTCCAGCTTCCTCCTTGGAACCCCCAGCTGGCTCTGCCCGGGCAACACTCTATTCCCAGGAGCTCTTGGGGCTTGCAGGCTTCCTCTAGAACCTGGAAAAGTCAACTCCTCCACTCCAATGGGCCTTTTCTGAGAGACAAATCTAAAATAGCCATCCTGTCACCAGCCGTCCCCTTTCCATTATCCTCCATGTCCTTATCTCTGCCTGGCCATACTGTCTGACCCTCTGGCTACTGGCCAGCTCACCCCCCAGGATGTAAGTGAAATGATGGTCTTATGACAAGTCCCATCCCCTAGTAAAAGCCAGTTTATAGTACTTGTTCAATATTTCTTGACTAAATAACTGTGACTTTCAGACTTCTATCAGAGCTAAAAGCATAATGTTTTTCATTTGAAAACTCTGCTATTTAACAGCTGCCTCTGAGGAAACAGGGCAAGAAACAAAGGAGAAAAGCCCCCCTCAAAACTCTTAAGCATCTACAAATGAAGAGATGGGTCTTGAGTGAAAGAAGGCCATGAGAACTGAAAGACTAATAAAGAAAATTATGCTACAGGGACGACACAGTCAATGCAAAACCGCTTACTGCAACATTAAAAATGAAATCCCACTGTACACATTACCCAACAATTTCTTCTGTGGTTACAGATCAAAATCAGCAGTGACATTTACACACCGAGGCATGGATATCTGTAGCTGGAAGGAAATTCAAATGCAATGGAGCTCATCTAGGATGCGGGTTTCCAAATGGAAATGAAACGCGGTCTAAATAGAGATTTGTACCTGGGTGGCTTTGTTTCACAACTTGAAGAAATTCCTTAGCTTTGGAGGTGTGCTGTTTTAACACTAGGCCTTTTTATTTCACCCTTCATCTTTTGCTTTCAATTCGTAAAAGCTATTCCCATGAGCTTCTAAAAATATACTCTAAATAAAAGTTTAAATGTCCATGTACTTCATAACTTCAAACATGAGCTATCACTAGTAAGGAAGAGGACTATAAGCTGCATTCCCTCGTCTCTCTCTACTGGCCCTTCTTTCTAAATTTTATGCAACCTTTTAAAAATCATTAGACTAGGGGCTGGGGTTGTGGCTCAGCAGCAGAGCACTCGCCTCGCACGTGTGCGGCCCGGGTTCGATCCTCAGCACCACGTAAAAACATAAATGCATTGCATTGTGTACAACTAAAGTAAATAAATAAATATTTAAAAAAAATCATTAGACTATTTGTATATATAGTTTAAACATTCCTTGTTAGTTATGTTAGCATACATATATACATATAATATATATTTTTTTAAATATACATACAGTCAAAAAACTATTATCACTTTCATATCCTTTATTATCTTTATTTAGAATTTTACTTTCAATAAGTTTGGGGGTTTTTGTTTGTTTTTATTTTTATTTATTTTATTTATTTTATTTTTTGTACTGGGGATTGAATCCAGGGGTGCTCTACCACTGAGCTGCAGCCCTAGCCCTTCTTATTTTTATTTTGAGACTAAATTGTTGGGGCTGGCCTTGAACTTGCAATCCTCTTGTCTTGGTCTCTTGAGTCACTGGATTACAGGAATGTGCCATCACTCCAAGCCTAGCTCAGAAACTTTGAAAGCCACAGTAGGCACTGATGATACTTCTTTGTAATTCTTACAAGGAATAAACTGTATCATCAAGCAATCAACACTTCAGTAGACTTTGGGCCACAAAGCCGTTGACATTTGAAAACTACTACCAATGTCATTTTTCCAAAAAACAATCCTCATGACATTATCACATATGTGTCTTTCCAAAGGTCCTGTGACTGGAGAGAAACAGACCACCCAGGGGAGTGAACTGTCCACTGTCTGGGGCACAGGTGAAATGAAGCACTCAACACTCCAGCAGTGATCACCCACTTTAACCCTCACTCCCAAAGAGAAACAGAAGCTCCCAGCCACTCACCAGCAGCTCTGTTCCTCCTTGGCAGAATCCACACACGACCCAGATCTACAGCTGCTAAGTCATTGGGCTTCAGGCTTACCAGACAGTGGCCATTTGATTTTTATTTATTGATTCTTTTTTTAAATTTGTTTGTTTTGTGATGGTGGGGATTGAACCCAGGGCCTCCCACATGCTAGACAAGTACTCTACTACTGAGCTCCATCCTCAGTCCTTTGTATTTTATTTTGAGACAGGGTCTTGCTAAGTTGCTGAGGCTGGCCTCCAACGTGTGATCCTCCTGCCTCTGCCCTGCAAGTACCTGGGATTACAGGTGTGTGCCATGGCGCCGGGTTTGTCCTCAGATCTTATGCAACCTTTTGTGTACAGGGTTGAAAATAGGTAAAGTAAAGCAAAACTGCCTAACCAATGTACTGTGGTAAGCAAAGTCAGAGCCTTGAAGTTCACTGTCATTCAGTGATTTCTGGCACTGAGGGTGGCCCTGGGAGGCACAGACCAAAGAAAAGCTGCTAT
The DNA here is from genome assembly GCA_025594165.1 of Tamias sibiricus. Lineage (NCBI taxonomy): Eukaryota > Metazoa > Chordata > Mammalia > Rodentia > Sciuridae > Tamias > Tamias sibiricus. Next base: position 18,434,162 of record CM046669.1, on the reverse strand, counting down.
CAGTAATCACTCCTAATGGTTCATTAGTTCAAAACCAAGGGCAAGTACTATGGGCAGCAAACAAATAACAATGCAGAACAGAGGTTTTTTCTTAATAAACCAGGGTCTCAACTACACTGCTCTTTTAACAACACAGGCAATGATTTTAAGAAAGAACTTGCATATAACGTTGCAAGACATAGAGATTTGGGGACTACCCTGACAGGTTTCTCATTTGTAAAACTGTAATTTACTTTGTAAAATGTAATGAAGATTTAAGGAATTAATAAATAATAGAACACTTAAAATAGTGCCTGGCATATAAAAAGTACTAAACAAACAAACAACAGTTTGGAAACGTCTCTAAGTCATTTTCTTATAAATAACACATTTTCATCTTTGCAGAGGTAAAATTCACCCCAGTGATTTTTTTTTTTTTTTTTTTTTTTTAAAGGTTTGCAATTCCTAAAACACCATCCTCTAGCAAAGGAGATGTGGAACGCTTGGGAAGTGAGAAAGCAGCACAAGGGCGCAAGCTGACGGGCACCAAGAGAGACAATCTTTACTCACCTTTCCTGGTCAGCACCTGGAGGCTTCTGCACTCACGCACATAACCACTGTATACACATTCTCACTTAATAAATGAATTATTCTCTATATATTTCATAACCAGTTTTTTCCCCCATTTTCCATTAGCATTAAAAATATTATTTGCATTTTTAATGCAATGAAGCCAATTAAAAACCCTTAATAAAAAAAAAAAAACACACAAAGATATCAACTCCAATAACTTCTGTGTGTGGTCTTCTTATCCCAAAGTCTAGAGAGTTTGGGATGAACCATCCACTTTACCTATGGGTATGTTAATTACGGAATGCATGTAGGCTTTCACTGGGTCCAAGGAACCCCAGAGCCCAACATGCAGATGCACCCCGGACCTTCCTTGGACTCAAGTTCCCCAGGCTCGGCAGCGAGAGCTGGCTCAGGAGGGAGGTGACATCACGAGGGCGTGTTTTCAACGTTGAACATGGCAGATGACATGGTGTGCTCTTTCTTTAGATCCCCAAGGGTCCCTGTCATCTGATGATTCTTGGCAAGAAGTTGGCACTGAGGGGTGTGGGCCAGAGACATTGAGTTATCAGTGCCCACAGTCAGGCCGGTGCCCAGAAACCCCACATAGAACAAGCTCAATAAATCAGCGTGTGACTATACAACAATCTGGCAGAGAAGGGAAGGATGGGCGAATCGGGTTTTGTTCTTCCATCAAATATAAAGACTAGGCATATAGCTCAATGGGAAAGCGTGCCTGGGTTCAGTCACCAGTACTGCCAAGGGGGTGGGGGGAAGCATATGTTGTTCACTGAGGTTTAGAAAGGAGGCAAGGCCAAGTTCCTGAGCAGACCTACACGCCATGACGTGTGGAAACTGAGGCACGTCGCTTCCTCCTCGCAGTCTCCCCTCACCTCAGTACGTGCATTACCCAGTAAATAACAGCTATCTTATAACTAGGACCTGTTCATTAATTATTGAGCAACTACGCGCTGGGCACTGGTTTAGGCACCGGGGACGTGTAATTAAATTATGTACCCTGTCTTGAAGGAGCTCACACTCAGTGGTCACAAAACAAAGGTGGTTCACTGAATCACCTGTGGCTCGAGCTCTTTCTCCAAGCAGGGAACATCTTTCTTTCTCATCTCATAACCTCTCCCTATTCCTAAAGCAGGCCTGTGCTGACTTGTCCCCTGCCCACTGTCTTCCTCAGATCAGCTGCTGCAACAAAACACTGAGCCACGACTCTTGGTGGCTTACAAACAACACAAGTCCATTTCTCAAGGTTCTGGAGGCTGGAAGTCCAAGGTCAGTGTGCGTGGCAAGTTCATGTCTGGAGAGAGCTGCACCAGCCCCATTCACGAGGCTCCCAATACCATCACGTTGGGGAGTTAGGATTTCAACATACAATTTTTTCGTGGTGGGGGGAGAGGGGGATACCAGGGGTTGAACCCAGGGGGGCGCTTACCCACTGAGCCACATCCCCAGCCCTATTTTGTATTTTATTAAGACACAGGGTCTCACTGAGTTGCTTAGCGCCTTGCCACTGCTGATGCTGGCTTTGAACTCGCGAACCTCCTGCCTCAGCCTCCCAAGCCGCTGAGATTACAGGCATATGCCACTGCGCCTGGCTCAACATCTGAATTTTGTGTGGAATATTCAGACCCTAGCACCGCCACACTGGTAGACATTTTATGGGAACAGAAACCCAGTATAGTACTTTGGTACATGTTTTCTAGTCTCAATTTCCAGTGCTTAAATGTCTTCTCTTTTACAACTCAGTAAACTCTCTGAGGACCGGACACCTGGTTTTGTTCCTTCTGTATCCACCACCTTCAAGCACGCAGCATCTGCTCATCAACAGGCATTCCAAGGGAACCTTTCCAACCTCCTGATCAACAGCCGCTGCCGGAGGACCATTATTGAGGGCGCACTTCATGGCATGAAGCAATTTTCCTCACTGTTCAGAGCGCTGTTATCAGAAACCAACTGTGATGCCAATTTATGATCGTAAACGTCCACACCAAAAAACACAGTTCACAGCTGAGGAACGCTGGGGGAGAGTGGGTGGGTGGGTGGTGGTCCTTCCTCCTGCTCTCCCATGGGGATGGACGGAGGGGCCATGGACCTCCCACTTGGTCACAGCCCACCCTCTAGAAAAGGGAGCCATGACTCCGGGCTGTCCTGCAGCAAGAGCCTACCTGCCTCTCCAGGCAGTGACTAGCACCTTGCTCTGGTGTCTCTAATTCCACCACATGTGACACATGTGTGACACATGATGCAGAGGGCCAGAAATGACTACTTTGGAGAAACCACCAAGGCACAGTAATAGTCACATCTAAGCCCACAAGGGAAGAACACCACGCCACCGTCACACCCTGTCTTGGTGGGTGGTTATATCATGATTTAATTATAATACAGCATCAGCACACAGGCAGGGCTGTGTTTGAGAATTACTACTTCAGGGTCCATAATTATCTAACCTGAGTTGAAGCTGATCACTGAAGGAATGTGCATCAAATCTACAATCCAGCGTTTCCTAAATGTTCAACCAACTTCCACATCCCTAACATGATTCTCGTACTATCTGTAGGATCCGTTTTTTAGTTTTTGGAGGGGGGGGGGGAGTCAAATCTTTAAGACTCTTTCTCTAGTGTGAGCTGTTTCCTGCTAGTTTGGTCAAGGTTCCCAGGCTCCCTGTGACAGACTTTACAGGCACAAGCATGGTGGACCTCTGAGCCTTTGTTCTCACAGTCCCTCAGCCTCAAATTCCTGCCCCACCTCCATTCCTTTGTTATTCATCTTTTAAGACTCAGCAGAGACTTTCATCATCCTCTTTGTGGGTCCTCTGTTCCTGGGATAAGAGACCCTTCTGCATTATCGCCACACGATACTGACACTTTGTGTTGAAATGCCCATCTGTCGTCCCTTTATCAGTTCCTTAAAGGCAGAGACCAGGTTTACCCATCAATGAAGCGCGATGCCTGGCACAGTGCCCAAGGCAGACGAGCCAGTTAGCAAGTGTTTCAGAGACCAAAGTGAAATGCTAGGATTTAAATGAAACCAACAAGACCCAGTGATCAGACCCCATCTGTTTACCTGGGCAAATCTGTCTATCAGTTGAATTCCTGCTGCCCGGAAGCTATTTCCACTGATGGCACTTTCTCATCTGGGAAAGATTTCACATTGCCCTGAAAACACAACTGAAGCAGCCCCTCGGAAGATGGAAACATCCAAATTAGGTTTATCCAAATAAATTGTTGCACTCCATGACAAATGTGAACTGTGGGAGATTCAAGTCATGCACAAATATACAAAGAAGAAGAATCACCGGAAACTCCACAACAGAGAAACTGCCATTGTTGAAGTTTTGGTGGACAGCCTTCCAAGCTTTTCTTTTATGCATTGACACAGAATTTTACATACATTTTAAACAGAGAAAATGCGCAAGCAAGATATGCTGTGGAAAACCCCTTCCTCTTTTTACTTATAATAGTAAGCTGCATTCTTCTTTCTACAGCAATAAATACACAGGACCTGATCTTGAATGGTTCTATACCATGCCTGTCTCAATGGAGGAAAACACCCCTGAACACACAGGGTTGAACCACATACAGGTTGTCTCATTATCTCTTGGTAATAATTCCTAACAGTGGCACTACTGGAGCAAAAGACTTGCTCATTTAAATGTGAGATATATATGATACTATTCTGTGCCCCAGAAAATTTGTTCTGGTCTGACATTTCCCCATTGTGACACAAGACAGATGCTCCACCCTGCCCAATTAGAGGCTAACAAAATGTTTGCTTTGCTTTGTTTTTGTTTGAGGGGATTTGGTGGGGGTTACTTTATTATTGAGAAGTTGAATATTTTTCCATGTGTTTATTGGCCCTTTATATTTTTCCTTTTTTGAAGTGCTTGGTCACAGGCTTTGTCCATTTTTCAATTTGATTGTTGTTTCCTTACAGTATTTTGAAGGGTCTTTTAAAATTAGTAATATTTACCTTATTTGTGCTGCAAATATTATTCTCAGTTTGACCACCGTCTTTTAACCTAGTTTATGGAGGTTTGTTTTTTGCCATGCAGAGATTCAGGGCTTTTAAGTAGCCAAATTGATCAAATCTTTTTTTTTTATGGCATTGGATTTTGCATCATTATGAAGAAGACATTTTGTAACCTAAGAAGCATTTACCTGTATTTGTAAAGTACTTTTATAAAGTTTCACATTTTTCAGTTAAAATTTTAGATTCATCTAAAATAATTCTAACATGATGGGTAAGTGGAGGAATTCAACTATAATAACGTGAATAACTAAATATTTTTCTTTTTTAATTAACGAATCTGTGTATTTATTTATTTATTCCGGGTACTGGGGATTGAACCCAGGTGCACTCTACCACTGAGCAACACCCCTAACACATTTTATTTTTTATTTTAAGACAGGGTCTCACTAAGTTGTTCAGGACTTCACTAAATTGCTGAGCCTGGCTTTGAAACTTGTGATCCTCCTGCCTCAGCTTCCTGAGTTGCAGGGATTACAAGCATGCACCATCATGCCCAGCGCCAAATATTTTTAAAGGATAAAATGTGAGTTGAAATAGTACCTAATTTGTCTTTTTATTTTAGTTGGTTACAGATGCATTGTTCCACTTTAATCACACAGGTGTATCATCTGTTCCCTCCTGGCCTCTTTATGGTGCTTTAAAAGAAATTAATGTCCTTACTCCTGCAAACATCCTCACTCTGCCTGACACACACACAAATGTAGAAAAATGCTGGGTTATATCCCCCCACTCTTTTGTACTGATTTATGTCTGATAAACTACCAAAAAAAAAAGCTTGTTAATCTTTATGGTGGAAATTTTTTTTTTTTTTTTGGTTCCGGGGATTGAACTCAGGGGCACTTGACCACTGGGCCACATCCCCAGCCCCCCCTTTTTTTTGTATTTTATTAGAGACAGGGTCTCACTGAGTTGCTAAGTGCCTCACCATTGCTGAGGCTGGCTTTGAACTCGGGATCCTCCTGCCTCGGCCTCCCAAGTGCTGGGATTACAAGCGTGCGCCACTGTGCCCGGCTTATAGTGGGAATTTTTTTAATCCACATTTCCACAGAAACATGGGAATATGACTTAAGTCATATTCTTTGTTCTTTTGGTTGAAAGACACACACCTTACACAGAACAAAAGCCAGTCTAGGTCAAAGAAGGAGCCAACCATCGTAACACAACTCTCTTAAAATCCAAAATAAAAAGATAAGAATTGTATGATTGTAAGCTGCCTGTCATGGCCAGCCACGGCGCCACGGGAGAAAAACTCGGAGGCAGAGTAAAGCTTTTACTACTTTTACTTCTACTTTAGCTTAGAGAGAAAGAAAGATAGAGCTTAGCTTCTTCTTGTCTTCTTCTTAAAGCTTAGAGAGGGAAAGAAAGATTTTTAGAGAGAAAAGATTAAAGCGAGCTTTTCTTCTTTCTTCCTTCTTCTTTCTTCTGTTTTCTGTCTTCTGTCTTCCTTGGGAGCCTCGGCCTAACTCTGACCAGTCATTACTTCTTCTATCTGGTTTCTCTTCTGTAACCGCTCTGCCTACGTTCTGGCCGCTCTGATTCTTCTGACCGACCGAGTGACTGCCCGGCTGACTGAATTCTCCGTTCTCCTAACTCGGACCGCTTTCACCCGGTTATATACCTTCAGCTTTTCGGGTGCCTACAGGCGCGTCACATACATATCAGGTGGAACTTATGGCTTCCAGCTAGCTGCAACAGCCCTTCCTAATTAGGGCTCCTTCATATGATAATTGACAAATTCTGTTAAGTTTGGAGAATTACATATCTGCAAGAAACATATTAAGCACTTCCCCAAGTTTGATCAGGGAAGACCAATCAATCACTTCCAGAAGCTGGAGGTGATAGGTCAGAGGCCCATGTGTCCTCTCAGGCCTCTATCGTGACTGTAATAATAACAAATGGCCTCCTTGGGTGCTTATCATCTGCTGCCAAGTCGCATTCTAAGGCTTGACGTGATAAAGTAAGTTTCACAGTAGTCCTTCGAAGACAAGCAAGTACTAGTGTTTCCCACAGTGCACAGACAGGGGAAACTGAGGCAGAGAGAGGCTCAGTAATTTGCCAAGACCACATGTTAGTGAGTAGCTCGGTCAGGATTTGAAACCAATCTGCCAGATGTCGGGACTGTGCGGTTACCATGACACTGCGTTTCAGGTCAAACATAGCCTTAATTACCAGAAGAGAGTCTCCAGACATCCTTATTTAAAAGCTGAGGCTGAGCTCAAGCAGCTAGTTAACAATTACTTCCCAAAGACTCCTGAGAAAAGACTGGTTCAGATATGGCACCTATAACCTCTTATTCCTAAGAGGTTATCTTCCTTAGGCAAGAACCACCAGCTTCAATTCTAGCCACAATTTTACTTCTTTATTGAACTGGGATGCTTCTTAGCTTCGGTTTCCACTTCTACCAACTGGGGACAACGTTGATAATAACTGCATATGAAAAAGCCTTACAAACTGTAAAGTATGAGTCTAACAGTGTTGTTGTTGTTTTAATGGCACTGGGCACTGAACCCAGGGGTGCTCTGCCACTGAGCTACATCCCCAGACCTTTATATTTTCATTTTGAGACAGGGTCTCATTAAGTTACCCAGGTTGGCCTTGAACTTGTGGTCCTCCCAACTCAGTCTCCTGAGCACCTGGCATTACAAGTGTGTGCCACTGCACCTGGCTAGTAGATGTGTTCTTGATGCCATGTAAAAATTCAGGGGCAATAGAAACAGCCAGGTTTAAAGGCCCTGGTGCAGAAGGTAGGGGCTATGCTGGTCTCCGCAGGACAGACCTGGGGCTTAAATGAGGCATGAAGACACTTGCCGGGCACCGAGGGGCAGAGGCTGCCAGGCAGGTGCGCATAGCAAAGCTGGTCTTTTCTGTCACAACAGCCAGGATTCCAGGAAGCAGCCACTGTTTTGAATTTCTGAATTCTGTGATGTCACTCAGGAGAAAATAACTGGGAGGAGAACTGCTATGGGTAAAGAAACCTCCCACCTCCACTCTTCTGGTAAGTCTCTGTTTTTAGAACTTTCCCCAGCACCAAGCAAACCCTGCCCCGCAGCTCCAGTCCTCTAGGCCTTTCACTGAATGATGTGAGAGGGCCTGAGGCTCCCAGCAGCTTCTCCACCCCCCTTCTCCAGGGTCAAGTTCACTTTCATTTTCTGCCGGAGGACACCAAGAAGCTACAAGTACATGAGGCTCCCCGAGGGCAAGAAAGCAGTGGAAGGAAACCCCAAAGGGCTCCCCCAGGTGCCACCCTGCAACGATCTCTAAGAACTCGGAGGCCCGCTCATCTTGCAGTCAGGTGCCTGGCAGAAATGAGTGACAAAGGCATCTGCCACTAAAAGAACATGACCCTGATTGATTGGCAAATGAAGGAAAAGCAGAAATTGGATTTTTTTTTTTTTTTTTTTTTTTTTTTTAATACAGAATGCATAGAGCATTTCTTGACTTTGTCAGAAAACTTTTCCAAGTAGAAACATGTACTAGCTGTAACTCAGCTAGACCAGACTGGACCAGAGCAGCCACCTGCATGGTGTACATTTTGTGGTGGTCCAGGGGGAAAAGGTGAGGAGGTTGGGCAGTGCACTCGGGCAAATATCCTTACAACTAATGCTGGAGTGCGTACCTGGCCTGCCTTAGGCGCCCTCCCTTGCTAATCCACTGGCTCTCCACCAGGCTTCATGTGGTGGAGGCTGCTATTATCTCCATATTCTAGATGCGAGTGAAGTCACTTGTCAAAGACAAGAGTCAACAGGAATCAGACCCTAGCTGGTAAGACCAGAACTCACAGCCCTCCCCTCCGTTGCATGCTGCTACACACACCTCCTCTCTCCTGTCAAAGAAAGCACCCGTCAGAGTGGCCAGGCAGCACCCAAGGAAGGAAATGAAATGAACCTTGTCTGTATCAGATACTGGACTAAGGGCTTGACTTCAGTTAAAATGCAGTTAAAACCCTTGGCCAAGGTGGACTGACTTATGGTTTCATGAGGCCCTGGGCACTTCTTGCCATTAAGAGCTTTTTGAGGCTCAGCTGAAGACATTGTGGAGTCTTTCAAGCCTACAACCAGGATTGTGTTCCTTACCTTTTTTTTTTGTACCAGGGAGTGAACCCAGGGGAGCTTAACCACTGAGCTACATCCCCAGCCCTTTTGAATATTTTTATTTGGAGACAGGGTCTCACTAAGTTGCTGAGAGCCTCACTAAGTTGCTTTGAACTTGCAATCCTTCTGCCTCAGCCTCCCGAGCCACTGGGATTACAGGCGTGTGCCACCGTTGTCTGGCTCCTTACTTCTTTTGACTAAAAGTTTGTCAGCTTTGGACTATGCTCTAGCCCCATCACAAACCCACTAACACTTCTCCTGCCTTTAGGGTTCTTTACCATCCCTTAGACTCCTGGAAAACAAAAACGGGGAAGGAAGATTCCCTTTGTAACCTTAGGGAACTAACAACCTCAGAAGCCAATGGAAGGTTTCCCACTCAGCAAAAAAATAGAAAAAGAAAATTCCATTAGAGACAGCTAACAAATGCCACTAGTTAGCACAGAGAGGAGCAAGTTGGAGGGCTTTGCCCCTCCTCACGAGTTAAGTCACTTCCCAATCCCTGCCACCTGTCCCCCCCTCCTGCAAGAGAAATACTATGTGAGTTCTGTTCTGTTCTGTTCTAGTCTATTCTCTCTGTACTGGGAATTGAACCTAGGGACACTCTACCACTGAACTACATCCCCAGCCCTATATATATATATATATATACACTTTTTGGTACCGGGGATTGAACTCAGGGGCACTCGAGTCCTGGGCCTCATCCCCAGCCTATTTTTTTGTATTTTATTAGAGGCAGGGTCTCACTGAGTTGCTAAGTGCCTGGCCATTGCTGAGGCTGGCTTTGAACTCGTGATCCTCCTGCCTCAGCCTCCCAAGTGCAGGGATTACAGGTGTGTGCCACCACGCCTGGCCCCCCCCCCTTTTTTTTTTGGTACCGGGGATTGAACTCAGGGGCACTTGACCACTGGGCCACATCCCCAGCCCTTATTTATTTATTATTATTATTATTTTTTTTTTGTATTTTATTTGGAGACAGGGTCTCACTAAGTTGCTGAGAGCCTCACTAAGTTGCTTTGAACTTGCAATCCTTCTGCCTCAGCCTCCCGAGCCACTGGGATTACAGGCGTGTGCCACCGTTGTCTGGCTCCTTACTTCTTTTGACTAAAAGTTTGTCAGCTTTGGACTATGCTCTAGCCCCATCACAAACCCACTAACACTTCTCCTGCCTTTAGGGTTCTTTACCATCCCTTAGACTCCTGGAAAACAAAAACGGGGAAGGAAGATTCCCTTTGTAACCTTAGGGAACTAACAACCTCAGAAGCCAATGGAAGGTTTCCCACTCAGCAAAAAAATAGAAAAAGAAAATTCCATTAGAGACAGCTAACAAATGCCACTAGTTAGCACAGAGAGGAGCAAGTTGGAGGGCTTTGCCCCTCCTCACGAGTTAAGTCACTTCCCAATCCCTGCCACCTGTCCCCCCTCCTGCAAGAGAAATACTATGTGAGTTCTGTTCTGTTCTGTTCTAGTCTATTCTCTCTGTACTGGGAATTGAACCTAGGGACACTCTACCACTGAACTACATCCCCAGCCCTATATATATATATATATATACACTTTTTGGTACCGGGGATTGAACTCAGGGGCACTCGAGTCCTGGGCCTCATCCCCAGCCTATTTTTGTATTTTATTAGAGGCAGGGTCTCACTGAGTTGCTAAGTGCCTGGCCATTGCTGAGGCTGGCTTTGAACTCGTGATCCTCCTGCCTCAGCCTCCCAAGTGCAGGGATTACAGGTGTGTGCCACCACGCCTGGCCCCCCCCCCTTTTTTTTTTTTTTGGTACCGGGGATTGAACTCAGGGGCACTTGACCACTGGGCCACATCCCCAGCCCTTATTTATTTATTATTATTATTATTTTTTTGTATTTTATTAGAAGCAGGGTCTCACTGAGTTACTAAGTGCCTCGCCATTGCTGAGGCTGGCTTTGAACTCGTGATCCTCCTGCCTCAGCCTCCCAAAGTGCTGGGATTACAACGCCTGGCCCCTTTTTATATTTTATTTTGAGACAGGGTCTCACTAAGTTGTAGAGGCTGGCCTCCAACTTGTGATCCTCCTGCCTTGGCTTCCAGAGTTGCTGGGATGACAGGCATACACCACTGAGCCTGGCATGAGTTACATTTTAATATTTCTAGTAGCCACATTGAATAAAAGCAGGAGAAGTTCATTTTAATACATTTTTACCTAACCCAATATATCCAAATTACCATTTTGCCATGTAATCAATAGCAAAATTATTAATAAAATATTTCACATTCTTTTTCATATTAAATGTTCATTAGCATGAAATTTAAAAGTGTACTTTACACTTAGAGCCCATCTCCATTAGGACTAGCCACACCTACCTATAGCTACCATACTGAACAGCATAGACAGATGCCGTTTTCTGTTACTGTCTTGCAAATATAGGTATCTTTAATCTTCCCTTTATGCAATGAGAAATTATTAGAGGAATAAACACTGAACTATCACTTTGCCTGTAACTGCATTCAATTTGAAAGTATGTCTGATGTATTTTCTCATTTAATCTTCACTACAACCCTGTGAAATAGGTCCCTAGAGAAATCTTAGGTGGGTAGCAGATTGGCATAGTGCCATCTCTCTCTCTTTCTCACATACACACATGCAGGTGCGTGCACACACGTATACGTCCATGTTGTATGTTCTCAATTTATGTCCAGCCAAGGATGGGAACTTAACTGAAGCTACACAGCAATATAAAACTCAAGTGATAGATTACAGCCAAATTCTTGCTGGCTTTCCTGCTGCTCAGTCTTACACTCCCATTCCAAAAGGATTTACTATAATCATCCAGGCACCTACATTCATGGGGGTGTTCATAAACATCAGACTCACTTGGTCTTTAAACCAAACTGTGCAGCACTTGAATTCACCTTGGTCCTATACAGGTACTGGTATGGTCTGTGCCCAACCCGATTCCTGAGTAGTTCCTCTGTTTCCTGCTCCCTGGCCTTCTGAGAACCCTGGGTCCTCTCAAGATCACGAAGCCCCTCCCACACAGGGGAGAACCAGTTCACTTAGAGAGATTACACACAGAGATAAATACATCAAACCAAATGAGACTACAAAAAGGTATTTAGTGGGGCTGGGGTGGTGGCTCAGTGGTAGAGCGCTTGCCTAGCATGTGTGAGGCACTGGGTTCAAATCTCAGCACCACATATAAATAAATAAATAGGTCCATTGACAACTAGAAAAATATATTAAAAAAAAGTATTTGGGAATGGCAGGAAAGATAAACTTTCTGCAAGTGTCAGAAATGGTTTTATACAAGAGTCTGCGTTTGGAACATCAGAAGGATTGAAGAGATGAAGGCAGGAGAGAGGCCCATGTCAAGCAGAGGTCACCATGTCCTGGAGGACCTAAAACAGAGAGGTGTGGGATGAGGTCACAGGGGTGAGTCGGGGAGTCTGGCTGGAAGGACAGAGGATGAAACCAGGCTGGCCAAGTGCGTATGAGCCACCTTCAGAGGTCCTGCGTGTTGACGAAGGACATGGGACTGTACTGGAGAAGATTAGGCACAAAGTTATGGAGCAGGAGATTTAACACCAATGGAGGCGTACTTTAGAAAAACCAACCTAACCGTGGTGCAAAAACACAACAACAAAATGCCAAATGTCAGCCGGGCGCGGTGGCGCACCTCTTCCAGATCGCATGACTCTTGCCCTCTAATATTAGAGCTGGGCGTGGTGGTGCATGCCTGTAATCCCAGCACTTGGGAGACTGAGGCAGGAGGATTGCAAGTTCAAAGCCAGCCTCAGCAATGGTGAGACACTTAGCAACTCAGTAAGACCCTGTCTCTAATAAAATACAAAAAGGCTGGGGATGTGGCCCCATGGTAGAGTGCCCCTGAGTTCAATCCCTCCGTACCAAAATTTAAAAAAAATACCACCACAACGAAAAAAATGTAGTTAACAATAGCAAAGAAACAAACAACAAAGAAGACTTAAGGAGAAACAGTTCCAAGGACCCTGGAATCCTCTGGGTGAGGGGCTACAACCACCTGAACAACGAAAGTGATCAGAAAAGTGACACTAGAGGAGGGCAAGAGTCATGCGATCTGGAAGAGACAGCAAGAGCCAGAAGTGACGCAGTTTAAAGACTACATTAAGCCAGGCGCGGTGGCGCACGCCTGTAATCCCAGCACTTGGGAGGCTGAGGCAGGAGGATCACAAGTTCAAAGCCAGCCTCAGCAATGGCGAGGCACTTAGCAACTCAGTGAGACCCTGTCTCTAATAAAATATAAAAAAGGGCTGGGGATGAGGCCCAGTGGTCAAGTGCCCCTGAGTTCAATCCCTGGTACAAAAAAAAAAAAAAAAAAAAAATTAAAGACTACATTAATGGAAGAATAGAAATAAAAAAAAAGGTACAAATAGGAAAGTCAAAGTGTGAGTTTCTCTCTCCTGCAGGTACCCTGAGAGCTCAGGATCTCAGGTTTTTTTTTTTTTTTAAATTATTTATTTACTTATTCATAATGCACAAGTATAGCATCTTTTTACATACAACTGCTTGTATACAAAGTATATAAGTACCATTCAGATCTTCAATAATGCCTTTAGGATAATGATATCCATCTCATTATGAGATGGATCTCAGGTTTTGACATGTTAATTTCCCCCTATAAAGCCTGAATCTACTCTATACCCCTACTTGAGTCGTTTCAGTGAATGACTGTTGAAAGAAATCCAATACAATTTGGCTCCCTTAGAACTTGCTTAACAAGTTCATGATAACTTGTTCAACTGTTGCTCATTTATTTTTTTGCAAGCTAGTCTTGGCAATGTGCTCAGCTGTCCTCTGAATGACCTATGCAGATCTGCTGACCACTGTTCACATCTGCCCTGACCACCAATTCCAATATGGAGAGGAGCCTTCTAGCCAGGGCCCAACTTCTGAAAGGGTCACAGTACATTAAGGCAGACGTTGAGAGCTGAAATCATTTATGCTTCAACACTAAAAATGTAAGGAAACATGTAGGTTAATATCAGTGATAAAGTTCCTCATGAAAGAACTCCTAAATTCTTTGAAATCTAGTAGTCAAGATCAAAATTCAGATATACCCTGATTTCCGCCAGGTGTGGTTAAGCACACCTATAATCCCAGGCAGGAAGATAGCAAGTTGGAGGCCAGCCTGGGTAACTTAGCCAGACCCTGTCTCAAAATGAAAAATAAGTAGATTTGGGGGCATAGCACAGTGGCAGAGTGCCCCAGGTTCAAGTTCCAGTACCACCAAAAAGAGAGGCCCATTTGTCACTTAATCCTCAATGGTGGAATATTCTACAGAATTCCGTCACACACATTTGGAGTGGTTTGTCTCCTAAATTACCCAAACATCATGGAGACCAAACTGCTTCACAAAAGTAGAAAACACACTGAGAATCAAAGCTCTCCAGTGTGTCTTTGGAAACTATGAATTCACACCTTTAGGAAAAGAATTTACTGTGTGCTGATACTAACTCTCAGAGACACTTACTTCATTGCCATCCCCAATAAGCCACCCTTCACAGATCCTGTCAAATCTTCAACAACAGGTTGTAATAACATTTTCAAAACATTCAGCTTTTCAAAAGTGAATGAGACCATTCTCTTCAATGAAAAATATGCCCTGGTTGGAATAAGACCCCGTCATAGGGCTGTAATTACTTTTCCCCAAGGGTACGGAACCATTTGCAAAGATGGCTCCCCAAATTCCTTCTCTCCTTGGAGGTGGAGTGTCTCTGCACTCCCTGGGCTGGCCTCAGGACTCGTTCTGATCAACAGAATGCAGCAAGAATGATGTTCTTGGACTTTCCAGCACTGGTCTTAAGTGGCCTGGTAGTGTCCACTTCCTCTTAGATGATGGCGGCCATGGAAAAGTTTGGCTACCCAGCTGGGAAGAGAGGTCTTGCAGACAGAGGCCTGAAGCCATGGTGGACAGCTGGATCAGGCAAAGATCCCAGCTAAATGCAGCTGCACGACTGAGCCCAGGAGAGAAGAGCAGACGAACCTCAGCCATCCCCCAGAATCATGAGATATCAGAAGCCAGCACTGTTCCAAACCTTCCAGGTCATTTATTATTCAATCAAAGATCACCGAAACAATGGGTAACCAAAGATATCAAATGGTTAAAAATGAGCCAGACTTATCATTCACCTGCTACCATCTGGAATCATCTTGGGGATTCTGCAAACGTCTCCTTGCAAACTAATTTAAGTGAAGGAACACAGATAGGACCTTCTCTTGTCATATTTAAACTCAAGCAGACAGTAACATCTAGAGTCCTGGCACTTAATCTTGACATTGGATTCTGTCAATTCTACCCCCCAAGAGCCCTGGTAAAGCTAGTGAAGCTCTGTCCACCCTTATTTAACACCATATCACAAACTTGCATATATTTATGTTAGACTAGTAAGATAATGGTGCTAAGTAAGTATTGTGGAGATGAAGAAAATTAAGCAGAGGACCTAACTGCACCTATGGGTACAGACTCTATGGAGCCACAGAGACAGCAATGACAAGGCAGGTTTGGAGTAGATGGATTAGCCCCAGTTCTTGACCCTCCCTGCATCCACACACGTGCTGTGAATGTGCCATGGTCAGAGTGTACTTTTCTGCCTCTTGACCTTGGGCTTGTTCATGTGACCTGCTTTGGCTGGACAAATATGGGTGACAGCAAGCTGTGAGTGACAGCAAGCTTTAAGGTTCTAAGCCCTCGGCTCATGTTCACAAAGGGAAGTAGCATCATGTGTGTGGCTTGCACTCATTTGCCCTTCTTTAAGGAGAAAATTGAACGCCCTCGGCTCACTGCTTCTAGCACTGGAAAATAAGAGGGAAGTAGGGCAGTGCCACCCCCCGGCCAGCCCACCAACTCATGATACAATCGAGAAAGAAATGCTTACCGTTGAATGTCACTGAGATCTTAAGGTTGTCTAATGCACAGCACAGTTGACTGGTACAGCATCCTTTATCAGATTCTAACATCTGCAAGATGCTCATGGTTTACTAGAACAATGGAGTCTTCTTGGCTATGGGATTGTGATTAAATTAGGAAATAGGTGGACAGGTGTTCTCATCGTGAAGCAGACTGTAAGCACAATATCCTTACTATCACCAAATCTTGTTCTTAGAGTCTAAGATTATTCTTCTCGAGATTATAATTTGGCATTTAAAGTTCTCTATAATTTAACCCTTAGTTCTTTCCCACTTACATTTTATATCCCATGCAAACTGATTATAATTCTGAATACATCGAACGTTACTTCTAGTCTTTCCTCATGTAGGTCTCTCCTATGCCCTTCATCTAGCAGATTTAGATTTCTGCAGCCCCTGAAGGCCAGGTTCAGATGTTGCCTCTAAGAAAGCTACTCTGATGCTGCCTTCTCAGTGAGGCTGCCAGTACCGTGTCCCCCTTTCTTACCTCTCCCTCTTCTGGTACTTGATTTGTTCTGCCTCACAACACTTCCTTATCTTTTCATAAAGTCCCACATAGCACGGTTCACAGATTATCTACCTCTGTAATCTCCACGCCATGTAGCACCTTACACCCAGTACACAGCATTAAAGAATGAGTGACCAACGGGAGCCGGCTGGGCATTGGGAAACAACGTCAAGAAAGGTGGCCGGGTGTGGTGGTGCATACCGGTAACCCCAGTGACAAGGGAGGCAGCCTCAGCAACTTAGTGAGGTCCTAGGTAACTTAGCAAGACCCTGTCACAAGATAAAAAAAAATAAAAAGGGCTGGGGACGTGGCTTAGTTGTTAAATGTCCTTGGGTTCAATCCCTGACATAAAAAAAAAAAAAAAAAAGAGAGAAAGAAAGAAAAAGAAAAGACAGGTGGATGAATCTGAGAGAGAGAGAGAGACACGCTGTCACTTGGTAGACAGGCAAACCTTCAACCAGCTAGCATATCTGTGTTTCAGGCTCCAGATATGCAAAATGGATGGCACATATTTCACAGGATTGTTGTGAAAATTCAACATGAAAATGAATGTAAATGCCTCCCGGTGTCTGACATATGGTGGCAGCCCCATACATAGGAGCGCTATCACAAAAATGATAATGACACAGAGGGCTCACATAGAAGCCAGTTCCAGCAAATCCCTGATGTTAGATTATTTTCTTTTAAAAGTTAAGCATTTGAGGGTGACAGTAATGATTCCAGGTCCAATTAAATGTTTTCCCAGAAACCATGGTTTTTCAACAACCTGGATTCTAGTTTTATTAAGATGCACATACATACATTATTTTTTCCCCACAGTGCTAAATTCTATAGGCAGTCACCAAAAAAGGCAAATGTGTCCCAGCCAGCACATATAACTCCTTAAAACAGCAGAACAAAATCTACCTTCTCATTCAGACTAGACCATTTACATAAAGCATTAGCTCTTCAATAGCATTCCCAATTCTTCACCAGAGGACCAGAACAACCACTATAATGAATTAAAAGCTAGAGACTGTACAAGCAACAGAATTGTCTGACAGTAACCGAATGATGCAACTCAATGCAAACATTATCTCAATGAGGTTCCTTATCCAGCAAGAGATGAAGAGGTGTTTTTATAAGTAAAAAGGCCGTGTGAATGTCAAGTGGTAGATATTATTGGTAAAGTCGTTCAGCAAAATACGGCTTCTCTGCCTTCTATGCCCTGGAATTGTGTGTGCTTATCCACACTTCATCAGAGAAGTAATTGATGGTTCCAGGGGCAAACTCAAGATCAGGAAACTCAAGAGGCTGTAAGTGGCCAGGCAGGTAACTGATGAGTGGCTGGGCTTGGTGTGCTTCTGCAGGCAAGGGTGAGCACTTCCCTAGGTGCCACAGGCTGACAGGAAGGACAATTGCTATCCTACCTGCTGAATGTCACCTCAAGGAGGGAAGTTGCAGGGTTGCAAGAGCTTCTGGACAAATTGGGAGTTTTGTGTGAAACATCCTGATTTAAAAAAAAAAAAAAAACAAAAACATTTGTTTGTTTGTTTTAATTGTACACAATGCCTTTATTCTGACGTGGTGCTGAGGATTGAATGCGGGCCGCGCACGTGCGAGGCGAGCGCTCTACCGCTGAGCCACAACCCCAGCCCGTCATCCTGATTTTTAAGGTGAAGGAGGAAGCAAAGAAAATATATTCGTGGCTGGATATATACTTGGCAGTTTGTGACCTTTGCACCAGATATCATGAGGTCAATTTGGATTATCATAAAGAAGCTAAAAGATGGCTATAAATTCATCACATGTGTATTTTAGACTATGAAAACATGTAATTCACTCCATTAACCCTGAAACACCCCTCGTTCCCTCATTTATAAATCCTCACTCATTCCCTTTTTTTGGACTCTTTTTCAGTCTTATAGTTCTTCCCCACCAGGACATTTGATGACTGCTGTCCTATGCTGCTGTTTAAATCCTATTGGTTCTTTAGTATTTGATTTAAATGCTGACTCCTGCATAAGACCTCCATGACCCTCTGTGAAGCCCCCTATTAATCATGGTGTATAGTCATGATATAGAAGGTCTGTGTTGATTTCGGGACTTGTCACCCATTTACATCAATGGCTAAAATTTTTCACCATCCCCAAAGCGAAAGGCCTGGAACCAGCCGTCAAGGGTGCCATGTGACAGCACTCACCGCCAAATGCATCTCCGTTCTGGTAGCTTTTCCCTTTCTGGGCTTCCTCTTCATTTTGAACAGTGGCAACATGCTTGGCGGAGGCACAGCCCATAGTCTCATTCGGTCAGCTTCAGCCGGGCTGAACTGCAAATCATCTCTACAGACACGGGGACATTTTTCTTTTTCTTTAAACACGAAGAAAATCCACCTTCTGCTGAGTCAGTTAAGATGTGCGCACCTGCACGAGAAGAAAGCTAGATTAGCAAGGGAGACTCCAGCAAAATCTGTGTGGCGAGCCAGGCGCATTGGTGCACACCTATAATCCCAGCATTTGGGGGGCTGAGGCAGGAGGACGGTGAGTTCAAAGCCAGCCTCAGCAATGGCAAGGCACTTGGCAACTCAGTGAGACCCTGTCTCTAATAAAATACAAAAAAAGGTCTGGGGATGTGGCCCAGTGGTCGAGTGCCCCTGAGTTCAATACCCAGTACCAAAAAAAAAAAAAAAAAAAAAAAAAAAGAAAAGTAAAGAAATCTGTGTGGCAGAATGGCTCTGAGCGGCGTGACCTGTGGCATGCTGGGACTCATGCAGAACTCTTTGGCGCCATTGTCAGGACTTGGCGCTGAAGACCAGAATGCCAGTGTCCCATTCTCAATTGAGTCCCACTTAGCAAGCAAGATCTGAGGACATTCCCCACCAGACACATGGCTAAAAGGCGAACTTTTAGAAGAGCGACAAGAAATACATATTTATTTACACAAGTAAGTGTTTGAGCACTACTACTTGCCACACACGCACGCAATGTATTTATGGGTTTGCTAAGGCTCTGCAATCTCAAAACCCTTCAGAGTAGGCACAGTACATTCATGAGATCCAGCCAGTGCAGGGGGGCTGAGAAAGGCTTTTCCTCATCCTCATTCTACCCCCCAGGCCACCTCTTCTCAGCCCCTCAAAGTTTCCGAGGAGGACACAGCTGACCTGCTCAGACTGAAACAGGGACTGGGGTTACACATTTCTCATTGGGGCTGAAAATAGTTCAGTACTTTATTTTACCTGAGGTGACACTTTTGGAGGAAGGAGATGGGACAAGGTCTTAAAAGTACTTTTGACGATGTTCTGCTTAGCTGTCTGAATGTTTGAAGGACTGAGCAGCAAATACAGGGATAGGAAGAAAGGCAAACAGCCGTCCACCCCTCGGCAGGGGCCTCTACTGGCCTCTCACGAAGCCGTCCAGAGCTCTTAGGATACGCCATGAAGGAGCTGATGCTCAGGTCAGCTTAAGTGACTCGGCCTTCCCCTGCCAGAACCCTCGTGTCTGCAGAGCTCACCATGATCATTATCGCTTTCTATTTTTCTCCTTCTTACCCAGCCTTCGCAGTCCTGTCCGCTCCTTCCCCTCCACCCAGGCCACTGTGACACAGCCCTCGCCTGAACCTCTGGCCTCCTTTAACCTCCATCAGTACCAGCACCTGCTGCTGGCTATGAAGGACCCATGCTCCTGGGGTGCACAGACAGCGCTACCAAGTGTGGCGAGGAGCTTCCCACAGGCACCAACCTAGACCCTCCTTCCTAGTGCACTCAGGGCGTCCATGGATCAGGAGACCCAATCATTTCAACCATAAAACCTCAGCAAAGAGGATTTTTCAAATTAGCCTAGTCCATCCAAAACATGAACTTAGGTACAAAGGTAATGATCTTAAATTAAGCCAAATACAAACTGCAATAAACACCATTATAGTCTAATTCTTCAACTCTTATCATTGGTTGTTACATCATTAATAGGAAGAATAGGGTTGTGGGGGGAGAAATTTTACAAACCCAGGAGGATTTACCTCTTTATACTTTCGGTTACTCCACGTTAATAAATTTTCTTTTCTTTTCTTTTTTTTAAATATTTATTTATTTGCTTTAGTTGTACACAATGCGGTTTTTACATGGTGCTGAGGATCGAACCCGGGCCGCGCACGTTATAGGCGAGCGCTCTACCGCTGAGCCACGTCCCCAGCCCCTCTTTTCTTTTTCTTTATGGTGGTGTGTGGCATTGAACTCAGGAACACCCTACCACTGAACTACATTCCCAGCCCTTTTTATTTATTTGAGACAGGGCCTTGCTGAGTTGTCCGGGTGGATCCTCCTGCCTCAGCCTCCTGAGTTGCTGGTATTATAGGTGTGCACCATCAGATTCGGCTCAAATTTTCATCTCTTTAACACTATATGAAATCCAGACCTATAGGTACACACACACACACACACACACACACACACACACACACACTATTCTATTATGTAGCAGTAATATCTTGAAAGTTGTAGTATTTCTATTTGTTTATTCATTTGTTCTATTTGTTCATTCTATCTGTTTATTCATCCTGGTGTGCAGAGCTCAGGAGTCTGACGGGAGACGCGCACAGTACAGTGTCACAGGTGCTGTGAGAAAGGTTCCGCAGCGCTCTCAGAACTCAAAACAGTAGACCAAACCATGACCAGGTGGAGTCAGGAACTGAAGAGAGGAAGTGGTGTTCTGGTAGAAGCTCACCAGGCCGAAAGGACAGTGGTAGGTGGGTGGCAGGACCATTCTGAGCAAGAGCACATTTACTTGTGTAGGGACTTATTTTAGGAGGGGTCACGTGGGGGGATAGGAAGAGGCCAGGACTGTGGGGGCTTTGGGAAGGGCCTGGAGAAAGCCTCGCCACCCTCATCCAGCTTCAAAAACCACCCCCAGGTCCGGGCAGTCTTTCTGATCCAAGTTGGCACACACTTTAGAAATATTACTTGAGTGTGGAAATCCATTCTGCCAACCTGTCTCAGTTCCCAAAGAAGCATCGTTGAGTGTGGGAGGGATGGGAGAAGGGACTGGGCTCCAAAGGTAGGAGGAGGGTCAAGCCCTCCTAACCGGAGGCTGCGAGGAGCCGGCGCTGTGACTCTTGCTGCTCCGTGCACCAGGCACACCCCCTGGGCACTTTCCCTCTTCTTCCTCACCTCCAGCATCATCAAGGGAGGTCACAGGTGCAGGCTCCCAGACAGGAGGAGCCTCACTTTCCAAAAAGGAAGCGTGAGGAAACAGCCTCACTCGTCCACAGGAGAGGGCCCTGAGTGAGAGGGGAACCTGGCCTTGCCTCCCTCTCGGCTGCCACCTCTTTTTTTTTTTTTTTTTTTTTTTGTGGTACCGGAGATTGAACTCAGGGGCACTCGACCACTGGGCCACATTGCCACATCCTCAGCCCTTTTTTGTATTTTTTTATTAGAGACAGGGTCTCACTGAGTTGCTAAGTGCCTCGCCATTGCTGAGGCTGGCTTTGAACTCGCGATCTTCCTGCCTCAGCCTCCCAAAGTGCTGGGATTACAGGCGTGCGCCACCACGCCCGGCTTGCTGCCACCTCTTTAGTGAAGCAAAAATAGAAGCAAGAAGGGGAGATGCTACGGAAGCCAGCAGAGGATTTCCAGAAGGAAGAGACAGTTTATAACCATCCTCTTTGGTAGTCTTCTCCCTGTTCTCCTCCTCATTCCAATTTCATATTTGAAATTTCACGTTTCTCAGACAGTTATCTAAGTCGTATAGTCACCATGCCCTGCTCCTTGGTGGATGCCTGAGACCACAGACAGTACCAAACAACAGGGAAAACTGTGTTTAATTTCCAAATCAGACACAGTAAGACGTTAACAACAGTAACGATAAAATAGGACCAGTATAACAAGACCAAGGTTGATATATTTTTGTTGACTGCTGGTGACATAAACTGTGGAAAGTGAAACTGCAGACAAGAAGTTAAACTGCAAATGTTAAGAGTCTAAGATGAATTATCCTGTGCTACCTTAAAAAAGCATTTCATGGTGTTTCTTTTGTGTCTTAAAAGTTTTGCTGATAACAAGAAAAATTTATTGGAATTGAAAAAGTTGACATCACATGAAAATCAAATACATTGAAGTAGGCGATCAAAAAGAAAGCTTAAGAATTTTAGTAGCTCAGGGCACATGCCTGTAATCTCAAGTACTCAGGAGGCTGAGACAGGGGGATTGCAAGTTTGGAGGCCAGACTGGACAATTTAGGGAGACCCTGTCTCAAAATAAAAATGACTGGGGTATAGCTCAGTGGTGGAGCTTCCCTGGGTTCAATCCCTGGTACCACACACACACACACACACACACACACACACACACACAGAGTGTCACTGTTATTCAAGTATTGGGGTGAAGGTCATGTTAACAAGCAGATTCGACACAGTTTATATACAATTAAAGTAATTATTTAGGAAGTTTAATTAAATAGTTTGTTTTGGTTTTGTTTTTTGAGACACAGTCTAACTGTGTTTCACAACTGGCCACAAACTCCTGAGCTCAAGAGATCCCGTCTCAGCCTTCAGAGCAGCATTGAGTGTAGGTGTGCACTCCATACCTGGCCATGTTTATGTTGTTGGGGTTTTTTAAACATTTTTTAGACATTGATGGGCCTTTATTTTGTTCATTTATTCATATGCGGTGCTGAGAATTGAACCCAGTGCCTCATACATGCTAGGCAAGTGCTCTACCACTGAGCCCCAGCCCCAGCTCCTGTTTATATGTTTTAAAAAAACTATTGTTCGATACAAGGTTTCTCCAGGTGTAATTTTATTTTACAGTAATTAATTTAAGAGTAAGATTTTCAAGTCTTAAGTTCATCAGACATATATTTTAATTATGAACCTATTTGAAGGTGCTGACTATGAAGTCATTTGAGGGGCAGAAGAGCTCCAATTTATCAAATTAATCCAGGGTCACTGAGGCTACTTTTTTACTACATCACTTAGATTCTGTACAAAAACACGGTCATTTAATCAAGAGGTATTTGTTGGAAATGACTAAGTGCCAGATGTGTCTGGTATACAGGTATCAGGTATACAGTGGTAAATAAGACAGGATGTGGTTTTCCTCTCTCCCCATAGAATATGAACTCCAAGAGAAGGAGATAATTAGGAAGACCAGCTTCACAGCCATGTGGTCCAGCTACCCCAGGTTAAAAAGAGGATGCCAGGGCGTTCACCCCACAGGTACCTGACTCGGCTTTGGGAAAAGGAGTGTCAATAGATGTCTGGTTTGAGACCCAGCCACAGCTATAGAAATGTCACTAAAACACCCTTGAACTGCATCTCTTCATGGACTGATATAATGTCAGGATTCCCTTTTTCCCTCAAATTCCTTCACTTAACCTCAACCCAACTGAGACCCGCTCACAGACTTTCAGAATTCTGAGCAGAATCATCTTTGCTTTAAAAAGGGTCCCTTCGAAGCTGGGCGCGGTGGCGCGCGCCTGTCATCCCAGCACTTGGGAGGCTGAGGCGGGAGGATAGCGAGTTCAAAGCCAGCTTCAGCAATGGTGAGGCACTTAGCAACTCAGTGAGACCCTGTCTCTAAATAAAATACCAAAAAGGACTGGGGGTGTGGCCCAGTGGTTGAGTGCCCCTGAGTTTAATCCCTGGTACCCCCAAAAAAATTTTAAAAAGTGTGTGTGTGTGTGTTGTTTTGCTTTGTTTTGGTCTTTATCTTCCACTTTTCCATTAGCCATCTGGGGTTTTCTCTCCCCTCCTCCTCCCCCTGCCCCTCTATTCATTTTCCTCTCAGAAACCACAGCACTTAGGTGAGTCTGACGGTGCTCATGCAGAGACCACAACACTGAGCCTCTGGGAGAATCTCATTTTCACATATTGTTATTAACAGCCTGCTATTTTTCAAGTTGCAGATTACAGTGTGAAAATTAAACTGAAGC
Source organism: Tamias sibiricus (assembly GCA_025594165.1). Classification (NCBI taxonomy): domain Eukaryota; kingdom Metazoa; phylum Chordata; class Mammalia; order Rodentia; family Sciuridae; genus Tamias; species Tamias sibiricus. Next base: position 18,410,147 of record CM046669.1, on the reverse strand, counting down.
ATCTCTTTGATGTTTGATGGAAGCTTCTAAAATGAAGTTTCACTGAGGATGATTTTTTTTTTCAGGCTAAAGAATCTAGCAATAGGACTATCAGTCACCTCTAAAAACATGAGGTCCAATTAATTGCCCAGGGCTTTGTGTAAAACCCTCCCCATGGGGTTGTGTCTACGTTATCCCGCAGCAAGTATAATCCACAACACCACAAGCTCGCCTAAACGCAAGGCTGTCTTTATAGGCTATCTGTCCCTCTTTGGAGAAAATAAATCAGCAAAATTATAATCCAATTCAAATAAAAAAAAACAGATTTAAAAAAAATGTGCAGATAGGCAAGCGCATCCTTCCTCTCCTCATACTATGCCACAGGCCTCTTTTTTAAGTGTCCTACGGGAATGTTCCAGAAAATTCTGTGTTACACCACGGGAAGGTCTCTCTACCCAAGTCCATTACTTTCAAATGGATACATTTCACATATTATATACATGGTATAAGGAAAAATTCCAATGGCTTTTTTCTTTTTTGGTGCCAGGGATTGAACCCAGGGGCACTTAACCACTGAGCTACATCCCTAGCCTTTTTTGTATTTTTATTTAGAGTCAAGTCTCGATGAATTGCTTAGGACCTTGCTAAGTTGCTGAGGCTGGCTTTGAATTCAACTATCCTCCTGCCTTAGTGTCCTGAGTCACTGAGGTTACAGGCATGCACCACCACACGTGGCTTCAATGTCTCTTGAAGTTTTGAACCATAAATATGATTTTATCCCAAACCCCACTTTTATACGACTGGGAAGAAATCAAATAAGGAATGTCTCCTTTTGAGAAAAAATGAAAGAGACATCTGACCTTTTCTTAAAAATATAAAAAAAAAAAAGGCTACGGAAAAATATTTCTGTTTACATAATATCATGAGTAATTTCACTTCCCACTAATTAAAGATTTTTTTTGCATTTTGGATAAAAAAGGCAAAAATATTTTAGCCACTTTCCTTGTTTAAAAAAAAAAAAAAAAGTCACTTGTAAAAAATAATGTACAGTAATAAACTCCATGAAGAAATCCCAGACCAAAAAGAACAAGGATTCGCCACACGGGGCTGCGGGGACTGGAGGGAAGTCCTTCCTGTTAGCTGGCAGTAACTGGCATCACTGCACATCTGCTCCTCGCCTTGCATTTCTTTGGGGGCAATGGGTACACAGAGAGTTATGAAGTCGGCAGTTAAGAAAAGAACGTAGCTGCATTATTAATAGATCAGGAGCAAAGTGCCCCCTTTCTACTTCTGATTAAAAAGGGAAATCAAAACAAGGAGACATCTAAAAACTCCTTTCTTTTACTGAAGAAAGAGCCAATGTCTAAGCTCCACAGAGGAAAAAAAATTATATATATATATATATAAACACATAACTAATCAGTCTGTTTGCCCATCTGCTTTGCTTTGCTATAATGAGTGTTAATACAGCAGCCCACTGGGGGGAAGAAGAAAGGAAGCTTAAAAGTGATTTCTAATCTTGAAGCTTTGGTATCCTTGGGCTACTGTTAACACCATTTCACATCTCATTGTGAACATTAAAAATAATACATACAGGGATGTCACATTTGACATGAGGATAATCTGGGAAAGCCAAACCTTCCTGTTCGCCTGTAGTTAACTGGCATCATGGTACACTGCCTCCAGGCCTCGCACTCATTTGGTGGTGTGACAATCAACAATATGCCATTAACTCCGAGGATTCGTGCATATGGACTTCTGCTTCTTTATTTTTTTGAGATTTTTTTTTTTTTTTTTTTTTGGTACCGGGGATTGAACTCAGGGGCACTCAACCACTGGGCCACATCCCCAGCCCTTTTTTGTATTTTATTAGAGACAGGGTCTCACTGAGTTGCTAAGTGCCTCGCCATTGCTGAGGCTGGCTTTGAACTCGCGATCCTCCTGCCTCAGCCTCCCAAGTGCTGGGATTACAGGCGTGCGCCACCATGCCCGGCTGACTTCTGCTTCTTTATGGCAAAACTCGTACTTCTGCAAATAATGATTGTGCAGAGGTATCCCTCAGAAACGTGACAGTATTAAATCTTATGCAAGAGGACACACTGGTGCTGGGAGATGTGGGAGCAAAGAGACAGTGTGTCAAGTGCAGTGACCACTGGAGTGGGCAGAAGAGTACCAAGCTCCGACCTGACCCCGCACACACCTGCCTTAGGACCAAGGCTCTGTCTGGGCCTCTTTCTTGGATTTTATAACCAGCCTGAACAACGCAATCAAATTTTCCCAGAAGCCCTACAGGGCCTGAAGGTTGTTACCAATGATGTTTTGGCCCAAGAGTGTTGATGGCAACTGTGTGTAAGCTGGAAAACAGAACAAAGCTCAGCTCCCTATTTTCTCTTCTCTATCCTTCCTTTAGTGCATAAAATTAATTTTAACAGTGTTTCTTTAAGGGGATTGGTTGTAGAAGGTTTGTGGAATAACTGTTCTTCAAGCTAAGGATTTCAAGGTGCATGCCCTCACCTTGTACCTTATTTGGGGGTTACCTATACATGTACACAGAAGTTTGTGTGTTATTTCTGAGAAGGTGAAGGAGGAAAACAGCAGCTTCTGATTCAACCACACACCCACAGCAGTGTGGACCTACGCAGAGAAATTGTGTGGCTTCTCAGCGGTCATGGCCAATGGCAGATATTCTTTGACTCTGAGTTCTTTTTCTTCTTCCACTTTCAAGACCAGGTGTTTGTAGGAAGTTGTCAACTTGTGTGTGGGGGGAACCCTCTATACCTTTTGCTTTTACCAGAAGAACCTACAACTGGTTCCCCTCTTTATTTGGATGGTTTAGAACATCTAAGTCGATGATGAATGCACTTCCATGTGCAAGGCCATATTCTGTGAGTACACGCCCAGGCCAGGACATCCCATCAGACCCTCTGCGTTCACATTGGGTGGAACCCACCTACCCACAGGGTCTTGAAGGCAGGCCTACCAGCTAACCCAGGCACACCCAGACCGCTGATGCTCGGAAACAGACAGAGAAAATGAGAGAGAACACATGGAAACGAAGAACGAGAAATGGAGAAGTGAACGGAACTTGAAAGTAGGATAAGTATGAATTACTAAAAAACACATTTTGATTTTAATCAAAGCAAATAAGCCATGATCCTTTCAGATGGGCCAGAGACCATCCAGGGCAAGCCATGTGTTGAAATCTCAAGAAAAAGGTATAATTTCTGCCCTTGATGGGCGGGCATCTGGATAAGGCTCCGGATAGGACTCCCAGATCATTAATGTAATAAAATGAAATAAAATTCCAATGACTAGTGTGCACTGCAGGGAACAAGGGATCAGAAGCATTCTTGAGAGTCAGGAGAGTCAGGAGATATTTCAAGCTAATTTAAATAGTGCTGCCCCAACTATATTTTATGTCCCAAGAGGTGGAGGAATGCCCAGCAATGCAGTGTTGTTAGCAGAGCCTCAGAAATGTTTGCTGATGGCGAGGACAGCAGGATGTCCTGTGAGTGCTCAGCTGCTGATCCTCCCCAGCACCACAAACCACAGCAGAGCTGAACGGACCTCTCGGAAACCTCTCAGTTACCTCCACGGGGCCAGGACAAGGGTTAACACCAGCAAGCCCTTTCCCACGCAAACGTCTGAAAAGCAGGTATGGGGTTCCACCACAGAGTTAGAAAGCCTCCGCTTCTGCCTGAGTCTAGCACAGTGCACATTTTCAAGTCAATCCGATCCCTCAGTTTCCTGCTGAAAGGGCTTGTACCTCTGCCTCCAGCTGGGTACCATGGTGGATAAAAGACAAAGTGGGCAATAGACACAAACAATTATGAATCACTGAAGCAAGTCATTGAAAGCAAATGGAAGAAGTCTGAAAACGAAACAGCCTGCTTGTATTTATTTGAGGACTTAATTTGCTATTGATGTTTGAATATGGACATGTTTTCTACGGTCAAAATTAGCACTAGTTTAATAAAGTGATGCAGTTATGCTTTGAAAAGATCTGAATCCTACAAATTGAAAAACAATCCGAACACACATCCCTCTTCCTTCTCCCCAAAACCTTTTCATCCTATTTCCCCCTCTTCTTACTAAAATAAACAAAATCATCCAGAAGGGACTAGGTGCTCCCTCTGGCCTAAGATCTCTCCCTCCCTATACTCTGCCTCAGGCCAGATCTGTGGAAAAATCTGTGATGACAGAAAATTCAGTAAACCACCCTATCCTGCTGGGCAGAGGGCTACTAACTGCAAGAAGCATCTATAGAAGACTCTGAAATTCTGCCTCCTGGAATCTTCAAACTCTATCTAGAACAATTGAAGATCTGGAATGCCTTGAAAATGTAAAGAAAGCAAACACATAAAACTTCTTTGTGGGAGAAGGAATTTGTCTCCTTTTCCCTCTCCTCTTTTCTCTCTCTCTCCCTCTCTCTCTCTCTCTCTCTCTCTCACACACACACACACACACACACACACACACACACACACCACCAAAGTTCTAACAATGCAAAGATCATACCGAATATTTTGTGGGAAAAGAGTCACATAGCTTTGGGGAAACTACTTCCTTCACAATGCTGTGGGTCCTCATTTATAAAATGGGATACGACCTCATGAATTTTGAGTGGAATAGACGAGATGATATATGGGAAGTATTTAGGACAGTGTCTGGCACATAGCAAATAACCAATAAGAAAATAAGAGGTAGCTATTGTCATCATCACCACCGTCATCACTATCACTTAATGTCATGATGACGAGCTTTAAGATGAGATAAGCAGAGGCAAGAGGGCTAGAAAGAAGAGATAGGAAGAGAGATGGCTGGTTGACCTGGGCAGCGTGGTGGATTTTAGGAATTGCACCAAAGATAACCGCAGGTCGATGGGACACGGACAGAAATGGAGACACAGTTCTGTAGCAGGAGAAGCACCTGGCCCATGTGCAGCACTGACAGATGGCCCTGAGAAGTGCCCAGTGCTTCCGCTGTGTGGGGCGGGGCGGTCACCTCTGTGTGGGACATCCAAAGCTCTAAAGACTGAGGCTGTGTGACCACAAGTGGAGGGTGAGTGGGCTTTCTTGGGCTGTTCCGGCCCCCGTGGATGCACCGTTCACATCCTCTTCCTGTTAGGTGCCAGGTGTCCATCTCCTTCCCCAGGCAGATTTCCACAGTCATGACCACATCCTAATCATTCCTCTCTGGATTCCCTCCCACACGGTGACAGGCACACAGTAGGTGTGCAATCAATGTCAAGTGGATGGATTCTCTTAGAAACCTCTTGTAACAAAGAGATGTGGGGAGCTCTCAAGGGAGAGAGCTCCTCTCAGCCCCACGTCCTAGGTCACCTTCACAGACAGTGACTTCTTAATATGTCACGAGTGATTGAAGTTAAAGATGTTATGTGAGCCACCACAGGTGATTTAAAACTACGTTCAGCTGGGCGCAGTGGCGCACACCTGAAATCCCAGCGGCTTGGGAGGCTGAGGCAGGAGGATCGCGAGTTCAAAGCCAACCTCGGCAAAAGCAAGGCACTAAGCAACTCAGTGAGACCCCGACTCTAAATAAAATACAAAATAGGGCTGGGGATGTGGGTCAGTGGTTGAGTGCCCCTGAGTTCAATCCCCAGTGCCAAAACAAACAAACAAACAAAAACACACACAACAACAACAAAAGAAAACACTATGTTCAGTATATACACCTTAAAAGGGTAAGAAAGGAGTAATATGTACTATTATCCCATACAACGGGCTTTGGAAAGCTTTTGGCACTTGTATAGTTGTCTGTCATCCGCCCTACAAAACTGTGCTAATTAATCATTTCAACAATGAATTTTTGAGAGCTTGCTTAGTTCTTAATATTCCACCAAGGACCAGAGATTCCAAAATGGCTAAGAGAGCCCAGCCCGTCCTCAGTGCATTTTCTCACTTTCCACCAAAATCCAGATGTTTAGCAGCACTTCTAAAACTCACCCATCTGAAAAATCAAGGTCTTTGTTTGCTTGTTGGTTCTTGCTCAATTTAAACTTTTGGTGGGCTTTCCATAACAAAGAACTGTTTGAGGAGGGTATCCTCAGAAGGCTGAAGAGACTGAAATAATGTCATTTTCAGATACCACAAAACCCAATGCCCTTCTACTTCCTGTGTTAAGAAGAAGAAGAAGGAAGGAGGAGGAGGAGGAGGAGGAGGAGGAGGAGGAGAGGAGGAGGAGAGGAGAGAAGAAGAAGAAGAAGAAGAAAGCATCTCCATTTTCATACAGTTAAGAAATGCACAAGACTTTTGGGAAGTTTATTGATTTTGTAGCATTCAGCCAAAATCATACTCTCTGCAATCATCTATTAAAAGAAGACTAAAAGTGAGAGGCTGAGAGAACAGACCCAGGAAGACAAGAGCAAGTCAGCGGAGTGGTGGCCACTCCCTAGAGTGGCCCCCACTCTCCTGCCCCTGCTGAGCTTGCTCATGACTCTGGACCAAGACTCCTCCCACAGCACCTGCAGTGCTTCCTGGTGTTTCCTGGGAGTTAAGAGACAGAGCCACAGAAGAGAGGGCAAGATGCCTGTCCTTAGCCCTGGAGCTCTTGTTCAGCCACTGAGAAGCTATTAAGGAATATATAGTGTTACAGGGTTGAAGCTAATGTGACCTGGTAAAGGTTACCAAAAAATTACAGGCTACACTAAACTAATGACTTTTAAATCTGCCCAATGTTCCCCATTTAAAATCGTGAACAAAGCCGGGCACGGTGGCACACGCCTATCATCCCAGCACTTTGGGAGGCTGAGACAGGAGGATCACGAGTTCAAAGCCAGCCTCAGCAATGGCGAGGCACTTAGCAACTCAGTGAGACCCTGTCTCTAAATAAAATACAAAAAAGGGCTGGGGATGTGGCCCAGTGGTCCAGTGCCTCTGAGTTCAATCCCTGGTACCACAAATATAAAAACAAATAAAATCGTGAACAAGGTGTTCTTTCCCACTTATCCCCAACGTGTGCCTTGAGAAAGAGACCAGAGTGACAAGCTCAAGAGAACTGGACTACACGGGGCAGAAGAGACGCAAAGGAGACCATGGCTCATCATCAAGACACGCCGGTCACACTCGTCTGAAAAGTGTTTAATGTCTTTATCTGAACAGAGCACAAATGTGTGGCTCGATGACAAACTTTTATCCAAAACAGAGCAGAGGGCCGGGCGCGGTGGCGCTCGCCTGTAATCCCAGCACTTTGGGAGGCTGAGGCAGGAGGATCGTGAGTTCAAAGCCAGCCTCAGCAATGGCGAGGCACTTAGCAACTCAGTGAGACCCTGTCTCTAATAAAATACAAAAAAGGGCTAGGGATGTGACCCAGTGGACGAGTGCCGCTGAGTTCAATCCCCGGTACAAAAAAAAAAAAAAAAAAACAGAGCAGAAATACATTTAACTGAGGACTTGACTACATTCTCTTTCCTCAAGGCCTTGGCCCAGGTGTCTTTTTTTTGGGGAGGGGGGGGGGAGAGGAGAGGATGGCGTTCCAGGGATTTCACGCAGGGGCACTCAGCCACTGAGCCACATCCCCAACCCTATTTTGTATTTTATTTAGAGACAGAGTCTCAGTGAGTTGCTTAGCGCCTTGCGCTGATGCTGAGGCTGGCTTTGAACTCGCGATCCTCCTGCCTCAGCCCCGCCAGCTGCTGGGATTACAGGCATGCACCACTGCACCAGCTTGGCCCAGATGTCTTTTAGAGACTTCCAATGGGTGCCCTATGGCAATGCATTCTTGCATATGACAAAAGTATATATAACCAACTGCTTACTATTCCCCTGTCTGGGAGGACTGTGACTCTACTGTCACCTCTGGTTCAACATTGTCATTACCACCACAATAACAAGCCTACCAAAAAAAAGAAATTTTAGGATCCAAATTAAAATTGGTATTTGTAGACTGTTTTCTACAAACCTCTTAATTATTCATTAGCATTTCCTATAACACACTTTGTTTGTTTTTTGCTTTGTTTGAAAGAGAAAAAAAACACAGTCATATTCAATGGATTTCAGGATGGTCCTTCTGGCAGTTTTTAAAGCATCAGAAAATAATTAGAATCTTTAGTAAAAATTTTTACTTCTCATAAATTCATAATTATCCCATTTATTTTATACAACAAAGACAAATTAAGACTATTAGCATACTGATTCTGTTGGGTCCTTCTCCCATCCCCAAATCCTCCATCACTCATTCATATCTCCAAGGTAAAGACTGAGGTACCTGGATTTCAAGGTACACAAGTCCTCAGGCACAAGCGAGGTCAGGGTTCCTAATATTATGAGTGAACACCGAAGGCCAGAAATTTAGGGAACTTACTGGACCGTTTGCCAGGACCCAGCCTTGGCAATCCACTGTTGCCTCTTCCTATAGCTCCTAAATAATTAGCATCCACCGGCCCACCCTTATCCCCGAATATCCTGCTCATGTCCAAACTTCTGCTTCTGCAAATGCCTATCCACTTCCAGGAAGGAGGCTTCATGTCACTGCTCCATGATGCCCCTCAATTTTCTCTTCCCTAAACTCTTACTTAGAAAGAAAATTATTATTATTTATTATTATTATTTTGGTACTGGGGATTGAACTCAGGGGCACTCGACCACTGGGCCACATCCCCAGCCCTTTTTTGTATTTTATTTAGAGACAGGGTTTCACTGAGTTGCTAAGTGCCTCGCCATTGCTGAGGCTGGCTTTGAACTCGTGATCCTCCTGCCTCAGCCTCCCAAAGTGCTGGGATTACAGGCGTGCGCCACCGCGCCCGGCTGAAAGAAAATTATTTGATGTTTCACAGACACCTCTAAGTAGATAACCTGTGAGGGTAAAAACCAACTCCTGAATTTTGTCCCCTGCCACGTTGGGAGAACTGCTATCAGAGGGCAAGACTGCACAGCAGGCAAGACTGCAGCCATCTTTAAAATGGCGAGTGTAGCCTGTCTTGTTTCTTCACCTCTGTTCCTGCTGCCATTTAACCCTGCCGAGAAGGCTCTCCTTCCTTACCTTTGCCTGTTAACTTCTAGTGTGCACAAACTATCCCTTGCCAAAGGTCCCAGAACCCCTGAAGATTACCCTTCATTGTCATCTTCATAGTGCAAGATAGTCCTAATTCCTAATTACCTGTCTATCCTTCCCATGAGTCTAAAGTATAAACTCCTCAAGAGAAACAGCCTATATATTTCTTATTCCCTGTTGTATCCATAGCTTCTAGCAGGTCTTGGCTCAGAATATGTGCTCAGTGAAAAATAAATGAGCTGGCTTAGTGGCACATGCCTGTAATCCCAGAGATTTGGGATGCTGAGGCAGGAAGATCACAAGTTCAAGGACAACCTTAGCAAATTAGCAAGACCCTCAGCAACTTAATGAGACCCTGTCTCAAAATAAAAAATAAAAAGGCTGGAGGTGTAGGTCAGTGGTAAAGCAAGCCTGGGTTCAAAAGAATATCTCTAGAAGAAAGTTTAAACTCCTTCTCAGAACTTTAGGATTTTCATCTACATCTCTAATCCTATCTTGCTGTCTTTTTTTCTTTTCTTTTTTTTTCTCCTATAGTAGTGGAGATTGAACCTGGGAGTCTCGACCACTGAGCTACATTCCCAGGCTTTTTTTTTTTTTTTTTTTAATTTAACTTTATTTTATTTTATTTATTTATTTATTTTGGTGCTGGGGATTGAACTCAGGGGCACTCAACCACTGGGCCACATCCACAGCCCGTTTTTGTTTTTTTGTTTGTTTTGTTTTGGTACCAGGGATTGAACTCAGGGGCACTCAACCACTGGACTACTCCCCAGCCCTTTTTTGTATTTTATTAGAGACAGGGTCTCACTGAGTTGCTAAGTGCCTCACCATTGCTGAGGCTGGCTTTGAACTTGTGATCCTCCTGCCTCAGCCTCCCAAGTGCTGGGATTACAGGTGTGTACCACCAAGCCCGGCTCCCTTTTATTTTTTTATTTTATTTATTTATTATTATTATTATTATTATTATTATTATTTTGGTACCGGGGATTGAACTCAGGGGCACTTGACCACTGGGCCACATCCCCAGCCCTTTTTTGTATTTTATTAGAGAGCAGGGTTCACTGAGTTGCTAAGTGCCTCACCATTGCTGAGGCTGGCTTTGAATTTACAATCCTCCTGCCTCAGCCTCCCAAAGTGCTGGGATTACAGGCATGCGCCACCGCGCCCGGCTGAAAGAAAATTATTTGATGTTTCACAGACACCTCTAAGTAGATAACCTGTGAGGGTAAAAACCAACTCCTGAATTTTGTCCCCTGCCACGTTGGGAGAACTGCTATCCAGAGGGCAAGACTGCACAGCAGGCAAGACTGCAGCCATCTTTAAAATGGCGAGTGTAGCCTGTCTTGTTTCTTCACCTCTGTTCCTGCTGCCATTTAACCCTGCCGAGAAGGCTCTCCTTCCTTACCTTTGCCTGTTAACTTCTAGTGTGCACAAACTATCCCTTGCCAAAGGTCCCAGAACCCCTGAAGATTACCCTTCATTGTCATCTTCATAGTGCAAGATAGTCCTAATTCCTAATTACCTGTCTATCCTTCCCATGAGTCTAAAGTATAAACTCCTCAAGAGAAACAGCCTATATATTTCTTATTCCCTGTTGTATCCATAGCTTCTAGCAGGTCTTGGCTCAGAATATGTGCTCAGTGAAAAATAAATGAGCTGGCTTAGTGGCACATGCCTGTAATCCCAGAGATTTGGGATGCTGAGGCAGGAAGATCACAAGTTCAAGGACAACCTTAGCAAATTAGCAAGACCCTCAGCAACTTAATGAGACCCTGTCTCAAAATAAAAAATAAAAAGGGCTGGAGGTGTAGGTCAGTGGTAAAGCAAGCCTGGGTTCAAAAGAATATCTCTAGAAGAAAGTTTAAACTCCTTCTCAGAACTTTAGGATTTTCATCTACATCTCTAATCCTATCTTGCTGTCTTTTTTTCTTTTCTTTTTTTTTTCTCCTATAGTAGTGGAGATTGAACCTGGAGTCTCGACCACTGAGCTACATTCCCAGGCTTTTTTTTTTTTTTTTTTTAATTTAACTTTATTTTATTTTATTTATTTATTTATTTTGGTGCTGGGGATTGAACTCAGGGGCACTCAACCACTGGGCCACATCCACAGCCCGTTTTTGTTTTTTTGTTTGTTTTGTTTTGGTACCAGGGATTGAACTCAGGGGCACTCAACCACTGGACTACTCCCCAGCCCTTTTTTGTATTTTATTAGAGACAGGGTCTCACTGAGTTGCTAAGTGCCTCACCATTGCTGAGGCTGGCTTTGAACTTGTGATCCTCCTGCCTCAGCCTCCCAAGTGCTGGGATTACAGGTGTGTACCACCAAGCCCGGCTCCCTTTTATTTTTTTATTTTATTTATTTATTATTATTATTATTATTATTATTATTTTGGTACCGGGGATTGAACTCAGGGGCACTTGACCACTGGGCCACATCCCCAGCCCTTTTTTGTATTTTATTAGAAGCAGAGTCTCACTGAGTTACTAAGTGCCTCACCATTGCTGAGGCTGGCTTTGAATTTACAATCCTCCTGCCTCAGCCTCCCAAAGTGCTGGGATTACAGGCATGCGCCACCGCGCCCGGCTCCCTTTTATTTTTTTATTTTGAGTCAGGGCCTTGCCGAATTGCTGGCCTTGAACTTGTGATCCCCCTGCCTCAGCTCCAGCCAGTCCAGTCTCTATCTACTAACCACTCTGTTCATAGCTGTCTACATATATGTGTGTGTGTGTGTGTGTGTGTGTGTGTGTGTACACACACACATACACACACACACACACACACACACAACCTCTGCCTGTTATTCAAATCCTACCCATCCTTTAGGGTCCAGAACAAATCTTATCACTTCTAGGAAATGTTGCTCCAAGCCACAGGTCTTCCCCTTTCCCTAAAGTAACAAGCAAGTATCTATAGGGCCCATTCTGTGTGGCTGCATGTCTGCAGATACCTTTCCACCTCAGCCCAAATGGAGTGTCCTCCCTCTGAAGTCAGTACTGCCCTCTCATTCAGGAAATATGCATAGCCTTGGGTCATCTCCTCTACTAACGTTTATGTTGTTAACTTCTGTGCATTTTTCCCCCTTGGTGTTCTAATTCATTTAGAAATTTTTGAAGGCAAGTCGTGTTTTCCATGTCTTTGATCCTGTGCAATCCTTTGCCCAAAGTAGCAAGTTAATAAACATTTTATTACTCAGACAAGCTGGGTTAAAAAGCAAATGTGTGCAGGGTGAGAGAACTATGGAAATTGTTTCTTAAACAAAACAAAACAAAACAAAACAGCTTTTACCAAAAGTGTAGTTGAAAAACTCTAATTATTAAGAGACTGTTTAAAAAGGTCAAACATTGATACTATAATTACACCACAATTTGGTTAAATTATTCTCTGAATAAAAAAGTTATTCTTAAATAAAACTCATGTTCATGTGATTAAAAAAATTATGAAGAGTAGAAAAGGAAAACAAGGAAAACCTATATCCAAAATTGACACCCTGACTCTACCTCCAACCAGAAGGGCGGGGCTGCAGTATCTGCAGCCTCATCACCTAACCTTCATTACCAGGTCTAGTTCATGACTGCGTTAACACCACGGCTGTAAAAGGCTTGCCCAGCAACTAACTCCCTGAGCACGGTGATTCTCCCTGTGTCGCCTGGAGAGGAGCAGAGAATCAAATCTTTCAACTGGTTTGTCATAAACATTTGCTTATCCTCATTTTTATTTTTTGAGGAGATGCATCTTAACTACTTAGTTCTATTTATTTTATATCTCACTGTGTTGCCCTCAAAATATGTACAGTGGCTGCTTTCAACCATAAATAAACATTTTAGAACATAGATGCTAGGTACAAGGTTCAGTAATTGAGGGTTCCGTAACCTAGCAACAGAATGTCAAGAGATCTCCTTCTAATCTGTGCCCTCGATGGCCTGTGTGTCTGCATCCCTCCAAGAACGGGCCTGCAAAGTCACTGCCAAGTCAGGTTTGGCTAATGACAAATCAATATTGGAAACAAGCTCGCAAAACACAGACGCCTGTTGCCAGGCTCCAAACACCTGAGATCAAGGGACATAAACAGGAAGTAGACACAGCGCTGGGGACCAGAGGCCACAAAGCCATCATTTAAGCTTCTGCCTTCGAAAACCAAATTAACACGCATTCATAACCCTCTACTAAGCAACACCTACGATATTTCACAAGTGGCTATTTGCAGGCTAGATGAACAGGCAAATGAACAAACAGACCCTTACCAGGTACACTCTGCACGATGAAGAAGACAGGAAGGAAAGAAGATGGCACTTTAATTTTTTTTTTTTAATGAATGAATAAAAATTGAATCCTCATGGCCAAGATATGTCAAGAAATCAAGTCTCCTGTTTCCTCCCTGTTGCTTCCTTTGACTTATCAGCTCATCCATCTCACTTTAATGGGCTGTGGTTTCCCCTGGACAATTGCAGTCAAGGGTCCTTCATTTGTTAAAACTGTGGGTATGTCTTTTACGGAGTTTTTCTTCCCCACCCCATTAGGAAGGTCATCATATAGGAAAGCCGCATAACAAGGTGTTTTTTAAAACCAACTATCCCAGCAGTGGCAAAAATAAATGCAACGTGGGAGGCTGTTTATTTGTACATCAAACGGGAGAGGGAAATTCTCTACAGGGTGACATGATCATTTGTTTTCCCCAGTGTAGCAAACAAATCAAAGAGGAATAAACCTTCATGGAGTAATGAGTTCTTGCTAGATTTAGCCATTCTCCTTCCCTGTTATCCTCACTCCAAAAAAACAGATGTACAATGACATCAGCAAAACAGCTAAAGACCATCAATCTTTAAGACAGGAAATGCAGCAGCCAGAGCATCCTTTATAAACATGGGCCGTCTCCAGGCTGGTGGCTCTGGTTCTGCAGTACAGGAAGGGGGCCCACTGAGGAGGTCCCTAGGGCAGCGGCGCCCTAGGAAGTAGAGACCCAAACCTCCCACACCTCTCCAGACCAAGGAAACGTACTGTGGTACGCCCAAGGTCACAGAGCTCAGATAGGGTACTTTTATGGTACTTCCCTTCCCACCAGTTCACATGCCCACTAGTAGACGTTGGACCCCGACAACCTTCTTTCAAGAAGGCCAATGACAGAGTGTGTAAGGTGGGGAGCCTTGTCCACTGACTTCAGAATAGTTCATTAGAGGGACTAGGCCGCCACACTTTGCAAGAGGAACAAAGCCTGCTCGGTTGAGCGCTCTGAAGTCCTAAGGCAGAGAGACAAAGCCACAGAATGCACAGGTGGCTGTTCCTGGGTCACAGGAGTGGGACAATGCTGCGGTTAGAGGTGATGCTGAGAGTGTAAGCGACAGGGAAGCAAAACTCAGCATGTTCTCCACAGCTGGAAAGGAGGAAGGACACCTGTCTCAATGTCAAACGGTGACGGAGAGCTACAGAATTCAGAGCAAAGTCTGGTATCCCAGTTGCAAAATCAATCAGTGCCTATTCACTGCTCTACCATCTGCAGAGCCATTCATGACTACCAGCCCCGTCGAGCTGCCAGAGTCTTAGCGAGACGACGTCGAAGACACAGACGGCATGCCTCTAGATGCCAGTGAAGCTAATCCAGATCTGGGGTGCACACCTAGTGAGGTGAAAGAGAAGCACTACCTTTAGAAAAGAGGGCACTCATCCTGTTTTGATCTCCTGTGCTTGAAAGCAAACGTTTTAGGAAACAAAAAGTCAAGTGAGAGTACTAGAGCGTTTTCAATGGCATTTATAACACCTCCAACCTTATCAGCTCTCATTGACATGTAGACACCTCCACAACTCAGTTTCTTTTTTTTCCTGTCTTTTTTTTTTTTTTTTTTTTGAGGCGAGGGTTCTGGGATGGAACCCAAGCCCTCGCACAGGCTAAGCATGCACTCTATCACTAAGCTACACCTCCAGTCCCAACGCAGCTCCATTCCTACTGGATGTCTGTTGAAGCTCCTGTTGATTTTGATGCAAACAAAATGGTAGCCGTTGCCCACATGAGCTGGGCCAACGCTGGAATCTGGGACTCACAGAGTGACTTTCCTCCTACTTCTTGCTAGTCTCCACTCCTCTGAACTATTTCAGTCTCCACCTACCAACAAGATTTTTGAATTAAATCTGTGGCTGATTGTCTACAGAAAGGCAGCCGTGATTCCCAACCCTCCACAGAGGAGCCGGGCCTTCTCCAGGGCACTCGTGGGCTCTGCTGTCCTGGGCGTGGAAGAGGCCCCTGGGCCCCAAACGACGACCAAAAGAGCTGGAGAGAAGCTGGACGCAGCCGGAGGAGGAACAGTGAGAGATGAAAGTGGAAAAGAAGCCTCCTGGGACGTCTCTTCCTGCCAGGGTGACCGGACTTCTCAGACTTGGCTCAAAGCAGCTTCTTCCTGGGAAGCACTGTGACCCCCACCCCTCTACAGTGCCACCCTGCACCTTCCTGACGGGGGTCCTCACTCCCCTTTCCTCTGTCTGTCTCTCCAGCCAGACGCTGAGGGTTAAAAGCAAGGTCTCTCTTCGTTTTAAACTACCCACCTTTAATTCCTAGTGCTGCGAAGATGCACAGGTGGCCAAGGCCTGTGTGCCAAGACCAGATGATTCTCTAAGATGAAGAAGCTGTCAATAAACAGATGCCAGCCATAACAATTCTGGGGCAGCTTTGGGATCTTAAACCCACATACAGTACAATGAAGAGGAATAAATTTTCTTTATTATGAGAAATTCAGCAAGTCATTCAGTCACTGGGGAAATGAAAGGGAGCTCAGTCTGCTTCTCTTAATATTCTGCAAGTTCAATTTAGGCACTTTACCCCTGGCATCAATTCCCTACCAGTACAAATTTAACACTTCATACTCTGCCCTAAAAAATATGTTAAAGTACACCTTAAAAGAGGCTGATTTTAGGGGCTGGGGTGGAGCTCAGTGGTAGAGCACTTGTCTAGCACGCGGGAGGGCCTGGGTGTGAACCCCAGCACCACACACACACAAAAAAGTCTAACTAACCCTCCGGCCTCTGGTCCAGGAACAAATTATAATTAGGAAAATACAGCTTATTTTGTTGAGGGTGATGAACCCCTTGGATGTCAGGCTATTTATTATAACCTACTCTCCACACCACCATCCTATCTAGTCTTCCAGGGAAGATGACAGAAACTGAGGTGCAAGTTTAGGACCCTGAAAACCTCACTGTAATTATCAATGTTCCCCAGAAAGCGATCAAAATGCAGACAGCATAATATGATACTATACACAGAAGGCAGTTAAATAATGCCTAAGTAAATATAATTACTATTGTGATGTTGTTTAAAAACACATACACATTTTATTCAAGGGATGGGAAAACATTTGATAGAATTATAGAGACTCAAGCCGGGCGTGGTGGCGCACGCCTGTAATCCTAGCACTTTGGGAGGCTGAGGCAGGAGGATGGCGAGTTCAAAGCCAGCCTCAGCAATGGTGAGGCACTTAGCAACTCGGTGAGACCCTGTCTCTAATAAAAATACAAAAAAGGGCTGGGGATGTGACCCAGTGGTCGAGTGCTCTGAATTCACTCCCCAGTACCAAAAAAAAAAAAGAATTATAGAGACTCAATAGATATATGAACACTACTTGAATTTCCAGTCATTTAAATTTACTACAAAATCATTCTTGCAGGCATGACTTTCTCGCTGTTTGGAGTTCCACCATTCTGTCGTCCTTTTGTTTCCCAACACAACTTGAATGACCCTTAAGCTCTGAATCAGTCTGAATTTGAGTCTTTTAAAGTTCTTTTTAGGGCACATATTTAGAAATGCATTAACATTAACTTTTTTATGAGAAAATTTCCAAATCTATTGTGAATAACTGGCCATGAGCCAGATTGTTATAAAAGTCAGAGTTGGTATAAGTGAATGAAGATGTTAAACTGAAGTACTTCTGAAATCAAATTACAGCAGCATTGAACCCACACCCAACTACTGTTAGGTATGTGTGTTAAGCACATGACATAGCTCTTCATTGTGCCACAGGGTCTAGATCTTTAGTATATATAGTAACTGCTTTAGAGATGACTCCTCTCATTTTGTTTTTCCAACAAGACCCAGCACAGATGAATGAGCAACTCTGGGACGATGACAAACACTGTCCCCTACTGACTCCTAGTTGGGCTCCTGAAGAGAAGCAAATATGGAGAAAATGGGCAAAGGGCAAGCAGCACTGGATCAACCCTACACAATAAAAGAGTGATAACCTCCCCTATGGGGTTAGTGATCAGCCCTTCAAATACCTGGTCCCCAGCCCAAACTCTGCCACCTCCACCCTCAGCACAGAACACTCAACACTACCTGTAAAAAGGCAGAACCAGGCAACTGAAAGAACTCTGGAGTCAACACACTGGCGTAGAATCAGCTCTGAGACCCAGGGAAAGTTCATTAATCCCTCTAAACCCCAGTTTCCTCTCCTGTAAAATGGGCCTAAAGCCATTTACCTTGTAGGATCGTTCTGAGGATGTGAAGCAGTAGCCACAGGTGTTTCATAGGTGGATACCGTGAACACCCATCAGGAAGGCTTTAAGTGATAAAAATGGCTACTATCGTCTCAACAAACTTTTTACTAAGCGTCACACTCATAAAAATGCCTTGGGACGCTCAAGAGTTGATGCCATCCCACTTCTCCTTGATCGGTGTCACAGCCCACTACAAAGTCGACTGGGGAAAGAGAACGGGAGAGCCAGCACACTGACAGCAGCCAGACAACCATCAAAGAGGCACAAAAGAACCAGGGCAGAGGCTAGAGTCCATAAGAGCCCAGGCAACGCCCTCCGGGGCCAGCAGAGCCCAAGACCCACGATCTTGTGAATGATCACAAAGAGGTCAGGCTGCCGGCTGATGGGTGAGAGCAACACCGTCTGCGTAAAGAAAGATTTCTATCACACTAGTCGTCCTGGGCTCCCTCCAGCTGGAATCCCCGACTCCTCCCTTTGCTTCTCTGCGACAGAGCTCAGCACAGCCTGCCTGGCTGGTCTAAGCATCAGGAGACCACATAGCCCTGGGAAGCGGGTCAACAGTGTCATTCATTTTTGCTCAGTATTTCTCTAACATACCAATTTACCTTTCAAGATCACAGACGAAATGCTAGGCACTTCCGTGTCCTCAATAAGTTCTTTCCTTTTAAATAAGCACTAAGTGAGAATACTCTGCATCTTCAGTTTATTGCTTACCCGGTAACACCGTCTAATGAATCATTTATTTACAACTCTAAAATACCGATAGCGATGTTACCATAATTATAGGTCAAGAGATAAAGTCAAACCAAATGATCGCCCTTGCCTTTCTCCAGAAAGCTGCCCTCAATGCTATTTTCTGCCTGGTTTGCTCTTCTTGCCCCCTCCCCCCTTACAAATACTCAAACCATTCATATGCATCTTTTCCAGGTCACATGTGCTGCTGCTGTGAGCCGGCACTATACTAGGCAAACCTAGAGGTCATCAAATGTAGACAGGAAAGATTTGTCTTTCCAGAGTAATCGACAGAGGGTAAAAGATGAGCTGGTAAGAAACTGCACCACGATAAGGTAATTAGCTTATCCAGCATCCATCCAGTACAGGGGGTGAAGTTACAGAATGCACCAGGGTGGAGTCAAGAAAGACTGCAGAGAAAGTCAGATCTGAGTTGAAGCCTGGAGAATTTTAACATGAAAAATATGAGATCCGGGGCTGGTGTGATCACAACTGTTCCTCAAAAGGAAAGGTGAAAATACCTTTACCATAAAAATATATATATATATATCAGCACATCATAAACTTTCAGAAGATCATCAAGTTTCTATCTCAAAAGCAAACTTTTCATAATGCCTCTAAGCTGTCAGCTATGGTGATGGAATTATCTAACTTGGTTCATTAAAAAACTTTGGAATCAACCTAGATGCCCTTCAGTAGATGAATGAATAAAGAAAATGTGGTATATATACACAATGGAGTATTATTCAGCAATAAGAGAGAATAAAATCATGGCATTCACAGGTAAATGGATGGAGTTGGAGAATATAATGCTAAGTGAAGTTAGCCAATCCCAAAAAGCCAAATGCCAAATGTTTTCTCTGATATAAGGAGGCCGATTCACAGTAGGGTTGGGATGGAGAGCAGAGGAGGATTAGAGGAACACTAGAATGGCCAATGGGGAGGGAGGGGAGGGGAGGGGGCAAAAGGGTGGAGAAAAGAAAAAAAAAAAAAGATGGTAGAATGAGATGGATATCATTACCCTAAGTGCATGTATGAAGTCACGAATGGAGTGAATATACTTTGCATACAACCAGAGATATGTAAAAATGTGCTCTATAAGTATAATATGAAATGTAATACATTCTGCTGTCATTTCTAACAACTTAGAATAAAAAATAAATTTAAAAAAAGAAGGAAGTTAAGGGCTGGGGGTGTGGCTCAGTGGTAGAGCGCTTGCCTCACATGTGTGAGGCACTGGGTTCGATTCTCAGCACCATATATAAATAAATGAACAAAATAAAGGTCTATCAACAAGTAAAAACCAAGTTTTTTTTAAAAAGCAGTTAAATGATAAGCACACAGCACTGAAAAGAGAGCAAAGGGACAGCCCAACCCACAGCAGGCAAGAATCAAGTTTCAGAACATAGACTCGACACCTCTACCCAGAGAACCACGCAGCTGCTTA
The DNA here is from genome assembly GCA_025594165.1 of Tamias sibiricus. Classification (NCBI taxonomy): domain Eukaryota; kingdom Metazoa; phylum Chordata; class Mammalia; order Rodentia; family Sciuridae; genus Tamias; species Tamias sibiricus. Next base: position 18,390,498 of record CM046669.1, on the reverse strand, counting down.
GAATGCTCCCAGGGACCACTACTAAAAACACAACTGGAAATCAAAAGTGAATGGGACTTGTAACACCCCAAAGTCAAGCATCAGATACTCACCCACCCATGACCTCACTCAACAGATATTTGTTTATTCAGGGCCCAGTATGTGCCAGTATTAGATATGCAGAAGATATGAGGAAAAGAAAAGGAAAAAAAAAAAAAAAAAGACATAAAGTTTTGAGTGTTATTTGAAAGGGTTCTAGAGTAAATCTTTATATATATATATTTATTTATTTATATTTATATTTATTTAGTTATTTATTATGTGGTGCTGAGGATCGAACCCAGGGCCTCACACATGCAAGGCAAATGCTCTACCACTGAGTTACAACCCCAGCCCTAGAGTAAATCTTCATATTAGTAATCCCAGAAAGGTTAACTATTTCTGGCAATATATTTACTGTGGACCCCAAAGGAGAAAAGATTGTTGACCAAGAAAACAGCTGGGAAGAATGTAAGAAGGGAGAATTTCTGATTTAGGGGTGGGAGGAGGCTGGATGTTTCACAGGCACTGTCTAAGACTTTGTTTCTCAAAGTGTGATCTGGGGACCAACAGGATTGAGATGCAGTGGCAGCCTCACCCTAGAATTCAGAAGCTGCAATCCCTTCACGATCCCAAGTGATTCACAGACACGCTCAAGTTCAAGAAGCGTGGTTCTCGTAGATTTTATTGACAAGTGTACTGGCTAGACAGCTTGCCTGGTAATTGGCAAGACAGACCTCTGAAGCTGCTTGCCACTTTTGAGAGACCCAGGCTTTGAGAACCTGACCGTGAGGAGGTGAAACTGCAGGAGGTGAAAGTTCATGGGTGGGCCTGACCGTGAGCGTGCTATTTCTGAATGGCTCCAAGTAGTTATTCACTTTGGACAGAACTGATCCTTGTGAATAGATGGGTAAGAAGATCATGACCAAGGGTAAGTTTCTGCATAGAAGAAGGAACCAAAGGAATCTGAACAGCCACCTAGGAGCAGCGCTACATTCCCTCCATCCCCTTACAATGAGAGTGGTACCCAAAGTAGACGGGATCCCCTCTGCCCCTGTGAATCGTCAGGTCATAAGGTGAGGAACAAACCTGCAAACATCTTTGCTACCATTAACAGTAGAACTCGGAGAAATTCAAAATTCACATGTCAGAATAGTTCTATTATTAGACATTCATGACTAATCATATCTCATTAAACTTTAATTCCTACTTTCAAAATCTAGACCGTTTTGAAAACAGGATATAATTAACTGATTTAAAATGATCTATATAAAAGAAAGGTATTTTCTACTCTCCAATTCCTCCCAAAAAATGCAGGTGTCTGGGAATAATTCTTCACTTGTTTCGGATTGGTGGCTGATCATTTGGAAGGAATCTGGGGTAAGCATGTCATGATGCTGGAAACCTTTCAAAGGACCCAGTCTCTTCTATATGCTATTGAGTAGGGTTACGTTGCTCACTGCTAAGGGGCCTACCATTAAATTGACCCTAAGTACCTGTGACAGTAATTTCTGACTCTACACACATCTGACAATAGGTTATCAATAAAAAATAAATAAATAAAAAGTTTCTGATCCTTTTTACTATCTCCTACTGAAGTATATAAAATTATACCAAAACTTGAAATAGTCCGATCCCTTTTTTCAATTCTATTTCAACATACTGAACAAGGGTTAAGTTCTAAACATCCAAAATTTTCTCTCTCCTCACAGCATTTCCAAAAGTAAATAAACAAATAAAATCCATCTTGTACATTTTTTTTTTCTTCTGGCATCTTCCTACGGATCTGCTGTCAGTGGTAGATATTTGCATAAACCACTTCGGGTCCCATAGGATGCAGGTTAAATTTCTGTCCATAAAGTGATGACTTGTCTTCGAGAAACAAAGTTCAATCTCAAAGGAAGACTCTCTCTTCTCTTTCAGAGTTCACTTTTCAAACTGTAATTTGAATAATTATTAGATGATTTATATTTCTATATAAAATTATTAGATGATTTATATTTCCTTTTTTTTTTTTTTTTGTACCGGGGATTGAACTCAGGGGCACTCAACCACTGGGCCACATCCCCAGCCCTTTCTTGTATTTTATTAGAGACAGGGTCTCACTGAGTTGCTAAGTGCCTCGCCATTGCTGAGGCTGGCTTGGAACTTGCGATCCTCCTGCCTCAGCCTCCCAAGTGCTGGGATTACAGGTGTGCGCCACTGCGCCCGGCTGATTTATACTTCTATACAAAAGAAAGCAATCTAGACAAAGCAGGGGGAGCAGCTTTCTTTAGGCTGAAACTCACCTAAGCAGACAATGACTGAGGAGCTGGCCCTCACTGTCCCTTCACCTCTGAGTTCACCCAGGAACACTAACAGCTGTTGTCTTGAAGAGAAGTCAAACATGACAATTAAAAGCAAAAAAAAACAAACTTAAAAAAAAAAAAACAGTGCTGGTTGAGATTTCTTGAGAGATTAAAAACTAAACTAGGTGACAGCATTTAGCAAAGTGGAGGCTTTGAAAGATAAAGAGGATATTAACATCAGTACAGTCAGCAAACAAATGAAAAGATAGAACATTAGAACACAGACCAATATTTACATTGAGTGGTTCCCTTTTAGGGAAACGAAACCATAGTTTTCTGAGAACAGCAGTTCTAATAAAAATGTGTTACTACACTGGCTATTACGCAATGCTTCAAACCAACATTTTATAAAAAGCAAAGAAGGACTTGCAAACCAAAAGCTGAGCATCCGAAGCACTCCTTTCTGCTCTACCTGTGCCCCAGGCAATGCTGCATTAATGGGGTGAGGGGACTTCCAGATGCAGAAATCTGAATGCAAAAGTCAATTGAAACTGGGTTCTCCAGGCTGCTCACAGAATCTCTGCAGAAGGAAATGGGGTTCACTTGATTAAGATGAACGTGGCCGTGACAACTCTGGCTTTCTTTCCTCACTGTGGCTGTGGTCTTTGTCACTTAGAGATGTTTCACAGAATGATTCCCAGCTAGAAGATCTTTCTAGAAGCTCCTGGTGGGTACTGTTTAGAAGGCTGAATGGAGACCCACTGCTTCCGGAACACAGCAATGCTCCTAGCTAAAGGTTTTGTGCTTGCTTCTGACTGAAAGATTTCCACTTACAAGGCCAAGGAAAGCTTTTAAGGTACAAAACAATGGAGATGAGGAAAAGCTACTAAATTTTTTAAAGCCCTTAAAAATCTCTCATCAGATAGAGCAGTTTGTAATAAAACTATATTGGGTCATCAGAAAGATAAAGAGAGCTCAAGGAGGGAAAAGACAGAAGAAATAAACAAGGAAAATAGAGATTTGCTCCTGCTTTGTATAACCCAAACAATTTCATCGATTCTTTGTAATGCCATAAAGAACCTTTTTATGTTATTTATTGATAAAAAGATCAACCAAAGTTTGTTCTGAGCCCTCAGTCATAGAGCTATATGATGAAAAAAGTACGAATTGCCAAGCGTAGAAGCCACACCTAAATCCCAGCTACTCAGGAGGCTGAGGCAGGAGGATGGCAAGTTTGAGGCCTGCCTGTGCAACTTTGCCAGACTCTGCCTCAACAAAAGAAAAGGTACGAATCATAGCCTTCCTATGTGCAAATGATGAATGTGGAGGTTACCTCTCCCCTTGCTACTTGGCTATAATGGGGTCAAGCTTATCTTATGTGGGGGAAAATATGACCTTATTTCACAAGCAGAAAAATATAGAGTTTGTTCCTGGTGCAATCCTTCATTCTGCTGTTTCCAACAAACAGGACAATGTCCACCGACCTATCTCCAGTGGGGACACCCCGTCAATGAGACGTGACGTGTTTTTGCTGCCAACTGATAGCGTTGTTCTCACACATACGCTCGCAAAGAGAGGAGAGATTTTGCTTCGTGCCAGGCTTTGGGGACTCTAAAATCCAAAACCTTTAAAGGACTAAGCCCCTCCCAAGAGGCAAGGCAGCGGGACCACCATCCTTCATGGCATTCCAGCAACCCACTCCCTATCCTGCAAATAAGAAATAAGCCCCCCCAAGCTCTCCATGGGATTCTCCTGTGGAACACTTACAAGGCCTGCACAGGCCCACGTCTAGCGTTTTCAGAAGCTTTCCAAACACCACCCCAAGAGAAGTTTCACTTAAGCGATCGGCTCTAGCTTGGACTTGTGATTTCCGTGTCACAGAATATTTTGCATTCCAGGAAAGCCAACGGTCACTTGGGGACTGATTAGCACTTTTATTCATCTCCAACGACAAACTAACATTAACATTTATTTCGAAAAACAAAATTATTTATAAAGAATGTAATCATCAGTGAAGCATTTGCTCATTAAGTTTATAAACATGGGGAACTTGAACCTTCAGATGCTTATAATTTAGGAATGCCCTTTTTGTGAACCTGGAGCAGAAGAGGCCCTCAATGTGCAAGACACTCATTTGGGAGAATATTCTATACTTGTTAAAAAAATTATTATTTAGCTGACGGGGAGGGGGAGTGTGGGCAGCACTGGGATTAAACCTATGGTGCTCTGCCTCTGAGCTCATGCCCAGTCCTTCTTCTTCTGTATTTTGAGACAGCGCCTTGCTAAGTTGCCCGGGGTATTCTGGAACTTGTGATCCTCCCCCTTCAGCCCACCAAGGATCGCAAGCATGCATCATCATGCCCAGCTGCAGCTAGCTTTTAACTCACCTGTTTTGGGGGCATGCTCTACAACCCCACTGCCTAGCCTTTAGGGAAATATGCGAGTGGGGAGGGGAGGAGGGGGTGCACATGGACGTGTGTGTATACAGAATGCATTAGAGCCACTACATTAAATCACAAAATATAATATTACGACTACGGATGAACAGATTGAGATAAAAACCAACATTTCAAAGCTGACAATAACAGGCATGTCCATTATTTTTAGGTGGCTCTTTAAAAAAAAAAAAAAAAAATCATAGTTGTAATAAGAAGTTTTTATACTGGTAGTAACTTCGGGGGTTACCAGAAACGTTTTGTTCTTTCATCCTCACTTCTGATTTTGAAGATTAAAATAACTCATTAAGTCTAATACATAAGTTAGGTTCTATCCCGACCTTTATGAATACTTTCATTCGCATAAAATTTCATGAAGTATGATATTGACACGGGCATAGGAAAGCTAAAGCAAAAGGACAGGCCATGTGGTTATGTTCAGTTTGATAACCTTTACCTGGAGGCGTGTGTGTGTGTGTGTGTGTGTGTGTGTGTGTGTGTGCGCGCGCGCACGCGCATATGTGTACAATTTTGGGTGTGCTACAGCCCACAAGGCAGGTATTTCAACAGGAATAGCACCTCTGCTACTTGTCACCATAATACTCACAGATGTCTCATTTTAAGGCACTGTTGACATCCATTAAAATGCATACGTTAGCGGGCAGATGACACAGTCTCTCATTAGCACTGTTCTTATCCAGTGCTGCGGCAAGTTCCATAGAGGCCTGGGGAGTCCAGGACAGGGCAGGACCAGGACCCTGCCTGGAGGAGCACGGGGCCTGGGGCTACCGAGAAGCAGAGACATGCTGTGTGCTCTTCACGGACTCCAGAGAGTCCAGCCATAAGAGCTTCTCCAGTTGAAGTCTGGGTGACCAGCCCTTCGTGAAAACCCTCTGCAAGGTGACCCACACACCATCTTCCAATGGCTGCCTCAGGCACCCACCCAGGACCCCACCATGCTCTCTTCTAGGTAAGTGACCAGCGATGCCTGGAATTTAATACACCACACATTCCGACCTTACCATAAAATGCCCCCTGCCATCTTGTGGCACACTCTTTTCTCCCAGGCAGGGAGGCTTTTAAGATCCAAGCCTTCTTTCCCTATTTTCAGGATTAATAACTCCCAGCATCCACTGCCTTTCCCACCAAGCCCCTGCCCTGATGAGGTGACCGACCACGGAAGAAGAGCTACATGGAGATACTTAATCACACAATTAGATAAAACTCAGAGTTGCTAATCCATGGATTTATAAATATATTAGACATGGCGATCTTAATTTTGACTGGAATTATATATGTAATGTTAAAATCACTGACAAAGCCTTTTCTGACTAAAATCGTTCTCAGAAGACTTAAATTACAATTTTCTGGGAAAATGGGCCCGCTATCATTATTGAATTCAGTAGTTCCTGGATATTAAGGAATCTAGTCAAACCCTACTTTCATTGCTAAAAGTACTATACGATAAATTTAAAATAGAATTCGATCTGCTTGATTCATTTTAAAAGACACATATTCAGGCAGGAAAATTAAGAAAATAGTCTTACTTCAAACCCTTTATTCACCTATCTTAAAGGGGTCACTAAGAAGTGGGAGAGAGAGGGGAACACAATCCAGTTACCATAATCCAGAAGTTAAAAACTTCTGCTGAAAACCTTCTCTCACCGCCATTTCCAGGGCACACGCTTCCTTTCACACTTTCTTCTCCTTGGGGAATGGAAGCCAAGAGAAAAAGCTTGTGGTCTCCGAGCCACTGTCTCCCTGAGAGATCTCAAGGTGACCTCCACAGGGGGAAAAGGAAGAGCTTCCGGAGGCCCAGGCCACAGGCACTCAAGCAACCACGCAGGTATTACAAACCCTGGGTCTTTTTTTTTTTTTTTTTTTTTTCGCCATTGCTGAGGCTGGCTTTGGTACCGGGGATGTGAACTCAGGGGCACTCGACCCCAACCCGACTGGGCCAACATCCCCAGCCCTTTTTTTTCCAATCCAAGTATTTTCTGCTTATTAGAGACAGGGTCTCACTGAGTTGCTAAGTGCCTCGCCATTGCTGAGGCTGGCTTTGAACTCGCGATCCTCCTGCCTCAGCCTCCCAAACAAATTCCCTGGGTCTTAAGCAAAGGCCAGGTGTTCCCAAGACGCTATGAAGGTACTAGCAAGTTAATTTACAGTCCTGTGAACACTTAGAAAGCAACGAGCACCAATGACGATCCTGAATGACAGACAGTATTTGCAAATGGAGTACTTGAGAAGCAGAACTTCAGGGACACCTGAGCCAAGGGCTATCGTTGAGGTGAGAAGGATCAAATGGCATTACCCATACCATCAAGATGGGAGGGGAGGGTGGCGGTAAGGGATGGAGACCTCTGGGTAGACTGCACACGTGAATGAAGCCCCAGAGACTCAGCCAACACGTCATGCTCTGAGAGGTCTGAGGAGGAAGCACCAGGAAATGAGACCACTCTAGACAAGGCAGGCTAAAGAGAGGCTTTGCTAAGACCAAGTAAGCCACTGACAGCAGGATGTGAAACGCCCAGATTCAGTGGATGTCAGTGACAGCATTCCTGGAAACAGAAGAGACAGGGCTAGAGGCGAGGAGACTGGTATTCGTGTCTACAGTGGAGGTCCAATAACCAAGTGGGAGCTGGGAGGGTCTCAGTGAAGACCCTGAACCAAATAAGAAGGGGGCGCGGACAGAGTCAGGCGAAGACGGTTATGGAATGAAGGAAGGGAATTCTAGGCTAATTCAAAGGTATTTGGCATGAACAGCAATTGGGTAAATGGGAAAACCATCAACCAAACATGTTATCTTTGAGGCGTTTGTGGGCATGAAGAGTAGATCAACGAGGCGGGCCCAGCGGCGGACACCTGTAAGTCCAGCTCCTTGGGAGGCTGAGGCAGGAAGGTCACAAGTTGGAGGATAGCCTCAGCAGCTTAGCAAGACTCTGTCTCAAAATAAAATAAAAAGCGGCTGGGAAAGTAGATCCGTGGTAGAGAGCTAGCACGTGTGAGGCCCTGGGTTCAATCCCTAGCACTGGGGGAAAAAAAAAGTAGACAAATGATGAACAGAGCTGAAACCAAGAGCCAACTTGTGGGCCAGGACAGGAGCTGAGCTATCACTCGGGTAGAAGAAAAGGCCAGGAGTGTGATCGATTATTCAGGATAGTGTACAGTGAGTGGCCCACAGCCTTCCTGAATCATGGGTACTTGGGATTCAGATAGAAGTCATGAGCCCAGCTCCTCAAAAATGTTAGCATATACAAATAAAACACTGCATTTCAGGGGAAGGACAGCTCTTTTGAAGCGTATGTATGAACTCACAGGCTAAGAACTCTCAGAAGCCAGGCGCGGTGGCACAAGCCTGTAATCCCGGCACTTGGGAGGCTGAGGCAGGAGGATCACAAGTTCAAAGCCAGCCTCAGCAATGGCGAGGCACTTAGCAACTCAGTGAGACCCTGTCTCTAATAAAATACAAAAAAGGGCTGGGGATGTGGCCCAGTGGTCGAGTGCCCCTGAGTTTAATTCCTCGTACAAAAAAAAAAAAAAAAAAAAGCAAGAGAGGAAGTGGTTTAGGAAGTTAGGACAGCAGGAAGGCACTGCAGAACAGATGAGAACAGGGGCATCCACAGCCCCCATGGACCACTCTTTCTAGAAGCACATGGGGAGCCACAGGCAGTGTGGGTAGACAGGACGGATTTTTTGTTATTATTTAACATCGACATGTGGAAAAGTTCGATCACATTCAGAGTAGAGAGAACAGTGTATTACAGCCCCGGTGCCAGTGTCTAACTTCAACCATTATCAACTCAGGCATTTCATCCCTGAATACCAGCACCTGTCTCTAGAAGCTCCACCGAAACAACACAAGCACTCTGACGTCATCGCATCCTGGGAAATTAACAGTAAGTCCTTACAGTCATCAAAACTCCACTCAGCATTCAATTCCCATTTGCCTCATTTCTTTTTTCTTTCTTTTTTTTTTTTTTTCATTTTGTTTCAGCTTTTAAAAATCAGGATCCAAATAAGGTCCTCACATTGTAACTGGCTGACGAGGCTCTTCTGTCTCTTTTAAGCGACAGGTTTCCCCTGCGTGTCTGTCTGGTCTGTTTCTCTTGGTTATTGGAAAAAGTTTGGGGGTTTGGTTTTTGTTGTTTTGGGAGTTGGCAGACTGCATCCTTGAAGTATTGTTGAACATGTTCATCTGATTCCTTTATATTCTGTAGACTGAACTTGTTGTGATGTTTTGATCAGATTAGAGTTCAATGTTTTGGCAAGAGTAATTTACAGGGAGTGCTGAATTCCATCAGGAGACACAAAAGTAGAATCTTTTTTTTTTTTTTTTAAGATGGGGTTGATGAATCACAGTGAAAACAAGGTGAGGTAGAGGAATAAGAAAAAGCAAGGTGCCGGGCGCGGTGGCGCACGCCTGTAATCCCAGCACTTTGGGAGGCTGAGACAGGAGGATCGCGAGTTCAAAGCCAGCCTCAGCAATGGCGAGGCACTTAGCAACTCAGTGAGACCCTGTCTCTAAATAAAATACAAAAAAGGGCTGGGGATGTGGCCCAGTGGTCGAGTGCCCCTGAGTTCAATCCCTGGTACCACCAAAAAAAAAAAAAAAAAAAAAAAGAAAAAAAAAAAAAAAAGCAAGGTAATAAAATACAGTGGATAGCGAGAGAGAAATATGAAAAGCGACTGCCTACTTTACCCACGAAGCACCACACTCTGGGAGCGTTTCAAGTAGCAATGAGGCAATGCCTGGCACCCATCACAGAGATCCTAAATGCATCAAGAAGAAAACACTGTAGTTCTTTATTTTGCATTTACTTTAATCAAGAATTCGGAGGGGCTAGGGTTGTGGCTCAGTGGCAGAGTGCTGGCCTAGCACGCCTGAGGCACTGGGTTCGATCCTCAGCACGACATTAAAATAAAATAAAGATACAGTGTCCACTTACAACTAAAAACTAAATAGTAAAATAGAAAGAATTCTGAGCATTCCCTAAATTTTAAAGTCTGCATTAAATTTGTCAAAATCAGACATTTCTATGCTTACTGTCCCAAGAAAATTCATGGAAAAGAAGTCTCTAGCATGTCACTCAAATGGGTAACTGTTTTTATCTTGTAAACAGAGTCCATATAATCACATTCTTCTATCCTGAAAGAAAAATATTTGGCCAATAACATTGGTGTCATTATAATAATGAAATAACAACAGAGATTCAAAATCATGTATACCCTTGCAATTAATTTTCACCATTATCCCTACATGACATTTTTCCCCTAGGGATCAAAACTTTCATTTTACAAAATGTACCTACCAGACTCACAAGGCTCCACTAACTACTGCCCTCCCAAGGGACATGCGTGGGGCATCAGCTCGCCCACCTTAGACGGTGTCCCTGCTGGCCTTTGAGTTCTCTCCTGTCTCTGCCTCAAAAGAACACATTTCAACATCTCCAGCACGTACGTCCCAATGCATTAAGTGTTCCGTGTACTGTGATCACCGAGACTTTAGAAACAAACTCCAGACTTAAAGCCTACCTTTGACTCAGAGTGCAGGCGTATCATGAAAAGGGGCCCAGATAAACTAATTGATCTTTCATTCTAAATTTTTTTTTTTAATGCCGGGGATTGAACCTGGGGCACTCGACCACAGAGCCACATCCCCAGCCCTTTTTTTGTATTTTATTAGAGACAGGGTCTCACTGAGTTGCTAAGTGTCTCACCATTACTGAGGCTGGCTTTGAACTCACGATCCTCCTGCCTCAGCCTCCCAATTGCTAGGATTACAGGCGTGCGTCACCACACCTGGTTTCATTCTAAAATTTTATTCCCTGAAAACTTTCTTCTGAACACACACCTGTCTTTAATGCATTCACAGACACATCTGCAAGGCAGCTTTATTAGGATGAATGCACAAGTCAAAAGCTAATACAGGGCCGGGCACGGTGGCTCACGCCTGTAATCCCAGCACTTGGGAGGCTGAGGCAGGAAGATGGTGAGTTCAAAGCCAGCCTCAGTAATGGTGAGACACTTAGCAACTCAGTGAGACCCTGTCTCTAATAAAATACAAAAAAGGGCTGAGGATGTGGCCCAGTGGTCGAGTGCCTCTGAGTTCAATCCCCAGTACTTTAAAAAAAAAAAAAAAAAAAAAGCTAATATAGGACTCCAGTACAGGGACGAGCGACAGTCCACCCTGAGTGCAAAACATATGGGCAGTGGATTACATTTTTCATAAGGTTACTCATCTATCGAGGTCCATCCCAAATGTCACCTCTGCTGGGAGGTCTTTCCACACCCCATGAAAGTGGCAACCCACCCTCTCGCTCTCTTCCCATATTGCATCAGGTATATTACAGCATGAACCACGCCCCGGGTAACTGCAGAGCCTATGTTCTATCCCTCTACCTGGGAGGATTCCACAGGCAGGAGCAGAACTGTCTCTGCCTGGAGGAGTCCAGGAACAGTCTTGCCTCTGCGCTCAGCCTTACCCCTACCTGGGCTCAGCATGGGCATCCTTGAATGCCAGGATGAAGCACTTTCATGATTTTTTTTCACAACCACCTCTGAGGTGGGCGGGAAGGATCTATACATCATGAATTCATTTTTACATAAAGAAATCAGGCTCAAACATAATGGGACTCCCCCAAACCCTCACATCTAGTAAGTAGGCATCCCAGCACCCAGTCCCTTATTTGAGAGTAGATGGGTGGAAGAATGATTGACTGGGATGGTTACTATAACAACCCTGGGGTTATTATTAAAAGTCTCCCTTGGCTTGTTGGCAAAGCCTTGAGATCTTTCTACTGCCTTCATCAGGAGGTAGAGCCTTCCAGAGACGCAGGCTAACCAACCTGAGATGAAAGGCATTTCTGGAGTCTGTACGCCCCCAGAAACATGAATTTTTTAATTGAAAAAATTTTTCAATTACCAGCTTATTCTGAAAGGTCCTGATGTACTTCCAGTCACTATGGAAAGTGCTGCCCAGGTACAGGGCCACCTGTCAGGGTTGGGCCTTCTCACCTCCTACCCAGGCAGGACACCAGCTCCCGATGCAGTGGAATCTGCTTAAGACTTTGCTTCAGTTTCTGTGCCTGACACCCCTTTCCAGGGACCCCATGCCCAGGGAGCCGGCCTTGTCTTGCCATCCCTTCTGCAGGACAGCTGCATAAAGTGAAGGCATGAAATAATAAAGTTCCAGAGACTTCAGTACGGTTCCCAAAGAAGCAGGAGACGGCTCTGGGAAGGAGGGACACGGACCCCAGAGAAATAACACAACAGGGTAATTATTGGAGACAAAAGTCGGGATGAAGAGCTCTCCCAGTGCACCTTAAGTGACACCATGCAGACAAACTTGATCTTTACAGGTAAAGGAAACTGTGTTTATAAAGAAACTTTTTCTTTGTAGGCCTTTGTTCATGAGGAAGGATGCTACAGGGGATGAACCCTTTTGAGGGAGAATGGAGGGAAGTTAACCTGGCATTTATAGACTTATTAGGCAGAGGAATATAAAATCTGGAGCCCGGTGGTGAACCAAATTTTGGATTTTAAAACTAGATAACTAGACTTCTCGGCAGAGGCAATGCATTCCCCAGAGTTTTCCAAAACAGAAAAGCAGGTTAGGGAAGAACTTACATCACACATAATCATCTCACCCAGAGCTTTTCAGGCAGGGCACAAGGCAACAGTCCTCGCGAATAAAATAAGTGTGCAGGGAAGAGTGGAAGTGCTAAGTAAATGACGAGGGACCTTGCACCCAAAACCCAGGGAAGAGCCCTTAAGGAGGGAGCTCCCTTTGGAAAAATGCCCAGGAAAGGTCTTTATGTAGTAGCTTTCTCTCTGTTTCTTCCCAGCCCTGCCTGTTACCATTGTGATTACTGACTTCAAACTACAGTGCTTCATGCAAAGTTGGGCAGGAAGGGAGAACATAGCAGAGAAGGGGAAAGAAATTAAAATGCCACACAATGTCAATTATTTAAAATACTGATGATCTCAATATCCAATTCTGAATCACCAGCAACAAACACATACTGAACCATCCAGTGCACATTGTTGATGTAAAGGGTGGCACTGTCATATTCTTTGATTTGGATTTTTTTTTTTCACATACATGAATATTTTTGTTCAGCACAGAATGTATCCAGGAAGATGGAGATAAAGATCAGCTACAGAGGAATAAGAACTTCAGTCTTAAAAATCAAGTGAATCCTTTGTTTGTAGAGTTCATCAAAATCACCAATCCAGAGAACAAAAATAACTTTCTCAATCAGACATCATAGAATTAAAGCCAAACTGGCAAATGCCACAGGGAAATCAAAGTTCAGTGTAAGCAAAGCTCTCCAGTAATTCCAGGACCCTAGGGCTTCCCTGTCTAAGAAGTTGTTAAGCAAAAGGAGGGGGTCCACACTGTTTATAAAGATCAATTAGTCCCGGGTGTGGTGTCGCACGCCTGTAATCGCAGCAGCTCGGGAGGCTGAGGTAGGAGGATCCCAAGTTTGAAGCCAGCCTCGGCAATTTAAGGAGGCCCTAAGCAACTTGGCAAGACCCTGTCTCAAAATAAAGAAGAAAAAGGGTGGAGATGTGGTTCAGTGGTTAAGCACTCCTGGGTTTAGTCCCTGGTACCAAAAAAAAACTCCCAATCAATTAGTGCTGAACACTTTCAGATATCAGACATAATCTTTACCCTAATCCTTTGTTAAGTATTATCTCCATTCTGAGAAAATGGAAACTTTGACAAAATGATTTAACTAGTGTCTAGTTAACTAGTCATTTCTAGTAGACCCAGAACTTGTAACTGTCTGTCTGACCTTTAAGATCCTTCCCAACTCATATCATATGATTATGATGATCATTAACAGCTACGATTTTATTGAATATTTATTATGTGTAAGGCTCTAAGCAATTCACATACATTTTCCTATTTAATTATTAGTCCCATTTTATAGATGAATATCCTGAGGTTAGAAGGGCTGAGTAGTCTGCAAGTTCACTGGAGAGCAGTGAACAAGTTGGGATTTGGATCAGCTCCACGTGACCTGAAAATCCATAGCGCACTGTATTATCAGTCTGTTCCATTTACCAATCACAACATAATGAAGTCCCAGAGTCTGGCTGTGACATGCACTGACGTCTTTCACATTACCAGCGAGTGTCAAGTCCTGCAAACATCAATCCTGCTGGATGTGAAAATGGGCCTGCACCCTTCTTTTACTGTTGTCAAATTCTTTGACCTGCTTCTGAAATGGATTTTAAGAATTCAGTATTAACTAGGATTTACATCAGCTTTCATACACTAATAACCCCCCCGCAAAAAAAAGAGCCCAGAATTAAATATTTACTCTACAATATCAGTAGGCAGTATAGACACAGGGGTGAAGAGGACTAGCTCTGCTTTCCCACTGATCAAGTGGAGACGGTACAACTGATCCCATGAAGCTGTTGTGTGCGATCTAAGCAAAGTTGTGCATGTGTGCGGCACCTTGTAGTCACTCCACATAACAATCACACTGCACTGCTAGCGCTCTCCTATTTGGGGACTGCATCCAAAAGCAAAAAAGTGATTTTAGGTCAAATAAGAATAAAGGAACTAACCGGTGAATGAATCTGAATTGCTTCATGACACAAAGGTATGAACCTGGAAGCAAGCATCTTACTTCAGGACAGATCTGATACCAGATTTCTAGACAAACCAGATGTTTCTTTTTCTTTTTCTTTTTTTTTTTCTTTCTTTTTTTTTTAAGAAGAACATAAAAATGTTTCAAGTATCTCTCAGTGTAGGAAAGGTTTTAAGAAAAGAGCTGTGGGAATTAATTAATGGAGAAAGAGAAGGAAAAGACATAGCATCGTTAAACAGAGACTGGGGAAACATGGCAACTCACTAAAAATAACTCAATCACAAAAAAAAAAAAAAAAATCCGAAGATGCCTGTGTTGAGGTGAAAATGCCTACGTATGCTGGGAATGGAAATTTCCATGAACAAAAGAGGAAGCTTTCCTCCTTCAGAAGAATTTCAAGAGGGCACTTCTCCCCTGGTGCTTCTCAAGGGAGTAGTGGAACTTCAGTTTACTTGGGAGGTTGAGGCCTTCTCAGTTCAAAATACAGGGAGAAACCCCCGCCCCCATCTTTGATGTGTCTTTGGCACCAATGTTCAAAGGAAATGCAAAATCTTTCCAGGACTTGATTTTCTTACAGAAACTAGAATCTGGCCCGCTTCTCAGCCAGGTCCCTTAAATTGAAAAAGATAAACCCAAGCTTCCTGATAATTTTTTAACATAAATTCTGAAGGTGTAAGTTAACAGGTACTTTTAAGTGACATATACTTCACAAACTTCACAGAACAACCCTCTCCTGTCTCCTCTTGCCCTTTCTCTCCCTTTCTTTCTACACACACACACACACACACACACACACACACACACACATTCTCATGCTGTTCATACTGGGGCCTCTACAGAATCAGTGACATTTTTCCATACTTATTATCTTGCCATACTGGAATGTGTTTATTTAACTGCTTAGTAAAATTCTTTCAAAAAAAAAAAAAAAAAAAAGCTGATAGCATTTTTTAATTTCCTCAAGGCAAATATTTAGATTCCTCTAATTTTTTTTTTTTTTTTAAAGAAATTGACATGTTTTCTGATGCTATTATCTTAAAAGCAATTCTCAACATGCTGAGTTCTACCAAAGCAATCACTATCTATTGTGGAGATATCAGAAATCATTTCCCACCCCTTTCTCCTAACAATCACTTAAAAATCTATCTTAGTGGCTCCTTGTTCTCATGAGACTCAGCCCCACTCAGACCTGGAGAGGTAGAATCAAGAGACACGTCTAGTACTATTTCTCAGGGTTTGGTTTCTTTGGAGAAACTTACTACCAAGCTGGATTCTTATTTCATTTTAGTTTCTCTAAATGAACAACCACAAACAAAAACAAAAACAAAACCTCAAGAAATCATTATTCAATTTTTATGCCACTTTTCATAGCATTTTCATTTTAATCATCTTTATAACTCCAAAACATAAAATAATGCCCAGCTGTGTGTTGAGTGATTATCTCAAGTACTTTATAAATGGTTGGATTGATCTCTGGTATTTTGCAAATCTAGGCATTGCTAGCCAATATCTACTTTTAACTAAATCACAAGATTATGCTGTTGCGGTTGCTATGTAATCCCTCCTTCTCTGGTGTGATACATGTAGTGGCATAGGCCAGGGCTCTGGAGTCAGATGGCCCTGGGGCAGGGCCCAGATGCCATCGCACATGAGATAATACCCTCAGCCTCATGTAGAGATGAGGAATCCGTGGCCTGGCCAGGTGAGGGAAACTGCTCACGATGGAACAGCCAAGCAGGAGCAGACCAGAACTCACACCAGCACCGAGGTGAACCAACAAGACAGGGACAAAAGGAACAGTTTTTGGTTCTGTTTTGTTTTGTTTTTAATATTTATTTATTTGCTTTAGTTGCACACAATGCATTTATTTTTACGTGGTGCTGAGGATCGAACCCAGGCCGCGCATATGCTAGGCAAGCGCCTTACCGCTGAGCCACATCCCAGCCCCAAAAGGAACAGTTTTAACAACATATCCTGATGGCAACCCAGTGGTTTATCTTCAGATATCAATGAAGCTAATAAATAAACCTCTGTAGCTAAAGGTCCCCTGAAGAGACTTGCTGCACTTAAGGCAAGCATATTCATGGGCTCCCTACCAACTATAGAGACCTTTTTCCAGGAACTAAGGCACTCTAGTTTAGCTCCAGAATGTCCTCCGAAGGCTGACATATAATAAAGGTTTGGTTTCCAGTTTGGCACTATTGGGAAGTAGTGGAAAGATGAAGAAGTAGGGGCTGGGGTGACGTTGTAGGGCAGTGGGAGTGTGCCTTGAAAGGCACTGTGGGATCCCAGCCCCTTCCTCTTCCTGTCTCTCTTTTGCACCAAGCCATGAGGTGAAATGGCCTCCTTCACCATGTGCTCGCTCTAGGATGTGCTGCCTCCCCACAGGCCCAAAAGCAACGGGGCCAATGAATCATGGACTGAAACCTCCAAAACTCTTGAGTCAAACTATACCTTTTCTCTTCATATGCTGATTATCTCTGGTATTTGTTATAGTAATAGAAAGCTGACTGTCACAAAGTTATTCAAGAATGACCAAACGGCCCCCAACCTCAAAGAGCCCACAATCTAGTGGACTTATCTGCAGAGCTGCCCAACCAGATGGGCACCAATGGGTTGAAAATCTGCTGACACATTATCTCCTCTGCCCTGTACACCCCACCCCAGCCCCATAGCCCAGTCTGTGTCTGGCTTTGAGCAAACTTGCCTATTTACCCAGCATGCCTTGCTGAGATGATCAGCTATGTGCGCTGCACAGTGAAAAAAAGGTTGGGAGGACTGCACTGTGGAATTCAAGGGGCTGTGTGGCGAGAAGCACTGCCACCAAGGAGGAGCCAAGGGACCTTCCTGGATGACTAGACAAGTCCCAAGACCCCTTCCAGCTCTCAGAATGCTGAAGAAGGAATACAATAAAAAGAATGAGACTTTTTACACAAACATAGCACCTGCTCAAGGACCAGGGCCCTGTGGAGTTTGGAAATGAGCTGAGTTCTACATTCCATGGATCAGGAAAAAGAAGAGACCCTTAAGAGTTCCACAACTATGAACTCTTTAGCTTTCCTTCCCCACCCCCGCCGCCCCCCACTGGGAAAAGTCCATAAAACGTTGTTATGGCTGCAGATTACACAAAAGATCCTCTGGGCCCCACCCAGCAAGCACACAAACCACCTGCTGCCCACCTTCACCCGACACCTGGGCTGTCTTTACACAGGGAGTGATCAGGGGAAAAGGTGCTAGGGCCATACAGGAAGAGTTCAGATAGGAGAGAAAACAAGAGCCAGGGGAAGGTCTGGGGGGAACTTCCGGTTAGGGAAAGATTTTCTTATTTATTGCTGTTTGTTTGCATTTCTGAAACAAGAGCCTTGATTTTGTGTTTCAGGTCGATTTTCTGTGTTCTTTTGGAGTAGGCTGGATCTGAATACCAAACCCCTTTTTATGCTTACAGGATGATTTTGTTTCCCGAAATGAAGAGTTGATGAAATGCATGTGACTCTGTGTGTGTGTAGACAGAGAGAAGGGGGGGGGGGGGGGGGCGCGAGGGGGCTAGACTGAAAATTTCTTCCATGGTGAGATTCAAACATTTTAACCTTCAGAACCAAAAGAATTCAAGGATTTCATCATGCCACCCCACAGGCTCTCTTTCATCGACTCTCCTCTCCTCCACAATGGAGGTTGTCAAAGATTCCGCCATAGCTGACTCTTCCTACCCTTCAGGTCTCAACTCAAAGGGACCTTTGAAAGTACTTGCCCAGAGCCCAGCCACTCAATCTCACAGCCACTCAAGTTTATTGACTTTACTGCACTTATCAGTATCTGATAGGAGAATGTGCAATTGTTTTTTTTCTTGGTTGTGGCTGCCACCTCTCTTAGAACAGATGTTCCTTGAGACAGGGGACCTTCTACCTTGTTTACAGCCCTATCACCAGCACAGAGAACAATGCCGGCCACGTGTTAGGTGTTCAATAGATATTTATGGAGTGAGTGAATAAGCAAGAGCTAGAAAGGAAGTCCTAGGCAGGGCAAAGGGGAGCAAAAGGTCATTACCTTTATGTTCTAACTGGTCGATCCAGTGGGGGTTGCAGCAGCAAGGTACAGATCAGATTCATTTTTTGACCTTCAGGGAAGTGTGCTGCTAAGTCGTGGCCTCTTGGTGGTTGGACAGACTTAGGTTCCAAAGCCACGCTGCCTCAAAGGTGAGAAGCAAGTCTTGCCTGTCCTGAACCTTTCTAATGGGCTCTCTGTTTTGCCACACGCCCTTCCCACCTCCTCTGTGTGTGCCTGTTCCCATTCCCCATGCTGATCTCTCCCAAATCTTCAAACTTCAAAGACTTCACCCCTTTCTCTTGGCTATGATTATAATGCACTTAAAAAAAAAAAAAAAAAAAAAGGTGCCATACATAAAATGAGACCTACTCCGACTGCCCAGCAGTCGTGTCACTAACTTAGCCACCTCTACTCCCTGTGCCCCACCTTCCAACTACTTAGAGTGCAGGAAGGCCCCTTCTGCCCAGGCCCAGGCCCTGCCCTCCCCACCCTCCTCACCTTCAAGGACTTCTCTTCGGTGTCTTGCCCTGTCTCCTGTTCCATCAGCATCCCCCACCCCACCGGCTCTGTGGGCTCATTCTCATCCTCAAGTCCATTCTCTTCACAAGCTCCTGTTGGGTTTTGGTCCCTCCATGCTGCTTTCCTCACCTGGTACCATTCTTCCCACTCAGCTTCGGCAACAGGCTCTTCTTTGTCAGGTTACCCCACCTCGGTGCACCATTGGTTGCAACCGATCATTCCTTCTTGTTTCAATGGAAGAACATTTTTCAGATTTGTTCTTCCCAGTACAGAAAATTGCTCTCCTTCCTTCTGAAACAATTTCTTAGCTGAGCTACTGTGATGCCGCACTCTCCTGGTTCTCCCCATACCGCCATCTTTTAGGTTCCTTTGCTATGTCCTTCTCTTTTACCTGATCCCTCCAATTTGGAGGCTCAGTCCTAGACCAACTTCTTGATTCAAGTACTATTTATATATGAGTGGCTCTCAAACATAAGTCCCCATCCCGGACCACTTTTCTGGGCTCAGCACTGGAATATCTAAATTCCATCAGCATCTCCCTATCCCAAAATTAACATGGCCAATCCAGAGGTGGGGATTTCCCTTCCCTGAAAATCACCTTATAACTTTCTCATTTCCGTCAAGACACCCAGTGAGATGCGTCCAATCCAGAGATTTATCCTGACTTTCTTCACACAGCTTACCAGTAAAGTCTATGCCCTACTTCCAATTATATCATGAATTTAACATGGTCCCATTTATCCCATTGCTCCCACGCCTGATCCAAGTCATAATCTTTCTCTCATGGACTCTATAGCAATGGCTACTTACTTCTACAAACCATTTTCCACACAGTGGGGAGAATGGTATTTCTAAACCATAAATCAGCCAGATGCAGTGGTGCACACCTGTAATCCTACAGCTTGGGATACTGTAGCAGGAGGATTGCAAGTTCAGCAATTTAGCAAGGACCTAAGCAACTTAGCAAGACCCTGTCTCAAAATAAAAAGGGCTGGGGATGGGTTGGGATTGTGGCTCAGCGGTAGAGCGCTAACCTAGCACGTGGGTGACCCGGGTTCAATCCTCAGCACCACGTACAAATAAAGTGCATTGAATAAAACGCATTGTGTACAACTAAAGCAAATTAAAAAAAAAAAAAAAAGGGCTGGAGGTATAGTTCAATGGTTAACCACTCCCGAGTTCAATCCCTGGTGCCAAAAAAAAAGTGTAATCAACTCATGCCTTTCCCTGCCTCAAACCCACCAATGGTTTCGTGATACATTTAGAATAAAATCCGGGAGCTGGGGTTGTGGCTCAGTGGCAGAGAGCTCGCCTCGCATGTGCGCGGCCCGGGTTCGATCCTCAGCACCATGTAAACATAAATGCATTGCATTGTGTACAACTAAAGTAAATAAATAAATATTTTTTTTAAAAAAATCCAACATCTTTCTTCTTTTTCAAAAAACAGGAGAAAAAGCATACAAATTTATTCAGTGTACATTGGCACAGGAAACAGACAAAATATGGAAGTCAAAGAAGGATCAGAGAGTTAAAAGTTTAAACATCCTCTTCATAAAAGGGTAATGTAGTAATGCCCAGCTCATTCCCAGAACATGTTCTACATATGCTGTCCATTCTGGCTCTTTCCTGGCTCTTTTTATGGACGTCTTCTCATTCTCTATCCCTCTCAACATTGAGTTCTCAATCCAATACTGCTTCTTAAGAGGGTCTTATAAGTACCACAAGGCCACATCCCGACCCAGACAATCCACCTGAAATGATCTCATTTGTTTACATATTTACAGTCCACCTCCCTCCACCAAGTCTAAGCTCCCAAAGGGTAGCTTGTCCATTGATGTTATGCCCAGAGTCTAGAAGAGTCCTAGCATGTAGTTGGTGTGCACAAACAATTGCTGACCGACAGACTTGGAACCTCAGCCTCTGCATTCTTAGTGGAAACCATAGTATGTAACCTGACCACGTAACGTCAGGATCAGGTAATGTACAAACACTAACAGACCCCACACACAGACCCTTGCTGACTCATGCCTGCTGCCATTAGCCACACTGATACTTCTTCCCCGGTATTCATTCGAGAGTCATTACATGCCAACTATATTCCAATACTGTGCTAAGTGCCGGTTAAAGAAAAATGAATAGGAAGCAGTCCCTATCACAAGGTGCCCACAATCTAGTGAAGGATGGACACGGAATCAGGAAACTAATTATGGTACCAGGAGGGGAACCTTGATGGAGTAAAGGATCAGATAGAGCCGGGGAATGAAGTAAGCAGGGAAGGATTCTAGAACAGGTGACGTGGCAAAAGTCTGAAGGAAGAACAGGAATTCCCCAGGCATGGGAGAGGGTCATGCAAATAATCCCGAGTATGAAACAGGCAAGCACTCTTCCTAGCACTGAAAGGGAAGGTGGGGAACAGTGTGCAATGAGCTGAAGGTCGAGAGACTATGACTGGGACGGAGTTTGTGGCAGAGCACTTGCCCAGCATGTGCAAGGCCCTGAGTTCCAGCCCCATACCTGGGGGGCAGGGAGGTAAGAAAAGTGAAGGTCAAAAGATTAGAACTACTCAGTCCCATGTGGGAGCTGTTTGCCACACCTGCTACTGAGTGCACCCATGTGACTAGTGCTAGATGTGGAAATAATGTTATGGATACGCTGGACGAAATAAATATTTTATTAAAATTAATTTCATTTGTTCTTACATACTACAGTGTGACGACTAATTTTTTTAAATACATATGTATTTATATTGCTTTATATTCCCATTGGTTAACAATGGTCTAGAAAGATAAAAGAATGGTCTCCATCTTATACTAGGAGCTTGAGTTTATTCCATAGTCTTTCATTGTATAGGTAATAGAGCCACTGGAAGCATCTGTGTAGGTAAAATATGCTTTACATATTTGACCCAGTCCTCCCTCAGTACTCTTAAAAGAAAGTCTTGGGGAAGAAAGCCTTCCTTCTTCTTCCCTATGCCAAGCCAGCAGAGAGCTCTGAGCCCTGAGCAGAAGGAGATGGGATTTTCCATGGCTGGATTTAGATCATCAAGGCCATTAATAACCACCATGCACACATACCCAGCTCCAACCATACCACCAGGGAAAGGGCTCCCAGGCCTGCTATGCCACCACGGGCCAAGGGAAATGGCCATACTCTGCCCCCTTGGGTCAGGGCAGACCTCCCTGAGGACACCCAGAGTGAGGGTGACTCCAGGCCTTGAAAAAAGTCCATCTACCCATGTCTGGGACAGCCTTGAAAACATGTGGTTCTTCACCCCAGGAACTTGAGAGAAAAAGCATGTAGTAGCTCTTGGGTCTAGCTTGGATACCACTGGTCCTAAATTTCAGTATCAAAGAATGCGTGACTAAATGAGGATTTTATATATATGTATGTATATATATATATACATATATATATACACATATACATGTATATATATATGTATATATATGTATTAGATAGATAGATAGATAGATAGATAGATATAAGATAAATATATACATAAAGATAAGTTCCAGAGTGTGTGTATGTGTGTGTAGGTGTATATTCTGGAACTTATCTAATCCATATTCCATGTCTCACTCCCCTTCACTAAAAACAGCAAAAGCTAAGGCAGAGGGATTCCTAATTATCTCAAGGATTTTGCAAACCCCTCATGTTCTCTATTCAGGACTTCAGCAAATATCTTTAACTCACCAAAAGCCTGTAAATTTTGCAAAGACATGGGGCTGTATTTTTCCAGATCTTAAAAGGAGAAATGATGAATGGGTATAGTTATAAATATTCCAAGGCTAATAAGAACCAAAGATGAACTGTAGAAAAATCTGGTATTTGGGGGATAGATGCTGGCATGCACTTCAGTTACCAGGTCCTGACCCAAATAAATTCCAGAGTTATTTTATCAGATAAGAAAAGGAAAGCCAAGAAAGCACTCATAAATTACTGTAAATACAAATCTCACCAAATATTAATTTTCTTAAATGACTGTTTTTCAAAATGTTAGTAACTGGCTGCTAATTAAGATAAATTGTATTTATGGACATTCTGAGGATTCTGATAGAGTGGTTGTGTGTCACTTCCTTAACAGCAGAAATGCTCAATGGTGAGATAAAAAGAAGCATTAACCGAAGTCCCTTGAACAATATAATAGGTTACGTTTGCAATGGCAACTCTTCCTATCTGAGGAGGGCCTTGGAGTGAAGGACACACTCCATGCATTGGAATTGGAAGAAAAGTTTCTTACCATTAGATAAACACCTTCTGCAGTATTATGACCTGCACTGATATGTTGGCAAGGTCACAAATTACAAACAGATGCCGTGTAGGCGTGTCAAATTTAGCAATAAGTAAATAAATAAAAATCTCCAGTAAAATTTGAATTTCAGATAAAAGTGGATAACTTTTATAAGTTATATCCCAAAGTCTATCACATAGTATGTACTTATACTAAAAATCATTTTTTAATTATTGAAAGAAAAAATATATTGTTGTTGTTGTTGTTATTGTTGTTGTTGTACACTATGATTTACCTGGCAAACCAAATGCTGTCTGGTGGTTTGGTGAAGCAACTAGGAACACTTCAATTGAGTATCAGAAGCACTGCAAATCCTCTAAGTACCTTGAGTTGCCCTCAGACTAAAATCCAGTACTTCCATGCCAGATGGCACCTCCTCAGATAGGAAGAATTGCTATTGCAAACATAACCTACTATACTGTTCGAGGGACTTCGGTTAATGCATCTTTTTATCTCACCATTGAGCATTTCTGCTGTTAAGGAAGTGATGCACAACCATTCTATCAGACACTTCAACACAACATCCAGTGTCCATGGAAACATATTCAAACACTGTCTGCCTGCTTTCCTAAATTAATTCAGAATCATATAATCACCGAATTTTAGAATTGGAAAATTGCAAAGATTCTTTTTTTATTTTTTTAAGAAAAAACTTATGTCATTCACAAGCACAAAGAACTTTCCTATGACCAGCCACTATGGAGAGGGTAAGGAGAAGTGTGTGAACACCACAGTCAGCTTCAAGAGAGCAAAGATGCCATCCCCCTGCAGCCCAGATTCTTTTTATTCTTCCAATGTTAGGACTTGAGGGCCAGCATTACAGAGCAGTGATATAAATAGGAAAGAAATGGACTGGGAGCTTCTCGAGGTCAGAGCAGGCGTGGAGTTCACCCACGAAGGCCAAGTGCTGGGCGCTCGGGGGCACCTGAGGGATGTCTGATGACCGACTGTGTGTGGAGTCTTGGGACACTGAGACCAAGTGTGTGCTGGACAGGGAGGAGTCCAGATGGAGACGAGCTCACAGGGAGGGCAGCCACGGTCATGTGACCACAGCCCCTGCCCTCAATCTATTTTCCTAGCCTGATCCTTTGCCCGTCACAAGCCTCAACGACATGGCCATGGCATCACACCCTCCATTTGAACCCCCAGGAAAACAACCAGGTCTCACCTTGGGTTCAGCCTAGACCCAGCCTCTTCCCCTTTCTGGGCCCATATTCTCTAGCGGGTCACAGGCTTTTCATAGACCTAACAAAACACCTGTGACTCAAGAAAAAGAACAATTAGCTCCAAACTACAAGAGGAAATCTGAACTGTCGAAATTAATAAATACTTGCTTAAATGTCTGCAAAATATGACTTCAAGTCAACAATCAACTGCAACTGAATGCTCATATTGTTAAATGCATGCGTACGTTTTATTTGTACTGACACATGAAGCATAAACCAGTCCACGCCACTTCCTCCCTCCCTTCTGTACATGCTCTGATCCCAATGCACATCACCAGGTGGACCATGTCTTGCAACATTCAGAAGAAGAATTGTTTCTTCTGGCCCCTCCCTGCCTCCTCTCCTCTTCCTCCTCAAAGCTGCTGATGGCAGGAACACTCTTCTCCATGCAGCAAAGCCGTAGGCCTGCAAATCTTCATCCATAGTCTGCTACACAGTGACATTCCATGAGACAGCTAAAAATTTCAGTGTAGGTCTACTGGGGAAAGTTCCAGTGGTTGAGAAATGAAGAGACACAAATATTTAAAATGCCTAACTTTGCCAGAGTGCCCATCATGCAGAAATGACTGGGCTCAGTGAGGTACTACGGTCTCACGACATCAGCTGAAGTGGGATCTATTAAGACACTCAGATGAGACTCGGAGAGGGGAAGTATCTTGCCCAAGGCCAGACAGCTGAGCCAGGACTTAAACTTGGGCCACTGGCTTCTATAAGATATAGAGCAGTCTAGCTCCAGATTGAGGCACACAAAAGTCATTACTCAGCCGGGCGTGGTGGCGCACACCTGTAATCCCAGCACTTTGGGAGGCTGAGGCAGGAGGATTGCAAGTTCAAAGCCAGCCTCAGCAATGGCGAGGCACTTAGTAACTCAGTGAGACCCTGCTTCTAATAAAATACAAAAATAAGGGCTGGGGATGTGGCCCAGTGGTCAAATGCCCCTGAGTTCAATCCCTGGTACCAAAAAAAAAAAAAAAAAAAAAAAAAAAAAAAAAAGTCATTACCCAAATGTGGTTCAAATCTGGAAGAATGTTAGGATGGTCATGCTGCCAATGAGCTAATAATCCTAGGAGGAAACAGGGTGGGGGAGGGGAGAAGACAACCAGAGTCTTTTTCAGTGGTGAAGACAGAAAGATGCAGACCCCTGAAACTGAAGACAGAACTACTCAATCTGTATTTTGGAGCTAGAAAGTCACTAGATTAGGAAGTGGAGCTTCCTAATACCAGGAGCTGCAGGCAGAACCATCGAATTCCTTCATGTCAACCACATCACATACTAGATGAGGGACCAAGGCCAAGAAAGTTAAATAACTTTCCGGAGAGCACCTGGCCAAAGATCCCAGGTCTCCAGCTTCTACCTCAGGGTTCAGTTCCCTCTGCCTGCTGGTGAGATGTGAAAGGCAAAACAACTAGAAAGATCTAGGATGAAAAAAAAAAAAAAAAAGGCAACCCAGGACAGATGAGGACATCCAGACCTCAGAGCCTCTCTGAAAAATCTTTAGGGATCCACACAGGAAGAGAAGCTCCTGCAAATAAAAATACAAGTGCCAAGGGTTTTTGCTTTTGTTGTTAAGTGGAGGAAGGTTCAGGAAACTAAACCTGTAGTCAGGTTTCTGTCAAAGCTTAAGAAGGCCTTTAGCAAATTTTCATAAGCATAAGACTCTATCAAGGATTCACTGAGAATCACATGTCAAATTAACTTTTTTTTTTTTTTTTTTTTTGGTGGTACCGGGGATTGAACTCAGGGGCACTCGACCACTGGGTCACATCCCCAGCCCTTTTTTTTTTTTTTTGTATTTTATTTAGAAACAGGGTCTCACTGAGTTGCTAAGTGCCTCGCCATTGCTGAGGCTGGCTTTGAACTCGCGATCCTCCTGCCTCAGCCTCCCAAAGTGCTGGGATTACAGGTGTGCGCCACCGCGCCCGGCTCAAATTAACTTTTATATCCTGCTTTTGATCGAGTTCTTGGTGAGCAGGAAAAGTCTGGTCCATGCAGGGTGTCACGGGTTTGGCAGTGTAGGCGACAGTCTGATACCTGGAGCATAAACACGGCAAAATATGAGCTGGATTCAGCTCAAACAGAACCACCTTGCAACATCTACTCAGACCCGGGAACCTCGGCCTCTGAACTCCCCAGGGGACTCATGGAACTCAGGAAGGTGGCCTCATTTACCTGTCTGAATCAGTGATTCTTTTACCTGTCTGAATCCCCCAGGTACACTGTGAGTTGGAGCCCCAGCCTGTGCCCACGAAGGGCTCTCAATAAATGAACCAGGATGAGTGAATCCACACTCTGTGTTTATGTTCATTCAGCTGTCACCTGCTGAGCGTCTCCCATGAGTCCGCCATTGTGTGGAGCACCTTGCTTAGAGACAGACACTCCAGGTCCCTGCCTACCGTGGGGGGACTTGAAATCTAGCGGAAGGTTCAGTAGTAAGAGAATAATAATTAAACAAGTAATTATCAGTGTTATGAAGGGAAAGCACCAGGAGCTGTGAGAGGGGCATCAGGACATCTCTGAAGAAATGACTACTTTTCCTGGTACTGGGGTTTGAACCCAGGGGCACTCTACCCTTAACTACCTCCCCAGCCCTTCTTATGTTTTAGTTTGAGACAAGGTCTCACTAAGTTGCCCAGGCTGGCCTCAAACTTGTGATCCTCCTGCCTCAGCCTCCCGAGTAGCTGAGATTACGGAAGGAAATGACAGTTTAGCCAAGAATCAAAATAGGAGCTAGCAAATTAAAAGATATGGGGAAGAATATGTCTAGAACAAAGACCCGTGAGGCTCGGCTAATGGAAAGAAGGCCCTAGAGCGCGCCCCAAGACGGGCTTGAGAGAGGGCCAGCCAGGAGGGGTGACTGAGTCTCTCGAGAACTCCTGGTCCAAAAGCAAGAGGGCATGGTATTGGGGGGGGCTTAAAAGCAGAAGACCAATGTGAAAAAGCAGAACAGACAGGCTTTCGACAAAAAGACCCCTCCAGTGGAAGACCCTCTCCCCTCTCCATTGGGACACTCCTGCAGTGACCCTGGCAAGTTTTGAATGGCAAAACACGGGGCTCCTAGCATTCTAGAATTCACCACGACATCACAGTGGCAAAGCTGGTTCACGCTTGGGTGATAATTTGCAGGAAGAGCTTCATGGGGCCAAATTTCTCCTTGGCTCTGCCCTTGGTCCCCATCCTCACCAACATCTTTATCTTGATGGGACTGATGCCAAAGGGGAGCCTAGTGAAGTTCCAGGCACATAAATCTGGGAGGGCACTATCAAATCTAGGAGGGCGCTGAAGCTCCTTGACTCCTCACAGGCAGGGAAAGGGAAGATCACCAAGATGAAAATTCTACAGGCTGTGTTTTCGAGGAACTCTCTAGCTGGGGGAGAGGGAGGTCTGCGTAGAACACAATAATCAAGACCCACTCGGAAGGGCTTTTGCGGGCAGTAAACACAGTCTGCAGGAACATGCACTGGCAAGAAAAGTTAATTCTGGTTGAGAAGGGAGGCTTTTCAAAATCGTCCTCTAATCTTGCTTTTGCAGGTTAACTTTGCACGTTT
Source organism: Tamias sibiricus (assembly GCA_025594165.1). Classification (NCBI taxonomy): domain Eukaryota; kingdom Metazoa; phylum Chordata; class Mammalia; order Rodentia; family Sciuridae; genus Tamias; species Tamias sibiricus. The sequence continues at coordinate 18,362,523 of CM046669.1, read as the reverse complement.
GTAAAGGGGGGACCCGAAGGATGGGGGTTTACTAGGGATTGAACCCAAGAGTGCTCTACCCACTAAGCTACAACAATGTTTGTTGTTGTAAGACAAGTTCTCACAAAATTGCCCAGGCTAGCCTTGAACTTGCAATCCTCCAGCCTCAGCCTCCAGAGTTGTTGGAATTGCAAGCACACACCACCCCATCAAGCCTGAATAGTATTTTGAGGACTGGGAGGGGAGAAGGAAGGAACCATTCTTGGCAGCAAGAATAACCTGAGGTAGGCAAGAACATAGGGGAGCTGGTCTGAGGGAGCCCAAGGCTGGCTTCAATTTACATGTTAAAACACCAGGATTAGCGTTCACTTGCTGGTGTGGAGTCTTTCCACATATGCTGTCTTGCCTCATCTCACATCCACACTGAGGTCAGTACCACTGATCTTGACTGGCATCTAAGGACGCTGCCACCCATCACCCAACCACATGGGACAGAGCCAGAAGACCCGCCCAAGCAGGCCTCATTTGTGAGTCCTACTGCACTCCTGATCAACAGGATTGGGAAAAACCAATGTGCAACATTCCACAGAAGTTAAGTCCTCCGCTCCGGTTTAAAAACTTTCAGAAGTGCACAGTGGAGAACCCCATTCTAAAGGGCCAGGCAATTGCAGGCCACAAATTCAACATAGGACCCCCAAAAAATGAGGCTTCAGCTAGTGCACCAGCATTATGATATGTTTAGAGATAACAAGTGTAAATAAGGGCCTTCTGTGGCAGGAGGTCAGTGACTGACCTTGGAGTCAAACAGCCCCGAGTCTAAGTTCCAGCTCTCCACTTCCTAGCTTGTGGCCAGGGGCTGGAAACCACTTTACCCCCATGAGGCTCTGTTTCTCCACCTTGAACCACACCCTATACGGGTTGCTGAGAGGCTGGATGAGAAAATCCAGGTGAGGCTGAACGAAGCTGGCCCCTGTCAATGTTGGCTTTTGTTGCCAATCATCTTGGCTTCAGAAAGTCAAGGTCGCTAGAGACACTACACTCAACTTTCAGTTTCCCATTTTTGAGAGATATTAAATATTTGCAGAACATTTGGGAACAGTTATCAGGACAGACAATTTGAGAAAGTGCTAGTACTGCAAGTCTGGACACTGTCCTAGTTTTGTCACTCACTAGCTCTGTGATCTTAGGCAAGTCACAACTTATATGTGACTCATATCTTACCTGTAAAGAGATGAGGACTGAGGTATGAATTCTAAATGACTCCGAAAGCCTCACTCGGCTCCACAATGCCTTAAATTTTACGAATTTGCTTTATGAAGCTGTTATAAGAGAACTGGATTTCCCAAAAGAAGATCGGGGAGGTCCATGACATAGTTTGTGAATACTACAAAAGCAGTCACATAAAAGAGGAGGGCACACCGCATATGGAGAAAACCAGAAAAAGTAGGACCAGCAAGAGAGAAGGTTCAAGGACAGCAGATTTGGGCTCAGGCTAAAGAAAAAAGAACTTTCAAACAATAACAATTATTCAATAATATGTAAAATGTGAACCCTGGACAGTGAAACCCTCAAGGCCAGGACTATGGTATTCAACCTCAAGCTCCCAGCACCTACCCCAGCAACCAGTACACAGGGCACTCTTAAATGATGGACGGATGGACAGACAGACAGACGTACAAATGGGAGGAAGGAGGAAGATAGCAAAGCGGGGGCTGCCTAAACTGGTGGCACACCTCCCCCCTGGGTGCATCCCTCCTCAGCTGGATGACCATCTGTACCGGCCACTGCAGGGTGGATTTCTAAGCTATGTAGGAGGTTCCAGTAAAGGTCTATGTGATATTTATTTCCTCACTTCTCTCCCTACTAACTCATCCTACATATTTTTGTCAGATTAATCTTCCTAAAGGACAGTTCTGTTGATGTCACCCTCCTACTCAAAAAAATTTGATGGTTCCCCATTGCCTAGTCAATGAAGCCCACAATTCGGGCATTTGAGGGCCTCATTCCTGCTCTGCCTTATGAATTTCTATTCATTTTCCGAAACCCAACTTGGATATCTCCTCCTCTGCCCCCACCCCACCACAACAGCCTGTCCAAGCTGTATCTACTGTTGTATATCATCACACATAAGTATAATGAATGCATTTGCAAAGTCCCTGAATGAGGGAGCAATCTTTATCCCTGTACTTCCAACCAGGAGCAGAGGACCTGACTTTCAGCAGTAGCGCCATAATAGTAAATCCAACAGTTTACTGCTTAGCATACACCAGACATTCTGGTATATCCCTGATGTGCATTAGCTCCTTGACCTTCTACAACTCTATTATCCCCATCAAATAAATAAGGAAGTGGGGGCTTAAGGCAGGACAAACAATTTGCATAAGACACAAAGCTAATAGATGGTAGGAGCTGGATTTTAGTGCATGCCTTCAAGTTCTGTATACGAACTGCTCCACTGTGCTGATTTTCCTGTAGCAGGACCATCATGGCAGTCCAAATATTTACAACAAGCATTGTCTGAGCCATTAGGGGACCAGTTCTGTATGTAGAACTACTGCCCTCAAGCTTACAGTCTAATGCATGAAGCAGACAAATAAATTACAGCACAGTGCAACAATGCTATCAGAGAATAATCTACAAGAAGAAAAACCTCTCAGTCAAACGGGAGAAACAGGGAATATCCATGATACCAGCGAGTTGCAACTATGGAGCACCTACTGCATGCTAACACAGTGCTGAAAATCATACCACAGATTCACCAATCAACACCATGAGGCATAGCAGGGCTAGAGTGCAGTAGCTAAGAGCATCGTTTCTGGAGTGCAGGTGCCAGTGTTCGACTCTCATAGTGCTGCTTCTTGAGAGCTGTGTGCCCTTTCAGACCTTCAGTACCCCCCCCCCCCCCCCCCCGCTGTAAAAATCAAAATAAAGCAGTTCCTCACTTGTGGGGATGTTGTAGAGAGATTAAAAGGCTAAACCAAGGCAAAGCACCAACAAAACTGTCTGGCATACAGCGTTCTACAAATTTCACTTATTTTTCTTAATATTTTATTTTTTTTATTTATAGGTGGACACTATATCTTTATTTTATTTTTATGTGGTGCTGAGGATCAAACCCAGTGCCTCATGCATGCTAGGCGAGCGCTCCACTGCTGAGCCACAACCCCATCCCAAATTTCACTTATTATTTAAGGAACTTGCCCAAGAGCACAGCAAGTAAAGGTCTGATTTCAGACCTTCAACATCCTTGCCTGCCCCTGCACTACTGCTCACTCTTTTCTCCTCCTGATACTCCTTCTCTAGCCATCTTGACCCACTGGAATCTAATCCATCATCCAAAGAGCCCATGAGACCTCTTGTAAGAATGCTCCTCCAGGGGCTGAGATCGTGGCTCAGCGGTAGAGCGCTCGCCTAGCACGTGGGCAGCCCGGGTTCGATCCTCAGCACCACGTACAAATAAAACTCATTAACTAAAACGCATTGTGTACAACTGAAGCAAATAAATAAAAAAATTTTTTAAAAAAGGTCCATTGACAACTAAAAATATTAAAAAAAAAAAAAAAAAAAAAGAATGCTCCTCCAATCTCCTTCCCACATATTTGGTGGATACCTCTTCTTGGTATCCAGTTGGTATTTACACACTTTTACACATACAAATGTGCACACCCATGCACGTGTATGCCCAGATAAAGGTCCATTGACAACTAAAAATATTAAAAAAAAAAAAAAAAAAAAAGAATGCTCCTCCAATCTCCTTCCCACATATTTGGTGGATACCTCTTCTTGGTATCCAGTTGGTATTTACACACTTTTACACATACAAATGTGCACACCCATGCACGTGTATGCCCAGATACACCAGGGCTCCCAGAAGCAGGTGATTTTAGGAAGCATCCACAGATAACTCTCACTGGCTCAAGTTCAGAGATACTTATATACTTAATTACCATTTCAAAGCTGAAATTAGAAACTATCCCCAAACTGCAGACAGCCCCACTGTAAATAATATTTCCTACTCATCCAACTCATCATCCTGAATTTCTGACCAATGGAGGTGGTAAGCTGTGATTTCATACTGAAAAGGACCACTCCATCTAAGTAGAAAAGGAGAATTGGAAACAAAGAAACCTCTACCCTCTCCAATACACAATTACTAAAAACTGACACATTTGCTTTCCTAATTTGTTTGTAAAGGTAAAGTGGAAGAAAACAGAGAGAAATTTTATGTTTAAAATTATCAGAAACAATAAAAATTTCCGAAACGCCAGCAGATGTTAAATATTGTTGTTTTGTTTTAAAGCTTGAAGGAACTTCATTTTCTCAAGATCAACTTTTGGTTTGATCAAGCAGCTCAAGAATACATTCAAGAACTGTAATAGCAGGGGGGGTGGGGAGCACAGAAAATGCCCCAAAAGGATGGCAAAACTATGAGGTTGTAAGTGAACACAATGGGTTCCCATCTTGATAAGTACAAAGCCAAACACAGCCAGGATATAAAAGAATGGAGGGCTGGGGTTGTGGGATCAGCGGTAGAGCGCTCGCCTAGCACGTGCACGGCCCGGGTTCGATCCTCAGCACCACATACAAATAAACCCATTGTGTACAGCTAAAGCAAATAAATAAATATTAAAAAAAAAAAAAAAAGAAGAAGAAGAAGAATGGAGAAACATTTATTACTCACAATGAGATGGAAAGCACCAGGGTTATTGAAAGCCATGCTCTCTCCAAACATGGTTAGAATAGGGATTTTATTATGGGACCTATACATATTTACATAGGAAAGCACATAGGGTTGGCACTTTCCTGAGCATGCTCAGTTTAAGGTCACAGATCAAGTATTTAGAAAGGAAAAATGGCAGACACATTTCTGAGCATGCTCAGTTCAAGGTCACGGAGCACATGTTCTAAAGGGAAAGATGGCAGACACATTTCTGAGTAGGCTCAGCTGGTCGGCCATGAATGGATAAGCAGGGCAAAGACAATGAAGGGCAACTGAAAAACCACAGGATGTCTTATGTGATAGATAATCACCAGGAAGATGGGAGCTTGGTATGTTAAAAATCCCCTCCCCCAGCCCATAATTACATCCCCTTAAGACAAACTATTATTTCAAGGTCATGTCACACCCTACCAGGCTACCTGGACCCTCCTAAGCTTGATGGGGGCTATTTAAAGGGTAATAAACTGATTAAGAGGGCAGGAAATTGAGGCAAAAACAGGAGTACTCCATCTTCTTAAAAACTCCAACTCTGAGCACCATACTGATCTCTCTTGGAGATGGTCCACACAATTCTTAAGCTGTCAGTCAAAAGTCAGAAGGTGGATGTGGGCGGGGCCCTGGAAACTCCCTGGGACCCCAGATAAAACTGAAGAGCAGGAGAGGCATGCCACCCTCTCCTCTCTAAGAGGACCCACCCTCTCCCTTCAGAGTATCCCTTTCCCCCATTCCTATCCCTCCTAGTAAATTCATGCCTGTTACTCAGCAACATGTCTGAAATGTTTCTGGCATGATTGCAAGAATTAGGGTGAAGGCAGACCTTCGAGAAGCCTCAGTTTTGTGGCAGGCTTCAGCCCAGCAATATTATAATGGGTCATGTTTACTGTAGGTGACCTAAATTAACAAGTCAAAGTGACTTGGTGACCTTGGCTTATCCAAAGAGTTTTACCTGAAACAAAAAAAAAAAGAACAACTTGGAAAGTGCATTTCCGGTCTTTTCAGTGGGCAGCAGGGTTTTCTTCCCCATCAAAGTGTTGGAGTTTGCCCCTCAAGTTGTCTGCCTCACTTTGCTAACAAAGCTCATGGATACCAATGGATAAATAAGAATCCCATCACTTTCCCTTCTTTTAGCTCAATCACATAAAAGGAGTTAAGTTTGTGGTCACAGGGAGCAAAAAGACCAAGAAGACCCCAAAATTAGATAATCATTCCTCACCCAAATGATTGACATCTGTGCACTGATTAACCTTTAATTATTGTAAGTCTCCTTATTTGTTGTTTTTATTTATTTATTTTTTTAATCATGGGCTTAAAACTTAAAAGGCCAGGCACAGTGGCACATGCCTGTAATTACAGCTACTTGAGAGACTGAGGTAGGAGGATCACAAGACCCAGGCCAGCCTGGGCAACCTAGCAAGATCCTGAATCAAAATAACCAAACAAATAGTAAGTAAATAAAGAGCTGGGGTGTAGGTCAGTAGCAGAGCACTTGCCTAACATGCATGAGCCCCTGGGATCACTCCCCAGTACCACAAAAATAAGTTAAATAAACACTTAGAAAATCATAACTAAGGGAAGAGTGATATGTTGGGTTATTTTAGACGCTAAACTATTTTTTAACAACTTCAGGTTAAACATCAGGAAGGATAAAAGTATATTTTGATGCCAAATAAGACATTTTGGGGATTTCCTGGAAGCAGAGGAGAGGCAAATCCAGACCCAGTGTTGACCGCTGCTAAAAATGAAAAGGCCTAATGGTAAGGCAAATCCAGACTCAGCTATTTTTTCCCTCCTAACGCTAAAATTAGATGCCTTAGCAATGCTGTGTTTCTTTAGGTAAAAATGATATATTATCACACACTTCACTTTTTGACACCACTCAGGCATTCTCGTCGTGGCTAACCAGACCTAGGGAATCGAAGTCTAATAACGTGCCATCAACAACCTAATGAAATCCTACCTCTTACCAGAAGTAGCCATCCAGAAACCCAAAGCTATGTGAACAAACACCCCCCAAAGTAATTTTAGACGACAAAAAATGCCCCCCACTTTCATCCCCCAAAGATGCATCATTAGTAGAAGAAATGAAAGCAGCATGTTATTTTCCTTCTTGCCCAGCCTACATCCTGGCTCTCAGAGAGTAACAGGGTAGTCTAGTCTGAAAATTTCCCTCAAGATGCTTCGATTTTGGATGTCCGACGCTCACAGTGGAACAGAGGCCGACCTGGGGTTCGAGGCCTGACTCCTGAGCCTGTGCAAAGCCGGGAGGGGTTGAAGGTGTCCTCTGCCTTGTGCACCCTCCCTCCGGCTCCACTGCCCACTCCCAGGGCGGCCAGGGATGCTATAGTAATGGTCAGACCATTCGTCCCTCCGCTAGCCACTCTTCATCTTCTTCTCAGAAGAAAACTCAAAGCCCTCCGACGGCCCCCAGGGCCTTACATTCGCTGGCCCCTGTGCCCTCAGCCCTCCCACACACCGGCCTCGATGCCCATGACCTCCCCTGCACCAGCTATTTTCCCCCTGCCTAGAATGCTCTTCCCCAAGCAGCTACAAGGCTAACTCCTTCAAATCTTTGAATAAACGTTTCCCTCCTGATTAGATTAGTGTAAAATTACATGTCCTTTAAGCTCTCTTTTTCTTTCTCTCTTTTTTTTTTTTAAGTGTTAGGCAATACTTAACACTTTCAAACAAATGGCAAAATTGACTTACTTCCTGTGTCTTTGTTTACCGTCTGCTAGACAGAGCATATGCCCTCTGAGGCTGGGATTTGTCTGGGTTGCTTACCCAGTGAAATCTCAAGCACTTGGTATGTAGCAGGTATCCCATAAATATTTGCAGAATGAAAAATTAACATCTTTTATTGCTTCAACTTTTTGTGATTCTGGGAAGTACTTAGTATTCCTGCTTAGTAAACTGGTGGCTGGGGCTTTTTTTTCCCCTGAAGAAACCAACCCAAAAGAATTGAGTTACTCAATGCTGTGGTTTGGATACGGTTTGTCCACTAAAGGTTCGCGTGCTAGAAGCTCAGTCCCCAAACTGGTGGTGCTGGAAGGTGGTGACATTGAGAAGTGTTGACACTTTAAAGAAGGATCAGTGCCTTTCTAGGAAGCCCTAAGTTCTCCCAAGTTCCAGTTCTTCTGAGACTATGTTTGGACTTTCTCACCACCAGAATCATAAGCCAAATAAACCTCTTTTCTTTGTAAGTTACCCAGCCCTTGTTTTTTTTTGTTACAGGAACACAAAACAGACTAAGACACTAAAGAACAGGAACACTTTGACTGCCACCATCTAATGAGAATTCATTATGCCCCAGGTTCTGTGTTGAACATGCTTTCTCATTTCAACTTCACCAAAAGCCAGTGAGCGAGACATTGTTATCCTAATTTTACACAGGAGGAATCTTGGGCTCAGAAAGATTAAATAAATAAACCAAGACCACACCACTGTAAATGGCCCTGCTGGGCTTTCTGCAGATGCAGGGGTACAGATCTTGATATTAAAAGAGAAAAAACTATGTGCAAAATCAACAATCTTCAAAGGAAAGCCACTCTGTAAATCAATTTTTGTGTGTGTATATGTGTAGCAGGGAGACTGAGGATTGAACCCAAGGGGTGCTCTGCCACTGAGCTACCTCCCCAATCCTTTTTATTTTTTATTTTGAGACAGACCTCGCTAAATTGTTGAAGCTGGCTTTGAACTCCTGCCTCAGCATCCCAAGTTGTTAGGAAGGATTACAGACATGCATCACCATGCCTGGCAATCATTTCTTGATCACAAACAGTTTGTGGGGTTGGGAGTAGTTGGAGAGCCCTCTCACAAGCCCAACGGAGCAAAACCTAAGTCAACTTGGACAGCTGAACCCAGCAGGTCCCAGAAGGCAGCAGAAAAAGTGATGATGATGATGATCCTATTGGAAGCTCTGTCCTTGGAATCACCACACTGGTGGACCAAAGTCTTAGTCGACACCCAGCCACCAAGGAGACCAGGTCAATGATCAAGGTTCCTGGAGGGCTGGGTTTCTCCTCGGAAGGGAAAGCAGTGCAAACCAGTCATCCACATTTGGCTCAGAACAGGCTGCATGGGGAGAAAGCCTGGGAAAGCCCAGCCAGAGGTACTGTCACCACTGACCTAACATCACCACCTTACCCAACCCCTGAACAGACACGGGGAAGACGGGGAGAGGGGTCAACCCCAACACAGAGCCTGGTGCCTGCCAACCTGTTGGGCCTCCCGTCCAACAGCATTCACCGTCCTCTCACCCTCATTCCCCTGGTGGTTTCTCCACCAGATACTGCATAAGAAAGTATTTGCTGTCACCTTTCTGAGATGGGAGGTGGCCATCTTGGTGACCAGGGACATAGGCTAAAGGGTAACCTAGCATTTCAGTGTTTGACATTGCCTGGTACAGGTGAAAGATGGGTAATTCTAGTTTTCCTTTTATTTGTTAATTCTACATCTTGAGATCAAAGACCTAAAATTAGAGTCCACAGAAATGCAGAGAATTCCTTCTGTGATAACTGTTAAAACCCCCAAATTTTAAATCTCTGCTCAAACTGTTTTAATCAAGATAGCAATCCTAAAATACTAATTTTTGAGGTCTATGATTTGCAACTTTTTTTTTTTTTTTTAATTTTTACTTGTTAGTAATGTGAAACAAACAGGCTGTCCTGAAGAGGGGAAAGATTTTGTATGAAAAGTCTTCCATAACCATTCTGAGAGCTGTCTTGACACCCGGATATGTTTGGGGGAAGGGTGTACTTAGGATCTAACTGTACTTAGAAAATAGCATTGTCGCTATGGAAGCAGCTCTAAATTTTGACTGTTTTTTTTTTTCCCCTTATGCTAGCAAAGGCCATATTCTGTATATGCAGCTTTTCTTTTCGCCGAAAAGGGTTTTGACAGTAATCCAACTAGTTTGCAGCATGCCCTGCCTTGCCCTAGTCAGCAACCCCCTCCCTCTTACTACCCAGGTATTGCTAAGGAGGATAGAGCAGAAATCACTGATGATAGAGCATAAATGAACCAGAACTCTCTCTTTCTCTCTCTGCCATCCTCCCTACACCCCCCCACACACACTCACACATACTTTCATTCATTCAATCATTCATTCCTTGAAGGAATCATAGACAAGGCCCATTCAGGTCCTTGTCACTAGTTAAACTGGCTGCATTTCAATCTCTCGTTTTCCAGCCCTTTACGAGCAACTGCCAATCAAAATCATAGACATAAATGTGACCAATTTTTTATTTTAAAATGAGTGCTTCCAAAATTTTACATTGAAGTATACTGGCCTTTTCTGAGTGTTCCTCTTTAGTACGGAACACTTTTACTAGAAATGCATGACAAGTTAGTTGCTTATCTCTGAAACTCTGCTAAGCTGCCTTCAAAGCCTGTGTCCCCTTCCAATCGTTCAAGGTCAGCAAACTGCCATTCTTTGAAGATGTACTCAATTCAGGGAAGCAAGCAACAGGCATTCAGAGCCAGTGTTGCCAAAGAAGGCAGGTACTCACGTTAAGTAATGCTGTTTTTCACAGAAATGAGGTGCAACCATGAAGAAATGAAACTGGTTTTTCCCGTGAGGACCATAACTTGACCCGGAAGGGGAAGTCAAAAGAAGAGTTCCAAAAGTGTCTGGTGATGGATATTCATGGTTTTATGCAGTGGCAAGATCTTTGGAATTAGCACAAAATCACCACAGCTACAATGAAAACATTTCTCGTCTAGACACATATGCATACATGTAATGAATAAAATTAATGATTTATGTTAACTACCTCCTACTCTAACATTTTGATTATTTTTCACAAAACTTGATACTTCTCCCATTGTCATTCTCTTAGGTTAATGTCCTCTACTGAACAGAAATGAAATATTAAAATATATGATTCCTTCAAGGAACAAATGATTAAGTAAGTATAAGTCTTATTTAACATCTTAGAATTGAAGTGCTTTAGCGAGCCTTCATCCAAACAACACTATTGAACAAACACCAGCAAAGAGACAGGCAGATGTACAGTTTGCCAGGAGTAACCATCTAGACCTCCTTTCAATAAATCATCTCTTTAGGAGGAGGATTTTGGTCCTGTGAAGATTTTACCCCTGGTCATCTTTTTGGTCTGGAACTGCTATTTATGTTATTTGAATTGTTTTCAACAATTAGAAGGAAGAAGATCCCCCCATTACAGTAGTTCCTCCTTATTTGTGGTAAATACATTCCAAGACCTCCAGTGGATATCTGAAACCAGTTAGTACATCTTTCATTTTGTGTTGCTATAACAAAATACCTGAGGCTATTTTCTTTATAAAGAAGAGAATCAAGCCGGGGGCGGTGGCGCACACCTGTAATCCCAGCACTTTGGGAGGCTGAGGCAGGAGGATCATGAGTTCAAAGCCAGCCTCAGCAATGGTGAGGCACTTAGCAACAAGAGAATCGTCCAACAAATGTAGGAAAAAAATGTTCAACATCTCTAGCAATTAGAGAAATGCAAATCGAAACTACTCTAAGATTTCATCTCACTCCAGTCAGAATGGCAGCTATTTAGAAAACAGACAACAAGCCGGGTGCGGTGGCGCACGCCTGTAATCCCAGTACTTTGGGAGGCTGAGGCAGGAGGATCGCCGAGTTCAAAGCCAGCCTCAGCAATGGCGAGGCACTTAGCAACTCAGTGAGACCCTGTCTCTAAATAAAATACAAAAAAGTGCTGGGATGTGGCCCAGTGGTCGAGTGCCCCTGAGTTCGATCCCCGGTACCACACACACACACAAAAAAAAGAATACAGACAACAATAAGTGTTGGCGAGGATGTGGGGAAAAAGGCACACTCATAGATTGCTGGTGGGACTGCAAATTGGTGCAGCCAATATGGAAAGCAGTATGGAGAATCCTTGGAAAACTAGAAATGGAACCACCCTATGACCCAGCTATCCCACTCTTCGGTCTACACCCAAAGGACTTAAAAACAGCATACTACAGGGACACAGCCACATCAGTGTTTCTAGCAGCACAATTCACAATAGCTAAACTGTGGAACCAACCTAGATGCCCTTCAGTAGATGAGTGGATAAAGAAAATGTGATATACATACACAATGAAATATTATTCAGCATTAAAAGAGAATAAAATCATGGCATTTGCAGGGAAATGAAAGGAATTGGAGAATAAAATGTTAAGTGAAGTCAGCCAATCCCAAAAAACCAAATACCGAATGTTTGATCTAATATAAGGATGTTGATTCATGATGGGGCTGGGGTTGGAGCATTGAAGGATTAGATGAACTCTAGGGCAAAGGGGTGGAAGGGGAAGGGAGAGGATGGGGTGTAGGAGAGACAGTGGAATGAGGTGGACGTCATTATCCTAAGTACATGTATGAAGACACGAATGGTGTAACTGTGCTTTGTATACAACCAGAGACATGAAAAATTGTGCTCTATATGTGTGATATGAATTGTAATGCATTCTGCTGTCATATATATATAATAAATTAGAATAAATAAAATTTTTTTAAAAAAACGAAGAATAGGATTGTCTAGTTCACAGTTCCAGAGGTCCAAGAGCATGGGGCTAGTGACCTAGCACGGATGCGCCGGCTGCATCATAACATGGCCAGGAAGCAGACAGGGAACAAGCTGAGTGCGGAAGGGGCCAAGAACGTAAGGTGGCATCTCTTCATAACAGGGCACTCATGAGAACTAAGCCACACGCGAGCCCAGCATTAACACATTCCCAGTACAGTGCCCTCGTAATCTAATCACCCTCCACAAGGCCCCACCTCTGAAAAGTCCCATCACCTCAACACTGCCACACTGGGGACCAAACTCCCAGCACATGAACCTCTGGGGACAAACAATTTCTAAACCGTAACAGTAGAAAACCCTATGCATTCTTTTTTCCCCATCTACATACATACCTATGATAAAGTTTAATATATAAACAATAACTAGTAAAAACAGAAGCATTATAATGATACACTGCAACAAGTTATACTTTATAGTTATTATGTGACAAATAAAAGTCTCTTCTCAGCCGGGCGAGGTGGAGCATGCCTGTAATCCCAGCACTTTGGGAGGCTGAGGCAGGAGGATTGAGAGTTCAAAGCCAGCCTCAGCAATGGCGAGGCACTTAGTAACTCAGTGAGACCCTGCTTCTAATAAAATACAAAAAAAAAAGGGCTGGGGATGTGGCCCAGTGGTCAAGTGCCCCTGAGTTCAATCCCCGGTACCAAAAAACAAAACAAACAAACAAACAAAAAGTCTCTTCTCTATCAAAATATCTCATTGTATTTTCACCTTTTCACTTAAAGGAAGCACTTTATAGCTTCTCTTTGGCATATCCAAAATTGCCAGTATCACTACTCTTGCACTTGGGACTCTCATTGAGTAAAATAAAGGTTAACCTGAACACACATACAGCCATATCATGACCGTTGATCTGGTAACTAAGACAGCTACAAAATGGTTAACAGGAGGGGCAAAGTATACAGCATGGATACACTGGATCAAGGAACGATTCACATCCCCAGGCCGGATACAGTGAGATGGTGCAAGACTTCATCACACCGGATCAGAATGGCATGCAATTTAAATTTAAAACCTATGAATTGTGTATTTCTGGAGTTTTCCATTTAATATTTTTGGATCACAGTTGTTCACAGGTAACTAAAACCATAGATAAGGAGGGTGTACTGTGTATCCTGAGGAGAAGACCTAGGGTTATAATACTGAGAAAAACTGCCCCAGCAATGGTGGAATCAACATACGTCCTGCCACAGTTCAGGAGACCCTGAGAGAATTTACCTATAACAGGTAAATTCACCTTCTTGCAATCATCAGTGCTTCAGGAGAGAGACAAATTCCAGTTCTTCTACTGGCACATTCAAGTCAATGGCCCGTGAGGAGGCATTACCTTCTTTTCAAGGTACAGTGCTTAGAATTGGGTGGCTGCTTTAATACATGCCTAAAACTGCAGACAGGCACTTTCTGACTTTACTAATCTTCATTCCATGATGCCTCCAATATGTTTTCTTTTGCTTCATTTTTTAAATGGCTTCTCAAAATCTACTAAGTTGATGTCATGACTCATGAATGGGTCACCTCTCACAGTTTGGAAAGCACAAGAGCCACACCGCGTGCTCCACAGGCTACCTCCATTGGAAAGTGCAAAACAGCACATTCTCAGGCTCCATCCCAGGCTTACTGCAAGAGAATATTTGCTGGTAAAGCCCAGGACCTGTCGTTTCAGTGAGCATCCTAGCTGGTCCTGCTGTGTTCTAAAGTCTACACCATTATCTGGTCATGAGTCCTAGGGAAAATAAATCCAAAGAGGTTAAGTGATTTTTTTCAAGATCACACTTCTAAGGAATAGCAAAGCCAACAGGGGGAGGCCCTTGCCTCCTGTCTTCCAGGTTAGTGTTCTTTAAACACATAAAGCTCATTTGCCTACCCATGCCCACCTCTAACCCAGTATCCCACACGGTACCTATGGCTGTGCTCCAGAGCCCAGAATAGTGAGTGTCGGGGTGAGAGTCAGGAACAGCCCTGGGAGTAGATGTCCTACCATTTTAAAAATGTTCCAAGAAGACAAGAGCCAAAAAAAAAAAATCACACATACAGCCAACTACGAACTTCTGCTCCAGTGTTAGGCTCCAGGGAAGTGGGGAAAGATACCCTCAAATCACACTGTTCAGCAAGTGTTGATCTTCAAATGCACCTCTCACCTAACAAAACAAATTATCTCAGGAGTTCACAAACGAAATAATGGTGCTTTGCTTTCCCTCTAAGATTTTAGAAAAGTAATACCAACAAGAAGCAGTCAACTTCGGTTGTTCACTAAAGTCATGTATGAGAAAATAAATTAGACCATGGAATCGGGACCTGTATAGCCAAATCCCAAGATTGGGTCTGCTTTCTGACTTTGCCTTTCTAATATCATTTTCCCCTAGAAGGGCTCCCCAACTTAGATCAAGTTTGCGGAGTCAAGCTTTGGTGTCTACACACACGGTGATTCCCACAGTAAGACCAGTGCTCAGAGATGTTGGCCCTATCTTCCAGAAGCAGCCAAAGATGGTCTTCCCGGGGTCTACTCAAGTTAATCCAATGAGCATTGATTGAGTGACTTCTAACTTCTGGTCCAGTGTTAGGCCCAGGAGGTGGGAAGAGACGCTAAAGTTCTCAAGTCACATGTTCTATTTCTGAAGACCTCTGTGTGTCCATGAGCATTACGGTATTATTATAAATCACACAAGAAGATACACAGTAGTACCCAGGATTCACCTGGGTGGCAGGAGGAAGCAACTGCAATGTGTACCCAGAGGGGAAATAGATGAATGTGAATGTGAGACAGGGTGACTTGTCCCTGCTCCTCCTCTCTGGCTTTGAGACTCCTTCCTTCCTTTTCTTTTGACATATCTGGAAAAGTATAAATAGAAAAACAGACCTGAAGATGCTGCAGTCTCTCTCTCACACACACACACACACACACACACACACACGCAGGCCACACTCTCCAGGGTCGAGAAGCCTCGTCACAAGGCTGACATGCCCTGTCACATTTCCTATATCCCTCTCCCAGAATCCCTGCGGAGAGACAGCCACCCGCATCCTCAGACCCATGCTTCAGGCTTCTGGGTATTTTTCAAAAACATACTCCCCTGATACAGTCAAATCTGACCACAGCTATTTCAGAGATTTACTGACAAGCTGTGTAGCCGGTCAAAGCAAGAAAGAAATATTCTACAGATTTCAGATACATTAATGAACCTTAAAAAAAAAAAAAAAAAAAACCACACAACTCTCACATCATTAACATATTAATTCAGGACCTCTATGCTAATCCAAAGCAACTCTTCATTCTCTTACTTCAGTCATTATTAATACTATGAGATTTAGTTCAAATAAATTCTAGAACTGATTGCAAATACACTGTATAATTTTTACAGGAATGTGAGAATGAGATTCACCTCTGCAGTTTGAAGACAAATGTTAGCATTTTAAGGATCTCTCACACATACATTTTATTCTGCAAGGACATGCACAGGCAACCCAGGATGCATGGAGCCCTAGTCTCTCCTATGCTTGGAGAAATTCAGGCACTGCTCATGGGGGACACTTCAGGATGGCCCCAGCACACAGGTCCACAGAGCAGAGAACAGGAGCAACAGAGATTCTATTTCTTCCACTTGCCCTTGGGGTCTTAAGCTGACTATATCCTGAGAGTTGATTCTTCCAGATGGGTAAAACGTGGTATCTTACGACGCTCCCTGCCTGAACTCATCAACAGAATAATTTCTAGAAAAGCTCAAGAAGACATGTGCGTTTTCCCAGCAAAGTAAGGTGTCAATATGCACTGTCCCTTCACAAGGAGAAATTTCACTTCTGAGTAACAGGAACAGCCACAGTTGTCCCAAGCAATGATATATTTTTATCTTATAACTAAATCTTATAACTGATAGTGGTTTTTTTTTTTTTTTTTCCCTTTCATATGGCTACAGGGAAACTCAGGGCTAGATTTACAGACTACCTTTTTTTTAGGGGGGTGGGGGTGGGGGGTACTGGGTCTTCCTAAGTTGCTCAGGCTGGACTAGAACTGGAGATCTTGGGATCCTCCTGCCTCAGCCTTCCCTGTAGCTGGGGTTACAGGGGTGTGCCACCAAGTCCAGCCACAGACTACCTCTAATACCATCAGAGTCTTACAGATGATACTTCTGGATCCGAACCTAGGTGTCCATCAATGGATGAATGGATAAAGAAAATGTGCTTTATACATACACAATGGAGCTTTACTCAGCCATAAAAAAAAGAATGAAATTATGTCATTTGCGGGAAAATGGATGGAACTAGAGAACATTATGTTAATCAAAATAAGCCAAGCTCTCATATGTGGAAACTAGACAGGAAATAGAAATAGAAAGGTGAGGGAAAGGATCTCATGAATTAAAAAAAAAAAAAAAATCAAAGGCAGCTCAGTAGAGTAAAGAGACCAGAAGAGGGAGGAGGGGAGGGAAATGGGAAGTACTGGGGAATAATATTGGCCAAATTCTATATTGTGTGCATGTATAAAGATGTAACAACAAATCCTACCATTATATACAACTATAATGCATCAATAAAAAATATGGAAATAAACTTCTTCCAGTTTCATCTGTTGGATCTATATGTCCTTTTTGTTTTGACTTTTCTTTAAGAAACAAGCAAGTAAGTAAAAACCTAGACACTTCCTCCCCCTTCAGGCCTTCCCCAGCATGGAGAGGTGCCTATGCTACCCTGAGTCTACAACCCACACCTTCAAGCTCACATTCCTCATACAAGAAGACCCATCGCTGGCCTGTGACCAGCACTGGGAGGTGACCTAAGCTGGCCTTTGACAATCACTGAGAGGTGACTTACCCTGGCCTTAACAGGGGGTGGCAATAATTTTTAATAATAATAATAATAATTTTTAATTCCATTAAATAGGAATTAAACGTGGCTTCCTGTTTTCTAAGAAAATCCTTATTGGATCTCACAGGAATTTTTTTTTTTTTTTTTTTGGTGTTGATGGACCTTTAATTTATTCATTTATTTTATATGTGTGCTGAGAATCGAACCTAGGGACTCACACATGCTAGGCAAGTGCTCTTACCACTGAGCCACAACTCCAGCCCCCACACAGGAATTTGTTTTTAAAGTGCAGGTTCTTTTAGAACTAAAAAACTAAAAACAACAGAAATGTAAAAAAAAAACACCCAATGAGCCGGGCGCGGTGGCGCACGCCTGTAATCCCAGCACTTTGGGAGGCTGAGGCAGGAGGATCGCGAGTTCAAAGCCAGCCTCAGCAATGGCGAGGCACTTAGCAACTCAGTGAGACCCTGTCTCTAAATAAAATACAAAAAAGGGCTGGGGATGTGACCCAGTGGACGAGTGCCCCTGAGTTCAATCCCTGGTACCACACACACATAAAAAAAAACCACCCAATGACAATATTCTCCACAGAATCTATCACACTAGAGGCTGAGGATGTGATTCAGTGGTGGAGCACCTGCTTAGCAAGTGTGAGGCCCTGGGTTCAATTTCTAGCACCAAAAAAGAAAAGAAAAAATAGGAAGAGGAAAAGGAAGAAGAAGAAGAAGGAGAGGGGGAGGAGGAGGAAGAAAAGAGAATCTTTTTCTCCCAGTTTCTCTTCAAGATTTTTTTTTTGGGGGGTGGGGGAGGCGGTACCGTGGATTGAACTCAGGGGCACTCGACCACTGGGCCACATCCCCAGCCCTTTTTGGTATTTTATTAGAGACAGGGTCTCACTGGGTTGCTAAGTGCCTCGCCCTTGCTGAGGCTGGCTTTGAACTCACGATCCTCCTGCCTCAGCCTCCCAAGTGCTGGGATTACAGGCTTCTCTTTGAGATTTTATTAGACGACAAACAGCCTTATTAAATAATTTCTAAATATACAATCATCTTGCATAATTTTAACATACCCCAGCTACATCATTAGCACAGCAGAAAAATATCAAATAAGTTTGTATCTCACATCCAGTCCAGAACCCTCTGAGGCAAACATGGTGGATAGAAGATAAATTCTGGCTTATGATGATAGAGCAGCAGCTGATGGTCTCTGAAGACATGCACAGAACCAACTCTTTAATTATGTTCACTTCAGGAAAAGACGACCCTGAACGTCCTTATGAAAATGGCCTGGAAAGCTGCTCTGTAGCCACACTCTACTGCGAAGAAAAAACAAATCGACTTGTTTCACAATCATTAATAAGGGAGCAACATCCTCTAGCCTAGCAGCAGAAGAGCTTAGACAAGCCAGTGGGGTTTTCCAAGGCTGTTTAAAGACCAAACCTGGAAACTAGATGGAATCTCAAGAACCTCAAGGGTCTTGCATTTGATCTTCTGTCACCTATATTCATATTTAAACAAAGACATATCAGCAGCAAAATGCAAAGAACCAGCTGGAATCGTGGCACATGCCTATAATCCCAGCAACTCAGAAGGTTGAGTGAGGCAGGAGAATTCCAAGTTCTAAGCCAGACTCAGCAACTTAGCGAGGCCCTAAACAACTCAGCAAGACCCTGTCTCAAAATAACAAATAAGGGATGGGAATATAGCTCAGTTAGTAGAGTGCTTGCCTCACATGGCACAAGGCCCTGGGTTCAATCCCCAGCACCAAAATAAATAAATAAAATAAAATAAAAAGGGCAGGGGATGTGGCTCTGTGGTAAAGCACCCCTGGATTCAATCCCCTATACCAAAACAAAACAATCAATGAGGCATTTCTGTCTAAATTGGAAATATTTCATTTCAATGTAGGGTTTTGGTGTTGTCTAAGAGAAGCGACTCTGCTTGTTGCAGAGATTTAGGGAACAAATACTGTTGGCCAATTAGCCTTTCAATACATCAGATAAAATAGACCCAAAGGCTGTATTAGAAGAAAATCTGAAAACTGACAAGTTCATGTTCAATACCATCATAAATCATAACCTTTGTCCAAATAAAGTTTACTGCAATTCATTTCAGTTTACACACATATTCCACCTGGAAACAAACCGGCTCTCTTGGTTGTTTCAACATCACAAACCAAAGGTTGAAACTGTATTTCTTGTGCTATTACAAAGTTGCTCAAACTCATTCTACATCTCCACAACTTAGGATGAAAGCATAAAATCCAAGGTATCTCCCTGAAAAACAACCTGTATTTCAGCATAACCTAAATTCTAACTACTCCAAACATCTTTTACCTAGGTAACTGTCAGGACATTACTTCCAGAGCTGTATTTCCTAAACAGACAAACTAGTCCAAAGATCTTTTTAGATAACATGTTTTTATTTTTTCCTTTTATTGACTAGAACAATAAATAAAAAGAACATTGCAGTATATTTACCAGATACTAATTTAAAATATCTGATCAGATGCTTTATTTCCATTCATATTGAAAAATAAATTTCCTACTGTCCCTACATCTTCTCCAAAGAACATTTTCATACATCATTTTTATTTCTCATGTTTGCCAGTTTTTCATACTTTATCCCTATCCTGCTGTATTTCTTTCCTTGCCATTACACAAATTTATATTAAAGTTTTGATTCTTTTCTGCTGGTAGCTACTCGGCAGTGCTGCTAGGGAGGGGACATAAATAAGAGCAAGGCCAACCCGAGATAGAGCTTAGGACAGTAACTCACTGAGATGGGAAGTGACAGTGAACACCCAGAGTCCCTGGAGTCACAACACTGAATTCAATTCAGCACGTCTTTGTTGAGACCCTGAACCAGGCGGTACGGAGGTGGAAGATGAGCTTCAGAGATGGGGCAGAGCATGCAGATCAAGGGCCTCTCTGCAAGTTAACTGGTGCCCTGCAAGGAGTTAGTAATTCATGACAAAGAGTTTTGGGAGGCTGAGGCAGGAGGATCACGAGTTCAAAGCCAGCCTCGGCAACTTAGTGAGGCCCTATGCAACTTGGTGAGACCCTCTGCAACTTAGTGAGACCCTGTCTCAAAATAAAACATAAGAAGGGCTGGAGCTGTGGCTCAGTGGTAAATTGCCCCTGTGTTAAATCCCCAGTACCAAAAAAAAAAAAAAAAAAAAATCAAAACAAAGTTCTACTCTGTGAAGATCACACTCTTTCTGTTTTAATTCACCAAGATGTTCCATTACAAATCCCTTTACTCTAGTAAGCCACCTAAGACAGTACTGGTGCTGAAAATCTACCTGTGGGTCACTTTCTGCAGACATCCCCCCAACCTCCAGCCCACGTTATACACTCCCCAAATTTCCATCACTGCCTTAATTCATTTACTTCCTCAATACTGTGGGGTGATTTCTTCCTATAAAAGGTAAAGATCAGAATCCAATCCAACATTTGAAGAACTTCTACCAGGAACAAACAACCTATTTCTGGGTTCCTCAGCTGCACCTCATCTGAGCTAAGAAGAAACTAGAGCAAGACCCCACCTGCTAGTCAAGGCCATCACAACACTAAGGAAGAAACTTTTCTTTGAACACTGAGTAAGAAAGAAAAAGAAAAGTGCTAAACAGGAGATGAAAGAGTTGGAAACTACCCACATTTCACCTTCCCTGCTAAAATAACTCATGGTAGAAAGAATGTTGACATCCAAACCCACCTGTTAGAGGTCACCGTGAGAATAGCTACGTGACAGAGGCACAGCCTTTGTTCTAAACTTTTCTAAGGGACCATTGTCAAAAATTCAATGAAAGGACCCTAACTGGCCGTTCTTGTTATGCATGAGATTTCATCAGATTGGGATGCAAGAGAAGGGGTGGCGAAACCTGACCAGACTCACAACTGCTTTTTCAAATGTCAGACTATTCCCAAAGGATGGCGGAGCCTCGGAGGACATGCCTTGACATCTAGCTAGCAGCAGCTCATCAAATATTCCCACTTGCAAGTGCTGATCGGGAATTTCTCACGCCTCACCAACACCTCAAACAGATTTAAAAAAAAAAAAAAAAGAAAGAAAGAAAATCCCTCCTTGATGATGAACGTTTCAATTGATAGCTCAATTTAGCAAAGCTGCAGGCCCTAGCAAATGACGGAAACGATCATCCTTTGTTGATATGGATTCAACAAAATGAAGGATGAATGGAAAATAAAATCGAGGCAATAAGATGTCCAGCAGAAAGAACAGAGACGGCTCTCTGCTCAGATGAAGGAGTCTTTGGGGGTGGGGTCTGCTCCAGGCGCAAACCTTCCCAGGGTGGCCGCAGCAGCACGGATTCTTTTAGTTGTCTGTCCAGTTAATGAAAAGTAACGTTTCAGTTCAGGCTTTATGTTTGATTTGCAAATAAACCACCCACCGTCAACAAAAATAAACTGTCCCCCACTGTGATGTAATAATATAACGCTTACACACTTTCCAGTTTTAATACAGCAATTGGAATGTTTGGCTAAGTGTACTGAGTCATCTACCTACTCAACACGGTGATACCAAATCGCTGTAATTTCTATTTAGGACATTTTTCTTATTCTTAGCTGCCTAATCTCAGTTACTACTGAGTTATTAATTTCCCAACTGCTCTATCTTGTGTTCATCATCTGAGATAATAGTGTTAGAGGCCATGTTAATAAAAAGTGCAAATAAAAACACAGACTCCCTGCACCCAGCAGATGGTTTCTGACCACGCCCACCACCACCACCATGGTGGGAGGTTATGGCTTTCTTCCCTCTCTGAAATCCATTAGTCCAACTACCATAAAATCCATATGTCCAAGCAGTGCAAAAACCAAACCCTGGTTCCTCTTCACACTGTTCCCTATAGTATAACCAAGATAGATTGATTGATAGATAGGACTTTTTATGTAGAGTTCTTTATATTTAATAAAAGAAAGATAAATTACTATGTCAAATGCAATATTCACTTGGTATCCCAAGAGCCATGAATGATTTGCTAGAGACCTGATACATTTCCTTAAATGCTTCTGTCCCCCTTGTCCCCCATTCCCACAAAAGGCATGATGTTTCACTGGTGAACAGGTAAGAGATTTATTAAAACCATCAAAGTAACCCAAGATGATGTATTTTATTTGCTTCGGGAGGAAACAGTGTTGGTGGGCTTCTGGACTAATATGCACTCGTTTGCTTAACAGAGGTCTACACTGCACCCAAATGGATCCAGCCCAGTTCAGGGTGTGATGGGTAAGGGGGCGGGGGCTGTTCATGCAGCATCAAAACAAAATCTTACCTGCGAGATTTTCAGAAATTTTCACATTAAATGCTACCAATACAAATGTAGTTGGATATTCGTTCAATTATGGGAACTGCCATTTAGGTACCTACTTAATTTCCCCCCATTTTAGACATGTGAAATGGTATAGCTATAGTTAATTCCACACCAAAGACTCAACTCCATAGAGAAGCGGGGTGAGGGACAACGTAAAGAGGGGAAAATGCATTTACTCTGAGGAATGCATCCAAATTTAGAGCTCGGCTGCCACGATTGCCCCTTACTCCTCCTCACAGGTGTGGCTGGCCCATCAAAGCCCAAGGAAGAGACAGAGAAGGTGGAGGTCCTTCCTGAACAGCCTTTTAAAGGAGCAAGGAGGTAAAAACACCGTGAATGCACTTCTGTACATTCCGAGGTTGTCTTCAGGCTGCATGGAGACAGGAGGCGC
The DNA here is from genome assembly GCA_025594165.1 of Tamias sibiricus. Taxonomy (NCBI): domain Eukaryota; kingdom Metazoa; phylum Chordata; class Mammalia; order Rodentia; family Sciuridae; genus Tamias; species Tamias sibiricus. The sequence goes on along the minus strand of CM046669.1, from coordinate 18,339,728 downwards.
TAATCCAGCTGCAGTCTTCTTGACATTCTGAGCCTCCATGCACTGAACAAGGAAACTGCCACATCTTCTAATACAAATTCCATTCTCCAAAGAACATTACTTGGTCATAAATATCAAGGTTTCCTTTCCTTCTCTTCCAAGGACACTTTTCCCCTGCCCTCACTCTGTGATTGACATTTAGGATCTAAAGAACAAGCCGGGCGCGGTGGCGCACTCCTGTAATCCCTCCTGTAATCCCAGCACTTGGGAGGCTGAGGCAGGAGGATGGCGAGTTCAAAGCCAGCCTCAGCAATGGCAAGACACTTAGCAATTCAGTGAGACCCTGTCTCTAATAAAAATACCAAACAAGGGCTGGGGATGTGGCCCAGTGGTTGAGTGCCCTTGAGTTCAATTCCCAGTACAAAAAAAAAAAAAAAAAAAAAAAAAAATCTAAAGTATGGTCCCCAAATTGTGAATACGTGATCTGACCAGGTAGCCAAGATGGACTCTGTTCTGCACTCATTTACTTTCTTGCTCATCACAGGAGTTTATCTGATTCTCTAAATGAAAATCTGGTTCATTTTTTCAATTGAGGAGTCTGAGACATGATGATAAAAATAAAGTGAAAAATCAAAACACATGTAAGAGATTTTATCTGTAGACAGAGAGTCATCAAACATTTATTTGAGATGACACAAGGAAGGGTTGGGGATGCAGCTCAATGGTGAAGGGTTTGCCTGGCATGTGTGAAGCCCTGGGTTCCAGCCTCAGCACCACAAAAGGAAAAGAAATAAAAGAAAAGAGATTGTACTATGAGAAAGTATTTTTCTCAACATTTAAACCTACAGCAACCTTGGCAGAGACTCAAACCTAATGAAAATAGGAGGAACATATAAAGATGGTTTCAGAGTCATTATAAAAACTCTCCTCTTGGGCATGGAGTGGTACACAAAGATCCAAAGATCCAAAGATCAGAAGCGAAATTTATCATTTCTCTCTTACACTGACCTCCTTTGGATTAGAAAATTTTTTTTGTTGTTGTTTGGGGATGGAACCCAGGGTCTCCTGCGTACTGAGCAGGTGCTCTACCTCTGAGCCCAGCCCCAAGACCTGTGTTACTGACATTTCCACTCCCTTGAAACAGCAAGCCCAGGGTGCCCAGGCAAAGAGGCAGAGTAGCTTCAGGAAATTCTGCCAGCCCAAAGTTGGAGGTGTACCAATGTAAAGAGAATGGCCAGAGACCCCAAGCAGCTCCTCCGTGATTTCCACCTAACTGGTGGAAGTCACAAGTTCTGTGTAAATGGTTCCCTAGCAACCAAATGCTCGTTTGCATACTTCCCACCCCATCCCTTATATCAGCTGCATTTTCTGGTGAAAATATCAGAAAAAGGAAGGGCTGGTAGGAACGGGGAACTGTGGAGATAATCATCTACAACTTCAAAGCCAAAGAAGAATTATTAGTGCTGAGTCTGATTAAAAACCTGCTAAATAATGACACAGATAAAAGAGGGGAATAAGTTTAATTAGCAATTACAATCTGGGATACACTAGCTATTCTTTAAGAGTGAAGATACAGCAAGAGGTATTAAAGTCTGACAAGCTGGAGAGATAGACACGTATAATCTTAAAGCAAAAAATGAGACAATGGGCTGCAAAGGTTTTGCAAGAGGCCGACCGGAGAGAGGTTTTGGAGTTCAGGCTAATAATCTTGAGGATGCAAAACTAGAAAAGGCTTCATACTAGAAAACCAAGACGCAAAACCCAGGCGAGTCTCCCACAGTCCAATCAAATTCTTTAAGGCCTACAAATCTGTGAAAGTCAGAGGGGCAAAGAACAACTGCCTGATGGTACTACAGAGAAGCAAGCTTAGAACTGGTGTTATAAACTCGCTTAGGGGGCTGAGGTTGTGGCTCAGTGGTAGAGCGCTTGCCTAGCACATATGAAGCACTGGGTTCAATCCTCAGCACCACATATAAATAAATAAATAAATAAATAAATAAATAAATAAATAAATAGAATAAAGGTATGCATACATGGAGTATAACTTATTCTTTAAAAAAAAAAAAAAAAAAACTCACTTAGATACTGCAAGAACTGCCCAATATAGTCAGGGATTTCCCTCTCTGAAATTCTGAGAAGAGTAGAAACAAAATTTCCTGGGATGGACCTTGATTGAGCAAAGGGATAAATCAACATCTGAAGTTCTTAACAAGATACTCCAGCCGGGCACGGTGGCACACGCCTGTAATCCCAGCACTTTGGGAGGCTGAAGCAGGAGGATCGCAAGTTCAAAGCCAGCCTCAGCAATGGTGAGGCACTTAGCAACTCAGTGAGACCCTGTCTCCAAATGAAAATTAAAAGCCGGTGTGGTAGCGCAGCCTCTAATCCTAGCACTTGGGAGGCTGAGGCAGGAGGATCGCAAGTTCAAAGCCAGCCTCAGCAATGGTGAGGCACTTAGCAACTCAATGAGACCCTGTCTCTAATAAAATACAAAAAAGGGCTGGGGATGTGGCCCAGTGGTTGAGTGCCCCTGAGTTCAATCCCCGGTACCAAAAAAAAATTAAAAAAAAAAAAAAAGGGAGCCGGGCGCGGTGGCGCACGCCTGTAATCCCAGCACTTTGGGAGGCTGAGGCAGGAGGATCGCGAGTTCAAAGCCAGCCTCAGCAATGGCGAGGCACTTAGCAACTCAGTGAGACCCTGTCTCTAATAAAAACAAAAAAAGGGCTGAGGGATGTGGCCCAGTGGTCAAGTGCCCCTGAGTTCAATCCCTGGTACCACAAAAAAAAAAAAAAAAAAGGGGGGGCTGGGGATGTGGCCCACTGGTCGAGTGCCCCTGAGTTCAATCCCCAGTACCAAAAAATAAATAAATAAATAAATAAGATACTCCAGAACAGAATTTATGAACATGAGCTTTGAGACCAGATAAATCTGCACTAAAATCCCACCATATACTTCCTGTGTGACTCTGGACATGTTGCTTACTCTCTCTAAGTATCAATTTATTAATCTGTAAGAGGGACACCGTACCTAATTCTTCACAGGACTATTTTCCAGACTAATGAGTTAGTGTACCTGCTGCATCTGGTATATAACATATGCTTAATAAGCACATACTTCAAAAATCTTCTCTCACTAAATAAAGTTTAAAATTGGCCATGATGAAGGCAGGCATGGTGGCACACACCTGTAACCCCAGCAATTTAGGAGGCTGAGGCAGGAGGATTCAAAGTTCCAAGCCAGCCTCGGCACTCAGGGAGGTCATAAACAAGTTAGTGAGACCCTGTCTCATGAAAAATAAAAAAGGGCTCAGTGGTAAAGCATCCCTGGTTTCAATGGCTGGTAACAAAAATTGGCTATGGTGGTATTTTGTATGAGTGGTACCAAAAAAAATTACTTAGTGTCAAAGTACCCACAAATCTATGACTAGTTGTATTATATCATGTAATTATCACGTAAGTGTGCAATACTGCATGATGACAAATTTCTTGTTGCTTGACACAGACACTAAAAGCAAATTTTTGTTTGCAATCTTCCAATTGAAAAGTTACTGCTGCTAAATAAGAAATAAAAACAGCCAGTGTTTCATACCTGACGAAAGTTTTTCTTAAGCATAAATTTGGTTATTTGAGTTCTGGTTGGCCTATTCCTGTGTCTGGATTTTTGCTATTGTTTTGTTTCTCTTGTTAAAAAATAACCACATGACACACATATATCTTAATGTATAAAAGCAAAATGAGTACCTACGTACCTACCTACCGATCATCACGAGTACCTTTGAAGGGTCGTGTGGATCCATTCCAAGCACAACTTCCCCTTCACCCCAGAAGAATCTACTGTCCTCCTTCCTTTTATTTCAATCATTCCCTTGTTTTTCTGAATAGTCTTCTCACATGTGCACAATACATTGCTTTATTTTAGCATTTTTTGAACTTTACACGAATGGAATCATACTGCACTCATTATTCTTCTATCTTGCTTTTCCACTCAACCTTCTGAATCGCAAAAGCATAATGCTGAGTGAAAAAGCAAGATAGAAGATAGAAGAATAATACAGCATGACACACACACCTGTGGTTACTCTCACTCTGCTTTAGTATGAATGCAGCACCATGTCCTTATTTAATGTACTATTGATAGACCTGTGGGCTGCTTCAAGTGTCTTGCTATTATGAACGGCTCTGCTTGCTCTGTTTGTCCTCACACACGTGTAAAAGTTTCTCTAAGCTCTTACATGACCCAACTCAGACGCAAAAATTATAATATTTGCATGGCAAACAGAGTTATTAGAGAAAAACATTCCCACTCCAGCCTTACCTGCTCTACCAAGAGCATGCCCAGCCATGCTGATGGCTAAGGGGAATCAGGGGACCATCTTACAAAGCATTCCAAGCCTCTTTCCAAAACACTGTACCAATTTATAATGTCAACAGTACCGTATGCATATTCCTTTCGTTCCATGTCCTTGTCAAAGGCCTGAGATTGACAGGTTTGCCAATCTGGTAGATAAGAGATAGCATCTCACCATGAATGGTTAGAATATTAAAACATACTAAAATAGAATGGTTAGAATGGTTAGAATTAAAAAACATACTATACAGTTCTATGATTAAAACAGCAGGGCAGTAGAGCATGAAGGGACAGAACTAAATAGAAAATGCAAAAATACCGCTGATTATTTATGGAGATTAATTCTATAATGAAGCACATCTCAAATCAGTGGGTAAAGATGGACTTTTTAATAATAGGTTTGTGAAACCCAGATAATCATGTAGAAAAAAAGATAACTAGATCCATTTCCAGTACCATACATCAAAATAAGGTCATAGGCTTAAATGCTAATGATAAAAACACACAAGTACTACAAGAAAATATGAGTGATAGGGAGCTATGACTGTGCTCTACAAAATAGCGGTCACTGTCCAAAGGTGGCTACTGAGCACTTCAAATGTGGCTTACCATGACTGAGGAATTGAATATCATTTCATTTAACTTTAAATTTAAATTGAAAATCTGATGATTCAGGTACTGGAAAACTTTCAAGTACACTTGGAACAACTGGGACACGTGAAGTTACTTTTCCTCAACTGCAAATCTGTGAAATCTAAATACAGATAAAATATTCAAAACAAAAGTTTAGTGACCAGATTGAGGTAAGTCAAAAATTAAAACACATCAGTTCTTAAAAATTTACTTTAGAAAACAAAGAATGTAAAATATCTCAATTCCTTTCAAACTTGATTACTTACTGAAATAATATTTTTGATATACTTGGTCAAATAAAATATATTATTAAAATTAATTTCACCTGTTTCTTTTCATTTTTTTAAGGTAGCTAATGAAAATGCACACATGTGGTTTTTGATTATGTTTCTATTGGACAGTGCTGTTCTATAACCTATATAATTCTATAAGGGAATTTTTTTTTCAAACCAACTCAAATCCATGAGGCAATTAAAGACATAAAACGACCACACCAAAGGAAATAATTTATATAACAAACGGGGGTGGGGGGGACACGTATAATTGAAAAAGAAGATAATAAACTGAGAAAAAAAAGTTCATCAACTATTAGGAATGATATCCCTAGGAAGAGACAATTCACAGAAAAAGAAAAGCAAATGATCTATAAACATAAGAAAAAGAGCTGGAGCCAACTCATGATATGTGAGATACAAATCAAAGTTGCTTATGCAAATTTGAGTATCATTTCTCACTATCTAGATGGCAAAGACACAAAGGTTTCACCCCATAGCTGTTGGTGAGGGTCCAAAAATACTAAATGTAGGCATCCATTTAGTGTGAAATAAATATTTTGCAAGTTCTAAATAATTTTATTACAGTATAATGTTTATAATTCTTCTATTTTAATCTCTTGCTATTCCTAACGTGTAACTTAAATTTTACCATAGATATGAATATATAGGAAAGAAACTGTATTTACAGGATTTAGTGCTAGCTTCAGTTTCATACTTCCACTTGGGGTTGTGGAACGTGTATATATACCCTGAGGACAGGAAGGGACTACCATATCTAGCAAAACTGAAATGCATTTATCCTCTGACCCAGTGACTCCACTTCTAGGAAACTATTGTAAAGATAAATTGGCACCAACATAAATATTCTCAAGGCTGTTGTTCATGACACACTGCTAGTTCTGTTATGCATCTAATTCAGTTCAGGTTTTAGTTTCACTTGCAAATAAATCCCCCTCAACAAAAATAAACAACTCCCCACTACAATGTAAAATCAAAACACTAGAAACAACCATGTATCCAAATAAATAACTTAGATACATTTACACAACAGAATTTTTGTAGCTGTAAAATGCAGTGAGAAAATTCCATATATGGCTCCTGAGTGCTCTCTTAAATATGTTGTTTAGAGCAAAAGGGAAGATGTATGGCTACAGTATGTTACCTTTTTTTCTAAGAGGAAAAAAAATAAAGATGTTGTTACATTTAACAGAAACAACGTGCAAAATGCAGCATGTTTATATACATGTGTGATGTCTCACACAAATGCATACATAAAAACATACATATGCACATACATGAGCTTGTATCTGTATCTCAGTGGATAGATATGAATACATATATATTTTCCTAATTCTGTCCACTGAAAAGACCTGGAAATAATGACTGGCCCAGAGGCAATGAGAACCCTTAATACATGGACTTTGGTCTCTAAATACCATTTACCACTATGAAGATCTGGGGTAGATAAAGTACAAGGTGAGTCTGAAATAGCCTGAATTTTCTGAATAATAAACCAGAAAGTAAAGAAGCTATCAAAGTCTATTATAGTCTAACAGATTCAGAAGCCAATTTAAAGAGTATCCTGCTGACCAAAGACAATTTGAGCTTCAAAGGAAATAAGTGCAAGGAGTTGAAACACATAAATTGTGTTAAAATCCATGCATTCATAATGATAATGATACTTAAACAAATCAACCAAAAATACCTCCTTGGCTTTATTTCGAGAATACCAGAAAATCAACTTATTCTGATGGTGGTTAAAACCGAAGGAAGAAAACCAAGCTTTAACCTTCCTAAACAAACAATAACTCAAGGTAACATCAGAATTGGTGCAATTAAGTTATTCTTGAGAGAAAAACTCAAGCTAGCAAATGTAGGAAGGGATAACAGAATATCAGGATTTTATCACCCTTGCTGAAATGACAGTGGCCACCAATGGTTTCTAAGGGCCTGGGACAACTTCACTGTGGGAAATCAGGCTGACAATGCTTGATTTCAATGATGAGTCTGAACTTCCCAAAAGAGGTTGAGTGTCCACAAATGCGGAGGTGACGCAAGGGAACGTCATAGCACATCCTACCATGGACTTTTACCCAAGTATGTGATCAAGCTTCCAAATCAGGTCAAACTACCAGATTACAGTAAATATCAGAAACACAGGAAGACACAAGAAGCAGCAATCAGCAAACTACATGATGCAGGGAATCCTGTAAGACAAAAATAAAAGGGGGGGGGGGGGGCTTCTTCCACAAACTGCTAGGGAAGAAAAGGAAGAGGGAAAAATAGAAAATGGAAGACATAAATAAAGACAGTCATCTCTCAGGTGTAGAAGTTGTTCAGATCCCAAATGTGACAAAGAAATCATTAACAAACAATTGTGAGACAATCAAGGAAATTTGCTTCCTGACAGGATATTTCAAACGAAGGTTTAAAATTTTTAGGCCTGGTAATGATATTATGGTTACCTTAAAATAAAACCATATTTTAGACATATAATCTATTATGCAAAGACAAGATGATACAATGTCTGTGACTGGCTCCAGAAAGGTCCGGTAGGTAAGGGGAAGATGGGAGAGGTAGAGAAGAATTGGCCCAGAGTAGTTGATCATTAAAAGCTTTCTGGAGAGCAGAAGAAGATCCTAGATTCCTGTTTTCATGCCATAAGATCTTGGTGAAGGTCCTAAACACAATGACCCTCTTAGTAGTTGTTGTGACTAGTGTTGCAAGCACTAAAGATGATAATGCATGTCATGTACTTAACACACAGTACCTGGGGACAGAGTAAGCACTCAGCATCTGTTAGCTTCTATTATTGCCATTTTCAATCATTACCAATGTTATTCAAGATCACCAAGCTAGAGGTGGGTGAATTGGGATAGAATCTATTGAACCCAAAGCCTCTATATCATGAGGCCTCTCACACCTCTAAAGGGGGACTCTCAGTGGAGGCTGAGAACAAGGAGAGATGGTCTCTGCAATCGACTTCCCTATTTACACAACAAACCTTTAATGACACTGCTTCCCAGCTCCTACTTCTGAAATCAGACAATTGACCATCCTTTGTTATAAAGTTGAAATTTAATGTGTCGTTACTGTTGATGGCTATTCATCTGCTGGGATGTAAATACCCATTTTTTAAATCCCCTTATAAATCAATACACACACTCATAAATTCACAATGACTAAACAACATGCTGTTTCATCATCCTCCCAAAACGTCGCTCCAAATTTTTACTACATCAGATGCTGGCATAAATTACATAAGGCGTTCAAAACTCACAAAGCGATAAAAACTTCAAATTCTCCATGCACCATAAGCTAATACAACATCATGATGCGAAGTACCCATGCAGTCTTTCAAATGGTGAGGAAATACCTGGAATCCTCCAGCAGAAGGTAAGGATTTCCACCTCTATTAGTAACAGACATTAAATCCTGAGGAACCCTCTTCAGTATTATTTTATTTCTCCTTGCAAGAATCCTAAGCGCATGCCACAACTGGTCCCCTTTCTTTCCTGACACACACCACTCTGGCCTGGTTCTCCTGGCTCTGAGTCCCTGCACCTTTCAAATTCCATCACCATCCTTTGGTATCACACATCTTACTGGGCAGGCTTTCCTGGAATTCATTGGGTCCGTTTTCTTCTTCCATATACTTCCCCTGGGTGATCTCACACCAACCCACAATGGTGATCCCACATTTGAAAAAACTGATTCAAGCTGGGCGTGGGAGCGCAAGCCTGTAATCCCAGCACTTCGGAGGCTAAGGCAGGAGGATCGCGAGTTCAAAGCCAGCCTCAGCAATGGCAAGGAACTTAGCAACTTAGTAAGACCCTGTCTCTAATAAAAAAAAAAAAAAAATGGGGCGAGGGATGTGGCCCAGTGGTCGAGTGCCCCTGAGTCCAATCCCTGGTACAAAAAAAAAAAAAAAAAAAAAAAAAAAAAAAAACCTTGATTCATTCCCTCTTCTCTTCAACAAATAGATGCTGCACTCCATTTGTGTGATGGGTATTCTTTCGAATCAAGAGGATTTTAAACAAGAGGTAAAAATCTTACCAGGATTAATGATCATCAAAGAATCATAGAAATGAAGGTGCAGTATAATACTGCGAAGCACATGTCAGGAGAGGCGGTGGCGCAGCAAGAGGGCCAGATAGAGGGACCTGACCTCACCATGGAGATCAGATGATTCCTGAGAAATCAAACTCATACTCTATCCCAACCTCTCCTCTGAAATTCAGGCCAGAATTTCAGTTATCTAGTAGGTATCTCCGTCTAAGAGCATAGACACACCAAAACTCCACATTATTTCAAACTGAGTTAATTACCACTCCCCGCGACAACGCCATGACTGCCCACCTGAAGGAGGATCCATCCAGAAATTTTGCAATTATCCTTCACCCCCTTCATCACTCCGAGTGATGCCCAGTTTTACAAAGGCATACCACTTCTGCTTCCTAAATTCTTCGCCTGTGTGCTTCCTTTCTCCACTTGAAGGCATTATTAACTCAGCTCTCAGCATGGCCTAGCAAGTTGGTACTAGAATTCACTGTTCTGTCTCTGTCCCTACTCCAGTCTCTTACCTACATTCACAAAAGAACCATCTGTAGGAAAATTATGTTTCTTCCTTCTTTATAATCTTTCAACATCTTCCATTGAATATATATATATATTTCTTTCTTTCTTTCTTTCCTTTTTTTTGGGGGTAGAGAGAGAGTACTGGTGATTTTAACCCAGGGGTACTTTACCTTTGAGCTACATTTCCATCCCTTTTTGTTTTTTATTTTGAGACAGGTCCTCACTAAGTTGCTCAGGGCCTTACTAAGTTGCTGAGTCTGGTCTCAAACTTGCCTTAGTCTTCCAAGTCTCTGGAGCATGTGTCCCCACACCTAGCCCACTGTTTGTATTTTGAGCAAACATCAAACCCTATAATATGACCTAGAGGCTTTGCATGGTCCATCAGCCTCATCTCCATGGTTTTCCATCACACATGGAAAGTCCAGCCACACTGATCTCTACCCAGGTGGTATGTCTTCTGCCTGAAATGCCCTACTTCATCTTCCATCTGCCCCCAAACCTCTTATCCCCAAATGTCAATCTACAAACTGACCTACAAGTCTACAGTAAAATGAAAAAAAAAAAAAGAAACTACCGAACCAAGGTTAGTCCCCCAATATTTTTGGAAATGTAAGCAGTATCCCAAAGGACTCCTGTGTAGATTTCAATAGCCCAAATGCCTCCTTCTCTGGAGCCTTCTCTGATGACTTCTCGATGCTGGGGAACCACATAATTTATTGCCCAACCTGGGACCTTCTTGAGAGTAAAGGGGTGCTGTGATTTAACTATTTGGACAGTGGGAATAAACCAAGACCATCCCAGGGAAACTGGAGTGTACTGCTGGCCTACCTACCTCTAGACAGAGCTGGGTGTTTTCTTATCTCAGCTCCCAAAGCACCTCTGTCTACTCACTAGACATCACGGTTCCCATGTCAACTCCCCTGCTTGTCTGAGAACTGTACCAAAGCAGGGCTGGGCCTTGTTATCTCTCTATCTCCAACATCTCTCTAGTGCCAGGCACCGAGATGACACAAAGTGTCATCAACAAAAGTAAATGTTTGTTCAATAAATTATCTGAGCTAATAAGAAAGATTAGGTGCCTTAATTTCAACCAGCAATTTTGTTTTTAATTCCCATTATCTTTTCTCAGTCCAGACTATACTTCCTCTTTTGGTAAAAGGGAGATGTATATGAGAGCAAGATTTTCATAGAAAAAATCCCAAGCCTCAGATCAACAACTACCTGTCAATTAACCAATAGCTACTTATTCAGCACAATCAACCCTTCAGGCTTAGAGAAAAGATAGAAGAGTTTACATCTGATTGGAGCCACAAAGTCTACAAATGATGGTCTGGGGTGTAGCTCCGAGGTAGAGTGTTTGCCTAGCATGCACAGGGACCCTGGGTTCCAACCCAAGCACTTGCACAAAAAAAAGTATATATATGAAAAATAAATAATGAAATAAAAAAAAGACAAAATAAACTTCACAGGAGTTCATGGAAGGAATAGAGAACTTCATCTTATGGCAGAAAAAGGGTTCCTTAAAAGACATGGGATTTGAACTGATTTGAGAAACTGCTTCAACCTCAAGAGAACAATAGAAGGGAGATACCCCAAGACAAGGCAGAATGGGTGTTGGGGAGACTCCCGAAGGTAAGTGTAAGATTTGTTTTGGGAGTTGTTATCTAGACCATCATGGAGTCATGGGCAAAAGTCAGAACACAGAATTTGCAGCAAATACAAAGCAACTCAGAAAGGTTCCTCATTAGTCAATTCCTTCATCAAAATAGTGTCTGCCGGGGCTGGGATTGTGGCTCAGCGGTAGAGCGCTCGCCTAGCACGTGCGCGGCCCAGGTTCGATCCTCAGCACCACGTACAAATAAACCCATTGTGTACAACTAAAGCAAATAAATAAATATTTAAAAATAAATAAATTTAAAAAAAATAGTGTCTGCCTGAGACATGGAATGAAGTATGTGCTGCTTATTCCTTTATAACCTGCTAATTGTAAGAACTGTTGTAAAACTATCTTAGGAAAATTGCTTTTTGGCAGAATTAAAAAAAAAAAAAAAAAAAAAGTGTTCAAGTCCCCCACTCCCTTGCCTTATATGAACTATCTGCTCTCAAAAAAGCTCTCTGCAAACCCCACCTGCAGCAACTCCTTCCTCTACCCTGGGCCTTTCGACCTTCTCCTCAAAGAAATGGTAGTGTGAATCTAGAGGCTCTATCACACATGTAGACCTCCTTGTCAACTTTGGGGTCCAGGGAGTGGCTGTCGCACACATGACACCTCCTAAGTTGTCACTTACCACTTACATCTGTGTAGCCAGTATAAAAAATGACCCCACGTTGAGGTTGTGGCTCAGCGGTATAGCATTTGCCTAGCACATGAGAGGCCCTGGGTTCGATCCTCAGCACCACATAAAAATAAATAAATAAAATAAAGGTATTGTGTCCAACTACAAAAAAAAAAAAAAAAAACCCCCAAGCCGGGTGCGGTGGGGCATGCCTGTAATCCCAGTGGCTTGGGAGGCTAGGACAGGAGGATCACAAGTTCAAAGCCAGCCTCAGCAATAGCAAGGCACTAAGCCACTCAATGAGATCTTATCTCTAAGTAAAATACAAAATAGGGCTGGGGATGTGGTTCAGTGATTAAGTGCCCCTGAGTTCAATCCCCAGTACCAAAAAAAGAAAAAAAGAAAAGAAAAAAGAAAGTCCCCATATCTTAATGAAAACTACCCACTTCTCTTAGTCCCCTTTCCCTACTCAGCTCTGATTGGCAAAGCCATAAATCTCCAAGGGAAGTGAACTGTGTCTTCAACAATGAACTGAAACTGCAGCAATACCCACCACACTCAAAAAGAACCAGCTTCATTAAAAAAATAAATAAATAAAAGGAATTCAGCAGGCTGCAGTGGCAATGCCTGTAATCCCAGCTGGGGAGGCAGGCTGAGGCAGGAGGCTCATAAATTAGAGGCCAGCCTCAGCAACTTAGCTAGGCCCTGTCTCAGAAAAAAAAAAAAAAAAAAAGGGGGTGGGGGAGACTAGGGCTATAGCTCAGTGATAGAGTGCCATAGGATTCAATCCCCAGTATTACAGGGGGAAGAGACAGGAGAAAGAGAGAGAGAAAAAGAAAGGGAAGTCTTACTTCACTACCATCATCTCCCTGCTTTACCTAAAGCACCTTCTTCCAAAAGCCCTAAGGCATTCAGGATATTGCACAATTTGCGTTAAATCTACTTTTTGAAGTGCAATTTTCTAAAAAGGCCAATCCACACTCACATACAATAAGTTAATGAGGTATGTTTTTCCAGTAGTAACCCTCAGTTTACCACTCCCCCCCTCCTCACTAACCTTACTAGTAGGGTCAACATAGGCTACAAACTTATAGGGGAAATCAACAAAGTTAGGTCTTAGCCAAAGAATCCTTACTTGGCATAAATGTGCCCTTGTGAGCTTATAAAAATTTCATGGACAGCAGTAAAACTACAACAATGAGGGGGAAAAAAACGTGATTCAAGTTACAGTAATATTTATCTAACTAAAGGGGGAAGGAAAAAAGGTAAGGAAGATGATACTAAATATACCGTTCCACTTTAGTGCTTAGCAAGTTGACTCTGGCGTGCAGCGCAGCTTTTTGAATGGTGTTATTATGAAAAGCTCAGAAATGCTTTCCAAGATTTGTTGTCCAAATCTTTAAAAATAACAATAATCATCGAGATAGTTCCTTTATCTATTCTCCAACAGAGAATATAAGAGCTAAGCGAAGAACCAAAGTACTTCGGCTATTATTAAATGGCTTAAGAGGCTTAAAAAGTCAACAATATAACACAGCGGTTTCAAAAGTGAAAACAAAGGCACAAAGATCCCTAAGCTGGAGGGTGCTCTGATCCCACCCCCCCACACCCCCCAACAAGGCTTAAGTATGCGACCCGTCAATTCACCAATGCCATAAACACATCTGCTCAGATGGCGGGAGCCCGGGAGGCAGGCAGAGGCAGGTAAGTGCTGGAAGATCTGAGGCTTGACGGGGAGAAGTGGGTGGGAGGAACAGGGGAGGAGGTGTGGGGCAAAGTAGGACAGCAGCAGAGGGGCCCCCAGGGCAGAAGGGAGAAGCAGGCTGGAAGCAGGAAGTCTACGGTTGGACACACAGGTGGGAGGAGAAAGTGACTCTGGAAATGCTTGAACAGCTCCTCAAGCCCCAAAGACTCACATCTTGCAGGCTCCAGTATGGTGGCAGGATATGAAGCAGGAGGGATTTAGGGATGAAAATATGTAGGACTGAAAACCATGAAAGAGCTTCAGAAAGAATAGGAAGGTGGAAGGGCTGTTTGGCAGGACCAAGAGGTCAAGTCAGCCCAAGGGAAAGGAGAGATTTCCAAGAGAGCCACGGGGTGCTGGGAGCCTGGGGAGCGCCTTGAACCTGCAGGCAGGGCTCCACTTTTCCTTCTCCCCCAAGTTACTTCAGAGGGAGCAGCCTTGTGAAGGTGATCGATCCAGAGCTGGGGCCACCTGCGCTTTCTGGGATGTCACCACCACTCCTTGATCCAGGCACTCCAGAGAGACCCAGACGGAAAACCCTGAACAGTATGACTGCAGTCAAGTGTCAGGTGAAAGAGCGGACAAAAAAGGACCTTGAAAACCATCGGGCACACTAAGTATGAGGCATTGTTATTCACTGAACCCTCCTACAAACAAGGCCACAGCCACTACCACGAGGAAATGAGTATTTGTCAAAGAGGGAAACTGTGTCTATTCCAAGGGAAAATGCCCCACCCCACCCCCACACACACTAGGAATACCAGTTTTATCTGTCAGAACATCACCTTTGATATGTTTACTTACTTGTCAAAAGTTTCAACATTAAAAAAAAAACAACCTACCTGAGGCACAATATGGAACTCTTAATAAACCATCACACAGGTTTATTTATGTCTGCATCTAACGTATGTCTCCAAGGTTTTGACACATTACAGATCTTCACTAATTAGGTTAATTCCTTCAATTTGATCACTGGCCCAGTGACTTTCAAGTGCAAAGTTGTGTGCCAGCTGCTACAGGGGCTGCTGAGATGAGCAAGACCATCCTGCCCTCCAGCAGCCTGGCTCATCAGACTTCCCAGCTTCCATTTCAAAGAGGAGCAACTTCATGTCCTTCCATACGCGAAAGGAGAAAGCAGCCTCATTTTATGTGACCAGCCCACAACCTAGGACATGCATTTTCCAGCTGCATATTAAATAAGGAAGTAAGGAAACTTCTTAATACGGAGCGACTGCAGACACTGTGTGTGTGTGTGTGTGTGTGTGTGTGTGTGTGTTCATTCCTGTGTCTATCCTGGCCCAGCTCACGTCCAACCACTCCTGTCTAAATTGCATAACCACATCATGTCGTGTTGTTTCTTGTTGCAACTGTAACTTGTAAAATTAAACTTCAGAACTGAGATAGTCAAGCTAAATAATTGCCTACTTTAAAATATGGATATATATAATTTACATGCCACTTCAGATAAGTTCTTGAATTATGATATCTGAAAGTCAAACTGTCACCATTCTGTTAAAATATAGCTTCACTGTCGCAATGTTTCCTGCACCCAAGCCCTGGTTTTCAGTTTTCTAGGCAGTATTTTATACTATCTATTGCAACTTGCTTTCCATGTTTTAACAAGAATCTACTTAAACACAACTTTTCTTCCCCCATGCTATGGGGCTTTAAAATTGAAGCTCAAAGAAGAACCGTGAAGTAACAAAAAATGCATTTATTTTCTAAAAACATTAATAAACACTGTGTGGGGTCCTTACACCTACACAGTCTCCTGTAACCCTCCACTCACCTTGGAAGAAAGCTTCATTAGATCCATTTCCAAAATAATATTTTCAAGATTTCTGCATTTTCATGAACCTAAGTTTCATGAAATACATCTGAGTGAATTCCTATTTGTAAGATGTGTGGGTTGATTTACATAGTCAATATGTCCCTGAAAAGTTGGGGGGCAATCAATTTTTATATAGAAACTATTTTCATGTAAACACTAGCATTATAAGCCCAACCTTCACTTCCAAATGACAGGCAGCAATGTACCATGCAGAGGGCTCACTGGAGCTCTGCCATCCATCCACATGCACGCCCTCATCCCTAACTCTCTGATGAGTTTGATTTCATCCCACCAGGGGGAGGTCCAGGTTTAAACCATATAAAACAAGCAGTGCCCACAGTCTGAAATGTCAGCAAACCAGCAAGAAGGCAAAATACATTGAAGACACCCAAAGCAACTCCGCTCCTCCCACCCTTCTGTTTGGTTCTAACAAGCTGGAGAAAAACAAAGTACTCTATCAGAAGACAATGAGGTTTGGGCAATTTCTGTGTTAATCAGCAATCTCCTTCTATAGTCTCCCTTCAGAATTATTGTCATACGCTCTCCTTGGGGCTATTCTCAAAGAAGAGCTGGAAGGAAACTTAGCCCCATGATCTGTGTATTTAAATGTGTGTGTGTGCCAGAAAAGGTGCTTCATTTGGCTGAAAGTGATATGGACAGGTCCAAAAGAAGCCTGGGATACTTAGACCCTATGGGAGTAAGTCTCCTGCCCTCTCCTGTCCTGATGGGAGGAATGGCTCTGATGTCGACTCTGACCAAAAAAAAAAAAAAAAAAAAAAATCCAGTAAAAGGGGGCCTCAAAGAGCCTAGGACAAGCCGCTCTGGCTATAACATGGCAAAGCTTGCCTGGTCCCAAATTCAACACAGTGCTGAGACACCAGCGACCTGCGAATGATGCTCATAATGGTATAAACCCTCTGCCCTGGTACAATGTTTTAATCCGTTACAACAAATAGCAAGAATTAATGGGCAACCTCTTGATTTATACCCTGTGCTGTTTCAAGACACCCAGATTACCTTTGACAGTGGCCAAAAATCCTTGTGAAACAAAATAAGGTGGGAGGGAAGGAGGGACAAATGACTTACTAACTTAGAAAATAGAATCGTCAGTTCTCTCAACTCAAAAGTGAAACTGAGTCAGCCTGAAGAAGGAAGCTAGAACCTCCACGTCCTTTTAGGATGAACTTTTTACACTGCAGGATATGAATCCTCTCTGCCACTCAAGGCCATAATTGAGGGAAAATATACCCCAGAGGAGATGGGCATCTAGACAACATGGGCACCTCACCCCTCCTCCAGCATCCACCAATCCAGGGGTCCCCTTGTCTTTGTTGCTTTCCCAGCAGCCTTCTAGAGCAGTTCTCTGCTGGGTCTGCACAGAGGAAATGTTAGGGGAGATTACATTTCAGTGCTGCATTTGTGATCCATGAAGTGCTAGTCCCAGCATCAGTATAATGCCTATAAATACACTCAGTTGTTCTATCACACTAGCACTTCCTACTTTGTAAGCAGCAAAACAAAAATAGGTGATCAAGTCCATATTAATTTCCATGTCTGATCAACAGCATTTCTAAACAGCCAATACAAAACATGTTCTTACTGATCATATAACCCAGCTCTAGAAGTATAAAAAAGAAGGGGGAACCCCCACCACCACCTCAATTTAGCATCTTGGACCTAAAAGACCCTCAGAAACATCTTCTTCCCCCATTGGAGCTGAAGTAGCACAGGCCCACTCCACCCATGATTCTTCCCATCCTGGTACATCCCAATTTTACCAAAATGAAACGTTATTCTGATTAGGTAGAAGGTGAGCCCATCCCCTTGAATAGGAAGGTTCATTACATATATCTGTGTAATGAACTTGTCATTTCCCCCAAATGGTCTAAAAAAAAAAAAAAAAAAAGTACTGCATGGAATCTATGGTGTGTCAGCCCCCTCCCAAGTCTGAGTCAGAATAAGTGTCTTCACTGAGGTTCTGGTTGATCAGGGCGTATCACTTTCAGAGTTGCTCCAATAACTGAACTTATGGCTGTCTTCCAGCCAGAGAACATAAGCTCTATCTATTTTAAAACAATTTTCCTACCCCACATGCATGGAGGTATCTCATAGGCTGTCAACTTCCTATTGGAAATAAATCACTTCTCTCTCAAACTGTGCTTGCCATCTCTCAGGATTAATGCGTGTTTATGTGGGTATATTTTTATCTTTGACCGTGCAACTCTTGGAGCAAAGAAAGCCACCCCAATTTTTACCAAGATGCCTGAGCCATTCACAGCTTTAGAAAAGAAATGAATGGGTGGTGAGAGCCCTTGAGGCCAGGGACTTCTCTCACACAAACAGTAAGTGGGGAAAGGGAAAGAAAAAAACAAATCCCTCTGTAGAGAGAGGGGGGCAGGGTGGATGATAGGGAAGGACATTAACCAGCAGACCAAAGGCAGCCGCGGCGGCCGCACTTCGCAAACTGCCTGCAGAGCACAATAACCAAGCACCCTCCGGCTGCTCGAATGGACACGAATGATAAATACACCGAGGAGGGCAAACATGCACGGAAACAAGCCACCCCGGAAAGGTCAAAACTTCAGAAACCCCGGGAATCCCACCACCCACATAAACACATTGGTCGGTGCGAGCGACGAGAAGGGACTAGGATACTTAGCAAAGGATCTAAATTTTGTTTTTTCTTTCCAGCTCCGGCTTTGCAAAGTACAGTGCTTACAGGCAAAGCTAGAGAAGAGCAGGAAGGCTGAGGGCGGCGGGGGGGTGCGGGTGGGAAGGGAGGGGTGTCTAACACCAGCCACCCAGGCCTCAATGTGACGAAAGTCGTCAGCAGCCCCAACCGCATCCCAGCCCCTCCACCCCGGCAGGCAGACGCCCCCTGCAGCTCCCCCACCCAAGCTTCCGTCCCTTGCAGCAGCCCCACCAGCCCCGCACCAGCAGCCGCCCCGGCCCGGGCACAGCACCGGCAGCGCCACGACCGCGGTTCCCGTCCCTTCCGCGCGGCAGACACCCCGCAGGCCTCCCTCCCAACCCACCCGGGGATGCCCGGGGAGCCAAGCCCAAGCGGGCAGCGGCGACAACTCCCCCCGCCCCAGGGCTGGCTGGCGATGGCTCCCGCTTACCTTGGGCGCTCGCGGGGGGGCTGAAGGTGGCAAGCCTCCCGCCCCCCGCCCCTTGCCTCCTCGCTTTTTCTTCCTCCCTCCTTCTCTTCCTCCTCCTCCTCCTCACAGTGTGTCCGGGTCTCCCCCTCCTCCCCCGCTGCTTGGAGTAACAGCCGAAAACCCCGAAGCCGGGCCCGCGTGCGTGCGTGCAGGAGGCGGCGGCGCGCGGCCAGCTCTCCAGTAACTGAGCGCGGCGCGCAGCTCCCAACTAAAGTGTGAAAGAAGCGGTGGCCGCGGCGGCCCGCGGCACGGACCGTCCCCCCGGGAGTGGGCAGGGAGCGAGCGGGAGCTGGCTGGGAGCGAGCGAGGGAGGGGACCGGGAAGGAGGGAGGGAGGGGACCTCCTCGCCCAGTCACTCACTCGAGGGGCGGGGGCAGCCAGACACTCCCCCGCCGCCAGTCCCTCCCCGCGCCCGGCTCCCGCGCGCGTCCTGCTCCCCTCCCCCGGGGAGGGGCCTGCGGAGGCCGCCCGGGCGCGGCGCACTGGGGAGGCTGGGCCGGGGCGCGGGCTTGGGGGCTGCCGGGCTGCAGGAGGGATAGCTCTGTGTGTGTGTGTGTGTGTGTGTGTGTGTGTGTGTGTGTGTGTGTGTGTGTGTATTTGCGTGTGTGTGTTTGTCCGCGCGCACCCGCGCGGGAAGGCCAGCTGGAGAGGAGACCCGGACTGCAAAGCTGTATCCCTGTGGCCTTCCTGGGTCTGTCACTTGGGTGGTAGCGTGGGAGCCGAGGGACTGCTCGCGAGCCCGCGCGGGCCCAGCTCTGCGGGAGATCCGGGCCCAGCGCGGGGCTGTGCCTGCTGGCAGCAGACGGGGAAGAAGGCTGGGCATCCTCGGCCTGCGCGCGGCCCGGCCCCTCCCTGCTAGGCTGGACCTGCGGGCGCAGCCAGCCTCCCCGGCCCCGCCACCCAACCGCCTCCACCCTGCCCCGAAGCTGCGGCGCCTGCATGATGAATGAAGCCCCGGCGACTGGGTGGAAGCTTCGCTGGAAGGCAAGACCGGCGCCCCGCGCCCTTCTCTTCCTGGCCTCCTAGGACCCAAGGGCTGGGGCCGCGCCTGCTAGGGGATGGTTTGGGATCTAAAAATATCACTGTCCACCACTTCATCGGTCCAGTTCTGTGCGGCGCCTCCCAGAAGGTCAACCAATTTCCTACCCTCTGGGAAAGTGTGTTTTTCTCCTCTTCCCCGGCACACTGGGTGTTTGAAGTGAGCACGGAATTGATCTCCCTATACTGATAGCCTTGGATGTCTTTTGTGCCGCTTTCCCCCGCGCTTCACTGCTTCTTGATTGCCTTAGACACGCGAGGAATGTCAGGCCCCCAGAGTGAAGACACCCAAGAAAACAATAGAGGCAAAAGGTCCTCCCAGGGCCTCGCGGATTCCACACAAACCCAATCGTTTCCCACGTTTGGCCAAGATGAAGTTGGAAAATGGAAAGAGACACAGAGTAGTGACAGTGATGAGACACTTAATTGAAAAGCAAATTCATAATTCAGTTTAATGAAATGACTTAGTAATCACCCATCAATGTCTAGGAAATCGGCTTTTGTTTGAAAAATGGTCTTCCCGTTTTCCAGCTTTTTATCAGCCAGAAGGGCTAGTGTCACGTTGTTCCTGAGATTAAACTTGGATATTCTTTATTATTACTATCCATATTCTAGTTTATTTTTTCTTTGTAGTGTAGCCACTTGAAAAGGAGTGGTGAAGAGGGGAGGGAGAGTAGACAAATTTGGGTTTCCATCAGGGCTGGTAACCACCATCCGTTTCCATAGGCAACTTGTTCGATTTCTTTCCCTCTTTTTCTTCATCTGTAAAACAGGATTGATAACTAGTAGTTCCTACTTTATAAGCTTTTTGTGAAAGTAAAAGGAAAATAAAATGAAGTGGTAATGATGTCAGGCACTTTGCATTGTGCCTGACTCATGGTAAGAAATCAACAAATAGGATTTTAAAATATTATTTGTATTATTAATAATAATTATTATAGCCGGGCGTGGTGGCACACGCCTGTAATTCCAGCACTTGGGAGGCTGAGGCAGGAGGATCGTGAGTTCAAAGCCAGCCTCAGCATGGCGAGGCACTTTGCAACTCAGTGAGACCCTGTCTCTAATAGAATACAAAAAAGGGCTGGGGATGTGGCCCAGTGGTCGAGTACCCCTGAGTTCAATCCCTGGTACCAAAAAAATAATAATAATAATAATCATTATTATTATTACAAAAATAATAATAATTATTATTATTACTATTATTATTATTATTTCAAAGATATATTTGAACCCCAAATTTGGCACTTTTTTTTCTCTCACCATGTTTCCTCTTAAAGTAGAAGGGGAATTGCTGCTGAATTTATTCAATACAGTCAACCTCTTCCTGGGGATTTTAGGCCATGCCTGAAAACTTCTCCTGTGATGAAATAAATAAATGTGTGTGTACATGTCTCTCTGTCTGTATCTATGTATAAAAGGAGAATACAACACACCCCTGTTCTTTTCCTTCTCTCTCTTTCTCTCATCTGCATAGACCACCCTCAATGGACCAAGCTCTCTACTATTGACCTGTGTTAAACTCTTAAGAGATTCAAGGCTCAGACAAATGATTGGCACCATAGATTTCTTGAGAATCTCCTTTGACTTCATATCTTCAGAAGTCGAAGGCCATAGAAGTAGAAGCCTGCATACCTGTGTAGATGAAAGCCTATGCATACTGTGAACTTTTAAAGCTAGCTTTTAAATTATTCAACATGCCACATGTTCGTTGTGGAAATTTTTATTAATGTGAAAATCTCAGCTAAGTCTGAAGAGAATTAAAAATCATCCTAATTCCTTTATCTAGAGAAGCACTCAATACGTGCTTCAAGTATATCCATCTTCCCTTCTCTTACTTCCTTGCCCTATAGTATGCTGGGAATTGAGCCCAGGGCCTCATGCTTACTAAGCCAGTAAATTACCCCTGAGCCCTAATCCCAGCCCAGCAAACATTTATTAAGCACCTAGGTAGAAAACAATTTTACCAGGTCCTGGACAGATTGTACTTTGTTGGTATTGTTTCTTTCTCAGAGAAACTATTCTTTAAAAGCAACACTTTATATGATAGTGAGGTTCTTAAAATAGCCTACAAAAGTACCCAGTGGAGTTTAATGCACCTGAAATTCAGGGAGCGACTTAAAAAAAAAAAAAAAAAAAAAAAAAAAAGGCAAAAGTATGAAAATTCCATGGAGGGAATTTTCATGGACATGATGGTCACAAAACAAGCCACATTGAAAAGTAAGCCTATTTGTTGGGCAGGAATTTCTGTTGACATGAACTGCTTTGATAAATATTGTTTCAATGTGAAAACTCATTCTGGAAATCCCTGGGATACCTTTGCTCCCTTCCCCTACAAATTTAAGCCATGGGAGTGGACTCCCACCATCACCACACACTTTCTCCCACCTAGCCATAGCACAGACCATTGGACCTGGGTACTTCTTCTAGGGATGTAGAAAAGAGGGAGGGAAGAACAGAAGGGTGGTGCAGACAGGTGGACCACCAGGCTCTCCAGACGTGTGTATCTGCCCTACCCATGAAGCAGGAGTGGCAGCAAATCTCGTTGGTCAGCACAAACTGAATCTACTCCATATTTTATTACAAAATCAACTTCCTAGTGAGCCAGAATTATTAGGTTGACCATAAGCATATTTACATTAAAAGAATGAAAACCAAATATTGTCCTGGCCTTGTCACCTCTTTGACTTTCCATAAGGTCAGAATCTCTAAATATCTTCAAACACCATAAATACAGCTTTCCAAAACAATATTCTCGTTTGCCTAGTAAAGTTACATTTTGATCTTCAAAGATATCATTATCATGATAAGTTTTCTCTTATTCCTAAACATTGTGCTTATATTTTGCTTATAAATGCTTGGCCCTATAGAACCATTCATAACACATCGGCTTAATATTCTTCTTTTTCTTTTTCTTTTCTTTTTTCTTTTATTTTTTCAGTGGTGAGATTGAATCTAGGATCTTGTAGGTGCTAGGTAAGAACTATACCGCTGAACTATACACCTGGCCCTGTGCTTCTTATTTTTTTTATTTCATTTCATTTTATTTTTTAGTAGCAGGGATTGAACCCAGGGGTGCTCAACCATTGAGCCACACCCCCAGCCTTTTTTATCTTTTTGTTTTGAGACAGGGTCTTGCTAAGTTGCTTAGGGAATAAGTTGCTGAAGCTGGCTTTGAACTTGTAATCCTCCTGCCTCAGCCTCCTGAGCCACTGAGATTACAGGTGTGTGCCATCAGGCGTGACCCCCCCCCCCCAACCTGCTCCTTATTTTTAAGTATAATTGTTTGTTTTTCTGGTATAAGGATTGAACCTAGGGATGCTCAACCATTAAACCACATCCCCAGCCCTTTTTTATATTTTATTTAGAGACAGGGTTTCACTGAGATGCTAAGTGCCTCGCTAAATTGCTGAGGTTGGCTTTAAACTTGCAATCCTCCTGCCTCAGCCTCCTGAGTCGCTGAAATTACAGGCATGTGCCACCATGCCCAGGTGTTGTACCCAATTTTCAGGAAAAAAGTCTCACAAGCCACTCACGTAATAGCCAATGAAGCCTTTATTCTGGCCAGGGCCACCAACTACGTCCAGTACAAAGCAGGACAGTAGAAAATGGTGCCTGCTCATAGCAAGGGCAGGGTTTATAAAGCACAGGGTTAATACGCCCTCAGGCCCTCAGGTGGAGGAGATGGTTTAAGGGTGGGTCAGTGGGCCATCAAGGGAGGGTCAATGGGCCATCAGGTGGAGACAGTCCAAGTCCAGTTTAAGTCGCCTTTGCTTATAACACAGCTTAAGTATAACTGTATTACGGACTGAATGTTTATCTCCCCCAAATTCATCCACTGAAGTCCTAACCCCCAATGTGATGGTATTAGGAGGTGATACCTTTGGGAAACAATTAGATTTAGATGAGGTCTTTTTTTTTTTTTTTTTTTTTGTACTGGGGATTGAACCAAGGGGCACACTCGGCCACTGGACCACATCCCCAGCCCTTTTTTGTATTTTATTAGAGACAGGGTCTCACTGAGTTGCTAAGTGCCTCGCCATTGCTGAGGCTGGCTTTGAACTCATGATCCTCCTGCCTCAGCCTCCCAAGTGCTGGGATCACAGGCGTGCGCCACCGCGCCCGGCTAGATGAGGTCTTGAAGATGGAGTCTACCTGATGTGATTAGTGCCCTGAGAAGAGCCAGAGAGTTTGCTCTTTCCCATTCCCCATGTGAGAAACATGGCGGGAAGACAGCCATCGCAGCCTGGGAGAGGGTCTCCCTCAAAATCCCACCAGCTTGGCACCATGATCTTGGTCTTCCAGCCTCCACAGCTGAGAAACAAATTTGTATCATTCAAGCGACACAGTCTATGCTGTTTTGTGACTTTGTGACAGGAGCCCGAGCTGCCTAAGACACTGTAGGTTCCCTTTGCCTTTGTCTATAAAAGGGAAACCAAGGGAAATGGAGGTTAATTGAAGAAAGATAATAAAAGCAATATACTACTCTTCTGAGCTTCTCGTATAAATCTAAATGAATTTGTTTTGCCTGGTTTTATTTTTAAAAGGTTTTCCAATACGGTTAATTTTTCTAAATAATGAAATTAAAAGTGGCTTTGGCAGGGTAATCCACACATGTGATCCTCAGATACTCGGAACGCGCCCTGTTGGTTTTTGCTCCACGCTGCCTCAGGCATGGCACCGGGGTCATTCCTAACGCGGGTGGACTTACTATGTATTCCAGCATCGCAGTCGGACGCCAATACGGTCATCACTCCTGTGCAGGCTCAGAGGTGGAAATGGAGGATCCCGGTGGGAGGGGAAGCAGCACAAAGCCAACCGGTTGATTCTCATTCATCAGATGCCAACGTTTTAACTATCAACAAACATTTTCTTTTCAGTCTTCTTTGCTTTTCTGCCTTAGTTTTACTCATCCTTCAAGGCCATGTTTAAGCTCTTAATTCTTTTCTTTTTCTTTCTTTTTTTTTTTTTTTTTTTTTTTCTTTTTCTTTTTCTTTTTGGTACTGGGGATCCAACCTAGGGTTCCTTTACCGCTGAGCTACATCCCCAGCCCCCTTTTTAAATTTTTAATCAGGGTCTCACTAAGTTGCCGAGGGTCTGCCTGAGTTGCTGAGGCTGGCCTCAAACTTGTGATCCTCCTGACTCAGCCTCCCAAGTCTCTGGGATTATAGGCATGTGCCACCACACCCAGCCAACCTCTTTAATTCTTTAAAGGGAAATCCATTCCGAGTGACCCCAGGCTCTGAGATTCACACTCTCAGAGTATTCAGAGTCTACCTCACTTGCTGAAATTCTAACCTTATATTGTTGGGGACCCTTCCACATCTTTATGTTAGCTTCATCATTAAGATCTATAGCTAGAGGCTTGAGACTTCAGAGAGTGTGTGTGTGTGTGTGTGTGTGTGTGTGTTTAAATCTTCCTTTGGGGTTACTACAAGACACACACAGGTTCAATATATCTGATAAACACCTTTTTTTTTTGGTACTGGGGATTGAACCAAGGGGTGGTACACTCGACCACTAGGCCACATCCCCAGCCCTTTTTTGTATTTTATTAGAGACAGGGTCTCACTGAGTTGCTAAGTGCCTCGCCATTGCTGAGGCTGGCTTTGAACTCATGATCCTCCTGCCTCAGCCTCCCAAGTGCTGGGATCACAGGCGTGCACCACCGCGCCCGGCTAGATGAGGTCTTGAAGATGGAGTCTACCTGATGTGATTAGTGCCCTGAGAAGAGCCAGAGAGTTTGCTCTTTCCCATTCCCCATGTGAGAACATGGCGGGAAGACAGCCATCGCAGCCTGGGAGAGGGTCTCCCTCAAAATCCCACCAGCTTGGCACCATGATCTTGGTCTTCCAGCCTCCACAGCTGAGAAACAAATTTGTATCATTCAAGCGACACAGTCTATGCTGTTTTGTGACTTTGTGACAGGAGCCCGAGCTGCCTAAGACACTGTAGGTTCCCTTTGCCTTTGTCTATAAAAGGGAAACCAAGGGAAATGGAGGTAAATTGAAGAAAGATAATAAAAGCAATATACTACTCTTCTGAGCTTCTCGTATAAATCTAAATGAATTTGTTTTGCCTGGTTTATTTTTAAAAGGTTTTCCAATACGGTTAATTTTTCTAAATAATGAAATTAAAAGTGGCTTTGGCAGGGTAATCCACACATGTGATCCTCAGATACTCGGAACGCGCCCTGTTGGTTTTTGCTCCACGCTGCCTCAGGCATGGCACCGGGTCATTCCTAACGCGGGTGGACTTACTATGTATTCCCAGCATCGCAGTCGGACGCCGATACGGTCATCACTCCTGTGCAGGCTCAGAGGTGGAAATGGAGGATCCCGGTGGGAGGGGAAGCAGCACAAAGCCAACCGGTTGATTCTCATTCATCAGATGCCAACGTTTTAACTATCAACAAACATTTTCTTTTCAGTCTTCTTTGCTTTTCTGCCTTAGTTTTACTCATCCTTCAAGGCCATGTTTAAGCTCTTAATTCTTTTCTTTTTCTTTCTTTTTTTTTTTTTTTTTTTTTTTCTTTTTCTTTTTTGGTACTGGGGATCCAACCTAGGGTTCCTTTACCGCTGAGCTACATCCCCAGCCCCCTTTTTAAATTTTTAATCAGGGTCTCACTAAGTTGCCGAGGGTCTGCCTGAGTTGCTGAGGCTGGCCTCAAACTTGTGATCCTCCTGACTCAGCCTCCCAAGTCTCTGGGATTATAGGCATGTGCCACCACACCCAGCCAACCTCTTTAATTCTTTAAAGGGAAATCCATCCGAGTGACCCCAGGCTCTGAGATTCACACTCTCAGAGTATTCAGAGTCTACCTCACTTGCTGAAATTCTAACCTTATATTGTTGGGGACCCTTCCACATCTTTATGTTAGCTTCATCATTAAGATCTATAGCTAGAGGCTTGAGACTTCAGAGAGTGTGTGTGTGTGTGTGTGTGTGTGTTTAAATCTTCCTTTGGGGTTACTACAAGACACACACAGGTTCAATATATCTGATAAACACCTATGAACTGAGAACTGTTTGTGTATTTTGATTATAATGGTTACACCCCTCCTTCTGAATGGTTCGGGGCTAAACCCAAGCAGAGTTTATCTAATTGGTCTTTCAATGACATGTAAATTCCTGAGTTACCTGCTTTTCTAGATTTGAATATTATAACTTTTTATATCTATTTGGAGGGGTGGTACCAAGGATTGAACTAAGGGGGACTCAATCACTGAGCCACATCCCCAGCCCTATTTTGTATTTTATTTAGAGACAGGGTCTCACTGAGTTGCTTAGCATCTTGCTTTTGCTGAGGCTGGGTTTGAACTCTTGATCCTCCTGTCTCAGCCTCCCAAGACACTGGGATAACAGGCACGCACCACTGAGCCAGACTGAAAAGGTTTATCTTATGGGTGACTTCCATTCAGGGAGAGGATGCATCTTGTGAGGCACAACGGTCTTGCGGGTTCTGCAGTGGAAATCAAACAGAATTTCCCCTTTTATCAGGAATTCACTTTGCTATTTGTGGGAGACTCTAATGAGAGCCAGGGCTGTGAGTCAGACTGCCCGGGTTCAAGGCCTGGCCCTGTCCCACACCCAACAGAGGTGCAGCTGGAGGAGAGAACCGGCTCTCCCTGCCTCGGTTTCCTCCTCTGTGTGACAGACATTGAAGGGGCTACTGCGCAGAGCTGGGTGAGCACGAGGTGGGCTGTTGTGTGTCAGGCTTTCCCCCGGGATCCAGAACGCTGGGAGAGCCCTCTGGACACTTGACAGCTCGCGTGTCTCTTCCTCCTCACGTCGCTGAAGGAAGAGAGCCTTGATTTTTTTTTTCCCCCTTGCTCTTAATATACATATGGAAGTTGCAGTTGTATAGCAGAAGGCCATAAAACAAAATCACCTTTTCTTTTCTTTTCTTTTTTTGGTACCAGGATTGAACTCAGGGGCATTCAACCACTGATCCACATCCCCAGCCCAATTTTGTATTTTATTTAGAGACAGGGTCTCACTGAGTTGTTTAGTGCCTTGCCATTGCTGAGGCTGGCTTTGAACTCCTGGTCCTCCTACCTCAGCCTCCTCCCAAGTAGCTGGGATTACAGGCGTGCGCCTCTGTGCCCGACCATCTATTTATTTTTTTTCCTTGATGTTATGGTTTGTGTTGGATAAGATTCAGGCTGGCAGGCCATGCCCCCAGGTGCCTTCCTGGAAGGGCCCATCTCTCCCGAGAATTCACCTTTGGAGGGCTCCGAGTCCCCACCCTTCCGGATCCTGGGAATACTCGCCTCTCGTGAGAATTCAACCCAGGGCGGGCTCTCTCTTTCTGAGCCAATCCGGACCATACAAGTCACACTCCCACCCCTCTGTACTTAAGCCCAGGCTTGTCCAGAACTCACTCACTCTCTCTTTTCCCTGTCATCTTCTCACCAGCTCTCTCCTTCCCCGTTCCCCTTTCTCCCTTTCCCCCTCCCCACTATCTCCCCTTCCCTTAATAATCCCCCCCCTTTTCTACAAGGCGGTCCCGGTGTGGTTTTTGCCCTTCAGTTTGGATCTGGAATGTCCCCCAAAGACTCATGTGTTGAAGATTTGATCCCCGTGTTCAGAAGTGAGGCCTTTGGGAAGTGATTGGGTCGTGAGGAGTCTAAGACCATCAATAGACTAACCCAGTGACGGATTCATAGCTAGCCAGGCTATTGGGATTTGGTAGAAACTGTAGGAGGTGGGACCTAGAGTAAGTCCCTGGGGCCACATCTTTGGGGACTATATCTTGTCCCTAGTTCCTTGCTATCTCTCTCTGGCTGTCATAAAGTGAGCAAATCTTCCTTGTCATGATACTCTGCCTCACCTCAAGCCCAAAGCAATGGAGCTGCCCAAACTTGGACTGAAATCTCTGAAACTATGTGGCCAAAATGAATCTTTCCTCCTTTAAGTTGATTTTCTTAAGTATTTTGTCACAGCAAAAAAAAAAAAAAAAAAAGAAAGAAAAATCTGACATCTTCTTTTATCTCATTCTCAAAAGTTGGATTGACAGAAGAAAGCAGGGAACACTTACTCTTGAAAGGAGGAGAGATAGGAACACATAATCAGGGACTGAGACTCAGCCACAGACGGAAGAGGAGAATGATGCAGAGGGAGGCAAAATTCAGGCCCTGTGTTGCTGTTTCTTTCCTGACCTTTGCCTTGCCAAGATATGGGAAACTGGTTAGCCAGAATGGAACCCTTTTTTCCCAGGTCATACCACAGCTCCACCTCTGTGGGTATAACTGTCCTCTGTCCACACTGATACCTGCCTATGGTATTGTCGGGCTTTTGGTTCACAGGTGCAAATAGCACTCTTATTTCACCTGTTGGTTTTGCCTCTTCAATCAAGTGTAAGCTCTGTGAGAACAGGGGGCCTGGCCATTCCTCCAAGGCTCAGGCTCAGTGTACCCTCATGGGTTGAGGGATCAGTCCATTAAGTGACCACAGTGACTATTCCTCTTGGTGGTGATAGCGCATAATGACACCCAGAAGCTTCAACAACTATGACACAGCCATAGAATACGGCTAAAAGAAGAAAAAGAAATACATTGGGAAAGAAAGGGTGTCGTCACAGGAAAAAATAATACAATATTTTAAATTTCCATCTCATCTTTACTTCTTTGAAAATGCCCTCTCCTTCCCTCCTCTTTCATACAGCGCAAAGGTAAACACACAGAGGAGAGCTGCAGCTCCAGTCACCATAATTAAACAGCGACCCGCAAGGCAGCCAGTCCGTCATTAGCCTTGATTGCACTACAGTTTGCAAAAGCCGAGCTGGTTCTGATGGCACAGACTGATTTCAGATGCAATTGTTGATAACGATCTTTTAAGCACTAACGGAAAATATGGCTTCCATAATGATAGAAGCCAAACATTGTTCTTAGATGGTATTCTAAAAGGGAAGGAAAAGAAGGGTCTAGGAGATTCCAAAACAAGAATTTCAAATAGTTTCTCTGATATTGGTATACATTAATTTTAGTTTTAGTCAGCTTTTTCACTGCTGTGACCAAAAGACCCGACAAGAACGATTTTTAGAGGAGGGAAAGTTTATTGGGGGGGGGGGCTCATGGTTTAGGAGGGCTCGGTCCAAAGAAAGCCAAATCCATTCCTTGGGGCTCGAGGTGAGGCAGAACATCATGGTGGAAAGATGTGGCAGAAGAAAGCAGCTGGGGAAATGGCAAAAAGAAGCAGAGAGAGAACTCTGCTCAACAAGGACAAAATATAAACTCCAAAGCCACCCACCCCCCCAATGACCCACCTCCCCCAGCCACACGCTATCTGCCTGAAGTTACCATCTAGTTAATCCCTATCAGTGGATTAACACGTGGATTAGGTTAAGGCTCTCATAACCCAATCATTTCACCTCTAACCCCATTTGCATTGACACACACATGAGCTTTAGGGGGACACCTCATATCTAAACCATAACAATTAGGAAATTTTCTAAACTCTCCTGCATGTTTTATTTACTTATTTTTTAATATTTATTTATTTGCTTTTATGTTGTACACAATGCGTTTATTTTTACGTGGTGCTGAGGATCGAATCCGGGCCGCGCACGTGCTAGGCGAGCGCTCTACCGCTGAGCCACATCCCCAGCCCTCCTTCATGTTTTAATTTACTTAAGCTACTTCTTTTATCTCATTTTCAAAAGTTGGACTGACAGAAGAAAGCAGGGAATGCCATGAAGGTATCATGGTTATCATCTCTATTTTCTAGATGGTAAACACAAAGCTTAATAAGCCAAAGCCAAGGCTGCTTAACTAACAATTGACAGAGCTGGAGTTTGATCTTGGTAGGCCTGGTACTGAACCCAAATACCATACTGAGGTACATCCCAAATGTCGTGACTCTGGGCAAAGAAAAGATCAGTTTTATGTCTGGAATCTGCTGAAAGGTGAACACCGTCAATACCCTTTGCACCTTCTACATGAGATGCCAAGGAGAGGAAAGAGTTCACACTCCTCGACCATGCCACCTGCTAGCTAATCAGAAGTTTCCCCTTGTCTCTCCTAGACACAAGACTTGCTCGACGTAAGAGATCACAGAGCAAAGGTGGCCAGCAGGCCTGGGACAAGACAGCGTTTCCAGGGCTGGGGTTGTGGCTCAGTGGCAGAGCGCTTGCCTAGCACGTGTCAGGCACTGAGTTCAAGCCTCAGCACCACAGAAAAACAAACAAATAAAATAAAGATATTGTGTTCATTTATAGCTAAAAAAAAAAAAAAAAAAAAAGAAAAAGAAAAAGAAAAAGAAGACAACGGTTCCATGTTTCAGCGCTCAGTTTACTTAAATCGGGCCTTGATCCAAAATAACTCTTGGTGAGGAACAGTTTTACCTTATTCAAAATACCAAGTATCAATGAAAAGTAGTATATAAACATAAACATTTAAAATGCCTTTAGTCAGACTGAGGTTGTACTTCAGGGCAAGAGCCCTTGCATAGCAAGCACAAGGCCCTGAGTTTGGTGGCCATCAGTGGGGGGGAAAAAAGGAGAAGGAGAAGAAGAAGAAATAAAATGCTTTAAGCAATTTGAGACAGTGGTTTTATTAGTGTCCTCCTTTCCTCTTTGTTTAGTTCTGCAACACCCACCCAGGCTCAGCCCCTCTCTCCTGGACTCAACCAGTTGCGTCAGCATCAGGCTGTGTGGGAGCACATCATTCTTGTTGTTGGAGTCACTTCTCCAAAGCACAAATATCTTGTTCTGGCCTTAAAGGCTCTGGCTCTTTGAAGAGTACAGAATGAAATCTAAAATTCTCCACCACGTACACAAAACCTTCCATCACATCACCCCTGCCTGTCGGTTCATACTGATCCCCGGTTCTAAATGCTGACTGCAGGGATGGTCCGAACACCCAGCTAACCTGCAGGTTCTCACCCATCTGCTGCTGTTTTGTGCCTCTGTGCCCTTTTACATGTTATCTCCTCCATGTAGATTACATGAACCCAACACATTTCAAGAGCATTTCAACACATTTCTCAACCAGTCCTGCTCTTTCCCTGCCACTCACTAGCTCTGGGACCATGGGCAAGCCATCTTGACTTCTCTGAGCCTCGGTTTCCTCATCTGCAACAAAGAGATCATACTATGTCTATGGAGAATTAGAAAAAGGACTCTTGTTCTGCATGTTCACAGGAAAGTCATAGACACTCTGTGAATGGCTTTTATTACAGTAACCCACGCTCTTTGGGTTCTGGTTTCAATCCTGTTTGTCCTGAGAAACTTTCTAAAATCTTCCTTGTTGAAATTGAGCTCCTCCTCTCTCACCTCCTCATGAAATTCTGAGTTTTTTTTTTTTTTAAAGACTTTGAAACTTAGTTTGTTTGCTACAGTAGTTAACCAATTCTGACTAATACAAAGCAGATATGCATTTTATAAATTGTACAAGTCAGTGTTTTTTAGTGGACTCTACAACCATCACCATTACCTAATTCTGGAGCCTTTCCATCACCCCAAAGAACAGGAGGGTTTCAATTTATTCACATCCTCACAGACACTTTCATTGTCTTTTTTTATTCCAGCTGTCCCGGTGGATGTGAAACACTATCTGACTGTAATTTCAATTTGCATTTACTTAATGACTAACTGAGTCAGCTTTTGAGTTGCTGTGACCAAAACACCCAACAGGAACAACTTAGTGGAGGAAAAGTTTATTTGAGGCTCATGGTTTCAGAGGTTTTGTTCCATAGATGACCTACTCCATTGTTCTGGGCTCGAGGTACAGTAGGATATCATGGAGGAGGAGTGTGCAGAGGAGAGCAGCTCAGGGCATACCCACCAGGAAATGGAAAGAGAGAGACAGACACACAGACGCATACCCTCACCACAGACAAAATATTCACCCCTATCAGGGGATAATGCACTGATTAGGTTAAGACTCTCATAACTCAACCATTTCGCCTCTAAACCTTCTTACATCATCTCACACATGAGCTTTTGGGCACACCTAATATCCAAACCAATATTCTCGCATGAGCAGGAACTTTTGGAGGATACCTCATATCAAAACCATAACTCTAATCATATTGAGAGTGTCCTTTCATGCATTTGCCTTTTGAAGTTTGCTTATGAATTTTGTTTATTTATTTACTTTTAAATTAATAGGGGTTCGCTGAGTGCTAACTCTAGGCAGTTAGGGAATGGCTGGAGGAGGTGGGTCATAGGGGGTATCATTGGGTACATATTTTGTCTGTGGTGAGGTTATTGTGTCTGTGTGTCTGTCTCTCTCTCCATTTCCTGCTGGGTATGTCCTGAGCTGCCTTCCTCTGCCACACTCTTCCTCCATGATGTTCTACCACACCTAGAGCCCAGAGCAATGGAGTCAAACCCAGGGACTTGCCCATGTTAAGAGCACATACTACCACTGAGCTACATCCAGCTGTGCTTCTGGTTTTACAGTGGCAGCTGTGATAGCCAGCACTTGGCTACCCTTGGGATCTCTCCTACAATCCTTTGCTCAAAGCAGAGTTGTAAGGCTCCAAATGTGGTTATTGGGTGAGTTACTGACGTCACCTATGGGGTATGCTGATATGAGCTGACTATAAAGGAAAAGAGAGAGGATAAAGAAAGCATGGAGAGCCGGGCGCGGTGGCGCACGCCTGTAATCCCAGCACTTTGGGAGGCTGAGACAGGAGGATCGCGAGTTCAAAGCCAGCCTCAGCAATGGCGAGGCACTTAGCAACTCAGTGAGACCCTGTCTCTAAATAAAAAATACAAAAAAGTGCTGGGGATGTGGCCCAGTGGTCGAGTGCCCCTGAGTTCAATCCTCAGTACCAAAAAAAAAAAAAAAAAAAAAAAAAAAGAAAAAAAGAAAGCATGGAGAAAAGTGTGGAGCAAAAAATAAAGAAAGAAATCATATGGTCCCTACTATTCTGAGAGTATCCAAGGTTTATGTTGACTAATGCTTTTCAGCTCTCGAATGTCCTGGTTTTTTATTAACTGATCCCCGTTCATTGCTTCTCTCCTTGATTACTTGAACAGATTCAATAAGGAGATATTATTTAAAAATTAAAACTTCTCAGTTATTACATGGGGGAAAAAAAAGGGAGAAGAAATTTTCAACTGATGATAGTAATTGGAGCAAAAGGGCCTAATTCCCTCATGCTCCTGTGACATCCACTCTCAAAGGAATTGAAACAACAGGGGGAATTCTGTCATCTCGGAAACTCAACTAAGTTACTACATTCCAGAAAAGTGTGAACAATTCTTGTTAAATACTCTCTTCCAATGAAGCTGGACTCTTTAGGGGGCGGGGAGAGGACAATCTTCCATTCATTACTTGCAAAAGAAAAGGCTCGGGAGCAAGAGAAAGGAGGTGCAGTAGAATCTCACTGTAACAGGCGCGGAGGCCGGAGCCGGAGCAGCCAGTGTGAAGGTGGTGGGATTTACCAAGGGCGCCAGAGAGCAAAGCTCAGGGTGCAGATGCCAGTGGAGCACCAGACTCAGCTGCTACGGGGGACTGCTGGACAGAGGCTTCAGCCCTCAGCAGCCTTCACTGGCTGCTGCCTGGTGGGGCATTCCCACTCTGCCGGGGCTCCCTGCCTCCCTGAGAGATCCACTTTGAGTTCCATGTCCACCTCCTCAGGCTACTTATCTGATAGAGCCAGGTCTCTCTCAGTCCTGAAAGATGTGCCTGGTGTTCCAATTAGGTTTTTTTTTTTTTTTTTTTTTTTTTTTAATTGTAAGGAATAGAGGCTTAATCATACTAGCTTGAGTCAGAGAAACTAAGAATGACTGTAATTATTCTCTGAAGCATCATGGGAAACAGACTTTCTGGAAATTCAAGAAGAGAGACTGTAGACAAGCCAGGCCTCCTGGACCCAAATGCAAAAGAATCTTAAAAGCCTCAAGCAGGCACTGATGTAAGCTCAGATGGTCCCCATCAGTCTTCCCCATTGTAACAAATGGTAATACTGGATGATATTGTGACTGAGACATCAAAAATGCTCCAATTGACAAAAACGTATATCATCCACAAGTTTAAATATCTTAGTGGTCACAGAAATATATTTTGCAACATACCACTCAGTAGTTCATGGTGATTGAGACCCACTATACTTGGCTGCAGGAGCCCTGTTTGGGGAGATGGCTTAAATTGAGGTTGACTATGGGCCATGGAGTTTTGGGCATTGCTGCCTTCCGTAGTCTCACGGGACTTGGCCCGGGATCTCGAGTGACTTGGCCGAGATTGCTGATCGGGTCAGCGCCATTTTGGTGGTGTGTGTGGCGCGTGTTAGTCGTTGTTAGAGCCAGAGAGAAAAGTTATCAGAATAAAAAGCTGTTTGTTTCCAGTTTGCCTCTGAACTTCTTCCCGCGGCTTCGTTGCTCCAAGCGGCCATCGCTTCAGGCGGCAACACTTGGCAAAATAGAAACTGTGCAGAACAGTTGGTGTTTCCTTACAAAGTTAAATATAGGAACCAGGTGTGGTGGCACCTGCCTGTAACCACAGAGACTCGGGAAGCTGAGGCAGGAAGATTGCAAGTTCAAAGCCAGCCTCAGCAATCTAGCGAGGCTCTAAGCAAATCAGTGAGATCCTGTCTCAAAATAAAAAATATAAAAAAACCCGAGAATGTAGTTCAGTGGTAGAGCACCCCTGAGTTCAATTCCCAGGTGCAACAAACAAACAAACAAACAACAACAACAACAACAAAAAAAACAACTAGAAGTTCTATATCCTTTGCCCTAGCAATTAGTAGCCCTGTAGGAATTTACCATAGGAATTATCAAAGATACACACTAATATACACTATGCTAAGGAGTTTTTAATGATATGGGAAGATATTAATGACACACTATACTATAAAAGATCATGAAATTTTATATGTAGTATGATCATAAATAAAGATATAAACTTGTGTGCTTTGAAAAAAAATGAAATATTAATAATGGCAATTTCTATGTGGTAGGATTTGGAGAAATCACTTCTAAAAATATGTATTTTCCTCATTTTTCAAAGTTTCTACAAAGTGCACATTTTGCTCTGCAGTCAGAGAAAAAGGTTATTGAAAAAGGAGTCCACTCCTTTAAGAATCTTTCCCTGAAAACAATTACAAAAGTCTAGCTACTGGAATTGAAAGTGACCTTTAAGATTCTTAGTTCAAACCCCCATTTTTGCTCACTGCAAGCTCATTCAGCAACTACAATTTATACTATAATTAATATTCTTTGGGGCTGGTCTTTTGTCTTTAAGTACATGAGAGAAAGGAGTGGCTATTTTAAGTCTTTGCGCTCTTGCAAGGAATATGCTGCCCATGCTTTTTCTAGATTAACGAATCAGCCTGTTAGCTACCAGGATGGCTTCTGAGGCAGCTGTGGGAATGTGCCTGCAGACCTCCAGCTAGGCAGAGGCCAAGTGACCCAGGTCCCAGGGGCTGCGCTCAGAAAGCCATTGTCGGGCTTGTGCAGAGGCCCCACTATGGGCAGTTAGTGTGCTAAGGCAGACCCATTCCTGAGTCCTCCTACCCACCCACCCCCAAGTCTCTCCTGCCATTTACTGAACCTTCCTTAGACTACCTGGCCTCCTAGGCTGCTTCCACCCACTGCTGTCCCAGCCTTCTCTGGAGCTCTCCCTATTTTCTCTCCCACAAGCATTTCCCCTAATACAATTTTTGCATCTTTTTTTTAAAATATATTTTTGTTTATTTGCTCTTAGTTGTACACAATGCGTTTTATTCAATGCGTTTTATTTGTACGTGGTGCTGAGGATCGAACCCGGGTCGCCCACGTGCTAGGCGAGCGCTCTACCCGCTGAGCCCCAATTCCAGCCCCAATTTTTTGCATCTTAAATCCCAACTTGGCATTTGGTTTTTGGAGGATCCAAACAAACACAAAGTCCCAGCAGTCTTGAAATCCTAAGCCTTGTGGCCTCCGCTGCCCTCTCTCATCCTGACCATCAACTTCACCAATGAGTATCAGCTACTGCAGGAAGAAAGGGTTAGAATGGGATTTAAGGACAGGGGTCTCACTGTAGTTCTGATTCTATGAAGTAACAGGCGCAGATTTGGTCACATTTCACCAGTTTAGATTCATGCTCCATTTTCATTAGGGTTCACATGATACCCCAAATTCCGGGAGTCTGGGTAAATTTTTGCTGAACACACATTCACCATCAGGACCGGTGCTGTCCAATGGCTTTTAATAATAGAATGCATTTGACCCAGTATGCCAACATATAACCACTTCAACATGGAATCAATATAAAAAGCTGATATATTTTAGTTTTTGTGGTGCATGTCTTTGAAATCCAGAGTGTGTTTTACACTTCCAGCACATCTTCATTCAGACTAACTGTATTTCAAAGCCCCATCATCCTTACATGGCTACAGGTAATTACATTGGGTGGCATGTAACTAGAATACCAGTGCCTTAAGCATTAAGGAAAGCCCCTCCACCTTTGGATTAGGAAGGCAACCAGGATTGTAATGGACACTTAGTAAGTGTTTCAACTCATTAGTTGGTTATTTGTATATGAAATGACGTGGACTGTGCAGAAGTGTCCCTTACTCACATACCTGTAGGGGCTTGGAAGTAACTCAAATGACAGGGCAGGCCGGGTGGGGACTGGTGAGCATGGGGTGCCCTCATATTAAGGAGGCAGCCACCTGTCAGCTCCGGGTGGTTATGGACATCTGCAAAGGTGAATCCCCTGTGCTTTATCAAGAAAAAATCTTCCAAATTTAAAGCCAGCCATTAATTCAGATTTTAAAAGTGTATAGGTCAGTGCCAGCTTTGGTGACACAGCATTTATGATTGGGACTCTTCATTGTGTATAACTCCTTTGAGGGACTGGGGTTGTGGCTCAGTGGTAGAGGGCTCGCCTACCATGTGTGCGGCCTGGGTTCGATCCTCAGCACCACGTAAAAATAAAGGCATTGTGTACAACTAAAATAAATAAATAAATAAAATAACTCCTTTGAAGGCAGACAAAATACAATGAAAGGTTAATCAGCATTCGGAAGAGAATTCATTAAGAAATCATAAAGTTGCCATGTTGTCTTTTATAGGGGAAGAAGGACAGCTCTTGGAAGCTTGGGTGAGCCTTATCCAGAAATGCAAAAATTCAATGGTTTTCTCTCCATATGCGTATATGGAGAAGACCAAGACCCAACAAGACTTTTGCCATTGGATTTGGAGGAAGAGCAACCACTACCACCATCTACATGCACTGAAGCTTTCTGTGTGCTTATATGTCCATAGAGAAAGACCAAAGACCATTTGTGGTTTTTTTTTTTAAACATTTATTTATTTGCTTTAGTTGTACACAATGCCTTTATTTTTACGTGGTGCTGGGGATTGAACCCGGGCTGCGCACATGCTAGGCGAGCGCTCTACCGCTGGGCCACCACTCCAGCCCCGACCAAAGACCCTTTGGATGGGCTTTTCTTTAGTGACTCTCTGTAGAAATATAAAGGGGTGAGGCTCAGCACCTTCACATGGTTCACACCATCACTGCTAACTAAACACGCGGGGCAGAAAGGGCTTATTTAAATGTGGCAATGTTGAAATCCTTCTCTCGGTTCCAAAGAGCTGTGGCCTTTTGTTAATGGACAGGCTGTTGGGAAGTCACCTTGTTAGGCACCCATGGCAAGACAGCTGAGGTGCAGAGTGGCCTGCAAACTGAAGACCCCACCCTCCCTGGGGCCCCTCCTGCACTTCAGAGCACACCTCCCCACTATAGCGATCTGTGGCTTTTAACACAGAACCTAGTTCCTGACGCTATAAACACCTTGCTGCAATCCGGGCATCTGCCAGTTGGACTCCCGGGCTCCTGTGGGTGGGGATTCAACCTGATTCTGCAGATCTGGGCTCTGAGTGGGTGGAGCTGCCTCTTCCACTGGACCCAACACCTCTGAAGACAGACAAAACATCCTGGCACATGTCTTTGAGAACATTGGGACTAGTGTTCCCTTCACCACTGGGACTGGCTGCCATCACCCTCTCTTGGGTCTTGAGTGGAAGAGGCCACAAGTTCAGTCAGTAGACTTGTTGGGATTTAAACTCAGAGTTTCCTGATTCCAGGCTAGGATCCTTCCATCATG
The DNA here is from genome assembly GCA_025594165.1 of Tamias sibiricus. Taxonomy (NCBI): domain Eukaryota; kingdom Metazoa; phylum Chordata; class Mammalia; order Rodentia; family Sciuridae; genus Tamias; species Tamias sibiricus. The sequence continues at coordinate 18,300,826 of CM046669.1, read as the reverse complement.
CTCATGAGGCAGAGGAGACTGGACTGCACACATCATTTTCACTGCTGTGCTACCACGGCTCCCCTTGGCCTTCAACTTGTTTTAGATCCAACTGGACTTTGCCGTTGGACATGGAGTAGAACAGTCCCTGCACCAGCCTATGCGCTTTGAGCTTTCTGTGAGCCAAGCCCAGGAACTAACTGTTCTGCCTGGACACTTTCCATTTAATCTTTCAAACGGCCCCACCAGGAAGGTGCTAATTATTTTTTTTTTTATTCAAAGTTGTTGCATATGACAGTAGAATGCATTACAATTCATAATACACATATGTAGGAGTCTTGTTTGGGGAGATGGCTTAAATTGCGGTTGACTATGGGTCATGGAGATTTGGGCATATCCGCCTTCCGTAGTCTCACGGGACTTGGCCCGGGATCTCAAGGGACTTGAGCCAGATTGCTGATCGGGTCTGCGCCATTTTGGTGGTGTGTGTGGCGCGTGTTAGTCGTTGTTAGAGCCAGAGAGAAAAGTTATCAGAATAAAAAGCTGTTTGTTTCCAGTTCACCTCTGAACTTCTTCCCACGGCTTCGTTGCTCCAAGCGGCCATCGCTTCAGGCGGCAACACACATATAGAACACATTTTTACATATCTCTGGCTGTACACAAAGTATATTCATACCATTCGTGTCTTCATAATGCACTTATCCATTTCATTCTACCATCTTTTTTTTTTTCTTTTTACCCCCTTGCTTCCTCTCTTCCCCTCTCTCCCCATTGACCTTTCTAGTGTTCCTCTGATCCTCCTATGCTCCCATCCCAACCCCACTGTGAATCGGCCTCCTTATATCAGAGAAAACATTCGGCATTTGGATTTTTGGGATTGGCTAACTTTACTTAGCATTATATTTTCCAACTTCATCCATTTACCTGTGAATGCCATTATTTTATTCTCTTTTATTGCTGAGTAATACTCCATTGTGTATAGATACCACATTTTCTTTATCCATCCATCTACTGAAGGGCATCTAGGCTAGTTCCACAGTGTAGCTATTGCAAATTGTGCTGCTATAAACATTGTTGTGGGTGTGTCCCTGTAGTATGCTGTTTTTAAGTCTTTTGGGTATAGACTGAGGAGTGGGATGGCTGGGTCATAAAGTGGTTCCATTCCCAGTTTTCCAAGGAATCTCCATACTGCTTTCCATATTGGCTGCACCATTTTGCAGTTCCTCCAGGAAAAATGTGCCTTTTCCCCCACATCCTCTCCAACATTTATTGTTGTTTGTGCCAATTATTTATTGTTGTTTGTGTTAATTATTATACCCATTTAACAGATGAGAACAGGAAGCTCATGAAGTTTAGGTCACTTATTCAACATCCCAAAGCTAGTAAATGGCAGTCCAGATTTGAACCTGGGTTTCTTTCTCCTTCTTTCCTTTCTTTCTTTTTTTAAACATTTATTTATTATCCCATGCCCTTCCTAAAAGGATTTGTGATTGGTATTGCCGGCAGTGATAAATCACATAAGATGTTTTATAAGAACTGATTCTAGTGGAAAGTGAGGGTTGGAGGGAGGATTCCTGGCAGGCTCAAGTACATCATCCTGCTACAGGAGTTGACACATCTAGACTACTCTGTGTCAAAGACTAATTTAATGTAGGGTGTTAACTGTAAATTAAAGCAATATTTTACAGGGTTACCCAAGCTTGGAATCATCAATCACGTCTTCCTTCCCTACACCTATCCAATCAGTTAGGACTCACTCTTGTCAAATGTGTCCCTCTTCTCTCCTCTTACTCCTGATCCCTCAGGTCAGGTTCTCATTACCTCTTGCTGAGTTTTGAAGAAGTTTCCCAACACCTCTCCCTCCTTCTGCCCCTTTATTCTCCATAATACCACCAGAATTCTGTGTACTTTAACTTCCTGAGTAAGGTTTCCTTTCTATTTATTTTCTGGTCCAGCTCAGACCCCATCATCTCTTGCCTGGATGTTGTGATGGTTTTACCTGTCTTGCTGACCCTTGGCCCTGTCCCACTCAATCCACCCTCTGGAGAAGATATCAATTCTTTGCTTAAAACTACATTCTGTTCTCTTGTTCATTAGAGGATACTATAAGGAAAGTGAAAAAGGCAACCCAAGGAATGGAAGAAAATATTTGAAAATCATGCATTTGTAAACAATTAATGTACAGAATATATGAAGAATTTCTAGAACTCAATAACAAAAAAGCAAACAACCCAATGCAAAAGTCCCTATGCAAAGGACTTAAACAGACATTTCTCCAAAGACATACAAGTGGCTATCAGCACATGAAAAAAAAAATGCTCAACATCAACTACGCATTGGAAAGGCAAATCAAAACCACGGGGAGATACCACACTAAGATGGATGCTATTACCACCCCAACAGACAATATGAAGTGTTGTCAAAGATATGGAAAAATTGAAACTCTTGTGCGTTGCTTGTGGGAATGTCACATGGCACAGCCACTGTGCGTAACAATTGGATTTTCCTTACAAAGTTAAATACAGTACTATTATATGACTCATCAGCTCTACTTTGGGTTATATATCCCTTAAGAATTAAAAGTGGGGGCTCCAATAGATACTTGTAAACCAATGTTCACAGCGTTATCATTTGCCATAGCCCAAAGGCAAAAACAAAGTCCATTAACAGATCAGTACAATAACAAAATGTGGTAGATACACAATAATTTTTTTTTTTTTTTTTTTTTTTTTGTGGTACCAGTGATTGAACTCAGGGGCACTCGACCACTGGGCCACATCCCCAGCCCTTTTTTGTATTTTATTAGAGACAGGGTCTCACTGAGTTGCTAAGTGCCTCGCCATTGCTGAGGCTGGCTTTGAACTTGCAATCCTCCTGCCTCAGCTTCCCAAAGTGCTGGGATTACAGGCGGGCGCCACCGCGCCCGGCTTATTCATCTTTTAAAAAGAATGAAGTTGCTTTAAATTCTTAGTCTGTAAATTTGTGTGTGTGTGTGTGTGTGTGTGTGTGTGTGTATAGTTGATGGATCTTTATTTATTTATTTATGTGCAGTGCTGAGAATTGAACCCAGTGCCTCACACGTGCTAGGCAAGTGCTTTACCACTGAACCACAACCCCAGCCCTTAGCCTGTAAATTCTCATACAGGCTACAAACAGATGAATTGCAAAAACGTGCTAAGTGAAATAAGCTAGACCAAAAAAAAAAAGAACACATATTGTAGGACTCAACTCACATAAGGTAATAGAAAAGGCAAACTCACAGAAAGTAGAACAGTGGCTACTGACAAGGAGAGAGGAGAGGGGAAGGTGAAGGGCAAAAAAAAAAAAAAAAAAAAGAAAAACCAGGCCAGAAACAGCTGTGTAATAAAAGGGGTTTATTACCCTGCCCCTGTGGCCGGTGGGGACCAAAGGGAAACGTGGAGGGAAGGGGAGCAAAAGGAAAGAAAACCGGCAGGGAGGAGACAGGTGCAGATGGGGCGGAAAAAGGGGCGAATTCCCGGGAGAGGCGAATATTCTTGGGAGTAAGGGCGGGAACTCGGGCCAGCCAAAGCGAATTCTCGGGAGAGATGGGCACTTCCGGGAAGGCGCCTGGGGCATGGCCAATTTAGAGGCACCTGGGCGTATGGCCTGCCACCTGAACTTTATCTAACAGATGGGATGTTGAACAAGCAGAGTTTCAGCTTGAGATGATAAAAAAGTTCTGGAGACAGTGGTAAGACTGTCGTGCAGTAATGAAGGCACTAATTAATATCATTAAATTGCATACTAAAAAATCATTAAAATGGGTTAATTTTATATGAGGTATATTATTATGGTTTGGATCTGGAATGTCCCCCAAAGACTCATGTGCTCAGAGGGGGCTCTGGTGAAAAGATTAGATCAGGAGGGCTTTGGCCACATGGGTGGTTTGTTTCATCCCAATGACCGAATGGACAACCGGGAGGTGGCCCTTAGTGGGAGGAAGTAGGTCACCTGGAGGTGTGTCCTGGAAGGGTTTATCTTCTCTCCAGCACCTTCCCCCTTCCCTGTTTCCTTGCGCAGCTTTGCTTCACTGCGCCCTTCCACCATATATTCTGCCTCAGCTCAGGCCTAGAGCAATGAGTTGACTGGCTCTGGCTGAGATCTCTGAAACTGTGGGCCAAAACAAACCTTCCCTTCTCTGAGCTGTTATAATAGTCAGGCATTTTGGTCAAGTGATGCAAGACTGACTAATGTATTTTTTACCACAATAAAAAAAATATTTACTTGCCACCAGGTGCGGTGGCATATGCCTATAATCCCAGTGGCTCGGGAGGCTGAGACAGGAGAATCACGAGTTCAAAGCCAGCCTCAGCAAAAGCGAGGCGCTAAGCAACTCAGTGAGACCCTGTCTCTAAATGTAATACAAAATAGGGCTGGGGATGTGGCTCAGTGGTTGAGTGCTCCTGAGTTCAATCCCCGGTGCTCTCTTCCCCCCCCACCCCAAAGTTATTTTCTTGTCCACAAGATAAAACCAAGACTGGCCAATAATGTCTTTCATGCCCTCCACCTCTGTCAGGACCTTCAGCTTCATCTCCAGCCTCTTCCTGCCTGGTCCCTTAGAGCCCGTGAACCATTCTTCTTTCACTCTGGGGTTCCAGGCTTCCTCCTTCCTTCAAATCTCAGTTCCCACTTCCTCCTTTGGGAGAAACCCTTGCCTCCCCGCTCCTGATGCTGAACTCTGCACCCTTCATCTGCTCTTTCCTTGTCACGTAGACCAGCTCCTATTCATCCTTCAGGAGGGGATTTTGTAGAACCCCCCTGAGAAGCCCCACTTCCCTTCCTCAGGTTGCTTCTCCCAGCTGGTCACTGATGTTTCTGTGCCTCTCCCTGCTCTTTTCTCTTGAGAGCTCCTCAGGGGAGATCGCAGTACCTCAACTTGCAGCCTTATCACGGAGGGAAAATCCTGTTCAGAGCCCCATTCTGGATGAATGAATAAGTATAAATAACCTACGGCTTTTTAAAAATATTTATTTATTTGCTTTAGTTGTACACAATGTGTTTATTTGTACCTGGTGCTGAGGATCGAACCTGGGCCGCGCAGGTGCTAGGCGAGCGCTCTACCGCTGAGCCACAATCCCAGCCCAAACCTACTGCTTTTAAACTTGGACATGGGAAGAAAAGATCTTTGTTCTGCTGGGAAATAGAGGAAAAATTTTCTCTACTTTTTCCACCAAAGCTGTAGTGGTCTTATTCCAAGCCTGTAGGAGTAAACTGGGAAATATTCATGATTTAGTGGATGTCAGTTTTGGTTAGTTGGTTTTCTTTTAGCTTTAAGGATGTGCTGTGAAGACTGATAGGGTCTGGATATGGTTTGGATTTGTCCCCTGCGGGTTCATATATCGATCCTCGATGGTGATGTTGAGAGCTGGTAGACCCTTTAAGAGGCTCAGTGCCAGGTAATTAGGTCATTGGGGGTGCTGTCCTGGGAAGGAGTTAGTGCATCTTTTATGGGATCCTGTGTAGTTCCTATGAAAGTGGGAGCAAGATTGCCCCCTTTCCACTCTCTGGCTTTACGTATCACCCCGTGACCTCTTCCATACCTACTCCTGCTATTATGATGCCATGAGACCCTCACTAATGCCAAACAGATGCTGGTGCCATGCTCTTGAACCTCCAGAACTGTAAACTTTTTTCCTTATACGTTATCCAGCCTCAGGTACTTCATTACAACAATAGAAAACAGATGAATACAAATCCTCAGTTGTCATTATGTCTAGCTTTAAGGAGAAAACTACTGGGAAAAAAAAAAGAGAGAAACTTTCAGTAACTTCCTGAAACTGTGATTTTTTTTTAGAGAAGGATACTTCCTCAAACCATGTAACATTCCCTAACCTAATGTCATTTCTTCACATTTTTATCCTAACTTGTATTAGCTAAATTCCACCTTCCTGACACAAATCATTCCATCATCACTCTCAGTGGATTTCAGTGGTCCTTGTCACCATTGTTAGATAAAATCTGGGCAGTCAGGCCATACCCCAGGTGCTTTCCCAGAAGTGCCCATCTTTGGCAGGCTTTGAGTTTCTGCCCTTCCTGATCCTGGGAATACTCGCCTCTCGCAGGAATTTACCCCAGGGCGGGCTCTCCCTTTCTGAGCCAGTCCAGACCATACAAGTCATGCTCCCGCCCCTCTGTACTTAAGCCCCGGCCAGTCCAGAACACAGCCCTTTTCCCATTCCCTACCCCTTTTCCCTTCCCTTCCTTTCCCTGCCCTTCCACGCCACCCATTCCCTACCTGTAAGAGCCTTAATGAGGAGGTAGCTAAGATGGCGGCTGACTAAGAGCCAAAGAGGAGACGTTTAATTGTTTTCTCCTGACCTTATTGTAATCAACTAAGAATCTCTTCTGTGCCCATGAACACTGTGTAACGCACCTGTAAGTTGAGCTTGTGACACATGTATACTTTTTAAAAAAATATTTATTTATTTACTTTAGTTGTACACAGTGCAATGCATTTATGTTTACGTGGTGCTGAGGATCAAACCCGGGCCGCACACGTGCGAGGCGAGCGCACTGCGCTGAGCCACAACCCCAGCCCCCGACACGTGTATACTTGTTAAGGTGAAGGGTATTTAGCCAGGTAGGGTTGGCGTTGTGTGGGGGTTGTTGTTGGAGTTGGAGAGAGAAGTCAGCAGAAGAAGCAAGAATAAAGAACCTACTCATTTCTAGTCTGCCTCCGAATTCTTTCCCGCGGTATCGTTGCTGCAGGCGGCAACACCTACCCTTCCACGTGGCACCCTAATAAACCTCCCTTTTCTACAAGGCGTTCCCGGCCTGGCTTTTTTCCAATAACCATGAAGTGTTTTCCTTCTGTCAAAGTCACTCTTAAACATAAACTTCCAGGAAAGTACAACGGAAAAATAGAATAATAAGTACAAATTTTTAATACCTATTACACCAGGCATTGCCCTGTCTATACTACTTATGCCATTTACATTGGTTTACTTTACTAGGAGTGTCTTAATAAAATACCACAAAGGGGCTTAAACAGAAATAAATGTATTGTCTCCCAGCCCTGGAGGCTAGAAGACCAAGATCCAGTTGGTTCCTTCGGTGTGCTACGAGGAAGGACGTGATCCATGCCTTCTCCCATGTTTGAGTGGTTTGCTGGCAATCTTGGGTGTTCCTTGGCTTGTGATCTCCGATCTGTAGGCAGTCTGATCTCTCCCTCAATTTTTTTTTTTTATATTTATTTATTTGCTTTGGTTGTACACGATGCGTTTATTTGTTTGTGGTGCTGAGGATCGAACCCGGGCCACGCACGTGCTAGAGGAGCACTCTACCGCTAAGCCACAACCCCAGCCCCTCTCCCTCAATCTTCACATAGTGTTCCTCTGGTGTATCTGTTTAAAATCCTTCCCTTTTTATAAGGACATCAGCTATCTTTGAGTAGGGTGGGGTAGGTATACTTAATCTTACTTAATTACATCTACAATGAACCTATTTCCAAAGAGCGTAACATTCTGATGTACTGAGGAGTTAGAGCTTCAATATGTGAATTTGGAGGGGGACACAATTCAATTTGTAACATCCCCTCATTTAACCTTTCCAACAACCCATTGAGAAGTGTGTTATCTCCATATTACAAAGGATGAAACTCAGGATCAGGGAGGCTGTATGACTGCCTCAGCCTAGAACCATCAGTGGTGACAAAGCTGGGATTCAAAACATGGTCTGTCTGATTCCAATCCCCAGGCTCTTCTCATTGTGTAAGCAAAATACCTTCAGTTACAGTCTCTGCTTTACTTCTTTTAAGCTTGGTAAATATCTGTCAACTGATTGAGTCTGGGCCTTTTCACTATTACATAATGATTTAATTCCATTTCAAAATATTTACAAAGTGCTTGCTACTGTAAGTATTTTCAGGCATTGGGGTTCAAAGATGATTTGAAACATGGACCAGGCTTCAAGGCACTTAAAATCTAATGGAAGAGACAGACATATAAGCAAGTCACTATTTCATAAGGAACATTAAGTAAGTGTTGGGAAGAGATTCAAATAACGTTGCTCGGAGGATTAGTGCTAATTGTTGGTCATTCAGCCAATAATTTTTATATCCTCGTGCAGATGACCAGGAACTGAGGAAAGCACTTGCCATGCTCTTTCCTTTGCTCTGCCATGTCCCCAGCCTCCATGGAACTTTTGTGGACATGCTGTCCCACTGAAAACTTCATTTCTGAAGCAAAATTAGCTTCCTAGAAACCTGCTCTCAGCACGAGGCTCCTTCCTCTCTGTTGAGGTCATTCGATCGCTCTCGGGGAGCAGGATCTGGTTGTTAAGACATTTAATCCTAGCACGAAGCAGCCTCCTTTCTCTGAGACAGATAATGAAGTTTCTGCAAGAAAGCAGGAGGACATTTTCTTCAGTGCCCACGTATGCCCAAATATCACAAATCTGCCCTTCTCTCGGGGAGAGGTGCCCAGAGGTGAATAAAGCCATTTTTTTTCTTTACTGTAGGTAGCTACCCTGTCTGCTGGATGAGACATTTTCAAGGAAGGCACTTCTTCAAAGCAATGTAATATACAGTCTGTGCCTTTGAAGTTGTCCAATAAATACTGTAGAACTGACATAAGTGTATTCTCCTCTTAACTGTGTGCATGTGTATGTGCATGTGCATGCACACACACACACACACACACACACACACACACACCCCTCCCTCCACTCTCAATGCATTCAAGACTTGTAACCAGCAGTAATGGAATTCTTTGGGCTTTAAAGAAAGATCTTCTTGCAGACACAAAAATGCCTGTTTTAAACATATTCACAGGGTCAGGTCACTTAGATTGCAAAACTTCCAGAGAGAGCACACAGAACAAAAGAAAAGTGAGAGGGCATTTTATTTTTTTGTTTGCTGTTTTTTTTTTTTTTTTTGGGGGGGGGGGGATTGTTGGTACCTACTTTTCATCCTTTGGTTTTTCACCAAATGTGGCCAAAACAAAACAAAACTAGTTATCATTTGGGTTTCTGTCTCAAAAAGAGAGCCACAAATATTTTCATGTTTTCAAGTCTCCTTGGTCTTATATCTGCAAAAAAAATTCACTCACACATTTATCCAACATTTCCTGAATGCCTATTTTGCATGAAACACAGGGCACAGAGAAGCCATGAAGGAGCTCAGACTGATTGCTTTGGTGATGACAATGTCAAGGGTAACATCAACAAACAGATAATAAAGATGCTGGCACCTGCAGGGTAAAGCCTGTCCTTTACTGTATGGGTGTCTGGAGTGGATGGACTACAAAGTGAGTAGCTCAGTCAGGTCTTCATGAGTAAGAGTGGCAAATATGAAGGACTCACTGAGACACAGCATGTGGAGACAAGCTGATCTGTCAGTCAGGGAGAAAACTAAGAAAGGAATGAATTAAAAACTATTTCCCCCAACAGAAAAATCCCCAGTGCTACTAAGCAGCTGCTAGTAGACACTAACTATAATATGAAGTTCTTTCATATCTGACTATATGGCTTAGGGTGCCCTGGGACATTTAGCTCCTGGTACTCAGTCCCTCTGACTCAGAGACTTATTCCAGCACCCCACCCTGACTCTCAGGCCTTTAGCCTTGGACTGGGAGTTACATCATCAGCCCTTCAGGTTCTCCAACTTGCAGATGGCAGATTGTGGAACTTCTTGGCCTCCATAATTGTGTGAGAAATTCCTGTAATAAATCTCCTCATATATCTCTATATATATCCTATTGATTCTGTTTCTATGGAGAACCCTGACTAATACACTATCTATTTTGTCATGGTGGCTTTTGGCTCCAAACATATTTCCCTGTTGTTGCAAGATGGCTAAGCTAGCTCTAAGTATCATATCCTAATACAACTATATCAAAGGAGAAACATCTTGGGGCTGGGGATATAGCTCAATGGGATGGGACTTGGCTACCATACGTAATTCCCTGAATTCACTCTCCAGAAACTCCAAATAAAACAAAACACAAAACTTTCTTGGCATTCCTTTTGAACAGCATAGAACTTTCCAGAAGCTCTCCCTGCAGATTTTCTCTAAAGTCTCATTGGCCTGAATCGCAGGTCCTATGCTTATTTCTAAACCAGTCACTGACAGAGGAAGTGGAATTACCACAATTTGTCTGACCATCAAGATTCAAGCGGGGCGCGGTGGCGCACGCCTGTAATCCCAGCACTTTGGGAGGCTGAGGCAGGAGGATCGTGAGTTCAAAGCCAGCCTCAGCAATGGCGAGGCACTTAGCAACTCAGTGAGACCCTGTCTCTAAATAAAATACAAAAAAGGGCTGGGGATGTGGCCCAGTGGTCAAGTGTCCCTGAGTTCAATCCCTGGTACCAAAAAAAAAAAAAAAAAAAAAAAAAAAAAAAAAAGAAAGATTCAACCTCTGGGACTGGAAAGGAGGCCAGTATTCCCTGATGAAAACGGCTGTCGTTTCCTGAGCTAAATGGGAATGTCTACAAACCAAGAAGACCGGGCAGTAGTGAGTTGGTGGTAGGAAGGAATGGGTGTATGGGAGCAATCACAGTTGGTCACAGCAGAGGCACGAAGCAGAAGCATCTCCAGGCAAGGAGCAATTCCAGTTCAGGGATCCTTTTCTGAGGACCACAGGGCTTGACCTTATCTCACAGATGAGCTTCTCTAACAGGAATGAGTTTTGCTGATCCTTAGGATAGCTGCTAAGGACACACTGTGCTGTATATTCTGCTGGTTCATATTACACCACCTTGACCTGAAGCCAAATTATGCATAAGAGTTCTAAATTGGTTTATGGCTAGAACAGGCTAGCTGATGTCATTTGTCAAATGTGGCACACTCTAGAATTATCTTCCCAGCATAAAACCATGCAAAAGTTTTTCCACAGAAGACTTGTAGGAGAAATATATTTTTGAAACAAGAATGAAACATGCTACAACCTACTCCATGTGGAATAACCGAGCAACGGAGCCAGCCCTTTGTGGTGCTGGTGAAGAAAATGAGGTGGCCATGATCGTGACGATAGCCTTCAGGTTTAACCATATGAAATTTGGAAAAGGAAATTTGGGTGGTGCTTTCTTGAGTCGATCTTTCCTTATAAAACTGAAATGATGAGCTTCCTTGAAACGGAGCAGTTTGTTTTTTGCATGCAAATTACTCACAGGTAGATAGGACTCAATATACTTAAAAAAAAAATCCCCAGTTTACCTATTCAGTGCTTTTTTGTGTAATATCAAATAGCTCTCTTCTGATTAATTGTTTATAGTGAATTCCTTCAAAATTATCAAAACAAGAAGACTCTCAAATATTGCTTACTCTTGGCAATATTATCAGCACTAAATCTTTCTTTGCAGATGTGAAAGCTTTCTCCCAGATTTACACCAGGATTCTCAGCAATGGCTGTACACTGAATCATCTGCAGGGCTTTAAACAACATCAAGGCCTTGGTGTCACTCCCAGAGTTGCTGATTTGGTATAGGGTGAAGCTTGGGGTACTGACATGTTCTAAATCTCCTCAGGTGATTCTAACATGCAGCCAAGGCGTCAAAATCACCTGGAGGGCTTATTATGATTCATATTGCTGGGCACAACTTCAGTTTCGGATTCAGTAGGTCAGGGGTGAGCCCAAGGATCTGCATTTTTAATGAGTTCCCCAAGGAAGCTGATGTTGCTGGTCAGGAGACCTGAGTTTGAGATCCCTTGCTGTCCAGCAGAGTTCAGCAAACCCTAGGTCACAGGTCTAATCTGGCTGGCGACCTGTTTTTGTGTAAACCATGAGCTAAGAATATTATATTTTAACAAGGTTGTAGAGAAAGAGAAACAAAACAACAGCAATAAAAGAAAGAAAAAATGTGGGCTGGGGTTGTGGCTCAGCGGTAAAGCGCTCGCCTAGCACGTGCGCGGCCCGGGTTCGATCCTCAGCACCACATACAAATAAACACATTGTGTACAACTAAAGCAAATAAATAAATATTAAAAAAAAAAAAGAAAGAAAAAATGTAGCAGAGACACATGGCTTGGAAACCTAAAATGTCTACTATTTGCCCTTTTACAAAAGTGTTTATTGATCCACGCTCTAGAGGATCTTGAGGTCTTAGGGGGGAAAGCAAGAATCCAATAGAGCATGGAAAAACCTTTGATGGGGACATATGTTCTTAAAGGCATAGGGGAAACTCTAAACATAGCTGAGAGATTATTAATCCCCTACAATGAGCCAGGAGAGTGGCCTAATTTCATTATAATTATGACAATACAGTTATCACTGCCCCTTAGATCAGGAAATTGAGAGGCTCCAGGGATACTAACTTGCTAGTATCTAAAGCTAGTAAAGTGATAAAACTCTGATTTAAACGTTTCTTCTAACGATACTATGTCCTAGAAAAATTCTGTTTAGCTGTGGCTGTAATTCCCAGACTGAGTCTAAAAATATAATAAGCGTAAGCATCTAAAAGCATCTTTTTTTTTTTTTTTTTTTTTGATGGTTTGGTTCAAATGGTTACTGACCTCAAACGTTGTGCTAGGCACTTGCGTTACAAAATCCTGACGATTATCTCTCAAGGAACTTAAAGTCCAGTTAGAGAAACAGATAATGAGAAGAAACCCAGAGTTCAATGGGGCTCAGAGGAGGGAGTGGTCAGGTAAAGCTTCACAGAGCAGAAGGCCCTGAAAGAATGCAATTTCCCCAGCTGGACAAGGCACAAAGTTTTCCTAGCGGAGCAACCACACTGGTACTTCAATGCAGGCAAGCTCCAGATGGAAGGATTGTACCAGCTTGAGGAGACTTGCAGAACTCCTGCAGACTCTACGGCTCAACTTTGCCTTGGCATCTGGCTGTGCAAATAAGAAACAATCCAGCAGCCAGCAGAATGAGGCCCCTGGCCAGCTGGTGACCACAGCACTTAGTGTGTGACAGTAAATGTTGATCCAATTTCAGAGAAACAAGAAACTTCCAATTCTACTTCATGGGTTCATGTACTCATTTCCAAGCAAAGTTATTAAAAGAAATGCTTATTTGAGTTAATGCTTGGTCTGCTGATGGACAGGCCGAGTTGTAAAAGAACATATGATAATGATACAAGGGTTGGGTTGCATATGGCCACTTTTGGGGCAGAATAATCTAAAACCTCTTGTTTTATATATGTGTGATTTGGTGCACTGAGCTGAGAAAGCAGGCAGGATTCTGCATCATCAAACTGATTCTTGATCAAGAGATTAATATATCACTTCTCATTTGAATTCATTTTTAAGGTAAAGGTTCAGATGAAACCTGTAGGAAAGAAATACTTTGGATTGCCCAGCACTGTGTCCTGAGGCTACAGAAATGAGTAAAGAATTCACAGCCCTGTTGGGTGCAGGGGAGGGGGCAGGCATGGGAACAGAGCATCACAGCAGCGTGGTGAATGCAGAAGTCAAGTTTGGACAGCCAGAACCCAGAAGAGGCACTCCTAGGCTCCAGGGGACTTAAAGAAGGCTTCTGGGGGAGACTGTATTGAGCAGAAAATTTCTTCTGAAGTCTGATGACAATCCCTTTGACTATTTCATAGTGACGGGTTGTCCCCTCCCTCCCTCCCTCCCTCCCTCCCTCTCTCTCCCCCTCCCTTCTCTCCCTCCCTCTCTTTTCTTTTGTAGTGCTGGAGATTGAACCCAGGGTATCTTCCATGCGAAACATGTACTCCACCTCTGAGCTATACCCCAACCCCAGGCTGGTTTTGTTGTTTGTTTGTTTTTGTTTTCTTATTACAAACCACATATCTGACCCTTCAATTTGACCTGGCTCTTAGTAGTTTAGGTGTAGTCTTAGAGGAATGGTATCATTTCTCACTGAAGTGCAGTGTCTCTGGGGAGGTAAGTCGAGATCGTTTTAAGGGCATGACTTAAGACCAGATCACAGATCTTAGGGAAGGTACTGAGCCATAACTCACTAGAAAAAGCAGAATGTTTATGTGGAAATATGCTAGAATCTGTCATTTACTTCAGGTATTCTTTTTTTGTAATTTTTAAAAAAAAATATTTATTTATTTGTTTTAGTCGTACACAATGGGTTTTTCTTATTTGTACGTGGTGCTGAGGATGGAACCCGGGCCGCGCACGTGCTAGGCGAGCGCTCTACCGCTGAGCCACAACCCCAGCCCTGTAATTTTTTTTTTTTTTGTAGTTGTAGATGGACAGCATGCCTTTCTTTATTTGTTTAATTTTATGTGGTGCTGAGGATCGAACCCAGTGCCTCACACGTGTGTGCGAGGCAAGCGCTCTGCCACTGAGTGACAACCCCAGCCCCAGGTATTCTTTTTTTTTTTTTTTTAAATTTCATATGCTACTTTTTAAAGCTTGGTAAAACAATAAACAATCGTTGTAGAAAATTTGGTGAATCGGGAAAAAGCACAAAGAAAAAAATTAACCATATTAGCACAACCCAGAATCAATATTTTTGTATGCTGGAATATTTCCTTCTAAAGTTATTCTATGCATATAGATATATAGGGTTTAAGTAACCAAGATCATACTGCATAGCTAGCTATGCAGAGCTTTGTTTTCATTTAACTTTATTTCTTATGAATTTTCTTATGATTACACAATTCCATCAAAAACTTTCTACTTGAATGGTTTAATTATTTTAACCATTCCCTTTCTCTTCAAACATCTATAGTTTCCCCAGTTTTGGCCATAATGAGTAATGTAATGAAAATAATGTGATAAATAGGACTTTGCCCTTGTTTGACTGGGAATTTAAAAGTTTATTGGCACATATTATCAAAATGCTTTCCAGAAAATCCGTACTCTTGCCAGTATTAAGTATTATTATTTCTGAAATATGTACTAGAGTGATAGATCAAACTGAGTATCTCATTTTAATTTCTGATTGTGTTTTACCATTAATGCTGACCATTTAAATTGTTTTTAGCAGTTACTTTTATATTCTTAAAATTGTGCCCTTTGCCAATTTTTCTATTGAGAAATTAACTTTCATATTGATTATGTGGGTGCTTTGTAACAGAAGCTATTAAATCTTTACATGTTAATAAAAATATATTCTTTGTTTTTGTTTGCCTTTAGCTTTTTTGTGTGTGCAAATGTGACTTTGACGCAATAAAAATTTATAAATTTTCATGTGTAGATTCTTTTCTCAAGTGTAAGATAAACATCTAAATTTTACTTTATTTTTAAAACCCTTTCTACGTTTTCTCCGATTATCTCTGAAATATTTCGGAGTTTATTTTGACTTATGATGTGAGGTAAGGACCACACGAATATCACTGATGAAAGCTCCCAAAGTGAGGCAATATTCCAGGAGCAGGAGGTGTGTTTCATTCTCTTTATGTGAAACTCAGCAAGAATCAAATAGCACAAGAAATCAGAATTAACAGGGCTAAGCATAAGCTCAGGCAATCTTTCATTTACTTGAAATCAGCGAGATCAAGCTAAAATGCTTGTTCCCCTGCATTTGACTACAGCGAGTCTAGAAGGTAAAATGAATTCTATCATTACTGATTTTTTTTTTAAAATATTTTTATTTATTTGCTTTAGTTGTACACAATGCGTTTATTTATACATGGTGCTGAGGATCGAACCTGGGCCGCGCACGTGCTAGGCGAGCGCTCTACGCTGAGCCACAATCCCAGCCCTATCATTACTGATCTTAAGAAGCAAATTTATTATTATCAAAATTCAATTCATCAATTAGACAAACTCTTCCAAAACCTGGAGTGTGTAGGAGAAAATAAAACAGTGTCCCTGACATTCATTATTCAGTGCATATGTTTTGAGTGCTTATGAGTATAGGCATGTTCTGTATCATGAAATGATGGGAATTATAATCACTTTGTCAGGACACAGCACCAGCATGTCCTCTACTGTGCAATACAGAATCATTGTCATTTTGATCTGTTTCATGTGTTTGAAAGAAGCTAATCTAAAATATAATTAGTTCAGAAATGCCTTAATATAGGACATAGCATTATTAGGAGGGAATGCAATGACAGAAGTTTCTGGCATACTCAACTACTTAAAAGGAGAGAAAAATACCATTTAGCTATGGCTTACCCAAGGACGATAGTATTTTTTGGTATTACAGAGTCATCGGAAAGTTATACCACACAATGGGCTGACTGTAATATTCCAAACTTAGAAAATATTCTGCAAAACTATCAAATTCCCTTTGGTATTACCCACCCACAATTCTCAGTAGTCTAAGTTTATTTTTCCTGGGATCAAATCAGAATACATTATCTTGTCCCTTTCAGGAATGGCTTTCGTTGAAGTAAGCCTGAGGCCCTTGGCATTTACTGAAAGATGGTACAACCAATAGTCTTATGAAGTTCATTGCTGCATTAATTATAGAAATAAGGACATTGTCTAACACAGCACTTGCTGTCCCTCCCGTGGTACTCCATCCAAAATCTTTTCCTGAGAGCGGGAAGTGGGGGGTAGCTCAATGGTAGAGTAAATGTGTAGCAGGTGTGAGGCCCTGAGTACGATCCTTAGCATCAACTCCCCCCAAACCCATAAATAAAATAAAATAAGAATTTTCCTTTATAGATCCATGCCTGTCACTCATCTTGACTTCCTATTCCCTTTTATAATTCTTATATCTAATTTATTTTCACTTGTGATTTTATTTCTGTATTGTATTATTATTATTATTTGGGAATTGGTCATTTCCTCTGATTCCATTCTTGCCAAACACTAGTCTAATAAGTTATTACTTTCTGGGTAGCTTGATATAGGGGGAATGGCAACGGCAGGGACAGTTTCCTCTTGCATAGCAGCGTAGATCAACAGCCCTGGGCACCTGGGTCGCTATGCTAAGAAGAAAAGCAACCCTGTGCTCAGTGAGCAATGTCTGCCCTGAGCTTAGGAGGAGAAATTATTGGCACTTCTACCACATATGTGACATTCATGTCTTAAATAAAACACACAGCGATTCTGAGAAGAAAAACATAAACATGTTAATGCCTTACTTTCTGACTTATTAACTAATAATTATCAGTTTCACTGGTTCAAATCCATTTCTGAAAGCACGAATATACCTATGTAAAATGAGTTGTTGAACTTCACATACATATGGGATTTTTGTCATAAATCTTGCCAGCACTGGCCTCCTGGACAGGTAAAATACACTTTTTCCTAGAAGGGGAGATTTCAGGAACCTGGTCACTAAGTGTCTCTCCCATTCAGGATACAAAAATTTACAATTAGAGATTAATTTCTCCCAAAGCTGGTTCTTTACAAATTCTTTACTAAAATAAGTGTTAAAAGGGGAAATACTTGAACTCTTCTTACCTGCTCATTAAGTGGCCGGCTACTAGTTAAGGAGGACCTGGGGATACAGTGGGGATGCGAAGAATTCTAAGGAGGCAGCAGAGCTGGAATTTGCTAATTTCACAGTCTTGCCTGGGTTAGTTCACAGCTCACTGGAGATAAGCAATGAGTACGGACAGGTGCGTCCTTTTTGGCCATAGATAATGGGGCATGCAGCCATTCTCTAACAAGGAGCTGAAAGGGACATGCAGGCAACCACCGGTGACACAAAGACAGTTCCATGTGCTGATGGGACTCTTAATTTTAGTAAATAACTTGTTATTCAACTTCTCTCAAATCCAGCAGACACACTGCTGAGAGGAGCTTGTTTTTCAAATTGGCACATTAAGAGTCATTCATTCACTGTACCAAGAACAAATAAACACACCTCTCCTATGCTTACAGGATCTAGCATGCTGCAAAAGCTACTCAGGATGCAAAGAAATGGAAGACACAGCTCCCGCCTCGGAGGAGGCTACATCTGGCTGGGAGATGAGTGATGGGTACATGAAACAGCTGGCGAATAATACCAGGCTGGAAAAAATCAAGCACGAGGGTGTTGGGCTCTGACTATAAGCACTGCGAAATTCAAAGACAAAAAAAGATCACACAAAGAGAAATCAAAGAACAGTCACTTTGAAAGGGATGGCAAGAGGCCACGCTTCTTGTTTCAGGTGTCAGTGGCAAATTCTGCCTGTCCCCTGGGAACAACTGCCAACAGGACTATGTGATATTCTACATCTGCCCTGGAGAGCCCAGCATCCCACTCCAAGAACATCTAGTCAACCACCTGGAGAAGGAAATCACGGGCTCTTGAGAGTTCTAGAATCATCCACAATTTAAAAAGAAAGCAATTCTTGGGGTGTAAGTTCTTTGGCTGAATTATGAAATTTACCATTCTGGTCATCACTATTCTGGAGACATCATAAAATGTAAGGATCTGAGGATGAGTGTAGCAGATACGAATATCAATCCAAAAAGTCATGTTCATTCCTATTTGAATTTAGGAAAACATTGGTACAATTCTGTAATCTCGTATGCAGTACCTACTTGAACGTTCAGGTCAGTTGTCTGAAACAGATGTTCCTCTGTTTGAGTCTTATCAGTTGTTTTCTTTATCCTTAGTCTTTTTTTTTTTTTTTTTTTTTCTTAAGGGATCTTTTATTTTATTTGTTTATATGTGGTGCTGAGGATCGAACCCAGGGCCTCAACACATGCCAGGCAAGTGCTCTTCCAACCACTAAGCCACAATTCCAGCCCCATCCTTAGTCCTTTTATATTTTATAACTCAATTTCTATTTGGCGCAATCAGGCCAGTTGCCTGAGTAGGGGAACTGAGGCAGCCATTTCAGGCCCAAGTATGAAGATTTTAGTGTGAGATATGCTATCTTGTTCACGTTTTCTAAGCATCACTAAAATTTTCAAAATTTCTGTCTTTAAGGAGATCCCCAAAAGCTTATGAAAGATGCTAACAACATGGCCTCCTTTCAAATATGCTATCTTCATTTTCCCATTTTCTCTCAGTTCACAACTGAGTTCTGGAAGCTTCCACTGTGCTAAGTTGTCAGGGAGTTTCTGTGAGGAGGGGATTCATTTTTCTGAATTCATCTCTCTATGCAGCTATCTACTGACATGTTTTCACCATGGTTGGTCTTTAAACATTGGTTCACACAGGCCAATTTTAAGATGGTTCACTAGGTCCATTCTGAACAGCCGACTCTTTCTACTACTCTGGGAACTTGGTGAGTGAACCTAGCCCTGACTTCCTGGGATTTGCTGCTTTCCTAGGACCCAAAGCAGGCAGAGCCTTTCTTTGTATAAATCACTGACATGTCTATGCTGCCATTACTTGTCCTCATCCCCACCTTCCCACTCTTCAGTGCAGAAAATCCTTTTCTAGTCTGGGGCCAAGAAATCTTTTATGTAGATGGGTGGTTCTCAAAGTGTGGTCCTTGCTCCAGCAACTATAGTATATCACCTGAGAACTTGTTAGAAATGCAAAATTTCCCCTCCATCCTTAATGCATTTAAAATTCTTAGGGTAGGATCTAGTGATCTTCATTTTAATAAACTCCCCCAGTGATATTGATGCAAGAAAATTTGGAATCCACTGATTTATGCCTTCAGTTTTTTTTACTCTCCCTCATGCACTGGTTTGTTGTCACCTGAAGCGATGGCCGCTTGGAGCAACGAAGCCACGGGAAGAAGTTTAGAGGCGAACTGGAAACAAACAGCTTTTTATTCTGATAACTTTTTTCTCTGGCTCTAACAACGACTTTAACATGCACCACACACACCACTAAAATGGCGCAGACCCGATCAGCAATCTCGCTCAAGTCCCTTGAGATCCCAGGCCAAGTCCCGTGAGACTACGGAAGGCGGCAACAGCCAAACATCTCCATGGCCCGTAGTCAACCGCAATCTTAGCCATCTCCCCAAACAGGGCTCCTACACTGGTTCTCAAACTTTTTTTTTTTTTAATATATATATTTTTAGTTGTAGGTGGACACAATACCTTTATTTTATTTATGTGGTGCTGAGGATCAAACCCAGGGCCTCACACATGCGAGACGAGCGCTCTATCGCTGAGCCATAGCCCCAGCCCCAGTACTCAAACTTTTAATATGCATCAGAGTTACCACAGATTGTTGGGCCACACCTACAATTTCTTATCCAACAGGTTTGGGGAAGGCCCCCAAATTTTCATTTTCTGACAGGTTTTCTGGTGATGATGCTGATTCTGCTGGTTTGGGGACTATATTTTAAAGAACCATTGCCCCAGAGCACTTAATTCCATAATTGTCCCTTCTCTTCCTCTGTGTCTTCCAGTAGGAGACGTCACATTCTTAATGCTAATTTAATCAAGCACATTTTCTAGAAATTTGCTTGTGTCTAAATGCTTCCAATTCAAAGTCGAACATCACCAATTTGACCTGGGCATATATCAGTGTTTTTGGAAAGCCACTGTCTGATGCTGGGCCAGCAGCTCTTAATCTTGCCATCCTAGGTTCCCTCCCTGGTTCCAGGGCGCCCACAGCTAGTCCTTATGCAGGGGAACACCCCACAAGATTCAGAAGGAGGAAAAGAGCCCACCATTCACCTCATTAGCTATGTTTTACACATAGTAGGTCAGAATTCTGTTGGCTTCTTTCTGCCTAGAACCCAAAGGAAAGACACTGAGCATAATGTGGCTTAGAGGACAGGGGAACCAGAGAAGGGGTGGGCAGGGAGGTTGGGGTAAACGAGCAAATGCCTCGAGAGTCAAATGCTGGTTTCTTGAGGCAGAAACTTTTTGCCACGGTTTGGACTAGAAGGGAGAAGCCTACGGATTCTTGAAGTTTAATTCTTGGTATTAATATCCCTAGACTTTTGGAGAAGAAGTGGCCACCACCTGGTTTCTGCTTTCTTAAATTTAAATCCTTTTCCTCTTATTCTTGCTCTCTTCCTCTTTCCTCCTTTCTCCTTCTTTTTCTTTTGCTCGCAGCATTATCAGAATCCCTAAGTCCCTTTACCCCATTTATTTTTTGTTCTCTACCTGGCTTTCTGAGGGCTTTCTCATCATCACCATTGCTGCGTATTTTTTGCTTGATTACCACACAACAATTACTTGTGGGCTGCAAGGCACAGCTACACTCTCAGCTAGGCATGGAGCCACCCCAGAGATCTGCTTATTGTACATTTTTTAAAAATCAAAATTCTATTTTGTTAAGTGGCCCACATACTTCTGGGTGGAAGAATCTACCAAAGAACATACTGAATATTAGTTACCATAAGTATTAAGGTAGTTCAGCATCATTTATTAATATGTCCAAGCTTTGCTATTATTAGGATGGCCCTGAGGGTTCCCAGAACACTTCATTTACAGTAAACTTGTGAAGACTTTTCTGCCGAAACAACGCTCCCATGCTAGCGTGGGGACAGGGGCAGATTCTGTTCCTTACACCTGTGCTACAGTAGAATGGGGTGACTTGTGCTCTTTAAATGGTTGCTCTAATCTTCTGTCTCCATCTTTTTGTTCTCCCTGGTACTAATCACAGCACCTTATTTTTTTATTGGCACTGAACAAATATTTATTGAGTTGAGTGGAATTAAAATCAATAGAGACTTCTAGTTAATGATTGGAAAGGCTTTTCTACTCCACTCCTCCCTGTGAAACCAATGATAACAATAACCATAACAAAAAATAACCAACCACAGAGAGGAAAATGAAATCAAGGAAGGGGAAATGCAGAAAACGATAATCTATGAAGAGTAACTTTCACATATAGTAACAGCTGGATCAAACCTAAGGAACTCAGCAAAAAGAGACGTATACCTTATCAGCTCTTGGGGGGCATGTGAATATTTTAAAGTGGTTGGCAGCCCTGAGGGTCACAATGCCATCAGTTATGTATCAGTAGGTCTGGTGGTGTGCAGGTGGCTTGTGGGAACATCCCGAACCTAGATTCACATCCCAGAGCAGCAGGAGAGGAGGGCTGAGTGACAATCCTAGAAGGTCTGACATATCTATCTACAAGAACAGGAGTCACATGGATGGGGGTAGACAAGAGAAGGCAGGAGACAATCAATTTACCTGTTGCTGCTAATAGATAAAGAAAATAATCAGAAATAATAATCACCAAGCTGGGCGCGGTGGCGCACGCCTGTAATCCCAGCACTTTGGGAGGCTGAGGCAGGAGGATCGCGAGTTCAAAGCCAGCCTCAGCAATGGCAAGGCACTTAGCAACTCAGTGAGACCCTGTCTGTAATAAAAAACAAAAAAGGGCTGGGGATGTGGCCCAGTGGTCGAGTGCCCCTGAGTTCAATCCCCGGTACCACACACACACACACACACATACACACACACACACACACACACAAAGAATCAAATAGAAATAATAATCACCAAATAGCAATTTAAAAAACATACAGGAGGGCTGGGGTTGTGGCTCAGTGGTAGAACAGTTGCCTAGCATGTGTGAGGCACTGGGTTCAATACTTGGCACTACATAATAAACAAACAAACAAACAAATAAATAAAATAAAGGTATTGTGTCAGTCTACAACTAAGAAAAAAAAATTAAAAAGAAAACATACAAGAGACAGGTGGATTTTCTGCTTATCCCAAAGATATAAGCTTCAGAATGTAAAATCTGAGACATGTATATGGTAGAAAAGTGTGAAAAAAGTTGTAAACCCAGTTTGCCTTCTCCCTTCATTCAGTTCATGGACTCTTCCCATACAACCTTTTATAAGAAACTGGTCCAGAAAGAACTGGCCTTAGAGTCGAGTTGTAACTAAAAATTAGCCACAGAGAAAAAGGTACAAGACAAGCAAGAATCAGTTAAAAAGTACTCCCCAAATGAAAACGTGCCACCAGTGTATGTGTTTCCTCTTGACAGTGAATAAATAAACTGTGGTCTCTAGAAATAAATTAACAAGGGGATAAAGGTATTCAAATAAAAGGTGCAAGACTATTAAATGAGATGAGGAGAGAACGGACAAGCTTTGTGAATAATAAAGAGAAAAATAAAACCATTGTACATACAGAAGTCACAGGTGCAGCAGGAAAGATCCATAATAAGGGGAAGGAAGACAGGGCAGAGACAAATAGGGAAAACTGCAAAAGGATGCAATTAAGGAGGGCGAGACACAAAGGAGCACACAGAAGACGGTGGAGAGCTTTACTACGCTTGCTGTACCAGAAGAAAAGAAGAGATGGACTAGGAAACAGAAAAGTGCTGAAGGTATAGTAGGAAAAGCTTTGGAGGATGACGAAACCCTGAATCTCCTGCCTTCATCTTCTTTGGCTTAGAGATGAAAGTGATGAAATAGGGGGTGACCTTGTCAGCAAAGGGTCTTATAGGCCTTCCCAATGTCTTCTGCAGTGATTGATTCATTCAAAGTTTTTCACATATTCTTCTTGGCATAATTTTCGTCTCTTATATATTACTGAGAAATTTTGTGTTGCTTCTAGATTTGCAAAGTTGTTTCCATGGAATTGCATGCGATACTGTCTTATACTTTTTTTTTTTTTTTTGTCCTTGAGATGCTAGGGATCAAAGCCAGGGCTGTGTGTGCTGGGTAAGCACCCCCAGCCCTACACCCCTGGCTCTATAATTATTTTTAATTCTCCTGTACTGTAATTTGCTGGGTTTTTTTTTTCCCTCTCATTTTCAGTCTTCTCTATTTTCACTCTCTCCCATTGCCTTAATCAAATTTATAACAGATTGTGCATTTTATTGGCTTTTTGGAAATGCCAGCATTTCCATTAATTTATCATTCTACTCATTTTTGTTTCTCATTTCATTAAGTACAAATTTTATCCCTATAAACTCTCTTCTTAAATTACAAATAAAATTCTGGATAGATACTAATTTTCTTCATCTTTTTTCTTTCTTATTTAAAATAATACACAATAGAGGCATTATGATTTTTTTTTTTACATCTTTGATTGTGTCCCACAAATTCATGTATAAAGTGTTTTCCTTTTTCATTGCCTTCTTGGAGTTTATAATTTTAGCTTTGAGATCTTGTTGATTTAATGACTACCTAGAAGTCTCTTAATTTCCAAGTACTTAATTTTATTTATTTATTTATTTTGGTTAAAATTTTATAATTCCTTTTTAACTTTACTGGATTCTTTAAAACAACACGTAAAGTTTTCTTTATGTGTATGTAGATTTGTTTGTGTGATTTTTTTTTCCTTTTCTTTTCTTTCTTTCTTTTTTTTTTTTTTTTTTTTTTGGTACCAGGGATTGAATCCAGGGGTGCTTAACTGCTGAGTCATATCCCCAACCCTTTTTATTTTTTATTTTGAGACAGGGTCTCACTAAGTTGCTTAGGGCCCCACTAAGTTGCTGAGGCTGGCTTTGAATTTGTGATCCTCCTGCCTCAACATCCCAAGCTGCTGGGATTACAGGTGTGCACTACCACGCCCAGCTATTGTATGATTCATTTTTTGTAAATATTTTATTGTCATGAAAATTGTGTATCTTACACTAGGAGTTTCTACAATTATTCTAATTTTTAGATTTTGTGATGTATTCTTCAATTTCTCTTTCTCTTAATTTTTGTTTGAGTCCCATATTCCCTGATTCTAAAAGAAGTGTCCTGTCTCACATTTTGGTTGCATTTGAAATAGGTTCTAATGCATTTGCTTTATTTATTTAGCTCCTATGCTGTTTGGTGTAAGAAAGTTTGTGATTACTGTAACCTTTTCATAAATAATGAGCATAAATTTATAAATTTGTATTATCACATTTGCTTATCTATAGTCTATTTAGAATTTTTAATCTGCCTTCCCTTCCTGCTTAATTCTAATGTTGACATTCTTTTGTTTGTTTGTATATGTCTTGTAACACTTTTCCAATGTCTTTATGTTCAACCTTTCAAAATCACTTCCTGCGAAATGTCCCTCTGATGTTTGGGATATTCCCAGGGCTTTTTATCATCCCATGTGACAGTCACTGTTTCCTTTACAAATATTGAAACTGGAGTATATTATGCACACGAAAAGGGATCAAATCATTAAGTATACATACAGTTCATAAAATTTTTACAAAGTAGCACATCTTTTCAACAACCTCCAGGTCAAGATATAGACTACTGGCACCCCAGAACCTTCCATTATTGCTTCCCAGACCCTGCTCCCCCAAAGTTACCCATTATTCTGACTTCATAATTCAATTTTGTGTAAATGAAAATACTACAAATCATGTAGTGTGTCTCTGTGTTTGTTTTCTTTGGGTTTATGTTATATTTGCACGTTATCTATGCTTTTGTGTGTGGTAGTAATTTATTTTTTTGTATGCTGTATGTCATTTCATAGTAGAAGTGAGCTAAAATGTCTTTATTGATCTTATTTGCTGATGAACCTCAGTTTCACTTTTGCAATTATAAATTATGCTGCTGTGATAATTTCTTGTACATGCGTTTTGGTATGTACTTATGCAGGCCTGCGCTACCATTTTTTATTCTTAGGTATCTTACAGAAGCACCTAAAATTCATAGATCTGTATGCCTATGACATATAGTTTTATTTGTATATGTTATACTTCAGTAGAACTTGCTTACATAGAAGAGAAAAAAAAATAAAACACAAATTACAAATGAATAAATAACTTCACTCTCTACAAAGAGCTTATAAAATAATAAAAGGGAATTATAATGTTTAAAAACCTATATGTAGTACACAAGTACTAGAAATTGCAAGATATCAAAATTGACATGTGAGGAAATGAGGAATTTAATAGACCAGAAGATACCAATAATTACTAAAATGGTATCTGAAAGGCATGTCACCCCTCAAATCCCAGGCACAGATGGTTTTTACATATTAATGTTGCAAACATTTCAAATAACAGTCAATTTCTATCTTACAGAAGTATTTAAAGAACATAGAAAACTGAAATTAGAAGTACTTCTGATCCTCAGCATTTTGTCCACATTATTCTGTGACCGTGGTGTAAAACTGATCTCATAAGTCAATAAGGATTACACAAAAAAGCATATACAAAAGAAATGATAGATCTATTTTACTAATGATTATTATAATTATGTATGATGCAAAAAAAAATCCTAAAGATTTACATGTGATGGAAACATTCTAAATAGAAGTTTAATTATTCCTTTTACATGTGGAATGAAAGGATGATTTAATCAGAAAATCTAGACACATAATTCACCACATTAGTAGAATACTGTAAAAATATTGCATGATAATCTCAACTGATGTAGAAAAAGCTTTGATAAATAGGTCAATACCTGGTAATGATAAACCTATTAGTAAATAAGGAACTGCAGAGACTCTTTTTATAATATAGTAAAATTTTATACTGAAAACTCAAAACAAAAATTATATAAGTTTTGCTGGGCTGGGATTGTGGCTCAGTGGTAGAGTGCTCGCTTAGCATGTGTGAGGCCCTGGGTTTGATCCTCATAAAAATAAATAAAATAAAGGTATTGTGTCCAACTACAACTAAAAAATAAATATTAAAAAAATTTATACTTATGGAAAAGCTCAAAATGCATGCTCTTTAAAATTGGGGACAAGGGCATAGGGATGTAGCTCAGTGGTAGAGTGCTTGCTGCCACGTGTGAGGCCCTAAGTTTGAGCCCCAGTCTTCTGAATAAGATTGGAAACAAGACAAGGACACTCACTCTCACTGCTATTATTGAAAATAACACTAGTTGTCTTTCCCAACCTCTTAGAAAGGAAAAAAAAAAAAAAAGGTATAAGCAATGGGAGGAAAAAATAAAACCCTTGTGATTTGCATCCTGGTAGGGAGAAAAAAATAATTAAAAAAAATTTCAGAACAAAACATAATGCAAAAATACAGCAAATTTTAAAAAATGGTTAATTTCAATTTTACCAAAATAAAGGATTACTAATCAATAAGGAATAACAGATAATGAACATAGGATAGTTTGGCAGAAAAATTTTTCATCATCTAACATACTATAGATTCAACTTGTATCTTCAAGAGTTTTTTTTTTAACAAATGGAACATGCACTGCACTATCTTTTGTGTCTGACTTCTTTCGCTTAGCCTGCTTTTGAGATTCACTCATCTCTTCTTCCTGTTTTGGGACTCCTTTTATTATTTCAAAGTATTCCATTGTATGGATTGTTATGGTTTGGATATGAGGGGTCCCCAAAAGTGCACGTGTGAGACAACGCAAGAATTTTCAGAGGTTAAATGATTAGATTATGAGAGTTGTAACTTAATCTTTGGATTACCTACTAATGGGTTAATTGGGTGGTAACTGTTGGTAGGTACAGTGTAGTTGGAGGATGTAGCTCACTGGGAATGTGACTTTGGGGCTTATATTTGGTCCCTGGTGAGCAAAGCTCTCTCTTCTTCCCAGTTGCCATGTCCTGAGCTGCTCTCCTCTGCTGTGCCCTCCCTCCACGATGTTCTGCTTCACCAAGGGCCCAGAGCTAGACGGTCAGCTGACCAGGGACTGAGACCTCTGAAACTGTGAGCCAAAATAAACTTCTCCTCCTTCAAGTTGTTCTTGTCAGGCCTTTTGGTCACATTGATGCTAACCTGACTAAAAGATGGATATACCAAAATTTGTTTGTACCTTTTCCTGTTGATAAGACTTCTGGGTCTTTTCTACTTTGAGCTATTGTGAATGAAGCTGCTAGAGACATTTGCATACAAGTCTTTGTGGAAACTTATGTTTGTATTTCTCTTTGGGAAACACCAAGGAGTAAGAATGCTGGGTGTTATAGTAAGTATATATTTACCTTTTAAAGAAACTGAGAAAATATTTTTATAGTGATTTTCAATAACACCATGTGCTTAACAGCCTCAACACTTAAT
Source organism: Tamias sibiricus (assembly GCA_025594165.1). Classification (NCBI taxonomy): domain Eukaryota; kingdom Metazoa; phylum Chordata; class Mammalia; order Rodentia; family Sciuridae; genus Tamias; species Tamias sibiricus. The sequence goes on along the minus strand of CM046669.1, from coordinate 18,273,275 downwards.
GTTGTCTTTTTAATTTTAGACACTCATTAATTAGTACTTCATTATTATTTGAACTTACATTTCTGATGTTAAGCATTTGTTCATGTGCCCATTGGCACTTACATCTTCTGTAAAGTGTGTCTGTTCAAATATTTTCCATGCCTCAGTTTCCTTTTAAGAAAAATAGGATAGTATTAACTGTATAAACCTCAATGTGTTTATAAAGATTAAATAAGCTAATATATATTAGCACCAGAACAATCCCTGACTTATAGTATTAGTTTCCTATCACAGCTATAAAAATTATATGAAATTTAGAGACATAAATGACATAAATTTATTTATTTATTTAAAAAATATTTATTTATTTGTTTTAGTTGTGTACAATGCCTTTGTTTTTATGTGGTGCTGAGGATCGAACCCGGGCCGCGCACATGCTAGGCGAGTGCTCTACCGCTGAGCCACAATCCCAGCCCATAAATTTATTATCTTATGGCTTTGTAGGTCAAATGTTCCTCACAGGTCTTACTGGATTAAATTTAAATAACTGGCAGGGTTGAGTTCTCTTCTGGAGGAATAGGAAGGAATCTGTTTCTTTGCCCTTTCTAGCTTCCAGAGGGCACTCATGTCTTGTAGCCTCCTTTATCATCTTTGAACCCCTATAATTGGAAGTCAAAAGATAATGTTGAATCTCAGCTTCACCCCTTACCAACTGTGTGGTCAAGGGCAAGTGAATTCTTGGAATTGCTGTTTCCCTAGCTGTAAAATTTCAGATCACTCTTTTTTTTTTTTTTTTTAATTTTTTAGTTGTCAATGCACCTTTAGTTTATTTATTTATATGTGGTGCTGAGAATTAAACCCAGTGCCTCACACATGCTAGGCGAGCGCTTTACCACTGAGCCACAACCCCAGCCCCCGAAATTTCAGATGATTCTATGGGCCACCTTTACAAGATTCTTGTGAGGAAGACATAGCAGAATGTATGAGTTCTGGATGCCTGGCTCTAGGTCAACAAGGCGAATCGAATTCCCAGTTCATAAATTTATTTTGATTGAGCACACGTCTTAGCCTCTTATCCAAAAAAGTCAATTGAAGGAATGGATATATGATAGGGGGAGAAAGAAGCCAAAGAATTACTTATTTGTTTTTGTGGTCCTGGGGATTGAACCCAGGGCCTTATGCATGCAAGGCAGGCACTCTGCCAACTGAGCTATGTTCCCAGCCTAGCAAATTGTTTGCAGATAGAAAGGATAGAGGAGACAAGAAAGCAGGGGCTCAAATCCTGGCCGAAGGGGCTGCCACTGAGAAAGGCAGCATTTGGCATCTTGCATGCACAAGGCCCTGGGTTAAATCCCCAGTACCGCAAACAGCAAACCCACCAAAAAACCACCACCACCACCACCAAGAAGCGAATGCTCCTGGGCTGGGGATGAAGCTCAGTGGTAGAGCACTCGCCTCGCATGTGTGAAGCCCTGGGTTTGAGCCTCAGCACCACATAAAAATAAATTAATTAATCAAAGGTATCGTGTCCATCTACAATTTTTAAAAAAGAAAAAAAGCGAATGCTCCCACACTCTGGAAAGCTGAGAAGGCCAAGGTGCATCTGGGGCTGTAGAGGGTGGGCATGAAGCCTGAGGTTGACAGAGGGCTCTGGTGGAAGGTTTATTAATCCCCTAGACTCTACTTTGCCCTGTTAGGAGCCAGGTGACCTCAGGGGACCAGCCTCTTGTTACAGGGAGAAACTGAACCTCCTGTGGAGGATGAGGGACATAATGAACGGTGGGGGGAAAACCCCAGAGGGCCAGGCACCAAGCTGTCACCCGCTGGCGCACGTGCACACACCTGACGCAAACCTGTCTGGAACTTGAAGAACTTTTCTCTACGGAAACCAAGTGTTTCCAGAGAAAAGACTTAAAGCTATGCAAAAGCGTGGGAGGAGGAGGGAGGGGCCAGGGGGGTAAAAAAGATGGTGGAATGAGATGGACATCATTACCCTAAGTACATGTATGAAGACACCAATGGTGTGAATATACTTTGTATACAACCAGAGATGAAAACTTGTGTTCTAGATGTGTGATATGAATTGTAGTGCATTCTGCTGTCATGTATAACAAATCAGAATTTAAAAAATTAAGAAACAAAGATACTGACATATAAGTTTCCTATGAAAAGTGCCAAATGGCCCTATTATTCTGCAATTATAGGAACTGCTAGCCCAAATTTTAGGGCTTCTAAATATGAAGAACTAAGGATCAGAAACAAGTGAAGGAAGTCTTCAATAAGGACAGAGAAGAAAATAAATACACAAGAGAGAAGAACTCATATAAAACAGGGGCCAATTAGGCAGCAGGATCAAATTGAAAAAAATTACAATTACATTCCTATAGAGAGAAGGATACTGTTTTACTTATAAGAACAGTATGCAGTGAAAACAAAACCCAGAGAATAAGAAAGAGCCCCTCAATACCAAATACATGACTATCAAAAGTAGAGGTATACTCTCATTACCGTAATTGGAAGCCAATGGATAGTGTCAAGATGGAACACTACTCAGCGCTAAAAGAGAATAAAATCATGGCATTCCCAGGTAAATGGATGGAGTTGGAGAAAAGAATGCTAAGTGAAGTTAGCCAAACCCAAAAAAACAAAGGTTGAATGATTTCTTTGTTGTGAAGATACTGACTTATAATGGCAAGAGAGGGGGGATGAGAGGAATGAAGGAACTTTAAATAGAACAAAGAGGAGGAAGGGAGAGGAGGGGTCAAGGGGATAGGAATAATGACAGAATGAGTTAGACATCATTACCCTAAGTACATGTATGAAGACACAATTGTTGTGAAATACTTTATGTAAAACCAGTGACTTGAAAAATTGCGCTCTTTATATGTAATATGAAATGAATTGCACTCCGCAGGCATGTATAACAAATTAGAATAAAAAAAAAGACTTAAGAATGAATAGGTGGGCTGGGGTTGTGGCTCAGTGGTAGAACATTCCCTTAGCATGCATGAGGCACTGAGTTTGATCCTCAGTGCCACATAAAAATAAAGTAAAGTTATTGTGTCCACCTACAACTAAAAAATAAATATTAAAAAAATGAATAGGTGACTGGGCGCTATAAGCATGGTGTTTGGATACGAGCAGAAAATATGCAAATAATCAGTTATTAGAAATCATGCAGTTCTAAATGGAGCCCCTGGGCTCTAGAACTGGGAGTTAGAAATTGGTGGGGCAGAGGTTTGACACTTTATTACATTTTAACTTTAAACATTTTTAGCTATTTGTCTTTTTTTTAAAAAAATATTTTTAGTTGTAGATTTATTTATATGTGGTGCTGAGAATCAAACCTAGTGCCTTACACATGCTAGGCAAGCACTTTACCACTGAGCTACAATCCCAGCCCACTAGTTATTTGTCTTTTAAGAAAATTTCATTGTGGTACAATACACATAACTTTAGTGACATTTAGACACTGTCAGTGTTGTGCAAGTCTTACAACCATCTTGTACCAGTGTATTTTTATTAACATGAAAGGAAACCCTGAGCCTAGTAAGCAGTCACCTGTCATTCCCCTCTCCTCCTAGCCCCTGGTAATCATTAATGTGTTTTCTCTCACTATGGATTTTTTTTGGCTGTAGCTATTTCATATAAATGGACTCACACAATATGTGGCCTTTTGTAACTCAGTTTTTTCACCGTTAGCATAATATTTTCAAGGTTCATCCACTCTGTAGGATGTATCAGCACTTCTTTCCTTTTTAAGAATACATAATAGTCCATTGTATGAACATACCCCTTTGTTTATTCATCCATCTGGGGCTGAGCATTTGGATTGTTTCTACCTTGGTGTTATTATGAATAGAGCTGCTGTGGACATTGGTGTGCAAGTTTTTTTTTTTTTTTTTTTTTTTTTTTTTTTGGTACCGGGGATTGAACTCAGGGGCACTCGACCACTGGGCCACATCCCCAGCCCTTTTTTGTGTTTTTATTAGAGACAGGGTCTCACTGAGTTGCTCAGTGCCTCACCGTTGCTGAGGCTGGCTTTGAACTCACGATTCTCCTGCCTCAGCCTCCCAAAGTGCTGGGATTACAGGCATGCACCACCGCGCCCGGCTCCCAAGGTTTTGTTTTAACGCTATTTTACTTCTTTTGACTTTATACCCAAGCGTGGGTATCCTGGGCTATATAATACTTCATATTGAACTTAATTTGGACCACCAAATTGTTTTTCATAGCAGCTGTACCATTTTACATTTCCACCAGCAATTGACAAGGATTCCAAGCTACCCATACTTGCTCCTTGGTCCTTTTTATTTCTTTTTGCTGTGCTGGGGATTGAACTCAGGGCCTTGCACATGCTAGCTAATTGCTCTACTACTGAGTTATACCCCCAGCCTTTGTTCAATTTTTTTTTTTTTACTGGAACTAAAAAGCTTGTGGAATAATAATAATAATAATAATAATAATAATGATAATAATGTTACTATTAAAAATTATTATTATTATTGCTCTTTTTGGCACTAGGAACTGAACCCAAGGTCAATCTATCACTGAGTTCATCCCCAGCCATTTTAAAATTCCTTTTTATTTATCTTGAGACAGGGTCATCTTAAGTTGCTCCAGCTGACCTTGGACTTGCACTTCTCCTCCCTCAGCCTCTCCAGTAGTTGGGAGTGTGCCAGTAGGTGTACACCATCCTTTGAGCTTGGCAGAACTTACGGAACTTTCAATGGAACTGAAAACTGTGTGTAAAGTACCATGATAAACTGAAGTCATTAAAATAAAACCAGAAGATGATATTAATAATAGGCATAAGGATGAAAGAAAACAGTATTTAGGGACTGTCAGAGCCTTACCAGGTCTATTAACTTCCTATTGCCACTGCAACAAATTTCACAAATTTAGAGACTTAAGCCAACAGAAATTTATTCTCCTATAGCACTAGAGGTTGCAAGTCCAAAATGGGTCAAACTGAGCTAAAATCAAGATTTTGGCAAAATATTGTTCCTCCTTGGGGTTTCCAGGGAGAATCTGTGTCCTTGCTTTTTTTTTTTTTTTTTTTGGCTTCTAGAGATCACCAACATTCCTTGGCTTGTGGCTCCTTCCTATATATTCACAGCATGGCATCTCCTCTCCTCTCCAACCTCTGTTTTCATCCTTACCTCTGCACTCACTGAGTTTGATCCTCCTGTTTCCCATTCACAAGAAATCCCATGACTATGCTGGGCTTAGTCCACCCAGAGAGCATGCACCTTCACTCCATTTGCAAAATTCCTTTGCCTTGTCAGGCAACATACTCACAATTTCCAGGGTTGGATGTGGACATTTCCAGAGGCTGTTATAAATAAAGGTTGTTATTTAGACTACAACTCAGGGAAATCATTGGAGACTAAGATCATACTCATGGAGACACAACCATAAGAGGCTCTGTCAATTACAAAATGTCAATTAGAAAGCACTGAACTTCCCAAGACTCACTTTTGTTTCCTAAGGGGAGGCTGATAATGATAAATGAAGGGCAACAATCACACCGGAGACAACCGTACAGCCAAGAGATTTATTCACCAGCCTCTACGGCTGGTTGGAGGCAGAAGTAGTATGGGGAGAGAGGAGTCAGGGAGAGGGAAGCATGCAAGCTCAAGCTCTGGACGGAGGGTCGGCGCCTAGTCGTGCAGGCCGAGTTCTCCGGAGCTGTCGGCTGGGGCAGCTGCCAACGGGTTGGAGGCTGGAGCTGTTGGCTGGAGATGGTGAGTCTGGAGCCTCTGCAGCCGCTGCTTCCTCTCCACAGGGATGAGATGTGAGATGAGATGTTGTGTCGGCTGCTTCCTGGGTTACTTCCTTTTCGCAGGGAGGAGCTGTTGTGTTGTGAGCTCCAGGCAGGCAGGGACTTAAGTAGGGATTTCTGGGGGGAGGGAGTACCTGAGTGACCTTTAACGCCATTGGCTCTTTTCCCAGTAAACAGGGTGAACTTTAAGCTGATTGGCTCCTGCCCGGGGAACAGAGTGAACTTTAAGCTGATTGGCTCCTGCTGGGGAAATTGAAACCAGGTTGCTTCGGGTGGAAATTTCCACAGGGGAGGTGGCCTGTCAGCTCAAGCCTATCTATCAATAAACATGTCATTTATTGTACATTTTTTGGCAAGGGGACAAAATAAGAGAATATGCTTTTCTATGCTACTCAAATTTCTTCCAAGCACCCTTTAAGGCCCGTAGGAGCCTTCAGGCAAAGCTCATAGCTGCAAATTTCAGGCATGACATTTCTTTGAAGTCTCATGTTTTCTCTGAGAAATTCACGTGAATTTTACATTATATTTAATAATAGATGTGTGTTTGTTTTAATACATAAATAACATTTTAAATGTCTTACCTGCAGGAACAATAAATGATTCTCTTTATTCTTTAAGCTTGTATATCCCCCATCACCTCTCTGATGATCTCTGAGAAACATCATTAAATAAAAGAAAGCACATTGTAAACTATAATGAGCAATAATAATAAAACTTGTGTTTTTACATTTAAATGTCAAATATAGAAAGCATTCCATTGGCCTTAGCTCCATATAGTGAACCTAGGAGGAAAGAAGAATTTTTTTTAAAAAGCTGAGCCAAACTGAACTCTAAAATAAATCTGAAATTAATACAGTATGACTTGCTCTTCAAACTGTGGTGACGTTAGGGTTCTCAGTGAGACTGTCTTCCAGGGATATGAGAGGCTTATTACAAGGAGAAATAGGTAAGGTGCTTTAAAATCAAAGTATGAGTGTGAGAGGTATTGGGGTGTCCAACCCCAGAATATCCAGAAGCTTTTCAAACATCATTCATTGGGGTTTCCTCAATCCTCTTTGCAAATCTATGCAGCCTCCAAAAGTATCCCTTTCACCATGCAGATCTCTACCTTTTTAGAATCCCAGTGCCAGCCTTTTCAAATAAAAAAGACCAATATTCATCATGGTGCTGTGAAAAGAGGGTCTGGGTTCCCTAATACCTCCAAGGTAGCGGCCAAGGACAGATGCTTAGGAATGTTGGAGATCCTTCCAGACATTTGTGGAGGAACATAAAGTGGCCTTGGACCTACTCACTGCGTTAGCCAGGAAAGCAAAAGAAAGGAAGCAGAGCTCACATAGGGCCTCCAGAAATAACTCCCACAGTTAATACCACCGATAAATGTCTCCTCTGCTGACAAGTTCTTTTTTTTTTTTTTTTTTTTTTTTTTGGTACTGGGGATTGAACTCAGTGGCACTAGACCACTGGGCCACATCCCCAGCCTTTTTTGTATTTTATTAGAGACAGGGTCTCACTGAGTTGCTAAGTGCCTCGCCATTGCTGAGGCTGGCTTTGAACTCGCGATCCTCCTGCCTCAGCCTCCCAAAGTGCTGGGATTACAGGCGTGCGCCACCGCGCCCGGCTTGACAAGTTCTTTTTATCTCACCTATTTCTGTTAGAGACTGTCCTGAGGACATGGACCATGGCCCCTTTCTTAGAAATCCTTGAAGAATATCCACACCTCTCTCCCCCACCCCCAGCAACTGCATAAATACCCGTGAACATGGCCCTTGGAAGAATATTCCCTTGACACACATAAAGGGGGGAGCTACGTCCCCAGTGTGGCTTCTATTGGGAAAGTTACCATCTCATTTTGGCAAAGATGAGCTGGACAACATGGAAACTTGCGTAGTTTTTAGGGCTCGAGTGGCTGGAAAATTGAAGTCTGATAGAGATTTGTTACTGGGGGAGAGGAGGAGCTTGGATAATGGCAGAGGATTGACAAACGTTCAGCAGCGGGGCAGGCCTTGATGGGGGTGAGGGAGAATGGGCAGCATAGAGCAAGTGCCCACGGACCTATGTGGGTTCACACAATGAACCAGCCACAGGGCAGGGGGGCCGGGTCTCGCCTAAGAGGCCAGGATGCCCAAGGGAAAACGTGGATGTTAAAGGCAGGAATCTGTACGCTACATTCCTGCCAAGTAACTCCTTGATTATCTTTCAAAACAGGGTGCACGTTTTTATTCCCCTGCCTTGTAAGACATTAAATCCCAATTCTTTTACCTTCCTCTTTCCGATAAATTATCATTTGCCTTTGCTTCTTTTGGGCAAAATGAGCAAATCTGACAATGAGACGAGCTCCCTTCTTACTCAAACTCTCTTCTCCAACAAAATGAACTTTTGTGCTCTTTTCTCTTCCAACAACCTGACCAGTCCTCTATTTTTACCTCTTAGTCCTGAAATGACTTGGGTGCTCCCCCTCCCCTCTCTCTGTCTCTCTGTCTCTCTCTTTCTCTGTCCAACATTAGGCAGGTGCTCTACCACTGGGCTGCAGTTGTAGAGCACCTGCCTAATGTGTCTCTTAATTTGCATTTTCCTCATCTTCATATGCTCTAAGCAACGATTAGGGAACTCTGTGTTTGGTTCACTAGGCACAATACGATTCTCACAGCTAGTTACTCCTTTGGGCTTCAGTTCAAACTTCCATTATTCATACATGAGATGGCTTCTAGGGGTATGACACTTTGGACGTGATTAGAAGGCCAAGTGAAAAATATTTAGCAGTCTCACATGACAAGGCCACTTGGACAAAAGGACTTTGTACATGTGACTTCACACAATGGGGAATCATGAACTTTCCCTCACCCTCTAAGTGGCATGGTGCCCAGGTAAACTTAGAAGCTACCCTCGGGCATGATTCTGGAAATCTTTTTGGTTCTGATATGTGGAATTTTTACACTGAAATATAAATTGGCATTGAGAAAAACTTAATTATTTTTCACAGATTAAAAGCTACATAAGCCCCTAAATTTTGACTCAATAACACTCCCCTCTTACAGACTGAAAATCTCACTCATTACTAACATTTTATTTGTTTACACAATATGTCATCACATATGGGAACACATATAAAAGATAAACTGGAGTAATAAGAATGGAGAATACAAGATAATAGATTTAAATTCATTGTTTATTTAAGCCAATGTTGTCCTCCCAGAGAACAAGATTTTTCATTTAAAAGTTGTCAATTATTAATGAAATAACATAAAGGACCAAAAGTATTTCTGGAGCGTCTGTTGTGTACTCGGCGCTGTGTTGTGTGTTTGGAGAATACAGGGGAGTATACAAAATAGGATTAGCTGGGTGCAGTGGTGCACTCCTTTGATCCCAGCGGCTTGGGAGGCTGAGGCAGGAGGATCGCAAGTTCAAAGCCAGCCTCAGCAACTTATGGAGGCCCTAAACAGCTTAATAACTCAAAATAAAAAACAACAACAAAAAGAAGGCAGAGGATGTGGCTTAGTGGTTAAGAGCCCCTGGGTTCAATGCCCCTAACCAAAAAAAAAAAAAAAAAAAAAAAAAAAATTGATCAAGATTCTATCTCCAAGGAGATTCCAGTCTTGTAGGAAGAGGCAGAATAATAAGATTAAGAAAGACAAAGGGTCCTAGAATTAATGTAGTATGTGTCAGGCATTTCTGTGCTTCATTTTTTCACAACAACCTGGCAAAGGAGAGGTTCTTCTTTCTAATGAAAGATTCGGGAATGCAAAGTCACGCACAGTCACGTGCCCGAGGCCGCTCAGCTGGCAGGCCGCCAGAGCAGAATTTGCATTCAGATGTTTCTGACTTCAGAGAACCGAGTGTTTATCCCTCCTATTTCTAGTCCACCAACCCGTTTGTTTCCCAGAATAAGGTCCCTCAACACGTCTACCCATTCATTTACTAGTTTATAAAACAGAGACTTTTTTTTTTTTTTTTTTAACCTGGAGTGACGTTACTGTGCTGTCTTTCGGCTCACCCACGAAGTCCCGAGAGGAGAGGTGGCTGGGTGGGGTCCCCAGAGTTCCCACTCAGGACCTGGGTCATGCAGTATCCCACGGTCAGTGGGGGCACACTGTTGAGTGCAGCCGAGCCCTGAAGCAAAGAAGGATTCAGAGGGGTGAGGAGGGCGTGGAGGGTCTTCCAGGCTGAGCAAGGAGGCAGAGGGGCAGCCTGGAGCCAGGGCAGGGGCGCTGCTGGCCATCTGCCAGGTGGTTAATGTTGGGTGATGAGAAAGAAAAGGGACCGTAGTGGGGTTGCTGGGTCACGATGAGGTATGTGCACTCAACTTGGCAGGCTCCGCGGACCATTTCAAGACTCTTGTCAAATCACTGTGCAGCTACTTACTGTGTCTGCTCTTGAACCGGATGGGTCAGTTGGCTGAATTGCTCAGACCCTGTAATAGAAAGGAGAACTCTTTCATTCAGAATTTTTAAAAATGTATTTATTTTTTATTTATTTTTTTTTAAGATGTTGATGGACCTTTATTTTATTCATTTATTTACATGTGGTGCTAAGAATCGAACCCAGGGCCTCACACATGCTAGGCAGGTGCTCTTACCACCAAGTCACAACCCCAGCCCCATCATTCAGAAATGTTAATGATTGAATAGTGCCTGGGTAGTGAGTAGAAACTCACAAGTTCTTGGTAAATGAATGAATAATGTGTGAGACGCGAAGATCCACTCAACTTCCCGCCAGGGTTAAAGGAGCTATCCAATATCTCTTGGTCCTCTTAGGCAAATGCTTGCAGACCCAGTCATGGAAGAAGGGGACCTGTTTGAAGGTGCCATATGTGATGGGGAATGTCTGTCCTCTGCATGAAGTGACTTGTCCATTCAGGGATCAGCCTGCAGCGAATCTGGTGATGGCTGTGCCCCAGCCAGTTTAGCTGAAGAGCAGGCATCACTTTTCAGTAGCATGTTGTGCCACTGTTAATGCAGTCACAAGAGACATAGTCTACCTAGCCAGAAAGCAATGGAGAAATAAATGTGCGCCACATCACAAACGAATACTTGAGAGTATAAGCTCTACACTCTCAAAGACCAGAGCAGATGATTTATGTCAACAAGCTGTAGTATAAACAATAATTATCCATAGCAGCATCTGCTGTATATTGTTTTAGAACCGAGGCTTTAACCGTAACATGGTAGATACATTAGCAACTTTGAGCTCTTGGGAGCTCTTTATAGCCAAGGTCTAGCCACATCTCTCTCCAGTAACCTTCTCTCTCCAGTCACAAGCTTGTTCCAGCTCCTTGGCTGTGACATGCTCTCTCTAGTCAAGCTTTTCCTGTAGGGAGTATTTTCCATCCATCATTTCTTTTATTCTTTGCAGTTTCATAAGGGCTATTTTCCTCTTGTAGGTCAATATGTGCCTCACCATCTCAAGGAACCATCCTTCCCCTAGACTGTATTTTGTGATTCTCTCTCTTCTTGTCTGTCTTCCCTAATGATCTGGAAACTTCGTGACGGCAAGTATCCTGCCTGACATATTATTAGAAGATTGACAAGAGAACTACCTTACACTAGATGACAGACATACTCCATCATTTTATGGGTTGAATCTATTTTTAATGTAAATATGTAAAGGAAATATATGCATTTCCTAGTATAAAAGTAATAAAAGTAAATTTAAAAATTTCTTATTTGTTTTGCAATTTTGGATATTTGAATATAGAGTTTTATTAAAGGGACATAGAAACATAGGATTTATTGCTAAGTAATTGCCTCTAGTATTCAGCTACATCTTGCTATGTCTGGCTTTGAGTGACTTCCTTCCATTCTTGGGCTGGATAAAATACATATATGAGCATTTCTCAAAGCTTTATAGAAGCTGTATGTGTTTTGTTGTACAATAATAGAAAAAAGAGAGAGAAAAGAAAAGAAAACCACTAGAATAGATTTTTCAAAAATAGTTAAAAAAATATCTGCTGGGCAACTACTGTACACCTGGGTTAGCCTAGACACAGAGGATGTAATTATGAAGAAAACAGACCAAATCTCTGCTCTCCTGGAGCTTACCTTTTAGTGGGAAAAGACAGATAATAAAAATGATAAAGGAAGCCGGGCATGGTGGCACATGCCTGTAATCCCAGCACTTTGGGAGGCTGAGGCAGGAGGATCGCGAGTTCAAAGCCAGCCTCAGCAATGGCCAGGCACTTATCAACTTAGTGAGACCCTGTCTCTAATAAAATACAAAAAAAGGGCTGGGGATGTGGCCCAGTGGTCAAGTGCCCCTGAGTTCAATCCCTGGTACCAAAAAAAAAAAAAAAAAAAAAAAAAAAAAAAGATAAAGGAATTTTCAAAGAGTAATGGTCAGTTATCTCAGAACGTTATATCCTTTGCCTGCTGTTTTGAAAGCCTCCTCTGTCCCATGTCACATCCATGTACGTGGAGTTCTGTATGTGAAATGTCTATTCTGATTCTGTTGGCTCATCTCTACATTCTTGATTACTGAAGCTTTAGAGTGAAACTTTATATTTGATACAGCAGATATAAAGTTTATACTCTGTGCACAGAAAACATAACTTCTTTCAAAGTATCCATGGAATATTTGTAGAAAGAAATCATGCATTAAAAAAAAAAAAACACAACAAATAAAAACTAACAATGTTCCAAAACACAGAATTATATAAACTACACTCTTTTTCTTTTCTTTTCGCACTGGGGACTGAACTCAGGCATTTTAATACTGAGCTTCATCCCCAGCCCTTCAATTTTATTTTTTAGACAGGATCTTACTAAGTTGCTGAGGCTGGCCTTGAACTTTCGACCCTCCTGCCTCCCAAGTTGCTGGGATTACAGGTGTGCACCACAGTGCCAGGCTAAACTACGTTCTTTTACACTAAGTTACACGTATGAAAATTAATAACAAATATTTAAATGAAAAACAACCCCTTCCCAACTGGAGATTATGTGTCCTTAAATGCGTTTTAAATGTATTTAAAAAAAAAAAATAAACCTAGGCTTTAACTCAAGAATTAAGAAAAAAGACAGGAAAGGAACCATTGGTACGATGAAAGGAATTAACATAAAAGCAGAAATTAATTACCTAGAAAGCAGAGCAACAATGGAATTAAAAAAACCTACTTGTTTGTAAAACAATAGACAAAGGAAGGGAAGAGAGTACTTTACAGTGGAGAAAAGGATGCATCCTACCTCAGCAATGATAAGTGATGTCACCAGCAGGTCCCCAGGACATGATAGGATGATAATGGCACTTCACCCCTGTGACCTGCATCCTCCAAATCCAAAACCCAGCTCTAACCTTGAGAAAAATGCCAGACCAATGCCAATGAAGAGTATTTTAAGTAATCCCAGACTAGCATTCCTCCAACTGACTATGTTGTCAAAAACAAGGAAACCCCGAAAACTGTCACAGCTAAGAAGACCCTACAGAGACAGGATGACTAAATACAGTGATATCCTAGATGGGATCCTGGAATGGAGGAAAGGCATGAAGTTGTATAAAGTCAGGAAATCTGGATAAATAATGGGTCAACACTGGTTTCTTTCCTTTCCCTTCAGTTCTGTGGATGGAACGCAGGGCCCTTGTACATGCTCAACAATGGATATGAAGACTTTAAGAATATAAGAGAAAAATACACATGAGCATGAAATAGTAAATTTCATTAACTAGATGAAATGATTTCTGGGAACAATAGGATGTTCTGGAAAAAATATTAGAAAAAGGCTCGGGCATAAATGCAAAGTGTTGTGAAAGGAGGCTCCGGAATCAGATTTCTTTTCTTTCTTTTTTTTTTAGTTGAAGACGGAAACAATATCTTTATTCATTTATTTTTATGTGGTGCTGAGGATCAAACTCAGTGCCTCACAGGTGCGAGGCAAGTGCTCTACCTCTGAGCTACAACCCCAGCCCCCGGCTGTTTTTTAATGATTGCAGCTTCTATCTATTGAGTGCTACTAAGTAATGGACAGAGCTAGAATTTGAACCAGCATCTGTCTGGTTTCAAAGCCTGTGGACTTGGAGAGCACCATTTGCCTCCTGTACATGTAAGGATTCATCTTATCATACTTTAGAGAAGCAGATTTTTTTCCTAGTCTCTGTAGCCTATTCTAGCATATAGAAAGCTACTCAACTCAAGTTTAAGCCTCAGTGTCACAAAGCAAGGCCGTAGAGACAGGCTCCCCATTTATACCATCTGGTCATGGCCAGCTCAAGAGCTCCTCTGTACCTTGTTTCCCCATCTGCAACTAAATAACGCCACATCTAATCTATAAAGTCAATGTAAGGATTATGTGAGGAAACTCACGTATTTAGTGCAGCAGAACGTGGGACAAGCTTACAAAATCATCCCAACTGCCATTATTATTACTGATGATAAAACCTAATAAAGATAGAAGAAAAAGGAAAAAAAAAAAAAACCACCTTACATATTTTATAATTCTGAATAATTTTCCAACTAATTTAACTAAGAATATTTGAAAAGAATAATCTATCACAACCATTAGATAATAATTTGTTTATATCCTATCTATGGATCAAAAAAAGAAAGATCTTAAAATCATTAAATTTTAAGATAGCAGTGAAATTATTATAATCATTTTCATGAGAAAAGTCTTTCTGTTACATACAAAGAGAAGAGTAATTCCTTAACATAGTGAAGAATATCTTACAATGACAGCCTGTGTTATTATGATTGGAAAATTATCAATAGAAACATTTTTATTAACATGGGAAACAAAACAAGGATTTCTGCTATCTTCCCTGTTGTTTATATTATTTTATAAGTATTGCTTATACCAGGAAACAGAAATAGGATGTGTGATTACTGGAAAAGAGGGAACAAAGTCGTCATTATTTGTAAATGATATGATCATATGCTTAGAAACACCCTAGAAAATCAGCCAAAAAAATAATTAAAAGAGCATTCAGAAAGATGGGTGAAAACAAGCTTAAATGGACTTCAAACATACCAGCACCAGTCAGAAAATATAATGAGGAAAAATCTCCTCTACAATAGTAACAGAAACATAAAACACCTAGAAACACAAGCTTAATAAGAAATGTGTCAGACCTTTGTGAGTGATACCACAGAACTCTCCCAAGAAACATAAAACGAGGCTTAAATAAATGGAAAGACATACAGTGTGACCGTGTGGATGATTACAAAGATCTCAATTTTACCCACATTAATTTTTAGGTTGAATGCATTCTAGTACACTCTCAATGGGATTTTTTTTTTCCTTTGAGAGTTTTGCTAGAAGAATAAATAATGAGAATAGCAAAAGATAACTTGAAAAGAGAAGCTAATGAGACAGGTCAATCTGAGAACAGATGGTAGATACACTGCAAATCTACAGCAAAGAATGGTTTTGGGACATGTATGGATCGATAAAAGAGAATAGCTCTGAAAAAGCAAGCATCCTATTATATATAATAGCTTGAAACAGTATAAAGGTGACATCACAAGACAGAGGATGAGATGGGTTACTCAGTACATGAAATATGGAGAATCACATGCTAGATCCCCACCTGAGCTTGTACACTACACACGACACTCAATTCCAGAGGCATCTAAGGATCACAAGGTGTGTAGCAAAGGAAGCAAACTGATATGAGGAGAAAATCAGGGTGACTAAGGAGAAGGGCCCTTTGATCAAGGAAAAGACTAATAGGTTTGACAACATAGAGTTCCAAAGTCTATATCAAAGGTGCCATTTCTTTTTTTTTTTTTTTTTCTTTTCTTTTAATTCTAATTTGTTATGTATGACAGCAGAATGCATTACAATTCATATTACACATATAGAGCACAGTTTTTCATATCTCTGGTTGTACACAAAGTAGAGTCACATCATTCATGTCTTCATGATGTTCATCTCATTCCACCATCTTTTTTTTTTTTTTTTTTGTACTGGGGATTGAACTCAGGGGCACTCGACCACTGGGCCACATCTCCAGCCCTTTTTTTGTATTTTATTAGAGACAGGATCTCACTGAGTTTCTAAGTGCCTCGCCATTGCTGAGGCTGGTTTTGAACTCGGGATCCTCCTGCCTCAGCCTCCCAAGTGCTGGGATTACAGGTGTGTGCCACTGCGCCTGGCTTTCCACCATTTTCTAATACTAAAAAGAATATATCACCGAAAAAAAGGAAAAGTGTTTGCCATGGATGACAAAGAATAACTTTTGCTTTCAAGGGTTTTTATAAATCTATAAGAAAAAGGGGGCTGGGGATGTGGCTCAGTGGTAGAGCGCTCGCCTAGCATGTGCGCGGCCCGGGTTCGATCCTCAGCACCACGTAAAAATAAACGCATTGTGTACAACTAAAAGCAAATAAATAATTTCTTTTTAAAAATAGAAAAAGACTGAAATTTCATAGAAACAAATGGGTAATTATAAAAGAATTACAAATGGTCAATAAAAACAGGGAACAATTCAATTTCCTCAAAAAAAGTATAGACATCACATTTAATGGTTAACTGAAGATTAGAGAGGGTCAGTGGCTGCTATTGTGAAGTGTGTAATGTGGGGGAAGTGTCTGTCCCCTGCTACTGTCTTCCTGGGGTAGAGTGGGTGGGGCATTTGGCAGAATTGTTTTAGGAGCCTGAAACCTCAGGGCAACTTCCAGAATTCTGTCACTAGGAATGGAGATGTGGACAATGCATTCCACATAAGAATGTTCTTTACCTTTCATTTATAATACCAAAACCTGGAAAACAAAAAATGATAGCTGGCATTAGAATAGTTTAGATCTTGGTACATGGGTGATTCTGAAGTATTCTGATTCTGAGGAAGTTTAATGGTATGATAGATATTCACAATGTAATTTTTAAGTAAAAGTGTAGAATTTAAAACTGCATCCTGGAGAAATTATTTCTGGTATTGCACTTGAGTTAGTTAGCTTTTCTTCACTGTGACCAGAGTACCTGACATGAACAACTTAAAGGAGGGTCTGCACCATTTTGGTGGTGTGTGTGGTGGTGTTAAAGTCGTTGTTAGAGCCAGAGAGAAAAGTTATCAGAATAAAAAGACTGTTTGTTTCCAGTTCGCCTCTGAACTTCTTCCCGTGGCTTCGTTGCTCCAAGCGGCCATCGCTTCAGGCAGCAACAGGAGGAAAGTTTTATTTGGGCTCATAGTGTCAGAGGTTTCAGTCCAGGGTCCACTGGCTCCATTGCTTTGGGCCTGAGGCGAGGCAGAACATCATGGCGGAAGGGTATGGTGGAAGAATGCTGATCAGCTCATGAGAGCCGGGAAACGTAAAGAGAGGAAGGGGCCAGGGACAAGATATAGTCCCCAAGAGCTTGCCCCAAAGGACCTGCTCCCTCCAACTAGTTTTCTACTTCTTACAGTTTCCCCCACCTTCCACTCATGTCTTCAAGTTGTCCATTTGTCAGTGGATTAATCCAATTATGAGGTCGGAGCTCTCATGATCCAATCACTTCCTAAAAGCCCCTCATATGAACATTCTTGTATTGGGGACCAAGCCATTAACATGAGACTTTGGGGGACACTCCAGATCCAAACCATAATAGGTTAAAGTATTTTAGCTGGAACTCTTACATACATTTTCAATACCTTCATGTTTTATAAATAAGATGCATTGCTTCTATCATCTAAAAATAGTGTGTGTGGCTCTCTGTGTATTCAGATGCACTATGTGTGATTGATCAGTTACTCTTCAAGAGGTCACTCAAACTTGGAAAATTAGAGGGGATTTCACTGATGTTTCAGGATGTGTTAGGTTTTGAGATAGGTACCATTTCTTTTTTTTTTTTTCCAAACTTATTCTGCTTTTTCCAAGAAACACTGTCATAAATGCAGCCCATTTTGCTTATTACCCCCATCTTTATTTTCTGCAAGATAAAGGAAGATATTTAAGTTTGGCTTTTATTTTTACAAGTTTATGAAAAGATTTTTCAGATTTTGCTTTGCTAAAAATGAAAAGATGTTAGCACAGAATAACTTTTTGTTGCCTAGGTAGCAGAAATGCTAACAACTCTATCAAATATAAGATTTCTAAATAAACCTATGCCTAAATTAAAGTGTTATTTCCAAATGGGTAAAAAGTTAAGAGGATGTGAAGAAAGCTGAAGAGGAAAATCAGGTAATGGGTTGGCATGATGAGGAAGTGCTGGGTGGATTTTCGTCCACATTACACAGCAAACGGACTTCTGGTCCTCACTGCGGCATCTGGAAAACGTGTGGCTACTTTTTAATTCTCAAAACTTTCTACAATATATATAAAGATTCACAAACATACAGAGATTAAAAAAATAATCAGTAATTGCACTAGCTATATAAGCCAAGTAACTTCCAATTTCTATTCTCTCTCTTCCTTTCTGTCTCTCTCCCTCTCCCCCCACACACCCTTCACATGTTATTTTTAAAGATATTTACTCATAACTTTAAATAAGATTTTTGTATCTCAGGGAGACAACTTGGATGCTAGCATTCCATGATGAATTCTCCTCCCATCTCTCCTCTGGGTATCTCCTCCTCAATGGCGGCTCTCCTCATGGACAGTGAAAGTGAAGTCTGGTCCGAAAAGCCCTACATATGCAGACGGAGCATTTATTGTCCCTTAAATAGGAACAACCAAAACAATTTAAACAAATATTTATTAAATACCTACTAGGTGTCGGAGCACTGGGCATGTAACAGTGGAAAAAAAAAAAAAATCACAATACCTGCCCATTGGAGCTTATATTCTAGTGATGGAAGAAAAAAGAAAAAAATAAGAGAATTTCTGTCTTCAATTCAGTATTTAAAAAGTTAACATTTTCTATGCATAAAAATGAGGCAGGGAAGGAAGAAAGATTCAGGGCAGGGGCAAGGTGCAACTTCAATTTGATGGTCAGGAAAGGCCTCGCTCAGATGGTGACATTTGTACAGACACTAGGGAACCGCAGAATTCCTATTCAGAGAGCCACTAGATGCCAAGAAAAGGCTGCAGATGGTTATATACAACTAGGCAACGTTTTGTGAACCTCTGGGTCTGAGATTCTAGAATTTCCAGCAGTGGGAGTATTAGAGAAAGTTCACACCAAATGGAGGAGATCCAGATTGGAGTCATTTTTTTTTTTTTTCTCAACAGTAACAGCGAATGCTAAAAGAGAATGGGTCAAATGTCTTTGAATTATGAGAGAAAATGTCTTCAGTCTAAAATATAAGCTGGGCGCGGTGGCGCACGCCTGTAATCCCAGTACTTGGGAGGCTGAGACAGGAGGATCACCAGTTCAAAGCCAGCCTAAGCAATAGCGAGGCACTTAGCAACTCAGTGAGACCCTGTCTCTAATAAAATACAAAAAAAGGGCTGGGGATGTGGCCCAGTGGTCGAGTGCCCCTGAGTTCAATCCCCAGTACCAAAAAAAAAAAAATAAATAAATAAATAAATAAAAATAATAAATAAATAAATAAATAAAATATAGTGCTCAGTCAAATGATCAATCCAATATTCAGATATCCCAGTACACTGAGAAACTACCTCCTGTGAATCCTTCTTAGGAAGTTACTTAAGGATGTGCTTCTCACCAGATTGAAGGTATAAACTGAGAAAGAGCGCTGGTGGAAAAATAAGCTTGGGCATAACCAATAGAGGAAATAAAAATAACCACTACATAGGAAGGAGCAGGGATAAGAGGTGAGCCCTAGCCCTGCTTCAGCAGGAAGCCAACAAACATCTAATGCCTAGGGTTGGTCAGTCAAGAAACAATGGTATAAGCTGAGAGACAAGAGATGGTAATGACTTCCACCCCCAGTGTTCATGATGTTGTCAGTGGAAACTTAAAGCAATATGTAACCATCCCACTGGTTGTCAGTGGTGAGGACATGAGAAGGAGCAGGTATGAGAGGTATAAAGTGGAAATCTTGGAAATCATATCAGGGTTAGATGGTTCGAAGCCAAGCAGAACTGAGAGAATTTCCTAAACTAAAAGGGAGTGTACTTGGGCTGGGATTGTGGCTCAGCGGCAGAGCGCTCGCCTCGCACATGCACAGCTGGGGTTCGATTCTCAGCACCACGTAAACATAAATGCATTGCATTGTGTACAACTAAAGTAAATAAATAAATATTTTTTTTTAAAAAAAAGGGAGTGTACTTGCAAAAATCTTTTAGAGGGTGGGGCTGAGGTTAGAATAGAATACTTCAGGTCATTTTCCCTGCTGGCTGACCATGCTGATGTGCAGTGTAGGAAAGATTAAACATACTCATACTTTTTTCTTTTTTTTTTGTTTTGCCTGTAGCGTAAATTGATGCAATACCATGAAAGCTAATTTGTAAACATCTCATTAATTTATGTAAGATTTTTATATGCCTACTATATATCAAATGCTATTGAATTGATTGAACTATAACGATAAATTAAATTCTCTCCCAGTAAAGATAACAGTCATCTTCTTAGAGATTCACAGACAGAAACCAGCAAAGGGAGAGAGGCTGGTGATGATTCCACTCCATAAAATGTTTTAGGCACCGTGACAGAAATTGTGCTGGGTCCACAAAGGACTCCCAGAGGGAGTGGTTCGTTCTGTCTGTGGGAAGATAAGCTCACGAGCTGCCTGAGAGATGCAGTGAGAATTGTGCTGTTTTGAAAAAGAGTTTCCCTGCGTATCTTTGAAAAATACAATGACTCCCTAGGGAATCTAGTCTAGGGAAGTGATCCTAAATAAAGAAAAATAATTAAGCATTATATTTTTATGTATATTTATTTATTTAAAAAACAATTTTTGTGTGTGTGTGAATCAGCTTTGGAAATATCCTATAGGGGTCGTACCCCCAATTAATCACCAATATTCTTTAAGGATTATGGTGAGAATTAGCAAAAAACATACATACAGGCCTTAGTATATAATAAACATTTGTTTAGGGGACAGTGATATTGATGCTGCTGCTGCTGCTGCTGATGATGACGATGATGAAAACTTGAGCACAATTCTTTGCCCTGGCACAGAAAGATGTAGAGTGAAACCAGCTCTCCACACATGACCTTCCAAGAGAACCACAGAGGTGGAGGGCTGCAACCAGCACATGCCTCGGAGCTAAGTTCAGCTTTCTTGTCTTGTTATGGAGGAAACAGACACAGAAGGTCAAAACATGTTTCTACTATTCTCCAGCAAAGTCTGCAGGAAACCTTGGAACATCACCCTTGCAACCCTGAGGAGAGAATAGTGCGTCTTCAGGCAAAGGATGCTGGTGAATTTGAGAGCGTGTCTTGTTTTTCTAAGTTCTTTAAATCATGTTGTCAGCAAAGCCTGCCTTACAAATTGCAGACCCAGCATACCTCAGGAGTCTTTTCTTTACCCGAAATCATTTATTAGCCTAATCAGTCATAGCACTGATTGTTCTCAGAGCTAAAAATCAGAATAATCAAAACTTAAGGGTTGGGGTGCAAACGCCGTCTAGACCAACGTGATGTTTTCCATCCTTTTAGCATTTCGTAATGCTGTTCGGCATTTCCTACTGGTTCCACGTGTCCCACGACTGGTGAGAGGGTTAAAGTGTCAGCGTAGTCAGGAGGGGAAACACTGCAAGTCCTGGGGTCACTTTTTCCTTTGCCACACATCTGACAAGTATGGAGGAAATTAACGTTGTCAGCATTGACTCAGAACCACGCTCAGGGTCTATGCACCTCTCTGGCACACTATGATCTGGGTCCCAGTCCTGTAGTCGAAGGGCAGGAAGCCGTCAATCAAGGCTGTCACGCACATCCTCCACCCCCCCCCGCCCTGTTCAAGAGGAATCCCGCCTCTTCTATCAAAGTCTCCTTCCTCCAGTGTGTTAAAAAATAATGACCTTTCATTCTTTGGACTTTGATTGCCTTAATTCTAAATATGGGATGTTAATATCTTTATTAATGGTTTGTTGAGATAATTTAAGTAATCTAAACAGCAGAGGCTGCTGGCTGTCTACGTGTTAAACAGTGCTTAGCCTCATGGCTCTCCTTCTCTGACGCCCTTCCTTCTCCTTTGTTCTCCCCGTTCTTTTCCTGCCTTCTGTCTGCTCTCTTTCCTCTCACGTCCATACTACCGTCCCCCCACACCACTGTTCCCCCACATCGATCCTACTCCCAGCATCCTACAATGATCATAGGTCACATAACCACTGTCCCTACTCTTTGTGGGATGTGTCTTCCATTTCGTGAACTAGAGGAGAAGCATCAGTTAGAGGTTTGGATGGAGATGGCTCATCTCTAAGGTTCTGAAAGTCATTTTTTTCTTTTTTTTTGGTACTGGGGATTGAACTCAGGGGCACTCAACCACTGGGCCACATCCCCAGCCCTTTTTTGTATTTTATTAGAGACAGGGTCTCACTGAGTTGCTAAGTGCCTCACCATTGCTTAGGCTGGCTTTGAACTCACGATCCTCCTGCCTCCCAAGTGCTGGGATTACAGGCCTGCGCCACGGCGCCTGGCTTTCTGAAAGTCTTTTTTGACCATCATTGCACAGGGTACAAGTGTTTCTAGGGGTAGTCTGTTTATAATTTTTTTTTTCCTTTGGGACTTGGTCTTTCGATTTTTCCTGATCCTTGTTCTTTTTCAAATATTTTTTTAGTTGTAGATGGTTACAATACCTTTATTTTATTTTATATTTATTTTTATGTGATGCTGAGAATTGAACCCAATGCCTCAAAAGCGGGAGGCAAGCACCCTGCTACTGAGCCACAATCCCAGTCCCTTATTCCCTTTTCTTTTTTTTTTTTTTAAATATTTATTTGTTTGCGTTAGTTGTAACACAATGCGTTTATTTTTACATGGTGCTGAGGATCGAACCCAGGCCGCGCACATGCTAGGCGAGCGCTCTACCACTGAGCCACAACCCCAGCCCTCATTCCCTTTTTTTTTTTTTTTTAATATTTATTTATTTGCTTTAGTCGTACACAATGCATTTATTTTTACATGGTGCTGAGGATCGAACCCTGGCCGCGCACGTGCTAGGCGAGCGCTCTACTGCTGAGCCACAATCCCAGCCCCCCTCATTCCCTTTTCTTAAGAGAGAGATAGAAAGCTGCTTGGCTTGGGGGAACACACATTTCCAATGTGACCTTTCATACTGTTCCAAAGGCAAGAAACTCAGGTTGATTGATGTTTCTTCATTTTCTAAAGAGAAGGATGAACACTCCATGTTCTCTTTTTACCTACAGCAGATTTGATGTTAAAACAATTCTTCAAAGAGATATATATCTTAAGAAAAAGCCAGGAAGTTTATATAAGTGGGTTGTATTTGTCACTAGGCTTTCCATTATTCTGAATTCTTATGGAACTACCAAATAATATGCTATGGTATTTAGTGTTTCAGTATTTTTTTTTTCCTCCTAGGATTTGGAGACCTAAAGATAAAAACACAATGAACAAAAAAGAAGGAGAATGTCTCAAGGATTTTTTCAAGTAGGAAAATTATTTATTTAAGCTAAAGGTAGGCTTCTTTGCATCAGCCCCCATTTCAGGGAAAGAATATGATTTAAGTCCCTCATAACAGCAAAAGAAATGCCAGGAGCTTGGGGACTCAAAGAGGAGCAAGAGAGAGACTAGAAGAGGGAGCAGAAGAGGGAGAAAGCAGAAAGGTGAATGAAGATGGATCTTCTTCTGGGCACAAAAATCCTGAACCATGAACGTTTATGCTTTGCTTAGGGGAGATGTCTAAATTCAGGGAATACTACTCACCTCCTCCCCATGGTAGGTAATTACCTCACTCAACGTAAAGGCTTTAGGGTTGGGGTTTTGTTTAGGCCCCTGCTATTTTCATGACACACCTAATATGGAAGAAGGAACAGATGCTAAGCGACCATGTTGGGAGGGGGAAAGCCAGGGAGGCTGAGGGTAGCAGAGCTGTGTTGACTCAGCACTCAGCTGTCCTGGGGCCTCTGATTCTCCACCTTTCATACACCCTCCCCCACCGCCCCACCAATGAGCCCTCAAGGTGCTTTCTGAAGGAAAATGGCCTCAGTGACATTTTCATCCAAGCACTGATACAATCAAAATTACCTGTTATTCATATAATCAAAATAAACACGATGCGATACAGATGAACAGTGGAATATTATTCAGCCTTGAAAGGACGGGGAACTCTGTCACAGGTCTACAGCGTGGATGAACCTGGGGACATCAGGCTGAGTAAAATAAACCATCACAGCGAGGCTGCATGATCACATTCACACGAGACACGCAGAGTGGTCAGATTCATGGAGAACAGAGAGTAGAGAGCTGGTGGCCCAGGGCTGGGGCACTGGTGGGGGGGGGATGTGGGCTCAGGGGACAGAGAGGGGGAAGGTTGTACAATAGTGTGAACACTCAAAGCCACTCCACGGTACATTTAAAAATGGTTAAGACGATCGAATTTATTTTATGTATATTTTACCATAATTCATAATAATAATAAATAATAACAATACATTACCTGCCACAGGTAACTTATTATTACCTGCAATGAAAAACAACAACGAAGACAGTTTTCTTACAGAAAATAAGCTGCCTCTAGACAAACTATACTACAGGTAAGTAGAGGAAAGAGTACTGTGGAAGACTCTTGCTATCTCCTATATTTGGTTAATATTCTTTCATTCAGCAAAAACTCTGTAGGGCAAGTATCCGCAGGAAACTGAGGTTCAGAGGTTACTCGCTTGCCTATTCTTAAACTGTGGGGGTGACTACATGAGGAATTTGATGAGGCAGCCTGTGACCAAGCCCACGCTCTCCTCCACCCTGCACTCTCTCCGAAGGCTAGTTTTTCACTCACTTGGAAATACTGAGGATTAAGACTCCACAGGACTTAAGAAAATGTAAGCATGGCTCCTTTGTGAAAGAGAAAGCAGGGAGGAGTGATTCCTAACCAAATGAGAAAACTAGATCTTTTAAGGTAGAATAAGAAACTTCCCCTTAACTCCTGGAGATCATTTTGAGTTTCCTATCTACTTTGATTTCCAAATGTGAAAGCTTAAAAGCATATATTGTGCTGCTTATACCTATGCTTCCGAAGCTAGCAAAAAATGAGGCCAAAGCTAGCCTTTTCTAAAAGTTAATAATGGCAGGTTCACTATTAGCTTTAATAAAAGAGAGCATAGCTTAAGATTGGATTGAAAACTTAGGGATAAGGGTTTCATCTTATCCTTCACCTTAACAATACCAATTACTTTCTGATTCTCTTAATGAAATGAGCAAATTGTCCTTGATAGAAAGACTACGGGAACCATGTGGTCTGATCTGTCATTAGCTGCTTTATAGTCACCTTGAACTTCCCTTTTATCCTCTCTGAACCTCAGTTTCCTAGGATATAAAATGGGAATAATAAAGCCCAAAATACAAATTTGTTGAAGGATTTAATTACATTTAATAAGGTAGCATATGATAGCCCTGTTCTTGTCTCACACTTGAGACTGATTAAAAAATCTCCCCCTCTACATCCTTTAGGATCATGGTGGGCATAAGCTACTCAAATTTATAAGAGAAATACTTTATAGCACACGTATTTTATTTACTAGTATCTACATGGGTAGCCAGGGAAATAGTTCATTTGACTTGAGCCAGTGAGTAACTGGGTGGATTCAGAATACATTTGTGAAAAGTGAGATTAATAATTAAAATACAAAGCCACCGCTTCTTTTAAAGCAACAATTATTGGCTTCAGTGGAGTGAGAACTCTCTGAGCGACTGAGCTTTATAGTCTCTTATCAAGCTTTCTTTTCAGGAAATGGGGGTGGTTTAGATAACTAGTTTTGAATTCCTGATCGATCAGAACCGTCACCTACGTTATACCTGGTAGGAGTGAGCTGGAGAGTAGACAAGTTTATGCTTTTCTGCTTATGAAAATGTTCTATATCTCTATCTCCAGTTTGCAGTGCTCCTTGAGGCAGAGTCATGAGGCCCCCGGGGCTATCAGGCCGTCTTTGGATTGCTAATTACCCATCCTGCTTCAGTGAGTGGCAATAATAGCTGGGTAGGAAAATCATAGCAAACCTGCAGAAATATCAAAAAACAACAACAACAGATATTTAGTTCCCAGATGCATAACTGTTTGCAGGCTTTACAGTCATGGAAATCATTAGCTATTTACTGGTAATATGTTTTGCTTCATTGCCCTCCTATAAGAAAGTGAGAGGCAAAGTTAGCTTGTCAGTAGTTTTAGGAGAAAGGAAGCAATTGCTTCTTAGCTTCTTGTCAAAATGAAGTTTAAGAGAGAGGAAGTGGTGTTGTGTTGTGTTTATCAACATAAAAATTTAGACACTCTGGACCTCTAGATTAGAAAAGCTGTTAATTCTTAAAGACAAAATGGCAGAATTTGTTTTCGATCCTTCGTCAACGAGCATTTGGCATTAGTTCAAATGATAAGGGATGAAGACTGAAGACTGAGGTGTCAAATAAGCTTCTCTATGGGTTATAGTAAAATTATGATGTGTTTATTTATTGAGAGCAACACTTAAGTTCAACTGGAAATTTGGTATCATATTACAGACTTTATTTTTCTTTTATCCTAGTGAGTTAACTTTCATACTTCCTAAGAGTCAGAGGGAGGGATGAAAGCAAGCAAGAAATGTAAGAAATCAAAACTGGGCATTTTCCCCAGATATCTAACTTTTTTTTTGGGGGGGGGGGCGGTGGTTCTAGGGCTTTAACCCAGGCGCACTTTACCACTGAGTCACGTCCCCAGCCCTTTTTTATATTTTATTTTGAGACAAGGTCTTCCTAAGTTGCTGAGGCTGGCTTTGAACTTGTGATCCTCCTGCCTCAGCCTCCCAAGCCACCACACTTGGCCAGATATCTAATTTTCACATGTCAAAATGGTAAAATCAGACTCCTCTCTTTCCCTTCATTCCCTGCCTGTTCCAGGCCCAGAGGTTGGTGGTGAAACAGTTCAGGACCTGAGCTGAATGTGACCCATTAATGTGTTCATCTAATCATTTGAATCTGCCATCAAAATTCCAGTGATGATTTGCATGTGACAAAAAGCCACTAAAAAGGAAATGATATTTCACCTTCCCTGTCATATCTTTTCCTTTTGTTTAATGGCCCCTTGACTGTTCCATTCTAAGACCCAAGGGCCATACCTTAACCCCACCTCTCTGGAGGTTCTCATTCCCTTTTCTAGCTTATTTTACACCTAAACAGATGTCTGTGGTTCTCTTTCTACACTTCTGAAAGAATTGTGTTTTCCAGTAGCTGCCAAATGATGAAACTTAATGTCACCAGTTTTTTTTTTTTTTAAAGTTAACTGCTCATTCCTTATCATAGTTTGATATTGTTATTCAACTACTGCAAATAAATGCTAATTAACAAAATGTTAACTGACTTCCAAAGTGTCTGCAGATGACTTTTACTTTTTGAAAAACAGTTTCATCTTTCTCAGCAACAGATGAAGAATGGCCATGTCGGACAATGTGGCAATTCATTATGGCTCCAACATATGCATTTTAAATTAGGCTCGATGCAATGTCTCCTGAATGATATATTTTAATTGACTTAATAATGCCTAATGGGGTTATGATATATGGGCCTCACTGGATGGATTCTAAATATAGTTAAAAGATACTTTTTAAAGGAATCACAAAAGAAAGGGAAGGATTGCAACTGGTATGTGGATAGATTTATAGACTTGTCTCATATTTTTCTCATTTTGAGATATTTTTGTAAAAAAAGTATGCGTTTGAAATGGAACCAAAGCAAAAAAAAAAATTTTTTTGGACCCAAATAACTGTTGGTAGAATAGATAAGAAAACTTCAGGAAGAACCTCACTAAGTTAGAAGAGCTTAGCAGTTAGCAGAGAATAACCTGAAGCTTGAAAACACAGATTAAGAAGTAGGTCTTTCCAAACGTTGGACAAGAGACTGATTGAGATAGGAGAGAAGAGACAAAAGATAGGCAGCAAGGAGACAAAATGAAGAACACAGAAATATCACTTTATTGTGAATGCCTCATGCTAAAGTACCACATCCCTCTCCTCCCTGAGCCAGTTCTGTTTCCCATACCCGTCCCTTTCAAATTTATGGGAGATCTGTAAACCTCAGAGTTGCTGCAAATTCACTCAGTTATAAAACCAACCTTGCACACATGTAATAAATAGACTAAGCAAAGAGAGATACCATATTTTAAGAAACCTGTCACCTAGGGTTTCCAATATTATCTACTGATCCAATAATGGAGAGTACATTAGCCCAAGGACCCAGAGAATTCCCAGACCGCAAACTTTGTCATCATCAGACTGATGTCCCCACATACATCCACGGCCACCCCTCACCCTGTTTCCCCAGAGAACCCCCAAAGTGACTCTTATTCTTTTTTTTTTTTTTTTTTTTTTTTTTTGTGGTTACCACTCAGGGGCACTCGACCCTGGGTCACATCCCCACCCTTTTTTGTATTTTATTTAGAGACAGGGTCTTGCTAAGTGCCTCGCCATTGCTGAGGCTGGCTTTGAACTCGCGATCCTCCTGCCTCAGCCTCCCAAAGTGCTGGGATTACCCCAAAGTGTGACTCTTATTCTTGAGATGACCTGCGTTCTCCTTGAATGTGTATCCCTTGCTTTCCTAAATAAAATTTGCTGCCTCTGACATATCTTTTAATTAAAATCTGTGACATTTTTCAAGAACTTCAGTCATTCAAAGTCCCTCTCTCTGGGAATCCTTTAGACTTCCTCCAGTGACATTATAACTCAGGAAATGTGACAGTCATTCTCTTATTTGATGGTCTGGGTATAATCAGAAGTGTAAGTGGGATAAGCCCAGCCCTAAAGTACTGAAGTCATCTAACATTTAAGCAGCATGGAAAAAGATTCTCATGTATAATAATGGACCAAGAACTACATTTCCTAGTACCTGACAAAAGAAATAAGATGGAAGAAAAGATAGAAATTATATGCTTAGATTACATGAAACATATTCTACTTCTGATTTTGATGGAGTATCTTGCAGTAGACCAAGTATCCTGTTGAAATGTCCACAAAATACAAATTGTGTGTGTGTGTGTGTGTGCGCGCGCGCGCGCGTGTGTTTAGTTGTAGTCGGACACAATACCTTTATTTATTTATTTATATTTTATGTGGTACTAAGGATCACTGCTGAGCCATAACCCCAGCCCCACAAAATAAAATATACTTTTTTTAACAAAATAAATATTTTTATAAGGCATCCTCAAGCCAGGGATCGAGGAGTCAAGATCCCACAGAGGAAAGAAACTCACTGAGGTGAGGCCACTCTTCTCTGTGCCGTAATTAGGGAAGTGGCTGATTTGGGGCATGGAAGAAGAGGTTGAAAATTGGAAGGAAAGGTTGAGAATTCAAAGTTGAGGTTGAGAATTAGAAGAGGCAGAGAAGCCAGCAGTGCTTTCAGTAATCTCACACCACCAGGCCAGCAGAAAGGTGGAGTTCAGGCTGACACAGGAGGCAGGACCTGGGATGCTGAGATCTCTGAGGGAAGAGAGGTAGTGGAGGAAACTCTGGTTGCCACTAGACATTTGTTGAATTTGCAAGGTACACAGGCAAGGAACTACAAAGCTAAAGTGGAAAGGAGGTATAAAACACAGAAAGGCTTGGGTAGTGTTGTGGTAGGAAAGAGATGAAAATAGAGCCCAGGACCTGTCAAGGAAGAGGAGCTCCAGTAAGAACCTTCAACTCTCAGTTGGTACCAAAGGTACCCAAAGCCTTCCAAAGATTGCAACTCGCCTGAGTCAGCTCAGTCCCTGGTTATGTCAGTGTGATTTCCTGAACTGTAGCTGTCTATACGGGAAGGCTAGATCTTCTCTGAAGAAAGATAGATTAATCCCAAACATATCCAGTTTTTCATAAACCATGTTATTCATTTGATACAAAATTAGTAGACAAAACAAGGACCAGAATTAAAAACAAAAACAGACAATACGAATACATTCAACTTTAACCCAGATATGAGAATTGGGAGATAAGGATTTTCAAAAAGCAGATTAATATGTTCAAGGGAAAAAAAGTGCTGAGAGAGAATTTCACCAGTGAACTGAAGTCTATAAGAACATCAAATGGAGCTTCTGGAATTGAAGATACAACAAGTGAAATAGGATCTTAATAGATGGTCTTCTTGTGAATTGGACATAAAAAAAGGAGGATTTGTGAACTTAAAGATGTGTCAGCTAACATATTCAGATTGAAGTACAGGCAGCAAAAGAAGGAAAAAGGCAGAAATAGCCTAAGTCCTATCAGAACACAGAGGAAAAGTCCACACACCTGTAAGTGAAGTCACAGAAGGGGAGGAGAGAGATAAGAGTGCAGAAGTTTGAACAGAGAATGGCTGAGATTATCACGGAAGTGCTACAAACTCCAAGTGGGATAAATACAAAGGAAATTACCATTCAGCTTATAACTGAACTTTCTGCACACCAAAGTCTTAAATGTACCCAGAGAAAAAAGACACATTGCCTTTAAAGGAACATCAATAAGACTGACAGCTCTTTTTTTCAAAAGAGAAATAAAAGCCAGAAGGTAATGCAATGATGCCTTTCCAGTGCCAAAAGAAAAAACAGAAACCAAAAATTGCCAACCTGAAATTGTTTATCCAGTGAAAAATCCTTCAGATGTGAAAGTGAATTATACATCTTTCTATACAAGCAAAAACAAACAAAGTCA
This sequence comes from Tamias sibiricus, assembly GCA_025594165.1. Classification (NCBI taxonomy): domain Eukaryota; kingdom Metazoa; phylum Chordata; class Mammalia; order Rodentia; family Sciuridae; genus Tamias; species Tamias sibiricus. Next base: position 18,242,961 of record CM046669.1, on the reverse strand, counting down.
CCACCACCACCACCACCAACAGAAAATTCACCAGGGAACTTGCACTAAAAGAAATGCTAAAGGGAATTCTTCAGCTAAAAGGAAGGTTATTTCAGAAATCCAAGAAAAAATGAAGAGCAATACAGAGAGTAAATGGTAAAGTCTAACGCATAATTATCATCTTATGTGGCTTAAAAAAAAAAAATATATATATATATATATATACATATATAAACTTCATGAAAACTCAGGAAACAAAATAAGGAGGGGAGGTGTTATTGGAATTAGAGTATTCTATAGTTTATTATAGAAGCAAATACAAATAAATAATCCTACTGAATTGGTCAAGCTGATCCTGCAGGTCTTTGTGAAGACTACTGGACAGAGCTTGGCCAAAGTGCAGTTAGTTACAAAGAGGTCAGAGCAAATGGAAACTAAGGGTAAGAACTTGAACTCCATCATGGCAGACCAGGAGAATTTTCCCAGAAGACCAAATTCCTAGACAGGGCAAAGGTATCACGTCCTGTTTGCCTGATGGGGAGTTTGTAAGTAGGAGGAAGAAAGTGGGTCCAAAACTAAATGGATTTAGCTCAGTTGGTCGAGTGCTTGCCTCCCATGCACAAGGCCATGGGTTCAATCACCAGCACCAAAAAAAAAAAAAAAAAAAAAAAAAAAAAACCACAAAAAAACACAAAAAAAAAAATGGAAAGTAACCAGTTTAACATGGAAAGGAAAAGAAGACAAGTTTTCCTTTCACTGTTAGCAGGATAACACATATTACCACAACATGGCTATGTATTGAAAGGTCAGTGGGGTTTTAGGTCCAAGGAAGTACACTTATCATTTATTGAGCACTTGTTTATTGAAAGATATTGTGTATATCTCCAAAAATGAGGCTTCTAATATCTAATTCTTTCTTTAGGTATATCTAATCTACTACTAAAAAATTTATTAACTTTTGAATTTTGATTGTTTCACTTTCCCCTTTTAGACAGAAGTTCTATAGGTTCTTTAAAGAAAAATATGCATTGTCTTTTTTAAATGGTCTTCTGCTACTAAACCTAATATTTCTTTTTTTAAGAATAGTAAGCACTCTTGCTCTATACCCTGTATCTGATCATTTTAGTTAGCTAAAGTATTTGCAAAATTGTTCTAGTTAACATCATGGTATTTCATTTGTTTGTGTACCTAACTTTTTTTGACTATATGATTGGTCCTTTGCTTGGAAAATCATTCGTAGGAGTCTTTAAGACCTAGGATTAAATGAATGCACCTTCTTTCAGAAAGGATTTATATTTGATTCTGAAAGATTCTGGAGGGACTACCACCTTAATGCCAAATTCAAGACTTGAGGGTCTTTGATATGCCAGGGGAAGTGAGATCCACCTGCTTATTTGCCAAGAGTTATTTCTTTGAGGCTCAAATTTATTGCAGGAATGAATTCCATTTTTCCCCCCACTTTTTTTTATTGGTACATGATAGTTGTATGTAATGATGATATTTGTTTTTACATATTTGCATGGGCACACAATATAACAATATAATTTGACCAACATCACTCCCTAGCACTTCCTCCCTCCATCCTTCCTCCCTCCCTCCCTCCTAACCTCTCACACTCTGGTCCCTTTTCTCTACTAATTTCCCTTTGATTTTTGTGAGATCTGCTCCCTCCCCCCTTGCCTCTCTAGCTTCAGAATATGAGAGAAAACACATGACCCTTGACCTTCTAAGCTTAACTTACTTCACTTATCATGATGGTCTCTACTTCCATCCATTTTCCTACAATGACATAATTTCATTTTTCTTTATGACTGAATAAAACTCCATTGTGCAAATATACCACATTTTCTTTATCCATCCATTCATTGATGGACACCTAGGCTGGGTCCACAGTGTAGCTATTGTGAATTCTGCTACTCTAAATGTAGGGATGTGTGTATCACTTTAATTTTTCAGGATAAATACCAAGGAGTGGTATAGCTGGGTCATAGGGTGGTTCCATGCCTAGTCTTTTGAGGAAACTCCATGCTGATTTCAGTACTGGTTGTACTTATTTACAATCCCACCAGCAGTGTAAAATTGTTCCTTTTTCTCTACATCCTTTCTAGCATTTATCATTATTTGTATTCTTGATGGCTGCCAATCTTACTAGTATGAGATGAAATCTCAGAGTAGCTTTGATTTGCATTCCCTAATTGCTAATGATGTTAAACATTTTTTTCATATATTTGTTGGCCATGTGTATTTCTTTTGAGAAGTGTCTGTTTAATTCATTTGCCCATTTATTAATGCGGTCATTGGTATTTTGTGTAAAGATTTTTAAGTTCTTTATATATTCTAGATCTTAATCCTCTTTCAGAAGAGTAGCTGGCAAAGATTTTCCTGCAGGGATAAATTTTTTTCTTTTTTTTTTTTTTTTTTTTTTTTTTTTTTTTTGGTACTAGAGAATTAAACCCAGAGATGCTTTACCATTGAGTCACATCTCCAGCCCTTTAAAATTTTTATTTTGTGTCAGGGTCTCATTAAGTTGTTTAGAACCTCACTTAGTTGCTGAGGCTGGACTCAAACTTGCTATCCTCTGGCTTCAACACTCCCCTCCCATCATCCCCCCCGCCCCCCCCCCCCCCGAGTCTCTGGGATTACAGGTGTTTACCACCACACCTGCTGGCAGGGATGAATTCTTTTTTTTTTTTTGGGTACCGGGGATTGAACTCAGGGGCACTCGACCACTGGGCCACATCCCCAGCCCTTTTTTGTATTTTATTTAGAGACAGGGTCTCACTGAGTTGCTAAGTGCCTCGCCATTGCTGAGGCTGGCTTTGAACTCGCGATCCTCCTGCCTCAGCCTCCCAAGTGCTGGGATTACAGGCGTGCGCTACTGCGCCCGGCTAAGGGATGAATTCTTAAGATGATTTTTAACTTATGTAGAGCCTGGACTTTGGTTATTGTCCTGATGACTCCATGAAGGCTTCTGTGCTTATTTAATATTACCCTTCACTTAGATCTGCTAATTTCTGTCCACCTTTTTAGCTCTTAGCTGCTTTTATACAGTTGCTTTTTGTATTATATTCAGCATTTCAGTGGAATAATTAGTCTGGATGACTAACTTGCTATTCCCAGAAACTAGAAGTCCAGGATAATATGCATTACATTACTATCTCATCGAATTGGAAGTTCAAGTGAATAATATACACTTTGTATGATTAAAAATAGCTGTAAATTGTCATTATGGTTATTGTTTAAAAAGTGGAAGAAAGAAACCCCATAATTGTGTACTGGCTACCAACCCACTTGGGGAGATTGGTCCCGCAGAATAGTGAGTGTCCGGAGTTCCCATTCAGTATTTAGCTAAAGAAGAAAATTTATTAGGGCTTTACTACAAATCAAAGGCCAATGAACTAAGCAGCCTGTTTTTATAAATAAAGCTTTATTGGAACACAGACACATTCCTTCCTTTCTGTTTTGTCTATGACTGCTTTTACATTTCAAGGACAAAGTTGAATAGCTACAGCAGAATTTGAATGGCCACAAAACCTATGATCTTTACTCTTTGGCCCTTTACAGAAAAAGGTTGCCATTCTCTGTTATAAGGTATCATTCCTCAGAGGTCTTGCCTGACCAGTTTAAGTTCTGGGAGCAAATAATTTTCTGCATTATTTTCATGCAGCTTTGAAAATTCTGGAAGCTTGAAACTTAGTATGATAAACTCTTTAGTCACTTGGAGAAACTGAAACAGGAAATAGCACTAAAATGCAAAACAAGAATACCTCCAAGTTGTAATACGGTAATTTAATCATTACTCTTAAACAGCTAACAGCCCAGAAAACCTTTTTCCTGCAAAGGCATTATTAGTTCACTTTATTTTTATTAAAGCACATCTTCCTCTTCATAAGTGAAACCAAATTCTTTACTTTTTCATGAACTTGTACTTGTTGGGGATAAATAGCCTGGAGAGGGCTTCCAGGCAATGGAAATTCACACACCCATCAAGGACAGACAAATCGGGGCACCCTCACGGTGGAGTGACTTCAGCAGATCTTCAGTTCCCTTCCTCGCTCTGAGCTGGCAGTTTCGTGGACTCGTAGGAGTTCACACCAAAAGAGCAGGATAATTTTCTGAGACCATTCCTGCTTCTCAGAAGTAATGACACCGATCATTGTGGAAAAACTGACGACAAAGAAACTGGAAAAGGAAGTTAGGTTTGAAGCCCAGGACTGTCGTGCTGCTCTTCGCACCAGCTGTAATGAGCAGATCCCCTGCTTCAGCCATCAGATGTCAATTATGCTACTGTTGCAGCGCCTCCCTGGCAAAGGGCTTTCGATAGGTAGATGGGGGCGATGCCATTTATATGCATCACAATCAAGGCTGCCTCTGTGTTCCTCTGCACAATTTGGCTTAACAGGGAATGCCACCAAGTCAAGAAGGTGACCTGGCTGAAATGTGTTTTTCCAAGATCAACCAGAGGTTATGAAAAATGCCCACTAGTCCCGTGGTGAACATGTTTGTGCTACCAGTTAAAAACAAGGGGCAGAGTATTTCCCTGACCCAGAGTCCTGTTGAACAGATGCCTCCCGAGATGTGAGAGTGTAAAATAGGCACCAGGTCTAGGAGTGAAGAATGAAGAAATAATGATATCATTTCTTCATGGAGAACCAGCTGCCTTCTGTGCACGCCACTTTGTTTATTAATCCATCAGAAAATTCCCTGGGGATCTTGAGTTGGCTCTTTGCCTGCTGATGATTCTGTGACTCTGGGAAAATTAACTATAATGGCTTGGAGACAGACCCTCCTCAATCACAGCCTGGTCCTGGGCTGCCAAAAGCCATCTGCACCTGGGTGACTGAGTAACAGCACCCCCATTTTATTCCTCTTTTCATGTGGAATCCACTGTCCCCTGTGTGTGTTGGGAGCCAGTGTGGCTCTATAGTCCCCTCTGTGATGTGGCTGTGGTAGGAAAGGAAGGGGGGGGGGGTATGTGGGAAAGGCTACGGGGCCCCCTTCTCTAAGATCACAGTACAAAAAGCCCCTCTATTCCTGGCCACCTGGACTCACCCGGCTCCTTATGTGAACATTGGAGGGTTGGCCAGGCAGTCAGCTGACCAAGGAGCTCAGAGAAGATCGGTCCTGTGCAGCGGCCAGCGTTCCAGTGCCCCCGAGGGAGAGGCGGAGGCTGCTGGTAATTTTCCGGGCACTCACTCAGCATGCACTGGGCTGCCCCTCACACAGGCACGATGGCACCGCGGCCAGGGAGCCAGATGGGCCCTGTTCCACGAAAAACCGAAAAGGGAGGAGAGTCTGGCATACCATAGCCCCTCGCCCTGGCTGCTGCCACTGGATTTACCTTTCATTAGTCCCCACAGGGAGGATGCATCCCCTCTGGGTCCTCTGGAAGCTATGGATTTGCTGATTTGCATCCTTCTCCTGCATTTTTTTTTTTTTTTTTTTTTATGTGGGCTGGGAAAACAGATGGCTCCATCCAAGTTGCTGAAAACCCAGCTGGTTATTGCTGCACTAGAATGACCTGAGTTTGGGGATCTGAGTTCTCCCTGCCAGAGCCTTGGGCAAGTTGGGAAACATGTTTGTCTTTGAATTAGAGCACGGGCGGATGAAGTCCCAATCGCTGCATCCCCACCGTGTCCTGTGGGCCGTGGGAGCACAGGAAAGGCAGCATTAAACACAGCACATTACACAGAGCACCCCTGCTCCCTCACTTCCTCTTTTTTTTTTTTTTTTTTTAATTAGGCAGGTTAAAAATTAATTAAAAGACAACAATAGGGCCGTTTTCCTTTCTCCTACTTTTTAAAAACCAAATGCATACTATTCCCCATTCTAGGTAACGCTGAAATGGACTTTCACAAATCATACCAAGTTGACCTTTATTGAGCACCTACTTTATTCCAGGAATTATCCCAAGTGCTGGAAATGTAAAAATGAGTCACACTTGGTGGTGTCTATGACAGGAGACGTCTGAGTCTAGCTGGAAGGGAAATGCGCAAACACAGAATGTGCTGAGATAGACGTAGGTACAGAGTGGACAGGAACTTAGGAGGGACGACTTCTTTTCCTTGGAAGCAGGAAGATCCAGTCCTAGAGTGGTGGTGCTTGAGAGAAAATAAGACTTCACCTATGGCATGAGGAGGGAGGGCAGGCCCAGCAGAGGAAAATACAGCCACGAAATGTGGAGGACTGTAGAGGACGCTCGCGGCCACACCTCAGTACGCAGAATCCCCCTCTTCCTTCCTGACCTCTATCCTGTTCTGGCGCCTGCCTCTGCTCACATGATCCTGGGGACATTGACTCTGTCCCCAGCTTAGGGGCAGATTCCAATGTGTCTAATATAATCATGGCAGTTATACTCCTGTGAAGGTTGGATTTAAAGGTATCCAAATTCTGGCCAATGTGGCATGAAGTCTCTCCAGGAGAATCTGGGCGAGTTTCATCAACACATGAAGAGCGGCTCCCCTTTCTTCTCACAGCTGTCATTCTGTCTACTCGACGCAACGGGGAAGTTCTCAGCTGGGAAGAAAGATGTTTGATTTGTGGGTTAGGTAGATGCAGCCAGAGCAGGAAGAGGCTGGAAATATCTGCTGAGGAGCCTTGGGTGCAGCAACCCTGCTTCCCAAGGAAGGCGAGTGGGGCTGTTTCTGAGGTCATGGTCGTGACGCAGTGACAACTAAAAATCTGGACCCAAGGTAACCCGGTGCTGGCATGTTAGAAAACACTGAGGCAGATGCCACTCTAGGGATGGGGTGCCTCCTTTTCAGCCAAGATTCTGCCAAAATGACACCCTCTATGGAAACTCTGAAACTGCACGTGGCCTTTTCAACCACAACCACGTACTTGAGTTGCAATCACTCCTCGCTGACATGACAGGCGTCAAGTGCTTAGTGCACATCACCCATGCACTGAGTGCTCTGTCCAAGTTAGCAATCTTTCCCGGATGCCACAGAGAGCAGAATAATCTACAAAAATAATCCCAGGGGAATTATTTCCCCCTTCCTTGCCAATCAGGAGGCTGGTTTGCCTAGTTGTATTCTTATGTCAATTCTAATGCTTCCCTTGTTCTTCTAAGTTTTTCCTTTGCACTCTTTTGCCCACTGGGCCATGGCTCTGGCATGGCTCTGGCTTCAGGCTGCATGTGGCCTGATGAGTCCAAGTTCTTAAATTTAGCTTGCTGATCCCACAAGCATGAACTTCTTGGCTCCACGTCTGGGCCTCTCTGCTTTCAGTTAGACAGGAAACCAGGGCTGGGCAAACCTCCAGGGTTTCAGATTGGCCTTCTGTTCAGATAAGCTCCTAAGGATGTTTCTACTCGAGAACACTGACAGCTCAAGCTCTTTCCTGGGTTTTCACTTGTGCCTTTGTGACATACCAACAGATTTAGAACTGACGTTATAATTGGAGTGAAAATGCCCACATGTGACTTGAATTAAACAGACCTCCACTGATTGGAGACACAGGGCAATTAATCTCTGGGTGTTAAGCGGAAATTCTCTTGAGAGGCACCAAGCAATCTACTCTAGGAGAGATAAGGAAAGGAAAGAAAGTCTTTGGCCTATGTGCTTATTTTTAACTGATTGCAGTTTCATGTTGGGATACAGAGCAGCATCCACAGTATCTTAGAGATATCACCCAGTAGGGTCAGAAAATGGGCTGTAGAGTTATTTGGCCTCAAGTTCAAACTCTTGCTCCCTCTCTCGTTAAGTGTAACCAGGTCACTTAATTTTTTCTAAACTTTACTTTCTTGACTGAAACTGATGACAGCAATTCCTTTCTCATAGGACTATCGTGAAGATCAAATTAGATATAAGTCAGATGATAGAATATAATAAATGTCTAATAAGTAGTATTATTTCTAGGTCCCCAAAGAGAGAAGATTGTTCCTGTGCAAATTTACTTTACAAGTTCAGAAAAAAAAAATCATGTTAAGGAAATAATGAAAACTAGCATGAATCAAAAGTTTCCTAAGTGCCAGACTCTCTTCTAAGCACTTGCATGTAATAACTCACTGAATTCTTAAGATACTTTTTATTACTTTTGTTTTACAGATAAGGAAACTCAGGCCCTAGGAGATTTAGTAACCCTTTGAAAATGGTGGTTTAGTACATGCCTAAGCTATCGGTTCTTTTGATGGACCAGTTTGCTCAAGAGAACAAATTCTTTTGGACATTCCCATTATGCTTGATTCTTTGTGGATCTTTCATACTGGTTATTCAGGCTTAGGAATCTACCCACATTCTCTAGAAGTGATACATTAGGGCAAGATCTTTCCAGCATTGCTAAAACTAATCATAGTGTTTTCCAGATTGATTGGGATGTGTGCACCCAGCCCTGGGGAAAGGAAATTCTTATTTCAACATTGCAATCAATTCAGCTGTATATATATTTAAAAAACACAGTAAAGCAAACAAACCTTCAAAAACCAGATAACCGTGAACAAATCGACAAAGAATCTCTGTCCTCATTCAACTTGTTCCTGTTGGAAATTGCACAGACCTGCAGACAAGATCATCACTTGGTTCAGGTTCAAGTTCGTATAAATGTGTGAGCTGAAGTATCTGTGAGGATTTGTTCAGCAGATGATCTCTGAGCATCTACTACATGCACAATGCTGAAAGAATCAGTGATTATAGAGAAAGAATAGGTGTGTTAGGTCAGGTCTGAACTTGAGGAACTCCAAGGTGAGGCATTTCCAGCCAGAAATCTGAAAATTTAAGATTCAAAATTGCTTACCTCTAGGAAGCATCACAAGCCTGGACTCTAGGGTCTGGCTCCCTTCAAAACATGCTCCTGCGCCACCTCTCACCCATTCCTTCACTTCTCCTTTTCTAATTCAAGTCCATTGCTTTTGTCTTTTATCAATTATCTAAGAAATAGTTCTCAAAATTGAGCTCATGGGACTGATGGGTTAGACCCTTTCCTTTATATTTAAAGCATTCATACTTCAAATTGGTCAATAACAGCACATTTTCACAACACATAAATAATTGCTTATTTTATCCTGTGCTTTCAAATTCGTGCAATTTGATTCTCTTAGCTCTGTTATTCTACCCCGCCTTTGCTTCATCCTACAAGCATATCTCTCCCTATCAAAATCCTGCATCTCTTATCAAGCCCTTTCATAAACCGCGAGCCAACTATAATCTCTAACAATTTTAGCACTATGATAACATTACTCTCTTCTAGCTAATTTAGGTGAGGTGTTAAAATGCTTCTGAGGGGGAGCAGACGCACAGCACCATCTTTTGCCCCTCAAATCTTTTCCAGGGTAGAAGCCTAAGAAGCACTTGTTTAATAAATACCCTCTGCCTGCTAGGACTGCTATTAGTAACCATAACCAAATGAGCCTCTGGAAATGCTACAGAACCACAACGCGATTATAGCTGACTTGTTCTAGCTGCTACCTGCTCATTGTTGGCTTTGTTTTCGGCTCAGAGGACCATGTTGTAATGATCTAGGGAAAATGAGCACAAGCTGCCACTTCCAGTTAATATTAATTCTGAATAAATAAATGCAAATGGAGTCGCTGGTGACTGTGAATTCCTTTGATTTTGGTCTCCCTCGTTTGCTTTAATACCAGCAGGTATTCTTGCTGAAGACTCAGGGAATTGTTCATGTTGGCGGCCTCCTTCTACCTCCCGTCACTTCAACCCAGCAAAGTACAAGTTTGTCCCAGTGAACTGTCCAAGCCCACATCTGAAAGTACATCCTGTACCAGCAAGGAAACTCCGGAGGAGATCTACATTCTCAAAGCATGCCATTTGCTCCTATGAGAATGACAGAAACGTGCAAATATATATTTTAGCAAAATCCCACACTTTAAGAGCAAACTCCTGGTTATCTGAGATGTTCCACAGTTTTCCATTCCTTTTCAATTAGTTCTTTCAAGTCTAGCATTTCCAGCAAAAAGGAAATTGGTTACTTTCAGCCAAGTGTTCACTTCTCCAACCTTCTGAGGGAAGAATGCCACAAAATTCTGCAAGAATCTGCTAACTCCTGTTTTAAAAAACTCAAACCTGTGAGCCCTCATTGATGAACTTTTAAAACTTCCATAGTTTCTGCTACCCCTTTTCTTTTCCTAAGACCTTATGTTCTATCTAAGTAGCATATAACCAATGTCTAAAACCATCCTCTTCTTTCAAGTTCCACAAAATGTGCTTCTTTTAGTCTATTAGTCTCTTTTACCCTGCCCTGCATCCTCAGTACCCTGCAAGGTATTGAAAATCTTGCACCTTGTATCCAGGTCCTGTTTCTGTCTTTCCATAAACCAGAAATCAAAATAAACCTTAAAAATTTACCACAATTATAATATTACCCACAGTTTGCTTAATATAGTTATTTTCTGCTTATAGTTTATTCACTTTTGAGATTCCCCAGCTTTAACACACCACAGGACTGGAACATGGCATATACTTAATAACTGCTATCATGTGTAATGAACTGAACTGTAATAATGATTACTTACAATTATTGCTGTTATTATTTATAGCATCATCACAAAATTTGATCTAGTAGGTACCTTCATTATATTAAAATGTTCACATATATGATCCTTCTACATGGATAATTTTATTTATCCCATATAAATTCAGAGATTATTTCTTGGTATTTTGTATCCTTTCAAACTGGCCTTTTGTTTGTCATGGTGAATAAGGTATATTTTCTTTCTTTCTTTCGTTTTTTTTTTTTTTTTTTTTTTTTTTTTTTTTTGGTACCAAGGATTGAATCCAGGGCTGCTTAGCCACTGAGCCACATCCCCAGCCCTTTTATTTTTATTTGTGATAATTAGTGTGGAAGTGGATTGCAACATTGGTCTAGACAAGAGACAACAGACAAGTGAGGTGGTCCACCCTGCATTCTAAGGGGGCGGGGAGGGAAGGACAGCAAGCCCAGGACAGCAGGAGAATGTCCAGGGTGACTACAAGACATTCCACAGAAGGGAAGACCCACTCTAGGGAGAGCCAGGGTCAGAGAAGGAACCAACATTGCAACCTAGCAACTTTTGTATCAAGGAAGATTGACTTTTTTTCTTTTTTTAAGATAATAGGGAGAAAATGTTCTTAGAACATGGTGTTAATGGATGATGGGCAGATAATTATATAATGAGTTTATATATTGATCAAAAACTTAATATTGCTGGGCGCGGTGGTGCACGCCTGTAATCCCAGCACTTGGGAGGCTGAGGCAGGAGGATCGCAAGTTCAAAGCCAGCCTCAGCAATGGCGAGGTACTTAGCAACTCAGTGTGACCCTGTTTCTAATAAAATACAAAAAAGGGCTGAGGATGTGGGCCAGTGGTCAAGTGCCCCTGAGTTCAATCCCTGGTACCAAAACAAACAAACAAACAACAACAACAAAAAACCCTTATTATCTATACACTGCTTAATTGCTGTGAATTCAGAAGAGAATAAGCACAAGTTCTATCCTCAAGTGGTTTAGAGTCCATGGTAGGTGTGGTCACGGGGAGAAACAGTGAGTGTTCCCAGGACATCAGTGTCCTTAGAAGGCTTTTGGAAGGTGGTGACCTAAAGAACGGCAGCAGATGGCAAGTAAAGGTGGCAGGTGGCATGAAGGCTTTCAGGTAGAGGAAGAAGCTCACACCAAGATGCACTGGGGTGAAGAACAGAGATGCTAAGTGGGTACTGATGATTGGCACCATGCCTTTTGCAATCTGTGTGCCAGCCCGATCCTTTGACAAATTCCATTCCCACCCCATCCGTCGCCCAGCACCTGTGGCAGAGCTGCAAAGGAATGTTAAACAAAACCCAGGTTTAAGCAGAAGCAAAGAACCAGCTCTGAAATTTGCCATAAACAATAAAAGAGATTTTTTGTTGTTTCACTATTTATGTCTTTTGCAATTGATCTTGAACTATTAAATGATGCGTATACAGACGGGGAAAAAATGTCCTGCAGTGAGAATAAAAATGTGAGTGGGCCCTTCATCTCTCTGACAGATGAGGTAAGACAGGAAAAGTGTCAATGGAAATGAAATCCTGGAAATCTCCACCACAGCCAGGAGCCCCGGTGGATATGAAATATTGACTTAACCCTACTCCCCCTTCTAAGTCCTGAATAAATGACCCTAATGTCATCTGAATATCTAGGGGGCTGAAACTGGCAGGGGCAAGACCAAGAGTTGTTTTATTGGCTATCAAAACCACGCTGAGCTCCTATTAAGTACGAGGCACTACAACAAAATCACAATGGTGGGGAGAAACTTAGACAGAGTGAGGGGAGGCCAAAACTGATCTGCAAACTATTTTCTTTCTTTCTTTCTTTCTTTTTTTTTTTTTCCCCCAGAAAACTATTTGAGGGCACACATTCCTCAGACTCATCTTGTAATCAAAGGTAATTAAAGGTTATGTTATATAAAAGCACCTTACCACAAGTATGAAAAACAGCACAGGAAGAGTTGCTAGTGAACCAGGGCCTCGCGCACGCTGGAGAAGTGCTCTACCACCGCTCCCTGCTCCCGGCCCAGGAAGAGACTTTCGTAAGGAGTCTGACATACGTTAGGGACATGGCACTGGAAGCTGGGGTTTTTCTTTTCCCTTGTGTTTCCTCTGCTATGTTCGTATGTTTTGTAAAGTTAATTTGTCACTGGAAGCATAGAGTGGTTCATGGTGTAGTGCATAGTGTAAGAAAATTCTTTCTAGAATCCTAGAGATCCTGATGTAAATGAGTGCCCGTGAGGCCTGGCCATGGGTATTTTTTTTTTTTTGGTATCGGGAATTGAACTCAGGGGCACTTGACCACTGGGTCACATCCCCAGCCCTTTTTTGTATTAGAGACAGGGTCTCACTGAGTTGCTAAGTGCCTCGCCATTGCTGAGGCTGGCTTTGAACGCGCGATCCTCCTGCCTCAGCCTCCCAAGTGCTGGGATTACAGGCGTGCGCCACTACGCCCGGCCTGGCCGTGGGTATTTTTAAGCAAGCGCCCCAGGTGATTGCAATGGGCGGCCAAGGTTGAAAACCATGAGTTCAGACCAGGGGTACAAACCAGTACAAGTTCAGTCAAGATGGACGTTTGGACATTGGTGTGAGCCCCACAGGTGAAGTCGGCACGGCCGTCACCCTGTCCTTCAGCACTCTGTGCAACCTGACCCTGTGCCTGTGAACCAGGGTGGCCACTCACATCCCGTGCAGTGAGGACTGGGAGGCAGAGGCCTGGACTTCTGTCTTCCAGCCATTGTCTAGATTGTTCCATTTCTCTCTACTCTCAATCCCAGTTCTTGGCTCCTCCAGAGAGGAATTCGAACATGGAGGGATTGGGGGCAGAGGTTTGGGGCTAATGCCATTAGAGGCTGGGCACCTCATTAGGCTTCTTGGAGACCAGCTGGCCAGCGCCTTGGACTAACCCTGCAACATGACAGGGCAGGGCAGGGCTTTTCTGCACATGGTATTCCTCTCCCATGTCCTCGGGCATGTCCTTGTGAGTCTTTTGAGAGCTGATAAATGATCATTCCCATCCTGCCTGACCCAAGGAACAAGGGAACAAGAAGGTCTCATGATAGTGTGGATGGGACAAGGGGAGCAAGCTCTAGGGAAGAGAATTGGGGCTTCTGATTTCTAAAGGCATCAGGAGCAAAATATAATTTCAGGGCTGGGGCTGTAGCTCAATGGTAGAACATGTACGTGAGGAAGTGGGTTCCACCCCCAGCCCTACAAAAAATAATATTAACAATAATAACAACAACAACAACAACAATAATAATTTTTATACAAAACCCTTAAGGTTGGGAGGCTGAGGCAGGAGGATCGTGAGTTCAAAGCCAGCCTCAGCAATGGTGTGCAGGAGCCCTGTTTGGGGAGATAGCTAAGATTGCGGTTGACTATTGGGCCATAGACATTTTTGGGCATTTCCGCCTTCCGTAGTCTCACGGGACTTGGTCTGGGATCTCGCGGGACTTGGTCTGGGATCTCGCGGGACTTGGTCGAGGATCTCGAGAGATTTGAACGGTGACTCAGCAGATCGAGCTAGCGCCATTGCTGCTCGGGCGCATGGGAAGAGACCAGAGAGAGAAAAGACAGGGTTATCGCTATTGTATAGATATATTGTAGTTTCTTGTAAGATTAAAGAATATTTTCGTCTCCATCCTGTCTCCGGACTCCTTCCCGCGGCGCTGCCGTTCCAGGCTGCAATCCCTTTCCGGCGACAACAATGGTGAGGCACTTGTCTCTAATAAACTACAAAAAAGGGCTGAGGATGTGCATGTCCAGTGGTCGAGTGCCCCTGAGTTCAATCCCTGGTACCAAAACAAAAACAAAAACAAAACAAAAAAACCCTTAAGGATTATTAGCTACATCAATTTTTCAGAATTCTGCTCCTTTCATTTGATGGGAGAAAGCCCTCTTTTTTTCTGCTTTTGCTTGAAGGAAGCCTCTAGGTCTTTCTTCTCTTACTCTGTTTAGTTCTGTTTTCCAGAACTAGAACAGACACAGAATTGAAATGAAGAGAGGGTCGCTCCAAGCTCCCTCTCCTCCTGGACTATAAAGGTCTCATGTCACCCAGGAGGACCTGAGTGCTTGGGCCACTGTGGTCATCTACAGGAGAGGACATGGAGCACCGTGGAGGTCAATGACAAGGCTAAAGTTCCCTGGCATGTTGGTGCTATCTTTTGCTGTCTCTTTTAACCTTCTCTCCTAGATATTCTTTTCCAGCCCTTCAATCATCTTGACAATTTCTCTCAGAAGCCTGTCCAAACCCTCCTGCCCGTCTCAGCTGTACTCTTAGAATTAGACACTTGAGCCCAGAGGGGTCTGATTTTATCTCAGTGTAAGGAGAAGGTTGCTTCAGGACTCCTCCATTCTAGGCGTGCATCCGGCATGACGCTTGCTGGTTCCAGGGGTTTATTTCTGACCGTGACCCTCTGGGCTATTTCTGACAGGCTTGAACATATTCTCCCATCTCCCAGGCATCAGGGCTGGTTTTCTTCCCTGAGGTAGTGATGCCTGTGTTGAGCCACGCGCCACAGATGACGAAACCTCAGGTGTTCAAGCATCTTTCTTTCTGGAATGGCCTTTTCTCAAATGGCCTTTCCAAGACTATTGACCTCCTTGGTGCTCCTGCGAGGGAGGGTCCTAGGAAAACCGAAAAAAGCACATCCTGTTGGGGAGCTTATGGGTTCTCAAGGCCATGAATTGGTGGTTGACGCTTTCAAAGAGCCACTGTCAACTGATAGCTGATAGCTCTCCCCAATGTCTCATGTCAAAGGTCATGGCATGAGATACTGAGCAACTGTGACCACAGAGTGGACCAGGAAGTGTCACCGTTTGGATGTGAGGTGTCTCCCAAAAGCCCATGTGTGAGACCATGCAAGTAGGTTTAGAGGAGAAATGATTGGGTCATGAAAATCTTATCCCAATCAGTGAATTGATCCTATGACGGGATTAACTGAGCAGGTAACTGGAAGTGGGTAGTGTGTGGCTGGAGGAGGTGGGTCATGGGGGGCTTGCCTTTGGGGTATATATTTGGTGAGCTGAGCTTAGTCTTTCTCAGCTTCCTGATCATCATGTGATCCTCTTTCCTCCGCCACACTTTTCTGTGAGCCCCAAGGAATGGACCAAGGCCTCTGAAACCGTGAGACCCCAAATAAACTTTTCCTCCTTTAAATCGTTCTTGTGTCTTCTAGTCACAGCAGTGAAAATGCTGACTAAAACAGTAAGCTCTGTGCGGACCCCAACAATTGGATAATTTGGGCATCTGGCAAAGTGCCCTGGAGAGAGGACATGGTTATCAATCTTTATTGGTGATTGTGACCATGAATGACATCCTTACTGTCTTCCTAGAAACACCCAAAGGAGGCTCCCACCTGCTGCTGCCGTTTCTCTTAAATGACAAAGCATGAAACCACACTGCTGAGGCCGCCGCATTGGAAACCCTGAGCTCTCTGGGGACAGTGCCTGAGTGAGGTTCTGGGAACACAAAATATTTACATAAGCCCTGGGGTGAGGCTACTGAGGGAAGCAGCAGAGGTGAAATCCCAGCGAGGGGCTTGTGATTCTGGCCTCTGTTTCCCTCCTTTCCAGCAGGGAGAATAAATAAAGTCCAGTCCCCTGGAGCTTTTCCTCAGAGGGAGGGGGTGGCTGTCCTTGTCAATCAAAGGATGACCCTGGGCTCAGCACTGCCACACATCCAGATGACGTGGGAAGACTACGTTGCCCAAACAACCCTAGGAATGGCTACACCCCCTGAGCAGTAGTTGTGAGTGGGGCTCCTGGCCTTAGTTGTGTCATTTAAGCCAGCCCCGGGGCCATGGTAGATACTTCCCGCAGTTTAGTGAACGGTGGAATCAGGAATTCTAACCCAGGGTAGATTTAGGTGTCTGTGGAATATCATCGTGTTTCCGTTCACGACATCGCCTCTATGATGGTTGGCAGGGGAGGCTTGGCAGGATCCGGTCCAAGGAGTCACCAAGGCAGGGATGGAAAAGTAGCAGCGTCAAGAGTTCACGGAGGTGGGGTAGAGAGGGTGGGGGAGGGGAGCCGGACGAGGAGGTGAATGCTTTATCCAACAAAGACGCCGGCTTCAAAAGGGTAATGCCATGCTGATTAAACTTCCTTAAAAACTCTTCCTCCTGGGAATCTGAGATGCACACATGTGTTCATGCACACGTGTGCACGCGCGCGCACACACACACACACACACACACACAAACGCACACACACGTGCACACGCACACTCAACATAAAACAGAGAGTTCACTGAATCCGAGGCACAGACAGCCTTCTGTTCCCTTCTGTTTTCTCGGTTTCCAACAGTCTGCAATGTGTCCCAGACAGAAGAATTCAACAGACTGAAATTGCAAAATTAAAGTTAGTAGTAAGACCCAGAGAGAGGATGCTTTGAATGAGAAAATCTAAGTTGCTTTTTTTTTTTTTTTTTTTTTTTTTCCTGGAAAGCACCTCAAAAGAAAAAAAAAAAAAAAAAAAAACAAACTTTCTTCCCAAGCTCTTTGAGCTAAATGTTGAGACACTAAACTTGGCAGTATGAGGCATTAGGTATGAGAAAAAGTTTTGCCTGCTGCATAGAGGAACATGCAGTGCCTCCTACCTTAGGACTGCCCATTCTGCCCTGGCCCCAGGGCTACTTATCTATTCTTTTAAAATAATTCCCATATTACTTTATTGTGCTTATTTGTTAATATCCACCTTTCTCCTTCTAGACTGTAAACTACCTAAGGGGTAAGTTTGAACCTCCTGTATGAGTTGGCTGTCTACAAACATTCTAGGAACTCGATAGTTACTTGCTGCATTAGCCCATTAATTTATTATTTTTGGTATCTTCCTTCAAAGTCAGGCAGGATATACTGCTTCTTTCTGCACCTGAAATCTCCATTTCAGCGGTCATGAACTAGTGTGAACCTAGAAGTCATTCTTTCAAGACAGTCGTAAAGTGAACCCATGCTTGGAAGTCAGGCCATGCTTGGTTTAGTTTGGATTCCTGGTTCTGCCACTCACTTAAAAGTGGCTTGAGTTTTTGACTCCTCAGCTTCTCATTTGCAAAACGGGAATTCTAGGAACCTCAGAACACCATTGCATTAAATGAGATAGTGTTTGCAAGACGTAGTGTTAGTCTCAACCTGACAACCATAGTGATTATTTTAAAATATACATTAGATCACGTCACTTGTCTTCTCCAACCTCTGCAAAGACTTACTGTTTCACTCAGAGTAGACTTCGAACTCCTTGCATTGGTCTGATAGGCCCTACAGGATCTGGCCTCAAATTACGTGTCCTGACTCTTCCCTGCCCAGCCACACTGGCCTCCTCAGTGACCACTGAACACTCCAAGCACCTTCCTACCACAGGGCCGTGGCACTGGCTGTGCCCTCTACCTGGAGTCCTCTTCTCTAGGATGCTGCATGGTCAACTTCCCCAGCTGCTCCAGGAGTCGTCTTCTCAGCAAGACCCCTCACCACCATCAGGCAATTAAGCATGGCGACATAACCCCACACCACGGTCCTGGCCTGCTGTCCTCTGATCCATCGTTTCTCCATTGCTCTTCGCTCCTTCTAAAGTATTCTTGAAGTTCCCTATTTATGTATCATCTGCCGTCTCCAGTGTCATTCTCTTCCCCAAAGGAAGCTTCACAGGGGCAGGATTCTTTGTGTGCTTTTTTGTACATTGATGTATTTCCATGTCCTGGCACACGGTGCAGGCACTCAATAAAACTTTCAATAAAACTTTCTTGACTGAATAAAGGCCTAATGAAGACAGCACTGTAATAAGCAGAGGCGACTTAAACCGTGTCCACCTGAGGGCGTATTGTATTTACCCACCCTTAAACCCGTCTCCACCTGAGAGCGTAACCCACCCTTAAACCATCTCATCTGAGGGCCTGTTAACCCTGTGCTTTATAAACCCTGCCCTTGCTAGGAGCGGGCACCAGTTTCTACCACCCTGCTTTGTGTGGGTCGTAGTTGGTGACCCCAGCCGGACAGAATAAAGGCTTCTTTGGCTGTTACATGAGTGGCTTGTGAGACTTTTTTTCCTGAAAATTGGATCCAACACCACCTCCATAATGGCGGCTATCACCACCTCCGTGCTCCTGTGGAACCCCCTTTTTAGCCCTCTTTTTAGTTTAACTGCTTTTTTCTGCTTCTGTAAAATGATTGGCTTTAAGACAATAACAGTCAAACTTCTGTGACTCTATTTAGTAATTAGCTACCTCTATTCTGTCAGCCTCAACCTGTCACGAGTCTCTGGCCATGGGGACAAAGGGAGAACCAGCCCGATCATTTTCAGCCAGCCCCGTGCACAATAAAACCTTGTAAGATAAGAGCAGGACCCTGCAGTGAGCTTGAGAAACAGCACGTTCCATTGCACCGAAGGCAGCTTCCGCCAATAAGAACTTCCTCAGTTATCAACATACTTGGTGCGGGCGGGCTCCCCTGGCCTATTGTAATGTGAGGAGACCCCCTAAATGTAAGGATGGCCAACCATGTGAACCCCCTCTCTCTCCCGGTTCTACCTCAATAAAAGGCTTGCACCCCCTGAGTGAGGGGCTCTCAGTACAGATCCACTGTGTTGGTGAGGTCTGAGAGTCCGAGCTTCAGCCCGAATGAAGGCTCTTTGTTCTTGCATGCACTCCGGACTCCTTGGTGGTCTTTGGGGGTCTGTTCTCTGGGCATAACACTCCTCCTCCTGGTCTTTGGCACACTAGCTTCATCTGACTGGGCCTGAGAAGAACAGGGTGAAGGTGTGAGAAGCATCCAGCACAGGGCCAGTGAGTATCAGGTCCATGGGAAATACTTCCTTCCCTCTTCTCTTTTGTGGCTTTTAATGCTGTTTCTTTTTTATAGAGGACCCTTGGGACAGAGCTGTCATGCAAAACCAGCTACTCAGTCTACATATAAGTGTCATGTAGGGACATTTATAGAGCACTTTGAAATGGTTGATTCATTATTTTACTGGTACTATTATATTAACCAAGTTGTTGGATTCCAGGCAGGGGGCTGCGCCTCCCAGGCAGAAGGCCACACCTCCCCAGGTGCTTTGTGAAAAACTACACTTCCCAAGATCCTCAGCATGACCAGCAAACCTGACCAGCAAGTGCCCTGTCCACTACCTCCTGACCTCTGGTAGCCTATAGGGCAAGGACTCACTCCAGGGGGGTTTTATGACCCCCCACTCTATTTAAGCCAGCCCCGGACAAAAATCGCTCTCTGTTCCTGCCTGTCCCTGATCCCGTCCATCCCTTTTCCCCCCTTCCCTAATCCCCTTCCCTTCCCTTCCTTTCCCTACCCTTGCCCACGTGGCACCCCAATAAACCCTTTTATTTCACTAACACGGTGTTCCTGGCTAAGTTAACTTTGTCCAGCATTTTTCTAACACAAGTGTTTGTATTTTTTGATCATGGCTTCCTATAACGAGCTCATTTTTTCCTACTTTGTCTACAACTCGATGAAAAAAGACTAAGGAGGAAAAGGAGAAAACACACAAACAAAAGACATACTTTGCTTTCAAGATGGCTGGGTTCACATTTCTATTAGGGGAAAATGTATGTACCTAGAGGGAAAGAAATTTTTATCCCCAAGTTAAAACTAAGCCTTCTCTAGAAAATTTTCAAAGCACCATCAGAATAAAAAAAAAAAAAAAAACGATGCCTCAAAATACAAAGGTGCATTTGGGAGGCTGAGGCAGGAGGATCGCGAGTTCAAAGCCAGCCTCAGCAATGGCGAGGCACTTAGCAACTCAGTGAGACCCTGTCTCTAATAAAATACAAAAAAGGGCTGGGGATGTGGCCCAGTGGTCGAGTGCCCCTGAGTTCAATCCCCGGTACCACAAAAAAAAAAAAAAAAAAAAAAAAATACAAAGGTGCATGCTTCCATGCTGGTGGCTAGGAATGGGGGCTGTGGCTGTTTTCCAGCCAGGAGAAACATTCCCTTTGTGTTTTACCTTTCTTTTCTCTGTCCTCCTTCAGCCTAAAGGGAACTGTTTTAAATGCTAGGCATGCAGAGGCTCACAAATTCAGCCTGTTGATAGGTACCATAAAACAGCTCATCCTCCCTGCCTCCTGGCCATGCAGACCAGGAGGCTGAGGTTGGGAAAAAACACCCATCAGGACCAGTTCTCTCTGATTGTCAAATGCAACATTCACCTTAGGCTGGACATCAGCAACCCCCTAGCCCTTCTTTCCCTAAAATGCTAGAAATTAGCGCAGGGCGCACTCTCATCCTTATACTTCCATACAGCTTATTTCTTATGGTTTATTTTCCAAATCAGTAATCCTTGAGTGCTGTATGGAATAGCTCCAACAATTGTTGCTGGAACTCTCTTCACTGTCAGCTCCTCGTGCTGTTTTGTTTTTCTGTAAAATGCCTTTACAAGAAAGATGCTTATCATGTCACATTAGAAAGTGAAATGGCTCCCTTATAAATTCTATACTTCTTTAGTTGGAAATCAGGTACAGATGCCAACTCTTTTACTGTGCCAAAAAAAAAAAAAAAAAAAAAAAAAAAGATATATTCTGCATAAAACATGGTTTAATGTAACTTCTTTTTTTTTTAAACATTTATTTATTTGCTTTAGTTGTACACATGCGTTTATTTTTACGTGGTGCTTGTTGGATTCTAGGCAGAGGCTGCACCTCCCAGGCAGAAGGCCACACCTCCCCAGGTGCCTTGTGAAAAACTACAGCTCCCAGGATCCTCAGCGTGACCAAAAAACCTTACCAGCAAGTCCCTTGTCCACTACCCCTACCCCCCCCCCACCTCTGCTGGCCTATAGGACAAGGACTCACTCCAAGGGGGTTTTATGGCCCCTACTCTATTTAAGCCAGCCCCGGACTAAACTCGCTCCTTTTGTTCCTGCCTGCCTCTCTCGGTTCCTGCCCATCCCTTCCCTACCCCCCTTCCCTTCCTTTCCCTACCCTTGCCCACGTGGCACCCCAATAAACCTTTTCTTTCACTAACACGGTGTTCCCAGTTAAGTTAACTATGTTTCAGCAGTTTTCTAACAGTGCTGAGGATCGAACATGGGCCGCGCACGTGCTAGGCGAGCGCTCTACTGCTGAGCCACAATCCCAGCCCACTTAATGTAACTTCTTATCCACCAACCTCCCCCACTGACATAGGGCATGGTCAGGGTTAGCATAGCCATGGTGACAGTCAGGAACCTGCCACCAGTGGTGCTTTCCTGAGGATGGGAATTCATACATAAATTTAAGTAAAATTCAGGTTCAAATGGTAAGCGCTATATGCATTAGTTCTAATGGTTAGAGGTAGGACTGAATCGAGGATCACAGCCAGGAGTAGGACTTCTGTGGAACAACAATGAACCAAGAAAACAGGATCCTGTCCAGAGGGGTAACTACCACAAAAGCTGCAGACCACAGGGGAGTGAGCGAGTGGGTCAGGGCCAGCTGCAGGCTGAGGCAAAGGCAAAACCCCATGGGCCGTGTTTATATGACTGAGAAGGGATGGTGTTTAGTGTTTTTTTTTTTTTTAATAAAATAAACCAAATACTATACACAAAAATCAATTCAAAATGGATTAAAGACTTAAACCCAAGTCCTGAAACTGAAAAAAACTCCTAGAAGGAAACAGAGGGAATGCTCCTGACATTGGCCTTGGCAATGATTTCTTGGATATGACACCAAAAACACAGGCAACAAAAGCAAAAGACGACATGTGGGCCCACATCAGACTAAAAAGCTTTTGCGCAGCAAAGCAATCAACAAAATGAAAAGTCTGCCTCTGGGCAGGGAGAAAATATTTGCACACCATCCATCTAAAAAAAGGTTAATATAAAAAATATATATAAGGAACTCACACAACTCAATGGCAATAAAACAAATAAACCAATTAAAAATGGGCAAAGGACTTGAATAGATTTTTTTGTTTGAAGACATGCAAACAACCGTAAGTGAAAAGATGCTCAGCACCATTAATCATCAGGGAAATGTAGTCAAAGTGATCCAATATCACTTCACACCCGACAGGGTGGCTATTATAAGAAAATGAAAGATAACAAGTGTTGGCAAGGATGTGGGGAAACTGGAGCCCTTGCACGCTATTGGTGAGAATGTATATTATTACAACAATTATGAAAAATGGCATAGAAGTGCCTCACAAAATTAAAAATAGACCTACTCTGTGATTTAGCTGTCCCACTTGTATTTATTCCAAAGAATTAGAACAAGGACCTCGAAGATGTATCTGCCCTCCCCTGCTCCTTGCTATATAATTCACCATAAAAAACATGAGAAGGGCTGCTGGGGTTGTAGCTTAGTGGTTGAGCGCTTGCCTTGCATGTGTGAGGCACTGGGTTTGATCCTCAGCACCACATAAAATAAATAAATAAAACAAAGATATTGTGTCCATCTACAACTATAAATAAATAAATAAAAGAAGTGGAAAAATCCTAAATACAAATACATCTTTTATTTTTTAAAGCAGTTTTAGGTTCATGGAAAAAATTGGAAGGCAAAAAGAGACTTCCCTATGCCACCTGTCCTCCACACACAACCTCCTCATCAATATCCCTATCAGAAAGGCGCATTTGCTATAATCAATGAACCTATACTGACACGTCATTATCTCCCAGGGTCCATGGTTTACATTAGAGTTCATGGGCAGAGTGGCACATTCTATAGCTTTTGGCAGATGTATGATGACATGTATCTATCATTACAGTATCTGTTAAATAGATTTGCTGTCCTAAAATTCCTCTGTGATCTTCCTATTCACCTCTCTGTCCCCACCTGGCATCCACTGATCTTTTTATTGTCTCTACAGTTGCACATTTTCCAGAAAATCATACAGTATGTAGCCTTACAGACTCATTTCTTTCCTCTAGTAATATGCATTTAAGTTTCTTCCATGTCTTCTGTCTAGGTTTGATAGTTCATTTATTTTTAGTGCTGAATAATATTCTGTTGTTTGGAGGTTCCAGAGTTTATTTATCCATTCACCTGCCAACATATACTTTGGTTGCTTCCAAGTTTGGGCAGTTAGTAATCAAACTGCTATAATATCTGGGTTGGTTTTTTTTTTTTTTTTTTTTTTTTTTTTTTTTTGTGTGTGTGTGTAGACATAAGTTTTCAACTCATTTGTACAAATGTCAAGGAGCATGGTTGCTGGATCGTAGGGTAAAAGCACGTTTAATTTTGCAAAAACTGCCAAACTGTCTTCCTGTGTGGGTGTGCCATTTTGCATTCCCGCCAGCCACTTGGTACGCATTTTTCTGAATCTTTTTTGCCTAATATTATATGTTGGAGATCTTGTTATCTGAGTATATAAAGAGGTTATCATTTTTTTTCTCAATCATGTACTACTACATTAAGTGTGTATGTTTGATTTAGTTCACTAGCAACTTATAGAGGAACACCGAGTTTCTGGTCTTTGCTAGGACAATGAATGACATTTGGAATGGGTGCATGTGTTTCTGCAGGAGACAGCCTGTGTCTCACCACCATGCTGTGTCCTGGCACCCTGGGTAGGGCTGCTTCTTCTCTGCACATCAAACAGCATGTGGATTGTGAGTGTTTCAGAACCCTCAGGATGCTGTCAAGGTCATAGACATCTCTGTGTTTCAGAGACTAGCTGGGGACACCGAGGGAAGCACTTCAGCTCTGCTCTGAAGACATACTGGCTTTCTGGTTCCTTCTCCACTGGGCTTTCCCACAGGGGGACCTCCCACTCTTCCCTTGGCAAATTCCAGCTCACTTCAGCGCAAACGCCACCTTCTCAAGGAAGACACGCCATCTTTCCATAAGGGTATTGCTTTTCTCTGTTGCCCACGTTCCATAGTTCCCCAGCCCTCACCCTAGTAGGACCCCCAACAGCCCTAAATCCTGTTTGTTTATAATATTTGTCTGCTATCGCCATGTCTGTCTCATTCTAATCATCTCTCTGCACCCCTGGCATCTACTCCAGGGACTTGATGGTGGCAAGTAATTGATCAGTGTTAGTGGAATGGAGAGATGAGCTTCAAATGGATTGGGCAGCAGTCTTCTTGTCCGTCAGTCAGTTCCACCTTTCAGAAAACATCTTAAATTTTAAAAATCTTGCAAGTAATAAGTCATGTTTAAAAAAAAAAGAAAACAGTTTCAGATTAGGTGATATAATATTTAAAAGAGACAAACTAAACATTAACATCCAGAGTGGATAGAGGTTATGTGATGTTGGGGACGTTAAGAACACGTCAGCCGAAAGAAACTCTCTGGTTGTCTCCCACTTCCTGATACGTGGACTTGGCCTAGCCAAGGGGTGTTCCCCTGACGTATGACGAGAGATCAGACCGCCTCAAGGGTAGGCTAGTGGCTCCGCCAATGTGATCTGCTCATGCTCCCTATGTGCCCCTATGATCTTTCTGCTGATGGGCCCATGTCTTCTATAAAGGCCGTCCATCTTCCTCAATAAACTTGAGCTTGTGCCTTGACCGGTCTCCCTGGTGTGTCTGATCGTCTTACGTCGTGAAGGCTGAGTGTGGCCACCAGCCGACTCCTGCCTCTCCAGATTCTGCCTCACCGCTGGGGCGTGTTCCCCCAGCCTTCTCCGCTGGCCAGAGGGGGCTAAACCCGGGTTTGGGGGAGCTAAAAACCCCAGCAATGTGATGCTTATATTTTCTCCGTAGACACTTAGTTTGGCCACCAACTACAACAGGACTTGGGCACTGGCCAGCCTTGCTGGCCAAATGTGCTTTGCATGCCAGTTCCTTCTCCATGTCACAGCTCAATTCTAAATGGTTAAATAACCACTTTGCATTTCAGGGCAATGACTGCTGATCTCTGATAATTTCTGGGATAAGGGACGTGAATGTGCATATTATGGCCTTATGGGCTGATGATTGAAAAGACTAGGAGAAAAACAAATGTAATTTTGCTTCTAAATAACTGACTTGTTCCTGGGGGAGACAGGGGAGTCACATATTCAATTCCTCGGCAGATCCTAATTCTCTGACAAACAGCTGAAAGCAAAATTGTAATTGTCCACAATGAACAAGAATTCCAACAACAAAAAGGATGACATGTGGTGTTTAAAAAGTTCATGTGTTTCTGAATACTGGAAAAAGGACATCACAAAAGATGCTGCCAAACCTCCTGTACATGTTTTCTGTGCAAACAGATTTATTCTGATTTAGTGTCAATGACATTTTCTTTTTCCCAAACTCTTTCCTCACGAGGAGAGGCTCAGATAACTAGAACTGGTTGTCTGTGGGACAGCCAGCTTGCGTGTGTAGACGCTTACCGTCTCTGCCACAGAGGCCCTAAAGGGCACGATATAAGAGGGAAAATAAGAGACTCATTATTATTATCCCTAAGCAGCAGCACTTGTATCTCAAAGATAAAAAAAAGCAACTTATTATTAGAGTGCCACAGGGTCAGGGAACTTCAAACAAAATAAAGATTTGATATTGATAAACAGGGTGCTTCCTCCTAGGAGGATCTCTCTCTCTCTCTCTCTCTCTCTCTCTCTCTCTCTCTCTCTCTCTTACCAGGAATTGAACCCAGGGGCACTTACACATTGAGCCACATCCCTGGCTCTTTTTAATTTTTTTTTTTTTTTAATTTTGCGACAGGTTCTCATTTAGTTGTTGAGAGCCTCACTAAGTTGCTGAAGCAGGCCTCAAACTTGCAATTCTCCTGCCTCAGCCTCCCAACTCACTGGGATTACAGGCATACACCAGCACACCTGACTCTAGGAGGATCTTTTGAGAATGTATGAGGCTTCCTTAGCTCTGCCTACGCAATCCTCCTGATCACAGACTACAGAACACATTTCCTAGGACATTAAATGAGATTTTTATTATCTATTTTTCTGAGTAGCTGCATCAACCAATCCGTAGCCATTGAGTGTCCTCAGGGTCAGGCACAGGCAGAGGCAGTGTGTGGATGTGACAGAGAGCACAGGTTCCAGAGGCAGGCAGAAGTGTGCTTTCTCCTAACTGTGGGGCAGTAGGCCATTTATAGCCCTTTCTGAGATTCAGTGTTTTCATCTGTATATGGGGTCTTTGCATGGAATAAATGAAACAAAGAGTAGAAGGTGTTTATCACCTTGTCTGGCTGGGCACATAGTTAGCATAAAATGAATTGCAGCTATTATAGTCCTAGAATTCAGTGGTAAAGCGAGACTTCGGTAAGTACTAGAATAACAAGAAGTGCAAGGTATTGCATGATAGTACATCTCTGAGAAAGTCTCCCCAGCACCCTGGGTGTCCTCCAGTCCTGCCATGCCCTGTCATTGGATGGGAACTTCCCAGGCAGAGAGGGCTCAGGTTGAATGCTGTGATGGGTTCCGCACCAGATGCGTCAGTGAACTGAGCCCCCAGCAGAGGCGGAGTGGTGGGGGAGCTGAGTGATGGACCTACTTGGCTGCCCCAGAGGGGCTGCATCGGGGGATGGCCAAGGAGGATTATGGAAATCAGGCATTTAATTGAAGAGTTGAAGAAATCTCTCAGAACATAGAATAATAAGTCAAAGAGAAAATATAAAACATGAAATTTGAAAATGAGGCATTAAAAGAACATTCCAAGAAATCCATTATTCTATTAATGGGAGTCTCAGAAAAAGAAAAGAGAAACAAGGAAGGAAATTATATTACACATAGAAGAGAAATGACTAGACTCGAAAACTAGACTGTTCAGTGCAACAAATAAAAAAAGTGACCTGTGCTTGGATACATCCTCGTACAATTATAAAACACTAAAATGAGAGGGTCCTGGGGCTGGGGTTATGGCTCAGTGGTAGAGCACTTGCCTTGCACGCATGAGTCACTGGGTTTGATCCTCAGCACCCCATAAAAATAAATAAATAAAATAAAAATATCGTGTCCATGTACAACTAAAAAAATATTTCAAAAAAGAGAGAAGGTCCCAAAAGTTTTCAGAAAGATAAAACAGTTCACTTATCAACGAATGGATATCAGACTGCCATTGGACTCCTGAAGAGAAATGGGATGTTAGAAAAACAAAAGATGCAAAGCTTTTAGATACTCCAGAGAAAATTATTTTCATCTTAGAATTGCATGTTGGCCAATAGTGAGAGACGACTAAGGCAAGAAAATACATAGATAATGTAATTTGCACTCAACTTGTCTTGGTTATTGGAGCATAATTTGGCGGGGAGAGGGGAGATTTGGAATTCAACATAGTGAATTCAACCAAGTAAAACAATGATGGGAACTTTTAGGATGACATCTGCTGTAAATCCAGAGAGCTTCAGTCTGAACTAGTGAGAGAAGACACAAGGATCTGGGAGGGAAGTCTCAATGGAATAAAATGTGTGATGGAAACTGATAATAATTTAGTACATGATAGAAGTCTGAAATGACCCTGTTTTCTCAAAGAAGATACAGGCAGGAAGGATTCCAGGAAAAGCAAATACTCTATAGGAAAATTATGGTGCAATCGGAAGCAACCCAAAATGTGGTGTTAATTTAGGCAGTGGAAAAAAGGAAAATCTATTTGGCTTTGATGCTAGGAACAGTCTCTTTAAAGTGGCTCAATAGCTTTGGCAGTGACATTAGAGAAAATGAAAAGTAGTCTAATATACTTCTTAGCCAAGCAGTCAATGATATTTATATTATTTTACTAATGTAAGAACTTTTCATTTATTTTAAAATTTCAATCTGGGGACAAAGCAGGAATGTTGGTGACATTTTGGAAAAATATCAAGCTGTCAGTCAATATGGGACAATGTGAAATACTATGTAACCAACAGCAGAGGGAGAGTGCAGAGGGTAGGGGAGAAATGGAGAGGAAAGAAAGTCCACTCTCCAAGCTGGGGTGACACAGGAGGACACTGATGGAAGCAAATGTTTGATCCCATTGTTTCATGATATGAAAGTCATGGAAGAATTTAAAATGGCAATGAATATTCAACGTTGGGAAAAGGATGGGAAAGAGAAGATTTGTGTAGTATAAATTTCCATTTCTCATGAGCTAGTTGATAATGACTATAAATAAAAAAAAAAAAAATCAGAAGATACAGCTCTACTAACTACATGTGTGGATCTAACGAGCTAAAGAACCAAACATGGAAACAATTAAAAGAGATGAGAATATATCAAGAGTTGGCTGGGAAAATACCCATTTTTGTGAGTTCTCCAGCACTATTTGAATTTTTACCAAGTGTAAGTATTATTTAAATGAAAATTAAAAACAAATGGAAACTTAAAAATCTCATATAGTTTCAGGCAAGAGAGATTGCAATTTTAAAGCAGGTACATCCTAGAAGAGTAGATTTTAAACTTTTAAAAAATATTTTCTAGCCGGGCGCGGTGGCGCACGCCTGTAATCTCAGCACTTGGGAGGCTGAGTCAGGAGGATCGCGAGTTCAAAGCCAGCCTCAGCAATGGCGAGGCACTTAGCAACTCAGTGAGACCCTGTCTCTAATAAAATACAAAAAAGGGCTGGGGATGTGGCCCAGTGGTCTAGTGCCGCTGAGTTCAATCCCCAGTACCAAAAAAAAAAAAAAAAAAAAAAAAAAAAAAATTTTCTGTCCCTTGAGTGGACCAGAATGTTGTGTGAATCACCTGATTCTTCCCTTCTTCTTCTTCTTTTTTTTTTTTTTTTTTTTTTTTTTGTGGTACTGGGGATTGAACTCAGGGGCACTCGACCACTGGGCCACATCCCCAGCCCTTTTTTGTATTTTATTTAGAGACAGGGTCTCACTGAGTTGCTAAGTGCCTCGCCATTGCTTAGGCTGGCTTTGAACTCGCGATCCTCCTGCCTCAGCCTCCCAAAGTGCTGGGATTACAGGCGTGCGCCACCGCGCCCGGCTCAATTCTTCCCTTCTTGAACTGCCCCCACCTCACCTGCACATGCGTGTGAGAGTGTGAGCACGTGCGTGCACACACACACAAACACATACACACACACTGCTAGAATGGATGAAAAAATTGGCACACCTCCTAAAGAGATGCAGACATAGGGCTCACTATTTTTAATTGCTTGTCATAATTAAATTATTATTTCATACTCAAAATGAAAATGCACAGACACCGGCACATTGTGAGCGTTACGTTTATGGTGACATAACAATTAGAAGAGTGTTCTGTAGCCACTGATCTGGACACTGTCCAGGTCTCAAGCTTGTTCCTTTCCCTAGCCTTCTCTTCAGGCTTTTCAGGGCCCAGAACAAAAATGTAGTGTTTCTAATCTCACTTTTGGAGCAGTAGACAACTCGATTGGGAGGCAGCTGCTTTTGCTAACGTTGTGTCACAGCACAAGGACAGATTCTCCTGCTCACCTTGCCCCAGCGTCTTCCTACAGTGTAATGGCTAGGTCCAAGGAAATCTAGAGTAGATGGTTCCTTTGGTGCCAGTGAGCCTCCTGACACAACTGGCCCAAGGGCAAACCCCCTTTCCGCTAGCCGGCACTTTTATGTTTGTAGAAGCCAGAAAGAAAAAAAAAACATTGCTCCACCCTGTGCCCAACTTCACTCCATCAGGAGAACACGGGCCGTGTCTTTTAGTCTGATGTTCAGGGATGGGCAAGTATTTTCTGGGTGTCTGAGTGCCCAGCCCTGTCTTAGGTAATTTGCATGGGGGCATCCCAGTTACTTCTCAAGATCATTCCGGGAGGCAGGAACTATTATAGCCAGTTTTGGAGTATAAAAACTAAGATTTGTAGATATCACATAGACAACAAACAATGAAATCAGTATTTTTGCAACTATTTTCTCTGTGCCTTTTCCACTTTCTTTTCCTTTTGGAATTTTGGTCGCATGTATTTTTAATTTTTGATAATTTCTATGAACCCTACTTCTAAAGCTGTAGGAGAAGGACCCTCCAGTCCACTGTTGAACCTTACAGTTTGTGTTTATTATCATCTTTACCCTGCTCTGTATTACTTAGTATAGACATTCTTTACTTCAGCAGAAACTTTAACAAATGTATTATTCCTCTTTGCTTACATCAGGTTGTTTGGGTTGTATAGGTACCACTGACCAAAATGACCTTATAGTTATAACCACTGCTCGTGCATTGAGACTAGATCTATCTTTTCTTTTCTCAGCATTTTGCCATTGTTAAATCTACAACACGAAACTTCAAATAGGGTCTGCTTTCATCCACTGCTAAAGCACTCTTTAGAGAGGAAAAAGTTCTAAATAATCTTAGCTATTAGTTAATGTAAATCATTTTACCTCCATATGAATTTCCTTAAAATTTTTTTTGGGGGGTACTGGGGATTGAACTCAGGGGCACTCGACTACTGGGCCACATCCTCAGCCCTTTCTTGTATTTAATTAGAGACAGGGTCTCACTGAGTTGCGAAGTGCCTTGCCATTACTGAGGCTGGCTTTGAACTTGTGATTCTCCTGCCTCAGCCTCCCAAGTGCTGGGATTACAGGCATGCGGCACTGGGCCCGGCTGAATTTCCTTAAATTTGTCTATCTTGGATAAAATTCTCAACATGTGTTTTTTTCTTTTTAAATATCTTTATTAGTTGTTGATGAAATTTTTAATTTTATTTATTTATTTGTATGTGGTGCTGAGAATTGAACCCAGTGCCTCACACATGCTAGGCAAGCACTCTACCACTAAGCCACAATCTCAGTCCCTTCAACACATGTTTTAAAGTTAAGAGGAAATTTCACGTCACATCTTCTTAGAATGTCAAAGTTTAATTTTGTTTTTCTTTCTCAGTGCTGGTGGATTAAACCCAAGGCTACTTATAGGGCTGGCCGGCTCTGTACCACTGAGATACATCCTCAACCCCAAAGTTTTAATTTTTAAAATAATAGGCAAGAAATAAAAAGGCAAATTAGAAATATAGCATGTTGTTTTTAGAGCACTTTCATACTCATGTATAATCTATGAACATTTCAAAAATGGAATTCTATTTGCAATTTTAAACAATCTGCATTTTAATGGCTGGGTATGTGATACAGCAATATACAATATCTAATGCACAGGGGCAGAAACTGAGACATTCTATCAAGGAATTAATGATTCTGTTTCAGTAGAATATGGGTATGTGGGTGTGTTTTATGTGGAACTGGACTAGACTGAGGTCACATAAAATAAGAGAAAAAGGCAAGCCACGCAAGTCATTTGAACGTCTACGATTTTCAATACGTAGTCAACTTCACCCTTTTACAGAAAGAACATAAGCCAGATGTATATGAATGAAAATGTTAAGACTAAAGACACGAAGACAAAGTAAGATGTTTAAAGTGTTATCTTAAATATCACCTCTAGTTTTGTAAGTAATCTTGATTTAGAAATAACAGACATATGATAAGATGTATGAAGTTAGCAGCGTGATGAATTTTGTCAAATGCATATGGGCTGTTGAAGGAGCCCTAATTAGGAAGGGCTGTTGCAGCTAGCTGGAAGCCATAAGTTCCACCTGATATGTATGTGACGCACCTGTAGGCACCCGCAAAGCTGAAGGTATATAACCGGGTGAAAGCGGTCCGAGTTAGGAGAACGAAGGAGAATTCATTCAGTCAGTTGTGCAGTCGCTCGGTCGGTCAGAAGAAGAGTTCGGGTTGGAGAAAAGAATCAGAGCGGCCAGAACGTAGGCAGAGCGGTTACAGAAGAGAAACCAGATAGAAGAAGTAATGGCTGGTCAGAGTTAGGCCGAGGCTCTCGAGGGCTGGTCAGAGTTAGGCCGAGGCTCCCGAGGAAGAAAGAAGAAAGAAGCAAGAAGAAAGAAGCAAGAAGTTCTAAAAAATAATCTTTCTCAAAGCTAAGCTCTCTCTATTTTTCTTTCTCTCTCTCTAAGCTAAGAAGACAAGAAGAAAAGCTCTCTCTAATCTTTCTCTCTAAAAATCTTTCTTTCCCTCTCTAAGCTCTCTGTAAGAAAGTAGAAGTAAAAGTAGTAATAGCTTTACTCTGCCTCCAAGTTTTTCTCCCGTGGCGCCGTGGCTGGCCATGACAGGCAGCTTACAGGCTGTTTCACCACCCTCACAATCAATGCATAGGACATTCCTATCATTCCAAAATTCTCATGCCTGTATCTAGTCAATCTCTTCCCATCACCCTGAGCTCTGGGGAAGCAGTGAACAGTTTCCTAACGCCTTGTGTTAGACTTGGCCTCTCACACATGGCTCTCAGCAGTGGTGATGTGTCTGTACGTGGTTTCCTGGATGTTTATCCCGTTTGGAGTTTATTATGCTTCTTGAATTGGCAAATGTATGTCCATCATAAAATTTGGAAGAATTTGGTTCATTATGTTCACAACTGTTTTCTCTAAACATATCTCACTTTCTTTCCCTTTTTTTGATTTTAATTATATCCCTTTCTAATTTTTGATGATTCTATGACTCTGTGTTCAAGTTCACTGGTCACTTGTTTTGTCATCTCCACTCTGCTGTAAATCCTTTCCAGTGAACTTTTCAGTTACTTTACATTTTGGTTCTAGAATTTTTATCTGGATCTTTTTTTCTTCTTGTTTTTATTCTTCTGTTAATATTCCCTATCTGATCACTCAGTGAGACCATATCTTGTTTTAAATCTTTGAAATTCTGCATGATTGCTGCTTCAAGTCTTTATCTGTGAACCAAATTTTTTGGCCATGTGGTAATCAATTTTTTTAAAATGTTTATTTATTTGCTTTAGTTGTACACAATGCGTTTATTTGTACGTGGTGCTGAGGATCGAACCTGGGCCGCGCACGTGCTAGGTGAGCGCTCTACCGCTGAGCCACAACCCCAGCCCCTGGTAATCAGTTTTTGTTGACTACTTTTTTCCTTGACTATGGCCTATGTTTTTTCTATTCTTTTTTTGCATTTTATTATTGTTTATACTATACAACAGACATTGTGGATGATGTGTTGTAAATCCTTGGATCCTATTATCATCCTCTGAAGAGCATTGATTTTTGTTCTAGGAAGTGGTTCAATTTCTGTTGAGCACATTGATCCTGTATAGACTTGTTTTACACTGTTATTTCAGACACATGGAATGTGCAAGGTGTTTTCAAAGACCCTCTAACCTGGGTATAATCAGCTTCCAAATTTGAATCCCTACACATCTGAGTTTTTTTTGTTGTTGTTGAGTTTTGCTAGGGTGGGCCTATTTTAGGCTTTGCTGTAGTATGATCCTCACCCCTAGAGCATGACCTTATTGGTGTCTCTGTTGGAGTTTGGTCTCGCATCCTGAACACCAGTCTTATCATTAGCCAAGGATACGTGAAGAACATCCACCTGGACTTTTGAGTCCCTTTTCTGTGAAGCACCTTGCTTTCTGGTGCCCCGTCTTGCTCTAAAGATTCCAGCCAGTTCAGCATCTCCAAACTCTGGCCGTAGGCAGTCACAGAGTTATGCGGCTCATCTTGTGACTTCTTCTTTTAAGGATCACAGTCCTGTGCTGCCCGCTGTCCAATACCTGTAACAAGTTGTCTCATGCATTTTGTAGAGAATTGTTTGTTTGTTTGTGGCTGGAGGGTTAATCCCACAGCAGTTAGTCCTTTGTAGTTGAAGGTTTATATATGTTTTTAATGAGATGACTGATAAAATCTGAGGTCTATTAATAAACATCTGAGAGTTTATAAAGACACTTGGGTGATTGAGAAAGGAAAACAAAGTTTTAAAAAATGTCGGTCAAAATGATGTCTAGATAGTTGTGTGGCCTCTTAAAATGGACTTTATACTTGTATCTTATAGTGTGTCTACCTTGGGGTGACCACTCTCTTCCCCTACTTCATGGATTATGAATGATTTTCAGCTGCAATGTCTTTCCTACCTCCTCTCATCACATACGTGGGCATGGTGCCTGGGTGAGCCAGTCAAGCATGCCACTCTTAGGACCTCGGTGATGGTGCAGGGAGGAGCAGCTGAAGGAGAGAAATCAGGATTTCTCCTGAGCTTACCAACCAGATGTCATTAAAAAGTCATTCTTCACTATTGGAGTTGCTAACTAGGGTGACAAACACCTTGCTCGCTAAAAGGGCAGCCTGTATAGTGGGTGTTTGTCTTTCTTGGGCTACCCGATAAACAAACCCTCTTCTAGTTTGGCATGTCTATTTATGTGACCGCTGGCGGGGAGCAGAGTCCTGCCACCCACTGTACTAACAAAAGGGCCACACATTCTTTCCTCTTACCCCCTGGGAGCTTTAATCAGACTGAATCTTATCAATGTGACTCTCATTCAAGAGTTCAGGTATAAAGGTTGTGATGTAAACATGAAGAAAGAAGAGAGATTATTTACATAACCTTGGTACAGTAGAAAATCGAATGACAGCACTTGTGGCCCTGTCAGACATATTTGTAACAATATCCAGTGATAGCGCCCACAGAGCCTCTTAATTAGACCATTGATCTTGATTGTGTTCACAACTGTCTTGGAAACTTTGAATATTGTCTTTTTTTCCTATTCCTAGCTCTCAAACCTTCTAATACTCCTATAATCTACTCAATATCTTGCTTATTTACTTAAAATTGTTCGAAGACTGGTAGTTTTTCCCCAAAATCTTTTTCTCTCTTCTCCTTAAGCAGATAACCACACAGATATAGACCACATTTCCTGGTGGTACTAGTCAGGTTTCCATTACTATAACTGATACCTGAGATAATCAACTTATAAAGAGAAAAGGTCTGTTGTGGTTCATAGTTCTGGAGGTTTCAGTCCATGATTGGTTGACTCTGTTGCTTTTGGGACTATGATGAGATGGCACATCATGGTGTGGATGCATGGTTGAGCAAAACTACTCACCTATGGCCCCGAGGCAAAAGAAAGAAAGAGGATGAGGCTGGTGTCTCACTATCCCCTTCAAGGGTACACGCTGCAGTGGTCTGAAGAGCTCCTAGTAAGCCCCACCTCTTGAAATTTCCACCTCCCAATAGCACCAACTTGAGACCAACCCTTTAACAGATGGGCCTTTGGGGAACCTTCAAGGTCCAAACTATAGCCCTGACCTTTGCAGAAATGTGTGAATAACTATGTGAATACATTTAGGCCAATAGAATATGAGGAAAAGTAAGGTGTGCAACTTCTGGTTTAATTTTAGCTTAAAAAGGAGTTGATATCCTTTTCCCCTTTACTGAAGCTTAAAATACCTGCATGGTTGTGACACAGCTTCACACAAGAATAATGCAGATGAGGACAGGGTTGTAGGACACAATGGCCTGAGGTAACAAAAGTTATACATCAGAGCTTCCTCTGAAAGAATATGACAAAACAAAAAATATTTGGGGTAGTAAGAATGCTAAAGCAGGGCCGAGGTTGGGCTCAGTGGTAGAGCGCTTGCCTAGCATGTATGAGGTACTGGATTCAATCCTTAGCACCATATAAAAATAAATAAAATAAAGTTAAAAATTTAAAAGAAAAACAGAATGCTAAAGCAGATGTAGATGGTGAGCCTACACACCCACCCTCTAATTACATTCCCAAGGTGTCTAGATCTCATTAAATCCTTGAAAAACATATGGTTGAGGGCTCTTCTTCCAACATCTGAGAAAAGTGTTCTAGTGGCTTCTGTCTGCAACCTAGGGATAGCCAGCCATGGGGAGTAATGTTGAACTGTTAGGGGTCCCATGACACCAGGATTCTGGGAAGTTGGAAGTCAAATAACAAGCTATAAGGAGAGACAAAGCAGATGTGGCCACCATCAGATGGCAGCATGTCCCGTGGGGGTAATCTGAAGATCTTGAATCACCTTTGTTAACTGATCACGAAATCCCTAAACCGAAATACACGAACAACTACCAAGTCTCAATTTGATTTGCTTCACTAAAATCTTCAGCTTGGTTGCAAAGAGGCCTTACTTGAACAAGGATGATTCTCCCATTTCCCAGATCTGAATCAACTCCCAGAACACTCCGAATGAAGGAGGGTCTGGGAGCTTTTACCGATGTGCACATTGTGGGTCTATCTCCAAGAATTCTGCAGTGTACTGCAGGGCAATTGCACAATGCTTCCTGGGGAGGAAGGATCACTGGATCCTGGCCCCGAGCATTCATTCCTGAGGACCCAGAATGCTACTGCCATACTAGTCATGGTGGAGACAGAGTATAAAATGAGTCTTCCACCAGGCCCACCTGAACTTGAGATGCCTATCACAGATGTTTTCTTAGTTCCTGAGTATAGAGCTGGAGTTGTTTTTTTTTTTTTTTTTTTTTTTTTTTTTTGTGTGTGTGTGTGTGTGTGTGTGTGTGGCACTGGGGTTTGAACCCAGGGCCTTGCACATGCGAATCAAGCACTCTACCAACTGATCTATACCCCCAGCTCTGGAGTATGATTTAACTACAGATATGGAGAGAGTACTCACTCTGACAGCGGCTGGGGTTAGGATGTGCCTCGTGATTCAACATCTGGAGGTGACAGAGTCTTTCCTGTGACTTGCTCCTGCTGGAGACCTCTGCTTCCCTGCCTCCTTGACTTGCTGTCTTCTCTCCAAGACGGCTTTTATGCCTTTCACTTCCATTCTGTATGTTACTCAAAATACTTCCAGTGAATATCTTTTCTGTTTAGTTTAACCAGAATTGACTTCTTATTTTTGTGACCATAAAACCTGAGTAGTACAAACTGCATATAACACAAAACCCAGTAGATATAGAAGAAATGGAAAGAAAGAGGAATTTCTTTTCTCGTCGGTTAAGTGCTTTATTGATAGTACATGACGAAGTAGGATTTCCTCAGCTCCACCCCTTCTTCAGGGTGTCTGGGATAAAAACTGTGGAGAGGGGTGATAATGGGTGTTCTGGAGGACCAGGTTAGGGTAGAGATGTCCCCGCAGCTGAGGGCCTCTCTTTTCCTCTCATGTTTTGACTGGGGCTGGTGGGCCAGGGTACTCCGACTCCTCGGAGGCCACGTGGACAGTAAGGTCCAACATCTTATTGCTGTAACTAAATTCATTGTCATGCCAAGAAATTAGTTTGACAAATGGTCATTGAGGGCAATGCCACCTCCACATCAAAGGTGGAAGAATGGGAAATCCTGTTAAAGTTTCAGGAGACGACTTGGTCCTTGGGATAGCTCAGGATGCCCTTCAGGGGGACTTCCAATTCCTGCCTCAGGTCATCATGTTTGGCAGCTTTCTCCCGAAGGCAGGTCAGATCCGTGACTAACACATCAGGGCGGGACACACGAAGGCCATGCCAGCGAGCTTCCCATTCCGCACAGGGATGACGTGGCCTGCAGCCTTGGCAGTGCCGACAGATGCAGGGATCGTGTTCTGGAAAGGCCTGTGGCCACCACACCACAATTTCCCACAGGGGCCATGGTCTTCTGGAGTCCATGGCATGGACAGTGGACTCAAGTCCACTCAAGAGCCACAGTACCAAAGTCATCATGGAAAACCTTGGCCACGGGAGCTAAGCAGGTGGTGGTGCTGGCAGCGTTGGTGATGATCTTGAGGGCACTGCCCTACTTCTCAGGTGTGAACACCAGTTAAAAACATGGGGACAAGAGCAGGAGGGGCAGAGCAGATCCCTTTGTGGCTCCACCCTTCACGTGACCTCTGACCTCCTTCATGGTGGCGGGGACATCAGTGGGCTCCACAACACATTCAGCACCAGCGTCACCCCGTTTGATGTCAGTGG
The DNA here is from genome assembly GCA_025594165.1 of Tamias sibiricus. Lineage (NCBI taxonomy): Eukaryota > Metazoa > Chordata > Mammalia > Rodentia > Sciuridae > Tamias > Tamias sibiricus. The sequence continues at coordinate 18,205,048 of CM046669.1, read as the reverse complement.
GCTCTCGTTCCTGGGAGAGGGACATGGGCTTTCCATTGATGACAAGCTACCTGTTCTCAGGCTTGACTGAGCCACTGAACTTGGTGGAATCACACTGGAACATGTAGACCAGGAAGCTGAGGTCAACGAAGGCGTCATTGATGGTGACAATATCCACTTTGCTGGAGTTGAAAGTAGCCTTGGTGACCAGGTGCTGAATACAGCCAAATATGTTTATTTCAGCCTTCATCATCTTGTCTCAGGGATGTCCCTGGTACTGCATATGAAGATGCTACTGTCCTTAGAACAAGGAGGAGCAGAGAGCCAAGACAGAGATTTCTGATGGTAAATTTTTATCTCTTGGTTCTTGTTTTATCTAAACCATTTGAACCTATTAAATAAGCCATTAATTACTCTTCAAGTAGCGTAAGTACCCAGAATTAGGATTCTTTCATGTGATACTGAAATAAATATGAATTACATCCTCTCAAATTTTTGGTTTCTTTCTTTCTTTTTTTTTTAATATTTATTTACTTGTTTTAGTTGTACACAATGTCTCTTTTATTTTTTTTTTTTATTTTTATTTTTTATTTTTTGTGGTACTGGGGATTGAACTCAGGGGCACTCGACCACTGGGCCACATCCCCAGCCCTTTTTTGTGTTTTTATTAGACAGGGTCTCACTGAGTTGCTAAGTGCCTCGCCATTGCTGAGGCTGGCTTTGAACTCGCGATTCTCTTGCCTCAGCCTCCCAAAGTGCTGGGATTACAGGCGTGCGCCACCGCGCCCGGCTGTCTCTTTTATTTTTACATGGTGCTGAGGATCGAACCCGGGTCGCACACGTGCTAGGCGAGCGCTCTCCCGCTTAGCCACAACCCCAAATAATAAATTAATTATTATTAATAAATTAATTATTAATATATTAATAATTAATTATTAATTAAATATTAATTATTAATGAATAATAAATTAATTATTCTATTAATTTATAGAATTTTCAGGTGAGGAAGTATTAATGATTAGCCGCATTCCTGTAATTAAAGTGTAGGTTTGTAATGTACCAATGAGATGGGGTTCAATTGAATGACTGAGTGGGTCTGAATGTTTTTGACAGTCTAACTGGAGACAACCAAGATTCATAAGGAGAAGAAATTACTCTATGTACACTAAAGGAAAAGATACGGAGGAAAGAAAGAAGGCAACATCCATTCTTCCTTTAGAATCAGGCTGGGTTCATTGTCTACATGGCAAAGGTAGTAAAGACCTTGTTTCTGAGTTTTGAGCAAGAGGTGGAAAGATCAGGAAGGAGAAGAAGGATGCCTTCTTCAAATATTTCAAGATCCTCATTATCTGGGGATGAGTCATACACACACAAGCACACACACACGTAGACCATTCTTCCCTCCACCTTCACAAATGGAGATGCTGCTGTTTCATTTCTCTGCTCTTACTGGATAATGAGCCCACATATATACCACACAGAAATTTGCTACATATTTTGGATGTTCTGACACTTGGCATTTCTTAAACACACAGTCTCTCTCCCTCTTTTTTTTTTTTTTTTTGTTCTGGGATTGAACTCAGGGGCACTCAACCACTGGGCCACATCCTCAGCCCCCCTTTTTTTATATATATATTTTATTAGAGACAGGGTCTCACTGAGTTGCTAAGTGCATCGCCATTGCTGAGGCTGGCCTTGAACTTGCGATCCTCCTGCCTCAGCCTCCCAAGTGCTTGGATTACAGGTATGTGCCACCGCACCCAGCTACACAGTCTCTCTTTACTGGGAATTTCCTGCTCTTTGATTAAGGACTAAATGGATGTCTTACCCAACTCTTAGGAATAGACTCCAGGGAGGATACTCATTTATGGTGAGACTGGCAGGGTCCTTTCTTTTTTTATCCAGGAACTTAGCCTTCCTAATTCTGGCTGCTTCTCTGTCAGGCTTTTATTCTGAACAGCATTAAGGAGCTTTAATAGTAGGCTGAATGGTCATCTTTCACAGAACGGAGCCCACTTCTGAGATTCTAAGCGGGTCAACACTGAGGTAGGCCTGATTTCCATGAGATAAGGACAATTAGGATCTGTGAGTCCCAGGAGTAATCTGTACAGTTTTCTTTCTTTCTTTTTATTTTTCTTCATTATAATAGTGCACAAAGTCAGTACCAAGACTTTTGAAAAACTAGTTTGGGGCCGGCATGGTGGTGCTCGCCTGTAATCCCAACGGCTTGGGAGGCTGAGGCAGGAGGATCGCGAATTCAAAGCCAGCCTCAGCAATTTAGCGAGGTGCTAAGCAACTCAGCGAGACCCTGTCTCTAAATAAAATACAAAATGGGGCTGGGGATGTGGCTCAGTGGTCGAGTGCCCCTGAGATCAATCCCTGGTACCCCCCCTCAAAAAAAAAAAAAAAAAAAAAAAACAGCAACAAAAAACTAGTTTTGGCAGAGCACCTATTCCATGTCCAGCCCTAGATTAGAAACCAAACAAATTTTAGAAGAAACAAAAGAATCATGTCTTCCCACCCTGTCCTTAGACAAAGGATATTTAAATTTTTCTGTTTCCCAGTGTCTTCCTTTGCTGGGGAAAGGAAACAAACAGCTGATTCCACAGCTGAGGACGGAGCCCTTCTCAAGGCTGTCACCAGAGGACCCTGAGGTGGGACACAGCTGCTCTTGTCCTCTGGGAAATTTACCCAGTGCAGGCGGGAGATGGGATGGAGGCTAATGATGCCTGCTTTTCTCAGCACGGGGAGAAGGAGACCTCTATAAATAAATTAGAACTGATTTCCATTCTGTACATTTTTCCAATTTTCAAGACGGGGAGAAATACCTCTATAGACCAGAAGTGCATAACCCTCAGGAACATTTTGGTTCAACTTTGAATAATGCATTCCATAGCAGGTTTATCTCTTACCAAACGGTGGGTTTTCAGAGCCCCCCAAATGACCTTGATTGTAAACATTTGAAATTACCCTGGGCAAGGGTTTTTCCTGCTCAGGATTGAATTGGTTCCCTAGAGCACATTCTTTGCTAAGCTAATTGGGACCCTGGATTTTTAGACACTGAACTAGGGACTCTGGGATGGGCAAGATGGAACTAAGTTTTCGTCCCTGTTAAGCAAAGGTGCTAATGCAGAATATTTATCCAAAATACCTCTGGATAATACAATGCTTAGAGACCCTACCCAAGATGGTTGAAATGATTTGGAACACCAGGAGACAGGCGTGTCAGGAGCCTTATTTCACAGACCCTCTGTGTACCCTGTGCTCAGTAAAAGAGTCTCAGGCAAGTGTCCCAAAGCAGGTGGGGCTCTATTAGGACAGTCCATCTGTGAAGTGGTCAAACAGATTGTGTTCACTATGCTATGGTTTGGGTGTATTCCTGTGTTGGCAACTTAATTCCTATATTAATGATATTTGGAGGTAGAACTTTAGGGAGGTGGTTGGGTCGTGAAGGCTCTGTGTTCTTGAGTGCATTCATCCGTGGTTACTGTGAAAGTAGTTTTTTTTTTTTTTTTTAAAATAAAAGTGAGCTCTTTCTAGCAAGCTTATTCTGTCTTACGTGATGCCTTGGGTTCCAAAGAATGGACTCGGCCATCTATGGACTGAGACCTCTGAAACGATGAGACCCCCAAATGAACTTTTTCTCTTCTAATTGTTCTTGTCAGGCCTTTTCATCACAGTTGACTATAACAACTAGGTTCCCTTGCCTTCTGGCTTGGGCAGGTCTGAACAATGGGCAGCTCTGGGAGGAGGTCAAAGGGTAGAAGGAGAGAGAATTGAGGGCATTTCCTTCCCTAGTTACGTTCCTACTGGGTCATGGTTCTGTTCTGGCTGGGTTTCTCTCCTAAGACCACATCCTTCAACTGGTTCTGGGAACTGCTTCCCCCAATCCTTGATCTTGACGCTGTTACTGTTTTTAGGGTACCTCCCACCCCCAATCTCTTGTTGATTTTCTTTATCTCATCCACAGCTTTGTAACTGTCTCTTCATTACCTGTTCTCCAATCACCCCTTTAGATATTTTCTGAAAGGATCCAGATAGATAAAAATCACACCACCACTGGAAATGGCCTCTAAAATACTATATGGGATTGTACTGTGTGATAGACAGAACACTAACCCTCCAAAGATGTCAAGGTTCCAAGCCCTGGAATCTGTGAACATGTTATGTCACAGAGTAAAGGGGAATTATGTTTGTAGACAGAATTAAGGTTGCTAGTCTGCTGACCTAAAGATAAAGAGGTTATCCTGGATATCCAGGTAGGTCCCATGTAATCAAAAGGGTTCTTGAAAATGGAAAAGGGAGGCAGAAGAGTTAGCCTCTGAATGATGTGATACGAGAAAGATGGACCAGCCATTGCTAAAGTCGAAGACAGAGGCACCATGCGCCAGAAAATGCCAATAGCCTCTAGAGAAAGAAAAGTCAAGCAATCAGGTTGTTCCCCTTGGGTCTCCAAAAAGAATGTAACCTGAACTATTTCCCAGTGAGACCTGTATTAGACTTTTGATTTACACAGCTGTAGGATAATACATAGGCGTTGTTGTAAGCCAGTAAGTGTGGGGTAATTTGTTGCAGCAGCAACAGGAAACTGATACGGGTTGCTAATGTATCTGATGAGAACATAGAACCTTTTTGTTATAGGAAGATGGGATGCAGATAAACCATGTATGTTATTCCAATTATTACTAGGAACAGGGATTGGGGTGCAGTGCAGGTGAAGGGCAAGGCATTGAAAGATGATTAGCTATGGTCCTTAGTTGCTATGGTGACAATGGTAATTATCAAGACTGTGGTGTGAGCTGGCAGTTTCTATCAGTCCTAAATGATGTACACAGATGAAAGGATAGATTAAAAGCTTTGAAGGTCCAGCCAGGGTACAAGTAGAAAGTGAGAAAACCTGTGTGAAAGCTCTAAAGCTGTTGCCCACCATCTTAAGCACATTAGGTGGGAGTGAGGCTCACTGCAGGGGACCGAGACCTGCAACATCAATGTCTGTCTTGTTATAAAGGAGAGGGGAAAGTAGAACCTTGAGACATGGAGGGGAAATGTTTGGGCAGACACAGGCAAGACTAAGGACTTTGAACGTCCACATTATCCTAAAACTTTCTCACAAATAAGGAACCCCATCTGGCAGAGGGGCTGGAGAAGAGGGGACTGATGGTGGATAGAGACTCCATGCTTGAAAAATTGCTTCTCATGCTCAGCTCAGAGACGGGCCTAGCAGCTACGTCCTATGTTCATCATCCCTTCTTCCATCTTGTTCTCTGCCACCTTATATAAAAGGCACCAGCAATGTCTAAGCTTCTAGGCCTAGATGGGGGTCTGATTGAATTCACATCACTTACAAAGAAATGGTAGCTGGTAGGACCTTAAGGGTCCTCACTTTGGGAGATCCATGGTTTTCATTCAGACAAAAGATGCGGAGGTGAAGTGTCTCCTGGTGGTTGTAGACCCTTCTCCACTCTGTGTGTGTAGAAGCTGACCTTTAGGTCAACCAGACTTTATCAGTCCCACTTCCTTGTCTGCTGGCTTCTTGTTAGGTTGGACAACTTGTGGAGTAGAGGGTGAGCTGGAGGGAATGAGCAGGACAGCTATCTGCCTGGCTCCTCCTTGCTGGGTGACACCCGGCTCTGTCTGCCACAGCCACTATTGCAGAGGCTGAGCTGGTGACGCCAGCTCTTGTCATGCTGCTCTCATTCGCAGCTCACTCTGGCTCCTTCACCCACCTCTCATTGGTTTCCCTTTAACCTGCCCTCACTTTTCCAAATGGTGTCTTTATTAAGCTCTCCTTGAACACCCTCCCCCCCCTTTTTTTCTTGCTAAAGCTCTGACTGATACCATTATTGCAACTCACATTTATTGAGCATGTTATTACATGCCAACCACTGTGTCCACACACCTTACATAAATTAGCTCATTCCATCCTCTCTGCAACAGAGATGCGTGACTCTCACCACTCCCTTTTACAGATCAGAAAACTGAAAAATTTGAAATTGGCACATAGCTTACCCTAACTAGTAAGTTACTGAAGCTGAGTTTTTTTTTTAATATTTATTTATTTACTTTTAGTTGTACATAATGCAATGCATTTATGTTTACGTGGTGCTGAGGATCGAACCCGGGCAGTGCACGTGCAAGGCGAGTGCTCTGCCGCTGAGCCACAACCCCAGCCCTGAAGCTGAGTTTTGAAGGCAGAGAGACACCAGTATGCACATTAGAAGGTGACATGAGCCAAGACACTTTGTCCCTCTGAGCTAAGCTTTCTTAATGTTTAAGATGGGAACTACTACAATGCTGCTTTCAGGTTTTTTTTTTTTTTTTTGTTGTTGTTGTTTGTTTACAAGAAATAGAAACAATACCATCCAAAGTCACAGAAGTCCAGAGAGGTCTAAACAATCCAGGTAGCAACAACTCATGAATACATGCTTTGAGGACTCCTTGTTTTCAGTACCAACCATTTTCCACCCACCACTGACTGCTCAAGATTAAAATTTCTGGAGAAAGTGCCTCCTTGGCTTCGCTAGTGTTACTTGACCATACCTTTTGCAAGGTAGGGCACTGAGTCTGCACTCACTGATGGAGGGTTAGGATCCTACCTGGAAAAATCAGTGAGATTTTTTTTTTTCCCCAAAAGTGGGTAAGGGATGCTTTGAAGATATGAAGAAAGCACGTGCAACTATAAAACCTATTTTCAGTTTTGCTGCATAAAGGACAGGACAGGATGTAAGGAGAATGATTGGCATGGGCTTTCTTTTCCCTTCTGCCAGAGTGTTCAGAGAGGATGATTTTGGTTGAGGCAGCGATGGTGGTGGAAGGAGTTCATGCTCCACCCACTGTGTCTATTGCCTGTCTCTCACAGAATCTATTTGATGTCTAGCTCTTGTTCTGCCCGGTGAGAGCTGCCAAACCCCAGCCCATAATGCCTGTGCTTAAGTAGATTCCCCCTCTCTTGTCTATAGGCGTATTGCAAGAGTGTGTCCGGGTAGTATCTCTCCCCCATCTGGATCATCCTTTCATTAGTCAAGATTTGTTTTCCCTCTCCAACATTTCATTTTGAAAAATTTCAAACATATACAAAAATTGAACTGATTATACAGTGAACACCCATAACATAGGACCTGGAATTACTGTCAATATTTTAGTTCATTTGCTTTATTGAAATTCAATCCATGTATCCGTCCATATAGCCAGCCATCCACCCACTCATCCACGTAGCCATCTATCCACCCATCCATCCATCCATCCATCTACCCAGTGTTTGACAACATCATGTCTTAATGGGTTTATATAAAGATTTTTTTTTACAATGATCTCAAATTATTGCATCAACATTAGCAGGCAACTAATAGGGATCTCAGCAACTTCTAGGGGTTGGGAAAGTATCTCTTGGTTAATGCTTTGAATAGGTGGAAGTTTTTAAAGCTTTTTTTTCCTCACAAAAAGTAATCATCTTCTTTTTTTTTCTGATGGGTATCTTGACTCCTACTATTTCTAACTATGCCTCTAAAATAGATTTTTCAGAGAAATGTTTTGAGTTCTTAGAAAATATTCATTCTCTGAAGTGACCAAAAACTAGAGTATGTGGACAGAGCACATCCTAGGTAATACTAGTAATAAAGATAGGTTTTGAAAAATGTTCAAAATTTGTACCACAATTACCAAAGAGTTTTTGATGTCTGATCACCAAATCCTGGAGCTGTCTAAGAGCCTAAGAGGGAAGCTTCTAATCTTGAAAATCTAATCACCTCATCTCCTGAGGATGACTGGAATACCACCCCAAGTTGCATTAGAGTCTCATGTGACCAGGTTTCACCGTGAGGCTCATGGTTCAGGTTCAAGCCCTTAAATTCAAGATTCAAACAGCTGATTGTCTTCACTTGTTGAAAGATGATTTTGAGCCAGTGCTGGTCAAATTGTAGGTGTGGGAAAAAGGTGACAAAGTAGAAGAAACATACCATAGGCATTTCTGAAGTGTACACAAATATCAGTTCACATTCAACTCTAAAACACGGAGTCCCCGGTATCAGCTCCACTGGTCTTCGTTCTGTCACAGAACTTCTTATGTCATCGCGACGGATGAGTAGGCATGGAAGGGTGTGTGTGGAGAGTACCATGGGGACTGTGGAGTCAACAGGAGGCTGAAGAAAGCTTGCTGAAAAACGAAAGAGCATGAGAATGATCCTGCCACTAGTGGAAAGAAGGTCCAATCTGGAGGACAGAGTATGGGAACGTGAACAGAATCCCAGGGCCTGTCACCTGTCAGAGCAAAGGAAATCAAGACGAAAGGAAGCAGGGGAAACGATCAGAGAGAAGTTTGAGCCATCCCTAGAAAAATGAATGCAGATCAAATGGAGATGAGCCATGTGTGAGTTTCATCCGGGAAATTCTCACAGTCCAGGCACGATGTGTTAAATCCTGGCCTGCCGCGACAGGGTGTGATCAAAAAGGGGTGGGTGCGAACAACAGTTGGAAAATGATCTCTCCCGGATGCGTGTTCCTTGGATGTGAGGCTTGGAACTGCTGCAGCCATGTTGGCATCATGAAGACAGACAGCCAAAGGGTGAAGCAACCAATAGAAGGCAGAAAAATCAGGTGTTTGGGGACAACCCTGAACCATTGGCTCAACTTCTCTCAAGTTTGAATGACCCCTGAACTCAAACAGATTTGACTTCATCATTAAATAGCTACATGATATCGATGTTTGTAAGAGCCTTAATGAGGAGGTAGCTAAGATGGCAGCTGGCTGAGAGCCAAAGAGGAGGCGTTTAATTGTTTACACCCGACCTTAATGTAATCAACTAAGAATCTTTCTGTGCCCGTGAACACTGTGTGACGTACCTGTAAGTTGAGCTTGTGACATGTGTATACTTGTTAAGGTGAAGAGTATTTAACCAGGTAGGGCTGGTGATAGGGTTGGTTGGAGTTGGAGTTGGAGAGGTTGTTGGAGTTGCAGAGAGAAGTCAGCAGAAGAAGCAAGAATAAAGAATCTACTCATTCCCAGTTTGCCTCCGAATTTTTTCCCACGGTGTCGTTGCTGCAGGCGGCAAGAGATGTTGGGGTATCTCAGAAGGTACTAGCAGCACCATTAACAGTGCAAATTTTATTCCCATATTAGAGAATATCTTCTAACACATTATCAGGCACAGGGAGGTTATTCAGTTAAAGTACAGGATGGAGGGAAAAGCTCTCATTTCACCCAACACATGTTATTGCTAAATAACTGAGATTGGAAGCAAAGGTAAGGTATTGCAGGTTGTGTTAGCAACCCCATGGTGTGGAGGTAATAAGGCGGTTGTGGCCATTAGCGGCATGGAGGAATTGAGGGGGAAAATTATACGGAGTGTATTTTCTCCCATTCACTCTGTGTCACCAGAGGGGAAGTAAGAAGGAGAAGGTAAGAAGAGTGATCAGTAGACAGGTCTTCTCACATTTCCTCAGCTGCTCTCTCAAGTTCTTTCTATTCCTGAAAGCCGGCAGCTCAAGGGAGGGGGAAGCGGGTGTCTCTCCTTATTTTTTCAAGACAGAGAAAATGATTTAAAAGGGAAAAGATGTTAGTGTCATATCAGAGCTCAGGTCTGATACTGGCTCCTCTGAGACACCACTGAGACACCCAATATTCCCTCTCTGCTGTTGGGAAATGTTCATCCATTTCCAAAATGTAAATGACAAACTAGAACGCCTTGCTGAGATGTTTGGAGAAATCTTAAAATATAAACAACCTGAAACATATTCAGGTACTATCAGGTTACAGAAGGAATTGTGCCCCACGAGAAATAAAAACTACATTTTCCTTGTCTTCATGTCCAGGACTTGTGTGTGAGGTTAGTATTGAAGTTATCAGTGAGTGACAGCCAGGAGCCCATTGATAGTGATCCTAAACATATTTCACAAATCAAACAAGGCACAATTCTGGCCGAGAAACCAGATCATAAAGTGAACACACCAATTTCTGAGCTACTATTGTGGGGCAGAGGGAATATTTTCTTTACAGACTAAGCACATGCACTTGTATTGTGGCTGATTCCCTTTGGAAAGAGTAGTGCATCTCATTTATCAAGACTGTGCATTGTGCTAGTGGAAGACAGAGAGTTGATGGGTACAGGGCAAATTAGAGCGAGCAGCTCACCCCCGGAGGGAGAGAATGAGGTGAGCAGGAGATGAAGGAGAGGGGCTGTTTCCTCAAGGCCTGTGGCACAGTATCAGGATCGCCAAGGCTGGAAGGAGGCCTGGATGTAAACCTGATAAAGGCCAGGACTTAGCCACAAAGCAAGTATCTGCAGACTTCCAGGACTTAGCCCTGGAGAACATAGGTCAAGGCCACCTTGGAAATAATTCATCAAAAGCCCAAAAGTGAGAGGGGTTCTGCCCTTCCAAGTCTCAGGCTCCGATTATGTACCCGGAGAGATGGTTTATCATGCCCAATGTTGACACCTAAGGGCCAAAGAAGTTGTAGTCCTGATGTTGCAGGAGCCTGCGTGCTGCTGTGGGCTTGGGTAGTTGGGGCAGGAGACCTTTGGTGATTTTGAGCTGGTTTTTGCACAAAGAGTAGTGCTAAATGCTGGGTGGCTGGGAACGTGTTAAAGGAGTCAGGGGTAGAAGGAAAAGACAGAAGAGGCCGTCCTGGTTATTCCGGGACATCTGTGGAACTCCCCCCACCCCTGCCCCTGCATGTCCCCTAATTTTTCCCTCACCTTTTCCATTTAAGCAACAACATACTATGATATGAACACAGAAGGAAGACAGGTGCCAATTCTAGAATTCCTTCCAATATTATTCCAGAGTCATGTCAACGTTCTATTACTTCTATGTGGAGATTCGCTCTGTCAAGGCCGAAGGCAGGAACAAAGAGGAAAATGCAGGTGCTCTTCATGACCGCAGCCCTCCTGTGACTAAGACGCGCGAATGTCATTCTCTGGAAACTGAGAACAGCTGTGATGTCACCCGAGAGCTGAGCTTGCTTCAGGCGCTATTTTCAAAGGAATCTTCTGAACATCTTCTTAGGGGAAGGTTTCAGGCGAGGAATGAATTATTCAAGGAATTCGTCATTAAGCACCAGGGCAGAGCCATTCAAGGGCCAGTCTTGTCCTCATCTGCCTATTCCCAACTCTGACCTCAACATTGTCATGGGGACAGAAGGAAAAAAAAAAAAATAGTAATCCTGGGAAATGATGACAACATCTCCTCTGAGTGTCCAAGACCCTCGAGGTCCTCCCTGGAATTGCCGAATGATTTCCACCTTCTTGAGGGGTAACAGCCCTTTAGGCCAGTCAGCCGTTGGTGTCATTGGGACTGTAGAGTCCTAGTAAAGATGAGATCAGCATCTCCTCAGCTGCCCTTTCAGGTAATACTCTTCTCGTCGCCTGAAGGGTACGAAACTTTAAGTCATGATTTTATCCTTTTTATTTCTTCCCTCACCCAGAGGCCTGTGAGGTATTTATGATTATTGCCATCATTTTGCAGACAAGGAGACCCACCTCAGAGAGGTTTAGTAATCTGCCCAAGGTTACCCAGCTAAGAGTTCTTGGAGCCAGGAATGTAGACCCAGGCAGTCTGGTTGCAGGGCCAGCTTCCTAACCACGGGCTCCACCGCCTCTTACAACGCATGGTGTCCTGTTCTGCTCCGGCTGCCAGGTAACCTTAGGCTGTGTGGCTTGCACAACAGCAATTTATTTTCATACCGTTCTGGAGGCTGAAGGTCTAAGGTTAAAGCGCCAGCATGGTTGGGTTTGGTGAGGGCTCTCCTCACATCTTCTCAGTGTCTTCATGGGGCTGGGAGAGACAGAGAGAACAAGCTCTCTGGTATCTCTTCTTAGCTGCTAATCTCATCATGACGACCTCACCCTCATGACAACATCTAACCTGATCACCTCTTGTGCTAGTCAGCCTCACACTGCAGCGACCAAAATGCCTGACCAGAACAACATACAGGAGGAAAAGGTTTGTGTTGGCTCATGGTTCAGAGGCTCAGTCCATGGTGGGCTGACTCCATTGCTCTGGTCCAACGTGAGGCAGGACATCATGGTGGAAGGGCATGGAAGCTGCTGCCCTTGTGGTAGTCAGGAAGCAGAGAGACAGGATTGGGAAGGGGCCACAGGGAAGATGCACCCTTCTAAGGCACACCCTCAGTGACCCACCTCCTTTAATCATGCCCCGCCTGCCTGGAGTTACCACCCAGTGAGTCCATTCTAATTAGGATGAACTGATTAGGTTACAGTTCTCATAATCCAATCATTTTACCTCTGAACATTCCCGCCTTAGCACAGGAGCTTTGGGGGGACACCTTCTAGCCAAACCATAACACTTCTCAAAGGCCCCATCTCCAAAAACCATCCCATTGGGGGTTAGGGCTTCAATGTGTGACTTTGAGGGGTTCAGGAAGGTCAGAGTTCAGTCCACAGCATGTGGGTGCCAGGACTCTGGTTCACCGAGTTGCAGATCATCGAGGGTGAGACCTGAACAAGTGTTGTGTAAATGGCAGCTATTTTGGCAGCCTGGACCAGAATGCAGAGGAGGCAAACAAGCATGCAGTAGCTTTGGTTCAAATCAGATTTGCCATGGAAATGACCTGGCTGATGCAGACTGTTTTCTTTTCTTTTTTTTCTTTTTTTTTTTGTAACAAACAATTTGGCAAGAGTCTCTGCCTCAAATTGCAGTGGAAAAATTTTCTGCCATCCTTAATGGTCAACTTGGTGAAAGGTATTTGGTTTTGTCATGTTTATTCTGTGCTCTGTTGCTAAGGAAAAGGTGATGCAGCCTGAGGTGAAGGTGGCAGATGGAACTGAGCCAGGAAGGCAGCTTCCTGAACAAGCCCTTGCATTAGCACGCAGTGTCTCTCCCCAGCACCTGTCAATAGCCAACATCATAGTTTTATTTGTGTGTTGTCTTCCCTCCAAGGACAGGCACATGGGGACCAGAACTTCATCTGCTGGCTTCCAGGCCAGATGATCTGGTGAAAGAAGTCCTTCTCAGAGCGGGTCCTGAACATTTGTTCAGTGAGCAATGGACGGTTTTCCAGCAAATGCAAGGAGATACTTCAAGTGCTATTGGTCAGACCTAATTTTGATAAAAACAAAAGGTACAATTTAAAACCCTGTCAGGGGGCTGGGGCTATGGCTCAGTGGTAGAGCGCTCGTCTCGCATGTGTGAGGCCCTGGGTTCGATCCTCAGCACCACATAAATAAAATAAAGGTACTGTATCCACCTACAACTAATAAAATATTAAAAAATAAAACACTGTCCGGAGAAAGCAGCCCGAATAGGTGCGGAATCAGAGCCATTTGCTGTAGCTCTTGAGCTCAAGAGCTGGTATAGACGTGGCCCCGCGACCCCAGGCGAGGACACTGGAGCAGACATTTGAGCAGAGTCCTAAATGAAGTGGGGGAGGCGGAGTGTGATGGGCACCTTGGATAGGATGCAGGGTTTGACATTCCTTTCAGAATCCAATACCACCAAAATGTTGCTCCCAGAAAACAACAAAGACTTCAGTAGCTCCGTGCTGGGATATTTCCCCCCTTTTGTTCTTCGGAAGCTCAGAACAAAACTTAATGCCCAGTACCAGTAAGTGACACTGGCCTGGGCTTTGGTTTTAGAATACTGATGTCTCTCTATGTATGTTTTAGAAATCAATTTCTATTTTAATAAATTCATACCTGTTTCTTTCTTTCTTTCTTTCTTTCTTTCTTTTTCTTTTTTCTTTCTTTCTTTCTTTCTTTCTTTCTTTCTTTCTTTTTTTTTTTGTACCAGGGATTGAACCCAGGGGCACTCGACCACTGGGCCACATCCCCAGCCCTATTTTGTATTTTATTAGAGACAGGGTCTCACTGAGTTGCTAAGTGCCTCGCCATTGCTGAGGCTGGCTTTGAACTCGTGATCCTCCTGCCTCAGCCTCCCAAGTGCTGGGATTACAGGTGTGTGCCACCGCGCCCGGCTCATACCTGTTTCGTTTATTGTAAATCTCATGAACTTTAGAAAGTGGGATATAAATGTATAACTTGAATAGCTGAGTAAAGATATAAAGACCAGTCTTAAAGAACAGCAGTCATGACAGGTGGGGCTGGCTGGCCTGGGGAATCCCTCCCCTTCTGGTCCCCTGTCTAGAATGCATTTATGCCCCCTCTGATCCTCGTTCTCGTCCCTTGCTCTGGATTGGCAAGAGGGTCCCAGCCAGCCCCTGCATCTCCTGCCACCTCCTTTGCTATGTCCCGTGTTGCAGCCATGCTTCCAGCGAATCTGGCTCTGTGTTCCACGTGGTGTCCTTCAGGACGGTCGCTGCCCAGCGGAGGAGGATCCACCGAGACACTTGCAAACCCTCCAGCTGTGCTTCAGGTCACGTCTCCCTCAAAATTGCGGCCACAACAAGACTTAATTTCCTGAGTTCCTTAGACTTCCATGTTGTTTCATGCTTCTGTGATTTTCCCCGTTCCTCTGGAAATGCCTCTTTAGTCTCCTGATATCTTTGGTTTAGTAAATGCGAACCTGTTTTATGTAAAAGTGCCTCAAGTGTCCACTGTGTGCCTGGAACTGGGGTCCTGGGCACGGGGCTGCCATGCTCAGCCTTCGTGTGAGCACGCCAACTCCCTTCGAGGCCTCTCTTCTCCCCATGGCCGCCTCGTGGGCCTCCACTATCCCGCTGTTCTTTTGCTCTGGTCCACGTGGTTGGGCGTGCTTAAGCTTAAGGCCTATTTCCTCTGCTTGACTCTGAGTTCTTGGAAAGCAGAAGATTCATCTCTGTATCTTAGATACAGAGGCAGGCATAATGGGTGTTGGTACGTACATTTTTTTATTTTTAATTGAATAAGCTAAGGACATAAGCAGAATGAGAAAGAACAGGGCCTTTCGCAGTGTATGTGCTCACTAAATATTTGCTTAATGGAAGGGAACATGAAGTTCAGAGACATCCAGTAAGTAACTGGACCAAGGACAGGGAGAAGTGGTGGATGGTGTGGATGAGTGACCGTGTACACATGTGAGAATCACAGGTTTCTGTGAAGATCTAGTGATGGTGACTTTGAATGCATGCATTTAGTTTGGTCCAATAAATACTTATTGAATATTAACTCTGAACAGGAAAGCAGAACAAGTGGCTGAGGTTTGAGTAATAAGACACGTGTATTGACTATTTGCAAAGCACTATGGTATTAAAGGCAAGTACTCCAGGACCAGAGGAACCCTGGGTTTGAGGCCCAGTCTTGCTCCACCACTTACCAGATGTGTGACTTTGAGACTTTATATAATCTTTCTGGCCCTCGGTAGTTTTCTATATAAAATAATAATTAAAATACCCAGTTAACAATTGTTTATGATTTAATGGGTGCATTATAATTATCCTTGGTAGTGGGATTCGCTGTGGTGTATTTGTGCATGCACAAGGCTTGATTTGGTCTATTTCATCCCCCTGTATCCCCTTACATTTTCCTCCTCTTCTCCCTCCCCCAGCCCCTTCCTCTAGTCTACTAGTCTCATCTATTTTCTTCTTCTAGTCTCATCTATTTTCATGAGGTTTCTTTTCTTTGCTTTTTCCTCTCTAGTTTCCACATATGAGAGAAAACACATGACCCTTGACTTTCTGAGTTTGTCTCATTTCACTTAGCATGATGTTCTCTGGTTCCACCCATTTTCTTGCAAATGATGTAATTTATTCTTCTTTGTGGCTGAACAAAATTCCATTATGTATATATATCACATTTTCTTTACCCATTCATCTGTTGATGGACACGTAGGCTGGGTCCATAGTTTGGCTATGGTGAACTGGGCTGCTATAAACATGGATATGCATGTAACACTGTAGTATGAAGACTTAAATCCTTCAGGATGAATACTGAGGAGTGGTATATCTGGGTGGTACGGTGGTAGGGCGGTGCCATGCTTAGCCTATTGAGGAGTCTCCATACTGATTTCCATAGTGCTTGTACTAATTTAAAATTCCATCAACAGTGTGAAAGTGTTCCTTTCCCCCACGTCCTGGTTGCATGTATTATTCTTGTGCCTTTCACATTTGCCTTATGATTTTAAAGTGAGACAATTCATGTATAGTGTAAGGTCCATAGCAAGGACAGTTTATAAAGAGTACTATTAATGGCCAAATAAGGCATCAAGACTACTCTAGATCCATGTTCACATTACAATAAAGAGCTGTATTAACTTTTTTTTTAGTACCGGGGATTGAACTCAGAGGTACTTGACCACTGGGCCACATCCCCAGCCTTTTTTTTTTTTTTAGAGACAGGGTCTCACTGAGTTGCTAAGTGCCTCACCATTGCTGAGGCTGGCTTTGAACTTGCGATCCTCCTGCCTCAGCCTCCCAAGCGCTGGGATTACAGGCACGCGCCACCGCGCCCGGCTGCATTAACTTTTTAAGTAAAGATAAAAATGTTTACCAAACTCCCAAATACTTAAGTTGAACCATATGAAATCATTAACATTCAGCAGTTGTTGACTTATTAAAATGCCAATGCCCATTTATGGTCCAATTTCTCCTGTTGGTCACGGGCCAGGCAGGGGTGAATCCCTCTGATCTCCTCTATCCTCTCTGACCTCTTCCTCTTCTCTCAGCCCCCCTGTTCCTCTGTGTGTCCTGTCTGCTCCCGAAAAGGACCTGGGGAGGCTCGTGTCCCATAGCAGCGAGGCTGTCCTGTGTGTGTGGTTCATCCGGCAATTAATCGTGTGTGCCCGTGACAGACCCTCCATCATCTGAACTGCCCCCGAGGTGCAGGACAATGACTTCAGGAGCTGAAAATGGGACCTGGGGAGGAGGCATTGACCATGGCCATCACCTGCATCTGAACCATGAGCCAAGGAAGAGGACCCGGTCTATTTGATGGCAAAGTATAAAGAACTAGGACCCAGAGCCGCGCCCGGTGGCATATGCCTGTAATCCCAGTCACATGGGAGGCTGAGGCAGGAGAATCATGAGTTTAAAGCCAGCCATAGCAACTTAGGGAGACTCTAATCAACTTAGTGAGACCCTGTCTCTAGAAATAAAATACAAAAAAAAAAAGGGCTGGGGATGTGGCTCAGTGGTTAAGCACCTCTGGGTTCAATCTCTGGTAACTTCCCGGCAAAAAAAAAAAAAAAAAATAAAATAAAAAGAAAAGAACCAGGACCCCACAGGAAGAATCTGGAGCAAGAGGTGACTGTACCTCACCTCTGAGAGGAAGAAATAAACACAGGGGCACAGGGCTGCAGAAGAATCTGTAATGTACTATATAGACACCATGCCACCACAGGGCATGTGGTAGTTCTGTAGTGACTGACTAGCCCGGCTCTGCTTCTTGTCTTCTTTCTGTTCCTGGTGCTTTCTGGAGGGGCTATCCTCATACCCTGCACAAGGTCTAGCCCCGCGGTAAGAACACTGCGTACAATTAGACCAGAGACACTACACCTAATAGAAGAAAAAGTAAGCTCTAATCTCCAACATGTTGGATTAGGCCCCAAGTTCCTTAATAAGACTCCTGTAGCACAAGAATTAATATCAAGAATCAATGAATGGGATAGATTCAAATCACAAAGCTTCTTCTCAGCAAAAGAAACAATCAGTGAGGTGAATAGAGAGCCTACTAATTGGGAACGAAATTTTTACCACACGCGTGCACGTCAGATAGAGCATTAATCTCTAGAATATATAAAGAACTCAAAAGTCTTAACACCAAGAAAACAAATAACCCAATCAATAAATGGGCCAAGGAACTGAATAGATATTTCTCAGAAGAAGATATACAATCAATCAACAAATACTTGAAAAAACGTTCAACATCTCTGGCAATTAGAGAAATGCAAATCAAAACCACTCTAAGATTTCATCTCACACCAGTCAGAATGGCAGCTATTAAGAACACAAACAATAAATGTTGATGAAGATGTGGAGAAAAAGGCATGCTCATACATTGTTGGTGGGACTGCAAAATGGTGCAGCCAATATGGAAAGCAGTATGGAGATTCCTTGGAAAACTGGGAATGGAACCACCTTATGACCCAGCTATCCCACTCCTAGGTCTATACCCAAAGGACTTAAAAACAGCATACTACAGGGACACAGCCACATCAATGTTCATAGCAGCACAATTCACAATAGCTAAACTGTGGAACCAACCTAGATACCCTTCAGTAGATGAATGGATAAAGAAAATGTGGTATATATACACAATGGAGTATTACTCAGCAATAAGAGAGAATAAAATCATGGCATTCACAGGTAAATGGATGAAGTTAGAGAATATATAATGCTAAGTGAAGTTAGCCAATCCCAAAAAGCCAAATGCTGAATGTTTTCTCTTGATATAAGGAGTCCGATTCACAGTGGGGTTGGGATGGGGAGCATAGGAGGATTAGAGGAACACTAGAATGGCCAATGGGGAGGGAGGGGAAGGAAGGGAACAAAAGGGTGAAGAAAAAAAAAAGATGGTAGAATGAGATGGATATCATTACCCTAAGTGCGTGTATGAAGCCACGAATGGTGTGAATACACTTTGTATACAACCAGAGATATGTAATAATGTGCTCTATAAGTGTGATATGGAATGTAATACATTCTGCTGTCATTTCTAACAACTTAGAATAAAAAATAAATTTGAAAAAAATTAATCTAAAAAAAAAAAAAAAAGAACACTGCGTACTCGGTGTATATCCCTGGGGGGAGGGACTGTCTCATCCTCTTGAGGATGGTAATCTTGGATAATCGTAGTAGAGCCCCTAACAAGCTTTGCACCCCTTAACTTGAGGCTTGAAGGGGGTACACCCAGCAGAGCTGAACAGAAGAAGTGCCATAGTTAATCGCCATTGGTATTTGTGGAGCGTCCTTTTCTGGACTATCTTCCGTATCTCACTGAACTCTGCTTCGTAGAGAAGATGTGTATTACCCGTATCATTTTAATGAGGACTTGAGAGGTTAAGGAACTTACTTAAAGCCACACAGCCAACAAGGGATGGGTAGCAATCTGGTCTTTTGACTGCTGCCGCTGACCTGGGGTAAGTTTCCTCAAATGATCACTCACAGAAAGCTGGGAAGGGAGGAGGAGGCGAGGGTACAGAGCAGGGGCAGGAAGATTAGCTCCAGCCCGGGAAGCCTCGGATGGGACGGGGTGATGCTCTCATGGGGGAGGAGGAGGCGGTGGCCAGGGGGGGCACAGCCAGGCCAGGAGATGCTCCTAAGGATTTATTCTGGGTGGGTGAGCCCAGGTGAGTCCTAAGCCTGGACGAATCTCCACTTAGTGACTGTCCCCGCTCCCGTGTGGCTGTGCTGGCTTGGAAACACTACACGTGCACCTTCTCATTAATATGGGACCTGCGTCGCACAGCTACCTTGCAGCACTCTCAGGGCTGTCTCTCTGCAGAGTAGAGAGCCGGTGACAAGCGGGCTCTTCACCTGTCATGTGCCATGGGGACTGATATACCCCGGTGGACAATTGGCAGCAACGGGTCTCTCCCTTCCCGCGGGAGTTGCGACCCGTGTGTCAGGGGAATGAGACGGCACCCTCTTCATCTCAAAATCTTGCTTCTTCCCATGCCCGGGCATCGCTACAGGGGGCTCATGCTGTCTCCTGGTTGGGCAGAAGGGGGGCACATGCCCCACAGTGGACCTAGAGTGCAGCCTTCTTGGTCAGGGAACCGATTACCAAGATCGGAGCCTCGAGTTCTCCACAGGACTCCACGTTTACCTGGTGGCCTTGAGCAGGTCGCTAGACCTCTTTATGTCACTGCTCCTGCAAAATGCTGGAATTCCGTTTCTGGATTCCATTGATAGACCTGGGAGTGAGTTAATAAAATGAACTGTGATTCACAGAAGTTAATATTAATGGACGCTGGTAATGAGGATGGCTTGTGATTACAACAGTGCCCTTCCCTGGGAAGAGACGCTTACTGAGACTTCTAAGTGCTTTCGATAAAGCTAGACATCATCTCAGATAATATCATGAAACCATTATTATACAAAAAGACCAGTATTTTAAATTTTTCTGTTAGCTCATACTGCCTTATGTTTCAATGGCTAAGGGACCACTATCAAAACCCCTCGGTCACTACTGGGAAAAAAGGTGGCTTCACGTGGTGCCTGTCATTGACCCACAGCCTCAGTGTTCTGGGAATTACGAGCAGGCACGCCACCTGGGCGGTCAGAGGGATGGACCTCTCTATTGTGGTGTGCAAGGGACCATAAAGGGGCCAGGGCTTCTCACCCACAGTGCTAGTAAACTCCAGAGGCTGAATGCCAGCTTCTGACCCATTATGGCACAGCTACCTCTTGAGGAGGGGCGCATACAGGAAGTCCAAAAGCCTTTTGTCCCCAGGTTTTTTTTTTTTTTTTTTTTTTTAAGTTCAAGAAAGTCTATTCCTTCTGAGTTGTTTAAGGAACTTTTTCTCCAAGGCTGAAGGGATTTGTGCATTCAATAATTCTTTACGGAATATATCCTGTGACTGTGAGTACTTTCCTTCACCACGCTAGAAACTATAAGGATAAAAATCCACAGCGTATCCATTCCAAGAACTTACAGTCCATGTAGAAGGACAGATAAAAGATAGAGATCTCAGCACAGGGTGAGCTGAGTCCAGGGTG
Organism: Tamias sibiricus; assembly: GCA_025594165.1. Taxonomy (NCBI): domain Eukaryota; kingdom Metazoa; phylum Chordata; class Mammalia; order Rodentia; family Sciuridae; genus Tamias; species Tamias sibiricus. The sequence goes on along the minus strand of CM046669.1, from coordinate 18,184,524 downwards.
CTATGGGAGACAGATAGGACCTCTAACAGCAGTGGAAGGAAGGACTTTCTTTATCTGTCTCTGTCTGTCTCTGTCTACTTAGGAGGGAGAGAACCGATCACCATCAATGGCTGTTATGGAGGAAATTCTGGGTGTAAACCTGTGATGATGTAGAAATGAGAGAAGTGCCTCAGACAAAGCTTTTAGCACATTTATGGAAAAAAAGAAAGAGGATGCAGGTGTGGTCCGAAAGACCTAAGTTGGAACACGGTAGAGTGGAGAGGTAGAGGATGACAGGTAGCTAAACACACCAGGATTTATGGAAAGCCTTTATGAGACTCTTGATGAGAGCGTTCTCACTCCTCCAGCTTGTGCGGCAGCTGACTGCCAATCTCCAAATTGAATTAGGGCATCCTTCAAAGCCTGGAACAGCCCAGAGATGAGTATCGCCTGTACCTTCTGGCATTTGGAAGTCCCGGGGAGAGCAGGCCTTCTGCTCCATCACCCAAGCTCCGTGGTTCTCAGCGGTGAGTGATTTTGTCCCCCTGGGAAACTTGGCAGTGTCTGGAGAAGCTGTCTGAAAGGACAACCAACTTGGGAGAGGTGGTGCAGGTCTCTGGAGTGCAGGGGCCAGGGATAATGAAATGTGTAGGTGAGATAATGAAGAATTATCTTGCCCCAAATGCCAATAGTGACAGTCTAACATAAAGTCCTCAAGATTATGCCCCCTCCCCCACCCCCAAGTCCAAACAGTGCTCATTAGCGGTTCCAGCAGCGTCCAGTCATGAAGGGTCTACTTAGCCAAGGGCCTGGCCTGAATTGGATGATGTTGGAGATGTGTTATGGCAGATTCATGAGATGGTCACTGGGGGCAGAAGAGGAGGGGTGATTCAACATTGTTTGGGAAACTTCTGAGGCCATGCAACTGCATTTTTTAAAAAGAAGAAAGCACGTGAATTAGGAAAGAGAAAACAAACAGCTCCTGTTCCATGCTATGGGTAAGAAAGGGCTTTTCAGGGTTGGCTGCAGTACCACCATTGGCCAGCAGAGGGCAGATGGGACGACTGAGCAGAACAAGGAGAATTCTGCCCCTCAAGGTGGCGATTCCAAAGATTCTTGAGCATCCATGATGAGAAGTCAGGAGTTCAACTGGAATTAAAAGCATGAAGCAAAGAAGGCAGAATTGGCTGCTGCCTCCAGCACAATGCATCTGAGGTAATGGAAGAACTGGAGCCGAAAGGTGAGGGGCCAGAGCAAACATGGGGGTTGGGGGTAGGAGAACCTGATTCATTGCCAGAGGCAACCCTCCCCCAGAGCAAGGCAGAGGAGGCCTCTGACGTGCCTTCAGGTGACAGCTGGGTGTTGGCAGTGTTGCCTCCTCCTCTGGGCATCCACTTTGCTTCTTACAGTGTCCCTGGTGTCTATTTGCATACCCCAGGCGGTCACAGGACAGCTGGAAGGCTTGACCTGAGGTGTGCGGTGATGTGAGTGTGTCTGAAAGAGCTACTTCAGATCTGGCGGGAAGGTGGAAGCCTGTCCACCAGGCCTTGGTTGGAAGCGGGCAATTCCACGTGCAATTCTCGCCAACAGTGCCAGCATGGCCCTGAGACCCCTGCCTCACATGCTGGTGTGCTTCAAAAGTCACTCCACTTTTAAATATTTATTTATTTGCTTTAGTTGTACACAATGTGTTTATTTGTACGTGGTGCTGAGGATCGAACCCGGGCTGCGCACGTGCTAGGTGAGCGCTCTACCGCTGAGCCACAATCCCAGACCCTCCACAGGCACTTTTTATTTAGTAAAAATAAAACAACAAAGAAGAGGTAAAACACCTGCACAGGAATTCCAGGAAAGGCCTGGGAGTATTCTGGACCAACGCAGGTAAAATTCTCATGAGAGATAACAAACAGGTCCACCTTCCAATATTCATCTTATTGCCACTGATGATAGTTACTCATTCCATGTTTTTTTTTCATGGGTGTTTGTAACAAGATCAAGGCTGAATATCTCAGAAATCTCACTTACCTTTGGTGTGTAGTTGGCCAAGGGAGCAATGGGGAGAAGGTTCAAGGCCCAGGAATTTGGGCTGGTGATGGTACAACCTCTGTGGTACAAACGGGATACAAAATGCCGGTCCATTCCAGAAACCTGATTAAAACTGCAGCATAAAACTCAGACCACAGGTTCAGAACATTGTGGTTCGTTTGCTGTCTTATAAAATATTTCTGCCTGATCTCTATCAGGAATAAACAACCCTCCCATACTATAAGAGCGGGGAAGGAACTGCATGTTCTGCAAGGGCTGGGCACCAGCCTAAGTCCTTTATGTGTTCCGACATCTGCTCCCCAGAACAGCCATTTGAGTTAGTATTATTCTGCCATTTCATGTGATAAAATAAAAAGAAGCAAAGGTTCTAAGAGATCACTGTCATAATCTACTGAGTTTTTATTAAGTGTCTTTTCATATTAGGAACTAAGCTATATTCTGGGGGGGAAATAGATAACATGACAGTATCTCCCCTGTCTATACGATAAGCACACTCACAATCACGTATCAGAAATAGCATAATGGACGTGGGAACACCAGGGAACTGCCTAAGGGATCCAGAGATGATTTCATAGTGATGTGATTCCAGATGGGGGATTTTCCAGTCTTTCTCTCTACCCAATGCCCTAATCTCGTACTGTTGCAAAACGATATTTCCAATTTCCATGGAAACTCCCTGAAGGCTAATTCGAATACAGCTTATAAATTTAAAATAGAGCTTGATAGTCCCTGATGCATGCCCGTGTCTACTTCCTGCTGGCAGAGTTCAGTAGCCCATCGAGAACATTTTGGGGATTTTCAGGATGGGACAAGACTGAGCCAACCGCTTCCTGGTGCGTGTCGTCACTCTCCTATCCAGCAACTGCATTCGCCTGAAACACCACCTGGGGCAACGGAGTCACCTGAGTCTTCCATCTGCCCTAACCTGCAGCCACACCGAGGGCTCTGTGCCCTCTGCTCTTCATTGGTGGTTCTCAGGCTGGCTCTGGCCAGCCCACCAGTGGCCCTGTGCGCGTGTCTTCACTGGGGGACAGCTGAAGGAGAGGCCAACATTATTCCCCAGTTTCTTTCTTTTTTTTTTTTTTTTTTTTTTTTTTCCTGAAATCTATTCCTTCTGAGTTTAAAATAAGAAAAATTTCCCCCGAGGCTGAAGGTGTTTGTGCATTCAAGAACCCTTTGTGGAGCACATCCCATGATCCTGAGCACTGCCCCCTCAGCACTGGAAACCACGAGGAGCGTGAACGGGGAATCACCCAGGTCTACGACAGCAGAACCTCTGCTTTGATTTCTCCGATTATTAATACTCCCTTTCAAAATATCAACTGAAGCAAAGAGAAAAGTCAGGACGCAGATATGAGACCAGATGTGTTTAGTCACCATTGCTGCTGTCACAGGGCTGGCTTGCCGTGGCGTGATTAACCCGAAGACTTACTGTCACATCACATCTCAGAGGATATCAAAGAGTGCTTCTTGTTCCGCTGGATGACTTTGGATGAATGTTAGTTTGTGTTGTGATATGAGCTCCTCTGCCCTTCAGTGACTTTAAGTCAAGCATTGTCCCCCGCAAGAAGTCAGTGCACGGCAGCAGCTATGTGGTTAAGGTGCCTGTGGGTCCTGGCTCGGCAGAATAAGAAGCAGCCAAAGCCCATGTGGCTTACCCGGCGACCCTACAGAATATCAATCTAGAAGGTGCATAACAGGCAATATAGTTCATTTTAATTAGGATTGATTTGGAAAGGATCCGTCAGTTCATTTGGCCTTTCACCTTCCCGTCCCCTCTTCCATGCGGGATCTTTCCCTGGGGTCTGCTCTCAAATGTGTGGTTCAGTCTAAATTTAAATGACTGCAGCGAGGTTTACGTCATTCCCCTTGGGACACTATTACACAGTCTAATGGATTTCTCCATGATTATTATTTTTTTTTTTTTCCCAGAGATTCAGCCCAAACTTCTCTTTGCTTGAATTTGTCTCCTTTTTCCTCATTATGTACCCTCAGAATCAGAAAAATCACCCAAATGAGGGTGAGAATGACCAAGCATCTATTTTCAACTCTTTAGCGATAGAGCTGGGGACTGGCCCCGAATGCTTTCTCAGTTTCACATTTTGTAGGTGAACTGAAACATTTCCAGCCTTTTTACTCATGGAAGACAGTCTCCTTTTGTTGTAAAAGAAACCCAAAGATTCCCTGGGGTGTGGGGGCAGTTTTGTGCTCCGATGGTGGCCGGGCACTTGACATGACCTCATGCCACCTGCCTTGTCCGACCCCATATGAACAATAATGCGTTGGCCAACCCTTGCAGAGCTCTCCGTGTCTAGAGAATAGAGAAAATCTTTCCAGCTTTTGTGAGATGGGACCCAAGACTTGACCTTCATTAGCACCAGTTTCCAACCCAGGAAGCCACCTGGACCATATCGGGTTTCCTTGGATGGCACCCAGAGGATCTTAGAACTTCAAGTTGAGTAGGTAAACAAGCAGGTTTGGATGGTGTCCACGACATGTCGCTCATGTGTGTACAGGCATGCGCAGAGAGGAGCAGGGTCACCAGGGGGAAAGGAAGGAAAAATAGTGGGGCTGCAAAGAAAACACACCCCACATTCATCACCCCCAGTTTATAGAAGAATGAAGTCCCATGCAAGGTGGGACTGTGACTCATTAGGCCTCCCTGGTGATCTTATTGCTTTGGGTTTGCTTTTTTTTTTTTTAATATTTATTTTTCAGTTGTAGTTGGACACAATACCTTTATTTTACTTGTTTATTTTGATGTGGTGCTGAGGATCGAACCCAGGGCCTCGCACGCGCTAGGCGAGTGCTCTACCACTGAGCCATAGCCCCAGGCCCTTGGGTTTGCTTTTAATTGTCATTATTACCACAATGTGAGAAAGACAGAAATGATCTGCTCTGAGAGAGGATCCTTCTTCTGGGCAGCAATGATTCTGGAACAGCATTGACGAATTCAAGAGTGGTCAGGACTGAATGGTTGCTCTTTGCGGACCCCCAGGCAAAGGTCTCTAAATGCAGTTCCCCTGAATTATCACACTAGATAGATGGCAACTTGGATGGAGTGAGATGGATGGGAAGGAAATGACTCTCAAAGTGTGATGGGGCACTGTATTTCCACGCCCACACCTCTACCTCCAAGCTCTGGTCATTCATTCATCCATTCCTTCTTTCCATCTTTTGGTTATTGCACGATGTTCTGGGCCCAGGCCCTGTGCTAGGTACTGGGGACAGTTGATCCAGTCTATTGGAAGAAGGTCGAGGCCACATATCAGCATTTTAGGAGTAAAAAGCTGTACTCTCACTTTGCTTTGGAAGTAAAAGCCCATTGAAAATCTTTCAAAATGGATTATGAAGTTCCATAAAGATGTGCAAAGTGAGAGAATATAGCATAGTGAACACTTATCTGCCCCTAACTAACTTCACATTTAACATATTTGCTTTCAGATCTTAACATGTTGACATATTTGCTCTGGATTTTTAAAAAATAATGAACATTTCTACGATAATTGAAGCCTGCTATGCACTCTGCCTACTCTTTAGCTAGCATCGTCCCACACTGAATGCTTATCATTTCCATTCATGCTTTTTACCCCGCTCATGTGTCTTATGAGTAAATCTATACATAACAAATAGAACTCTTTTATATGCTTTTAAACTTTATGCAAATGGTATCCTATTATATCTATTCTTCTGTAGTTTGATTTTTATTCAGCCTTCTATATTTTGAGATTTTTCTATGTTAATACATGCAATTTTTCTTCATTCATTTTAATTTCTGCATAAAATTCCATAGTATGACTATCTCACAGCTTATTTAACTACTCTTTTTTTTTTTTTTTTTTTTTTTTTAGTACTGAGGGCTGAACCCAGGGATACTCTACCACTGAACTATATCTCCAGCCCTTTTTATTTTTTTATTTTGAGACAGGGTCTCAATTGCTGAGGCTGGCCTTGAACTCATGATCCTCCTGCCTCAGCCTCCCCAGAAACTGGGATTACAGGCTTGCACCATGGTGTCCAGTTTATCCACTCTTGATGGCCACTTAGGTAGTTTCCCTTTTTGTTTTTTCTCTCCATTACTAACAAGGTTGAAGTCAGCTTTCTTCTATAAATCTTCCATGTAGATGTGACAGTTTTGTGAGATTATGTGCCTAGGAGTGGAATCTCTGACTCAAAGTGATTACTACTAGGTTCAAAGTAGTGTAGAGGAATTATTACCTATCACTGTCCTTGCTTATAACAACTTGATGGGTGAGTTATAGCACCTTACTATAGTTTATTAGATACTGGAACTCTAGAACATCTTTTCATTTGATTATTGGCAATTAATGATTGTTTTCTATATTTTTCTTTCCTTTTTGAGTTGTAGTGCTTTCAAAATTCTTAGTCCCAAGCTTTTATAAGTTATTTGCATTTCTTACAATTTATACAAAAGTCTTGGACTTACCTTTAATCTTTGTTTATGTCTTTCATTAAAAAGAACTTTTAAACTTAACATCAATATAGTCAAATTTGTGACTATTTTTCCCTTATGGTTTTTGGGTTTTTTTGTGTATTATCTAAGGAATTCTTCTGTAACCCTTAAGTCAAAGATGCTTTCCTATTTTTTTTCCTAACAGTATATTTTTGCTTTCATGTAGAACTTTTTTGATGCACTTAGGCTTGGATTTTTGTGTAGGTGTTTCTTTATTCTTCTCCATGTGGATAACTAATCACCCATCTTTTTCCTATTCTATAATATTAAATTTTCACTTTTACATTTTTGTGTTGTTTTCCCTATTCTATGGTCCCTTTTTCTCTTCTTGCACTAGTATCATCTGCCTTAATTATTATAAGACAGCGAAGGTTAATTGTACGTGTCCACTTGACTGGGACCAAGGGAGCCCAGATAGGTAGGTCAAACACAGTTTCTGGATGTGTCCACAGGTGTTTCTAGAAGACAACATTAGCCCTTGAATCAGCAGACTGAGTAAAGACATCACCTTCACCAATGTGGTGGGCATCAACCAACCTGTTGAGAATCTGAATAGCACAGAAAGATGGGGAGGGGCGCATCTTCCCTGCTGGGCTGGAGCATTCACCTCTTACTGCCCTCAGATACTGGTGCCTTTGGGTTGGGCTGGACCTACACCACTAGCTTTATCTGAGCCTTTGTGTTGCAGCTAGCAGATGATAGGACTTCTCAGCCTCCATAATCCCATGAGCCAAGCCCTGCTAATAGAGCTCTCCATATCCGTGAATATCCATTTTATTCCTTCTAGAGAACCCTGACTAAGACAACACTGTAAGAAATTTTGCTGCTCAGTGAGGCAACTCTCTACCTTGTTCTTTTTCAAAACTTCCTTTCGTCTTCTTTTGTCTTTTGCTCTTGCGTATAAAATTGTGGGTCAGCTTCCCCAATGCCATGAGGGAATGAATCGACTAGTTCCAGAACTCTGGGCATTTGAGCTGCTGCATCTTTGCTCTGACTGCTGTTACAGCATAGAGGCACTCATGAGATGCAGGCGTGTGCTAAGTGCTTTCCATACACACTAAATCACTGAAACCTCACAAGAAGCCTAGGAGGTAGGTACACATGATTCGTCCCTGGTTCTAGTTGAGGGAAGAGAGGTCTGGTGAGATTAAGTAATCTGGCCAAGTTCCCCACGTTATTATGAAGCATAGGCAGAGTACCTGGGCTTAAGTCCATGCTAATCATATGCCAGGGCTCAACTTGACATCCAAAAACTTACTACCATGCACTTACTGACATCCTTTTTATTTTACCAAGGAAGAAACCAAAGCACCGACCAGGCACACAATTGATCTAAGATCTTTGTAAAGTCCAGTATGGAAGAAGACTTAAATCCCTCGGCCTTTCCTGTATGGAAACTCCTCCTTCTACTCCCACCTCCGTACTTGCCCTCCAGCTCTTGCCTCTGTACCTTTCTAGCTCAGAGAACTGGAATGCATGACCCAGAGGCATAGAGAGCTAGCTCCAGGTCTCATGGACTCTCGTACCCTCAGTGGGCCAGGGCACTGCGGCAAATGAATGCCAGCTCTGAAGACGGAATGGTGCCTTCAGCCGGTGGTTTCTGGGATGCTTAGTGATACTTTCATTTCATTTTTCAAAACTTGTGGCGGGCGGTCCAGGAGTACAGATTGACATAACAGAGATCTCTCCTATCTGTGGCCATGCTTGCCAAATGACAGGCCGTGTGCACTTTCTGGGAAATCTGGGAGTAAAGCTGTGAGTGCTGGCAATGGCGTAGGTGAATCTGCAGGAGCAGATTACATGGAAAGTAATTAAGTAAGAAAACATTGCTTAGGAGCTGTCGAGGGAGCCAGAGAGAAAAGCATATCATAAAGACATACTCATCAGCTCAGGCTGACGGTTAGAGGACAGAGCCTGTCATTTGCAGCTTTTGCTGTAAATCTCAACTTGGCCACCAATGTGCTCAGAGACTTTGAGCAAGTCACTCCAGACAGCCTGGATGTCTCTGTTCCCTTATCTGTGAGAGGAGGCCCCTGGGGGCTCTCACTATGGGAAGAAAATCAGCTTAGTCTGAAAGCAAGAGCAGGAGCCCACTACTGGGCTCCTGCCCTGCAGATGTTGGACACACCTCGCTTTTCTGCAGGGGGAGGCGAGGGAGTGAGGGCATTGGGGAAGAATCTCCAAATCAGGCAAGTTGACTCTGAATTCCCCTCAAAGGCAGTTACAGACCAGAGACCTTGATCTCCACTTATTTTTTTCCTCCACTCTTGTACTACTGCAAACAGTGTTGGCAAATCATGTTATTTCCCCACATGTCGGTCCTTGGTCTCTAAGGTAGGATTATAGTGCAGCCAGCTTAAAAAACGGGGCAGCAGATGTGCAGGCTAATGCGAGGCGCTGAGCATCAGCAGCAAAAGCAATTAGAGGAAGATGAGGACACAGGCCAGCTTCGATGGGGCTCTCCGGTGGTCTCGGCTCCTCCTCTAAGACAGCGAGACAGCCTCGGAGGAATTGCAGCGCTGGATGGAAACCCCAGGAAGGAGCCTGTCCCCGCCCTGGAATGAGAAGCTTTCCTACTGGTTTTGATATTAATGAGGTCATTATCGGGCATGTTGACACACCTGTGCCTATTCTCAGCCTTTCTGTGTTCCTTTTCTAAGGAGCTGTGATCCCTGTGCCCATTCGCTCCTCTACCAGGAGGTGAGGCACAGATGGGAGCTCTTACCTCAAGAACGTTTCCCACGGTGGTGGAGGTGACTCGGGCGCGCTCATGGGCAGAGAGCTGGCAGCACAGCTGAGAAGGTGGCGTCTTGTCCGGGGCACACACCAAGGGCTGCGGGTGGGAGGCTGCACCTTGCAGGAGGGAGACCCTTTACGGCCTAACAAGAAATTCCGAGTTGAGAGTGAAAGACATAGACCAAAGAGAGATGGCTGGAGTGCTCTCGAGTCCCCCCAGGGGGAAGTGAAAATAGAGCATCAGAAGGGGCACTGCCATGCGGGAAGTGAAGTGGATGGTTTTACCAGGAAGGTCAAAGGAGTCTGGAAAATCTTAGGGAAGAGAAGTCACACAGTTGAGTGTCTTTGCTGAGAGACTACGGAAGAGAGAAAGTCATCACTTCCTCTACCTTCCATCAGAGGACTATAAAATAAGACTTTAAAGGATATACTTTGTACACGTTCAGAGTGAAGAGGGAATTCAGTGGTTCCCTCGATCCTGGGGGGATGTGATCCCAGATCCCAGTGGATGCTTAAAACCATAGATATCTGAAACGGTAGGTAATGCTGAACTCTACATACACCATGACTCTCTATACATACACGACTATGATGAAGTTTATAAATTAGATGCAGCAAGAGATGAACAGTAAGAACATAATAAAATAGAACAATCATAACAATATATGGCAATACAAGTTATGTGAATGCATGCGCTCTCTCTCTCTCTCTCTCACTCACTATCTTATTACTGTGTACATTCCCTTCTTTTTCTAGTAATTACGTAAGAGAATGCAATACCGCATGATGAGATGAATTGAGGTGAATGACGTAGGCATTGTGACATAGCATTAGGCTACTATGTCAGGGTTACCTGTTTACAAACACCGTATTACCATGGCCTTGGATCTAATAACTGAGATAGCTGCTGAGTGACTACTGGGAAGGTGGTGTATACAATGTGGACACTCTGGGTCACATCCCAGGTGGGACAGAGCAGAATGGTGTAAAATTTCATCATGCTACTCAGAATGGCACACAATTTAAAACTAATGAATTTTTATTTCTGCAATTTTCCATTGTATATTTTCAGACTTTGACTTTGGGTAACTTTAACTACCACAGGTGGAATCACAGATAAGGGGGAACTACTATACATCTGTAGAAGAAGGATTTTTAAATGGTATTGCGAGGCCTTCCACATGGAAAGAAAGGCTTGTCCTTACAGCGTGAAGGGTGACAATACTTTATAGGCCCAAGGAGGATGACCATGTAGGAGAAGATGGGCTTCACAGTGAAAAACCTGACTTCAGTCTTGGCCCTTCTGTCTCCTGACAGCAAGACTTCAGGCAAGTCCTGATACCATGGGAAATTTGGCTTCCTCATACCTAACCTGGTGGCCATGACTCCGGCCTCAGAAGCTGCTGAGGCCAAGAGAGATGAGATCATATGCATGAATTCACCTTATAAATTCCAAGGCGTATGGGAAATGTTAGGAATGGTGTTTTAATAACTTTGTTCTGTGGGCGATTCCAGAAACAAGAGGTGTGACATGCTGTGGGCTCAGTGTGTATCCCAGTCGCCTGACACTTGTTCCCCTCGGGTAAGATCGCAAAGCCTGGGAAATGGTGACCAGGCATGATGCTGGGGGAGGACGGTGAGTGATGGAGCCCTTTCCACAGGGCACTCTTCCATTCCGGTGACCCAGTGAAAGGACAGAGATACGGGGAGCTGACCACAGTGCTTGTCAGGGTGGAGGAGAGGATACGGGAGGTGGTATTTCGAGGAGCCCCTTGTTGTCATGCTCACTTACGTGAGAAAACTTAACCAAAGTTCTTTGGGGTCTAATAAACATTAGCATTAGGGAGAGTGTAAAAAAATGCAAACCTAGCTGAACCTGGGTGGGGCTGGCGGGAGGAGGGAGACAGCACACACAGTGCTTTGGTGTCGCCAGGTGACGGGAGGATTTTCAGGTGGAGATGTCTCTGTAGACCGCAGAACAGCTGGTCTCAGCCTCCAACTCAACAACTCTTCTGAGTTCCCCCACCCCTCAGAAGTCTTTCCAGGACTCGGTGGTTTCTGACCTGTTTAATTCTAATCCAGTAGACTCTTTTAAAAAGAAAACAAAAAAAAAACATTTTAGATCAATAGAAAGGATGCCTACTAGCCAGTGGAGCTCCATAAACCTCATTTTAAAAAAAGAGTTCGAAGTCAGCAAGGGATACGGGAAATGAAATTTATCATAATCAGGTGACAGTTCCAAAGCAGGACAGGTCCACATAGTCTTTCAAACTCTGAGCAACTGACTCGGCATTCCCAAATCTCCAAGGATTCCAGTGTGCACGAGCTGCAGCAGATTCCTACCAGGTGGCCCCGCTTTTCCCCAAACCAGCATCTTCTAGAAGAGCAGTGTGGCAGCCAGCACCAGGTGCCCGTGAAGGCACTCGTCCTTCAAAGTGCTCTGGCTGCTCAAGGAACAAGATCTGGGGATGCTTCCCAGATGGATAAAAGTGCCTTTGATGTCCAAAAGGGTGACCTGGAATTGCAACGGACTACACAGTCCAACATTACTGGATGACACTGAACGACACAAATCCCAATTCTCGGATTTTAATTTTGTATATCACAGGTATTTTCAAACCAATATGATCCATGAGCAAATAAAACCTTGATGATTTTAAATAAGAATAACTACCAGCGGCCAGACGGTTTGGAGAACAGACGAGAGGTACAAGGGGCTGGTGAATGTTGACATTATAAACTGAAAAATGTAAATTGGAAGCAACGCCATAGGCTGAAGGATGTTGAAGGTAAATATGGAAGTAGATAGTGAGGTTAATTAGGTTTTGACAACTTTCAAGAAGCCAGCACATCTCATTATAACTGACAGCACTAGACCAGAAATCTGTGCATGAGCAAAACTGTTCAAAAGCCCTCAGTCAACCCCCTTTTTGTATTAGACAACAGGTTGATTTTGGGGGGGGGGTGCTGGGAGATATGGTAAGTTCATGTAAGACGTGAACTTACAGTCCTCAGTTCTACCCTTATCTGGCTGATAAATCTCTTCTTTGCTCACTGCCTCAGTCTCTCCATCTGTCTCATAGGAACTGTAATGCCTGGCCTGACTTTTCTTTCTTACTTTTCTTTTTCTTTCTTTCTTTCTTTCTTTTTTTTCTTGGTACCAGGGATTGAACTCAGGGGCATGTGACCACTGAGCCACATCCTCAGCCCTATTTTATATTTTATTTTGAGACAGGGTCTCACTGAGTTGCTTAGCGCCTCGCTTTTGGTAGGACTGGCTTTGAACTCGCGATCCTCCTGCCTCAGCCTCCTGAGCTTCTGGATTACAGATGTGCACCACCACGCCCGGCTCTGGCATGCCTTTTCCTAATGGAAAAAATGAGAAAAAGACATCATGTTATTGCAAAATGAGCAAAAGCCAACATTTTAATCAATTAACACTGACAAAACATTTTCAAATCTTGTTGGCCATTTGGTCCTCACAATAAAGCTGTAGATAAAACCCTCAGATACTAGACCCTCTGTATAAACCATCTTTTGTAACGCCTGTCATACTATTACATGATGAAACTAACAGATAATACATCTTCAACACACACAAGATATTCTAAATGATAACTATAATAAAAGGAGATAATTCAAAATTGTATAACAAGGCCATTAATGAGGGTTGAGGAACTCAACTCAGTTATTTTGCAGACACTGCTATGATTGTTCCACAATTCCTGAAGTTATTTTTAAAATTGAAGGCAATTAAAATTAATATGAAAGCCTTTCTTAATGCTGCTGTTTTGGACTCCTCAGGAAATAGGAAGCCACTGCCATTTCACAACCAGCTCCTTTCCTGCCAAGTCTCATTGGCTGTATCAGTCAGCGTTCCTGCAGTAAGGAGTAGCCCCAGTTCTCACTGGCTCCCAGCAACATGGAGTATTCTCTCGTGTTAACGGAGGCTGTGGGTTGGATGCAGCTCTGCTACAGTCTGTGGCTCAACTCCGAGCTGGGTGTCACTTCTGGTCTGCTCCATCTGGCATTTTCTTCCTGGGATCCAGGCAGAAGTCTCCTAGGGTATGTAATTCCTACAGCAGAATGAAAGAACCAGGGAGCTGGTGATAACCCTTGATGCCTCCTAACAGCTTTTGCTTGAGTGATCTGCCCTTGGTCACACGGTGAAGGTCAGCGATACATAATCCTCTTAGAGGAAGGCAAAGTGGCTAAGTGTACCACAATCTGTCAGAGCTGATCTCAGCTCCATTATGGTACCATGGGCAGTCCTGCTAGCAGACCTGAGTTGGCACATAGAGAAACCTGTCAACTTTCTTGAGACCAAGGTCACAAATTCTATCACTAATAGGAAGTGGTAAGAACTGTGGCAAGAAAGAGGCCATACCCCTTGCAAAGGAGCAGCCACCCGAAGTCCTAGCAAGTGGTGCAATTAATTGCAAATAATAGCCCAAGTCCTCTGACTTCTCAAGTCAAAAATCAGATATTACTTCTTAAAAATTTGACAAGGATTTTCATTCAACAACAGCAACTACTACTCTTCAGGCCAAACAAATATCCCAACTCCAAATCTGGACCACGACTTGAAAGTTTTCATTCTGTGCTTTAGGACCACACTTGATATGGCTCACTGCGGAGGGACAGAGCTGTCCCAGTAAGAAGGGGGACAGATTTTTTTTTCTCATGTGTTTCTGTGACCCAGACTCAGTGCTCACCTGGCCTGGAGTCGCTCAGACTTCATGAACGGGCTCAGGACCCGGGTCCTGGTCTATCCACGGCCTCTGTCTTTTCTGTCCTGGGCTGGGCTTTCTGAGTTGTGCCATCTCCCAAGAGAAGCCTTTCAGGCTGATTGACTTAAAATTAGAGCTCAGATGGCAAAAGAAGAGGAGACTAATAGGGAGAGAGATTGCCCTCGTTTGCCTCTTTAAACTTTCATATGGAGTGTGATTTGTTAACAAGGGGGAGGGCCCGAGGCATTGAGGGGCATCAATAATTCAGCAGAGGCTGTCAAGCTGCAAATAGCCCCGTGGTGCCCAGCTGAGCTCCTGCCTGTGACATGGGCTGCTGGGTCAGGCTCCAAGAGAAAGGGTCAGACTTCCAATACCCTACCCATCTCAGCCCTGTCCTCCATCCCCAGTTCCCAACAGAACTGGAAACTATCGTAATGGAGGCTGTAGGGGCCAGCAGCAGGACTCCACCACGCTCAGTTTCCCTGAGGAAGATGGTGGCTGCAGGACCTCCTCTATCATTAACGGGCTCAGGACTCGGGTCCTGGTCTACCCATGGCCTCTTGGTGTTAGCACCCTCCCCTATCTGATGCACCTAATGCCCAGGAATCAATAAATGACTCCCACCTGGCCCACCCCTCCACTCCCCAAATGAAGGCTACTTCTAGTTTGCCAGGCCTTGTTTTCTTCCTTTCCTCAAAATGAAACTCAGACCTCAACTGGATCTGGATGCTGGCTTTCCTGGATGATGGTGTCCCTTGGCTAGAAGTGGAGGGGCACGGTGATAACAGTCTCTCCTTGACCAAACTTAGGTTCCCTGTGTCCTTCCAAATTAGGCCTTTGCGTCTGGACTTCGGTATCTTTCTTCACATTGTCCAATCTCTGCAAGAATCTTGTGACAGCTTGGCCAGAATCCCCTGCCCTCCACAGACAGAGCTCCAGATTCTGTAGAGCTTCTTCAAACAACAGGACAGGCCCAGTAACCCAGAGAGAACAGGAAAGGGGCAAATGTTAACTGGTGGGTTCTACCTAATGCCATTAACGTAACCTTTAAAGCTGATGCTATCAGCCAGCAGTAGCTTTAGGAAATGCTGTTTTCCATTTCTGAGTGAAGCAGAGAGCTGAGAGAAGACCACTGCGACCAGGAAAGTTTTGCTCCTGACTAAAGTCCTGTCCTTCCCCTATAAGGTTGGGTCACTCACACAGGAACAGGAAACAGAATCTGAGCTGGCTGGAAGCAGAGTAGGGAAAAGCACTTGTCCCCTAGAGAATGGTAAAAATCAGATTTAGTCTATAGTTTTCACTTTGACATTGTAATTTCCTTTGGCTAATTTAGGGCTTCGATCAAAGTATGAGGTTCCTCTATTGCTCTGAGAAGTGGTATTATATAGAATAAAGGGGTGGAATGATATTGGAGAGTTTTCTTGTCCCTCCTTCATGCCCTCTCTGGCTCCTTGCTAGGACAAGTAGACTCTAAGCCACCGTCCAGGGTTTCCAGGTAGTGAACGGCTGTGAGATGACAGTGACCAACCGCAGTGTGAGAAGGCAGCTGAAGATCTCGGGAAATAGATGAAAGGAGCCCTTTCCTTTCCCACATGGGCCACAAGAAGACAACCAACACAAGGAGCAAGGGCTGGGAGGAGGAAAGGAGGGCGGAGAGGCTGATTCTTGGGGTGATCTGTTTAGTCCCGTAGACGCCACTTGACACAGGGTGGGGCTGTGTCCTCATAACGCCATTGCAGCTTAAAAATATCTGAGGTTTCAAGTGCAGGTACTAAGCTCAACCTACTGGACTTCACAGTTTAGCAGTGCACACAGTACCGTGTAGGGTAGGGTTTGTTTGGCCTCATGGTTGTGTGGCTGACATGCAGCTGTGGCACAGTGCCACTGCCCAGCATCATGACAGAGGATATCACCAGCCCCAGAAAAGAACAGAATCCGACAATTCAAAGTGTGGTTTCCAATAAATGAATATCACTTTTACACCATTGTGAAGTAAAATAATAATAATAATAATAAAAATAAAAATAATAATAATAATAATAATAGCTAAGTTGAACCAACATAAGTTGGGGACCATCTGAATAAAGGAAATCAAAATATAAAAGATTAAAATGAATATGATCTGAATATGTAATGATCTTATCCTTTAAATAGAGAGACTTTTGCTTCGCTGTGGAAGGTCTTGTCTACTCGGAAGCATCTACACTGGCCTAGCACAGTGTAGACAGTTCCACATCTAACTGGAGGTTTTTTTTTTTTTTAAGTTTAGAAAGAACTTTCATGTGGAAAAAATATCACATGCTGCCTTTAGCCTCGGTGCACTCTTGGAAGCAAGATGGGTCACCAACAGCTCTATTGGGGCCATCCTCAAAAATTCGGCCAGGGTTCTCGCTCTTGCTGTGTGTGTTCAAACTGGCACGGTCTGATCCAGAAATACGGCCTCAACATGTGCCGGTAGTGTTTCCATCAGTATGTGAAGGATATAGGCTTCATTAAGTTGGACTATGTGATCTTCCTCGAATGGATTGCCCAAGACAGCCACCCAATGAAAGAGAACTTTGTACACAAAATAAAGTTCTAAAACACCTCCAAAAAAAAAAAAAAAAAAAATCACATGCTGTTTTGACTCACAATCAATACGAATGGTGGGAAACGCAGGCACGAATCTCTTAAATCTGTCCAGTGTGTCCATCTCTTCGCCACGACTTTGTGCGCTGGCCCTTTCCTCCCAGACTAATGCTGCAGCCTCCTCATGGCCTCCTTGCCTCTCCATGGGACAAAGGCTGGTCCACATCTCACTCCCCTGCCTCAAACTTCAAAGCTCTCCAGTGCCTTTGGGGAAGGGGTACGCCAAATGACAAGACAAACAGGCCCGCCTGCCTCCCCAGACTCACAGCTCACCACCACCACCACCACCAGTCACCCCATTCTGTGCCCTGGCTGCAGCTCCTCTTGCCCCCCAACCTTCTGCACCTGCAGCTCTGACCTGCTGTGTGCCCTTCCTGTTCTCCGTCCTCACGGGGTCTGGATGCGGGTGACATGGACCCCACACCAATCCCACCAGTGCCTGCTGTCCTCTGCTTCACGGTCACCTCTCCCTTCCTTACACTGCCTATCCCTGAAGGTGGGACTCAGGTATGTCTCCTCTGCTTCTAGGCGTGGCGTATGGCGAGGGCAGAGTGTAATTGAATGAATAAAGTCATGACTTTGATAAGAAAACGAATCCTCCGAGGAGTGCAGGGCTTACTCAACGTCACTCAGGCTATACTCAGCTAGGCAGGCTGTGCAGTTCCTTTAGTTAAGACATTGATCCTTTCTTCCTCCACAAGACATAAAACCCTAGCCAAGAAGGAAATGTTTGCTTACATGACAAAAGATGTCATAATTGGACTTAAGACAGCTATGATGGATTGAGAGAAAATATTTGCAACATATAGAACAAGCAAAGGATTCAGAACCATACTCTCTAAAAACTGAGTGTAAATCGAGAAGGAAGATCATCATCAGCCTTTTATAAAAATAAGGAAAGATAAACAGTTCATACAGGGAAGCAAGCACTAAAACAACCTTCAGCCTCAACAACAAAAATATCATTTTCACCCATTAAATTATTAAAAACTTTAAAGAGATTGATGAAAACCCAGAGGTGGTAAGGGTATCACCACTTACACAGGTAATAGAATTGTAAATGGAAAAAACCTTCTTTTCTTTCTTTTTGCTATTATCCAATGAATTTTAAATGTTCGTTCCCTAGGACCCACAACGTTAGTGTTCCGTGGCTGCTTCTCAAAGTACTAACAATTTAGTGGCTTAAAAACAACACAAATTTATGACACTACCGTTCTGCGGTTCAGAGGAACGAAATGAGTCTCATGGAACTAAATCAGGGGTGTTGGCAGGGTGTGTCCCTTTCTGGAGTCCCTGGAGGACAGTCTGTCTCCTTGCCTGTGCGTCTTCTGAGGACTGCTCTTGGTCCCCTCCCTTCATCTTCAAAGCAGCAACATCAGGCTAATTCCTTCTTGCAATGCCATCTCTCTGGCTCTGTCTTTTAAAAACCCTCTTCTACTTTTAAGAACTCTTGCGATTACATTGTGCCCACCTAGCCGGGCGCGGTGGCGCACGCCTGTGATCCCAGCACTTGGGAGGCTGAGGCAGGAGGATCGCGAGTTCAAAGCCAGCCTCAGCAATGGCAAGGCACTTGGCAACTCAGTGAGACCCTGTCTCTAATAAAATACAAAAAAGGGCTGGGGATGTGGCCCAGTGGTCGAGTGCCCCTGAGTTGGATCACCAGTACCAAAAAAAAAAAAAAAAAAAAAAAAAAAAATATATATATATATATATATATATAAACATTGTGCCCACCTGGATGATGCAGGATAATTTCTCTACCACAAGGTCATCTGCTGAGGAACCTTAATTCCTCAATTCCCCTTGACATGCAACCTCATATATTTGAAGGTCCCAGGAATTAAGACAGAAACATCTTTGTCAAGAGGTGTTGGTCTACCTACTATACCCAGCAATGACAATTCCAGGAATCTATTCTATAGAAATACATACATATGCCTCAAATTTTTTATACTGGAAGATATTTTATGACAGTAATATTTCTAATACTAAGAAATAAAAGAAGAAAAAAAGAGAAAGATCCTAAGTCTCCTTCAAAAGTAAAGTGCTTACATAATCCTATATGGTGGTTAATTTTATGTGTTAACGGATTGGACTATAGGTGCCTGGATAGTCAGTCAGGCATTATTCAGGGCATTTGTGTGAGAGTTGATCAGATAACCACTGAAATCCATAGACTGAGTAAAAGATTGCCTTCCATAATGTGGGTGGGCTTCATCCAATCACTTGAAGTTCTGAATAGAAGGAAAAGTCTTTTAAGTCTCCACTGAGAAAGATAGAATTCTTTATGCCTGGTGGCCTTTGAATTGAGATACAAGCTTCTTTCCTGTACTCAGACTCAAACGGAAGCATTGGATCTTCCTGGGTTTTAGGATTGTAGGACTGGGACCGCACCAATGGTTCTCCTGGGTCTCCAGCTATCGATTCACTCTGAGGATCTTGGGAATTCCCAGCCTCCATAGTTGAAGGAGCCAATTCTTAGGATGAATCTCAATATCCTATTGGTCTGATTCTGGAAAACCTTGACTAAAACATTCCATTTTTAAGAAAATGTAGCCATAAGGAACAAGAAGGCCGAATTTTATGAACTAATCATAAAAAGATCTTCATGGCATATAATTAAGTAAAAAAGGAAAATGTATAAAAATTGAAAGGAACATTTGTAAATACACATCTCTATAAATAAATATCCAAAAAGTGACTACAAGATGCACATTGAACTCCTAACAATAATTATCTCTAATTATCATCAGATAGTGAGGCTGTGGGCTGGGATTGGGGATGGGGGCTTGGAGTCTAAAGCATTTTATATGTTCTTCACTTCAGTTGCTTGGTTTTCTTACAACGAGAAAGCATATGTGAATTGTTTGCATCATTTAAAACACTAAGATAATCAAAGATCAATTCATTGGTGGGCAGGGAAATTTTTTTCTAACTAGTCAAATTTAAAAGAAACTGGTTAACCAGCAGCAATACCAATGTACGAGCTCACAATATGGAAGGTTCCTTTCTATTGACTGAAACACCAACACCCATTAACAAGAGAAGATTTGCACAGTATAAAAAATATGTGAGGAACCAAATTAGTGAACAGAAGGAGCTTAATAAGCATGAAATCAGAGCACAAGATGTCAGATGTCCTTGAAGGATGGCCTATTGTTGCTGAGGTTTGAACTCCAATGAATTATCCAATTGACCCAAACACTTGGGCCCGAGATCCTGCCCCTCTTTCTGACAATATCTGCCCCTCTGCCCTGAAGAGTCACTGGAAAGTCACTAGCAAACTCTCATTCTCCACTGTCATTTTGTGACTCTGCATCATCAGATCCACCTTTTCTATTTGCACAAAGTCCTGCATCAAGCCTGGTAGTTTGACAGATTCTATCAGATCACATTTCATCTCCTCTGGTGTCATGAGCTTGCTGATAGTGTACAAAAGGTCAGCTGCACACCCTCAGTAAGCCCAGATAGACTTAACCTCAGGGGCATTTTCTGCCAAACAACTAAGTCCATTCATCCATTTGGGCTTTTCTTTAACCTTGCTGACATCATCCCTAGACCTCTGGTGTTCGACTTCCTTTGAGGAACTGAACTTCCATTGACTATACTGAATTATGTTCTGGCTGAGTGACTATGGGTAACACCATTACTCTTTGCCATATATTTTTTTCTTTTTGTCCAAGATAAGGGAGTGAGAGCTATGATATAGGAATAACTCAACTTCAGCCGCACAGGACCATGGAGAGATCAGCTCAAGGAATCACCCACACATTTGGTGTTTGCTGAGCTCCTTTGTTCACTACACCCACACTTGGTTCGGAGGGCACAGTTTCTGGGAAGGACATATTGTGAACAATTCCAACCTAGGATGCTGGGAGGTTGGGTTAAGAAAGGTTTGAAGAGTTAACTCCGTTTCCTCTGGTGTTTTTAGTTTGTTGGTGGTGTACCAAAGGTCAACTGGAGAAAGAACTGAAAAAAGGACAACGTGGAGGAAGGTGTCCAAGACCAAAGGAACAGCTCGTGAAAAGGACAGGGGCAGGGACAGGATCATAAGACCTTGACTGAAAGTAGATGCAGCAGATTTAAGACAACCCTAAATCCTTTGACACGCCCCCTTCAAGTGGTGTTTATGTCCCTGCCTTTAAGGGGTGGGCCCTGTGGATGCTTGACCAATAGGAAGCAGTAGAAGTAATGCTGCTGCCTCAGGCCTCAAGAGACCTCTGTATTCCATGCCTTCACTCTTGCAACTCAGCCACTCTGTTATGAGGAGGCTCAAGGAGCTCCAAGAAGAGGTCCAATGGAGAGGAGCCGAGGCTCCCCACCAAGCACCTGGGTGAACTGCCCAGAGACAACTGGCACCATCCTGACAGCCAAGCGAGTGAGCGGTGTTGGAAATGGGTCAAGACATCTCAGCTAACATCATGGGGAGCATAAGAGTCGGCCTTGCTGAGCCCTGCCCAAATGACAGATTCATCAACAGAAGAAATGATTGTTGCTTTTTAAGTCATTAAGTTTTGCCTCAAGAATCATCAGTTAATAAGCATTTAGAAAAAAACGGAGATAAGAAAAAGATGATCAAGCATGATTCCTAGGTCTCTGGCTTAGGTAATATGATGGAGAGACCTTTCTGGAAAACAGGATTTGTAGATGGAACAGGTTTGGTGAATGGAGAGGGAGGGAGCACTAGATAGTGATAATAAATTCAGTTTGGGACTTACTGAGTTTGTGGGGCAATGGGCTTTTCTGGTATAAGAGAGGTGGCATAGTCAGACATATAGATCTGAAGTTGGGGAGAGAAAGAGAAAAAGGGTGAAGGAGAGGGATGGAGGGAGATATTTGTAAGTGATTATTGATGGAGGCAGAATTCATGATCGTGGATATGAACATCTATGGGGGATATATACAGTGAGGTGAGAACGGGACTAAATGGATGCACCATGGTTAAGGGGTATGCAAAAGAAAAGTCTAGGAAGACATTTAAAACAAAATGGGAGTAGGGAAGGGGGGGAAGAATTTATTATTTTTGGTCCTGATGAAGCCACTTCTTATCACAATGGAGGTCTGCATGATGTTGGCTACTAGACCTTGGCGATCACTGAAGTGGCATGCCTTCCTCTACAGAAAATTTTAACTAAGCTTCTCCAGAAATCTTCACCATAATTGATTTTAGGACTATCAGCAAAAGAGTCTCTACAAAAGAGTTCAATGTAGCTAAACTTTCTATTTTCCTGTTGCTCTATTACTTGGCCACTGGCCTGGAAGAAATCAGCACTCCAGGTGCTGGATGCCCCTTTACTTGTTTTTCACAAACATGTATCCAGTACAGTAGTTTGTAAAAGCGTGTTTGCAAATGCAAAATGTGATTAAAAAAAAAAAAAAAAAAAGACAAATCCTTTAACAAGACCTCTGGCCTTGAGCTGGGCTTCACAGAGATGTCTACATTTCTAAGATAAGAGAAGTTACCAGTTGGGCTCCATAGTAACAGCTGGCAGGAGGAGGCAAGTAAGGGGGAGAAGAAGCTCTCCCCTTCTCAATTATTGTCCTTGAAGGGCTAACTTGCTCAAAACAGTGAAAGAAGAAGCTGCTTTTATGTGAACTTCTATAAACTGTGAACTTCTGAGCCCCTCCCTTTACATGCTGGGTATAAAGTTCTGAAACTACCTGAACTTGGGGTTCTGGGGGTTAATTGATTACAGTGAAAGCTGTACCCTCTGGACCTGGCTGCAGCCATATAAAACTGTCTCCTGCTATCTTTGGTGTCTTGCCTCTTGTCCCCTACAACAGCACCGGCTCCCCGAGCCCTGCCTTACTATTTATGGGGAAAGTAAGTGCAGGCTGGAGCTGGGAGTGTTACAACCAGCCAACCAACACGTGAAATCTTCCCTCTCCTCTATAGCTTTTGTAGCCTTTGCTTATATAGATAGTGCCAGGCTTCTCTCTATCCAGGAGTCCAGGAACTCAGCCCCACACGTACTTTTGATAAAAGGACAACAAACCAAGAAATGAATCGGTGTTCTGCCTATGCATTAAACTAAAAAGAGGCTTCTTTTCACTGTTGTGTAAAGCTTTTCCTCTCCAAGCTGAACACCTGAACAGATGGGGGAGCGACGGTTTATTGATGCAGTGGAGTGGTAACTGTAGGAAAGAGAGGATGAATATTTCATGGGCACCAGTGGCAGTCAATAAATCATGAGGTGCTGCCGATGAGTAGGTCGCTGGGTGGTGGGCGCTCAGCTCTAGTCAAATGGAACCTCCCTTTCTGGCATGTCCAGTCTTCCCTGCGTTTGTGGACCTTGATTTCTCAATTCAGTGTGTGTCTCCAGCTTTTAGCTACCGTCAACTAGATGAGGCTATACTATGGGGAAATTCAGAGGAAATCAACGTAAGATCATGCCATTCTGTGAATCAGTGAGTTTCTTGAAGTGACCGTCAATGACTCGTGATGTTGAGCGAGGCAGTTCGTAAACAGTTATTGACAAAATTCTCTGTGCTGTGTGCTTTACTCCTTCCCATGACTAGGGATAAGAATGCACTTATTTAGAAAAGAAAAAGAAAAGCAAAAATACAATAGCAATGGAAAAAAGTACAGAAATAAGAAGCACTATTTTGCCAAACTCAATATTTCCAGTAGATTCATTTATCTATTTATGATTTGAAACTTTAATTACATTTAATTACATTTAAAATTTCAGCTGAAGTGAAGTTAGCCAATTCCAAAAATCCAAATGCCAAATGTTTTCTCTGATATAAGGAGGCTGATTCACAGTTGGGTTGGGATGGGGAGCAGGATTAGAGGAACACTAGAAAGGCCAATGGGGAG
This sequence comes from Tamias sibiricus, assembly GCA_025594165.1. Classification (NCBI taxonomy): domain Eukaryota; kingdom Metazoa; phylum Chordata; class Mammalia; order Rodentia; family Sciuridae; genus Tamias; species Tamias sibiricus. The sequence continues at coordinate 18,161,111 of CM046669.1, read as the reverse complement.
GGAGAGGAAGGGATGGGGCAAAAGGGTTAAAAAAATGGTAGAATGAGAAGGATATCATTGCCCTCGGTCTTTGTATGAAGACACAAATGGTGTGAATATACTTTGTATACAACCAGAGATATGTAAAAATGTGCTCTATAAGTGTAATATGAATTGTAATGCATTCTGCTGTCATATATAACAACTTAGAATAAAAGAAAAGAAAAAAAATTTAAAAAACCAAAACAACAAACACATAAACAACAACAACAACAACAAAAATTTCAGCTGACTTTACCTGTAATAAAATAGTAACAACTGGTTACATAAATAGAAGTTTTAGCATTGTTAAAATTGCCATTCTTAACCATAAACTATAATAATATTTTACTATTATAATAATGATAAAAGGACACTATGACTATAGAATGCACACTCTGTACTGAGCTCTATGCAGAATATTTTTTAAACATTATTCTATTTATCTCCCAGTATTCACAATGAGTACACACACTGATAAGAAAATTGGGCTGAGAAAGATCAATTTCCTTGTCCAAACACCCAAGTAGTAAGGTGCTGATATGAGATTTGAACCCAGCCTTTCTGATTCTGAGCGTACAATTTTGTAATACTAAGTAATAGCTAGAATGTACATTGTACTCACTATGAATTAGAAAATATTCTCAGTAGCTCACTTATCTAGATTATGTTCACCTTTCATTTTCCCTAAGCTATTTTACAACTCTGGATAATAACACAAAGGATTCTTGGTAATAGAAATGCAAATTAACTGATTATTGCCCTGAGGGTGGATATCTCTTACATCTATTTGTAAATTTATTTCTGGAGTCCTTATTTCCTATTTATGTGTAATTTTAGCATTCTTTAAGCCAGTTGTAATGTCTTACTGAGTCCCTCATTTATTAATGAGCTAAATGTAGTATTTGACACATATTCATTTTCTTTTTTATGACAATCATGATTAAAAAAAAAAAGAAAGAAAATGTTCTTGACAATTCTTTATAGACAGACAGACACGCATGCACACACCCCAGGAGATGAGCGGGCCAGGCGCCTTCTCCGCCCTCACCACCCCTCCTGACATGTGCTGGGGTCCTCCTGCTAGGCTGGTTGCTACCAGGGTCTGGGCTGCTCTGCCCTGCTGGGGTCCTGGCTCCTGAGTGTTCTGCTCTCTCACTGTGCAGCTGCTCTGGAGTGTCACTAGCTTTGCCTCCTTATAATCTGGCTCTTGCTTTCTGGAAGTTCATTTGGATGGTTTCCCTGCCTGCTAGTCAGTTCTCACCAGCAGCAGGGTAACCTCTCTACAGTATGCATTTAATACTGTCACTCTCCTATTCAAAAAATCCTTCTGCAACTTTCAGATTGATGATCTGAGCCTGGTGGACCAGTTCAACCTCATATTTCACCAAGCTCCCATCCTACCATAAATAATATTCCAGCATCACCAAACTGCTTGCAGATCCCCACATACAACATATTCTTGACCATACCCACAGCCCTTTCTTGTGTATCTCCTGAAGCCCTATCCACTCAGCTAAGTCCCTCCTCCAGGGAACCTTGCCTGAGCCTCTGTGCCCCTCATGCATCCTCCTGACATGTGATCAAAGCCCTTCACAAAACTCTCCCAGCATGGCCCATATGGATAGAAAGCATTTAGGGGAAAATAAAGAAAAAAAAAATACTTCTGTGGGGCCTGGTGATACACACCTATAATCCCAGCTTCTGGGGAGACTGATTGCAAGTTTGAGGCTTGTCTGGGCCACTTAGCGAGACTCTGTCTCAAAGTAAAATTTGAAAAAGGGCTGGGGACATGGTTCAGTGGTGCTTGCCTAGCATGTGCAAGGCCATGGCTTTGATCCCCAGTACTGTAAAAACAAACAAACAAACAAACACCAAATACTTCTTTCTAAGTATTTTCTGGTACCGCTGACCTTCCCTACACTTGGGGCAGAAAGGCAGTCTATACTCACTACCCTCCAGAGTAGAGCTCTGTTAAATAAACACTTCTCAAAGTAGGAAATGAGTTAATGTTATCTTTCTGATTTTCCCAAAGTAGACCCGAGAAGGCAGTTCACTGTTTAAAGAAGAATGTTTTAGAGGACTAAAAGCCCAGGGTCCTGAATGTCTTAGAGTTCAAAATTTATTTCTAAAATCTTGATTAGGAGGTTCTATGGAATAGACACAGAGAAGAGGGAGGCCAAAAGGGGCAGGAGCAAGAAAGCCTCTGGCTGCAACTGGGGTGGTGGGTGAGGGCAAGGAGAGGTTTTGGGGGAGTTGGCCCAGAAGCACAGGACATCTATAAATTCTACTGAGGAAGAGAGCTGAGGGAGCTGAGGAAGGATCTGTGGCCTCAAAGGGGAGTTTCAGGTGGGCGTAGGAGGGCACATGCACCCTGCATGTATTGCTAACTAGAAATCAGGTAAGAGCTCTTGCCCCAGCAGACGCCCAGTGGGACTGAAATGCAGCCCCAGGGAGAAGGGTATTGCCTGAGATGACTCTGAATTGGCTAAGAGTAAACTTCTCTAGGCGTGATGAAAGATCAAGACAGAAACTAAATGTGGTTATAGAAAAATAAAAAAAAAAAAAAAAAAAAAGAAAAGAAAAAGTAAATGTTAATACTTCTTGCTAATCCTGAGTTTGCGGCCTGGGATTCCAACCTGAGGCATCTGTTTAGAAGCCAGCGTTCTCCCCTGATTGGGAGGGGTTTTGAGGAGAGTGACCACTTGGCATTTGTCTCTGTAGCTCCAGGCCTGACTCACAGTAGCTCCTCAGTGAGTGTTGGTCACGTGAAGAAAGGGCTGAACGAGCCACCTGGAGGCCACAGCCGAGGGTCTGACAGATCCGGGCCCGGTAGTCGGGCTCCGTCAGACACGAGGTTCCTTAATGGAACTGGAGGTGAGTACTGGAAACAGATTTTATATCATCTGTTCTTTTCTCTGTGTTACACATAAGCTTGTTCAAATTAATTATTAATTAGCCTTTTCCTGATGCTATGTGCATTTAGTCATTCTCATTTACTCTTCTCATTGGCATTACCATGGTAACTAAATGGGAGAATTGTTGTATTGCCCACTTGTTAATGTTGTCTAATTTACTTTAGAATATTTCTTCATAAATATTGTGGTATGACTCAGTGTGTGTGTGTGTGTGTGTGTGTGTGTGTGTGTGTTAGTTTTAATCTACATGCTAAAGGTACCATTAATTGAGAATAAGCTATCTTGAGCTACTTAGAAGTTTTTAAATTCCCTCTGAAGACCCTGAACTCCAAAGCATATAATGTAAGTGCTTCAAGCATCTCCATCCACATCGGTAGTAGAGAGGTTGTTCTCCAGCAGAAGTGGAATGAGAAATGATGTTCTAAACACAAGTGGAGTAGTGCTCAACAGATGTGAATTGATTAGAAGTGTATCGATGCTGCTGTGTGAACACATGTAGAAAATCAGACACTTCTCTGAGATGCTCCAGCCCCGCCCGATGTCCCATTTGGCCCCATGTCCCATCTCTTGCAGACGATTTCATGTCTGGTTCGGACTAGATGGCTAGCCAATCCTCTCAAGAGAAAAATCGCTATATCTGTCACAAGTGAAATGGGCATGGAAGGTGTCTGGCAGAAGCACTAAGGGAGGGAGCCAATGAAAGCATACTGGAAGACACTTTCTGAATTTGTGTGCTAACAGATGTGTGGAGTGTTGCAGGATTTGGTCTGAGATTTGCCTTCCTGGTAATATACCACCTGGTAGCATGTTTGTCAGGAAGGAGACCTAGAACCCTTACCTACCCTTAGACATTGGAGGATACCATCATTCACCAAAAGAATCCAACAGCTATGAATGACCAAGTTGGTTTGGGTTAGGTGACAACACAGTACTCAAGATAATGCACATTATCAATGCTTTTTCTTGATAACATTTCAGTTTTTTTATACTGACAGAGACACCCATATGTGTTACAAGTCAAGTTTCCTACATAGTTTTATCTCAACCCTCATATTGTTATACCATGGCTGACCCGTGGCTATGTCACCCACTGGAACACCACTGTAGTCCTCCTTGAAACTTCTTTCTGGCTGGGACTTTATCTTATTCATCATTGAATGGCCCTCTGAGCCTACTACAGTGTCTTGCCTAAAAGAAGCCCTCATTACTACATGTTTGATGGCTTGAATGTGATGAAACACACCCCTCTATCACCCTGTGGGATCACTTCTAATGCCTACAAGAAAGAAAAAGAAAATGCAGTGTTGTCTTGAAAGGTAGGCTGAGCCCTAGAGTATTTGGAGGCCAACTACACTACCAGGTAGCATGTCACCATCTGTACAGGTAGACAGAGGCAGAGACTGTCCTGGTCATGGGCTGCCTTCCCCTCACTTGGTGGGCACAGACTAAGAAGGAAGAATACGTGGAGGGGGGAATGGATGTCCCAGGAGAACATCTTTACACAACTAGATTGTTCAACACAGTAGCCATATCTGCCAATATAATATGAAGTTGAAGCATGACTCTTCTACTTGCTACAAAACTTGGGCACCAAGAATGATAGCTCATTATCACTAGGCAGATGTTGCCAAGAAGAAGCTGGATGCAGCAGGGGCCCTTAGAGGAGAAATTTGTGTCTCTAGCACAGAGACACAGAAGGGTGCTCAAGTGCAACTCAGTCATGATCGCCAAAAGGCCAGCACCTGGTAGCAGGGCATTATTTTAGTTAAAGTCATTTGGGTTACAAACTTACCCAGACTGTCTTAAGGAAAGAAGGCAATTTGGGAAAGATATGGGCAGGAATTACAATTAGACCATAAAGGAGAAACAGGCATGGCTGTTAGAATAAGCAGTTACTCTTTTTAAAATTTGTTTTTAATTCTAATTTGTTATATATGACAGCAGAATGCATCGCAATTCATATTACACATATAGAGCACAATTTTTCATATCTCTGATTGTATATAAAGTATATTCACACCATTTGTGTCTTCGTACATGTACTTAGGGTGATGATGTCCATCTCATTCCACCATCTTTTTTACTCCCATGACCCTTCCCTTCCCCTCCCCACCCTTTACCCTATCTACAGTTTGTCTAATCCTCCCATACTCCCCCTCCCAACCCCACCATGAATCAGTCTCCTTATACCAGAGACAACACATTTGGCATTTGTTTTTTTAGGATTGGCTAACTTCACTTAGCATTATATTCTCCAACTCTATCCATTTAGCTGCAAATGCCATGATTTTATTCCCTTTTATTGCTGAGTAATATTCCATTGTGTCTATATAAATATACCGCATTTTCTTTATCCATTCATCTACTGAAGGGCATCTAGGTTGGTTCCACAGTCTAACTATTGTGAATTGTGCTGCTCTAAACATTGATGTGGCTGTGTCCCTGTAATATGCTGTTTTTAAGTCCTTTGGGTATAGACCAAGGAGTGGGATAACTGGGTCAAATGGTGGTTCCATTCCCAGCTTTCAATGGCAGAACACTTGCCTTGCATGCACAAAGCCCTGGGTTCAATCCCCAGCACCACAAAAACAAGCAAACAAAGCAAAGCAGTTACTCTTTCCATGTATTCAGGGTCCTATGATTGCTCATCTTGGACTGTCATCTCTGCCCAAGAGCTTCACTGCTCACTCTGGGATTTGCTCCTTGTCTTCAGGTTGGCTTTGCTCTCTCAACACTGTGGGAGTGACTGAGCACAGACTCTCAGAACTGAAGGAATGTTATAAAGTCAAGGACAAGCCCTCACAGTGGGAACTCTAACCTGGACCCCCAAGTCACTGAATCATCCACCTCCATCCCTTCCCTAGTCACTATCCCTAGGCCATGACACCACCACCACCAAAGACCGCATCGCTGGCCAGTCACTCCAGAGCTGAATGTCCTAGACTTGCCAAATCATCAGAGTCATCCAGGGATAGTTCTTACAAACACACACCCTCAGGTTTCTCCACTGTACATTCCGGTGTGGGCCCAGGAGTCTCTATCTTTAATAAGCATCTCCAGGTCATTCTATAATTGGGGAAACTTGGAAGCCACACAAAGCAAATTTAAAACTTCAATTAGCATCAGAATAACTTGGGTGTTTATTACAATGCACATTCCTACCCTCACCCCAAAGATTCTGCTTCAATAGCCCTGGGAGGGTCCTTAGGAACCTGCATTTTTATTCAATTTTTAAAATTTGCTCTAATTAGTTATACATGACAATAGAATGTATTTTGACACATCATATATAAATGGAGTATAACTTCTCATTCTTCTGGTTGTACAAGGTGTAGGATCACATCGGTCTTGTAATCCTATAGGCACATAGGGTGGAACCTATATTTTTTAAAATATTTTTTTAGTTGTAGATGGACACAATACCTTTATTTTGTTTATTTTTATGGTGCCGGGATGGAACCCAGTGCCTCACACATGCTCGGCAAGTGCTCTACCACTGAGCCACAACCCTGGCCCCAGAACCTGCATTTTAACACTGATTTTGAGAGATGGGTTCCTGGGCTATTCTTTGAGAAATGTTATTTTAAAGAAATTCCATTTAGTTTCAGAATCTCCATTGAGTCAGCCATTGTGATCTGGGACTAGCCCCATCTTCTACCCTATTCCAGGACAGGTGGACCAGAGAAGGACTTTGATTCTCAGAGCCCAGGAGTCATAAAACCAAACCACTGGGTAGTAGGCCACACACAGAATGATTAAAGGGGATGGGTCACAAAGCAATGAAAGTACATCTTCCATTTAACAAAAGAAACAAAACAAGCTGCCTTTAAATCAAATGTGGGTAAAACAACCTTTATGTAAATAATAACAGAAGAATAAAAATTGGTCACTAATGTACTAAGTTCTTATTATGCACTAAATGCCTGAGGTGTGTTGTTAAATCCATGCAGAAATTTTAATATATATATATATATATATATATATATATATATATATTGGTACTGGGGATTGAACTCAGGGGCACTCGACCACTAGGGCCACATCCCCAGCCCTTTTTTGTATTTTATTAGAGACAGGGTCTCACTGAGTTGCTAAGTGCCTCGCCATTGCTGAGGCTGGCTTTGAACTCGCGATCCTCCTGCCTCAGCCTCCCAAGTGCTGGGATTACAGACATGCGCCACCGCGCCCGGCTTTTAATCTATATTTTTTGAGAGGATACAAAAAATTATACAAACACAGTTAGTGACAGAGCTTGGTCTCAAACCTAGGTCTTTCCTGAAGTCAAAGCATATGGATTTATTTAACCACCACGGTCGGTGTGTTGTAGCTAGGAACAGGCATCACTTCCAAAGTCAGGAAAAAGAAACCATAAATACAACATTATATATACAGGAGAATGATTGGCTAATAAAAGGGGCCCTGAATTTGATCACATACTCCTTTTGTGGTTAAAAAAAAAAAAAAATTTTCCACTCCCATAATTTACCAATTTTGCAAACTTGAATTTTTATGAATTGCGTTTTATTAAGATAACACACCTGTGTGGCATAGGAGGGCTCTAGGGCTCCCCGAAAGTGCAAATAATTGAAAAATACAGAGGTGATGTGAAAGGAAACCAGCTAAGGATCTCAGACTAAAGAACATCCCATTCCCGTGGAAACGCAGCCGCGGAAATAAATGGCACAGCTGTTCGCACTGTGACCTCCCCCGCTCGAGTCAGCAGCGCGTTCTGGGAGCCTGCACCTTTAGCTGGTCGGCGCCCCCTGCTGCTCCCGGCTCTGCGGAGGCGGGAGGCAGCGCAGGGCTGCGTTCCGGTCCTCCTTGCGGTTCCCATTCAGGCCACGCATTTGGTGTCCAGCCTGCCCCTTCTAGCCTTGCGGCGCCGGCTGATCCGGATTTGCAAGAAGAGGCGGGATCCGATCTCTAATTTTCTGCGAAATTCACTGTGCTTTGCGAACAAATAGCTATAATCAAAATGCCTCCTGTTGACTTTGCAAAACCTTGGAGGAGGAGTTTACCAGTGCTAAACACAGTTTCTAAATCCTCATCTTCAAAGCAGTCCTTTAAGATTATCAACGTGTAGGGGCTGGGAGGGGGAAAATCCAGAACAATGTAGCAAGGTATGGGGAGGGGAAGTGTTGCTGCCTGAAGCGCTTGAAGCAACGGAGCCGCGGGAAGAACTTCAGAAGCAAACTGGAGACAAACAGCTTTTTATTCTGATAACTTTTCTCTCTGGTTCTAATAACGACTAACACACGCCAAAAACACACCCTAAAATGGCGCTGACTCGATCAGCAATTTCGGCCAAGTCACTCGAGATCACGCAACAATCCCGTGAGACTACGGGTGGCGACAAAGGCCAAATCTCCACGGCTCATAGTCAACCGCAATTCAAGCCAATCCCCAAACAGGGCTCCTGCATTTCCCCCTTTTTGTTTTAAAAGAGGTAATGCTCTAGGACGTCTATGTGCAACCAACATTCTTACCCGTCATCGGATAATCAAGGCTGTGCCCTTGACTCCTGTCTTAGGTTGATATGTCGGCCACATGAGACTGTCCCGTGCGACTGTGCCTGTCTTAGGTTGTCCCCCTCTGGGGATCTTACCCGTCATTGGCTAACCAGCCATCCAATGGAGCCCTTTAGGATCGACTATATATGATGACTAACAGCCGTCCAAATTGTGAGGAGATGTTGCGGCTTTAAGGCAACAAGCCTTTTGGTGATGAGCCAAATTGCATAGCATATCAAATTGTTTAAACAAATCAGCTGCCCTAAGTTCCATCAAGTAACACACTGAATTCTCTAGACAAATACCCGCAAGGCATTGTCCCGTAAAGTCCCAAACAATGAAAGATCAAAATGTCCATTTGTTATAACATGTTGATGTAGGAGGCCCCATGCATGTAGAGCAGAGGCCACACTGTTGGTGAGGTTTGTTTGATGTTTGAGCAGCAGACGTCTTTTTTATGTTTAGACAATGCCACCGGCAAATCTTCAGGGCCCGCTACCTAGAAACTCAAGCATCAATTATTAAAGGAAAGGCAGTGCTATTGCAGCACTGAGTCAAGAGGCGAGTTGTCAAACTACAAAATAGAATAATTAGATTAGAAAATTAAAGTTGATTTTTGTTCACATACATCGCTGGTTGAGCTTTTACAAACATAAGTTGGAAAAATGTCATATTTAGAACAAAACAAAGAAAGACTGAGGGTAATTACTGCATTAAAGATAGATTAAAGAAAAGGTAAAGGCACCTGAGAGAAATAATTTGTTAGCTGGAACCCTTGAGTCTCTGTATACAGAGCAATTTTTTACCTGTTGAGATAATTGAAATTAATGAGCTATTAAACAAATGAAGTTAATAACAAATAAACAATCTTAAGTCAAAATACCAAAATATCAGGTTATATAGCACTAGTCATATTTGTTTGCTAAAGAGAAGTCCCAGGGACACCTATAAATCAAAATTGAAAGTACCTTCATTTATAAAATTATTTACCTAAAATGAATACTCTTAACCTAAAATGAATTAAAGTTATTTGGATCCATATATATATATTTTCTTTTTCATAAGCGCTTTGTTCTTTGTGACGTCACACTGGACAGACGAACAAGCATACAAACATATATTTGTGACGTCACATTAACATGAAATGTAGACAAATGTACAGACATAAAGACATGTATAAAAAAAAAAAAAAAAAAAAAACAATTGTGTGCACACTAAAGAGAGATCTCCTTGTCCCGGCCGGGAGAAATGACACTTAAGTTGTGAAATATTTTGAAAGACTCTTTTGAGGGAATCATTCTGTACCTTCATCTTGGTCCTCTTGATTTTGTACCTTTTTTATTAATCTTGATTCTTCAATAACTTCATCTTGATCATTTTGATGTGGTACCTGTTTTATTAATCTAGATGGTATCCATATTGGAGAGGATTCGTCTTTTGGAAAAACACAAACAGATCCTCTTCCCCAAATTAATACTGGATCTGGACCCTTCCATGTACCTGAAAGAACATCCTTCCAGTAAACCAAAGGTTTATGTTGTTGGTGTGGATTCCAATGTCTGTCTCCAGCAGAATAACCATTAGAGTCTAAAGTTAGAAAATTTAAGGTAAACAGGGCAACTGCCAATCTGTCCTTAGGACTTTTCCAATTTCCTTCTTTTTGTTTTAATAACATAATTTTCAGTGTTCGGTTTGCTCTTTCAATAATGCCCTGACCCTGAGGATTGTATGGGATGCCCTGTTTTATGGGATATATTGAATTTTGCGCAAAACTGCTTGAAAAGATGAGGACGTATATGCGGGGCCATTATCTGTTTTAAGCATTTTGGGGTGCCCAATGCAGCAAAAGCTTGCAAACAATGAGATGTAACATCTTTAACTTTTTCTCCAGAATGTAAGGAAGCAAAAATCATGCCTGAGCATGTATCTATAGTCACATGAATAAATCGCAATTTTCCAAAACTTGGCTCATGAGTAACATCCATCTGCCACAAATGATTGGGCATTAATCCTCTAGGGTTAACTCCGAAATGAGGATTGGGCAAATGTGTCATACAAGATTTACAATCTTTTACAATTGTTCTGGCTTGCTCCTTTGTGATTTTAAACCTACGTTGCAAGGTGGTGCTGTTGACATGAAACTGGGAATGAAATAAAGTAGCTTGTTGTAGCGCTGAAAGTATAAATACTGTTTTTGTAAGTTCATCAGCCTTTTGATTACCTTCATGGAGGGGACCAGGCAAATTAGTATGTGCTCTAATATGGCCTACGAATAGAGGTTCTTTTCTTGCCCACAAAAGTTTTTGTATTTGATAAAACAATTTAAAGGCTGGAGTATGAGGTGCTATTGGTCCTGCTAACTCTAATTTTGGGACGGCTTGTACAATATAGTGGCTATCTGAAAAAATGTTTACGGGCTGGTCCCTAAAATTTTCCAGAGCTCTTACCACAGCTTCCAGTTCCACTAGTTGAGCTGATTTGTGTGCAGTTATGTAAGTCATATTTTCTTTTTTAGTGACTACTGTAGCAGTACCATTTGAGGACCCATCTGTAAATACATTAAATGCCTTAGGAATAGGTTGATTTTTTATTACCTGTGGAAATATAATAGGATGATTAATACAAAAAGATAATATAGGGGACTTAGGAAGATGATTATCAAAATTTGCAGAAGTAGAGCATTTAGCTATAGCCCAATCATTATCATTGAAGCATAAGTATTCAATCTGTGATGATGAATAGGGAGTAATAATAGTAGCAGGGTGAATGCCAAATATTTTAGTAGAAGTCTTAAGTCCTTGAAGAATAAGTTTAGCCACCATGGAGGTATAAGATTCAATTATACTTTTAGGAGAGACGGGCAAATGTATCCATAATAAAGGCCCTTGTTGCCAAATACTCCTGTGGGTGTATATTGTGAAGAAATAATAATCAACATCAGCGGTTGAGTTAAATCAAATCTATCACAATGAGCTCCTTCGATGGCTTTTTCTACTAATTTTAAAGCTTTCCTAGCATCAGGAGTCAATGTTCGTGGTGAAGATGGATCAGGATCTCCACGAAGGATGTCAAATAAAGGTTTTAGTTGGCCAGTAGTGAGATTTAGTGTAGGGCGAAGCCAATTAATGTCTCCCAGTAGTTTTTGGAAATCATTGAGGGTGGTCAGATGTTCTTTATTTATTAAAATTTTTTGGGGTCTAACAAAAGTATCCATGATTTTAAATCCTAAATATAATATGGGAGATCTGGTTTGAACTTTTTCTTCTGCTATATATAATCCATATTTTTTTAAATTTTCTACCACATCACTGAATATATTAAATAAGATTTTTTGATTAGGGTGGGCCAATAAAATATCATCCATGTAATGTAGACACATGAGATTTGGATATTTATTTTTAATGGGTTGGATAGCCTTGTCCACATATATTTGGCATATGGTGGGGCTATTAGCCATTCCCTGTGGTAAAACCTTCCATTGATATCTCTGATCAGGGCCATTATTGTTCATAGAAGGAACGGAAAAAAGCAAACCTGGGGGCATCCAGAGGATGTAGGGGAATAGAAAAGAAGCAATCCTTTATATCAAGAGTAATAAGATGGAAATTTTTTGGAATAGCTACGGGACTAGGAAGTCCAGGTTGAGTAGGCCCCATAACTTGCATGGTTTTATTGATTTGTCTAAGATCATGTAACAATCGCCATTTTCCTGACTTTTTCTTGATCACAAATATGGGGGAATTCCAGGGAGAGGTGGAAGGTTCTATATGACCTGCTTCTAATTGTTCCTGAACTAATTGGTGGGGCCGCTTGTAATTTCTCTTTAGATAGGGGCCACTGAGGGACCCACACTGGCTTATCAGAAAGCCATGGTATTTTCAAAATTATTTTCTCAGTGGCCCCGAAAAAAAATATCTTTTTCCTTTATGACAATGATTACTTTTAGGGTTAAGATTACTCTGTACTTTTTGATAATGAGTTCTTTTATGGTTAAGATTACCCTGTAGGTTTTCACATTTAACATCTGCAGGCTTGGTTGCAAGGTGTAACTCCATTTGTTGCAAAATATCTCTTCCCCATAAAGTAACCGGTAGATTAGGTAAAACATAAGGCTGAAATGTTCCTTTATGGCCTTCATCATCCTCCCATTTTAAAATTACTGCACTTTTATCTGGGAGGTTATTATATCCCAAGCCTCTTAAACTGGTTGAAGCTTTTTGCAGAGGCCAGTGCTTGGGCCATTGGCGTAAATTAATAATGGAAGAGTCAGCTCCAGTATCTATTAATCCCTCCATTTCTATTCCTTGGATTTTTATTTTACACATAGGCCTCCTTGAACAGTCTCGAACCCAGCAAGCCATGGGACTTGAGTCAGTGGAACAAAATCCTCTATTGTTCCCCTTCTTGAGGCATACCCATTTTAAATGAATTATGTAAATTGGGAAGGAGAAGCAACTGAGCAATTCTATCTCCTTGATTAACAGAACTTACACTTTGGGGTGAGCTAAGCATTATTTTTATTTCCCCTTTGTAGCTGAGTTTATTACACCTGGGGTCACTTGCAAACCTAATAAGCTTTTAGGACTACGCCCGATTAATAAGTCCTACAGTCCCTGAGGGAAGAGGTCCCCTGACTCCTGTGGGAATCAGGAACCCCCATTTCAGGTGTTAACACTATTCGGCGGTGGAACAGAGGTCTAATCCTGCATCCTCATTGACAGTCCCTGAGGGCCTTATTGTTCAAGAGGAACGGAAAAAGCAATTGACAATCCTCCTCCCCCATGGTTGAGGGAGTGGATGGGTTCCTCTGGTAGGGGATTGTGTCGGGGAAGCATCTGAGTGGATGCTTGGGATACTCCTTCTGCAATGCCCCGTACATTTGTGGGCCCCGGGGTACTGGCCCCGCCCCGTTTTTTGAATTCCTGAACAAAGGGGATGTCAAATTTTGAATAGCATTTATTGGCCCAATGATTTCCCTTTTTACACCTGGGGCCTTGGGGCACGGTTCTTGATCTTATTTCTCTTTTGGGATTTTGCAGAATTGCCATTGATTATAATAATTTTGCGGAATATCATTGATTATAATGTCTACGTTTAGCCTTTGTGAAATTTCGAGAGGAAGCACCTCTCATTGAGGCTGCAATGCCCGCCATTCTAGTTGTATATATACGGAAAGATCCTTTTTAGTTCTCCATGGCCTGATGGCTGCTTGGCACCATTTATTTGCATTTTCATAAGCTAATTGAACAACTAAAGGCATAGCTTGGTCAACATCTGCAAACACACTGCAGTTCTCAAAAGTCGATCAGAAAGTCGGCATACGGCTCATTAGGTCCTTGAATCACGACAAGCTACTCCCCAGGTCCTTGTACAGTTTTCCCATGCCTCTAAGGCAGCTGCATTTATCTGAGCATATATATCTGAGTCAAATTATTTGAGCCTGTAAGTCTGTTGCCCTTGTGAGCATGTCTATATTATAGTTTTCAAATGCAGCCGCGTTTCTTTTATTTCTAATTCTTGGAATTGCGAATGCCAAACCAAGAATCCCCCCGCTTAATGTTGCTTTACATAGACTTTTCCAGTCAGGGGGTTAAGCTAAAGGTGTTAAGGGACTCCAGCATACTCAACGTGAAAGGAGCTTGGGGCCCAGTTTACTGCCTCTTTGAGATTTTTTATAGTTAAATCACAGACTGATGGACACTCCAAAATGCTGGCGGTCAATCTGTCCTCGAGGGCGCATAAGCATCAGAAAGACTTTTTATTTCTGTTTCTAGGGTATAAGATGCCTAGTAATACCCTTCATATTTTTCTGTAATGTAGGGGGAGTAGTCACTTCCACAAGTGACTCCTCTGCCTGAGGGGGAAATTTCTTTTTCCTCATTTTCTCAGGATCACTTTTACTAGATTCCTCACCACTGCTAATTTCACTGCAAATATCCTGAGGCCCAGGTTCCAGTGGAGCAAGTATCCTTCAGGGCCAATAACTTCCGAATAGCTTTAATAGCTTGGATTTTTGTCAACTCTCTTTACTGAAGTTGGCCCAGTGGAATCTACACTTTTTTGATCACTTTCACTTTTGTCTATATACTCCTCACTGAGAACAGAGTCAGTTCAAGGAGTCTTTGCATAGCCTCTATCACTTGGGATTCAGTTATATTCGAACCCATGAGACCTTTCAGTCACTGCCGCTCCTTCCCCGTACCCCACCTGTTGCTGCCTGAAGCGCTTGAAGCAACGGAGCCGCGGGAAGAACTTCAGAAGCAAACTGGAGACAAACAGCTTTTTATTCTGATAACTTTTCTCTCTGGTTCTAAATAACGACTAACACACGGTCACTCGAGATCACGCAACAATCCCGTGAGACTACGGGTGGCGACAAAGGCCAAATCTCCACGGCTCATAGTCAACCGCAATTCAAGCCAATCCCCAAACAGGGCTCCTGCAGGGAAGGAAAACTGAAAAAAGAATGTTTAGGAATGCCTGCCCTCACTGCCTCCTTGTCCCTTCCTGGGTTCCTGACACAGAATTTTGGACTCCAGGGAAAGGTCTTAATTTTGCTTTCTGTCTAATCAAATAGCAAGCACATGTAAGAAACATGTGTGACAACTTCAGGCTTTGAGAATGGATTACAAGAACGATGACATATAAGTGGCCCCCAAACCACAGATGAGCACAACCTCTCTACTCTGAGAAAGCAGCCTGAATAATTGATTCCTAAATAGTTAAACACTCTGATTGTTGCATTAGGCGCTTTAGCAACAAGTGTTTATGGGCTAACCGGTCTGTAAATACATCATTGACTGGAGCAGGAGCCAGAAATGCAAGACCTCGACTTGCCTTTAAGAAATTCATGGTTTGGAGGAGGGCAGATTAATAACAAGGGAAGGTGCAAGGCAGCAGTATTTGAGTGTTATCTTGAGGAGAACTAGAGATACGGGGAGATATGGGGGAGGTCAGAAAAAAAGGATGGTAGTAGACTAGAGTTATCAGGGTAAGCTCTATGAAAGAGGAAGGTTTTGAACTATTAGGATTTGGAGAGCAAGAGAAAAACGTATTGAGGGCATTCCAGGAAAAGAGAAAGGGCTGCAATTCTTTCCATTTATCAAAAACTTTTCAGGCCAGAACTCAAATCTGGATTGCCTTTCAGTTTGCCACCATAAGGACTGTGAGGATGAATGTCTACAGCCTACTTTCAGACTTCACAGTAATCAAATCGGGTTTACGCAGAGTTACATAAAGTGTCGGTGACATTAAATGACTTCAATTGCAATTTAAGTATTATGCCATTTGTAAAGATAGCATCCTGTATTCTAAACAGCCTGGACTTAGGAAAAAAAACAAAAAAACAAAAAACCCTGCCGAATACCTTTCACCCTTCTTTTTGCTTGGACACCTTTGAAATATTAAGTTGTAGAGGAGATAATTAGTTGGATGGATAAGAGCAAAAACCCCACTCTGTATATGATTATTTTCTCTGTACTATGTGAACCAAACAGCTGCATTTAAAATAGATGCACGTGATTCCGTTATTGCCTAACCTATCACTTTGGAGGAAAAAATTGAAACGCTGAAAATACATCTGAGAAGATAGTTTGCATCCTTTGGTTCCGAGAAGGCAGCATTCTGTGAGTTAGGTGAAAGCTGTATTGAGACCCTACACCTGCTTGCAAATAGATTTTTAACTGGCAATTTGGCTTCTAGGTAGTGTATTATGACTTATAAAATAAATTAATCTTTTTTCTTTCATAAAGAACACAAGGCCACAATCAGAGCCAAGTCTGTTCTCCACAATAATTTGGCAGTGTTCCCGGATGTTCCAGCAGCCTTGCGGCAGAAGCTTTCCAGCCCATTTGCTATGTGGTGCTTTTATTTTTTGTCTTCCAGTTTAAGACTGCAATATGTCCCACCCTTCCTGGGTTCTTTGGACAATAGTGGTTTCAACTCTCCCTTAATGTCTCATTTTCCTGAACCTGAGGTCTAAGATTAACTGTTATTCTCTTCAAGCTCTGCTGGTTCTATTATTCATTTAGATCAGCTCTTGTGGACTCAGATTCAACTTAGAAGGTGTTCTCCAAACTGTTAAGTTTCTCAGGATGTTAATAGAGATTTCATGAGATAAGGGTTCTGATGTCCAATAAGAATAGGAAATGCTGCAAACCTCCTAAATATCCACTTAGGGATTTAAAATGGACATCAGATAAGGAAAAAAA
Organism: Tamias sibiricus; assembly: GCA_025594165.1. Classification (NCBI taxonomy): domain Eukaryota; kingdom Metazoa; phylum Chordata; class Mammalia; order Rodentia; family Sciuridae; genus Tamias; species Tamias sibiricus. The sequence continues at coordinate 18,144,455 of CM046669.1, read as the reverse complement.
AAAAAAAAAAAAAAAAAAAGAAAGAAAGAAATCAAGCAGGAAATATGTTTATTTCAAAACTGATTTGTTTATAGGATTCTGTCTCTCTCTCTCTCCACTTCTTTCTTTTTATAAGATCCCTAGAATATAATAAGAGCTAATATTTATAGCCATTTCTATTCCTTTAGTGATTATCTTATAAATTGTAACACGTGCAATTAGCAGAGTTTAATATTAATAGTTTTACTCTCCTTCTGAGCCCTGTAAGAATCTTAAAAATGCTGTCATGCCAATCACTACTTACCCTAAATTATACATTATCGTCTTTTGATATTTTTGCCTCAAAAATTACACATTAATTGTTACCATTCTGCATGGTCAACATTTATGCTTTCCGTTTTTGTGTGTTGCTAAACTTCTTGCTGATGTTAGAAGGAAGTACCAGCATTAGAAGTTCATTTGTAGCCAGGCACGGTGGCGCACGCCTGTAATCCCAGCACTTTGGGAGGCTGAGGCAGGAGGATCGCGAGTTCAAAGCCAGCCTCAGCAATGGCGAGGCACTTAGCAACTCAGTGAGACCCTGTCTCTAAATAAAATACAAAAAAGGGCTGGGGATGTGACCCAGTGGTCGAGTGCCCCTGAGTTCAATCCCCAGTACCAAAAAAAAAAAAAAAAAAAAAAAAAAAAAGAAAAAGAAAGAAAAGAAGTTCATTTGTGAAGATTTGTTGGTAGTGAATCCTCTTGGGTTTCTGTCTGAAAAAGTTTTATTTTGTTTTTATTTTTGAAAGATTATATTGCTAAATATAGAATTGTAACTTCAAAGATATTTTCTTCCAGTATTTTGAAAATTTATTTTCTATTCTTCCCTCTTTCACTGTGTTTGCTAAATAGTCAACCATCAGTCATTGACGATTTTGGGGTTTTGGTTTGTTGTTTGGCAGATGTTATTATCTTCTCCATGTATTTATTATTCTGGATTTGTTCCTCTGTTGTCTGTTTCTTTTCATTTATGGTGCTTGGCACTTTGGGGAACTTCTTTAATCTGTGATTTGGCATTCCTAACGTTTTTAACCCCTTCTGAAAAACACTAAGTTGCTTTGTCTTTTAATATTGGATCTACCTCATTCTTATTATTTTTCAGAACTACGATCATATGTGTGCTGGACCTATTTATTCTGCCTTCCATGTTTCTTAATCTCCTTTTCATATTTTTCCTTGTCTCTGCCCCACTTTGTGTGTAACTTCTTCAGTTTGACTTTCCAAGTCACTAATCATTTCTTTAACTCTGTTTAATAAGATGTTAAATCTAGCCATCTAGATTCTACTTTTAATTATCATAATTTTCATTTCTGGAGATTCTTTCCAGCACTTTTTCCAACTTATTTCTTCATATACATGGATTTATTTATACATGTTAATTTTATAATATTCTTGGCATCTATTAATTCTAATAAACTGAGTCTTGGCAGGTCTGATTTTGTGGTTTACTGTTTTTGCTGAATCCCATTCATGGTTGTATGTTTCCTAAGTGTGCAGTGAGCATATACAACATGAAATCCTGACTAAGGGATTTCTTTGAGGTTAGGTTGTAATGTTTGTTCCTTCAGAGAGGATTTGTGTGGGTTTCTACCTGACAGGACACTTGTTCTAACATACATAATGTTTATTATAAAGCTGTAGTAATTAAGATTATGTAGTGTTAGCACAGAAATGGGAAACTGAGCTCATAAATAGATGTTCACATATACGGTAAATTGTATATGACAGATTGTATATTGCAGATACTGTACAAAATATGAATTAGTTAATACATGTTGCAAGATAATTGAAAAAAGATGTTTCTTTATGGGACTACAACAGGAAAATGTCTTGCCCATGTCTGATTTTTTGTTATGAGGTACCATAATAAAACTAAAGTGAAGAATAGTCATTTTTACATTAGAGATTTAGAAATCATATTAGCTAAGAAAAAAAGGATTGGAAGAAATCAAGCAGGAAATATGCTTATTTCAAAACTGGTTTGTCTACAGAATCCTCTTGCATTAAGACTGACATATTGACTTTCAGGATATGAGTGAACCCTGAGAGTGTATGGAAAGATAGCATATGTATGCATAAAAATGAAGGAGGGCTGGGGTTGTGGCTCAGCGGCAGAGCGCTCGCCTCGCACGTGTGCGGCCTGGATTTGATCCTCAGCACCACGTAAACATAAATGTATTGCATTGTGTACAACTAAAGCAAATAAATAAATATTTTTAAAAAGTTTATAAAAAAAAAAAAGAAGGAAAAATAGGATACACTCTCACCCATGTCCCATGCAGGTGATGGAAATGGGGTTCACCTCAGTGGAATGGGCTGGCTGAGAAATAAAAGCTAAGAGAAATAAAATAGGTGAAAAAAACCACAGAACACAGAAAGTAATTTCAAGAGCAGGGGCAGGATGGGCAAGGTGACCAGACTGATTGAGCTTATAGACTCTGGCAAAATGAAGCCCACACCTGCTTTAATTAAATCAGGAAACATCAAAGGCCTTCCATAGAATGTTCTTCAAACAAAACAGGTTAAAGGTGGGCTATCCAGTTCCCAACGGGTTACGCCCATCTCAGAGCTACTGTGAGGGATCTTCCTAGTAGAGCAGAGGTAAAGGTCACGTGCTTTGGGCAATCTGTTGCCATGGGACAGCCATGGATAGTTCACACTGCCAAACCTAAATCTCCCTGGCTACCATCCTAAGAGAAGACCCTCAGGTAATTCACGGATGGCTTCCTGCAAGGGACATTTACCAAAATGTTTTAAAACTGTCTTTTGGTCATCATACTTGCCTGGGCCATTTTAACATTATATGCCCCAATCTCAGGCGGGTTCCCTCATTAGAATCTAGAAAAGGAGGTTCAGTATAGCAGTCCATCGAGACGTGATTCCAGGAAGCAAATTAAGAGAGTGAGAAAATAAGCAGGGAAGGCAGAAAAACCAAGAAATCGTGGGTTCGTGAACAGGTTACCATCATGTGTGACTGGGACTTACCAATCCTGGAGCCGTTTTAAGGAAATGGATGAAACACACCCCAGAACTGCCCCCGTGAGGAAACAGAAAGTTCAGCTCCCACCGCTCATTGGTGGAGAGCCGCTCCAGAGCACTGACCCTCGGGTGTGGTCGGCCTGCCCTGCTCCTGGGCTCGCGCGGGAGCCTAGCCAAACTCAGTCCTGCGGCTGGACAATGCCCCAGGCAGGGAGCCACAGCAAGCCATCTGAGGGTGTGAGAGCCACTGGCAGGTGACCTCCAGGGTAAGTGGAGGGGATGTGGGTGGAGTGTCCACAGAGTCCCCCTTTCCGTGGAAACAGGAACTCACGGAAATCTCTTGTTTTGTTTACCCCAGTCAAGCACACCCACGTTAATGTCCAGAGAGAAGACGGGCAACGTGAGTCAGGTGCTCACCATAGGAAACTTGACCTTGCACAAGGCTGTGGGTGAGCGCAGAGGCGGTACAGCTACTGACCCTTGCTGAAAGGGCAAAGGTTGGAAAATACAGTCTGCAAGCAAACAGAACTTTTGGCCTCTTCAGCACATTCCTTTGTTTAGCTGTCAGTACATCTGGCAAGAGGGCTGGGTGCAGCTAGATCCCCAAGGCAGCTAGGCTCATGGCTACTGTGATCATATTAGGAGTGGCTGTGAGTGGAGTATGAGTTTTTAAAGGATGACAGCTCTTGAGTCTATTCCCAGAGAATGTTGGGGTCAATGTGCTTTCAGTTCTTTAGGGTTTTGCCCAAAGGATGTGAAGAGAGAGAGGGCACAAAGACCCTAGTCAAGCTGATAGAAAGTGACATGGCCACGTTGATCAACTTAATGCCCAAAAGAAACCTGTCCAAACCAAGGCAATGCAGTCACCCTTTTATCATTAATTTTAATCATTCAGTGACTTCTTAGAGAAATCGTTCTCAGGAAAAATCAATATGAAGGCAAAGTCAGGGACCCTGTGAAGAAGAATTCCACAAATATGTTTGCCCTCAACCATATCTAAGGTCTAAAGTTTCTTTTTTAAAAAAAATTATTTTAGTTGTAGATGGACATAATCTATAGATAATTTATTTATTTTTTAATGTGGTGCTGAGGATTGAACCCAATTCATCATGTGTGCAAGGCAGGCACTCTACCACTGAGCTACAGCCCCAGCCTCCTAAAATTTCTTGATAGGAGATATACCTTTATTTCTGCAAAGTGGGAGGAGTCTTAATTACAGGTGGTCTTGTGATAGGTGACAATCATCATGAACTTCATTCATTTATTTATTCAACCATGCCAGGCACTGTTTGAAATGTGGGGTTATCATAGTGAACAAAATAACTAAAGTCCCTTCCTTCATGTGGCTTAGAGCTAATTGGGAGGGACTAACAATAAGGAATTACCTATGTGTACCATAATGAAGTGACCTTAATTGCTAAAGCTCACAATAAATCAAGATAGAGGGGATCAGGAAAACTGAAAAAGCAGGTTGCTATTTTCATTAGGTGGATTCTCTAATAAGATGACTTTTGAGCACAGTGCTGATGTAAGAGAGGATGCTGGTCAGGCATCAACCTGGGGAAGAGTGTTCCAGACTGAGGGATAGTGTGTGCAAAGACTCTGAGGTAGGGACAGGACTGATGAACTCAAGAACAGCAAGGAGACCAAGAACAAATGAACTAAAAGAAGTTGTGGGGAGGGGGGGAGAGGGCAGAGGGAAAGTTGGGTAAGGTTAGGGAACCTGCCAAAAAACAAGGAACCTGTGAACCAAAGCAGAAATTTAGTTAGCAACTGAGTGACATTTGAAGCCACTGGCGGATTTTGACTTAGGCTTGAAAAGATCACTCTAGTAGAGGACAGATGGAGGAACAAAGCATTTGAGATGCTGTTTACAGTAATTCAGGCAAGATGGTGGGGACTTGGGCCGGACCAGAGCAATAGTTGTGGAGATAGTGTTCATAACAGAGCTGCAGGATTTGTTCACATGAATGCAGGATGGAAAGAGGAAGAATCAGGGACAACTCCAGCACTCTTGACCTGAGCGGCTGGAAGGGTTGAACGTGCCATTTACTAATGTGGGAAGAGTGTGAGAGAAGCAGAGTCAGTGGGCAAAACCATACCTTTGGTTTTGGTCATCGTAAATTTGAGATGTCTATTAGATATTGCTGTGGTTTTAATGTGTGTTTACCCCCCCCCCCATTTGTATGTTGAAATTTAATCACCAATGCCATGTGGGGCCTTAGCCGGGCACAGTGGCAAACACCTGGAATTCCAGTGCCTTGGGAGGTGGAGGCAGGAGAATTGTGCGTTCAAAGCCAGCCTCAGCAAAAGTGAGGCACTAAGCAACTCAGCGAGACCCTGTCTCTAAATAAAATACAAAATAGGACTGGGCATGTGGCTCAGTGGTTGAGTGCCCCTGAATTCAATCCCTGGTACACCAAAAAAAAAAAAAAAAAAGGAAGTGGCGCCTTTGGGGAGTCATGGGGTCTTTAGGAAACCTGAGGTAATAGGTTAGTCCATTTTCAGTTGCTATAACAAAATATGTGAGGTTGGGTACTTTAGAAAGAAAAGAGAATGGTTTGTTTAGCTTGCAGTTTTGAAAGCAGATAGTCCGAACAGTATGGTGTCAGCTCTAGTGAGAGCCCCCTGGCTGCAACACATCATGGCAGATGGCATCATGGTGGGAACGTGTGTCTGGGTGGGAGAGATTATGTGATGAGACAGGAAACCAGAGAGACTGGGAAGAAGTCTTATTCCTTCATAACAACTCTCTTGTGAGAACTGCCTTAATTTCTTCCATGGAAGCACCTCCAATGACCTAGTGACCTTGCACTGGGTCTTGCCTTTTAAAGGTTCCACCACCTCTCACCTTCGCCACACTGGGGGCCAAACTTTCACCATGTGAACCCTTGGGGGACCTACTCACACCGTATTGAAAGCATAGCCGGTCACCAGGTTCTCCACACTCTTACATATTAATCCCTTTAGAAAAGAGGCCCGAGGGAGCTTGGGTACCCCAGCCACCACGTGAGGGAGGATACAGAAGAGGCCTTCTATGAGAAACATGCCCTCCTCAGATAACAAAACTGCTGGTGTCTTGATATCCAAGTTCCCTGTCTCTAGAATGGCGAGCAACACATTTCTGTTATCCGTACATTACCCAGGCTAAGGTATCTTGTTGTAGCAGTTCAGAGAAACTAAGACGGACATCCAGGTGGAGATGTCAGGAGGGCAAACCTCTGTGTCTGAAGTTCTGCCTGGAAAGTCCTGACTGGCTGGAGGACAAATTGAGAAGTTGTATTGAAGGCTCTGTCACTACAAGGAATCACCAAAGGAGTGAATGATGGAAGAGAACAGTCCAGAATCCAGAGCTCTTCTTTCCCTAATAGCCACTGAGGAAAAGGAGATGGGGGAGGGAGAGAGAGAGAGAGAGAGAGAGGTGTGTGTGTGCCAGTGGCCAAGGGAGGGGTGAGTTTCTGGAGGCAGGCAGAGAGTGAGGCTGATGCCTGATGCTACCAATGGAACAGACAAGAGGAAGATGGAGAATGAACACTGGGTTTGGCTTCTCCATCCCTTGGAAGTCAGTGACCTTGACAATGGACAAGGCTCTTTTCTTGAAAATAGGTTCCTTTATAGATGAAGGGAATTTAAAACCTGAAATGCAGCGGAGAGGGAGAAGATGAAGAATTTACGAAGAAGGAAGTCTGAATGAAGGAGAAGAAACTTCAGTGACCACAGGCAAGGTCCCTTGCTTCCTTAGCCTCACATGACAGGCTGGTTTCTATCCTAAGTTTTCTTGTCTGAATAATGGGAATAATAATTGTAGGGTTGTGCTTGGAATTCAAAGCGTTAAAACACGTGAAGCATGTAGGATCTTCATGGACATGACAAGTTCCGAATAAACATCTGTTGTGATGATTGTGCTGTCATCATCATGTTCGACGCACTTGTGTACCCTTGAACTTGGAGAACTCATGGCTCTGTGTCATCACCTTTTTGCCAAGGACCAGCCATCACTGGTGGCCAGTTCTGGGTTATACTGTCATAGTAGGACAGACTTGCCCCCTGACCGAATATGAGTCATGGCTTCCCTGTCGGTTTTCCCAGCCAGACTCAGTTTTCAGAGTAAAGTAGGTAAGAAAAGGAGTGGAGAATGGGAGTTCCATGAGAGGTGATGTCAGTAGTTGGAGCAGGCTGTAAAGGCAGGGATTTAATCTTAGGTTTCCTTGGCTTGACATAGAACACTCTCTTGGAAAACTGGTTGCTGAGTTTGCTGTGGCTTTTGACACGTTTGCTCTCCACAGCCTGTATTTCTTTTGTCTCATTGTTTTTGAAGTGTTTACACTGCTCTCGCCAGCTAAAATTGCAGGCTGCCTTTGTTTCATCTGGACCTTATAGTACACCATAATGATTAATCCACTCGGTCTTTGCCAAAGTCAGCTGGCATCGAAGCACCACTTTTTAATTCCACACCCATTGAAGGAATTCACCCTAGCTTACAGTTTGCTCTTGATATACCTCCAATTCTTATCTATGATGCACCTGAGACCTCGATTGGAGCATCAAAATAAGGAGAGATTTTTAAAAGTTGATTTTTTTTTGCTGACTTTTATCCTCTATCCAATTTCCAAATTTGAGGAAGGGGTTGCTTTATAGATATGGGACTGGGATTGATAAAACTCAGAGGGAAAGAAAGGGCCAGGAGAAGACGAAATTGGTCTCACGATTTGCTCTGTCTTCCCTCCCCTGAGGCATGGATGTCCGGATGGAGCCAGGGTATAGCAGCCTCTGCACCAGTCATTGCGGTGTAGGCTGTTGTAGGGGAGGGGCTGGGGAAGTCTTTGACTGACCCCCCACCCCCCGTCCTGCTTCCTCAAAACAAGCACGAAGTAGTAAAGCCAGGGATCAAGACTCTGGTCAGCCTCATTCTAAAGTCTATATTCTAATGATGCCTCCTGATTCAATCTTATGTTTTTAAATGTGCAAATCAGTGGGTTCTAGAATATTCAAGAGTTGTGCAAACATCAACACACTTTTAGAGGCTTTTCATCACCAAATGGAAATCCTGTACTTTTTACCTATCACCCTCTAAACCTGACATTATTCCAATTATAGGCTGCTACTAACTTACTTTCTGCCTAGAGATATGCTTACCCTGGACATTTTATATAAGTAAAATCATACACTATATTGGTATTTTGTGACTGGTGTGTTTTCAAGGTTTGTCCATATTGTAGCATGCATCAGGACTTCATTCCCTATAATCCCCAATTAATTATATCTTACTGTTTGGATTTACTACACTTTATTTATCCACTCATCAGATCATGGACATTTGTATTGCTTCCACTTTGGGGATACAACGAACAATGCTTCTGTGAACCCTCTGTAGAAAAGTTTGTACTGCGGATATACTTTGATATATTTTGACTACACAGGTAAGAGTGGAATTTCTGAATTACATAGTAACTACCATTTTGATCAACTATTGGACTGATTTCTAAAGTGGCTGTGCCATTCACAGTTCCACCAGCAACAAATGAAGGTACCTTTTCTACTCAGTATTACCAATTCTTGCTATTATCTTTTTTATTCTAGCCATCATAGCGGGTGTGCAGTGGCATCTCACTGTGGTTTTGATCAGCACCTCCCTGTTGACCAATGATGCTGAGTTATCTTTTTATGTGCTTCTTCATTGTTCATATATCTTCTTTGGAGTAATGTCTGTTAAGACTTTGTGCCCATGTGTAAATTGGAATTTTTGCCTGTTTATTATTAAGTTGTCAGAGTTCTTCCTGTATTCCTGATGCAAATCCCTTTTTAAATATAACTGGCAAACATTTTGTCTCATTTCTGAGTTGTGTCTTTACATTCTTATGGTGTCTGTATAAGTTTGTTTAGGCTGCTATAACAAAATGCCCCAAACTGGCCAACTTATGAAGAACAGAAATTTATTTCCTACAGCTACTAAGACTGAAATTTCAAGATCAAAGTGTCTGCAGATTGGTGTCTGGTGGGTCTTCCTCACAGTTGGCTCTTTTCACTGCAACTTCATACACATTAAAATGCAAGTTCTATGAAGGCAGGGGTGTTTTGTCCATTGTGTTCACTGATGTATCCATAGCACTTAGAAGAAGGCCTGACACAGAGCACATAATCAATGGATGCTTTACTTAAATTGAAGAGAATTGATTATATATTTAACAATATTCTCTAAACTAAATTATTATAAATTCTGACTATTTTCAGACTTAAACAATCAAAACACAGAAAAATCAAGTATATGTTATATAAGAAAGAATAAATTTTGTACATTTTAACAATGTGCAATTAACTCTGATGAACTGAAGCTATGATATGGGGGTGACCATGAAAGCAGGGAGGGGACAGGCAGATGGGGCTGTTAAATCCTTCACTGTCTTAGAGAGAAGGCAAGAGAAACTATCTAAAATTGATGAACCAAGGAATGGAGGGTTGAAGATGAATGGATAAAGAAAATGTTGAGGGGCCGGGGTTGTGGCTCAGCGGTAGAGCGCTCACCTAGCATGTGTGCAGCCCGGGTTCAATCCTCAGCACCACATAAAAATAAACGCATTGTGTACAACTAAAAAAAAACAAATAAATAAATATTTTTAAAAAAAACGGGCTGGGATTGTGGCTCAGTGGTAGAGTGCTCACCTAGCACATGGGCGACCCAGGTTCGATCCTCTGCACCACGTACAAATAAAATGCATTGAATAAAAAACGCATTGTGTACAACTAAAGCAAATAAATGAAAATATTTAAAAAAAAGAAAATGTTGAAGATGAATGGATAAAGAAAAAAATATATAAATTGACATCCATATACTAAGTGCATATATAAAAACTCAAATGGTATGAAAATATTTTGTGTAAAACCAATGACTTGGAAAACTGTGTTCTTTATATGTACTATGAAAGGAATTGTACTCTAAAAGCATGTATAACAAATTAAATTAATTAAATTTTTTAAAAGCCAGAAAAAAATTAAATAGCTGAAACAGTAAAAAAGAAAAAAAAAAAAGAAAATATATATAAATTACATTTATACACACACACACACACACACACACACACACACACACACACACACACTGGAATATTATTCAGCCTTAAAGAAGAATGAATTTATGGCATTTGCAGGTAACTGGATGGAGCTGGAGAATATCATCCCAAGCAAAATAAGCCAATCCCCCCAAAACCAAAGGCCGAACTGTTGTCGCCTGAAGCGATGGCCGCTTGGAGCAACGAAGCCGCGGGAAGAAGTTCAGAGGCGAACTGGAAACAAACAGCTTTTTTTATTTTGACAACTTTTCTCTCTGGCTCTAACAACGACTTTAACACGCCACACACACACACCACCAAAATGGCGCAGACCCGATCAGCAATCTCGCTCAAGTCCCGCGAGATCCCGGGCCAAGTCCCGTGAGACTACGGAAGGCGGCAACAGCCAAACATCTCTATGGCCCGTAGTCAACTGCAATCTTAGCCCTATCTCCCCAAACAGGGCTCCTGCACCGAATGTTTTCTTTGATAAGTGGATGCTGATCCATAATGGGGATGGGGCTAGGAAAGAATGGAGGAAGTTTGGATAGGGCAGTGGGGAGGGCGGGGAGGGCCGGGAGTGTGGGGGTGAGAAGGATCGTGGAATGAATCAGACATTATTACCCTATGTACATGTATGATTGCACAACTGGTGTGATTCTGCACTGTGTACAGCCAGAGGAGTGAGAAGTTGTGCTCCATTTGTGCACAATGTGTCCAAGTGCGTTCTGTCTGTAGGTGTGACTAATTAGAACAACAACAACAACAGAGATGGAGGGTTGAGTGTAAAACTGTAGAAATATCTCATAAAATAATGAAAACAAAATACATACGGTCGTCCTTGTTGAGGACTAAGTAATAAATGAACCAAGAGCTTTGTTTTTTTTTTTTTTTTTTTCAGAAGAGGCCACAACAGATAGCCTTTGATGTTGATACATAAGAAATAAAGAGATAACAAATTATTATTGGGAGGATTGGCCTCGGCAGGATTCAAAATAGAAAAGTGTTACGTTGTCACCTCTGGGGAATGTCATGGGGCGGGGGGACATGTATGTTTCTTAAAAAACTGCTCTCCAGTACCAGTTACATTTTGATTGCCACGTACTCATACTGTAAACGTGATATTTTTAATTTAAAGATAGTTTCTAGAGAAAAAAAGAATTTTTAGGACAGGAAAAAAAAATGGATCCAACAGTTTGCAATTACATACTGCCTAGCAGCAAGGACCATCAAACATTTTGCAAACATTATCTGATGGTGAGTGTCAGAATCTACATTTGCCAGATGGAGAAACCCAGACAAAGACGGACGGAAGCCACGTGCCCATTTTCAGTGCATCTGTGACCAAGCCAGTGACAAAAACCCAGGCTTCCTGGATGCTGAGTCCAAAGACAGATTTGGACCGATTTCTCCTTACAGAAACGACCACATATTGGTTCGATGATAGTTAAGGAAGAAATCCCAACGAGTAGACGGCACCCTCGGTGTGTGGGGCTTGGAAAATGCTTGCGTTTTTCCATCCAATAATCTGGTGCCAAAATGCACATCGCCTGTCAAGAAAAAGACCGGTGCTTCTCGGAAGCACCTGACGGGAACACATCATTTTTGAGGAGTTGTGCCTGCAAAGACAAAAATAAAAAAATAACAATAAAAAAATAACAATGCCTGCAACAACCACAGTTCATTCTTAGGTGTCATAATAATAAATTATATACATGTATATATTTATTATTTATATATATTTATTTATAAATAATAAGGTACTGTGTCTCTCTGTGTGTATGAAAGCTCTCTGACACTTTATCACCACTTAAGAAACAATCTATGGTTAATTAGCTTGATAAATAATTCTGATTATTCCTCCATATGCCTCTCTTTTTCATTCAGACCCCTAGCACAGGTGGAAAGGAGGAAAAAAAACATATTTGACTGATCTGGCATCATTTAATCTACTGGTTTCGTTTTAATGTAATTTTTAAATATTTATTTATTTTTGCCTGGCTTTCTTATGGAGTGAGAAGACGGGAGGGAAGCAGTCATTAAATGATTGTGGGAGGTGCCTCCTGCTGTGTCGGTAGAGCTTCCTTTCCCCTCCAACCTTCCCCGCCCCCCACAGACTTCTGAAAACAAGGCTGTACCAGCTGTTGTGGTCCAAATGGCCCACGTGAGAGCTGGATGACTATGGGTGTTCTATGGAGAGTGAGCATCGAGACAACGCTATTGCACGACTTCCAGGAGAATTTGGAAGAGAGGATCATGAAAGCCCAGATGCAGTCTGTCTGGTTTCTTGAGTAAAGGAACCAAAGATTATTGTTGGCTATAATTTTTAGTGTGTGACAGAGAAACAGAAGGGACAAAGAAAGTAGGTAGACAGGGAGGAGCAAAAGAGAGGGACAAATAGGGTGACCACAAAGTCATCATTAGTTTTATTGTGGTAAAATATGCTTAATATCAAATTTGCCACTTTCACATCTCTCCCCACCCCCACCACACCCCATCCCCGCCCCCCCCCCCCCCAGATTATGGCACCAGATTATTGGATGGAAAAACGCAAGCATTTTGGTATTGGGGATTGAACCCAGGGGTGCTTAACCACTGAGCCACATCCCCAGGCCTTTTTATTTTATTTAGAAACAGGGCCTCTCTAAGTTGCTGAGGATGGCTTTGAACTTGTGATCCTCCTGCCTCAACCTCCTGAGCTTCTGGATTACAGGCATGTCCTTCTGCACCCTGCTCCACTTTTGAGTGTACAGTTCTGTGGCATTAAATACATCACCTGTTGTGCAACCATCTCCACCATGCCTCTCTAGAACTTCTTCATTATCCCAAAGCGAAACTCTGTACATCAAACAGTTAACTCTCCCCTGCCCATCCCCCATCCCCTGGTAACTGCTCTTCTATCTTCTTTCTCTGTGGATTGGACTATTCTAGGAATTAATCATTCTTACCAGCTTAGTACTGCTGGGAGCTGTGTCCTTAGCAATTTATTGTCTCCCAGATCCAAGTTCAACTTTCCACACAATATGGATGGGATTTCGTCAAGCACTTCTCCTCTACAGCAGGCACGGGGTCAGACTTTCTCCGCGGAGGGTGCTGAACAGACACTGCGTGAGGAAGGGACTCTCTTGTTTTTGGTGGCTGTACCGTGAGCCAGCAGTGCGGGCGTGGGAACATCTGGTGATGCTCTAACCCAGACACAGGCCCAGAGCCCATGGTCCCTTGGTGACCTAGAAGCCCTGGCCTGGTCTGGCCTACTGACCATCTTCCCATGGCCTTCTGGGTATAAACGCTTCACACTCCAAGCCTCCTGCCTGCAATGGTGTCCCTACTCCCTCTGCACATGCCAAAGTACTGGCTGCAGTTTTCCCATGTCTCACCGATGCCCCAGAGGGCTGCTCCTGCTTGCCCAGTGACTGCAGCTCTGGCCTGGGAAAGTCAGCAGAACTCCTGCCATCAGTGGCTGCTACGCCAGTCTGGGAGAAAGGGCTTCCCTGTATGAATGTGTTTCCTTGGGTTCTCTCCCAGAGGCACCTTAGGGTACCATATACAGTTGGCTTATGTTTTAAAATTGTTCTTTCTTCATAATTTAAGAAATATATATATATTTTAATCAAACCTTCCCAGACTGACAGAAAAGCAAAAAGCAGCAGGGTGACAGACGTAAACCAAGTCAGTTCTGTACAAACTGGAATGTGAGGCCACCTTCTCCAGAGCTGGGAAGGCTCTAGTCTATTTCTGAAGTCCAGATATCTCCCACCCTTGGGTTCTGAGACAAACCTGTTTCCTTAAAATTAAATTGTCTCTCTTTGCTTTAAGAAAGCTCAAGTGTGATTCTGTTCCTTAAAACCAAAGGAGTCACCTTTAATAAATATGCAATTTCACACTCTCTTAAACACGGTTCAGAAGAGGGGATAGAGGGGTAAAGAACATTCTAGAAGAAGAAAAAAAGAGAGGAAGGGAGATTATGCTGAGAGCTGACATGAGGGCAAATTCCAGTCCTTCAAAGAATCCCTTTGGGCTTCAGGTGATGGTAGGGCTTTGAGTTTCATGGCTCACCCATGAGAGGCATAAACTGCTCCTCATTTTCCACCCTTCCCTATATTCACACTCTTGGCAATGTGTCTCCAGATCTCCTCCATGAGGAAGTGGAGTTCATTTCCTCATCCCTTGAAGCCAAGCTGGTCTTGTGATTTGCTTTGGCCAATAGAGTGTTGCAGAAGCAATATTGTTTCAGTATGAACATCATACTTTCTCTGTCTCTGTCTGCCTCTCAGCCCACTATGCCATGAGAGCAGAATTTGTACCTATTGGAGGATGTAAGACACAGAGACCAGTGGAGCAGAGTTGAGTCAACCCAGTGTCTTATCCAAAGTCCAAGCTACGTGAGAGCCAGTCAAGATCAGCAAGCCTCTGCTGGCTTGCAGATGACTGCAGAGGCATGAGCATGTCCCACCCACCAAGATTGACTCAGATCAGCAGAACCGCCCAGGCGATCTTTACGCTCATGTGCAAAACTAAGTGCTTATTACTGAATTTCACTGAAGTTTCAGGATGCTTGTTACTCAGCATTATTGTGAAATAGATAGCTGATACATTATTCCTTTTGCTCATTATTTTTCGGACTTCAGGAAAACACCAATTTTACCCACTTTAGTCTTTGCAATTGTTGTTCTCTCTGCCAAGAACATGCCCCCTTGATCCGCCTGCAGCCAACAGCTACAAACCTTGACCCCCAACATACTGCAAGTCTTTCCTCAAACATCACCTTCTCAAGGGACATGTAATGCCACTTTCTTTTCTCACTTCCTAGTCCTCATCCTTAACTGTTAACTATCTTCTCAGCATATTTTATGTCTCCTTCTTTTTCTTGTTTTTGGTCTACGTACTTGGTGAGAATCTTGAGAGTGGAGATTTTTTGCCTATTTTATTCACTACTATATCCCTAGGCCCAGAATAGTGCCTGTTACAGAAAACACGCACAGTCTCATATGTGGAGTGAGTGTGAGAATGAGTGTGAATTCCCAGTGGAGAAGATGAGATAATTAAATTTTTTTTTCCCAATCGGTGAAGTTAAAGCTCCTCCGATTTCATTTGTTTAACCTCCTCTCCTCCTGTCTCATGATCCTAGTCACAGCTGCCTTAAGCTCATGCTGGATTGTGGCAGTTGCCTCCTAACTAGTAGTTCTGCCTCCTTCCCTGTTCCCACAATCCCTTTCTTCCCTCACAGCCAGGGTAGTCTTTTTTTTAAAAAAATATTTTATTTTTATTGACATATAATTATAACATACATATTATATATACCATATATAATATTTTTAATGAAATACGATGTGGTATTTTTTTTTTTCTGAAAAGGAAAAAACTGATGGAAACCGAAACACTTAGCCTGGCCTTTACAACAGGTCCTGTATGATCTGTAGAGCTCCTGACTGCCATCTGCCACCTTCAGCTTACATATGAGCTTTTCATTCGCTTTTTTCCCTCGATAATCTTCAGGTGTCTCAAAATATCCACGACTCTCCCTGCCTCAGGGCCTTTTCACAAGCAGTTCCCTCTTCCTGAGAGGAGTGTTCCAGTATCCCTGGGCCTAGTCAACTCCTCATCATTCTTTTGGCCTCATCACAAGGTCATTTCCTCAGGAAATTCTTCCCTAAATCCTCATCCGTGAGTTCTCTGATTGTGCTTTTTAAAAAAGACATACACTACATCTTATAATTCTCTTTACATAATTATTTAATATCTACTGTCCCTCAACATACTGTAAACTCAGAGAAGACCTAAAACCCTTCAATTGATCCTTGGGCTAAACCTGGTCTCAGGTTCTGCTAAGTTCTGTAGTTGAGAGATTTGTAGAATCAAACGGGAAACAAGAAGAAAAGAGCTTTTGCATACTATGTTAAGTCTTCCAGGAAGGACTCAGCTCCCAGGATATTTTTATTCCCCTCTAAAGCCACAAGACCTATTAGCCCCTCCTTCCTAGGACCACGACCAGCCCATTAGCAGGAGAAGACAGAATACTCACACTCGAAGGGCGTGGTATTGAAGAACGGTGCCCGTGTCATTCTTGCACCATCGTGATTTATGCAATCAAGAATTGCCTCTGACAGCAGCAATTAGGAGCAGAAATGGACCCAGTGAGAGCAACAGACAGTGCCGATAGGCTGCAGGAGTGTGTTAGTCTTCTATTGCTGTGAACAAATTAGCACAAACAGTGAATTAAAACAGGGTACATTCATTAGCATACGGTTTCCGTGGACCAGGAGTGTGAGCACCAGTTTAGCCCGACGCTCTGCTGGGCTCTCTCAAGACTACAATCGGGGCGTGGGCTGCTGGTCTCCCCTGACCCTTGGGCTCCTCTCCAAGCTCATCAGGTTGTTCATAGGATTCAGTTCCTCGTGGCGGTAGGAATGAGTTCTCCATGTTCTTGTGAGCTGCCAACTGGGCTCCTAGAGGCTGCTGGTGGTCCTTGCCACATGCTACCCACGGACCCTTCCTGGCAAATGGGTGCCCGCCTTCCTCCAGGCCAGCAGGAGGGCTCCTCTCTGACTCTCTCCCTGTACCAACTGGAGGAAGCGCTCTGCTTTTAAAGGCTCACCTGGTCAGGCCAGGCCCCAGCAGGTCAAGCTTCCTTTTGCTGTGTCACATAATCACGAGCATGATGGCTCATCGCATCCTAGACTCCACTCCCACCCAAGGGGACTGACTCTCCAGGGCCTGCAAACAGGAGTGGAAATGCTGAGGGCTGTGTTAGAATCCTGCCTACTGCAGGAAAATCATCATAATAATGAAAATAAAGTATTGGGTATCTTTAAAAAAATTTTTTTTTTTTAGTTGTAGACGAACACAACACCTTTATTTCATTTATTTAAATCTATGTGGTGCTGAGGATTGAACCCAGTGCCTCACATGTGCCGGGTGAGCACTCTACCACTGAGCCCCAGCCCCAGCCCCAGCCCCATCAGGTGTCTTTTCATTGCCGGCGCTGTGTTAAGTGCTTCTCGGCATTTAATCTTTAGAAAACAATCTACAAGTCAATTCTCTTGCTTTCCTTGCTTTATAGGAGAGGAAATGGAGGTTAAGAGGCCAGGTGACTTTGCCCCATTTCACATCCTCAGTAAGAAGCACATCCTGAATTTTGAATTTGGGTCTTTCTTGCTCCAGAATGCACTCTTACCGGCTTATTCTCATCACAGCTGGTTTTCCTGCAGCCAGTGGAAGGATGATAATCACTGTTTGGTGAGTGTAAATACCCCTTTGGGGAGATAGTAACATATTCCAGACCACCCAGGTAGTAAGTGGTCGAGCAGCCTTCAATCTCGTCTCCTTGGTTTCTGCTCTTGGCATCCCAGGTAACCAAGGGACACTCCCAAATTGCTTGTCAGCTAGAAGAAAACTTGGTAATAAATCCTTCCCCAGACACAGGAAAAGAGCATGTCTTAGGGCTGCAAGACTTGGTGATGTTATATATCACATGATATACGTTGTCAGCCCTACTTCGTTTAACCTGTACTGAGTGAGAAACACCAGTGTTCTATTCCCGGGCTGAGGAAAATGATCTGAGCTAAGGGCCCTGGCACTCCCTCCCTCCGAAGTTTCATAATAAGCACCAGGAGATGGCACACCCTGAACGGAAAAGGTTACTGATCATTAACTTCCCTGTCCTCTGTCCCAGGCCTCTGTGCATGTACGTCTTTAAATGAAAAGTGTCCTGGGGTCAAAGCAAATAATTGTTCAGGGATGAAGATGTGTTTGCTTGAGACCGACATCATTTTTCATTACTTCTTGCAAGGAGATAAGACAGTTTTTGCTCACAGGTGTTAACAAATACAGTTATTCATTGCACATGCCTTCATGCTGCCCCCGTCTTGGGCTTTTACCAACCAGAATCTAGTTTCCCCTAGTGCTGTCCACCTAGGTTCTTCTCGATTCCTGTAAATGCCAATGGCAAAGCCAGCCACTAAAAAGGCATAGTTGTCTCCCATATCTGATGTCTTACCTCTCCTGTCCTGCAACTTCTTGTCTGTGCTTTAGGCAAGAAGTAGAGCACAAAGTTCCCCAAGATTTCTCATTTCATTTGCATGCCCCGACAGGTTTGGGTCATAACTGCAGTCCTCCACAGCTGCTGTTAGGCACCTCCTCTCTCAGGGCTGCAGCTAGCCTAGGTGCCAGGAAGACCACTCCATCCTCCTGAACCCCCAGGAACAGGGATGGCAATGTGTCCCCAGAATCTTCACCATCTCTGGATGGTTCCCTTAGACCTGCCCACACCAGAACAAATAGCTCCTCCTTAAAAATATTCTTAAACCACGAACCCCAGTTGACGATCACTGTAAATCCTTAATGAAATTATTGATTTAAGCAAAAATCTTTAGACTGGTGGTTAAAAGCATCAGCATATTGTTAATAGGGAACTGGACACTTGTATATTGCCCAAACAGCACCACATGCATAATTTTCTTGTCACAGAGGGAAAACATAATGCTACAATAGAAGAATTAGACTATTGGTTGATCAATGCTAGGATCCCTAATGATGGATCACCAGAACATACCTATCTCCTGACACAATACAATATGGAGTCCATGTCTCCATGGTATAATCTAGCTACCAAGGCTAAAGATGAATCCATCACAGCTTTGCATTTTACTTTCAGTTTATAAGAAATTGGGATATTTAGAGAACATGGTAAATGAAAGAAGCAATTAGTCAAATTCAGAAGATGGAATATTCTATAGGTTAACTGGCCAAATCTATTTAGCCCGGATCTTTTTTTTTTTTTTTTTTTTTTTTTGTGGTACCAGGGATTGAACTCAGGGGCACTCGACCACTGGGTCACATCCCCAGCCCTTTTTTGTATTTTATTTAGAGACAGGGTCTCACTGAGTTGCTCAGTGCCTCGCCATTGCTGAGGCTGGCTTTGAACTCGCGATCCTCCTGCCTCAGCCTCCCAAAGTGCTGGGATTACAGGCGTGCGCCACCGCGCCTGGCTCAGCCCGGATCTATTTAACAAGCACAATGTCCTGTTTATGCTTGACATAGGGCTTAAGAAGTTTATATGCAATGTATAGGCCTGAGCTGGTTTCTAATTGGACAAACCATCTACAAAGGATATTTTGGGGTATGAATTAGGTTTTCAAACATAGACTGGGTATTAGATAAAATATATGGACAAAAATATATTAACATGTGTTGATATGGAAAATTTCAAAACAGTGTATAACAATTTTACAAAACAGTATTGTTTTCATGTAAAATAACATATGTATATATATGCATAAAAATTATAGAAGGATATTACAATAAGATTTCGCTGGATGGTGAGAATAGTGCATTTTTATTTTCTTACTATTGTGACTCTCTTTATGTGTTACTGTGGTTTTCATTTTAATAAGGAGGACAGGAAAACCATCTGTATAAATTGTAACCAAAGCTGTGAATGTAAGTGAGGTTGCCCAGGGGAGACCATATGAAGGACAAGAAGGCTGAAGAAAGAGCTGTTAGAAGCATCTAGACTTCAGAGAGGAGGCTGTGGAAAGCAGGCTGGTCAGAGACTAAGAAGTCCTGAGAGACCTGAAAAAACAGGAGAGTCAGAGGATGGTGTTTCCAGGGGGGGAGAGTCGGGTGCATCAAAGGCCACAGAGGGGCTGAGTGGGAAGCCACAGAGAAGTCACAGCAGGAAGTCCATGGGGACATGCACATGGCCGGGTAATAGACTGTCCTTTTGAGAAGCCAGTAATGTAGAGAGAGCCACAGGCAGTAACTGAAGGAGCAGTAGTGCCCTTCTTTGCCCAAGGGGAGAGTTGGCATCCTGGGTTTAGTCTGTGTAGATAAAAACCCCTGGAATACTGCTCCTTTACCTGGAATGCAGGGTGAGTGGCGCCCCCTGGAGGATATGAATAGAAGGCTCTAGGAGGCCAGCTTACCAAAGACTTGTTTGGAAATGGAGAATTAAGTAATTTGTAGACCAATTGGGAAAGGCCAGGGGAAATAAAGAAAGGGAAAAAAAAAAAAAAAGAAACTAAAAGGAAAAGGATCATTTATGGTCCAGGATCCAGGAGGTCACAGGTGAAGAGCCCAGAGGCAGGAAGAGCATTGTGGAGGACTGAGGCAGATGGCCCTGGAGTCAGAGGGAAGGGGCCAGGACGGAATGTTCAAGTCACACCTGTTCACACCTGTGGCAGGTGCCAGAGTCTGCTGGTGATTGGTGACTGTAAATATACTTTGAAAGCAACTTTCCAAGTTTCAGGGTGCTGCTTGGGGAGCCATGTTATCAGTCCTTAGATCATGTGGGCTTCACACTTTATTGGGGCAGGGATTGGAAGGGTGGACAGAGACCTGTCACCCAGGGGATAGCTCCCAAGCTGTTGGTCAGAGGGCGTTGCCTCTGGTGCGTGCTTCTAGACAATTCTCTTCCCAAATTATCCTTCCGGCAATGCCTGGCAGGAGAGGAGTGGTAACTCCTGTTTCCCCCACAGCTTTAAAAACTCTGGGGCTTTGTACAAATGGGTACAAAGTGTAGAGGCTCCAGCCAAGAGAGGAGAGTGGGAAGGAGAACAGCAATGGCAGGGACTGGGGGAAGGTGCTGGGCCGTTAAATAGAGTTCAGGGAACTCAGAGAGGAGCTCCAGGGCGAAAGCAAACAGGGGGCCATTAATGAGAAAGCCCCTGAGAGGAAGTGACTCGGTGGTATGGAAAGAGGTGCTAGCCATGGACAGGGGGGAGGCCAGTCCAGAAGCAGCTCCCTGGGGGAGAGGGGGCACTTTCTCTTTGGTGCCCAAGTCTGAGGAGCCAGCTTCGTTCTTCACTCGGGTTGTTGGGGAGGGGAGGGTCCAGGGGGATTAGCTGTGGCCACAGGATTGAGGAAAGCATCCTGGCTCTCAGTGTGGGAAGGGAAGCAGAGACCTTATTGTCAAGTATCTGCCTGGAGAAAGATTGGAAGGTTCTGGGGCTGGGCTTGCAATGAGGGATGCACAGGGGTCCTCCCTGGAGGAAGGAGGAGGGAGGGAGGAGGGAGGGAGGGAGGGGGAGGGAGGGAGGGAGGGGAGGGAGGGGAGGGAGGGAGGGAGGGAGGAGGAGGCCTGGAACAGGGAGGGAATGGAAGGAAGGGAAAGGAAGGAAGGAGGAGGGATGGAGGGAGGGAGGGAGGGAGGAGGGATGGGAGGGAGGGAGGGAGGAGGGAGGGAGGGAGGGAGGGAGGAGAGGGAGGAGGGAGGGAGGGAGGGAGGAGGGGAGGAGGGAGGGAGGGAGGGAGGAGGAGGAAGGAAGGAAGGAAGGAAGGAAGGAAGGAGTGAGAGAGGAAGGAAAGAAGGAAGGAAGGAAGGAGGGGGAAAGAAAGAAAGGTAGGAAGGAAAGGGAGGAAAGGAAGGAAAGGAAGGAAGGAAGGAAGGAGGGGAGGGAGGGAGGGAGGAAGGGAAGGAAGGAAGGAAAGAAAGGAAGAAAAAGAAAGAAAGCCAGCCAGACAGAAGAACTAAGGCACAACATTTGCTCTGATGCTGCTTCAGAGTTGATGATATATACATCAGTGAGGAAATGCATTTTCTGATTCAAAGATCAGGGAATAGCATTTGACAAAAATTTTTTTTCTCATGAAATGCCTTACCATCGTATAAAATGAAATCATATTTGGTCATAAAGTAGCAAAAACAAATTTATTAAAAATTATAACATTGCATGACATTGAAAGCATCCTGGAAAATCTGGGGTGAATGAACACCATGTTCTGAAGTGAAGCATTTCCTTCCTAGAAGGGCTGAGGAACAAAACTCGGCAAGTCACAAGTGGGTTAGTTGAATCAGCAGCATTTGACAGGGAAAAGAGAGGGAAGAGGAAGATCCTCTGGGGAGAGGAGGTGAGAAGAGAAGTTGGAGCCCCTTTCGGTGTGTTCGTGTGAGACGTACCTGGGAGCTGGGGCCAGACAGTTGGAACTGAGCCCTCGATCTTGGGTTTCCTGAGTGTGTCACAGGCGAATCTGTTTCCTGATCTGGGAACTATGGATCGTGCTCAGCTGGCAGGGGCCGATGTCCCTGGGCACCTAGTCCAATGCCTGGCACAGGTGGAGAGTATGCAGACAGCAACTCCCTCCCTCCCTCCACCCTATCTCTGGTGATGTGTGGAAAGTTGCCCAGCTTTTGGAAGGAACCCGGTCACCAAAGATACCCTGCAATGTAGCAGACATCTGGGGATTGAGTAGGTGCAGCTGTTCCCTATCACCTGGGTAAGTGGGTGAGGAGGAAACGCAGGGCAGGGAGAGCCACGCTGCCTGCTGGCCAGCACCCTGCACACCAGTCATGGGCAGGACAGGAAGCTGCCAGCTGTCTGGGCGGTGAGAAATTTTACTGTTGAGCAAGGGGAAAGCAGGAGCCCGGTAATTTTGGAAGAGCAAAGATGAAAAGCAATAAAGAGAGGGCGAATGTTGATACAAACCAACTGGGGAGCCCCCAGTATGCCTTGTCAGACTGGAGGAGAAGCCTCGGCAGAAAGAGTATTGGAGCCTCAATGATGTGACAGAAGATCACGAGGGACTTTGCAGCCTTCCATGATCCAGAGGGCGGCTCCTTCTAGGAATGCAAAGGCATTTTATAAACCGCTCACCAAGAACCGCCTGCAAGGGGAGGGGAAGACTCCTGCCATTTCCACCCCTCCACACCGTCACTTCTGGTACCCTGGCTTTTTCTAGAAAGGTCTCTGTCTCTTACATTCCATCATTTACACTACTTGCATCGGTGACTCTGCACTTGGCTTGCTGCTCCGTGACTTTGCTGCTTTCTGATCGCGCCATGCTTTGCCTGCATTACCTAGCAGGGCTTGCGGTCCGGCCTCAGGAGCAGGTAGCCAAAGCGTCCCATTGGAGGCCAGCTGGCAGCTCCTGTCAGCCTCACACATTCTCTTCCAAAGGTCTCTTTTCCATTTTAACTAGCCTTGAAGAAATTTTCTATGGCTGAGCCGCAGGGAGAGATCAAATCAATTGAAATTAACATGCATTTGGGCACCTGCCTTATGGGGACAGGGCAGGGGAACCCGAGGTGAGGTAACCCTTCCTTGCTGCTCTCCTGGGCTTTGATGCCTGTAATGAAGATCGGTTCCAGCAGCTGTGAGGGAGGTGACAGTGCTGAAACAGTTCACTGTTCTTGCACTTATTCCAAAATTATCCACCATGCACCTACCACGGGCCGCATACCTTTCAATACCCCAGGAAATCGGCATGGAGCAAGAATGTTTGATCCGAGTTTAGACAGAATTGTGCCCAAGCCCTGCCTTAGGCATGACTATGTTCTTGGGCAAGTCTCCTAACTTCTCTGAGTTCCAGGCTTCTCATTTTAAAACACGAATCACAATAACAATCATCGTACTGTTAATAAGATGATCTGTTTTGCAGAGTTTTTGTGAAGTCAAGAAGTCGTTACAGCTCGGCACAGTGGTGCATTGCCCGTAATCACAGCAGCTTGGGAGGCTGAGGCAGGAAGATTGCAAGTTCAAAGCCAGCCTCAGCAATTTAGCCAGGCCCTAAGCAACTTAGTGAGACTGTATCTGCAAATAAGAAATAAAAAGGGCTGGGGATGTGGCTCCGTGGTTAAGTGCCCCTGAGTTCAATCCTTGGTACCAATAAATAAATAAATAGATAAATGTAGTTATGCTAGGCACTCAATAAACGGTGCTGATTGGTTGCTCTATAATAGATGAACAAATACATATGATGTTGCATATACAAGGGGGAGGTAAAGAAAATTAATGTTATATTCTGCTGAACCAAATGCATACACAAAGCAGAAGGAAAAATAAAAAGGTATCCAGAGAGTTGGCCTTTCAGACCACGGTGTGATGAAAGGAGTCTTCCCCAAGGATTTACGAATTTTCTAAGAGAATGTTATAATTTGCCATTTAAAGTTAAAATATGATGATTATCTCATGTACATATAGGTGTGCATATATACGTGTGTGTATATATATATACGTATATATATGTGCGTACATATGTATAATGCGTATTTAGAAAATAGAGTATATATATTCTTATAAGCTTGTGTATTCTAAATGGTCTGAATGGTTAATACATCACACAGGGACCACATGATTCCCACCTCTGTTTGCTTTGTGGTCACATTAGTGCAAAGTAAAAGTCACTTTATCAGATTAATGAGGAGAAATGAACTTAACATATAAATGTGTTTTACATCTGTTGAAAACTAAAAAACAGCAGCATGCATTTTATCAAAAGGAAGGTTGGAAGTAATTTGAATAGAGAAAAAAAATGGAGGGGAGAGAGATGTTTGCACTAGTGACATGGAAGTGTGGGTGGCTCATTTCTAAAGAGCTCAGGCTTGGATGGTCAGCACCAGATCATGTGAACAGAGATTGCATTTTAGCAAAACAATATTATGTCATATTTCATTAGTGTTATTACCTTTAATTATACTCGTTTGGTGACTGTTTCATGTTTTAAATCTTATGAGTTTGTTAGTCTTATATAAGCACTAAAGTAAAATAAGTTAATACCTAATCTTATACAAATTTAAATAACATATTAATAAAAATAATTGAAGCCTAACATAGGGATTCACCAGCCCTTTTAAAGGCAGGATGTGTTTGTTCTTCGTTTAGGAGAAGGCTGCTGGGATCTCCCTTGGGTATGGAAGGAGGAAGTCCTGACTGGTCTGGAGAAAGGTCGATGGTCTCTAATTCTTAGGAACATTCCAGAAGTCAAGCTACCTAGAAGAATTTGAGGGTGCAAAGGAGCATGATCCTCTTTCCCCAACAGATCCTCCTGACTCCGAGTCTCCTCACCTCCTATTGCTTCTCTCCATTTACTTACTCAAAAGGCTACAGTGTCAGCATGTGTCAGTTACTGTGCCAAGCACAGAGACACAGTAGTGGACAAGATGAACACAGTCCCTGGCTGGTCAGGAGCCTGCAATGGAACGGATCTTAGTATATTATATTTAAACTTTAATTCTCCACTCTCGCGTCTTGTCTTTTCCCCCCCAGACCTAAGTTTGTAGAATCATGCTCCAATTTCCTACGCTACTTTTGCAAATGAACAAACTTCTTTTGATCTATTCAGCCACACACCTAGAAGAGGGAATGTCCCCAGTGAGTCAGGAATATTTCCTCCAGCTTTTGTCCTAGTGCTGGACTGATTGTAAGGCCAGGCACCTAAAGGAAGCAAGAATTTGGAATTAGGGAACCAGAACAATTTAGGTCAAGCTTTTGGAAACAGAACCTGAGGCAGGATTTTGAAGACACGTGATTTATTAATTCATTCAGGAAAAACTTGTAAGGAAGGAAGGGAAGCAGGAAAATGAAGTGAAAGATTGGAGCAAGGATGGGGGTCTCAGGAAAAAAAAAATCCAAATTTGATCCACAGAAGACTCTGAAGCACAAATGATATCACAGACTCTGGTGTGTGTGTGTGTGTGTGTGTGTGTGTGTGTGTGTGTGTGTGTGTGTTGGGGCCAGGGGTGATTAGAGGGATAACCCTGTACCTGAGGCAGCTGTCATCAGCTATAAGGGTTATTCCCAGAGAAAGGGGAAGCTCTGAGCTGTTAGCTCACAGCCCCTATAGAAGGGGCGCACCAGCCCCATAAAGAGAATTGAGTCAAATCTCAAATGAACCCACTTCACAGAGGTTCAAATGCATGGTTCACTGTCACCAGCTGGTGTGATCTTACGTAAGAGGACTATGAAAAGCACCTCAAGCAGTAGCTGTCCCTCCCTCTCCCTTAGGCTTCCTTAGACAGAAGTTCTTGACAGATGAGCCCAGTCAGAAAATCGCCCTGATTTAAACTTCTGGTAGGCAAGAAGGTAAACTTCGTTCATGTTCATGCTTTAACTTAATATTACTCTGCTCACCCATTCCAACTACATGGAGGAACCCAACCTCCACCTGGCCCAGGGATCACCTGGTGCTTTGGTTGTTATCACTGCCCCTGGAGAATTTATTTCTATCCCTCTTGATACCTTTGGGGCAGTGCTTCCCAAACTGTATTCCATTAAACTCTGGTTTACTGGGGTCCAGGAATGAGTGTTACTACAGACACAATAATGCACCCCTTCTCCTAATCCCTGGGACCTGGGACTGTGTTCACTTATGTGGTAAAACAAATTTTGCAGATGAGACTAAGGTTAAGGACCTTGAGGTGAAAAGATTGTCCTAGACTATCCAGGTGGGCCCAATCTAACCAGGGAGACCTCAAACGCTGAAAAAATCTCCTGGTTTTTCCAGGGAGCAATAAGACAGAAGAAGGAAGAAGAGAGAGTCACAAGGTGAGAGGAATTTGATGCACCACTGCGAGGTTTGACGATAGAGGAAGGAGCCACAGGCTAAGGAATGTGGGCAGCCTCTAGAAACTGGGAATCACCCTCCACTGACAGTGGCAAGAAAATGGAGACCACAGTCCCAACTGCCAACAACACAGATGACCTCCCCTTGGGCCTGAAGAAAGGAACGCAGACTCACCATACCTTAATTTTAGCCTGGAGAGACCTGTGTCAGCCTTCCCACCTACAGAACTAAGACAAGACACTCATATGTTAGCTAGCTATTAAGTCTGTGGTAATTTATTGAAGCAGCAATAGAAAATGAACACAGAGGATCTGGTCAAATGATTTCAGGAAATGATGCTGTAGATTATATGGATCCTCTTGATTTTGATTTTTTTTTTTTTTTTTTTTTTTTTTTTTGTGTGTGTGTGTGTGTGTGTGTGTGTGTGTGCTGGGGATTGAACCCAGGGCCTTGTGCATGTGAGGCAAGCACTCTACCCACTGAGCTATCTCCCCAGCCCTCTATCAATCATCTTGTTATAAAAGAATCATAGTAAAAATCAAACAAAGCATTAATTGAATCAAGGAGCAGGTCATTTGTTCACCACAAAGGCAAAAGCTGATGCTGCACTGATTCATAATTCTGTGGTAAATAGAGGGCTGCTGCAGCCCCACAGCATCCGACTCTGTTGTCATGGCTACCCTCTGAAGAGAAAGATGCCCTGACAAAGACCAGATTGGCTGCTTCAAGTGGTGGG
Organism: Tamias sibiricus; assembly: GCA_025594165.1. Classification (NCBI taxonomy): domain Eukaryota; kingdom Metazoa; phylum Chordata; class Mammalia; order Rodentia; family Sciuridae; genus Tamias; species Tamias sibiricus. The sequence goes on along the minus strand of CM046669.1, from coordinate 18,117,398 downwards.
AAGCTACCCCGAGGGTGGCCAGATGTTTCGACATTCATGTCAGGGATGTTTTCTGGAATTCGTATTCACTCAGCTCTGCCCCCAAATGGAATGGTCATTTGCATTTAGAAAACAGGACGTCTATATTAATGATGGGATGTCTTTTAAAGAGGAGGAGTTGTTCTTCCATCCTAAGACCTAGGGAAACAACTAGCAGCAAAAGCAATGTTTTGAAATGGATTTTGCCCTGAATTAAGTATTAACCACTAGCCACTCTCACACGCCATTTCCTGTCCTCCTCCAACTCAATCCTCTGCTCTAGCCACAGGGCTTCTCCCCATTCCTTGACCAGGCCAAGTTTTCCCTCTGCAGGGACTTTGCTCCAGCTATTCCTCAGTCCGGGGTGCCCTTCCTCCATACTGCATGCTTCACTCCCTGCTCAAACATTCCTGCTGGGGGAGGCCTTCCCAAAGCACTTCATCTAAAGTAGACACCCCATCCCAGTATTGTTGGTCTCCTTACTTGAATTTTTTATTTCCTCAAGGGGCTTCTGTATTTATGTGAGCACTAGCTCACTGTTTCCCCACAGACCATGAAGGCCAGGGCCTTGGCTCTTGCTGTATCCCTGGTTTCAGTTACGTAAGTACCAATGAACCTTTGTTGCCTCTACAAAAGAACTGTTGGGACTCTTGATTTTCCATTGCCTTGCCACCCTTTTGACACTGGCTCCCCATAATTTCTTTTAAATCCAAGTTCTTCCCCTAGTCCAATGTCACTGGTGTGACAAGTTGTATTTTTCCAAATGGCCACCACACCATACCACAAGACCTTCTTACAAATGGGTGTTGATATTCCTCCCTTTAATGAATATATCTACGTTCTCTCCTCTTGCATTTGTACTGACTAGGATTATGGTGGGATTGCACGGTGACATTGTGCAACTTCTAAAGCTAGACCATAAAAAGCTATATGGAATTTGCCTCATTCTCTTGGTCTCTCTTTCCTTGAGGAAGCACAGTCTCCATGCTGTGGGGAGGCCCAGGCCATAGAAGACCCCAGGTAAGTGTCCTGATAGACACCTGAACTCAGGACCCTGCTGACAGCCAGCAGGGAAGTCTCTGAGATGACTCGACCCCATTCATTGTCTGATGGCAACTGCAGGAGCCACCAACCAAGACCAGTCAGCCCCCCAAATCCATGGGAGATAATAGTAAATGATTGCTCTAGTCCTAAACCACTAATCTGAAGGGTGGCTTGTTATATATGAATATACAATGGGAAAGGATGGTGTTTGCTGTTCAAAGATCTCATTTTTAGTTTCCTTTATGTGCCATTCCCATTCTTGAGTCTCTGGATGGCCCAGGGACTCAGTGTCCCACCTCCCCAGCCATGGCAAGCACGCAACCAGTGCTCCAACCTTCATCCTAGGTGAGATAATGAAAATTCATCTCAGGAACAGTGCTTTTTTTTTTAAGTACATATAATTTTTGAGATTTTTCTATATCAGAATTTAGGATTTTCCCGGATTGAGCTACCCTCGAGATTGCTAGGTCACCCGGGACAGTGGGTCAATGAGCCTCCTCCCTCCATTGTCAGTCTTCTCAGTCCAGCCTCAGGCCTGGTGGCAATTCCTTTTCCAAGTGGTCCTTGCCATCTGTGGAGCCAGATTCCAAACCCTCCTGAACCCTTCTCTCAGAAGGATGCTCTGCTGTTCCCACCAATCTGTCCTTACCCGAGGCTGGGGACAACCCCAGTTGTCACACTACCTTGCTGTGCTATTGCTGGGGCCCATCTGGGAGGGCTATCCAGGGAAGACAGCCTGGTTGCAATGGGAGCTGGAAAACAAGACTGTGGTCAGAGTTCCTCAAATGCAGTTAAGCAGTGAGCCTGGAAAATAAGCTGGAGATCAAAATACATGCAAAAAAACAAAACAACCAAAAAAACCAAAAACAAAACCCTTGCAATCTATAACCAGGGGAAGAAACTGTACAGGTTGAATGTATAGAATTGGTCGGCACAAAAATGATGGTCGAAACCAGGAGATCTGGTGGGCCTGAGTTTGAATTCTGAGTCTTTCACCTACAAACAATGTGCCCTTAGGCAAGTCCCCAACTCTCTCTAAGACTCAGTTTCCTTAGCTGTGAAATGGAACTAATAATAGAAGCTCCCTCAGAGGGAGGTTTATGGCAGAAGCACTGGGGCAAGCACTGGAAACTGGCACAACAGAAGTCACCAGTGAGCTGGGTGTGGTAGCGCACGCCTGTAATCCCAGCACTTGGGAGGCTGAGGCAGGAGGATAATGGGTTCAAAGCCAGTCACAGCAATGGCGAGGCACTTAGCAACTCAGTGAGACCCTGTCTCTAATAAAATACCAAAAAAAAAAAAAAAAAAAAGGCTGGGGATGTGGCCCAGTGGTTGAGTGCCCCTGAGTTCAATTCCTGGTACCAAAAAAAAGGAAGTCACCAGTGAAGTGCGAGCCCCCATTTCTCACTGAGGCAGGTCACCGGGAGCGGGTTCAGCTGTGGGAAGCTGTTCTGATTTCAGAGGTGCAGTGGGAACTCTGAAATGGGCAAGGCCGTCACTGCCTCAGGGATGCTGCCTAAGGACCTTGGGCCTTTCCTCCACAACACCACCACAACCACCTCTGCCTCCTCCGAAGCTGCCACCCCCAGATGACTTTTGGGCCACTAAAAGTGAGGGCCCCTGGGACTAGCACCATGGGAAAACCCTGCCCCCATCCTCTCCCACATCTCATTTGAAGGCTGACTGAAGGGCCAACTCTCAACACAAAATAAAACCCAGAAAATCCACTTAGTGCCCTCGGTTTCCCAGAGCTGGTGGTGGACAGTCGCGTTTGCACAAAGCGGCGTGTCCTAAAATAGGCCGTTGGAAATATTCCTGGCAGATGGTGCTAAATATAGACACAGTGACAGATTGGACCCACAGAACAGCTCTTCTCCTGCTCGTTAAGAACGTGCCGGAGCCAACAAGCTTCTCTTCTAGCTTCTCCTTCCTGGAAGATCGTGGCAACAGCCCCAGGAGATCAGCACGCCAGAACTCAGCACCTTGCTGAGAGGTGCCCAAATTACACCAGTGCTGGAATAAAGAGAAGGGTGCAAATATGAAGGTCTGATGTCTGATGGACTGACCGTTTTATTGGCCCTTCTGAAGGATTCACTACCCTCCCAAGATCTTTTACACCAGCAAAACTCTGCTGAATGCAATGGAGGAAGGATAGGACAATGGTTAGGGACAGAAGCTTGGGAGTCAGTGCTGACATCTAAGCCCTGCTTTTGCCCCTTCCTAGCTGTAGGAGCATGGTCAAGCTATTTGACCACTCAGTGGTGTCTCCGTTTTTTCACCTGCAGAATGGGGATAATGATAGTGCCCGCTTCATGTGAAGATGAAATTACTTAATGCATGTGAAGGCCATGCATGAGGCCTGGTGTAAAACAACTCTTGCATAGATGGCGGCCATTTTACTCAATGGATCAGGGAGGAGAGAGAGATATCCCAAGTGACCGAAGGTTTTAAAGCTTGGAGGGATATTTTGGATGAGAACAAAACTGAAATTAAAATAAATTCAAGTTGCAAATAGTTTTTCTACACAGCGAAATCATATTTGAAATGGGCAGTACCATAAATACCCAGTGAAAGCTACTCATTCAGGGTAAGGTGTTAGAGTGTGAGAGGTGGCCAGGAGAAATATTGGCTAGAGGTGGCCTTCCATGAGTAGAAGCCATTCTAGGGCCTTAACCTCCATTTTTAAAAGGGAAGACAAGCCTTCTTCTTCATAACCAGTAAGGATGTCTCTGAACATGATGAAATATTCTCTGGGAATTCCATAGAGTAAGACGTTTAAAAGACCTAGAGGACTGTCTGTTGAACATTGTTGATAGAGCTGGCCAGTCTGTGGCAAGTCATGAGGGGCCTTGAGATGGCCCTGGGTCCTAGTGCTTTCTCTGCTACATGTCATGTTCCTGTGTGGCTGTGCCTCTGGTTTCCTTCTATCCCATCTTGTTCTCTCCATATTTTGTAGTTTGGTTTTCTGAGTGTTTGTTTATGCTTGGTGTGGTGCTGGGACCACGTTCTGAAGGCCAGGAGAAATATTGGCTAGTGAGCTATTCTTGACGACTAAACCCTGTCCCCCAGATTCAGAGGAGGCTTTCCTACACAGTTTTCTTGGTGGGAGATTGTGATAGGAGCAACATCTTCAGGAGAATTATGGAACCATGTTCAGGACTCTGGCTTCCAGAAACAATAGGCCCATGCACGGTCTTCATGGTACAGTCTTGCTTATGTCCTCACTTCCTGTGCTAGTTAGAAAAGGCTGACTGTTGTGACAAACATACTCCAGCATTTCAGAGGCTTAACACAGCAAAAGTTTCTTTCTTTTGCCAGCAAAATCCATTGACACTGGGATGGGAAGAGAGGAGATGGGTAGTCTCTACTCCATGCAGTCATCCAAGGACCCAGGCTGCCAGAGGCCCTGCCATTTTCAACTTGTGGCTTCCAAGGCTGCCTGGATGTCATCATCATCTGGTAGCAGACAGAGAAGGTGTGTGGAGAACCACAGTAGAAGAATTTATAACTCTAAAAGTGGTGCACATCACTTTCATGCACTTTCTATTGACTAGTACTTAGTCACATGACCATATATGCTGCAAAGGAATCTGGGATGTGTAGTTTCTCTGGTCATCTAGTCCTTTTTGACTCATTTCATGATGTGCTACTTCAAGAGACCAAGAGGCATTCTGCAGAGGTAGTTTGAAGAAATTTCAGAAATGTTTCCAAATTCCTGTGTTGTTTTCACTCAATCTTTGACTTGGCTTGCTAAATAATTGCTTGTAATCTGTTATCTCTTCCCACTAAGTCTTGAAATCAAAGAGCATCACAGTTTCTTTCCAATGGGAATGGGCTGATCTGTCCGTCATAGTCAAGGTTTCTTTGTAACTGAGAGGGTGAATGGGTGCCTCCTTTTAAGAAAAAACACACTAATTATTCTTTCAAAAAAAGCTCATTTTTCTCAGTGCAAGACCCAGAATTTTGCATTTTGTATCATTGCTGGAGTTTCAGTAGAAAACTACTATGACTACTTCTCCAATGTTATTGGAACCTGTTTTATCAACAGTCTGCAAAAGAGCTTAATAGACAAAGCAGGGGAAGAGAACGCTTTTATTTATGAAAGAACTAGTTCTGGAATGACATAGAATAGCTCCCTAGAGTTTTTAGTAGAAACTATCAAATCCTTTCCTCATTTCTACTAGAATAAGTTATATGCATCAATATAGTAATATTTGTATGTTTACAGCATTCTCTTACCTTTATGACCATTTTAAGAACATTCAAAATTTCTGCAACATATTAATGGAAATAAATCATATTGCTAGGGCATTAAAACCCTAACAAAAAACTCCATTATCATTGAAAATTGCAATAATATTGTTAAGTATACAGATTCTTGCTATGGTAAGACACAAACTTTAATATACACTCTGTCCTGTATGTACTTCTAATACTCTTACATTTTATTACATTCAGTTTTTTTATTAAATGTTTTTACATAGACTAATGGTTATGCGACTTTATTGCACATCAGAATTACATGAAGAGTTTGTTATAAAAAACAGATTCTTGGGCCCACTGAATGTAAGTGGTCGGGCTGAGATGTGTATATCACTGATATATTTGCCAGTGGTTTGATGCACACCAGAACTTGAGAACTAGGCCTCAATGTCTTTACATACCTAGGGTCTGGCATATAGTAGCACCTAATGTATGTTAATGGATGAACAAGTGAAAAAATGAACCAAACAAAATTGTATTCTCCTTACAAATAAATTTGCTACTGAGATGAAGGAACTAAAATAAAAATTCACTGGTAATTTATTACCACAAATATTAAACACAAAATAAGAAATGATCTCATTACCAGGAACCCTGATGGAATAGTTGAACTTTATTTGTGTAATTTTTGTTGTCATTGTTTCACCAGTGTTAAATATTCAAATTACTACTAGAATATGAAAAGGTCAGAGGTGAATAATGGGGTCATCAGAAGGGTATGTCACACTTGCAGAGTGACACAAAGGATTGGAGTACAATCATTTTCATGAAAACACAGAGTGCTGTTAACACAAAGTCTCCATGCCACTGGTGTTCTAGGTACCTCAGACTGAGAACTACATGTCTTATGTCAAGAACAACTTCAATTCTCATTTAACTAAGGAGAATTTATTATAACTGGGGGCATAGATCAATAGTAAAGTGCTTACCTAGTAGGCATAAGGCCCTGAGCTCAATCCCCAGCACCACACACATATAAAGAATTTACTATTAAGGATAGGTGCTTAACCAGGAGTCAGACTCCCCGAAGCAAGGACAATTGCGAGTTTTCAGAGAAGTGCCAATACCTTCCCACATATAATACCCTCCCAATTTTCCTTCTACCTGTCTAGATGCTCCTTCTCAGCATCAGGCTTATCATCCTCTACTCAGCCACTAAATATTACCATTCCTCAGTGTTTTGTCTTGTTTGCCTCTTCTCACTCTCTACGGAGTGTGATCCATCTCCACATCTTCAATTGCTGTCTATTTATATATGGTGCCCAAACTTCAGTGCCTGGCCAGACCTCTCCCATGAGCTCCAATTGGTTCTACAGGCTCTATAAGAAAAGAAAATTCAGGTCTAACTTTCATGAGTAAAAGGAAAATATCAGCCAATCTTTGAATTGATTAAGCATATGGGTTATGCAAAGTATCCGGACTTGCCAAATACATGTAAAGTATCTTGGAACACGCCAACCACCATTAACTAACATATGCTGGGTTCTGTTTTGGTTTTCCTTTTTTTTCCTTAGATGTTGTATAACACAGCCCTCCAAATCAGGATGAAAGTTTAGGTTTCAAAAGCTATGTCAAGATGTATATCTGAGTAGATGTGTCAATCATGCTAAGGTGGAATGATATTTGGCTGGAAAATGAACACTCAGTCTTGGACCTGCTACCTAGGTCAGCCTCTCTCAGGGGCAGGAAGGGAAACTACACATGCAGGGGAAACCTCTGTGTTCATTGCTCTGAAGGGTTAGCCCCTCTTTTCCCTCTCTGCTGGGGACTCAACCCCTATTGAGCCCGGAGGGATTCCCTTGACTGGAGACTAAAGCCAAATAGCTTGGATCAAAATCAAGCACTGTGGCCTATGTCCTTAAGACCTGCACCTAGTTCTGGTCTTCAAGTGCCTACCACTATGATGACTAGAAAATGCAAGAAAAATAAAACCCAAGGACAAGCATTAAGGGAAAGGGAGAATTTCTTTCTATGGCTCAAAGCAGTGGGTACACTTTATATCTCCCACCCTTTACCCCAAATCCATCTCAGCATTCCATGGATATTAATCTGTTTCAGATAGCCTCCAGATGGTGAGGATGGAAGCTCTTACACTTGCCCAAAACTAGAGGTTACCATTTGTTTGGTGATGCATTTATTCATCCCACAAGTATTTTGAGTGACAAATATGTGTCAGGAACTGTTCTAGGTGCTAGGCATACATCAGTGATGAAAAGTCCCTGCCATCAGGGGCCTTTTTATTTAGTATACAATAAAATAAGTACTAAGTCAGATAATGATAAGTCCTAAGGAGAAAAATTAAGCTGAGATGGGGAATTCCAAGCTATTACAATAACCTAAGCAAGACATGTAAGTGTCCAAAAATGACAGTTGGAGAAGTTAATGTCACATTCTCAATAACTGATTGAACAACAAGATAGAAAATCAACAAGGATATGGCAGGCCTAAGCAGTTCTTGATCTCAGTGATATTTGTGAACATTCCATCCAATGACAACAGAATAGACATTTTTTTCAAGCACACAAGGAACATTCTCCAGAACAGACCATATGCTAGGCCATAAAACAAGTTTCAATAAATATGAAAGGTTCGAAATAATAAAAAGTATGTTCTCCAAACACAATGCACTTAAATTAGAAATCAACAACATAAGGAAGTTTGGGAATCACCAAATACTTGGAAATTAAACCAAACACTTCTAAATAACCCATTTGTTAAATGAAACATCAGAAGGAAAAATGTTTAAATATTTTGAACTGAACGAAAATGAAAATTTGGCCTATTCAAATTTATGAAATGCAGTTACAGCAGAGAATAGAGGGAAATATTTATCTGTAAACACCTACTTTAGAACAGAAGAATGGTATTAAATTAGCATCTAAACTTCTTCCACAAGGAATGAGAAGTAGAGGAGCTAAATAAACCCAAATCAAGCAGATAAAAGAAAATAGTAAAGATTAAGTAGAAAACAATAGGGAAAACAGTAAAAAAAAACTTAAGAAACCAAAACTTCTTTCTTAAAAAGATCAACAAAATTGACAAATCTTTAGCTAGACTAACCAAAAAATAAAACAAAGACACAAATAACCAAAATCAGGGGAAAAAAAGTAGGGTAATCACTACCAACTTCAAAATTAAAGGATTGTAATATATTGTGAACAGCTTTATACCAATACCTTGGACAACTTAAGTGTTATGGACAAATTTCTAGAGAAACATAATTTACCTAAACTGGATCAGGACTATAAGTTCCAAATAAGCTTAAACTGGAAAAATTAAATTAGTAATTTAAAATCTTGCTCAAAGGAAATGTCAGGCCCAAATGGTTTCAATGGTGAATTCTAACAAATGTTTAAAGAAGAAATAGTTCTAATTCTTCACAAACACTTTCAGAAAACACTTACAAACATATTCTATGAGCATAGCAGTCCCCTGGTACAAAAATCAGGTAGATATCTCTTGAACAGAAAATCTGACTGACATCCCTCATCAATACATGTGAAAAAAAATCCTCAAATTTTTAGCAAGTTTAACCCAGAAGCATATTAAAAGAATTATATGCCACCACCAAGTGGAATTTAACCAGGGAACACAATTTTAGTGTTCAAATATCAACTAATATAATATGCTATATTGATAGAATAAGGGACAAAACTCACATAAGTATCTCAGGAAATGCAAAAAAAGTCTTTAATAAAATTCAACATTCATGATAAGAATTATTACCAAACTAGTTATGCAAAGGAATTTCTTTAACCTGAAAAAGGTACATCTACAAGCAACCTATTATAGGCTCACATCATACTTAATGACGAAATATTGAACATTTTTCTGCTAAGATTGGGAATAAAGACACCCATTGTTACTTCTTTTATTCAACTTTGTATCATGTCAGTTAGTTTAATATGGCAAGAAAAAAATCAAAGGCATATCAGTTGGAATGGAAGAAAGAAAACTGCCTTTATTCATAAATATTATAATCTTGCATATGGAAAATCCTAAGAAATCTACACATAAAAATATGTTTGTATTAATAAACAAATTTAGCAAGGTGTAGAACACAGGATCAATGTATAAAATAAATTGTGTTTCTATATATTAGCAAAGATAAATCTCAAAATGCAATTAAGAATTCTATTTATAATAGTAACAAGAATAAAATACTTAGGAATCAATCTAACAAAACAAGTGCAAGACAGGACTTGTACAACAAACAACACAAAATATTGCTAAATAAATAGAAATACATTCTACATTCATGAATTGTAGACTCAATATTATTAAAATAACAATTCTCCCCAGAATGATCTATAATTCAACATAATACCCGTAATGTTCTCAGGAGGGAATTGTTTTTGCAGCAATTGACAAGTTAATTCTAAAATGTATATGAAAATGCAAAGAACCTGGAATAGCTGAAACAACCTGGAAAAAGAGGAGCAAGTTGAAGGATGTACACTACTCACTTTCAAACTTGCATAAAGCTACAGAAATCAAAACATTGATTAGCAGAGGATGGGCACAGAGATCAATGAAACAGAACTGAGAGTCCAGAAATAAAGCCTTACATTTACAGTCAATTGATTTTTGACAAATGTGCTATAGCAGGTCAATGGAGGAAGGATAGTCTTTCCAACAAATGGCACTGCAACAATTGAATATTCCTATGCAGATAAAGAAAAAGAATGTAGACGTTACTTCATACTGTGTACAAAAATTAACTCAAAATGAATTATAGACTTAGTGTATACATAAAATTATAAAACGCCAGAGGAGAAAACATAGGGAAAGAACCTTAGTGATATTGGATTTGTCATGGAATTCTTAGATGAAACATCAGAAGCATAATCCATAAAAGAAAAGTTGGACAAATGGGACTTTATCAAAATTAACACTTTTGCTCTTCTAAAAACCAGTTAGGAAAAGGATAGGACAAGGCAGTCACTGAGAGAAAAAAGTTGTAAAACAGATCTGATGAAGGACTTGCTTTTGGATCTATAAGTAACTTGAATAACCCAAGAATAGGAAGACAATCCAATTTAAAAATGGCCAAAAGACACTCTACCAAAGACAATGAGGAAAAGCTAATAAATACATGGAAAAAAAAATGCTTACATCCTTAGTCACCAAAGAGATGCAACTTAAAACCAAATTGAACTACACTGCACCCTCATTAAAATGACTAGATTAAAAAAAAAAAAAAAAGACAATAACTGGGCTGGGGTTGTGGCTCAGCAGTAGAGCGCTTGCTTAGAATGTGTGAGGCCCTGGGTTCGATCCTCAGCACCACATATAAATAAAATAAAGGTATTGTGTCTACCCACAACTAAAAAAATATATAAAAAAAGAAAAAAAAAAGACAATAACCAAAGTTGGTGAGGATATGGAGGCATAGAACTCTGGTCCTCCTGGAAATGGAATATGATTGAGCCATTGTGGAAACAATATAGCAATGTCTGATAAAGTTAAACATACATTTACCATACAATCAGCAATTCCATATCCAGATATCTACACAAGAGAATTTAAACATGCGTCCACACAAAGACTTACACATACATTCACAGCAGAATTATACTTAATAGCCCAAATCCAGAAACAATCCAAATGTCCATCAACTGATAAAAGGAAAAGCAAACTGTGGTCTATCCAAGCAATAGACAGCTATTTAAAAAGAAAAGGAGCCAACTAGCAATACAGACTACAACATTAACACATTATGCAAAACATTATATGAGAGCAGCCACACACAATATGCTACATATTGTATCATTCCATTTAAATGAAATTTCCAGAAAAAGCAAATCTGGAGACACAGAAAACCAATCAGTGGTTGTCTGGGGTTGAAAGTGCAAGCAGAATTGACCATAAGTAGGCACAAAGAAAAATTCTGGGGTGAGAAAGATGTAAAACAGGATTGTAATAATGATCTATACAGTTCTGTACATTTACTAAAAATCATTGAATGGAACACTAAGAATAGGTGAGATGAGTTTTATAGTGTGTAAATTATCCCTCCCTAATCTTTTTTTTTTTTTTTTTTTAAAGGAGGTGATGTGACTTGGACCTTAGGTCTCAGAAGAGAGGTGAGAAGAAGGGTTGACGGGTAGTGAGGACATTTCACTTACAGATGGGTATGTGGGAGATTGGGATCTTGATCCAGGGCACTTCGTAGATCAGTAAATCCACGAAGACAACACTTGTTTCATTTTCTACCATGGACTATTACTGCAGATCTCTCTTCTGTAGGAAATCCTGAGAAGATGGGATAGAATGTCTGCATTCATATCTCCTGAGGCCCTTGACCTGCAGCCACCCAACTCTAGCGCTGAGGTCCCCGAGCCTGCACTCCAAGCTGTCCCTTGAAACACAGTCCTTTCTCCCTGGCTATAACCCCCCGCGATCAAAATGGGAATGAGGAGAAACACATCACTTCTTAGAGGTCATTCTAGGTCACTCAGTCTGTCCAAGGGCATCTTTTTTAAAAAAAAATTTATTTATTTGCTTTTAGTTGTATACAATGCGTTCATTTTTACGTAGTGCTGAGGATTGAACCCGGCCTCGCACGTGCTAGGTGAGCGCTCTACCGCTGAGCCACATCTCCAGCCCCCAAGGGCATCTTACTCACAGCAAAATCCTTGCAGGGGTGCCACATGATTTGCCCCCCTCTGCTATAGCCGCATCCTTCACTTTGGTGTCCCCCAGCTCACCAGACATATCCTACCTCAGGGGATTTGCATGGCTATTTGCCCTTCTTGGAATGCTTTCCCCAAATACCCACATGCTAACCCTCTCACTGAACTTGAGGCATTTCCTCAACAGCCCCCATTTCTGAAGGACCTTCTGTGATCACCATTCCTCCTGGTCGGCTTGTCCTGCTTTGGGTGCTCCGTACTATTTACCACCGTCTGACACATTTTGTATTTTCTTTTGTATCCTCTTTATTGACTACCTTTAGGTAGATAATGCATCTAAAGATTGTCTTTAGATTCTCTGGAATCTAAGCACACATTCTCTTTATAATAAAACATATCCTGATGTTCTTGACTCTTTGGAATATAAGCTCCATGCGGGCAGGAATTTTTGCCTGCTTTTTTTCTCAGCTCTTCTCCCAGAATCTGTGACAGTGCCTCATTCAGTAAGTGGAATCACGATCTGTGGAATGAACAAACAGCTGACGACAGGAGGACAGAAAAGCACCTGTGGGTGGAGCGAGAGCCGGCTGGCTCCGTCGAGGCTCTCAGGGTGTAGCCCTAGAGGCCCTTTAACTTGCGTCACTTCTGGGGCTCAGGAAGTGCTGTTCCCTCACCACCATGCCCACCCCACTTATCCATCCCATCTGCAATACTTCACCCCATCTCAGGCCAAGGCTCAGTGATGTTTTCACCCCATCCTTCACCACCTGAACTTCATAGACAGTTGATCAAAAACAGCTCCCGGGACTCACACCACTCACTCAGCCCCTGCTCTTCTGATTGCTGTATTTTTCACGTTGCCTTTTGAATTGTGCAAAGTCCTTCTGCATTTCTGACTGATAGAATGGAATGCCTCTGACTTGTCACCGTCTGCTGAGAACCAGCAACCCAAACCTTTAACTATGCAACCCTGGCATGCTATTTAAACACCTATGCCTTAGTGGGAGTATGGTTTCCTCTCTCCTCTTGCTTTGCTAGCCCCATGTGCTGCTCCCCACAGTTCCCAAGGATGCATAGCTGTGCCCAGCCTGCATAAGGGCTCTGATTTATACCCATGGTTTGCCGGAGAACCACCTACAATGCCAATCTCTTTGTCAAGGTGTAAAAAACAAAATCTTTGAAGACTGATTTCCCAAAAGAAAAGTAGAACAATCCTAATGTAAAATTACTATGTTTTAGTCCCATCAGCATCTAATCTTTTATTTATTGTATACACTCTTTGTGTGCACGCGTGTGCGCGCACACACACACACACAATTTCCTTGCTTATCTGTTTGTGTTTAGATTTTTTTTAGTTTTCAATTCTATGCACTGGGGCTGAATTCTGCTCCCGTTTCTTAGTGATTTATTTGTGTCTTTGCAGAAGACACCACACCCCCGAGCTCATTTGCCATTTCTCTTCTCTCTTCACAGTGTTTTAATATGTAGGGTCTCATCACCAGTGTCACAGTCTCAGCAGCTGTCAGAGTTGCCCTAATCTGGAAGAGGAAATAAAGGAAAGGTTGTGTAAATACAATGTTGAGACATAGCCAGCCTTGGAATCATGCACTCATTAATATTTCATGTATCCAGAAGAATTTTTCTGTATTTCCATTATTGAGGGTCACTGTGGAGGTAGTTCAAGAAAAGCCAAGATATAAAAGATAGACTTTACCTTCAAGGAAATTGTGGCCAGTAATGGAGATAGGAGAGATATGAAAGAAAAAGGCTGCAAATGATAAATGGTAAGCACTTGAGTGAGTGGCAGGTTCAAGGGCAAGCAAGCTCACGTTCAGCAGATCTATTTGGAGGAGGAATCCCGGAGGCAGTGGTTTAGTGAACTGGGCCTTAGTGAATGGATGAGGCTTTGAAAAATAGAGCAAGGGAGGTAGAGAGGAAGGAACTCTAAGGAAAGGAAGTAGTTCGAGCAAAACCATGGAAACAGAAGAGTGTAAATTATGTTTGAGGACCTTATCAAGGCCAGAGCCTCCTTTTGCATTAGGAGCATCCAGGAAACAGAGCTACAACCCAGATGTACAAGTCTTACCCAGAAATTCAGTAGTAATGTTCTTTCTACTTCTCTGTGTAAGGTCAGCTTTTTCCTATACCTTTAACTCTGAGGTTATATATTATCTTCTCCAAAAAAGGCCTTTTCTGACCATCACATCTGTAGTAGGACCCCTTCCTGCCAATGTTCTTTCTCTCTCAGCCCACATCTAGATCTCAACATGTACCATAATTTATAATCATTTTGTTGATTATAAGAGTCTCTAAGAGTAGCATCTAAAGCCTCTGATAACTGAGACTGTTTCCTTAGTGCCTGAAAAAAAGCAGGAGTCCAATGAATATTTATAGACTGAATGAATGAATAATGAACAAATGAATGGGATTTGCATTATGCCTTTTATGAAACCAAAACATAAATTCTTTCACGAGCTTCTTCTTTTATTAAAAAAAAAAATACTCAAAATTATGTTTTACAACTATACTAGTATAAATGTTAACATAGTCCAACTTGGATTAGGTTCATTTTTTTTCTTTCGATTTTAAAAGAAATTAAAACATCGTGGAACTCTAAAAACATTGTGGGACTAGGCACTGTGCCTCTCCTAGCTGATGGATAAGTCAGCCTTGTGAATAGCAAAAAGCTCATAAAGAATTTGTAGGATGCATGGCTAGACAGAGAATACACAAGACAATTACAGAAGGTCTGGTACATTAGACTTTGAGTTTAACAAATTTGAACTCTATTTGTCCAGCAATAAAAGTTATGGGAAGATTTTGAGGGTAAGAAGGTTTCAATGTGCCAGAGCCATTGTAGGAAGAAGAACGGCAGAAGAGCAGAGAAGGAAGATATTAGGAGAAGGTTCCAGAACGTGGCCCAGACACCTCTATGTGGAAAGGAAATCTGAATTGTGGTAGTCATGGTGATGGGGGTCTTGGAAGAGTAAAAAGCAGACCTGGGCATCTCTCATAGCTGATTCTAGGGAGGGTGCATGTCTTCTGATTCTGGACTGGGAGAACCATGTGGCTGTCAACAGAAATAGGGCCACCAGGAGAGAGCAAGGGATTGGTGGGGGCCTCGGTTTGGGATTTATGTGGGGTCAGGGGTGTTAGCAGAATAATCAACTGGAACATTTTAGTAGTCAGGAACTTAGAAATGTAAGTCTAGAATCCTGGAGCTCCAAAATTTGTGAGCCATGTTCAGCCAACTTCAAGGTTTTTAAAATCATAGTCCACGAATAGTTAAATCCATAAAGAACATGTGTAACAAATTATTCAAGAATTAACCCTCTTGGGGCTTGCTGATCATTCCCAGAAACTATTTCTAGTTAAGAGGTTCCCTAAGTCTTTCCCCTTTGTGTTCTTCTAGCTAAGAAAAAGGGCAAGATTCAAATGAATTCTTCCATGACAGAAGATAAATATAGAATTCAATGAGTGTACTCCTATTCTCAACTAAATGAGTACAGGCCATTAATCATGAACATTTTGTTTTTAATTAGTAGAAGCTTAAACATTTTTGTGTGTAGGTGGGGTGCTGGGGATTGAACCCGGGGCCTTATGCACGTGAGGCAAGCACTCTACCAACTGAGCTATATCCCTAGCCTAAATGTTCTTAATTTCATAAAACCCGTTAGGCAAGTGTGAGGCCTGCCTCATTTCAACAGGTTCCAAACAAGAGAAAGTTGATTGGGCGAAAGGCAACTTCAACATTAGAGGCTGAGGAATTACTAGAGCTTGTGGTTCCCAGTCTCAAAGTGTGCCTACTCTGAAACAGATTCTTGAGCGGACAGTCTCCCCCAAGCTCCATCCCTATCCTAAGTGGCTGGGTTGTCATGAGTTGTTTTTTTTTTTTTTTTTTTTTTTTTTTTTTTTTTTTTTAATATTTTTTTAGTTGTAGGTGAACACAATACCTTTATTTTATTTATGTGCTGCTTAGGATTGAACCCAGGGCCTATGTCTCTGGGTTGGATTTGAGCAATCTATTCCTTTTCAACTAAGTTCTGAGTTATTCAAACATTCACATTTTACCATGAAAGCAGGAGCAGGAGGTGTTATCATAGGTGTCTGTGTCTTATTAACTAATATGTGCCTCTGGTGTCCTGTTTGGAAAATCGTACATAACCTGCCTCAAAATCACTAAAGAACTTTTTGCATGTAGACTTTTGGTTCCTACCCTAGACCCATGGAATAATGATCTCCTGAAACAGAGACGAGAATGCTGCATTTGATCAACTTTTCCAAGAGATTTTAGTCTCCCTGGAGTTTGAGACCACTGATTTATTGGATTTATATGAAGCATGGGTGATATTTGGATTTACGTAAAGCATTCTACGTGAACTAGCTATGAAAAGGGTTCCGACATCTAGAACCCCAGGACCTGCAATGGAACTGCAGTATCCTGCCCAAGACACAGTGGAGCTCCTGGGGGTGCTAATGCCAGCAGTACCACTCTGCAGACCCCTGATTCCTGTTGCACCCCTGTCTTGTTCTGGAACCCTACCTCATGATCTGTCATGACCAATTCCCAGACTGCAATTGCTGGAGAGAGCCTACCACGACAGCCAGCTTTCCTAGAAGGAGGTCTAAATGTCTAGAGAGCCTGGAATATGCTTTCAATGCATCTGTCACTGCTTCAATCAAGTCACAGACACAACATGCATAATTCCTGACAGCTCCTGACTATGAATTATCTGCTACCCTGGCACATCAGCATGTCAGATGATTTGTTTTGGACCCCAACACCCCTGGGTGGTTCATTCAAATTTAACCTCTTCAGGCAACCTCTTCCCAGAGCAGCTACTGCATATCTCATATTTTAAAGTATGAAAACCTTGCTACATCATCATAGCAATCACAGTACAAAACGGGAAGTCCTGTAGGACCGTAAGGTGGGTTGTCAAGGTACTTTCACACCTGCTATCCAGCATTCTTTTACAGTGGGAGTTAGAAAAAACAGTTGTCTCTTCTGCTTTATAGAAAACAGAACCTCAAGGAGTTTATGAGATTACCTGAATTTCCCCAACAGATTCTATGCTAACATGACACATGATTCTTCTTTCTTTTTTTTGTGGGGGGGGAAGGGCGGTACTGGGGATTGAACTCAGGGGCACTTGCCCACTGAGCCACATCCCCAGACCTATTTTGTATTTTATTTAGAGACAGGGTCTCACTCAGTTGCTTAGTGCCTTGCTTTTGCTGAGGCTGGCTTTGAACTCATGATCCTCCTGTCTCAGCCTCCCGAGCTGCTGGGATTACAGGCATGCACCACTGTGCCTGGCCAAGCATGACATATGATTCTTGATGCTCTCTGATCCCTGGGCAGGGGCTTGTGCTGTTCCAGCTTTCATATCATTAGCATGGAGAAGAGATTAGGGACACTGGTCTTGGACCACACTTTATATCTTGATGTCAACACCTATCATTTTTGTGGCCTTGAGAAAAAAACCACCTCACCTCAGGATATCTAATGCTAATTACTGCGTGGCCTATACTTCACGCTTTGTAGTTGTTACATGTTACCATCATTGCTATTATTATTAGCTACAGACTCTGACAGTCAGTGATGGTCATTCTGGCCAACATAGCTAAGATTCCAGCAGGAGTCTATCTCTTATCCTACAATAGATAAAAAAAAATAAGGTAAAAAAAATGGTTAATAATCTCGATTTTTGTCTTTGTTTTTTTCCCCCTTGGCAAAATTTATGGATTGAACTAAGGGCCTTGTGCATGCTAGTCAAGTGTTCTATCACTGAGCTACACCCTTAGCCCTACCTCCACATTTTTTTCTTAGATAAAATAGAGAAACCCTTTGGAATTTATTCTTCAATTGTCAAGAACTTCAATATAAATCATCACTCTGTGATAGTATATTTGATATCAGGAATAGTATTTTTTTTTCTCCCAGAGAAACAAATTTAAAATCCACCCTTGCCCCAAATCAAATGAACCCAGTCGCTCTGTTTTGTTCAATTAGCTTCTTGGCCAGTATTAAAAATAAGTGCATTAGACAATGGAATTTTACTCAGCAATAAAAGAAAATAAATTAATGGCATTTGCAGGTAAATGGATGAAGTTGGAAGACATAATGCTAAGTGAAGTTAGTCAATCTCAAAAATCCAAGTACCAAATGTTTTCTCTGATATAAGGAGGCTATTCCAAAGTATTGTTGGATGGGGGTACATAGGAGGATTAGAGGAACACTAGAATGGTCAAAGGAAGGGAGGGTAAGGGAGGGAGCAAGAGGGGAGGGAGGGGGAGAAAAGAAAAAAAAAAAAGGTGGTTGAATGAGACGGATATCATTTTCCTTATTGCATGATTGAAGACCTGAATTGTATGAATATACTTTGTATACAAATAGTTGTATGTAAAAAGATACTAAATATATGCACTATGAGTTGTACATATTAAAAATTATAAAAATAAAATTAAAATAAAAAAAAATAAGTGCATTAGAGATACACCCAGATTAGAGGAGTGGGTGAGCTCTGATCAGTCAAGGGGAAGTGAGTTGGACGAATTTCCCTGATACATGCTTGGCTTGCTGAATTGGTCCCTGACTAATTTCTCAACAACATCAAGAAATTATGAATGAATACACTAAGTAAAGAAATAAATAAAAATATTGGTGCCCAGGGAACTATTTGCCTCAGATGATGTAATTCTAACCTTCAGTTAATTACAGACATGGAGATTTTATGAACAACAATTCACTTCACTGCCACTACCTAAGATGTTTTCTGTTCCAGGTACAACACTTACTGGGAACGTAATAGGCCCTTGGGGAGACTGCAAAGTGAAGGAGAGAGAGACCATGGAGATTCTAGGTGCAGAACCAACTTCCAGCAGAGGCAGCATCCCAAGGATAAAGCTTAGCATTAACACAGAAAGCTCTCTCTTCTTGCCTGCCACTACCCGCCCCATCCAATGCCCTGGAAGCAGCTGGTAGCATGGGAATTCCTCAATCCAGGGAGGACCAATGAAGTGTGACACAACAGCTATAGAATCAGAGTGGCCATGATGCAGAGAAGTGACCGTGAGGGGACTGGAACTTCAGAAAAGAACTTGTAAGAAAGCAAAACTATGGCTGGGTATGGTGGTGCATGCCTGTGATCCCAGTGGCTGGGGAGGCTGAGGCAGGAGGATTGCAAGTTCAAAGCCAGCCTCAACAACTTAGCAAGGCCCTAAGCAACTCAGTGAGACCCTGTCTCTAACTAAAATATTAAAAAGAGCTGGGAATGTGGTTCAGTGGTTAAGCACTCCAGGGTTCAGTCCCCGGGAGAGAAGGAAGGAAGGAAGGAAGGAAGGAAGGAAGGAAGGAAGGAAGGAAGGAAGGAAGGAAGGAAGGAAGAAAGGAAGGAAGGAAGGAAGGAAGGAAGGAAGGAAGAAAGGAAGGAAGGAAGGAAGGAAGGAAGGAAGGAAGGAAGGAAATCTATTTCAAAAGTTAATCTCAGTGGCACTATATTTAAGAGGGGGGGAGTATATAGAACTAAAAACCACATGAAAGTATGGAAGGGCCAGAAATATCATGATGGGAACTATAATGAATAATATACAGTTCTTTAAAATAACAAGTTTATGGGTTGCAAACCTGTGGAGATGTTCATATAAAACAGTGTAAAGTGGAGAGTCACAATGGAAAGCTAAAATTAGTTTATGTGTTACACTGAAATGTTGAATAAAATGCTATAATAATATGTCACAACCTGAAAGGTTGGAATCTTCATGGATTCTAGCCTGTCTCACTTGTTTTTTAATTCTAATTTGTTATATATGACAGTAGAATGCATTACAATTCATATTATACATACAGAGCACAATTTTTCACATCTCTGGTTGCATATAAAGTATATTCACTCCATTCGTGTCTTCATACATGTACTTAGGGTAATGATATCCATCTCATTCCACCATCTTTTCTATCCCTATGCCCCCTCCCTTCCCCTCCCACCCCTTTGCCCTATCTAGAGTTTGTCTAATCCTCCCATGCTCCCCCTCCTATAGCCTGTCTCACTTTAAATAAACCTCTGGACCCTGTTGCTAGATTTCTTTAGCAAGGTCATTTCCTCAGTCTGGTAACTTGTACTTAATGCTTCCTCCCCTAGATCCAAACTTCCCAGTCTCCTCATAATAGAATCCCAGGAGCTGTATGGGACTCTCCTTCTGCCTGCTCACATCTGGCAGCACCATCCCTCTCTTCTATGGTCTTTTGGATCTTTGAATTTGCCACAGTCTTGAGGTCTTAAGTTCTTCTATGCATTTTTTTGCTGCAGGGAAAGCCTTGTATCAAGTTGGCGAAAACTTAAGTGACATATTTATAGGCCGCCACTACTAACCTCACTCTTAGTGGCCTGCATTTCCCCTTCATAGCACTTCACACACTCTTTAAGTACGTATATATTTGCATGATTATGGTTCCACTGTGCCTCTCTCCCCTGCATAGATGATGAGTTCCATGAAAATGTGATGGTAAGTTTTATGTGTCTGTTTGATTTGGCTATGGGGTGCCCAGATATTTGGTCCAACATTATTTGCCATGGTTCTATGAAGGTGTTTTGAATAAGGTGAACTTTTTGTTTTCTTTTCTTTTTCTTTCTTTCTTTTTTTTTTTTTTTTTGAGATGAACATTCAAATTTGTAGACTGAGGGAAGCAGATGCCTCCCTATCATGCCAGGCTTATCCAAGAAGTGGAAGGCATAAATAGAACAGAAAGGCTGACCATCCTACAGATAAGAGAGAATTCTTGCCTGATTGCCTTTGAACTGGCACAATGGCTTTTCTCCTGCCTTTGGACTCAAACTGAAACAATGGCTCTCTCTGGGTCTTGAGCCTGCTGGCCTTCAGACAGTTACTACACCACTGGCTCTCCTGGGGTTTCCATTACTGACTCACCCGGCAGACCTTGGGACTTACCCACATTCACAATTGCATGAACCAATTACTTAAAATACAGCTCTTTTTATTAATATATGCATCCTTTTGGTTTTATTCCTCTAGAGAACCCGACTAATATAAGGAATAATATCTAGGCTGTTCACAACCATACACCTTACCTAGCATCAACAGTGCACTGGCCCAGGCTGGTTGTTTCATAAAACTTTACTGAATATATATATGAATGTAAATGTGTATGCATGGGCAGACAGATGGATAAAGTGATATGAATATAATTTAATATTCATTAAATTTTAATTTTTCCATAAAACACTGTGGCACATGTAGACTACTGAATATATGTGTTCACTTGAGTAATATTTTTCAAGGCATTTTCATATACAGCAGAGTTTTTTATTTTTATTCTTAGATCCCTTTGAGGTAGACATCATTCCAACTTCATATTTGAGAAATTAATGGATTTGCCAATGCTCCTATCAGGAGCCAAATGGCAAAGGCGAAAATCGAGACCTGCTAGATTCAGATCAAGGATGTGGGCCCTCTGCTTCTGCAGCTCTATGTAGGCCACTGTGTCTGCCGCAAGGTGCTGGACATCATGGAGGACTGGAAGGCACAGAGACAGCATCGTGACAGGTCTTTCTACAGTTCGGGAATGGTAGGAGGTGACAGTGGTCTGGTCTGGGGAAGGGTCCTGGCTTGATCCAGTGGGATTGGAACGATGAGGTCATGTCTAAGGTCATTGCAATGAGCTCTCAGGTCACTCCCTCACATGCAATCCATAGTGGTCACGTCCTCATTTTCAGTGACGTTCTGGTGCTCGTGTGGTAATCGCATCAAACTCTCAATTATGACTCACAGGTGGCTCTGTAGACACCCGGTTTAGATGCAGAACAAGGGAATGGCAAGCACCCGGGTTGAGCCCCAAAGGTGTGGTTGGAAAAGTCAAAGGACAGGGAAAAGTCCGGGAGAGCCAGCAGGTATGTTCCCGCACTGACATGGCAAAGGCACGACCTCGCTACCATAATATCTGTCCTGTTTGAACATTCACAAAAAACACAAGCTCAAAGAGCAGAGATGTGAGGGGGGAGGGAGTAGAATATAAAACCACCAGTAACCAAATGAAGGTCTGATTCTCAGCTGGAGTGCAGAGAAATCGTCCCCGGGGCCCCGGGCGCCTGGCGCACCTTTTCATCATCCGACTTTCACGTCCTGTTGAAGCCTTCATTTTCTTTTCAGCCTCTGTCTGCAGCAGCTTTCTCTAAAGAGCTTGATGACAGCTGTGTCTGTTGGGAAAACCACAGCCTCACTTTCCTCCCCTCAGAATCATCGGTGGACTGTGACACTCACCACCACTTAATGAGGTGGGGTTTGCAGGGCCGCAGTGCAGGGGCTGGGTACCTCCGTCCTGACAGCTTGTGAAATCCTAGCAGCTGCCTCCAGGCCCTATGCTGAGATTTACCCCGACAATGATAACCAGGAAAACCAGGAGCTGAACCCTCACTGGCCCCTCAGTGATTTTTGTATTATTAAATTACTAAATTTTTGTATTATACTTTCACAGTGCTGAAATAGCAACAGTTAGTTACTTGAGGGGCACACTATAAGAAGATTAAAACAAATCCAATAATGAAAATAACTACCCTTTTTACATTTTGTCTTTGTTACATTTTTTCATTTCTCACAATAATCCATTTTACTAATGAGGAAAATGAGTTTCAAGATGCCAAGAAACACTTACCCAGCAGGGGAGGGAGTTGTAAGTTGGGAATTAAGAGTCTCTTGGCACTGAGGTTATTAGTTGGCTGTGTGGCCTTAGGTGAGTTTCTTTACCTCTCTGGAATTTAGTTTCATTTCTGGAGGCAGGAAAAGTTTCTTCATTTCTTTATGTTTGGAACCTTCGAGCTCCTTTTTTTTTTTTTTTTTAGGTCCTCGTAAAAATGTAGAATAGGTCATTGTGATCTGTAGTCACTCCATTGTGCTGCAGAACATCAGAACTTAATCTTTCTATCTAACTGTGTCATCCAACCTTTCTTTATTCCTCCCCGCACCCCACTAGTAGTGCCTAGCAAGCACTACTCTACATTCAGGTCAACTTTTTTTTTAGCTCCTACACATGAGAAAGAAAATAACAAAGCAGGAGACATCACAACACCTGATTTCAGGACATACTGCAGAGCCATAGTAACCGAAACAGCACGGTGTTGGTGTACAACCATACACATGGACCAATGCGACGGCATGGACAGCCCCCAAATAAGCCACACATCTACAGCCAAGGGATTCTTGACAAAGGCACCCTCAACATACACTGGAGAAAGAACAGCCTCTTCAACAAATGGTGCCGGGAAAACTGGACATCCACATGCAGAAGACTAAAACTTGACCCCTATCTCCCACACTCTACAAAAATCAACTCAAAATGGGTCAAGGACCTAAATGTAAGTCCTACTACTTTTTAATTGACTAATGCTTTTTAACATACGTCCCTGAGG
Organism: Tamias sibiricus; assembly: GCA_025594165.1. Lineage (NCBI taxonomy): Eukaryota > Metazoa > Chordata > Mammalia > Rodentia > Sciuridae > Tamias > Tamias sibiricus. Next base: position 18,094,012 of record CM046669.1, on the reverse strand, counting down.
TCATAGGACACAAAAGCCAAAATGAGCAAATGGTATTATACCAAACAAAGAAGCTTCTACGTCACAAGGGAAACAATTGACAGAGTGAAAAGGCAACCTACAGAACGGGAGAAAATATTTACCAACTATTCATCTAACAAGGGATTAATATCCAGGATATATAAAGAACTCAGAAAACCCAACAATGAAACAGCAAGTTCTCCAATTAAAAATGGATTTTATTTTCTTCGTGGAACTTTTTTCTTTCTTTCTTCACTCTATTACTTCCAAAAGAACACCAGCTCTATGAGGCCGGGATGTTATCTGTGCCATTTATACCTGGTCACCGGTGTGGGATCTCCTTTACCATGCTCCTTACAAAGCCTAAATACCTGTCATTATTGCCACAAACCGGCCCCCACTTTCCCCTGAGGAACAAAGTAAATAATCAGTAAACATTTATTGATTGAATTGGTGAAAAAAAAAATCCAATTTGTTACAAGTACTTTTGATTCTACCACAGAAAATTCTGGAAGTCTGCTGTTCAATATGGTGGTCAATGGTCACATATGACTAAATTTAAATTCATTAAAAGTAAAAATTCAGGTCATCAGCCTCTCCACCACTTTTCAATACTACAGAGCCATGCGTGGCTCCTGGCCTGCCTAACATGGAGTGCAGAGCAGAACATTTCCATCACTGCAGAGAGTTCTCTTGGAGAGAGCTGGTCTACCTTCTGACCCTTCTTCTCCATCCCCACCATAATTGCTCACCTGGATTCTTGCAATACCCTCTTCATGAGCCTGACAGTGGTTTGTTTCACCCAAGTTCTTTCTCCACATAGTTTTCTTCATTTATTTATGCCAGCTACCGTGTTAGGCATAGAGGACCAACCAGGGCCGGAGTCAGACCTGGTCCTGATGCGATGAACTTACAGGCCAGAGAGAATGTGTGTATGCCACCCCCCCGTGCTGGGAGCTTCTTCATCAAAGCTCCCCAGTGACCCAGAACCCTGTGTTGTACTAGAAGAGCCCACTTTGCTGTCTCAGGAGGGATTTAGCTGAAATGAGGGTGGTGGGCATGCGGTGCAGGGTGGTGTGTGTGCGTGAGTTGCAGTGTGTGGGAGTGGGATGTGTCTGCGTGTGGTGGGGCGTGTGGGAAGATGGACTGTGTTGGCAGTTGCACTTGTGCCTTTTGGCCCTTGAGTTGGGTCTCACGGATGCAGTAGAGGGTGGACGGCCTGGTGCTAGGCCCCATCACCTCTCTGACAGCTTCATCCTCTCACCTTATGCTCTTCCCTGTTCTTTGCATATCCAGTCATACCTCAGTGTTTTTGCACAAGCCCAGCCCTCAGTGAGATTTTCTTTCACAATTGCTTAACCTATAAATGCTCACTTCAAATTTCACTCTCTTTGAGCCAGGCGCGGTGGCGCACGCCTGTAATCCCAGCACTTTGGGAGGCTGAGGCAGGAGGATCGCGAGTTCAAAGCCAGCCTCAGCAATGGCGAGGCACTTAGCAACTCAGTGAGACCCTGTCTCTAAATAAAATACAAAAAGGGCCAGGGATGTGGCCCAGTGGTCGAGTGCCCCTGAGTTCAATCCCTGGTACCAAAAAAAAAAAAAAAAAAAAAAAAAAAAAATTTTCACTCTCTGTGAATCCTTCCCAGCCACCCAGAGATTTCAGGGGTTCTTTCTCTCTGTGAGTCTGTGGGTATCTGTACTAAGTCCAGTACATCTGCTGTGTTTACTCTAATGAGCCCCCTCCGGCAGACCAGATTTCCTCCAGGGAACTCTGTATCCATTATTTGATCCCCAGTGCATGAGATGTAATAGGTCCCTAATCAATTATTTTGGACAAATGATGAATGAACGATGAAGAGACAGATAAGAAAGTGAACAAATGTACGGATGTAAAAGTGTCTGAGCTGTCTGCAGCTCCCCAGGGAGGCTGCCTTGGTGCCAGACTCAACACAGAGGAAAAAGACCAACATTGTCTGTTACTCTCTTCAAAGAGAAAATGTTTTCCATCTTCACATTTTTATTTCCTATGGTCAATGTTTCCTTCCTCCTATTTTTTTTCACAGAGAACACACCTTTTATATGCACCCACAAACTTTCCTTTGTGGCTGGCCACAACTCTAGAGAGAAAATCCACTTCATTTCCGAATGCAGGAGCCCTAAGGTGCTCTTGCTTCTGATTGGGGAAGTGGCTCTCTGATGTCAAAATGCTCACCAGCCCCTCCTAACTTTTACATGAGAATCTGAATCAAAATTTGTTTTGTAAAAAGTACATAATACTTTCGTTTAACAGGATACCTTCATGTGTTTTATAAAAACAATCTAAAGCAATCTTAGCATTTCTTAATTTTCCCCAGACTTGTAAAAAACAAGCAAACAAAAGAGGAAACTGTGACATTGTTAGACAGAGGTTCTCACCCGGGTGCCCTGGATGTGGGCCTCCATTCACCCACCCAGTTTGTTATTTTATAGTTCTGCAGAGGAAAGGGAGAGGAAGTCCCTGGCATCCCTTAACAAGCCAGTTCAAGAAGTCAAACATTGATTAACACATTCAACTAGTTTGTGTGCTTTCCGAGATTCAAATAGATTATCCTGATCTTTCAGTATATGTTTAAATAAGCAGATTAATTAACTCCCTCACCTGTTCCACAAGGTGACTCTGAGGTACATCTTCAGAGACTGGGCCTCGGAGTCTCTACCAAAAGTAGACAGCTCCAGCTTCTTATTGCTCTCCCTTGAACTTGAAGATCCGAGCCTGTCACTAGAGGTTCGGGAACAAAGAGGGTTAGAACGAACACACCTAGAATCACCACTCCCTAGAACAACTTTAGTTAACTTTGCTAGTGTCAATCATGCAAGGACAATATGCCATTATTATGAAACCCTTGTTGCTAAAGTCTTTTACTAGTCACTTACTCAGTGATTAAGAGGCTAAGCCATATCTATCACTTATTGTGTGTGTGTGTGTGTGTGTGTGTGTGTGTGTGTGTGTAATAGCATCTGGTTCTCAGTAGATATTAAGCCACCACAGAGCAGGTGTGTCTGTGAAAACTAAAGGCTTGTCAGAGGCTCTGGACTACCCAGCTATGACTTTTCCAGAAAATAGGGAATCTTCCTCAGATTGCGAAATGGTTGCTGACTTTTAACTACTATAAAAAGAAGTGATCTTAATATGAAGCTAGTAGGTTTTCAAGGAAACAGTGTTGTGTGAATCTAGTGCTTCCATAATCTTGGCTTAGCTTAAACAATTGGAAGCTCAGGTGACATGTTATTCTACCTCAGGTCTATATGCAGGGTTAATGAGGATGCTGGACATTTGTTGTCCATCTTAGGGAAGATTTAAAAAAAAATAAAGTTAAGTTTCAACCCATGAAACTTAACCACACTTAAGAGAGAACTGCTTGATTATTAAGCTGGTCTGTGTGGCTTTCCTAAAGAGAGCAAGGAATCTGGCAAGTATTGACTGAGGGATAGTTTGTGGAGGAAAGAAAAGAAAGTAAAATCCACACACAGTCAATGCTCTGCAAGAGGCTACAGTCTAATTGGGGAGATAATTCACTCACAAAATTATGGTTAATATAGCATGAGACAGTCTCCACAGGGCTTTGTGAGCCGGAAAGTCAAACACTCTAAGAGGAGGGAAGATCCTCATGGTCTCTTGGTGTTGAGGCTTGAGGTATGGAAAGAGTTTGGGAAGAGAGGAGAAGGAGAAGGAGGAAGAGGGGAAGAGTGAGGGGTAAAGAAGAAGGAGGAGGGAAAGAAAGAGGTGGCACTTCAAGAAGGGTTACTATACATTTTAAAATTGAGCTTGAAGACAAATGTTATGTGATTCTACTTGTAACAGGTACCTAGACACAGAAAGTAGAATGGTGGCTTCCAGGGGCTGAGGGGAAGGAGGGAGGAAGGGGGAAATATTCTTCCATTTCAGTTTGGGAATATACAGTTATTCCAGAGATGGATGATGATGGTTGCAAAACAATGTGAAGGTACTTCAGGCCACTAAAATGCACTCATAACAATGGTTAAAATGATGAAGCTCATGAATATTTAAAAGAAAAAAGCTTAAGGGAGACAACCATCTGTCCCTAGAAGAGACAGGATGGATTCATACTAAATGCTTTTGGTCTTTTTCTTCTATGACTTCATATTAACTATATGTACAACCCACGTGACAGCAGATGTGAAATGATTAAATATAATCCACTCCTGGGATGCTGCACGTCGGAAGAGTATTTAGTGGCTGTGCTTGGCTCCCCAACAGCTCTCCTCCTTCTTAACACATAAAATCCACTTTCAGAAGCCAGTACATTCTCAGTTTCATTGAAGGTAAAGAACAGACATTTGACCTATTCTGGCCCATGGTGTTTAAGGGTAAATCTCCTAGGAAGCATATTCTTCAAAAACTTTGTCTCCTTTTTAACAGAAAAAGAGAGAGAACTCTACTAAGATGAACCCTCTCTTTGCCTTCCTTTGGATGTTGCTATGTAATGACATAATGTCCGGCCAAAGATGGCTGGGGTGCCATTTTGCATCCATAGGCAAGAGCTAAAGAATTACAGGAAGTCAATAGGGAGTCCTAATAATCTCATTACTGTATTTAACCACCCTCAAAAAAATAGACCCTTCATTGTTTAAGCCACTTTTATTTTCATATTCTGTCTGCTTGTAGATCCTACCAATAGATAGCATCCCTCTTTTAAAACAAAAAGGGGGGAAATGTAGGAGCCCTAATTAAGGAGATAGCTAAGATTGTGGTTAGCTGTGAGCCATAGAGATATTCAGCATTACCACCTTCCATGGTCTCGCGAGACTTGGCCCGGGGGATTGTGGATCGGGTCGGCGCCATTGGTGGTGGTTGCAGGAGTGTGGATGGTGTTGGAGTTGCTGTTGGAGCCGGAGAGAGAAGCTAGCAGAATAAAGAGCCTGTTCGTTTCCAGTCTGCCTCTGAACTTATTCCCGCGGCGTCGTTGCTCCAAGTGGCAATCGCTTCAGGCGGCGACAATGGTATTACCAAGTAGCCCTGTGGCACATTGTGCTGAGTCCAAATTCAGCTGGAGTTCACTCTTTCTTCAAAAAACAACAATGTTTGTTGATTTTTTTTCCCTTCATTTCATGGCAGGCAAGTGAAAGAATACATAGAATGGGGCACCAGGAAAAAGAACATCAAGCACTGGATTTGGAAAGATGCTGTTATCATCAGGAGGCAAGTGGGTGGTGGACAGAACGAATAGCCAGTGCTTGGGTATTTTGCCTTGTCTTGGAAAGAATCAAAGTCCTTGTAACTGAGAAAGTCATATATAAAGGAATGCTTAATAAAAGCACTAACAAAGACTAAGGACTCTGAAGATGATAAGGGTCCAAAAGCAAGCAAAAGCAATAGTCCGGTGAACACCAAAGCTAAGAAAAGAATCAGGAGATTCCAGAAAAAGAAAAACCCAACATCTATACCAGGCCACTGTCTTTTCTCAACTCAGCTCTACAGATTTTCTCAGCCATGCTTTTGCTTTTCTTATAAAGACCTAAGTTAAAGTTCCCCTGGACATATGGGTATAGATTCTTATGGTCTGTGTAAATCTGCTTTGATTCTTAAAATAAGGATTCTGGTGTTCTTGTATCAGAAGATTTTTCTATCAGGCTAGGTATCTTTCTAGGGCTATTACAATTCAGATGTTTACCAAGCACTTTTATCAGCTAGTTCTATGCTAGCTGCCTGTAAAGGTGATTAAACAGGCACAAACAAGGAAGGGAAGACAGCTCCATCTGTCCATTAAGGATGCTGGCAGCCCTGAGAGAGAGGTCCAGGCATGGGCCAATCTGTCACATCCCAGCTATGCATGTTCTATGGCACTTTAAAAAAATATTTTATTGGTGCATGATAATTATGCATAAAAGTGGGATTCTTTGTGACATATTCATACTTTCCCATAAAATAATTAGATCAATTAAATTCCCAAGTACCTCCCCTTACTCTCCCTTCTTCCTTAACCCTGACCCTTTCTTCTACTTCACTGTTCTCCCTTCTATTTTCATGAGGTCTCTGTCTCTCTCTCTCTCTTTTTCCTTTTTTCTCTCTGGCTTCCATATATGAGATAAAACATTTGACGCTTGACTTTCTGAGTCTAACTTATTTTCCTTAATATAATGCTCTCTAGGTCTATCTATTTTGCTGCAAATGACATAATTGTGTTCTTCTTTATGGCAGAGTAAAACTTCATTGTGTATACATATACCACATTTTCTTTATCCACTCATCTGCTAGTGGACACCTGGAGGTTCCATCACTTGGCTATTGTGAGTTTCACTGCTACAAACATGGGTCTGCATGTGTCTGAATTGTATGCTGACTTTAATTTGGGGGAGGGTAAATACCAGGGAACTGGATCATATGGTGGTTCCATTCCTAGTCTTTTGAAGAACCTCCTTACTGACTTCCATAATGGTTGTATTCATTTACATTCCTATCAACAGTATATAAGAGTTCTATTTCCCCCATGCCCTTACCAGCATTTATTGTTTCTTGTATTCTATTTCTAAGTGCTGCATTATAATTACACATAATTAATAATAATTAATTCATTGTGCCATATCTGTACATGCACATAACATACTTTCATCAGTCTTATTCCCCAATACCTCCCTTTCCACCCCTCTCCCCCCTCCTCCTGATCCTCTTGCTCTACTTTACTGGCATCCCTTCTGCTATTATTATTAATTAGTCACTCTTTATTTTATAGTGCATTACAATTGTACATAATAATGGAATCCATCCTGGCGTATTTGTACATGGACATAGCATAATTTGGTTGATTTAATTCCCCAGGATTTCCCCATACTTTCTTCTCTTCCCTCCCTCTTGATCCCTTTCCTCTACTTGATTGGTCTCCCTTCTATTTTAATGAGATTTTATTTCTGTTTTTTTCTTTCCAATTTCCACATATGAGAGAAAATATTTGAGCCTGGACTTTTTGAGTCAACCTTATTTCACTTAATGTACCCGCTCTCCAGTTTTATTCACTTTACAGCAAGTGACATTATTTCATTCTTCTTTGTGACTGAGTAAAACTCCATTGTGTATATTTTCTTCATCCATTCATCTGTGCATAGACACCTAGGCTGGCTCTATAATTTGGCTATTGCCAATTGTGTTGCTATTAACATTGGTCTTCATATGTCTCTATAGTATTTAGTACTTTTGGATAAATATCAAGGAGTGGGAAAGCTGGGTTACATGGTGGCTCAATTCCTAGTCTTTTGAGGAATCTCCATGCTGATTTCCATAGTGGTTTTACTAATTTGCTGCCCTACCAACACTGTAAAAGGATATTTTCCCCCTGTATCCTCACCATATTTATTGGTATTCTTGATGATTGCCATTCTAACTGGAGTGAAATAAATCTTGATGTAATTTTGATTTGTATATCTCTGATTGCTAAAAGATGTTGAATATTTTTTCACATATTTGTTGGTCATTTGTACTTCTTCTTTTGAGAAATTTGTGTTTAGTTCATTTCCCCATTTATTGATTGTGTTATTTGTTGCAGATCTTGTGTTTTTTAGTTCATCATATATTCTGCATATTAATCTTCTATCAGAAGAGTGTGTGGTAAAGACTTTCTCCCATTCTGTGGGCTCTTCCTTCATGCTGTTGTTTCCTTTGCTGTGTAGAAACTTTAAAATTTGATGCCATCCTATTTGTTAATTTTGGGTATTATTCCTGGGTCTTAAGGATCCTATTGAGAAAGTCATTGCCTGCACCTACATGTGGAGGGTTGCCCCTATTTTGCTTCTAACAGTTGCAGTTTCCTAGGTCTTCGATCCAGTTTGAATTGACTTTTGTGTAGGGGGAGAGATGGGGATCTAGTTTCATTCTTCTACAAACCTATATCCACATTTCCCGGCAACATTTGTTAGAAAGACTGTCTTTTCTCCAATGTATGTTTTTGGCACCCTTGTCAAGGATCAGATGACAATATCTCTGTGGGGTTATCTCTGTGTCTTCTATTCTGTGTCATTGGTCTATGTGTCTGTTACCACCAGTTTTTGTTACTATAGCTCTGTAGTGTGATTTGAAATGGGGTAATGTGATACCTGCAGCATCGCTCTTTTAGCTCAGAATTGCTTTGGTTTCTCAGGGTCTCTTATTCTTCCATACGAATTTTAGGACTGCTTTTCTAGTTCTGTGAAGAATGTTGGTGTTTTGATGTAGATTGCATTAAATCTGCAGATCAATTTCGGTAATATGGCCATTTTAACAATATTAATTCTGCCTATCCAAGAACATAGGAGGGCTTTTCATTTTCTGTTGTCTTCTTCTTCTTCTTCTTCTTCTTCTTTTTCTTCTTCTTCTTCTTCTTTTTTTTTTTTCTTTTTCTTCAGTGCTTTGCTGTTTTCATTGTACAGCTATTTCACCTCTGGTTAGATGGATCCCTAGGGTTTTAAAATATTTTGTTTGTTTTTGAGGCTACTGTAAGTGGAATTGTCTTCCTGATTTCTTTCTCAGACAATTCAACGTGCATAGAAAGCTATTGATTTTTATATGTTACTTTTGTATCTTGATAACTTTGCAGAGTTTGTTTATCAGCTTTAGAAGTCTTCTGGTGGAGCTTTTGTTCCTGATTTTAGAGGAAAAAGTTTTGGTTTTCCCCTGTTCAGTATCATACTAATTTTGTCATATATAAACTTTATGATGGTGAGATAAATTCTTTCCATCCCTAGTTTCTTCAGGACTTTTTATAATGAATGGGTGCTGAGTTTTGTTGAATACTTTCTGAATCCATTGAAATGATCATGCGATTTTTATCAATGGCTGTTTTATGTGATTCAGTTGAATATGTTGTGTTACCATTAAGTTCCTGAAAGGAGACCAACTTGATCATATAGGCTTTGTACTGTGTTTATGAATTCTGTGTTCTAACATTTTATTAAGGATTTTGGCATCTATGTTCATCAGTGATATTGGTCTGTAATTTTCTTTCCCTAACATGTCTTTATCTGGTTTTGGTATCAGGGTCATACTGGCTTCATAGAATGAGTTTGGAGGTGTTTTCTCCCTTTCTGTTTCATGAAATAATTTGAGAAGCATTGGCATTAGTTCTTTTTGAAGGTCTGGCAAAATTCAGCCATGGATCCCAGAGTTTTCTTTGTTGGACAGTTTTTTCTTACTGCCTTAATCTAATTGCTTGTCATTGATCTGTTTACATTTTCTATATTCTTTTTTTTTTTTTTTTGGTACCAGGGATTGAACTCAGGGGCATTCGACCACTGGGTCATATCCCCAGCCCTTTTTTTTTGTATTTTATTTAGAGACAGGGTCTCACTGAGTTGCTAAGTGCCTCGCCATTGCTGAGGCTGGCTTTGAACTCGCGATCCTCCTGCCTCAGCCTCCCAAAGTGCTGGGATTACAGGCGTGCGCCACCGCGCCCGGCTACATTTTCTATATTCTTTTGGTTCAATTTTGGTAGGTTGCATGTGTCTAGAAATCTGTCGATTTCTTCTAGATTTCCCATTTATTGGAATATAAGTTTTATAAACAGTCCCTAATGATATCTTCTTGATTTCAGCAATGTTTGTTGTTACATCTTTTTTATCTCTAATTTTATTAATTTGGGTCTTCTTTCTTTCTTTTGATTAGTTTGGCTAAGGATTTATCAATCTTGTGTATCTTTTCAAAGAACCAACTCTTTATTTCATTGATCCTTTGTATTTTTTATTCATTATTTTACTAATTTTTGTTCTGATCATCATTATTTGATTCTTTCTATTGGTTTTAGAATTGGTTTGTTGTTTTTCTAAGACCTTGAGATGCACCATTAAGTTATTTATTTGGAATCTTTCTGCATTTTTTTTTTTTTTTTTTTTTTTTTTTTTGGTACCGGGGATTGAACTCAGGGGCACTCGAATTAAACTCAGGGGCACTCGACCACTGGGCCACATCCCCAGCCCTTTTTTGTATTTTATTAGAGACAGGGTCTCACTGAGTTACTAAGTGCCTCGCCATTGCTGAGGCTGGCTTTGAACTCGCGATCCTCCTGCCTCAGCCTCCCAAAGTGCTGGGATTACAGGCGTGCGCCACCGCGCCCGGCTTCTTTCTGCATTTTTAAGTTAGCACTCAAAGCTATGAACTTTCCTCTTAGAACTGTCTTTGTAGTATCCAGAGGTTCTAGTAGGTTGTATCTCTATTCTTATTTGTTTCTAAGCATTTTAAAATTTCTACCCTGACTTCTTCAATGACTTACCTGTGGCACTTTTTAAAAAAAATATTTATTTGCTTAGTTATACACAATGTGTTTATTTGTATGTGGTGCTGAGGATGAAACCTGGGCCGGGCACATGCTAGGCAAGTGCTCTACCGCTGAGCCACAACCCCAGCCCACTTGTGGCAATTTTAACAGGACCCAAGGTACCACAGGATAAACCTGTCCCCTAGGAAGGGAGTTCCTTGACCAGAGGCAACTAGATTTAGACACTTCTACAGAAAGAAAAGGAAAGAAAAGAAAAGGGGCGGATGCCTTACCATGGCCTACCTCTTTCCCCTTACACACATGCTGGTTCTTTTAAAAAGGGAACCTCAAGTTCCCTAACAGGAAGCTGATCCTAATGGCTTTGCAAAGGATAATATGAAAAGTTCAGAGTCATGAATGAATGTATTCAAATACAGTCATAAGTCTGAAGCCTCTGTGAAACGTGGCTGATCCCACCCACCGGGGGATCCGCCAGCCTTCCCATTAGACTCAGCTTCCACATTAAGGCTAAACATGGAATTTGAAACTCCAGTTCCTATCATCTGATTTTGATCAAGGGCAGAGAATATTTTGTGTATGTGGCTATTCTCTCGGTCTTCAAAGAATGTGATCTTATTCCCCTGATAGCGCACAAACTCTCCATGATTTGTGGAGTCCCAATGGAGATGTGTGTTGCCTCTGGTGAAAATGAATTTCCATGGAAAATGTGACACAAACACTACTCCCTTTGGTCTCAACTGGATCAGATTGTACATCAGAATTTTCTTGTTGAAAATTTTACTTTGGGGAAGTGAATCTCAAAGACCTGATGAGGACCCTGATGGTTTTCTAGGGGTCTTCCTGAGTCCCCATGACCTGTTATGTTTACTCAAGTTTTTTAAAGGGAGCAATATAAATCAGGAAAAGAACTTAAATTCAGATCTGGGTTTGAATTTGTAACCTGCTGCTTCCTCACTCTGTGACATTGGACAAATAATTTTTTCTGAGGACCTACTTTATAAGGTTGATGTGAGATCCTATATTCTGTACATAAGATAACAAAAAGGATTATATCAAAGACAATAGACAAAAATAAGGATCTTAATCCAGTTTCAAATTTCACTAATAATTTTAATAAAGTGAGCAATATCAAGGCTGGGGTGAAGCAGGAGTAATGTGGCTCCCAAAGTCCTCTCAAGCCACATCATGATATCCTCTTGCTTGGATGAACACAGGTCTTCAAGCCATGTATGTGGTCACACTACCTCACAGAAAAGAGTCATCATGAAATATCTTCAGATCATGCTCAGATAGAGAACTTATTCATAGAACCCATCTCAGTGTACCCATAGATTCTAGATTTCTTTTAAATGAGCAACCTAGACCGACCAGGTCCTTCTTTCTAAGAGAACTTCATAGATAAGAACCCTGTACTAGCAAATATCATTAGTGTGTTTACCTGGAAGTCTGCATGGTCACATGAAGGGCTGGTTTGTGTTCTTTCTCATGGATCCCTCTTGCTAGGGAGAGAAAATTTATTATAGAACCTGTTGCTAAACATTTTCTTCTCCAAACTTAATTCAGACTAAGACTTGACATGTATAGATTTTATCACGTTATTGAGAATAATCATGAGAAAAGGATTCTGTTTACATTTGCATTTCTGCTTGACTTTCCTGATCTTGTACAATCTAGCCTGTCTGTCTCCTGACACTATCCATCTAGGGCTCAGTTTCCCAACTGTGTGTGACTCTTAACAATTTTTTAAAAATATGTATTTATTTGCTTTAGTTGTACACAATTCATTTATTTGTACGTGGTGCTGAGGATCGAACCCGGGCTGTGCACGTTCTAGGCGAGCACTCTACCGCTGAGCCACAACCCAAGCCCCTGTGTATGACTCTTATCTCTACCTTTTCTTCTCTTGGTCTTCCATTCAAATACTAATTTGACTTGGCCCTGCTTAGCTTTGGAGACCAGATGAGATCAGGCAAGGTCAGGGTGGTAGGCCAACAGACTTTCCTCTCATTCTATCCCATTGGTCTACCCATCTTCCAAGGGCAGTCCAAGTGTCCCTTTTTCTTGGAAAACTTCCAAGCCTACAAAGGCCCTCACTGATTTCACCCCTTTCTACCCTTTATGATCCATAGTCTAACACTGAACACAGAGTGTCTTCTGTTGCAGTTTCTTACTTTTGCGTGCATGACAGTCTTGTTCTCTAAAAGGATTGCAAGCTCCCTTAGAACTCCAACTAACTTCATTGGAGTCGTTTACATCTGGAAGCATCCCTTGATCCACTCCCCCAACAGATGTGGTCCACTGATGTTGGACCCATTAGCATCTCACTTACCATATTGTGTTGAGATCATAATGCCTGCTTTAATTATTGCCTTTCTTCATGGGCAGCAAACTCCAGGAAAACAGGGTCATGTCTCTCTTGCTCACTCTTACTGCCTGACTCAGCACCTGCCAGGTAGATATAATTAATAAATATTTGCTAAAGAAATAGGTTTTCTGGTGGTAAAACGAGGTGGAGCAAGGAAACTCATTAATTTATATGATGAACATATGGAGCGGCTGCTCTGGGTACTCAGAATGCAAAGATGAATAAGTCATGATTTCAGTCATCTGGTCTCTGGACTAAAAATGTTTGAGGAAATTTCTTTTGCATTAGTAGTTGGGCCTCCAGATATGTACAAAACAGTTGTGCAGAAAAAAAATCAAAACCAAATCCTATTAATTAAGCCAGTGATTACTGGCAGAAAAAGAAAACCATGAGGGGAATGCAGTCCTGGAAGGGTGTGGGTCCTTTAGGAAGACTTCCTCCCTGGTGCCCTTTCTTTCTCCCCAGATGGCCACCAGACAGTCGGACTTACCACTGGCTCCAATTCATGTAAAAAAAACCTTAGGTTTTAGTTGAAGTTCAGTAGCTAGTATATCCTTCTTTTGCCCCCACCTCTCTTTTTCTTTTGAGCAGTCCTACATTTGTGTAGATACATGCTAGGACAGGTCTCTGGAAACTAATTTTTTTAATGATGCCATTGAAATAGTATTTCCAACCGTTGGTCACAGATTTTGGCCACCAGCATAACAAATTCAAAGGTACATGCTAATAACTATAGTGTTCAAATTATATAATAACATATTTAATTTTATTCATCTTAATTTCACCCCATGTAACAAAAACCATCATATTGTCATTGCTTTTTCTAAGCCAATAAACTTCTCATGGTTTTGGTACAAGGTGACTCCATTCTTCAATTTTTTTTTGAGAAACAAGGGAAATAATGAATATGGTGTTCATCAGTCAGATCTTACAGACATAAAAATGAAGCTCTGGTTGACCAGTCTCTCAAGTCCTCATTGGAGAAGGAGTTGAGGTTATGGAATGGGGTTATGGGTGGATTGGTTGATGATATTTTCTCAAGCCAGATGAGTAACTCCCTCCTACCTCCTTCCCTCCCTTTCTCCCTTTCTCCCTTACTTCCTGTCTTTGCTTTGTCCCTCCCTTATTCCCTTTTTCGTTGTGTGCCAAATAATTATTTCATCTATACCAGCATCACCAGCTGCCTTCAGCCATACATCAAAAAGATTGACTCTGTCAGAACAACCTGCTGGCTGCTTCTTTATTCCCCATTAAATTGTTCCTCCCACAAATGCTCCCCTTTCTTTCTTCCCTCCTGGGAGGTAACCTCCACGGCCACCGCTATTCTCTTCAAAAAGCCTTTCTCCAGGCCTAGTCTTCCTCGGTGGCCATATGTTAGTTACTATCCCTCTGCCCTCCCACTAAACGGGAGCTCTTGGAAGGCAGGATCTGCATCTCATTTGCCATGGCAGCCCTACGGCCTTCAGAGGCGGATGCTGAGTGTTTGAATTTAATGAACACATCGAAACAACGCTGAGTCTATGAGCAAACACTTAGTGTCAGGGAGGTACAAAAAGGAGCAGGTTTATTGATTCAGCGTTGGGCCTTTCATCCATCTGTGATGGAGGTACAAATGGCAAGGGCTCCTCTGGGCTGCAACATCCTACCCTGTGAAGTCAGGGTCATGGAGATTCAGTAACAGGAAAGGACAATAGAAATTTCAACTGAAACTATGGAGTCTCTGGAGACCATTGAACAACCCTGATTTAAAGAAAAACTTGGGGAGAATAAAGCAAAGGAATGCCTTCAACTGGTTTCAATGAAGCCAATGTAACCCCTTCCCACTTATCGGAAGTCAGCCCATTTTTCCCTCTTTTTGCACCATTTAAAGCTCTGACCAGTGTTCCCAGATGGTTCTAGTCTCTCAAATGGATTTTAGTGCCATCTTTAATGCATTCATTAGGATTGAACATGAAGGCAAAGAGAATCACGATTGCTTCAAAAGCTTCATCTACTTCCTCCCCCATCCTGTCTCAGGAGATTGGTAGCCCAGAAATCCACTTGGAGAGCTTGCTTATGGGTGTCCTGAGGAATGTAGACACTGTGAAACCAGAACCTCGGAGTGTAGGTGAAAAAACAAGGTCTTGAGCACACCCTCTCCCTGACGTGCCCAGGAGTCAGGAGTAGCTGGACTTCTAAAAGCAACAGGACAACTGTTGGTCAAGGCTGACATGGATTAAAGCAAAATCTGTCTTGTAGTGTAGGTTCAACCCTGCAATTCCTAAAACCATTCAGCCTGGCCTGCTTCCCGACTGCACAGCCTAAACTAGACAGGGTGGACCGAATCCAATTATTTTATTTTATTAGTGTCCCTCTGTGCACAGTCCTAGCCCCAGGCACCTGGCCCTCTAAGACAGCCCATTAGCTCATCCTTGGATGCAGACATTTGCCCAGTGGATGAGCAGTTGGCACAAGCACATTAAGTCCCTCAGAGGAAAGATGCAGTCATATTATTTGACACAAATCATTATGACTTAAACACAGAAACAGGATTGAAAAAGTTTAGCGGTTTGTGGTTTGCTTTCTCTCCGATGCCCTCAATTTCTCATCAGAAACTTAAAGTGGATTTGCAGCTATTTGGTCTTGGAGTTTCCAGAATTCTGTCCTAAAAAGGCAAGTGTTTCTTTTTAAGAAGCAATACAACCATCGCTACACTTAATGAATCCTGTACCTTGTGCCAGGAGATGTATCAAAGCCTTTTCCACAGTTACCTGTGTATTAGTCTGCCCGGGCTGCTATAACAAAATACCACAGAATGGTGGCTTCAACAATCAGAATGTGTTTTCTTACTGTTTGGGACACTAGAAGTCTCAGATCAAGGTTTAGGCAAATTCAGTTTCTGGTGAGGCCTCTTCCTGGCTGACAGCTAATTTCTTGCTATGTCCCCACATGGCCTTTCTTCCATGCACACCATGGGTGGCAGAGAGAACAAGAGACCTGGTGTCGTGTCTGTCTTCTTCTAAGGACACCAGTCCTGTTGGGTGAAGGCTTCACCCTTCTGACCTCAACTTGACTATCTCCCTCTAGGTCCTAACTCCAAATACAGTCACATGGGAGAACACAGTATTAGCATAAGGGGATGCAATTCAGCCCATAATATTCTCATCAAAGCTAGATGACCAGCTGGGTGAGTCAAGGGCATCCTCTATATTTTATCCGTGGATAAACAGAGTCAAGTATTTTGCTGAAAGTCTCACCACCAACAAGTAAGCTGTCGGTGTTATTTCTTTTCATAGAAGTGGAGAGATGGGGATTCATTTAAATAAATGCGGGGGCTGCTCCCAGGAAGGTCAGAAGGGAACCTGCAGGTGGAAATAGAGTGGGGCATGGAGCCCACGGCTGTTCGGTTCAGTTAAACAAGTCACAGGTCACTGCGCTGGGTTCCGAGAGAGGAGGGCAAGAAGATGTGGGCGTGTCCTCCCAGTAGGTGCCATCTCAGCCACAGTGAAGGACGGCTTCCCTTCCAGAGAGATAAAACTGCCAAAGGGGAAAACCTCCCCTTGGTCCCCTTCCTTCTCTGGGAGACACATTTGGGTCCCTGGTTGGTGTCACTGTCCTCAGAGGCCACCTCCAAACTAACAGCTGCAGCATACCCAGGGTCTTCATCAGTGGTGACCCTTCCTTCCTTATCCCCCATCCCACTATCCAAAATTTTCCTGATCTGTCTTCCATCGGAATGTCTTGGTTCCAAGTGCTAGTCCCTCGAGGCAAATCTCTCAGCTAGGAAAGGAAAGGTCATAGTTCACTGGTTGCTTCTCCCGGGTGATGTAGTGATATTTCGTTAGTGGTCTCTGGAGACTGGTGACTTATGGCACAGATTTTAGGTGCCACAGTAGGCAAAGTGGTGGGAATTTCCTGATGGCGGGGGCGGGGATGGTGGTGGTGATCAGTGGACAACAAATCCACAGTGAGCGAGACGGCACCAGTCCAGGGTTTCCCACAGATGAGGCTGTTCCTGCTTGGACGCAGAGATGCACCAAAGGGTGTGTCACGGCCCTGCCATGCTTGACTCTTCGCCCCTAGACTTTACCTTCCAAAATGTGAAAGAGCATGTGCTTCTGGTCACCTGCGAAAGGCTTCTCTAGGAGCAGCTTTCGACCAGCCTCTAGGGCATGGATACCTCTGCTCCCCCATTCCTTGCCCGGGCGCGTGGTACTCCATGACTCCAAGCTTTCCCCCTTTCAGTCACTCACAGCCGAAGCTGGCATAAAACACACCGGATTGGCTGGCTCCCTTCCCCTCTATCAGTGTCTCACTGCCAAATAGTGTTTCCCGTACTTTACAAATCCACTGCCCGCACCCCGATCCTTTTCTCTAGGTCATCTTCTAGAGGATTCAAACCCAGACACGGTGGCAGTTAGAAGTGGGCAGAACAGGGCAGAGCAGGGCAGAGCAGGGCAGCGGGCTGGGGACCAGCTGGGCTTTCTCATCAGCCAGTGCCTGGTGGGCAGCTCCCTGTGGGCAGCCTCACCAGCACTACCCTTCCCTCTTCTGCCAGGCCTCTGAGGGGGTGGGGAGCCCACCCAGAGCTGGTCAACCCGTGGGGACGTTGGGAACGCACAGTCCCAGCTGACCGTGACTCTAACCTCTCCGGGTGGAATCTTCCTGGGGTTGACTCTTCTAGGGCACGGGGTGTGGGGGTGGGGCCTGGGAACTCACTTGTTTCCACGGGCTGCATGGGAATTGATGTCAGCAATGCCCCATCTGGGTCCCAGCTGTACCCCCATATGAGCTAAGTGACTATTCTATTTCTCTGGGCCTTATTTTCCTCATATGTAGAAGGGGATAATATTTGCTGCTATAAAATACAGTTGCAAAAATGATAATAATAACTAACAAGATTCTCAGAGGATCACATGTAGTTGATGGAGCTCAGCAGCCCTGTGTGTGTGTGTGTGTGTGCGGGGGGGTGTCCCAGGGCCTGGGTCCAAATCTTTAGAAACCACATGAGTCTTGGAGTTGAGTAGCTGGATTTAACAATGGGAACAGAGTGTGTGTAACATATATTACAGAACTCCCATCAGGGCAGTCCCCTAAATTCAAACACAAATTTCCTATACCAAAAAATAGGGAGAGTCACACTATGTAGGTGAAGGCTGCAGAAAGTTTCAATTTAGAGTTGCAGATAAAGGACTGTGGCTCAGAGAAGTTGAGCAACTTGCTCAAGGTCACACACGAGGATCTGAACCCTGGAGGCTGGCTGGAGCCCCTGCTCTAACCACTACCTCCAGCAGAGCATCCCTGTCACCAGGATGAGTGATGGCCCCGAGGGACTTGAACCTGATCCATAGGGTAGGTGACAGCTGCTTCTTGTTCACACACAGCTCACTTCTTCCAGAAATAAAATTAAAAATGAGATCACAAATTGCCACAAAATATTCACCTATTTCTTGAGAACGTGAGGAATAATTTAGATACGCTCATCTTGCTAATCCCCATAAGAGTCCTATGAGATAGGTTTCATTAGCATCACCCCTTTGCATAGATGAAGACAAGTACTTTACCCAAGGTCACCCATACGTGAGAGGTGAGGCAGAGGGTCTAATTCAGATCTGCGGAACTCTGTGCCCCTTCCACATTGCCCTGCCTCCAAAGGGCACTGTGTGCTGCTGACTGTCATTGTGTGACTTGCCTAAGGTCACAGCTGAGCCAGTGTCTACAGCACCAAGTACCTGGGTCTTGTGACCTTAGAAGGCTTTGCAACGATTAACTTCCACTTTGGACAGCTCTGCGAGTTCAATATCATTTCTTTTGCCGCCCACTCTTGCCATTCTGAGAAAAGAACAGTACCTACTGTCCAAGCGAAGGTGCAACAGAATTTATCAGAAAGAAAATGTCATCTTACTCCAGTCCTGTCCATAGTGCCCTACTGTCTATATTTAGATAAATGCTCTGCTCCGCTAAAGAGGCAATAAAAGCAAGCTAAGAAGGTACCAGGCATGCGCCAGGAAACCATAAAGAGCTGCCGAGTTCTCATTCTTCCCAAAGAATGACTATTTAAAAAGCAAAAGACAATGGAAACAGGCAATCCCAGCAAGCACAATGGTGCTTTCAGGGGTGGGTATCTCAGGAGTGTGTGGAAATTGAAGAAGGATGGGGATAAGAGCTCTCTCTCTCTCTCTCTCTCTCTCTCTGTCTCCCTCCTTCCCTCCCTCCCTCCCTCCCTCCCTTGTGGTCCTGGGGATTGAACTCTGGGCTTTCTGCATGCTAGGTATGTGTTCTATCACTGACTACAATTCCCCAGGCCCCATCTTCTCTCTTCATGGAAATGTGACTGTGCTATAATTGGGATGTGGAGTGTCCCTCAAAAGTTCATGTGTTGAAGTCCTGGTCCCCACATTGGGAGGTGGTGGAGTTTGGGACTTAGGCCTAGCTGGAGGAAGTAGCTCACTTCCTCCACGCATGTCCTTAAAGGATTTATCTTGTACCCAGCCTCTTCCTATCTTTATCTGCTTCCAAGTCACCATGAGGTGAGCAGCTTAGTTCCACCATGCAATCTCCTCCATGATGTTCAGTCTCACCACAGGCCCAGAAATAACAGAGCCAAGCAGCCATCGATTGAAATCTCTGAAATTATGAGCCAAAAATAAATCTTCCTCCTTTAAGTTGTTTATCTCAGGTAATTTGTCACAGTGACAGAAAGCTGACTAACATAGCTTCTTAAGGGTGGAACCTATGCAAATCTCAGTCTGGATGACTTATGAAGTCAGAGAAGAACACGGATAAGGAAGCCACGGGCTGACCTGAGGCATCATCTCAACGCCCAGTGTATCAGCTACAGACCCACAGATCAAATTTGAACCTTGGTGCTTCAACAAGAAGAAAATGAGAGTGAGAGATGACTGAGGTCCATTCATTCATGGGTTTGAGGGCTAGATGAGCAACCAAGTCCAAGTTCCCCAGTCCTCTGGAGAACCTCTATTCTGGGTTCTCCCAAAACATGGTGATTCTTGTGCTGTTCAGAGCAATGTGTGTCTTGATTGTGAACTGTCTTCCTACACAGGTTTTGTACACACGTATCATCTTCTCCACTAAATCACAAAGACCTCGAGGGCAGAAATCAGTCGTTCTCTAGTAGCTGGAATGATATCTAGTAGATTGAAATGTTTAAATGGACCTATGCTGTTCAAAGCCTTTTGCAGTCTGCAGATTGAGATAAAAAAAGTAGTTTACTTTTCCAATCCTGTGAAGCATCAGGTTTCTGAATTCTATCTAGTTTCTTTAATCTCTGCACTCAAACGGATCCTGAGTGCACATGTCTTACTATACCTTATCAAACACAATCCACAATAACCAACCTCTTCCCTGGAGATAGAGGCTTGTCTGGCACTTGGCCTTGCCTTTTTTTTTTTTTTTTTTTTTTTTTTTAAACTTTTTCAAATGTTTATTTTTATTTAGGTAGTGATAAGGATTGAACCCAGGGTCTCACACATGCAAGACGTGCGCTCTACCACTGAGCCATAGCCTCAGCCCCTTGGCCTAGCCTTTTAAATTATCACCAGCAACAGATTTACCAAATGCTTTGTCCTCTCTCCCACAGGTCTCCATCTTCCCAGCCTTTGATATCAGGATGCCTGCCACCCACCAGCCAACTGCTAAGCCAGTGCAATATATTTTAGTTTTTTATTACATTAACCCCCACTTCAAAGTACGAATTTATAAATGTACCAGGGTAATTGACACTACCTACTATAGTAAATGAACCTAATCTGAAATGTTGTTTCTTCCTTATAAAGTAGTCTAATACAGGTATTAGGATGACAGGGAGCTGTCTTTCCAGTAGTGAATTAATTAGGGACCCCAGGATCCCTGTCTCTTGTGGTTCCACCATCCCCTAGGACCTTTTTGTCTTCTACATCCAGCCAACAGAAGGGAAAAGATAGAACGGAGAAGACATGTTCTCTTCTAAAATCCTTACCTCTCTGCCAGGCACAGTGGCTCATGCCTGTAATCCCAGCCACTTGGGAGGCTGAGGCAAGAGGATCGCAAGTTCAAAGCCAGCCTCAGCAATTTAATGAGGCTCTAACCAACTTAGTGAGACCCTGCCTTAAAAAAATCAATAAATAAAAATTAAAAAGCACCGGGGATGTACCTCAGTGGTAAAGTGCCTCTGGATTCAATCCCTAGTGCCAAAAATAAATAAATAAATAAAATCCTGCCGGGCGTGGTGGCGCATGCCTGTAATCCCAGCACTTTGGGAGGCTGAGGCAGGAGGATCAGGATCGCGAGTTCAAAGCCAGCCTCAGCAATGGCGAGACACTTAGTAACTCAGTGAGACCCTGTCTCTAAATAAAATACAAAAAAGGGCTGGGGATGTGACCCAGTGGTCGAGTGCCCCTGAGTTCAATCCCCGGTACCACAAAATAAATAAATAAAATAAATAAAATAAAAATAAAAATAAATAAATAAATAAAATCCTTACCCGAGGAGAGAGCCACCACACTCTTGTTCTATTGTCTCCTTGTCACATGTTCACACTTAAATGCAAGGAAAGGTTGATAGCTGTTTCTGTCACTAAAGTCCAGCAGTAATCACAAATTAGAACATATTATGCATCTTTGTTTAGCAATTGTGTACATTAATTATCTAATATGTACAACACTGAAAAATGAAAAGTGAAAAAACACAAACATATATACTGATCTCGGAGCCTCGATGACTATGAATATTACACAATACTGTTCTCTATATGTATATATATTCTGGGGCTCAGAGGATTAATAACTTACCCTAAGTCCATAGTAAGCAGTAGCTCATGTAAACCTGCTTTACTCTGTACAGTGTAGCAAGAGATGTGTTTTGAGACTGGTGAGAGAGGTTATTTTTTTTTTTTCATCATGAGACCTAATTAATCATAGGAAACAATTGAACATGACATGTATACTGACATAAAACATTCAGACTGATGTCAAACACGCATTCTCTCTCTGTCTCTCATCATTCAACGTGAGTGAAGCTGGCTGTCACACCGTGGGGACCCTATACAAGGGAACCAAGGCCTCCTGCCAACAGCCACAGGAATGTGCTACCTTGGCAGTGGCTCTTCCAGCCCCACTCGAGCTTGCAGACGATGACAGTCCAGCCAATGTCTTCACCTTAGCCTCGTAAACATCTTAGCACCTGGCCAAGATGCTCCCAGATCTCTTAACTACAGAAACAGCAAGGGGATAAATGTTTTAGGAAGCTGGATTTGGGGATAATTTGTCACCCTACAGCAGAATCTAATCCACCCATGCCCTCACTGCTACACTTCCACCTGGGCACAGGAACAAAAGGATGCAGATAAGAGCTGAAACTTGCACTTTGCCAACTTACATGTCAAGATTGGCTTCAAAATCATCCCTGTAGTAAGCCTTTTCTGATAAGTCCTAAGCAATCTCCATAGATGGATAGAAAAATTTAGTTTAGAAATGTTAATTCATTTTAAACATAGTAGTATAGTAACTAAAAATGTATTTCCTGTTTTTAAATTAAGTTTTCAAAAAAATTTTTTTTGCAATTACAGAAGAGATCAATATACATGGTCGAAATTCTGGAACAGTCTAAAAAGAAAATTTTAATTACCTGAAATGTAAAATAACAGTGGTGAAAGGGGGCTTTCCTGTCTTGTTCCAGTTTTTAGAGGGAATGCTTTCAATTTTTCTCCATTTAAGATGATGCCAGCCTGGGGCTTCACATAGATAGCTTTTATAATGTTGAGATATGTTCCTATTATCCCTAGTTTTTCTAGTGCTTTGAACATAAAGTGGTGCTGTATTTTTTCAAATGCTTTTTCTGCATATATTGAGATGATCATATGGTTTTTATCTTTAAGTCTATTGATGTGATGTATTATGTTTATTGATTTCCATATGTTGAACCAACCTTGCATCCCTGGGATAAATTCTACTTGATCATTGTGCACTGTCTTTTTGATATGTTTTTGTATTCAATTTGCCAGAGTTTTGTTGAGGATTTTTGCATCTATGTTCATTAAAGATATTGGCCTGAAGTTTTCTTTTTTGGCTGTGTCTTTTCCTGGCTTTGGAATCAATGCTTTACTGAAGAAAACATTATTGCTATTTTTAATATCCCTTTTTTGTAGACATTTTAATAGAGATGAAATTATTTGATACATGCCATTTTACATTTTCCTTCCTTGCACAATGACCTTACTCTTCAGTTCCTTGGCCTCTTGGCTTCAGCTGCTGACTCCCTGGCCAAACTCCAGTTACTCAAACTGGGGTATATTGCTATATTGCCATCACCTGAGAACCTGTTAGAAACACTGAATCTCAGATCACATCCCACTCTCACCCCAGGACATTTGCACTTGCTGTTCCCTTTGACTGAAAGGCTAGTCTTCCAGTTGTTTTCATGATTCACTCCCTTACAGTGTTTTGGTCTCTGCTCAAATATCACCTGCAGAGAAAAGCCATTCCCGACCAACCTCACTGAAGCTCCATTCCTGTCACGCTCTACCTCTTTACCCTACTCTACTTTCTTCATAGCATTTGTTACCACTTGATATTATTGTATACGTATTGAGTTTTTATAATTTCCCATCAAAAAATATTTATGGAACACACACTATGTGCCAGTCGCTGTTGTAAGTTGCTGGCTCTCAGCCAGTTACATATTCCCCCCTAACGTGGCACCTTGCGCATCACCCTGCAGTGCTTGGGGACTGGGAGAGAAGGGAGCGTGGACAGCGTACTATGTACCAGGGTTTACTTATCCCCAACCAATCACTTCCTGTGAGGGAAACACAACCCAGGAAGGGCACATTTGACCCTCAGTTTACAGACGAGAAATGGAGGCTCAGGGAGATGAGGTAACTGTCCCATGTCACCATGGTGGTCTGAAGCCAAAGGTCCACTGTTCAAGAGCCCCAGCCTCCAAACTGTAAGGGGCACAATTATAATGGAGGTTAGGAAAGTCCATGATTTTTTTTTTTTTTTTTTTTGGTGGTGTGGGGATTGAACCCAGGGCTTTGTGCATGCTAGGCAACCACTCTACCAACTGAGCTATTTCGCCAGCAAAGCCCATGATTGAAGGGGCTCTTTTATTTTAAAACAGTGGTGTAGGTGGAGAGGGGATGAGAGTGAGGGTGGGAAGTTAACGCCTTGAGTTGCAAGATCATTCCATCAGGGGCCGGGGTCGTGGCTCAGTGGTAGAGCACGTGCCTAGCACATGGGAGGTACTGGGTTCCATCCTCAGCACCACATAAAAATAAATATAAATAAAATAAAAGTATTGAGTCCATCTACAACTAAAAAAGAATTAAAAAAAAAAAAAATCCTTCCATCACAGGCTTACCAAGTTCAGAGCTGGAGGGAACTTAAATAGTGCCTGTGCCAACCCCTTTGTCTCAAGTGGAACATTAAGGGCCACCGTGGAAGAATTACCTTCCTTTATTTCTAAAGGGCTGAAAACCTACAATCCAGCAAAAGCAAACTGATGTCATTATACTTATAGGACCGAACATTTCTAACAGTCTTATTGTGAGGGGAGAAGAGCTGACCAGTTTTTCACCCAGTTTTCAAAACCACAGCATCCCCATCTGTGGTCATCAGCAGAAGCACAGCCCACCATAATTTTATAATTATGTGAGGGAAATTACCATTTTCTAAGTAGAGTTTCCAAATTTAGCCACGTTCGCAAGTCTTCATCCCCTACAACAATCGTTGTATAAACAAACACATAGGTTGAACCCAGGAAAGGATGTGTAATCAAATAATAAGTAAGCTTATCAGGCAGATGTTGTTTGTTTACAAATTCCTGTTTTGATTTCTCAAAACTACCAAGGCCTGGGATCAGGATAAAAATTCATCTCGGAGCATAAGCATATTTACAGGAGAATGCAGCATGGCTGGGCGTCTCTCCCGTGGTCCAAAGAACACAGGGCTCCACTTCCTACGCAAGGTGTTGGGACAGAAAGGCAGCTGGTCCTCATGCTGTCCTTGGAATAGCAGAGAAAGGACTGGGTAAAGAGGTCTTCAGAGAAAGGACTGGGTAAAGAGCTCTCCATTTACGAACAACTGGGTGTAATCAGATAACTTCTTTATTGACCTCCTGCTCTGTGTCAAATACTGCATTCCCTTCAGGAAGGACTTGGGGTGACAGGTGAGAGAAAAGATAACACTCCAAAAATTCAATTGTTCTCGGGAGCATCACTGTGCCTAGTTAATGCCCCCTGTTTGTGAACTCAGCAGGGTGATGTTTGGGTACACTGACCCCTCTGTTTCCCCTCTCAGGGATCCTGGTTACCTGGGAGCCTTTTCCCAGGCAGTCTTCCTTGGCACAGTATCTCAGGGATGGGCTTAGGTTACAGAACAAAGGAGGCAGATTCTTAGTTTTTTAAATTTCAAAACCTGAAATCTTGGCAAAAACAATTTGTTTGGAAGGAAAATAGACCTGGAAATGGTGAGAGTCAGTTTTTTTTTCTACCTTTACGACCAGATAAAAGTAGAAGAAAAAAAAATGGAGGAGAGGGAGCAAAGAGTTAGAACCTCGGGTGGGTCAAAGAACAGACACCTGACATTTTGATACATCTGTTCAAGAGTATAAAAGGATAATATAACTGATCCCTTAATCACTTCTGTCTTCCTCCAGGACTAATTTAAAAAAAATTTTTTTTTTTTTTAGTTGTAGGTGGACACAATAACTTTATTTTATTTATTTATTTTCATGTGGTGCTGAGGATTGAGCCCAGTGCCTCATGCTTGCGAGGCAAGTGCTCTGCCACTGAGCCACAATCCCAGCCCCCAGGACTAATTTTTCTTTGCTCCTAAAGGCTCTTGGGCACATATTAATATTTTTCTCTGCATCATAGTAGAAAGAGAAACATGGTACTCTGAAAAGGCGGTGGGCGAAGCGTCAGGAGATCTGCCTCTCCTCCTCATCTCTTACCCTGTTCACTTGCTACTATGGAAGCCATTACTTAACCACTTGGTGCCCTAATTGCTCCAACATCTGAGAATATGTTAATAATAACTAGTAAGTAACATCAGCTGGGTCATGAGACTCAAAGGGTTCAGAGCACTTAGTGAGTAGAGTGCAACAGAACTGTGATTTAGGGGTTATACCTTATACTGTCTTATAATGTTCCCAAATTATTTCACACAGAGATTGTTTCCTTTCTAGTCAATCAGCTCCATGAGGTGCACTGTGCAACTTTTCCTGGTATCTGTTCCAACGTTGGGTCCTTTGGGACAAATAAAACACACACAGTCATTGTTTAAAAAATATTTATCAAAGTTGTTGAACCCATTCATCCTTAAGTAAACTGCACAAAGTACATACGCCTCCTACACTGTGTGACACAAGTGTCCCTGCATTCACATTGATAACATGCTTCTAGAGTTGGGGTGAGAAAGCTGTAGTTGGCTATGAGTTCCAACTCATACCCAGTAGGGCAGGGGTCATGTCTCATTAATCTGATTGTATTCCCAGCACTCACTATAGTATCTAAGCACACGGAAGGGGTCCAGTTGTTACGGACTGCAGTATGTCCCTCGGTCCCAAATTCATAAGTTGATGCCCTAACATCCAATGTGACTGAATTTGGAGATGGGGCCTGTAGGGAGGTAATTAGGGTTAAATAAGGTGGTAAGGGTGGGGCCCTAAGTTAATAGGGCTGGTGTCCTTATAAGAAGAGGGAGAGACTCTAGGACATGCTTGCTCTCTTCATGCAACACAGAGCAAAGGCCTTGTGTAGCCAGAAGTTGAACATGCACAGGCCAGCAAAGAGCCTTGAACTGAATCAGCTGGCACTTTGACCTAGAACATCCAGAACTGTGAGAAACTAAACTTCTGTTCTTTAAGCCATTCAATCTATAGAAATATTTTTATGGCTGCCTGAGCTAGTTAAAATACCAGTAATGCCTTAAGATTAATTAATAAATGAATGATGTAAACTTTTAACAAAACACTTTTTAATGTTCTCTCCACTCAGTAAGACTGAAACCAAAAACCTAATCTTTGATTTTTGCTTACATTGGTTTTGGGGAAAATTTCCAGAATCATATAAATATTATAATAGCACAATATAGTTGGGCATTATAATAGCCCCATAGACATGTGATTTTTCCATTCTCCTTCCTAGTGGGCATAAGCAGTTCTTATTTGAAGATCACCAGGAGAATTAGACTGTTTGAATGGGGGTGGTAAGAAACAGAATAGTCATTGGCTGGAAAGGAGGGGAAACTGGGCTATTGTTCAGAGGAGAGCATATTATTCTGTAAACAGTCAAGGTAAAACACGGCTGATGAATAAGAGCTTCTGGATAGAACTATAAACTTTGGCAAGGGACTGCGGAATAGCGCCGATGAAGAGGCCTCTTGCTGGGAGCTACAATGGAAAAAGTGACCTCAGAGAGGAATTCAACACAGAAATGCCCTGAAAAAGATGAAACACCATGGAGTTTTGATTAAGTCATTTGGTTCCAAGCTTATAACACTGTAAAGCTGCTTCAGCCAAAAAATACAGATTACATGAACTTTATAGGAGATTACTCTCCATTCTAATTGTAGCTTAAGAGTTCCAAAGTGTCTCTGCTCTCTCACTCTTCACGACAGATCCATGGCATTACAGACACATTCTTCTACAGAGGCCCAAGTAGGAGAAGCAAAGTAAGTTATTCTAGAGCCACTGGCTTGAGGACTCCACGTTTCCTGGAGGCTTCCCAGCAGAGGGTACTCGGATCAGGGACTCCAGAAAAGAACAGCAAAGGCTGCACTAGAAAGAAATCCTAACAAGGCCTTTCCCTCTCAACTGCCCCAACTAGAGAGGGCACCTCTTATACAAGAAGAAAAAAAAAAAAAAAAAAAAAAAAAAAAAAAAGAGAGAGAAAGAAAGAAAGAAAGAAATAGTTTAGATTTATTAGAGAAGCAATTTACATCTTCTACTACTGGTATTTAGCCAATATGATGGAGTGTTTCAGAGCTGGGGTCTGTTGCTATGTGACTGATGCTGAAATTCATTGAATAAATTAAGCTTTTGCAAGGAAAAATGAAAGGCATAATTTCATATGGATCTGAACAAAACCATAGTTTAGGGGGAAAAGGGGAAAAAAAAAATCACCTCACCATCCCACTCCAAAAAGGCTTTTGTTTTTAAATATAGATCTACATTTTGAGCAAAGCATGAATCAAGTCACATATTTAATGCCAGCAGAGTGTAATTTTAGAGGCCTGCCAGAAAGAGAGGGGGTGTGAGCACATAAAACTTATTTATATTTTTATTTATGCTACTTCCCACAGATTGAAAATAAATTTTCAAGAGCATTTCTCAAGCAAATCTAGTCCTAGTCTGAAAATGTGCTTATCTAGCAGTGCCCTCTGGTGTTGAACTGGGTCCTTTTACTTTGCCTTGAGGCAAAAAGGCACCATATAACCAGACAAGTCCCTGGGTAGCACTCCCTCGGTTCATCAAGTATTTGCAGAGTGTCCGTATGTGCCCGTTACTGTGGAAAGTGGTGGGAGACAGCAATGTATAAAAGTCACAGCTTCTTGTTCTGTCCTTGAGGAGCTCATGGTCATTAACAAGGGAGATACATGTATCCTGAATTGCAAAATTATTTATTCAAACAACTTGACTTAGTTTTTCATTAAAATGAGGCAAACACAGCTGGGTTGTGTCCTTTTCCAAACTGTGTTGTACAGTTTGCACATTAGCAGGCATCTGGCTGGCTTCAGACAGAACAACTTTGGCCAAGGAAATAGGGAACATCATGTGAACTAGAGTAAACATCTCAGGACATAACAGTGGGATTGTCCTGGCTCAGAAGATTTGAGAAAGTGCCTTCCACAGTCAACCCCGACATACTTCCCGTAGTTACCTAGTCACCAGATTCAAAACACAAATACATGTTGCGCTTTTCACTTCTTTCTGGAAGGGTAGATTTTTTCTTCTACCAATGTGATGAAAGTTCTCAAACAGAATCAGATGAGATCCTAAAGGTATCAAGAGACCCTAGAAATTTATCATATACTATTTTAGGATCCTTGGATATGCAGATTGCCTGGAGTCACAGAAGCACACCCTGTTGTGAGCAGGTACATCTCTAAGCCTTCTGGGAGAGCAAAGGCAATCTTAAGTTATGGGCACTTTCCACCAAGAATAAAAGTGAAATTCCAGTACTGTTGAAATAAAGGAGCCAGGAAATTCTATAGATCAGGAATAATGTTTTATACCATTTTGTAATACAAATTTTTGTCTTTTTTTTTTTTTTTGCCATTCCTGTTACTATTGTTTCCTAATTAGACCTAAGGCCCCGGTGTAGGTGGGATCTGTAATTTGCTTCTAACCAATGGGACGTGGGGAAGAGGAGGGACGTACATAATTCCATTACCCAAGATTAAAGGTCCACCCTGCTGAGAAAGCAACCCTCGTTGTCTTGGGAAGGCCTATGTGGCAAAGAGCTGAGAACAGCCTCTCACCATCCCATGGAGAACTGAGGCCCTTACAAGGAAGGCTGCTGACCACCACAGGAGCGAGCAGCAGATCCTTCCCCAGTCAAGCCTCAGATGAGACTGTAGCCCAGCTAACACCTCCATGGCACCAACTAACCCATGCCCAGATCACCTGCCCATAAAACTATGAGATCATAAATGTGCAGTTTTAAATAGCTAATACTATTATGTGATGATAGATAACTAATACAGATTTTGAGGTATTTTTATTTTAAAATATTTCATTATAAAAGTTAATACAAGTAAAAGCTAAAATATTGAGGAAAGAGAAAGTTATCCATTTATTACTCTACCATCCTACTATAACCAGTTAGTAATTTCATCCACTTTGCCATATTTTATTATGTACTTGGTGTGTTACTTACAGCCAGGGTCACATTCATTCCTACACATTTTCTTACGTTTTTCATAATATTCATCAATAATTTTAATGAGCACATAATACACCCTTCATAAATTTGTTTATTGACTATTTACCTTGAACAGGGGATGACAAAGTATAGCCCCACATTTGACGCCTGCCCTAAACTCCAAGTGATTCATAATTTGAGTTAACTGGGTCTAATTAACAAGGACATTTTTAAGGCTGAAACTGTCCCTCATTCTCTCTTATAATATTCAAGCTTTGATATGATAAGGATGGTGGTGACAGGGTGAAATGAAGGCCCAGCACTCTTGTATGTAAGCATTTCTCTGGTCCCTATTCATCCCAACATGTGAATTTACACTCTTGACAAGCGTATTTTTAGTTCTGATTTAAAGTCAACCAAAGAGGGAAATAACAGTAAGTGCAACAGAAAAACAAACCGAGGCAAATAAATCTTTTACTTTATACAAAAGATGGAAAAGCAGGCAGAAATAAACTCTCCATATTTTACAATGTACATGAAGTGCCAGCTCAAGCTAGCTAGAGAGGCCAGAAGGCCCTGGGACAGCAGGGTAAGGGAAGAGGTGGTGGTTTCAACGACGAGCCAGCAGCAGCAGCTGAGTGTGGGTGACGAAGAGGCACAGCGGTTCCACCCCTCTGAACACATCCTTGGCACAAATGTGAGTACTACGGTAACTAAACTGTTTCTAATAAGAGAGTTCTAGAGAAACAACTCTATGGTTTTAAGCAATACAAATTCTCTTATCTGAAAAAGTTTTATTCTTCAGAAAGAAAACTTATGGAATGAGAATAGCTACATCAACTCTCTCTCTGAGATAAAAGATAAAGCAGTTAAATGGGTCTCAAATTCAATCTTTTATGAATAGTGTTGAGAAGTACAGACGTCATCTTCTAAGGGTAATATTCTGCAATATAAAGAGAAAAAGTTCAAAATGCAACTTCTGAGTAATGTGATTTTAAAGCAAAATTAGATAGATATTTAATATAATTATCTGAATTATGCCAACAAAGTATGAATGAAATACTGTACAAAACATTCATTTTATTAAAATATCCCTGTCAAAATGTCAATGAATTTAACATCTCCTATTAGCCTTCAACACTGCATCTCAGTTACTCACTGAATAATTAAATACATAATACCTTCATGAAATACTCTGGGAAACTATGAAATTCTCCACAGAGGTGGGGAATCAAACTATTTTTGCAAAAATAATCAGGAAGCTATTACTCTGTACAAAACAATTTTCTGAAGTAAGAAAATGTAACTTTTTTTCTTGAATATTTCTATGGCAAAGGAAGCAAATAGTTCCAGGAATGGCTTAATTCACATTTAAAAATTGTGTCATGATTTTTCTTTTTCAGTTTCCTGTCAGTTATCTCAAAACTGACCTGAGGGTCTGGCAGCATAAACCCATCAGTGAGTTTATAATAGACTATTGTAGAATCGGACTCCACGATGGCCAGAGTGAAAGACATCGGTAAATCTGGATCACCTCGTAGTTTTTGAGATGCCTTCAAGATGTCCCTTATCCTGAGAATAAAGACATAATATACTCAGGAGTTATACTCACTCAGCTGGTTAATAATAAGACTGAATACTGTGAAATCTTGGGGAAGAGGCAGGTGATTATATTTACAATGCTGAGGAAATGCCTGAAGGCTGAAAATAAATATCTAGGCTCTCTCACACAGGAAATCCTGCACATAAGCACTATCTGTTACTCTCAGTCCTTTTCAAAAGCATTCCCCTTTCTCTCCTTATCAACTGTACTTAGGAATCTACTAAAGGGGGTAACACTGTTCTGTGCATAGAAATTGGCTAATGACCACAGGTGTTATTTTTTCAATGACCCAATTTGGTGTCAGATAGTGGAACAATTAGTATCAGGTATGTGATTCTAAAAAATAGACTGTAATAAACTTAACCCCCATGTTTTTATATGGGGTTTATGATTACTAGCTTTCAATGGTTATATAAAAATCTACTGATTCCTACTTTACCCAGTCATTCCCCTATTGTTAGAAAGTTATTTTGGCTTAATTCGGGAGGCAGAGGAAGAATGATGCTAATAAAGATAAGCTGCCATGGTCCTCTTTGTACATACAGGTGTGTTTCTTTTTTAATATTTCTAGTTTTCCCAAGTATCAGAATTATTAGATATGAGTAGAGATACTTTTGTGGTTCTCTGTATGTTTTCTGACACTTAAAGAAAATTAAGAGAAAAATATACAGAGAAAGAAAACTTTAAAAAAAATTTTTTTTGGTAATGTTTGGATTTCTGTGTGCTTGCTGTGGAAATAAATAAACAAAATCTAATATAAAGGGCCTCAAAGGACAATTAGCCTTTGTTTACCACACATTAAAAATCCTTACTACCTACTCATAAAGCTTACGTTCAAAAATTCAGTAAAGTGTAACTTCCCGAGGAGCTTTCTTAAACAGGCAAATAAAAAATGATCAGTTGGTTTTCTTTAATTAAGCCAACCAATTTTCTAGAAATTGGAAAAAGATTTGCTAGTATATTAACATTCTACAACTGAATATATATTCTGATTCCAATTACACATATGTTAAACACATTTGATAGTATACTGGAGGTGTCTGATGATTTGTTTTTCTATTGATATGGTTGGGTTTATGTCTGTCATTTAGATTCTTGTTTTCTTTTATCACATCGGTTTTGTTCCTTTGATCTTCTTTTACACGTTCATTTGTATTAAGTTGACACTTTCTAGTGCACTATTTTCTTATTTGTTTTTACTATAGTTTCTAAGTCTCTAGAGGTTACTATGGAATCTTATTACAATTTACCTCAGATTAATACTAACCTACTAAAATACAGAAATAGTGATACCTTTATTTCTTTTTCTTTGTGCTATTATTGTACATTATCTATATAATATAAACTCATAAATACAATGTTATAACTATTTGCATAAAACCTTAAGTCTTTTTTTTCCCCCCCAGTGCTAGGGATTGAACACAGGGCCTTGCACATGTTAGGCAAGTGCTCTACCACTAAGCTATATCCCCCAGCCCTAATCTTATGTTTTTAAAAAGTTAATAGGAAAAATAAGAAAATACATTAAGGTCTTTTATATTAACATATATGACACTTCTAGCATTCTTCATTTCTTTACATTACTCTCTGATGTCATTTCCTTGTTCCAATATAGCTCCATTTCCTCCTTCAAGCTTTATGTTAAAATTTTCATACATATTACTTCTTAATATGCTATAAACCTTGTCAGCTGATTTTTGACACAGTGCAAAGGCAATTTAATGAGGAAAATCTTTTCAACAAGTGGTGCTATAAAATGAAGAAGGTATATACCTCTATGTCTACATACAGCAATGAAGTGGCATATATAAAAGGGCTTTACAAACTATTGAGTAGTCATTAAATACAAATATTATTATACAGTAACAATACCAGTTTTATTACCTTACAAACTGAGACAAAATGTTTGTATACACCACCCTCTCCATGGTTACTGCTAAAACCAAATACTAACCCAAATATACTAAAGTATACTGTGCCCTTAGTGGAAATACAGAAAATATTCTGAGACAGATAGCCTGAATCCCAGAAACTGACTTAATCCCTAAAACATAATATCCCACCATGTTGAACTACATGACAGAAAGCTAGATTCCTGTCCATATGAGCAGTTTACTTCAGAGAGATTCATACAATGCAACCATAGACATTAAAAAGATACTTCATTACTCAGCACTAAGGGGAAGTGACACCTGGTAAAATACAGCATTCCTTATTTCATCAATGCAAATCTCAGTGTAATTAAATATTTTGCTTCTTCAAAAGTGGCAAACCAATATCTAAATTAATAGTCACAGGAAAAGATTAATTTTTATACAGTGCCCACCTTGAATTAATTCTTTTTCTAAAATGGTAGGAACAACACTATAAATTGACTACAATTTTAATTTATCTTAATTTTCTGTTGTATATATCCCAGTTATTTCTCAATATGCAACATACATAAAACCACTTCAGTGCCACAAGTTAAAAATTAGTTTCTCTAAACATCCCTAACTGGCAGATGAAAATGGGATAATGCAAGAATAAAAGAAACCTACCGAGACAATTTTTACACATTTTCTCTTCTTCAAAATTTGATACTATTTAAAGCAATGGGGCTGTGTGTTTGTATGTGTGTTTTAAGGTTAACTGTGTGAGAATTCTAGCTCGTAAATTGAAATTTAGGATATAAATTTCCATCTCATTCACTGTTCTTCTTTCATTCTCAATTGATACTTGTTTTCAGAGTTCTTTGGTATAAACAGCAAAACATTTTCAGAAATATTCAAAACACCCATGTGGGAAAGCTGAAGGCTTGAAAATTAGCTCAGAGTTGTAAAGGGGGTTTTGTTTTCAGAGTTGAGGGAAATCACTGTCAAAATGAAATGGAAGTTCCCACCTCTGAGCTCTTGTTATCCCACTTGGTAGTCTGTATATTGGGAAAACTACCAATGAATCTTCACAGTAATATCAGAATAAAATAGTTTTTCTGACTCTGATACCTAAAGCACACTTGGAAAGTCTTACCAAGTTCCTTGTTCAGGATCTTAGCTAGTCTATTTTTAAGATACATTTAATGTAGGACTATCATCTCTTCCCACTGAAGACCTTTCTTGTTTGTTTCCATTATGAGATGCTGCACAAACCATAGAAGTATTTACTTTGTCTTTAAATCAACAGACTGTGTTTTTTCAATTTATTAACAACAATAATGACAAAAAATTCTGAGGTTCTACTTTAAAACTCACACATACTTGTAAAGATTCTGAGAATGGTGAAGCATCACCAGAATGTTGAGACTCACTTTACTTCAAAAAACTCAAGGGAAAAGTCCCATCTAAAGAAAAAGATCTATCAATAATAATCATGGCTGTTGATTAACAGCACCAAAATTTGGTGTTCACAGCAGATTTTTCCCTCTCATAACTGTTCACTGACAAGCTCTACAAACTGAAGAAAATAAGGTGATTCTAAAGCTTATTATAGCTAACTTGACAAGAAACCTGAACCTGAAGTAAATACACAGTTAACACAACACTATTCAGCTAATGTCCTAAGTTATTTCAATACATTCCACAAATCTTAGCATTGGTTTTTTTTGTTTGTTTGTTTGTTTGTTTTTGGTAATGATCCTAAAACAGTGACTAAGTAATCTCTGGAGATTTAGAGTGAGGACAAGAACTTGAAGAAAACATTACTTTTAACTATAAATCTTGTTGAAACAGAGTGCACCATTGGTTAAATTAGTATTCATTTCAATGCACTCCTCTGTCCTCAATGCGGCCAAACTGGTGCATGCTGTAGCCTTATCAATAAAAGGTACTAACTCCTTGATGTGCCTCATGATGTAATGGGATGATACATATAATACAACTCTGAAACACAATGCAAAATTAACTTGATACCAGAGGCACCAAGAAGCCATATTGATCCACCAGCTAGTCCTAAAGGAAAGTTCCATGGATAACAGAATACCTCCTCAGGAATCATGCCAATCCCTTCCTAGGAAAAAAATCTAGGCAGTTGAAATCTCAAGAGGATTTACTGAACAATCAAGTGCCTGTGTGGCTATTCCCTCAGTGAGAAGTCATTCTGCTAAAATAAATTACAAGATCCCCCCCCCCCCTTTTTTTTTGAAGGGAGGAGAAAAAGATGCTGTGTCAGTTGAAAGACGCTGCTAGACTTGGAGGTTTCACCAGCAGCAACAGAATTCCAACAGACACAGGGTGAGGACATATATCCAGTTGTGCAGGGAGCCAAGTGCCATCAGGAACTCCTCAGTCATTAGATCTGAGGCGTCAGATACAACAGCGGTCATTAAATAAATTTACAATAAAGACTATGCTTTCAAAGTGGAAATATTTTTCAGTTACAGGGAAATAATAATGGAGTATCCTTCAATAAAATATGTAGCATTTTAGGATTAAATTGCATAACTAAAAATATCTCTGGTTGTGTTCCAAAGAAGGAACTCAGTGCTTGTAACCCTTTATTCCACCATTAACACAGTTCTTTCCCCAAAACACCAGGGAAAAATAAGGTACAAAAGGGGAGGGTGAATTTAACTAAATTCTTCACTAAAAGGAAAAAACAGCATTGGCAGACTGCCTCTTCAGATTTGTGATTGTCCTCTGTCCTCTGATGCACATTATAGTTAAAGTGTAAAATGTGGGAAATGGTGATAAATCCTGCAAGTAAATGGATTTTCCAGACAGTCTAAATTTTTGGAAACTCTTGGAAGGATGCTTATAATATATATTTTGATCTTTAGGTATTTTAGTAAGTCTGCTGCAGATATTTAGTCATTCAACAAATACTTACTTAGTATCTGGTATCAGATACCAGGCTAGGCATTGAGGATATAGCAATGTTCAGAACAAAGTCCCTGCATACTGCTTGGTTAAAGAAGCTAACCTGAAAGGGCTACATTTTATATGATTACACCTGTTTAACTTTCTGAAAAATGTGAAACTATAGAGAAAGTAAAAAGTTCAACAGCTGTTGGGAAGGAGGCTGGGAATGGGCAGAGGAGATGAAAAGACGAAGCACAGGAGATTTTTAGGGCACTGAAGTTATTGTGTATGCAATGGTGGATATAAGACATTAGGTGTTTTTCAAAAGCCATAGGAATGCATAATAAAAAGGATGAACTTCAGGGAGCTGGGGTTGTGGCTCAGTGGCAGAGCCCGTGCCTAGCAGGCATGAGGCACTGGGTTTGATCCCCAGCACCACATAAAATAAACAAATAAAATAAAGGTATTATGTCCATCTACAACTTAAAAAAAATGAATTCCAAACTATGCACTTTAGTTAATGTGTCAATTAATGTGATTAATTATAACAAATGTACCACATTAATGCAAGATGCTAACAGAGGAAACACTATGCTGGACTGGGGCTTATAGGGAAATCCTCATACCTGATCACATTTTGTGAAAAATCTGGAATTGTTCCAGAAAAATAAAGTACACACACACACACACTCCAAGGCTTTGGCTTGAGCTTCAGAATGAACAAAGTTGCTATTTAAAGATGTGAGGAAAACTGCAAAAGGAGCAAAGGGCAAATCAAGACTTCTTTTTGGACATGCTGATTTGAGATGCCTTTTTGACTGCAGTGGAGATGTCAAGTAGGCTTTAAACATAGGAGTCTAAAGTTCATAAGGGAGGCTGAAGTGGTGATTAAAATTTGGGAGTCATCAGTATTTTGAAGATATTTAAAACTGTGAAAACAAATGAGGCTACTTAGTGAGTGAGTATAATTCTTTATGGCTTGGAAGACTGAGCCCTATAGCACTTAACATTCAGAGACCAGCAAACAAAAAAGTTCTGGAGAGGTGAAGAAATGGCAAGCGAAGGAGTTACTTAACCTCCTCAAGTCCCCGAGTGATCCTCTTGCACTAACAGTTGGTTATTTCCTATATCCTAACAGATGTATAAAATTTAATTGGTATCCATAACAGAAAATAGAAACAAGCATTACAATTCCCAATATCTTACTCAAAATTTTCCCTTCTTTGTTTCAGGAGTGTTTCCTAAAGACCTTGTAGTAGTAAAACTCCTTCATCTAATTTTCTTTTACTTTTGAATGAATAGGTCTTCCAATTCCTTAATTCTTAGTAGGTTGCTTCTCCAAATATTGCTTCTCAGAAGTAGGGTTATTTTTAAAATATTCTTTCTCTCTTCTCCTCCCCTCCTCTCATTCCTCTCTCACTTCACATACTTTCTCTCTCACAGACATCACCCTCCTTCGCAAGCATACACGCACAATCCAGGTTTTCTCACCAGCTGCTGGCAGTTCCTACATCTGCCAGTACTCATGCCCAGTCATAATGAACCATTTGCAATTTTCAGGCTTTCTTAACCCTGAGAACTTTGCCCATAGTATCACTTCTGCCAGGAACATCCATTCTCACCCCTGTTCTGTATTATATGTCTGTGCATAATTAAACAACTTCTCCTCCAGCAGGTCTTCCCAGACTCCCCCAAATCCCATACCACTAGTAGAGGTTCTATCTTCTCCCTCTGTAGCCCTCCTCAGTGTCTTGGATGTATCTCTCATTACATTTATCCCCCTGGATATAAATGCCTATCCATCTTGGCTCTAGACTATGATAATCTCATGAGTAAGATCTGGAATATTTTGTACTCTTGGGCCCAGGCATCCAATAAATAAATGAGTAACTTAGAGAATAATAGGACAATCTGCAATTTACAGTTTCATCCTCTCTCAAAACCAAAACATGCTTCTGTTTTGCCTCTAGTCTACAATTATATTCATATTCATTGATATTCACTATGTTTAAGGCTTAGACATTTAGCATAGACATTTAGATCATTTTTACTAAAGGTTATATCATTTTAGAGTAAGAACAATAAATAAAAGTTTGATTTTCCCCCCCACAGTTCAGGGTTTGTAATATTGATTCTTTTCCTTCTTCCCATAAAACACTAATGCAATGGATTTAAAAAATAATTGGTCCATTTATATTATCTAGGTGACTACATGATATATTACTGGGATAATGCAAACATCTAATAAAATATTTCAAAAGTAACCATGTATTTTAAAGAAAAATTACTATTGACATGTCTTTAAAAACTATATTAGGAGAAATTAATTCTGACAACGAAAAAGGAACAGTTCATTTAACTCAATGTAGGAAGAAGAAGGAGTGCATTCCTTTGAAAACAAGACTGTGGCAAGAAGGTATGATTCAAAATCAAGCATTGGATTAAGAAAATCAGAGGCTAGGAATCCTAACTTTGACTGCAGGGCTCATTTCTTATGTTTATTGAATTGTTCTCATTTCTCTTTTGGAAAAACTTTAACTGCACAAGAATCTTGTCCAAAAGAGCCTCGATCAACCAAATGACAAAATTTCTTAGACCTTTAGCTTTATGACAGCTGAACTAGCAGATGAGCAATTTAGGGCATGGAATTTGAAGTGTTTTCCTAATTTCTCGAGTAACGAGTAACATTCAGACTTGAAAGGGATGCCAATAAAGAGAACATACTGTAGGATTGTTTGCCCTCACTAGGGAAATATTTTATAACTAAGTTGTAGTTAACTACACAAATGACAGAGTTTGGTCAGGTTTTACAAACAACAGATCCTTAAGCTTGGGAACACCAATAAAGGAGCTGATGTTCAGAACTTGTATGCTCTTTGTAAATAATATGAAACTACTTCCAGCAAACCGTCAACTCCTCTGGCTCTTAGGTTTTATATTTTTCCAGCTTCCCTATTAATAAAAATATGATTAAAGATTCTCAGGAATTCAGATCATTTAGAAAAAAAAAAAAACACTGCATATTCAAGGAGTTAAGCAGCAAAGCCTAGATGGTATTTTACAACTGGGTACGGTGTAGTATATGGCAAGTAATTTGTTTCAAATAATAAATATCAAAGTTGGAAGGTTAATTATTCTTTTTTTGGGGGGTGGTAGGTACCAGAGATTAAACTCAGGGACACTCAACCACTGAGCCACATCCCCAGCCCTATTTTGGATGTTATTTAGAGACAAGGTCTCACTGAGTTGTTGAGGCTGGCTTTGAATTCACGATCCTCCTGTCTCAGCCTCCCAAGCCCCTGGGATTACAGGCATGCGCCACGGCGCCCAGCAGCAGGTTACTTCTTAATATAAAACTAATATGTCTGTAAATCAATGTAATCCATTCATATTCTAACAGGCTTTCTTGAAAGGGAGTCAAAAGGGAAAGGTAGCACTAAAGGGTCCTGAGAACAACATATACTAGCCAAACCCCACTTTATTATAAAAGTAAGAGAAGAGATTACTTTTGTGATGAAGGAAAGCGCTATGCCAGGTACATGTAAGGGGCTCTGGGATGGCTGGAAAAGTCCTTGCTCTTGACTTGATCATAGTTACAAAGGTTGGAGTATCTGCTTTATGATAATGCTCTAATCCATACATTTGTATTGTATGGTTTTCTGAATCTGGTTTTATTTTACAATCAAATATTTTTAAAATGTCAATAAAGTAGGAAGAACTCTAATAGCTAAGAAACAGCTTTTTATATGTAAAATTGTGATAAAACAAATGCCTTGTATACCTTGGATAAAATATGATTACATTCAAATTAAAAAGTTTTTCATTTAAATACACCCCCAAAACAAATGAAGGATGAATTTAAAAACTGGAAAACATAGCCAACAAAAGACATTGTCAAGAATGTATAAAGAACTCACACAAGTTGGTGAGAAAACTATAAACAATCCAATAGGCAAAGAATATGCACAGACATTTAAGAGAGGAAAGAAATAACTACATCAAGAAATGTTCAATATTACTAGTAAACAGAGAAATGCAAATTAAGACTTTCAGATAATCCATTCAACTGGCAAAAATTTATGTGACAATACCAAATGTTGAAGACAATAAGACTCCAAAGGATCTTGTTTACATTGGTACAAAGTAGTGAGGTAACCACTTTGGAAGTAGCTTGCAATTATCTCCTGAAGATGAATACCAGTAGCGCTCTATCATCAGAAGAGTAGATGTAAAAACCGTAGTACACAACACAATGGAAAGTTATCTAGCAGCCCAACAAAATGCACAATGGATGAATTTTAGAAACATAGCATTAAGTGTATAAGATGAGCCTCAAAAGATTACATACTTTTTTACAAAATTAAAACATGGGATTCAGGATAACTTATCGCAGGTCAGTAGAAGTAGGAAAGAAGAGATCCATAAGACCCAATGTCAGTCATTGTTAAGAATCTGGCTTTTTTTGGGTGACTGGTTTGGAGATACTTGTTACATTATCAGTAACTAATTAAGTAAATAAAAAAACAAGCATGAACTAATAATGAGAACATGTCATGAAATAAATATATATGTAATTCAGTTCTGTGCAGCTAAGATTTTTTTTAAAAAGGTCCCACCAACTTTCGTTGATTTCAACTTGCACGTTATCACACTCTTCACCAACTCCTACAGTAAGTATGATTTGTATCATATGGTGCATCTTACATATCTCTTGTTTTATGCAAAGGTCTTGCCTCCTTGCCAAGAATATAAATATTTCCCACTTTCTTTGGCTTCTGTCAAACTAAGACCAAAACCACCTGCTCACCTTCCATGGCTGAGGGAAGCAGAGATGGGTGTAGGCAACACAGTCTGTAACCCTTCCCCTTCTATCTCAGTACCAACCAGGCAGATGAGCTGAAGTTCAGGTAATCCCACACAGTTTACTTCATACCAACTTTTACCTGAAAGAATATCATTGAATGCACAACAATGTTTGTCAAAAACAAAAGATGAAAATTCCAAACTTCTACCTAATACTCAGCTGAGTATACATCACTCATAATTCTACCTCTCTCTTTATTTTTCCAATCTTTTCTGTTACCTAGTTATTCCCAATGCAAATGAATAAACAATACAAAGTTAATTGGCAAAATTCATAGCAATCATGATTGCTTATTATATGTCAAAAATGCTATATCCCAACCCAACTCCCCAAGCCTCCACCACAAATCCAATAACCAAGAAATATAAACAAAGAACTTACTCTCCATGAGATCCAGGTAAACCAAGAATGCTATATAAACTTGAGTGGCATCTCCTATATTTAATTCCATCATTTCTAAATACTGAAAATCAAAATATAATTGTCAAATAGAGAAGGAAGAATCTCTTAATATTTTCTTTCAGTCAAAACCAATCAAGACATATTCACCACACACACACACACACACACACACACACACACACACACATCTTCTAATTTAGTGGAAGTTAAAAGGCAATATAAGATCTGATCTATTGCTAAAGAATCTGCAATTGTTAGATTAAACATATACAGTGTTCCCTCCAGTATTCACAAGAGATTGGTTTCAGCACCTCCCCCTGCAACCTAATCCCCACAGATTCCAAAATTCAAGATGCTAGAGTCCTTTATATAAAATATATATAACTGATGCATATCTTCCTATATACTTTAGATTACTTATAATATATAATACTATAATACAATGTAAATACTATGTAAATAGTTGTTATACTTTATTGTTTAGGGAATAATGACAAGATAAAAAGTCTGTACACTACAGATGCATTTTGTTTTCCCAAATACTTCCAATCTGAGGTTGGTTGAATCTGAGGATGCAAACATAGATATGGAGGCTGACTCTACTTACAATTATTAGGCAAATAACAATATGTGAGTGATTAAAACCATGTGAGTAGAATTAAAAAAAAAAAAAAAACAGGTCAAAGGAGCTCTAATCAAGGGGATTGGTTGGTGAATGTTTCACAATAGATGGGACACAAAGTTGAGCCCTATGGGACATGTATGATTTTAATAAACAGAGAAGCAGAGAAATAGTGTAGAAGATCACCACACATATTCAAGAAAGAAGTGTGCCTGTAGTAAAGAAACTTTAATAGGATTTTTGTTGGGACATGTTAGTGGATAGTCTATTTCCCTGGCTTCTTATTTGCATGTGGAAAGAATCTGCTAGAACACCACTCCTAGCCTCTCCACCCTTTCTCACTCAAAGAGTAGGGAATTATCTACTTAAAGAAGCAAACTTCTGCTTCTTTCAGACTTGCTAGTGGGCAAAAAAACATTTTTTAGGGGCTTAACCCTGCAGGAGAAGTTGGAAGCTATCAATACACATCAGTGACCAGGTATATAAGTAGACAATGCAGAGGTTAAGATATCAGCAG
Organism: Tamias sibiricus; assembly: GCA_025594165.1. NCBI lineage: Eukaryota > Metazoa > Chordata > Mammalia > Rodentia > Sciuridae > Tamias > Tamias sibiricus. Next base: position 18,051,783 of record CM046669.1, on the reverse strand, counting down.
ACCCCACATGGGGGCAGATGTGAAGTTACCTTCTCCCATCTGCTTCATGATAAATATACAGGTACAGGAGAAGAAGGGTGTTGAGTTGTCTGCCCCAAACATCAAATGTATTTGAAAGTGACAATGAAAATGTGATTTTGGGAGAGGTTGTAAGATCTTTGTGGCCAAGCCAAAAGTGTGAATTTTATCCACAAATGAACACTGAGGATTTTTAAGGAGGAGAATAATATAATAAAAGGAGTGTATGTCCAAGGATGATGAATCTGATAACATTTTACTGGATTTACTGATGTCATTTTACTAAGTAATTTTCAAACTGAATTTTTTTAAAGGCAGAACTGAAAGATACTCATTATTATTTTCTTCTTTTAAAAAAAAATCAATTTACTCCTTCAAGAAGAAAAATCAAAAGAAAGATTTGGTGGCCAGGGTGTAAACAGCTATTAGCTTTAAGAGAAAAAAATCTGCAAATATGAAAATTATCTGAAAGCAACATCAAATCCAGATGAGGGCTGGGGTTGTGGTTGAGTTGTAGAGCACTTGCCTAGCACATGTGAGGCACTGGGTTTGATCCTCAGCACCACATAAAAATAAATAAAATAAAGGTATTGTGTCCATCTACAACTAATTTTTTTTTTAATTCAGATGAGTTTTTTTTTTTTTTAAAAAAAAAAACCTGTTACTATTAAATACTTATATAGTGCTTTCTACATGTCAATGCCTTACAAAAATTATTAACACTATGAGGTAAGTACTATTATGCCAGCTTTTTAGATAAAGAAACTGAGGCATAATAAAATTAAGCAAAGAAACTTAGGCATAATAAGATCAAGCAACTCATACCAAGCTGGTGACAGAGCTAAGATTCCCACTGAGGAAGTATGAATTTGAGTTCATGCTCCTAACCACTGTGCGCTTTCCGAGGAGGTTGAAAGAGAGACAGAAGGCAAATTCGGGCAAGATTAAAAAAAAAAAAAAAAAAAAAATTCACGCTTTTCTATCTTCAAAATTTTCCTTTTCTTGACTGTTTCCAGACAATTATCTATGAATTACAACTTTCAAACAGAAGAGAGCAAGTCTACTGTACCAGTTCAGTCCCTAAGATACCTACAAAATTCATATATGCATTTACTGTCTATTCAGGGACGGGGACATTACTGGTATAAGGTAGCAATTTCCCAAGCAGAAGCAAGATGGGTGCTGCTATCTTTTATCTTCATTGCTGCTAAAAATGAGTGAACAGCTCTGCCTTGGGCAAAAACTTTCTCAAAGTTTTCCAAGAAACCGAAAAAATTAGGAATTGGCAGCTGTGCGGAATCAAGATGCGCACCCTGGGTTCAAGGCTAACTGTAAACGTGACTGCCTAAACTTTATCACCGTGGACTCCCTAGATCTCATCCACGGCCCACACCCTGACTTGCATGGTTCCCGTGAGGATTAAATCAATTCATCCACGAAAGACGCTCTATCTGGATAGCAAAACAGACGAGAGTGGAGTGCTTATTAGGGTCTCCGGACTGAGAGGGGAGGGGTCCAATATATGGTCCTGTTTAAGAATGGCTTTGGTGCGGGGGTGCGGGGGTCTGCTGGGAAAAGGGTCAGCCATGGTTCAACTCATTAAACAAAAACGATCCTCCGCGCCGCTGGTGCGCTTGGGTCCCGCTCCGCGAGGCCAGCCCGCCTACCCGAGCGCGAGAGCAGCCCGAGAGTTCCGCCTGCCGCAGGGACCGGAACTGGCACCCTGCTCCTCTCGCGCCTCCTGACCTTAGGGTGGGTGCTCATCCAGGCGTCCGCCGGAGTCCACTTGTGAGCGCCGACGCCATCGCGAACGTCGACCGGGTCCAGACCACTACAGCCGGGGGTCGGCTCCGAATCGCCGCGCTCCTCCATGCCCGCCCGTGCTGCGCTCCCGTGGTGCACTACGACCTGGGTCCGACCAGAAGCAGGGAGGCGGCGCGCGTCTGGGTTCCGCGCGTCGGGGTTCCGCCTCCAACCCACCCCTACCCCCGCCCCCCAGCGCCTGCTCAGAGGGATCGGACACGGAAAGTTCGGTCCGTCACCTCCTCCGACAAGGTAGCTCGCACCTGCACGATCGCTCTCTAGGTTGGCTCTAGTCTATTCGAATCTGGGCGACTGTAGGAGGTTCGAGAGTGTCCTGAGCCCAGAAGCCCTTAACCCTCCTTAAGTCAGTGCTCTTTGTAGCTCTCTCGAAAAAGTGGGGACACTTAAATCCTCTTTGCGTTCTCCATTCCTGGGAGCGGGGCGAGGTGGGGGGTTGGGGGAAGCTCATTCAATGTCCTTGACATAGAAATTTAAGCAGAACCGTATGTTTAGGGCGGACTTACCTTTCAAGGTGAGAAGCACAGGTTGCTGAATGGGTCGGTGGTCTGAGAGGCGGGATAGAACTCAGCATAAGCACGTGACCTGGAAGCCGAGGGCGAGCAGTTTAGACCAGCAGTGAGGACATTATAAACATTTTTGTGGATTTACTGAGTGAAATACGGGGGCCTTTGGAGGCTCCTGTTACGTTTTGACAGGATCACTCTAATGTGTTGAGAATGGATTGCAGACGGCAAGAATAGCAGCAGGGAGTAGTTAGGAGGTCATCACGTTAACCAGGACCAGAAATGATTACCAAAATCGAATGTCCCGGGCAGGATAGAACTTGTACTTCCAAACATGATCGACTAAGAATCTACTGCTGAAACGGGCAGATAAAGATTTTAATGTGACTATTGTAACTATCCTCAAAGAAGGAAAACAAAACGTGTTTTCAGCAGATGAAAATCACAAGAGACAACTAAATCTCAGCGGAGGGGCGGGGGCGGGACTTTAAAAAATCACATGGACTTTCTGCAAATAAAGAAGATAGTTCCAGAAATTTTTTAAAAGTTGCCTGGTGCGGTGGCTTACGCCTGTAATATCCCAGCAGCTCAGAAGGCTGAGGCAGAAGGATCGCGATTTCAAAGCCAGCCTCAGTAATTTAGCGAGGCCTAAGCAATTCAGCGAGACCCTGCTTCTAAAGACAATATAAATAAGGACTGGGGATGTGGCTCAGTGGTTAAGTGCCCCCGGGTTCAATCCCTGGTATCAAAACAAAATTACACACACACACACACACACACACACACACACACACACACACAAATATGTATATGTATATATATAGATAGATATTCAAAAGGAAAGGAAATTATGGAGGAAGAAGTAAGCACACTTGCAAGTAAAGCAATAAGAAATCATCTCAGGCAATAAATAAATAAATAAACCCAAACAGAAAATTGGTTTTCAAAAATGAACAAAGACTCAGAGCCTTGCTAACATGATATTAAACAATTCAGCATACATTTTCTCAGCAAGAGGGAAAAAATGAGGCAGAAAAAAATATGAAGAAATAATGGCCAAGATTTTCCCAAATTTGATAAGACAAAAATTTGCAAGTACAAGATGCTAAATTAACACCAATTAAAATAAACACAAATGAGCCTATACCGTTCCAAACTGTTGAAAGTCAAAGAAAGGAAGAAAACCTTTAATCCATCAAAAGAAACATATCACATTACATACAAGGATAAGCGACAGATGAGATACATAAACTGCCCTAGAATATGTTGCATTTGAATGAAATCATTAACCTTTGCCACACAAAGCAGCTACTAAACCCCAAAGAAGCAAACAGCACTGACATTGGTAGGCTTATTGAAACACTCAACACTGACACTAATTCAAGTAATTTGGAAGTGAATAAATCTCTCTGGTCCCTGAAGATCTAAATCAGTTGACATGATGGTATTTATAGAAGAAGTAAGAGCATTTTGTTGCTAATCTGAGTAGAGGGGAAATTTTACAAATCAGTAATGAGATCTGATGGAATCAGATCCTATGTTAATAAGGCTCAGGCATCTTCAAGGAAAGATTTCCAGCTTAAGTTTAAAATGAAAAGGGGCTAGGGTTTGGGGAGAGGCAGAAGGATAAAGAAAACACCATAAACTGAAAAGGCAACAAATAAGTGCCATCCTTTGGCAAATAGTACTATTTCTTAGAAACACCTAATATATTCAAGTATTCAAAAATATCAAATGCTTCTGGCTTTTAATATCATTGTCTATTTAAAGAGTTGACGAATGAAAATGTAGTGTTCCTTGGCTTCCAGATTAAGCAAAGAAAGATTTTAAGTAAGTCTTGCTGATTAGAAATGGCTATAAATGAACACAAAGGATTTGGGGACACTTAGACAACCAGGTGTTTTAAGTTTAAGAATCAAAATAGCTATTGTTTCACTCTAGAGTGAAATCTGTCAGAGAACAGGGTAAAATTTCAGCTTCTGATGGAAGGAGGAAATTCTCCTTTTGTAAATGCTTCAATAGTTCACTATATTAGAGAAGCAAAGTGGTTGGGAAAAAAAAAAAAGCTAGGTAAGTAACAACAAATAAAGTTCCCTCCAGAGTATATTGCGTTTAATCAAATTCTGTGTAATCTGGCACTTGCTGTACTGATTTCCCAACTTGATATCCTGAGTCAGACCATTTTATTCCTACAAAAAAATCTGCAATGTCTAGGCAGAGACATATTAATTCAGTTAGAGTCTCAGGAGGAAAAGGAAACATTGAATTGTGATGCAAACCTTTAATATGTTTTTAAGAAAGGAACAAGAAGAAAATCTTTTTTCACAGTATTGTATAAGACAATGATCTCAAGCTGAAAAATTCAGGCTAGCATTCTAGATCAATTTTTCATTCATTAGTTGTTCATATATATCTTCCTTTTTTGAACACAAACTGTGCAAGTTCCCATTCTCTGTGTTTCAAGAATGGGTGTGATATTAATTCTTCTAATTAAATATTTAGAAAGCTATGATATTTTGCTATTCATATGCATGAGCATATGTGAGGAGTCTCCATCATGTAGAAAAAAATTAGAATAATCCAGATGCTATTCTTTATTCCCCATAAATTTAAGAGTGAAATCTAAATTCCCCATTTGTAAAATCAAGAGATAGTATATTTGGTTTTTTTTTTTTTTTTGTAGTACTGGGGGTTGAACTCAGGGGTACTCAACCACTCAGCCACATCCCAAGCCCTATTTTGTATTTTATTTAGAGACAGGGTCTCACTGAGTTGCTTAGCACTTCACTGTTGCTGAGGCTGGCTTTGGACTCTCCATCCTCCTGTCTCAGCCTCGTGAGCCACTCGGATTGCAGGCGTGCACCACTGTGCCCAGCTAATATATTTAATTTTTAAAGGACTGCTTACAGTTTGAACAAAGCAACAACAAAATCCTTAGAAGTTGTATTCATGTAACTGGCTTTGCAGATATGAAAAGGCATTAAAAGCAGTTCATAGATTAAAAAAAAATCCCATCTCTGTCTCTAGCTATTTATTCAATATCTGCTATCAACTTACCTTACTGAGGACAGAACAGAAACCCACACTGAAAATTTGCAAATTGAAAATACCATATTAAAATTACTCCAAAATCTTAATAGTGGTTCTGGTGAGGTAGTGGATTATGGGAGATTTTCCTTCCTTCTTTCTTTCCTTCCTTTCCCTTTCTGTCCCCCTTCTTTCTTTTTTTTTTTTTTTTTTTCCATTTCCAGCATTAAAAAAAAAAAAAAAAAAACCTCTTTAGTAGATTTTTAACAAATCATTGAATTTTAAAGACTTTGGCCTAGAAGGACAAATCCAACCCTCCATATTCATGTTAGAATATCTCTGACAGCACACTAACCTTGTTTTAAATGCCCCTTCCTGCTCCATTCAAGTCCTCCCTCCTCTTTCCATTCCTTCCTTCCCCTTCCTTCCTCCATTTCTTCCTTCCACCTTCCCTTTCTTCCTTCCTTGTCCAAATCCTCCGGTGCAACATCAAGCAGAAGTGATAGGATCTGACATTCTTGTTGTTCCTGATCTTCAGAGCAACACTTTCTGTCTTTCACCATGAAGTATGATGTTAGCTGCAGGCTTTGGGCAGATATCCTTTTCAGGTTAAGAATGGTCCCTTGTAATTCTGTGTATATAAACGTTTCAGTGAGGTTTGTGTGTTGGGTGTGTAAAATGCTTTTTCTGCTTCTCTTGAGGGAATCATGTGGTTTTTCTTTTTAAATTTATCAATATGGTAAATTGTGTTGATTGATTTTTTCCAATTATTTTATTGTGATAAATACATATAATGAAATTTACATCTTGACCATTTTTAAATGTACGGTTCAATAGTGTCAATATATTTATATATTGTGCAGCTATCACCAATATCTACCTCTAAAATACTTTTCATCTTGTAAAACTGAAACTCCATATTTCCTAAACAGTAACTTCCCATGTCCCCTACCCCAGCCCCTGGCAACCACCATTCTAGTTTCTGTCTCTATGACTTGTCCTACTCTCCGTTCCACATGTAAGTGGAATCTTACAGTATTTGTCTTTTTGTGACAGGCTTATTTCACTTATTCTAATGTCCAGATTGACATGGTGTAGCTTACATCACAATTTCCTTCCTTATATTTCATTGTAGGCATATACACAATTTGCTTATTTATTCATCAGTCATTGGATACTTGGGTGATTTCTACCTTTTAGCTATTCTGAATAATGAACATGGGTGTACAAATATCTCTTTGAGACCCTGATTTAAATTCTTTTGGTTATATGTGTGGAAGGAAATTGGAATTGTGGGATCATATGGTTAATTGTATTTTCAATTTCTTGAGGAACTGTCATGCTATTTTCTATAGCAGCTATAGCTTTTAACATTCCTACCACCAGTGCACAAGGGGTCCAGTTTTTCTACATCCTCTCCAATGCTTGTTATTTCCTATTTTTTGATAGTAGCCATCCTCATGGGTGTTATTAGGGTTTTGATTTGCATTTCCCTAGTGATTGCTAATGATGAGAAACTTTTTATGTGCTAATAGTCTTTTATATATCTTCTTTGGGGAAAGATGTATTCAAATCCTTTGCCCATTTTAAGAAATAATTGTATATCAGATTATATAAAACTGTATGATTTTCCAGCTTTCATTCTGCTTCCCGTGCTACCCTCTAGCCATGTTCCAGACCTTCAGTGCAGTTTCTCAAACATGCTGTGCTGTTTCATTTCTTGCTTGTGCCATTCTACTTACGTCGAATTCAACCTCTGTGGCTCTTTCTGCCCTCTGTCTTTTCCCTAAGATACTCTCATTTTTCATGGACAAAACTTTGAGACAGTTTAACTTGAGCTCTTTGCAACTCAGTAACTGCTCTTCCTCCCTCATCTCCTTTCCCTTTCTAGGACCCAGAGTCCTCAAACCCACACACCAGAAATCTATAGAGCTTGCTTTGTCATCAAAATGTTCTATGCTCCAAGTGAGGATCCTATTCATTCAATCTCTGCCATCAAATCTTCTTATAGTACGTTTCAGCTTAGGTGTTAAGATTAAGAAGTCTGATGTGATCAGTTTGCAAATGTAGGAATGACAGAAGATATTGCCTAAGATAGTGCCTATTTCTCAAGTGCTTTATGTTGAAATTGGCATATTTGTCAATTCAAGTGGACTTTACGTTGTAGGATTTTAGGCTGGATAAGATAGGGGAATAAAACAAGTCAGGTAGTGAAAGGAAGAAATGGTGATACAGAAGAAACAAACCTGGATGTTTCCGCCTCAAGATTCTCTCTGCCAACTGCAGCCTAGCAGGACTATTGGAGGCAAGGAAACTTGTCTCCCATTTTTTTTTTCCAGGAGGGGATTGAAATCACAACACTCAAATGAGTGACACTAAGTAATTTTACAAATGTCTGTTGAATGATAAAATGAGGCAAGTCTTCACTTCTTTTTTTCTTACATAGGGAGACATTGATTTTCAGAGAGGTCTTCAACTCTCCAAGGTCACAAAGAAAATAAGTGACACAAATGAGATGGAAATTCAGTCCAAGCCTCTATTGCTCTTTCTAGCATGTCACAACTGCCACAAAGACATTTATTTCCTCTTCTTGCCTGCTGGTGCTACTGAAACCTTGAAAAGTTTTCCTGCAAGAATCCCTTTGCCCATGTCAGAGGCCTGCTTCTGCCACTGCTATGCTAAGAGTGAGAGTCAATGAGGCTTTGTTGTCCCCAAAGGAAGCCCACTGTGCTGGAAGAGTGGGAGAAGGGGATATGAGGGAAAATGCTTACTTTCAGCTTCATGTGGGGACTACTGGGGCAGTCCAGTGGCAGTGGGGACAAAGACATGTGTGCATAATCCTGACTTCCCATCAGTTTCCATGGAGAGAACATCATAAGCAATGGAAATTTCAAAAATACAATTGGCTTTTATTTTTTAATTAGTTTTTACCAATTAACTGTCTTAGAGCATTGCTTCTATGAAAGCAAAAAATCCAAGATTCACATCACTGGTTTCTAAAGAATTTATGGAACAAGTCTGTGAGTAAAATGGGGACTCAACTTTTCCTAAGCTTTTCCTTTTCCTTTCCCACCCCACCTCATTCCCATATTTAAAATGATCTTCTACTTTTAACACATCCTGCTGTGCTCTTAATATTCTCAGTGACTACATTAGCACTCTAAGTTAACTAAAAGTTCTAAATAGTTGTTTTGCAATTTATATGACTAGGAAAAGTTTGAATTAATCTAAAAACCAGACTATGATTCCTCCAGGAGAACTCTGTGGAGTTGATTTCATTATAACATCAGTAGAGGCCATAGGGCCCAGCACAAGTATGGTTTTAGGTATTTCATCCATTGAAAAAAAGAGCTCGGATAAGCTGTGGACTTCAGGTAGCAGAAGGAAAATAAGACAGAAATGTGGTCTCCTGGCTTTAATCTCCCTCTGTTTGTAGTACAGTAAACAGATGATGAATATTAAACCAAGTGTCTGTAAGGCATGAGAATCCTAGTCTTGAAAATCTCATGACATACGCTAAGAAGAGAAAAAAGAAAGAAGACAGAACAAAATGGGAATTATCTCTGTGAAACACTTCTTCTAGTCCCACCATCACCCCACCACCACCACCGTAGAAGTGGCCAAGCCTTCCTCTGTCCCTCTGATGTAGCTGGTACATTAGAGCTGTGACACTTCCAAGAAATATTTAACTCAAATTTCTCCACAAGACTGTCCCTTAGGAGCAGCACAGCTCCCGCAGGATGGGGGAGGGAAGCAAAATCTTCAGGCTGTTAGATGTAGGAGTATGAATATTAGACATGAGGATAGGGCAGGAGGCATAGATTTGGAAAATGAAATCATCCCAGGAGACCCCAAAGACTAGAGGACCAGCACATGGGAAAAGGATGCACAAGGAAGAGGCTAGTAGACAAGTAGGATCAGAGGAAATCACTGAGAAGAGGTTATGTAACAGAGGTCAGGGAAAGTGAGAATCAGAGAGAAGTCACTGAATTTGCCAACACTGAAGTCATCTGTGGGATCTGCCAGAGCAGTCTCAGTCGAGGGAGCAGGAGCCACATTGCCTGTGGTGGGACAGCTGAAAGATGAGGAAGTCAGAAAGGTTGGCAAACCACTGTTTCAAGGAGATGGCCAAAGGGGTTTTTGGGGGGTTTTGTTTTTTCAGTAAAAGGAAGCACTGACTAAGGATTGATTGTAGGTTGAGAGGAAAGAATAGGTGGAAAGGCACCAGTTGAAGATTCAGTGGACAGTGGAGATAAATGAAGAAAAAAAAAAATCATGGTAAAAAGGGAACAGAGGTTATAGGTGACCCTGGAGAGAATAGGAACCAGCAAGTAAGGAGTGCACCAAGGATGCTGGTTAGAGACAAGGTGTTAAGGGAGTTGGATGAAGGAAGCCACGGTCTTCTGAGGAACTGAGCAGGTCAAAGGAGAGTGACCAAGGCTTCTAAGAGCTGAGAGGATTGACACAAAAGTACATAGACCCTGGGACAAAGCTGAGGGCTAGTGGGATCCTCTACACTTGAATCCAAGGCTACAGGAGTTCAAAAAGAAGGAACTTCACATTCCATCTCACTTTCCTGAGCTACCTTCAAGAGTAAATATCCTTCCAGAATGTATCCTAGCAATTTCATTTTATGTGCTGATTGGATACTTCCTTCACTTTTTCTTCTCTCTGTTCTTCAATATGTGTGGATTTTCCTTTACTCTCTGTTAGTTTGGGCCATTACCAAAAAAGAAAACACCTAAATGTATCGCATCTTTCACACCTATCCTCACTTGGAGCAGGGCTTCAGAACAATATCCTCCAAGGAGTTTCTTTTTATTTTCAGGGGTCTACCCGGACTCTAAAATTCTCCACGTCTTCATGTTTGGTGTTATTGGATGTTTAATCAGTCAAGAATAAGTTTCAGGAGAAGTTGAGTGTCTTAAGGAAATGCAACCATTCTGCCTTTGTGGTAGTTTAAAAATTGTCTATCATAGTCGTGAACAGTTGGGGTGACTTTCCATTTAAGCATTCGACTCATTTGTCAATAGGTGCATTATGAAAAACTGGGTACATTGCATCACTGTGAAGGACTTCAGACTGCGGTTTGCAGAAGCAGAATAAATTTTCTTGGGGTTGTACCGTTATGTGTACACACACACACACACACACACACACACACACGCCCATTGGCAGACACGGCCACACCTCGCAGCTTGGGGGAAAGCCACAGACCTCATCTGTACCAGCTGAGCCTAGACTAGAGGAACTTTCCGAGGACTCCGGACAAACAGACCCACGGCTACGACTGTCTGCGAGCTTGAGCCGCAGGCGACCGCTGGAGGGGCAGGTACGCGGTGCGCACCGGCGTCAGGGCCTGGGCGGCGGCAGCAGCGGCGGCGGCGGTGGCGGCGGGAGGTCCTGGGAGCTGCAGAAGTCGGTGCCAGAGCGCGCGCGCCGGCCATCCAGGGCCAGCCGCATCCTCCGGCCGCCGCTGGCAGCCTCCTTGCTCCCCGAGAGCCGCAGCCGCCCCTCCCGGCGGCCTCTGGCTCCCTGGGCAGCCGGGCTCGGCGCTCGCGGGAGGACCTGCCCGCCGCCGGCCCCAGTCCGGAACATGGCTGCGCGCCCCGCCGCCACCCTCGCTTGGTCGCTGCTGCTCCTGTCCTTGGCCCTGCTCCGCGGCGGCTGCCGGGCGCGCTTTGCTGCGGAGCCGGACTCTGCGGATGATGAAGAAGAGGCGCCGGTTTTTCCAGAATCGCCCCTGCAGAAACCCACGGTGCTCGTGACCATCCTCGCCCGCAACGCTGCGCACACGCTGCCTCACTTCCTAGGCTGCCTGGAGCGGCTGGATTACCCCAAGAGCAGGCTGGCCATATGGTGAGTGGCCAAAGGCCACGGGCGGCCGCGGCGGGAGGCGGGAGCGGCTGTGGAGCAGGGACAGCGCCCCACGCCCGGGCGAGGGCACGCGGGACGCCTGGCGCGCACACCCCTCGCTGTCTGTGCGGGTCCTTGGGATCTCGAGGTGGCGCTGAGGAAAGACGCGTAGGTCCGTGTGCGCTGGGGGGTGCTAGGGACTACCGGCCCGCTGGAGAGAGTATTGGTGATGTACCAACCGGGTTGCCTTGTCCCCCTGGAGCCACAGGGAATTGGGGAGCCCCTCATGAAGACTTTCAACTCCCTTTCAGTCCTCGGAAGTTTTCTTTATACCCCTAACCCTGGATGAGGGGATAGAGTGCGCGTCGCGGTCCCTCCAGACAGGAGCTATGGAATATAACTTCATCTGACAAGGGGGTTCCGCACTGGGGGAGGGGAGGGTGGCATACAGCGCACCGCTCTGACTTCTTGATGCAGGGCTTCCTGCTGCCACTACAGAGGCTGGGAAAGTAGCTTCTGGTTCTCCTCGGGGGTCGGGGTGGGTTGCGGACCTGACTCAGGGATGAAGCTTAGTCTTCCCAACCACACCGCGGTGGCCAGGTCTGCTTCAAGCGCTCCAGGCTGTACCTGTTTGTACGTCCTCCTGGGGCGCGGTACCCACCGCAGCAGACGCAAACCGCACGGGGTACCCTCGGGGTACTGCCTCCTGGAACGCGACGGAGCCGCCTTCGGGTAGGGAAACAGCCACATTTTGTCTCCGTATGAACTCCCCGCACCCGTCCTGGTGCTTGCGTTTGTTGCGGGGAGTGACAGGGTGGATCAGTAGGAGTTAGCTGCCTAATCCACCTGTAGAACTCAGTCGGGTTTCCCATCTTTTATAAACCCGAGCAAGAAGTTAGCCAGACAAGCTCTAAGGGGCCGGTGGAGAAGGAAGTGGACCCCGGCCAGAGCAGACCTGTGGTCAGGTACGCAGACAAGGCTCAGGTCCCTTGAGGTTGATAGAGCCTAGGTCACTCTGTATCCATGAAAGGATCTGACCTCAGAAAAGACACATGCCTAAAGCAGCAGTGGGCAGGCATAGAGGAGAAAGGCAGCAGCTGAAATTGGCAACCTAATGGTAGGTACCTGGTAGGAGAGGTGCAGAGGTGCGAAAGCAAACAAGTGGTACAGTACAGCATTGTGCTGCACACTGCGTTACTATATGCCCGCTATGCGTGACGGCCTCCACCGGAGAAGGGCACATTATGTGAAAAGTGGGAGCACTGGTCCAGCCAGGATTTAAAGCAGAAGGATCTTTTTTTTTTTTTTTTTTTTTTTTTAAACCATCTCCACACCAAAAGAAGAATTTTAAAATGTCTGTTCTCTTATTGTGTTTTTTTTTTTTTGCTTGTTTGTTTGTTTTTGTTTTGCAAAAGAGATGTTTTACAGTATGCTCTTGGTTTTTGTGCACTATTTAGTTTTCAAAACTTATAGTATTTACTCTAAGAAGTTAGTAGGAAGGCAGGTACCAGGCACAGATGTGCCACCCAATTTACAGATGTTTCCTCTTTTATCACACAGCAAACTTTTAAGAGCAATACTATGATCTTTACTGTATAAAAGAAGAAACTGGGTCTTGCATCAGTGCAATGATTCACTTTAGGTTACAGAATTAGTAAATGGCTAAACTAAAATCTGACTCCAAGTTTATCCCTAAAGACTGCCCTAAAGAAGTGGGAGTGGAGGGGAGATGATACAAGCAAAACTTACACAAACCTATGAATGACAAAAGAGGACATTTACATTGTTTGTCACTAGCTTCATATGTACTCTGGGGCAGGTTGTATGGAATCCGTAGGCATCAGTCTTCACATTAGTGAAATGAGGAAATATGAACAAATGACTTCAAAAATTCTATCTGGCTCTTGCATTCCACAGATTTTATGGTATGATTGGAATCAATTAGGGATGAATGTATATCCTAAATTCCCTGGGTGGGCCAGGCTGTATGACATTGGTTCTATTTACATGAGTGTTATGCTGATTCCACGCAGAAAAGCTTTGGGGATTTATTTTCCCTTACCCTCATTCATGGTGCTTGTCATTGTAGCCAGTGTTCAACAAGTTGACTAAGAAGCCCGAGGCCTGGGTAATGCAATCCCTGCATTAGTCACCAAAGACTTTTTTTTGAAAACTCTTGGTTCTGTCTTAGAAACCCTTCATAATTTGGCAACAAAAGTGCCAGTTTATAAATAGTCCCCTTCCAGACCTTAAAGTACTTTCATCAACTATGTCTGAAAAAAAAAAAAAAAAAAGTTGAACAAAATGTGGCTCGTTACAAACAAATATCGCTCCTTTCACTGGGCAGTGTAAGGTGATCTGAATGCTATTTAAGCATTTATGGGAGAACCAAGGGTTTTTTAATCAGACTAGAGCACTTGTGTGGTCATGGAGGCCCCTGAGAGGAGTTGATACTTAGTTCGAATTGAGTTTTAAAGAGTGAATAGGAATCAGCCAAGGCATGGAAAAGAGGGAGCATTCCAGGAAGAGGGAACAAGACACAAAAGCACCAGGGCCATTAACCAGAGCTTCCACTGGGGAATTGAAGCTGGTGGCAGGTCTAATTACTGTGAGTCTCCAAACTCATTGTATTCCACCATAGGCTGTCTCTGGAAATGCTGATGTCTAGACTGCACTAGAAGAATATTTGGCTGGGAAGGCTATGGACTACATAAAGGCAGATAATGCCTCCGTTTAAGATGCTACAGCTTTAAGGGGCTTCTGCCAGATTCCAACCTCTAGTTTCTTAAACCCAAGATCTGTTCAACGTTCCGGGATGCCAAACTGACTTTCTTAAAAACCAAGATCTATTCAGTGTTCTGAGATGCCAAGCTGACGATCCGTTCTGCAAAGCCAGCACATGCCAATGTCAAAAATAGCCGTGAGCTGCAGAGAACTTGACAAACAGAACACTGCTGAGCGCAGAGCCTGGGTGCCCGCTTCCCCTGAATCTTCTCTTGGCAACTGACTCTGTGCAGATCGCTCTTCTCATTCATCTCCTTACCTCTGCCAAGGGCTGGAGCAACATCTGATAAGACTCCTTCCCTAGATCACTGAGAGTCGAGACTTCTTCATAGAAGTGTCATTGAGGAGGGCCTGGCTCATGGATCATGTTCAGACTTCCCTGAGATGTGATTTTTATTTTTCCTTACCTAAACTGGATCACATATGCATTGTACATACAAGTGAGATGAGTACCTAGAAATGGATCTGAAAGATTCTGCTGTTGGAGAGTGAATGCAGTTGTCTCAGCACTGTTTTGGGGGATTAAGTTGAATAAAGGACAGTTTCTATTTTTATACATACTTTGTATCAGCTAAAAGGAACTTTTTACATTGACGTGTCAATCTCAAAACCCACCAGACTCTTTGTTTTCCTTCAAAAATCACAATCCTGTGATGAGGAACTAAGGAAGGTGTTCCTTGTGCACTAATTAAAACATGCACTGAGTTCAGGGGACTCACCACTGTGCTGAGATGAAGGGAACCGCGAGTCTCTGGGACATGTGGCAATGTTCTTCAGTGGCTTCTCTTTAATTCAGTGGAGCCATGAACAAGTGGCCTTAGAGGGAAGGCTGACCTCATCTGTCTTCCCAAAGCTATGATTTAGGGGAGCAGGGCCACGTACCATAACAGTGCAAAATGGAGAAGGGCACAAGGAAAAAGTTGGCCCAAAGGAGACATTAGGCTCATCATTTGGAGAGGCAGCTCTTGCTGAGGGGAGATAGTCGGATTCACAGAGTGAGCTGTCACAAGACAGTAATTGCCATGTAATCACAGAACGATTTGGGCATTTCATTTGGCAGAGTTTTGAAAAGTATTGCGCTATATTGGGAACCATCTTATGGATTTTTAAGTCAAGCGATGAGATTCTGCTGACATGAACATAAACAATGATGAGCTTCTACTTGTTCTGGTTCACCGGTCCTGACATTTTGCACACTCTGTCACTGGTCTGACATTTTGCACACTCTGTCTGCATTGTTTAAGGATTATCTTGAATTGACCTCCACATTTTAATGCCCAAACAATAGCAGTCTGGTGAATATTGAACTAGGCACACTCATAGAAGCAAGCATGTTTATAAAATGCTCCAGACTACTATTGATGATGGTTCGTAGCACCAGAGATTAAGAATGATGTCGTGTTTTATCATCATGATTTTGACATTAAATGTCATATATTATCCCTATGGAGACAGGTTTCAGTTTATGGCTGAAAAAGTACAATGACTCTTTACTCTCTTTTTCACAGTTAGTCTGCTTTCTCACCTTTCCTCTCCTTTTTCCCAACCTGATAACTTAGAATGGAGGAGGGGATGTGTAAACCTAGAGTCACCAGGTCTCAAATGTGATGTGCTATCAGAGCACAGTGGTGAACCTCTAAGAAGCAGCTTCCTCACCCCCAAAATGACTCCTAATCACAAGTATCCCCAAAGAGTTATGCTAACAAGTGAATGAGATTATGTGTGTACCCTGTCATTTACATAATTGTTACTAAATAAAATGAGGGTTGCTATTTCCTATCTACTCTGTTTTGTTTCATCTCCTTTACCTTTCTCTTTCAAAATGAAGTTTTTAAAAAAGCTACACTGAACTGCATTAATATGTACAATTTGAACATATTAATCAAAGATAAAATAAAATATAAAGAACATTGAAAAGGAAGTTCATTTATTTTCTTCCTTCCAACGAATAATTATCAGCATAACGAAAGCTAACATTTATGGAGGGCCCGTTTCTTATGGTAAATTATTCACTCCTAATACTAGGTCAGGGAGCTGGTAGATATCCTACTCTCTCCCTTTACACAAGAGGAAACTGAGGCACAGAGAATATAAATAACTTGCCCAAGGCCACAAGGCTAGTGCATGGTGGAGGCAGGATGTGACCCAGGCAAGCTAATGCCACAGACTAAATACAGATGGTCTGTTAAAGATCAAGAAAGCATCAATTAGTTCTAGTTTTTGCTTCTGTCCGTTGACCCAACTTGGAAAGATAAGAGTGGCAGTGTTTCTTTCGAAAGAGAACTGTCGCTTCTGCTTGAATGATAGGAGGGACTCCCTGGTTCCTTTCTGCTGTCTTAATCATTTTGTCACTTAGCTCAGGCCCTTTCTAGTTACTGCACTCTGCTCTATTTTAGTAGATTTCATAGGAACAGATAAGTATAGGGGTTGACATAAATTGGGTCACTGGATATGGTCACTGCTATAAAGCAACAGAAAGAAATTTCTTAAGTGTTGTTAGAGGCAAATGATTAAAGCATTTTTCATATGTCTATTAGCTACGTTATGGGTTCGCATTAGTCAGTTTTTCAGCTTTTTAAGTTAGTGGCCTTAGATTTGCTTCTGCCTAAAGTCAACTTTTTTCACAATGATTGGAGAAAACTATCAATTTTTTTCCATCCTCTAATTTCAGTTGGAATTCAGAATGATAGATTTCCTTTGGGTAAAAACTGAAGCAACTAATAAATGTCACTGCTCCTATTGCTTTCATTATAATAGATTGCCTTCAGAATTAAAAAGGGCACTTAAATTGTCCTTGTTCTATTTCATAGAGTCCCATGGATGCAGAATCCAAAGCACAGGGAAGTTAAAGGATTTCCCCTACATAATGTTTGCATAAATAACAATTTCTAGATTTTAAATCCTTTGCAGCTGTTTTAATGTTGCTTATTTTTATAAACAAATATCCCTCCTGGTTTAAGGACCATGGAAGTTATTCTAAGCTGAGTTTGGTTTTACAGATTTGACTTGAGGTCCTTCATCCAAGTGATTCTACCACTAAATTTCTTTGTGACTCCAGGTACGTAAATGTGCTTCTTGTGGTCCTCTTGCTGGGCTGTCTCTGGTGGTTGTAGCAATGAACAATGGAAGCTTTGTAACTAGGAATGTTGCTGCTTGTGCCGTGGTCATTTTTCCAACACTTAAATGTGCACATGGGTTGTATCACTGTGTGGCACTGTCTCCAAGTCTGGGGCACAGTATAGTAGGGCCATTATAAGGCTTATGTAGGAACTATAGTAGGACAATTATAAGGCTTGTTTCTGCATATGTCTTAACAAGACCTAACAATATACAGTAAAATCTAAGGGAAAACTGTTAACCTGCATGTGGTTGTTAGACTATTCCCTAGTTACTGCACCATGAACACATTTCACTCTATGTGTTTAATCATAGTTATTATTCATCAGGAGTTTTAAAATGTGTGTATTGTATATGTCTTGACATTTTTATTCTCAAAAGAGTGACTTGTTCATTCAATTACTCTTATATTGCTAACATCTCAGAAGTTGTTGAATTTTTAAAAATTAAGCCCCTTACGGCCCATGCAGATTTTTTTAAAGAGTAGTTTAAGAATTTTCTCTCCTGATTTCACTTTTTAAGTTGAAAAGCAACCCCATTATAACATGACAACAATAGCAAAAAAAAAAAAAAAAAAAAAAAAAAAAAAAAAAAAAAAAAAAAAACTTCAAACAGCATCACTGGGAATGTGATAAAAAGTAAATCTCTTCAACTCCGTGCCACCTGCCAGAGGTGAGCAGTGATAACAGTGACTTGTGTATTCTTCTAGAAACTGTCTGTGTGTACTTGTATCCTTTTCATTTTGATCCAGATATGATGTTTGGTATCCTTTTTTGCATAGTGTGATATTCTATAATCCCTCTCTCTGTACCAGATCTTTGGATGCTGCCAACCTTCTACACTCATGCCCCAGGTGCATAGTAAGAGCCAGCGTCATATAACACTTGCTGTAGGTAGTTACTCTAAATGCCTCTCTGATGACACCCAGGCTGCTCTATTGTCCTTATAAAAACATGACCATAGCCCCTATTTTAAAATTACTTTTTGGTAAAGTATAATATGCATTCAGAAAGTGCATGTATAACTTGATAACTTTTCACAAACAAAATATGCCCATGAAACTACTTTGCTAGGACTGCATTTGTATACGGCACTGTTGGGGCTTAAGTAGTCACTGTCCCCTGGACTTTGTCCAGGAAGCCGGGTCCCCATCAGGCCCACACTGAGTGTGCTTGCCCTTAGCCCCAGTGTCTCTTTGACTTGGCCTACCTGACCTTTGTTGGCATTTTTATGGTGACTCTTGCTTCTTGCTTGGTGGCTCAAGATACCATAGAACCTAAGTAGTTACCACTTTTACAACCAGCAGGCTTAGCAAACTGCCATCTAGTGACTTAGTGGTAAAAGGATCAGGATTATATCACTTTACTTCTGCTCTCCATTTCTATGATAGGAAAGCTGATGTGCTAATGTTCATAAGAGTTTAAAAAAGGAATCACATTATAGGTAATAATTGAAAAGCCATGCAGAAGAGTGGCTATCATTAATCCACTGAGATGCATGAAAACGCAGCATTTGTAGTTGGTGACTAAGTTGGTAGTCATGGTCTCTTGCATGAATTCAACTTTAGATTCAGTGGGAGGGCATTTCTTTTTCTTCTCAGGAACACCATATGTACAGAAATCCTTTCAAACTAAGCCTTTGAATAATAGCTTCGTGACATCTTACTGGAGCTGAACTTATGGTTTTATAAGTTTTATTTAATTGAAGCAATAATTATTGTTATTTTAGTTTGTTTCTCAAATTCAGTGAGCTGAGGTCTAGCCCCTGCCTTGTTGAGACTTTCCCCCACTGCAAAATAACCCTGTTATGGTTCAGACCTGAGGTGTCCCCCTAAAAGCTCATGTGTTAGTGCAGGAATGTTCAGAGATGAAATGATTAGATTATGAGAGCTGTAACCTCATCAGTGGGTTAATCTATTTGACCCATAAATAACTTGAGTGGATTACAGTGGTAACTGTAGACAGGTGAGCCATGCCCTTGAGGATTATATTTTGTCTCTCATTTGCTCTCTCTGTCCCTTGGCTACCATGAGCAAGCATCTTTCTTCTGCCTTCCACCACGATGCTCCACCTCCCCTCATGCCCAGAGCAATGGAGCCAGCAGACCATGGACTGAACCTCTGAAACTGAGAGCCCCAAATAACCTTTCTTCCCTCTAAATTGTTCTTATGAGATGTATTAGTTACAGCAATGCAAAACTGCCTAACACAAACCCCTTCCCTCCAGTGTTTTCTGACTAATGTTTGAAGATCTTTAAGAAGAGGTACATTTCACAAACCTGAATAAAGACATTAGTAATGATACTGGGCTGTACAGCCCCAAGAATATACCAGAAGACTGAGTCTGGGGACAGGCTTTTCCTGTTGAGCATTTTCATAAGTGCCTGGTTTTATCAGCACATTGGCGGTATTGGAATAGTTCATTTCCATCCAGGTTGAATCACTTCAAGGTCTATTAAGGGATGTGTATCAGGTTACTAAGAGGAGGTTTCTTAAATGGAACTTTCTCAATTTTGGCTGCTAGTTCACAAAAGCCATGAAGGTAGCCCAGAGTGTATACAGTAAGGTAAAAGGGCTCTTTCTAACCACCTTCCTTTCTGAGAGTGATTGTATATGTTTTGAGGGAGGGGGGGGTAGTGGATGAGAGAGAACTTCTTATTTTCACAGGTGACAGATGTGACAGTAAGAAAGGAGTGTCAATGGATGTGCATTGGTTGATGTCCTCCCTGAGAGCCATGTTCAGTGAGAAATTACTGCTTTCCAGGGTCTTGGGAAAGGCAGAATTTTCTAGACATTAACAATGAAACTTAAATTCCTGGGATATCTGTGAGGAAGAAAAAAAAAAAAAGTGTTTGTGGCCATTTGGGGCCCTGGCATTCCTTACACGGAGTCCCTTGCTGGACTAATAGACAGCTTTTCAGTTTTCTTGGTTGCCAGCCAGCCTCGTAATCCTGCCCAAGCTGCACACACCACAGTGATTATGGTTTGGACCTGCCAAGATAGTGGAAAGTTGCTGCCAAGTGGAATCAGGGTTTTTCGTGTCATCACCGCACCATTGAACCGCTAGCTTCTATGCAGCTCCCACATCACTGCCTTTCCTCTGCAAGAAGCAGGTTGAGAGGGAGTGTTCAGGCCGTCGGACCATGTCTTGTGTTGCAGATGGGTTTTGTGGACTTGGCATGGAGGTTTGGAAGCAGCCAGCGTACTAGCATATTTTAAAAAATTCCAGGTCTCCTCTCTGCCCTTCCTCAATCTCGTTAGGCTTTAAAATTTAATAGGCATATTAATTTTTATTCTAGAATTTTCTTTGCAGCAAAATGAACTATGGACTTCTAAACAGACGAATTAAAAATGTAATAAAGTAGGGGCTGGGGTTGTAGAGCACTTGCCTCGCATGTATGAGGTCCTGAGTTTGATCCTCAGCAACACATAAAAATAAATAAATAAAAAAAAAGATATCGTGTCCATATATTAATTGGATTGTTTTTGTGGTACTAAGTTTTTTTGAAGTTTTATGTATTCTTGACATGAATCTGCTGTCAGAAGATTATATGGAAAAGATTTTTTTCCCATTCTGTAGGTTCTCTCATCACATTCTTAATTGATTCCTTTGTTGTGAAAAAGCTTTTTAATTCAATGGCATCCCATTTATTAATTCTTGATATTATTACCTGAGCCTTAGGGGTCTTATTGAGAAAGTTGTTGCTTGTGCCTTTATGGACACGATATCTTTATTTTGTGCCTTTATGCCAAAGTGTCAACCCTACATTGTCTTCAACCCATTTTGAGTTGACTTTTGTGCAGGGTGAGAGATAAGGATTTACTACCATTCTATGTATGGATAACTAGTTTTCTCAGAACCATTTATTAAAAAGGCTGTTGTTTCTCCAGTATGTTTTTGGCGCCTTTGTCAGGGATCAGATACTGTATCTGTGTGGGTTTGTCTCTGTGTCCTCTATCCTGTTCCATTGATCTACGTGTCTGTTTTTAGGGCAGTACCATGCAGTTTTTGTTACTACAGCTCTGATTTCAGAATTGTGATGCCTCCAGCATTTCTTTTGTAGCTTAGAATTGCCTTGGCTATTCTGGATCTTTATTCTTCCAAATGAATTTTAGGACTGTGTTTTTCTAGTTCTGTGAAGAATGTCATTGGTATTTTGATGGAGACTGCCTTGAAGCTGTATATCTGAAAGCTTACTCTCTAAGATGTGGAACAAGACAAGGATGCCAACTCTTACCACTTTTCTTCAACAGTTGTGTTCTAACCAGAACAATCAGGCGAGATAAATAAAGCCCATCTGAATTGGGAAATAAGCCAAATCAGCCCTGATATTATGTGCAGAAAATCCAAAAACTATGAGATATAATGTTCTGGCTTGGATCTGTAATGTTACCCAAAGGTTCATGTATCAAAATCTTGGTCCTCAGAGGCACGTCTTCAGAGGTGAGGCTTGAAGAAATTGAGTGGATCATGAGGGCTCTTAACCTCATCAATCAATTAATCCATTTGGGAATAATTTACTTGATTACATTAGTGGGAAGTGGTAGAGACTCTGGGAGTTCGAGGGAGTCACTAGAGTCATGCCCTGGAATGGTATTTCTTGTCCCTGGTGTCCCCCTCCTCCCATTGTCCTCACTCCTTCCTGGATGCCGTGAGCTGAGAATCTTTCCCCTGCCATGTCCTTTCACCATGACCTTCTGCCTCGCCTCAGGCCCACATCACCAGAGCCCCGCCAGCTTTGGACTAGCACCTTCGGAATTGTGAGTCAAAATAAATCTTTGATCCTTTAAGTTGTTCTTGTCAGGGATTTTGTATTTTGGTCATAGCAACAGAAAGCTGACTAACCACTAATAAAGGGATTCAGCAAAGTTGCAGGATACAGAACATTAACACTCAAAAAACAATAGTGTTGCTATAGGTGAATAGCAAATGACTTGAAGTGGAAATCAAGACAATAGTCCCATTTACAATAGCTAAAGAAAATCCCCAAATACCTAGGAATAATTTTAACCAAAGAGGAGAAAGATCTACAAGGAAAATTACAAAATCTTGATGAAAGATATTAGAAAAAGATACTAAAAAAGTGGAAAGACATCCTATGCTCATGGGTTGGAAGAATCAATATTGTTTAAATGTTCACACAACCCAAAGTTATTCACAGATTCAGAGCAGTCCCTATCAAAATACCAATGACATTTTTCACAGAAGTTGAAAAAGCAATTCTAAAATTTATATAGAATCATGAAAAACCCCAAATAGCCAAAGTCCTCTTAAGAAACAAAACAAAACAAAACAAACAAAAAGCAGGAGGCATTACACTACTTGATTTCAAAACCTACTACAAAGCCATTACAATCAAAACAGCACACAGAACAGTATAACAGAAGAGAAAACCTAGAAGTAAACCTACACATCTATAGTTAACTGATTTGCAATGAAGGTGCTGGCATTGGAGAAAGGACAATCTTTTCAATAAAGAGTGCTAGGAAAATTGGATATCAACATGCAGAACAAATAAACTAAATCCCATCTCTCACCAGCTGCAAAAATTCAGCTCAAATCTGTTGAAGACTTAAATGTTCAATCTGGAACTATGAAATGACTGGAAGAAAAAAAGTAGGAAATGCTTCCTTCAAAATGTTAGGATGGGCAAGAAGTTTTTGGAAAAGACCCTAAAATATAGGAAACAAAAGCAAAATAGACAAATGGTATTACATCAAACTGAAAACCTTCTGCAAAGCAAAGGAAACAATCATCAGACCAGAGAGACTACCTACAAAATGGGAGAAAATATTTGTAAACTATACATCTGGCAAGGGATTGATGTCCAGAATATATAAAGAATGCCAAAAACTCAATAACAAGAAAAACAAAAGAAACAAAGAAACAAAACAAAACAAAAACACCAAATAACCTGATTTTAAAATGGGCAATAGATCTAAATAGACATGTCTCAAAAAATATATACAGGGGGCTGGGGATATAGCTCAGTTGGTAAATAAAGTGCTTGTGTTGCATGCACAAGGCCCTGGGTTCAATCCCCAGCACCACACATACAACACACACACACATGCACACACACACACACACACACACACACACACGCACATGAATAGCCCATAGGTACATGAAAAAATGCTCAATATCACTAATCATTAGGGAAATGCAAATCAAAACCATAATGAAATATCATCTCACCCCAGTAATAATGGCTCTTATCAAAAAGACTAAACTACTGGAGAGGATGTGGAGAAAAGGGAACCCTTGCATACTGTTAGTGGGAATGTAAATCAGTACAGCCATTCTGGAAAACAGTGTGGAGGTTCATCAAAAGTTAAAAATAGAGATAGCATATGATCCATCAATTCCACCATTGGTTATATATTCAAAGGAAATGAAATTAGTATCTCAGAGATACCTCTGCACCTTCAATTTTATTGTAGCACTATTAATAATAGCCAAGAAATGAAAACAACCTATGTGTCCATTGACTGATGAATGGCTGAAGAAAGTGTGGTACTTATTATGAACAATGGAATGGTATTCAGCCATAAAAAAGAGTGCAGTTCTGTCATTTGTGACAACATGAATAGAACTGGAAATCATTATGTGGAAATCATGCAGAAATTAGAAGTTAAGGTGGCCTAAACCCATGGTCTAGTGAAATAAGCCAGGCACAGAAAGATATACTGCATAATCTCACTCATGTAGAATTTGAGGCAGTTGATCTTCTAGAAGTTGAGAGTAGAATGGTGGTTACCAGAGGTGGGAAGAGTACTGGGGTGGGGGAAGGTATGGGAAAATATTCATCAATGAGGAAGCAATGAGTGCTTCTGCATAGCAAAGGAAACAATCATAAGACCAGACAGACTACCTACAAAATGGGAGAAAATATTTGTGAATATTAGAATATTAGACAGGAGCAAGGAATGGGGGTGACTATAGATAACAATAAAGTACTACATATTTTTGAAAGCTAGAAGGAAGAATTTACAAAGTTTTCACCATAAAGAAATAATAAACTCTTAAGGTAATACATATTTTTACCTGATTTAAACATTATACAATATAGAAATATATATCAAAACATAACATGGTGCTGCATTATTATGTACAATTTTATGTTTTTATTTATCAGGTGAAGTAAATTTAAAAGTAAAACGAGATTAAAAAAAGTTATATACATCATTTCTTCTTCTTCTTCTTCTCTCTCCTCCTCCTCCTCCTCCTCCCTTTGCCATCACAGATGGTCTATGTGGATAAATCCAGCTGATCATGCTGAAATTAGTAGTTGAGGTGGCCTAAAAGTGATCTATCTCCCTTGGTCTAGTTCAATGGCCATGAGTGGGCATGGCCCTTATCATCTTCTGCTGACTTTTTGGTATGAACTTTTCAGGCTTTGAATAGTGTTTCCCAAATACTGTTTCAGGGGCCAGCTTATACTGCAGTGGCTAGCCTGGCACATTTATTAGGTACATAGGTTTCTTCTGTCTGTTTTAGCCACATCCAATCAGATGGTCCATGGGCGGGACCTGGGAATCTGTATCCTAAGCATGTACCCGAGTGATTTAGATGCCCCTCTGGGTTTGGGAACTGCAAAAGAGAAGCACCCACAAAGCCCCAGCAAGGACTGGAGAACATTTATGGAATGGTCAAAGGCTGTGAATGCGTCTAAAGTATAGGTCTAGAGTTTGGGATTTTCAGAGTTTGGAAAGTTGGCATACTTTCCAGATTCCAGATGCTCAAGCCATCAAAGAGGCTCAGGGGTCTTCTTATTAAGGAAAGTGGTGAGGTACAGGATTCTACAGGAGAAGCCCAGCTCTGCATGCATCGTTGTGGTTTGCATTAAGTTAAGCACTTGCGTTCTTTCTCTGTCCAACAGTGATGATTTAATTTTTTTCTTTTCTTTTTTTTTTTTTTAAAGGCAGTGCCCCAAACTGATTGCCCTTTGTGTAAACTTCCTTATACTGGGGCTCTATAAAACATTATTCTCTCAAACCCTTTTCTTTTCTCAGTGTATCTTGCATATAGAGCTGATTAAGTATTTAGGTTTTTTTTTAATATCTTTATTTTATTTATTTATTTTTACCTGGTGCTGAGGATCAAACCCAGTGCCTCATGCATGCTAGGCAAGCGCTCTGCCACTGAGCTACAGCCCCAGCCCCAAGCATTTAGTTTTATAGAAGAAAAATATATATTGACAAATATAATTTATGGAGTGGAGGGAAATCCAATCAGTACACATCCTTTACTTAGTAGAATTCACCTGAGCCACCTCAGTTCCCATCTTCGCTGTTCTTCATTTCTTTGTTGCTTATATTTAATTACCTTTGATTTTCTTTTTCTCATACCACTAAAAACTCCTCCGCTCATCGGTGACAAATTTGAAGTCTATTAAATTAGCTTTTTATGAGTAGCTGACAGTTTAGGTGCAATCACATAATATTATGAAGTCCCTAAGCCTGGTGTCTTCATTGGTTCTGAACTATAATTTTTTAAAAAATATTTATTTATTTGCTTTAGTTGTACACAATGCAATGCATTTATGTTTACGTGGTGCTGAGGATCGAACCCGGGCCGCGCACGTGCGAGGCGAGCGCTCTACCGCTGAGCCACAACCCCAGCCCCTGAACTATAATTTTTTGGAAATTCACACTGTTCTGCTGTGAAAAGGATTGTTCTGAGCTTGTTGCTGCTACACAAAATATATCCTGAGAAGTTAGCATAATAGCATTACTACAGCATTACTTACAGCAGCCTCCTGTGGGGAGATCACAACTCAGTTGCTGATCCTGTCATCTTGTCTTCTTTCAGCTGTCAAAAATCCCAAAGTAGCCAGGCGCGGTGACTCACACCTGTAATCCCAGCACTTGGGAGGCTGAGGCAGGAGGATTGCAAGTTCAAAAGCCAGCCTCAGCCATGGCGAGGCACTTAGCAACTCAGTGAGACCCTGTCTCTAATAAAATACAAAAAAGGGCTGGGGATGTGGCCCAGTGGTCGAGTGCCCCTGAGTTCAATCCCTGGTATCAAAAAAAAAAAAAAAAAAAAAAAAAAAAAAGAAAGAAAAGAAAAAAAGAAAGAAAGAAAGAAAAAAAAAACCCCAAAGTAGCCAGGTGTGGTGGCACATACCTGTAACCCCAGCGGCTTGGGAGGCTGAGGCAGGAGGATCGTGAGTTCAAAGCCAGCTTCAGCAAAAAGTGAGGCACTAAGCAACTCAGTGAGACCATGTCTCTAAGTAAAATACAAAATAGGGCTGGAGATGTGGCTCAGTGGTTGAGTGCCCCTGAGTTCAATCCCCAGTACCAAAAAATATAAATAAATAAAAAGTCCCACAGTAGGTCTGGGGATGTAGCTCAATGTAGAGCACTTTCCTAATAAGCTTGAGACCTGGATTCAATGCCCAGTAGGAAAAAAAAAGAAAAGAAAAAGAGGGTGGGGTGGAGGAGGGGAAAGGAAGATGGAGAGGGAGGAGGAAGGAGGAAAGAAGGAAAAAGAATCCCACAACAAAGATTCTCAAATTTATGGGTTTATTTTCTTTTTATTCCCTTTTCCTTCTTAAGAATGTGAGGTGCATTCTACAGTTTAGCACGTGCCACCAAGAAGACAGTAATTATTGGGGGTTGGAAGAGGAAGGGCGCCTGATACAGCCAGAGTTTTCCCCAGGACAGCTGCCTTTCACCAGCACAGCCTCGTTTGTTTCCTCCAGATGCACAACTCATCATTTGTTTTTTTGTGTGGCTTGTGAAAGGACTGGGGTGCATTGCTCATTTTGGGTCACCTTGAGCAAGTCACTTAGTCTCTCTGGGCCTCTGTTTCCTCTCCTATAACAAAGGAGATGTGCTAATATCGTGGTTTTCGAATGTACTGCAGATTAGAATCATTTGACGAAGTCTTTTAAAAAGACCAAAGCCTGGGCCTCTCTCAGACGGATGAAGTCTGAATCTCTGGGGTGGAGCCAGGGCAACTGACATGTTTTGAAAATTGCGCAGGGAGTCACGATGTAGAGGCAGGCTTGAAAGTCTTTGGGGTCCCTTTCCTGATCTGACATCATTTACCCTTTCATGGGGGTACCACACCTGAAGAACTTTCAAAAATCATAATTCTGCTTCCTGGACCTTCAGCCCCACTTTAGATCTTTTTGGGGTTGTTTTTTTTTAAAAAAAAAAAAAAAAAAATCTAATTTTTCTTGGAAGCTCATGACCTTTCTTAATTGTACACTGCCCACACAAAGAGTGTCTGCTGAGTGTCTCCCCGGAGGGCAGTGTGCGATGGTGACAGGCCTGCCCAGCAATGTGAGGACCAGCCTTGCAGGCATGCTGTGGGAGCTTCTTAGGCAGGGCTCTACGCACCAGGAGTGGAAGCAGCGGCCGCCCCGGCTTCCTTCCTTTGGCACAGGCGGCTGCCCCTGGCCCAGGGAGTTGCCTATCTCCAGCCAGGCTCTGGCCAGCTCTCCCTGCACTGTGTGTCTTGGTGTGCTGCCCAGCACCTCTTTTCGGTTTTCTATTTCAGACTGATGGAGGATCTCCGATCACGTCTGGGTATTGAATTTCTGATGTTACTTTGAATGGCTTGGGAGTTTGGCTTCTTTTGTTTCTAGATTTGCATAAACAGTACCGCCTTTGTCCTGTGGTCTTGACACAGCTTCAAAGCTTGGACGGGGCATCAAAGACACCCTGGATCCGCATTGCTTAGTCCTTAGATCGCAGCAGTGCCAGCAGGTGACTGAAGGTGACAGTTCCGCTTTGGGGCCAGTTTTCTGTCTCTCAAAGAAGACTTCTGCCAGCCTCTTTGATACTGGTTCTGAATTTTAGCTTTGCTTGTGTAAATACCAGTGAACCAAAAGGGAAGGACTGGTGTTTGAAGAGGGAAAGACAGTAACTCATTAATGCTTGCTGAACTGTCCCCACCGCTGGCAAATTTTTAACAGTCACTTTGGGAAGCATGGACCCTTGGCGGGACTTTACTGCTGATGTCATCTCTGTGAACCAAATCCTCATTTTCCCACGTGTCCTATCAAAATAAAGGCAGTCATTGAACTCTCAGTTACCCGCGTGTGAGTTGTGTATAGACAGAGGCGAGTTTGATAATAGGTTCGTTTGGCCCAAGCGTGAAGCACACCCTTGATCTATATCCCCATCTCTGTGCTGCACAATAGTTGTGCATTGTAGACAATGGAGCCTAATTTTGATCTCGGTTCAGCAGTGTTCCAGACATTTGATTTCTTAACTGTTTGCTTTTTTTTTTTTTTACATTGCCTCTACCACGCACCAGTGTGTTATCAGATTTTCCTGAATTCTTGAATTCTTTGCTTTGCCTTGGTCTCCTCATCTGTTCACGGAGTGTTGGATGGTGGATCTTTAAAGACCTTTCTAGCCACAGGCGTGCTATGTATTGCAGTTCCACCATTTATAGCATGGAAACCGTGAAACAGCTCACTCCACATGATTTAAGATGGCATTTTGAGTTTGCTTTCTTTGTTGGTACTTGGATTTATCTTCCGTAGTTTTGATTTATCTATGTTCCAAATCCTTGGTGATTAGGCTGATGATGATTCATATCTGCAAAAACCTAAACAAGATTTTTTGCCCTTTAACAGGACTGAAATTGCCACTTTTGTGAACAACAGCAGCAGAAGGGAGGACGGTGATGAAAACAAGAATCTAGAGAATTAAGTTAGAAGAGAGCATTTCAGATCTAAAAACTGGGAATGGCACTGCTGTCAACACCTGGGATAGAACATTTGTGGAATGAGTGTAACATATTGCAAATGTTTGGTTAGATTTTATGCATTTTCATGTCTATAAAATAAGTAAATACATGTCTTCCTAGAAGGTTCCCCCCTCCTTTTTTATGAAAAGGCAAAAATAGAAGTTTGATGTTTGCCATTGTGATGAAAAACAACATCTATTCTGTTGTTTGCAAAAGCCACTGGCCAGTCTGTGGCCATTGTATCTTGTTCAATCTGTTGCATGAGGAAAAGGTTTGCTTGTGCACTTGGGGGCTAGGAGAACCTGGCCACCAGATGTCACATCCCACCAAGCTAACGGATTATCACACTGCAGTGACAGCTACTCCCCAGGGAAGGCCTTTACTTCACAGTGGTAAAGTACTTCAACATCCTGGAGATGCTGAAAAATTGATTTGGAACTAATGCTTTCAGAGGCCAGAAGTACAAGTGCCATGACAGGTCCTTGCAGCACAAAGCTGGGCATGGGCATCTCTTTCCGTGCAGATGCTTGAATGTAGGAGCAGAAGGACAGTCAGGGAAATGGAGCTATGGCTGTCCCAAAATCCCTTGTCTCCTGATTTCAAAAAAAATTTTTTTATGCTACAGAAAAATAAAATCAAGAAGGTAAAACTTTTCTTTTACAAAGAGTGTGCTTGTTGGTAACTCTTTGACTTACATTCCTGGGGAATGGTCTCCAAAATCATATCGTCTCTTTTCTGAGATGTAACCAACAAATTTCAAAATCAGTCCTTCCGCTGGATGAGGATTATCTTGAGGAAGCACTGTTCTCTGGCTGCTCCCCTCTGTCCTCTCTGGTCTTGGCAGTTCTGCTGACAGTCTCCAGCTGTAAGCTGGCTGCGTCAGGTCCCAAAAATCCAGTGCCAGCTGTTTTGAGTATCTGAAGCTAGATTATTCTAGGATGCCTTGGTAACACTGGGGCTCAGGCGTGGTCACAGAAGATGCCCTAATGAATTTATACCCTGATATCCTAGTACATGGGATTTGGTGGACCAAGGGTAGAACTATTTCTGCCCCCAAATAAGATGGTTTTTGAAGTCCCCTCTTCTCTCCCATGTAACAAAATAACTGGAATTTTAGTGTTGCTTCCCTGATCAATATATCAGTTGTCAAATTTTAGATAATAAATTGCCTTGGTATTCTGTAGCTTTGAATTAGAGAGCACATAATTTCTTCAAAAGGAACACTATCCTTTGAGTCCAAAGGAACAGAGAGTACAGAAGCCACAGTTTTACCTTCTGATATAATTTCTTCCTAGTGAATTTTTAGAGTTCTCATTTTAATTAAATCTCACTCCCTGCTTGTACTAACATGATAGATTTTGCATCATTTTCTCTTTTCCAATTCATCCTTATTCAAGTTTCCAAAGAGGCATTTTTCTGGGTTGGCCTTGATTAACAGATATATCAATATATTTATTTATCCATGTAATTAATTTTAGTAGAAATCAACCTTCTTGTCTGAAATAATTAGGAGAAGTTGTTCTTCCTTTCATCTTGTAGAAAATGATTAGGACTTTAAAATATCCAGACAGGTAATTCTTGTTTTGGGCAACTTATTAAAAAAAAAAAAAGTGTTTGCCTTCCTTAGCCTTTGATCCTTGGGAAGATAAAGGTTACAGATGGCTATAGTCTGTACTTAATTTCATTCTGGGTGGCAAAATAACATGCTATCATTTCCAGACCCCTGAACAATCTACTGTTAACAAATGAGATCATTTTTGGTAAAAGAATTGGATATGTCATTGCCTCAAAAGAGAAATGAGCTGCAGATTCTGTCTGGCAACTCGCTTCCAAACACTAGCTCAGACTCCTCCCAGCTTTGTCTGAACTTGGCTTCAATCCCACTTTAACATTTCAAACAGTCTGAGTGCTGCATATCTCCAAGTAAGTAGACAGTAAGGCATACCAGTAACATATTGGTAAATGAAAAGTACAATGGACAATGATAGTCATTTTATGATTCTTTCCATTAATTCCGTCACTGAGAAGAAATTAATACTTTTTTTCAGGCTTCTTAGAAAAGTAGAGAGCTTTGGTAATCTCCGTAAAAGATCTTTATATATTGAAATAAAATGTAAGTATATGAAGTTGTGTGGATATTTTCTTTCCACACCTTGAAAGTCTACTTTTTAAATTAGTGAACTGTAATCAGCAGTGTAGGAGCCAGCCTCCAACGTGGCGGCCACTAATCCTTGGATCCTGGAGTTGACTACTTCTGTGGTCTCCTCCATGCTGAGTCATGTGACTAAATAGCCAAGGTGGAAGTGAGGGCATGTGACTTCTGAAGCCAGATGGTAAGAGGCACTGGTCTCATGGTTGCTCGGTCTGGGGGATGCCAACCTCTGTGCCACAGGACAGCTAAGCTCTCCAAGGAGAGGCCTTCACAGAGAGAAGAAGGCTGGCAGCCAACAGCCAGAATCAACTTGTCACCATGTGAGGGAACCCCCTAGGAAGGGCATCTTCCAGTCCATTTGAGCTTTCAGATGATTGCAGCCCCAGCTGAAATGCTTTTCAAAAAGGTGATTTTGACACTGAGGCCTGGAAGGAGCTGCCTTGTCAAGATGGTGGCAGTTTGGGGAGGGCTAGAGAAAGTCAGGGAATAGGTTCACTTCTTGGAAGCAAGATGGCTAAGGCTATTTGGTTCTTGAATGTTATGTGCCTCCTGAACACTCCATTCTTTGAGCTTCTTCTTGGGAGAAATATGATCCATTTTCCATATCAATAGCTATATATTTTTATTTTAATTTTTACCAATCATTTTACCTGTACAATTTAACATCCACCTGTTAGAGGCTTTGTGAATTAAAGTTTATTTATTATGTCAGCAAATACCCTACTTTAAGATCGTCTGCATCCTGATTTCACAGTGGAATACTCTCATAGGATTTTTTTTTTTTTTGGGGGGGTGCTCTACTGTCACCAGTGGCAATGCCACTGACAGGATCAAGGGGGCAGTGCTCATGAAAGAAAAATCAAAGTGCTTTATTTGAAAATAAAATAAAATTAAACATACCACCTCAACAATAAATGGAGACATTTCTACAAACCATCCAATGAGTTTAAAAACAGGTGTGTGCTGAGTATCATCAGATCCACATTTATCTCTTAGTTAAAGCTCAGATTAGGAGTGTTTGAAAGTTCTCCTAGTCTTATACAGGGATCATCGGGTTTTAGGTGATAATTTGCTGTTCTCCTGTACTTCTATTTGTTTTCTTTCAGCAAGGAGCAAACACTTGCAAAAATTTAAGTACGCGTTTTGAATCCTCCTTATCTTTCCCCAGAAATCATTTGCACACGTCCACCTTTGTTGTCCCTGATCCCTTGGTTGCTGTGACAGCACATGTCTTCTTGATTAAAGAGATTTCTCAGATTGGCTCTGGGCTATGCACAACAATTTGTTATGGGCATCTGTGAGTTTGTGAGTACATTCTGAGTCTCAACCAAGGAGTATTTTACCTCTTAAGATTCTTCTGTCAGTTTCAATTGTTTGAGGTTTTGGTTTTGTTATCTTCTAAACCAGGAATCAGATTACCAAATATAAATAATGTGAATGAAAAACAATCTTCATTTTCTAGTTTATCAATTAATGTAACAGAAAACTTTGTCAGGCCCAAGAGTATAAGCAAAGGGTACCGATTACCGATTTAAAAACAAAAACCCTTTAAATCAATATTCAAGTTATGTTTCCTCCATAAATCCCTTAGCCCTGTCCTGGGGAAAAGTCTCAATGAGTAATTATTTCAGACCAGTGAGCTCATCGTGTCTGCTTGGCAAAGCTCAGCTCTGGCTTCTTCATGAAAAAAAAAAAAAAAAAAAAAAAAAAAAAAAAGCTGCCAGGACTTTTTCTGTCTCATACCTGAGCCCTCACAAATGCTACTGTAGACCCCGCAAGACTGAGATTCTTTAGGTCAAATGGCATTTTCTCTGCCTCCCATATAATGCCACCAAGAAGTGTGTTGATAATGAGGAGCCGAAATAGCAGAGCAGAGAGCAATGATTCATTTATTTTGAAAGGGAGGGGCACATGGACAGGGACTGTGAGAAAGACCTCAGCTGTTCAAATGCAAGTTTTCAAATTCAAGATGTTTCGAAGTCTAATCTCTAATAAAAATCATAATTGCAATCTGGTGTGCTTTAAGCAGATGCACGATTCCACAATAAACTCTATTTGTTTTTTAAAAGGCTTCCCCTACTCCCCTGCATTTGGCATTCTTACTGCTTGCTACTGGCAGAAATATTTCTTCCTTCGCAATTTATTCTGATCCCTGCTGTCTGGAGAATCTTCCAGCATATTAATTTACGACCTTCAGAGATTGCATATTCATGTCTGTAGAGGCCTCTGTGTCAAAATTGGCTCTCAGACATCTCACACCTTTCCATTTAGACATTTTTGTGCAGCACTACTGTTTATATCTTATTAAATATTTAGATTTTCAAGGTAGAATGAAGAATGTGTAGAGCCTGAAAAAAAAAAAAAAAAAAAAAGGTTTCTAGTGCTCCTTGACTTTCTTAGCAATCAAAAAAATTTCCTATGAATGAAATCATTGTTCAGATTTGTTTCCCATCTTGTTTGCTTCGCTTCTGAAGATGTTTGGAAAGCTTGATTTATAGGATTGGAATTCTGTCTATGCTTCCTAGGAAAAGAAATATAACACATCAGTTAGAATAATTAATACTAGAAAAGAAGCATCCTTCCCCTCCTGTACAGCAGATCACCCAGCCCAGCTCAAATGTAGTGAGGAAGGAAGAGGGAGAGAGGGAGTGGGCCCTCTGTAAAAGCTAGATCTCTCAGGTATAACTTTTAAAAGTAGTTTTGTTGTTTTCATACACACGTGTGTGTGTGTGTGTGTGTGTGTGTGTGTGTGTGTATGTGTATATATATATGATACTCCTAGATAATACATTTTAATTAATACATAATAATTGTGTCTGCTTACTGTATATATTGCTAGCATATTAATTATTCTTCTGAACAATTTGTTATATTATATAACACGCTGAATTTCATAATGCCTTTCACTTGATAAGACAGCTAATGTTTATTGAATCCTGTGTGCCAAGGATTATGATAAATTTCTATGAATGAACTCACAGCAATCCCATGAAACACACATAATTACAAGTAGTAGTGACCTAACCCAGGACCAGAGGCAAGTTAAGTGTGAGCTCTGTCCCCCTGCTGAGGGCCCACCACAATATATTCACATTTGTTTTGATAAAATCAGCAAAAGGAAATATTTAATCATCAATTTGGCTAAGACCCGTCCATCACACTTCTTGTTTTGGGGTGGCCCTGGAGTAGCAATGGCATATCTGTGACCTGGTTAAGGGGAAGTTGATTCAGGATGCATGTGGTTTGGGGTTGGTGGCATCATGTGACTGACATATCCTTTCACATACAGTGCTTTACTCTTAAGGTCCTTTTGGCACACAATGAAGGACCAGTATGAGAAGTAAGCAGGGTGTAAAAAGAAATGACAATTGAACCTTGTCTCTGGAAAATGCTTCCATTATGGTTTGGTTATAAAGTCCCCCCAACGCAAAATTCCTATACTAATGCAGGGAATATTCAGTGGTAAATGATTAGATTATAAGAGATATGATCTGATCAGTCCATCCTAGTTTAAACAGACGAACTGGGTGGTAACCGTAAGCAGGTGGGTAGGAGGTGGGTCACTGGGGGCATGCCCAGGTCATCTTCCCTGCAGCCCCTTAACCTCTCTTTCTCTGCTTCCTGGCTACTATGAGGTGACCAGCTCTCCTCTACCATGCCTTTCCGCCATATGTTCTGCTGCACTGTGGGGTTGGTGGCATCATGTGACTCAGAGCAATGGAGTCAGTGGACCATGGACCCAAACTCTGAAACTGTGAGCCAAAATAAACTTTTCCTCCTTGAAGTTGTTTTTGTCAGGTATTTTGATCACAGAAACAAAAAGCTAACCAACATAACTTCTAATAATCAGACATGGACAATTTCAAGTGAATGATGTAGGTCTCATTAATGTCTGCTCAAAACAAAACTAGTGTCAGAAATACACTTAGTAATGCAGCAGATACAGTTGAATAAAATTATAAAAATACCAGACACATGGGGTTGGGGATATAGCTCAGTTGGTAGAGTGCTTGCCTTGCATGCACAAGGTCATGGGTTCAATCCCCAGCACCACAAAAAAACAAAACCAAACAAACAAAAAAACCAGACACACTTCTTTTTTTCTATAGGCACCACACGAAGTAGAAGGTTTTAGAACTATTTTATTTAAAGAACTCCAGCCTATGACAGTACTGTAAATAGTGAGTACAGCAGACTGCAGGTCCAAATTCACGACTATCTTCTAGATGGTAACCCCTCAGGTTGTGCTTTGGCAGACTGAAGGCATCCTGCCCTAGCAAAGCCCGGCAGTTCCATTTGAAATGGCACTCTCAACTGTCACCAATACAGCAGTGGCTTGCAAATTTCTAAAACCGTTAATAACAAAAAGGAAACTTTGATCAACCTTGAAGGAGGAAAGAGTAAATTTCTATTCTCACTATAAAAAAAGATATCATATATATTTGTGAAGAAGTTGAGAGTATATAAATGAAAATATAAGAAAGTAGATTTATAGAAGATCATCGGGCAGTTAATTCATGAAATCTTTTTGTGGGTTTTGGATGTTTGTGGCATTTCTCAGGTTTTAAAATGTTGTGATTTATTTTCTCATTCAAAATAAACACTCACTTTATATATTTTTACATGATATTAAGAGTTACTTTTGTGTTTATTCATACATAAAGAATTTTGTATATTTTTCTTAAATGGGTACAAAATTTTGTGGGGCTTAAAGCTGGATTTGACCCTATCCAGGTCCTTAGATTTAACCCCAGCACCTGTCCTGTTGCTGCATGGTGCCTCTTGAGTGGTACAAAGTCTTCTTTTAAAAATCTTGCTTTTACTTTTCATTATCTCACAAACCAGCTGATCTTTCCGTTAAAGTTCCATGTCAGTGTTTTTTGGATTAATGAAATTAAGCTTTATTCAACACTGAAGCTCACTACTGAAAAACAATATACCCAAATTTAAAAATAGTATTTTGACTCGCACTCATTTCCCACAGTAAAAATGCTTCGCAGACATTCCATATGGCCACTTTTGCCACTGTGAATTTGCACAATTCTTAGCCCAAGAAGTTCTACTTCCGGCTGGATCTTTGGCATAATTCAGTGAATGACAACAATTTTAGTGACTGATAATTTGTAACCCAAGCAGAAAATTCTAAATCATTTTGACACTGAGATAATTTTAATAATTAAGGGTCATTTTGTGCATAAAAACTCCTTTTGTCACATTTATTAACTGTGTATGGCTTCTGAAACTACCCTGTGCCTATAAATAAAACCACCCATGACAATTTGAGGCTTGGAGCAAGAATTCATTTTTATAGCATTAGCTTTGACATTTTAAGTCCTTCAGCACATTCACTAAGCTTGGTAGTGACTGTCAATAAATTGTAATGAGTTAGAGTTTGTAACATGTTTGAATACTGCACACATCTATCACATCCACAGTCAGGGCTTAGAATCTCTTCATAGTTTTACGTATAGAACTTTTTGTTTTATTTAACACATCTCTTGCCCTGCTCAGGAGGCATCCCGAGAACTCTCTGGCTTGTCACCTGCTGCTGTTGCTCCTTCTGTAGCTTCTTTCCCGACTTGCAATAGAATGACTTCGTGGGGGGCCCAGGGACCTGCTGTGTGGATCTTACACTGAGAATGTTCTGTAGAACATTCTGCAGGGAAGTGAGCACAATAGACTCCATTTTACCAAATTAGTAGATGTGCAAGCATGAGGCCACGTTCTTGTATTTACTCGTTCACGGAAGATATAAAAACACCTGTCAATGGCAGGACTCTGAGGAGCGAGTGGACTGCTGCCTCCTTCCCCTGGAAGCCCAGCCCCACAGAGCATGGTGGTGCAGGATGAGGCCCTGCCTGAGAGCCTAGAGGGTCCCCGAGCCAGGCTGGCAAAGTTAAAGCCAGGTGCATTAACCTTACATCAACAAGGGACTTCTCTCTGTAACAGATTGTGCCAGCTTTACCTATGTAACCCTCTAGAGTGTCCTCACTTTTTCTTGTCTGTCGCTTCCTTTAGTCACGTCACCATCATCTCCCACCTCTGACAGATTGCTCTGCCCTTGGCTTTGACCCCCACCAATCCACCTGTTGTCTACCTGTCTACCCTGCTATTATATACTCCTCCTTCAGGTAAAACTGGCCATGCCACTCCCAACCATCAATGACCTTTGGGGGTAAAATCCATTTGTCTTGCAAAGGCATGGGAGGCCCTTCAGGATATCCGATTCTGCTATTTCCCCGCCCATCCTTCCCCATTCTGCCCTTGTTTCTTATGCTGCAATCCTGCAGAAATACCTTCAGGAGGGCCACAATTCTCTCTGGCCGCTGGGCCTTTGTAGATGCTCTTTGCCAGATCCCGATTTCATGCTCTGTAGTTGACTTATGTATTTTCTCGAACTTGTAACAGACCCTTCCTTCTCCTGGAAGCCTCATCATTCCCTCGTGTCAGGCACTAAAATCAGGCCTGAGACCCTTGGTGTGCTCTCGTGTGTCCCCCATAACATTCCTTTAACGGCTTTCAATAACTATTTTAATTTCTCTTCTGTGGGACCCTTTTGTCTTATTTTGCTCATTTGATGATGGGAATAAATGCATTTCAAAGTACACAGTGAGGAAGAATTTTATGATTATTAGAACTTCCACATCCACACTGAAAATATACAGTTCACACATTCTGATACTAAGTTTAATAAAAAAAAAACTGTGAATCATTGTATCAAAGAGATAGCCATACTTCACCATGAAAATTAGATTCAATAGTTTTTCCTCCCCCCCCCCCCTCAAGAGGATTTCGAAATATGACCCATCCTCGTGTTTTCATTTGGTTTAGAGGAAAGTGTATTTCTCCTTTAATAATCTTTAGATGCCGGAGGAGTCCACACCTATGACTGGGTTTAGATTTAGTGACTATCAAAATCTCTGATCAAGTAGTTTCTTTTTTGTGTTTGTATTAGAGATGCAATAATGTACAGAGTTCTAAAATACTTGTAAAGAACTTTTGCACAAAATACTTGTAAGAATGGTGGATTCTGAAAGTCACTTGCACTCTCTTAGAGAAGGAGGTAGCAGAAACACTGTAGGACTGGTATGTGGGGGCCTAGATTCAGGAGGGATCTTAGAGGCTCTCTATTCTTTGGTTTGTTATTCTATTTTTCTTCCTTTTTGGAGGGGAGTTTGATAAACGCAGCCACAGCAGGCATGAGAAAGAACAAAAAAAATCCTTCCTTTTGTGCCCCTTTCTCGCTTTTCACATTCTCCCTAGGGATCACAGAATTATGAACTAGAATACAGTATTCTACAGTAAAAGCTAGTGTGAATGCAGAGAATTTGTAGGAGCTGCATTTCCTCCCAGTGCACACTGGTTTATATAAACAGTCTGGGAGCATATTAACCAAGAACCTAGACTGCTGCCCACTTGCACCTCAGCTGTCACACTCACATATAGGAGTTACACACTCTAAAAGTGACACAAGACAGACAAGAGAATTGCATGCTGATAGTAACTACATAATTAGAACAAAGGGAGTTGACAATTATGATCCTTTGCATCTCAGAGAGAGTGCTCCCTGGCCATGTGTTTAAAGTGACAGGAAGCATGACAGCTGATTGGAACAAGTTAGTCAGTTTGGCACACACTGGCTGACGTCTTCAGAGTTGGTACTAGAGACGGAGGTGGTCTGGGTTTCTTATATAGCAGATGGCCGCATAAAGTAGCGAGAGGTTTTCAGCGGAGAGCTTTGCAGGTAACTGAAGGTTGGTTTACTTGGGAGTGAATTG
Organism: Tamias sibiricus; assembly: GCA_025594165.1. Lineage (NCBI taxonomy): Eukaryota > Metazoa > Chordata > Mammalia > Rodentia > Sciuridae > Tamias > Tamias sibiricus. The sequence continues at coordinate 18,013,016 of CM046669.1, read as the reverse complement.
GAAAGAGACAGGGGACTGTGAACAGCAGATGGACTCCAGTAGCTGTCTCCCTTGGGGTAAGTTTTCTTTACCAGTTAAGTCATCAGAGAGGGGCTGGGGTTGTGGCTCAGTGGTAGAGTGCTCGCCTAGCAAGTGCAAGGCCCTGGGCTCGATCCTCAGTACCACATGAATATAAATAAAATAAAGATATTAAAAAAAAAAAATGTCGTCAGAGAACGATGTTGAAGAACAGGTGCCAAAATGAGAGCTGTACTGGTCCAGATTCCGGTTTTCATTAAATAGGCTCCCCAAACAAGCCACGTGAGCCTGCCTAGGTCACATCCACTGAGAACCCTTCACGATGTCTTGTGCCTTCCACTCGAGGTCCGGGCATGTGCTAGGGAGAGGGAGGAAACGTGGATTTCATTGTCCTGACATAGTTTTGAATCAGCTTTTGAAAAGCCCTTGGATCTCCACTAGCTTCTTTCGTAGACTGCTGCCATCAGTAATTATATGTCAGGTAATGGCCTCCTCCTAATTTGTCCCTTACTGAACCACAGCATGGTGCCACTGAGAATTTAAAACAGATCTTCCTCCCCGCTGGCCTGCTGTTTTTCCTTCCCTGGTTGTAGGGCACTGCCAGCTTCCTGCCCAGCGGTTGTTACCCGTCTTCTGGGAGCTGATGGTCACTTGTTTCAGTTCCCTAATTCTGGACAGGAGATTCTGTGGGTGCTGCTGCCATTACTTATGGAAGAAAGGTGGACCGAGATCAAAGAAACTTTGAAGTCCTTTCCTCTGGGAGCGGGTCAAAAGCAGGGCATCTGGCTGCTCTTGGCTAAGAGTGTTAGATGCTCTGCCATTTTCCCATCAGTTTTCACAATAACCACTGTTATTTCAGCCACAATTCTAGGGTCATTCTGTTTTTCTCAGGCCTGTGTGTCTTGTCCTTCAAGAAGAGAGAAAGGGAGACTGGTAGGAGGAAAGGTGGGAAATATCTCTTTGTTTCTGAAAAAATGTGGTCTTTGCCTCTAAATCACCATGATGTCTTTGGAGTTCAGTTACACTCTTGCTCCTTGGTGTCTTTTAAGGTCTTGGAGCAGTTTGGGGATCTTTGGTAACTATATAGCAGAGCTGTCCCTGACTGTCAACATCTTCAGTGAAGAGACAGTTGGTGAATACTCTTAGCAATATTCAGCCTACAAATTTTAATTTGGTTTGCACTACCTGTTCCTTTAAAATTGCAATGTTTAAGGATTTTCTATAAAAACCTGGATTTTCATCTCCTCTTTAAGAACTGGAGGTTTCACTAAGTCTGAATTTCCAAATGGCAGTAGAGTGGCTTTGCCCTAAGCATGCAATCTTTCGCCCACCTCATTCATTGACATGACTGGCTGGTCCTAGAAGATGTTTAGGCACAAAACCTAGATAGGCCCTAGATCCAGGCTGTCTGGAACCTCCCTATGCAGTGCCAAGACACTACGGGAGCCCCTGCTTGATGAAACCACAGCAGTTGGCATCTCTCCTGGTACCTGCAGAAATCTGGAAATGGACATTGTTTATGAAAACCAGCCTTGTCTGTGGATGTCTGAGGGGTGTGTGTGGCATTGCTCCCTCCACTTGGTAAAGCTGTGGCTTCAGCTCTGTGGTGACCATAGAACACAAGCAAGAGGAGAACAAACATAAATTATGTCCAAGAAGCAGTGAGAGAAGTCATGTTTTAAAAGCACATAATAATCACAAGTTTTGAATTTCAGTTGAAATTTTTTTTTTTTTTAACTCTCTCTGTTAACTTCTTGGACTATCACTACCAGCGTTTAGGTATTCAGTGATTTGGAAAATAAAAAAAGGTGTACTATTTTCTGTTGACAATATGAATAAAATCCCCAAGATGTGGACTTCGATGTAAAGCAGTGACAGAGCACATGCTTAGCATGTACAAGGCCCTGGGTTCGATCCCTTTACCAAGGTGGAAAATTAAAAAGAATCCCCAAGATGACCTGTAATTTAAACTATGAAAGAAGCACAGCAACAGATGTTTAGAGAAAGCAAGGAGGGCAGAGCGCAAACAGAGTAGACATAATTTAAAGAATTATGTAATTATGTAATAATTCATGTGGCTGAGAAAGAGTCCAAAATAAGAATCATACATCTGTTAATTTACTTACACCTCACCTATTTCCAAGGGATTAGAGGGAATTATGTTGATTATGAAAATGTCAATCTTTTAATAAAATGCAATTTCAGGAATGCTGAAACAGATGGAAAGCTTCGTTTCTCTAAATTTGCATTTAATAAATCACATTTAATGCTGGCAACTCCTCTTTGACCTTGACCTCACTCAGGTTCATTTCTGAAGATCTGGTTATGAATGTGTCGAAACTCCTAACACTGAGGTTTGCAGGTTTACTCAGCCAGACTCCTCATCTATTAAAGTTTATTTTTCAGTTAAAGAATGAAGTTGTCCTTAGTCATATCACAATTGTACAAGTACACACAAAAGACTTTCATGTGAATCATCTATTTTTAATTTTTATTTTGACATAATTTCAAAGATTACAGAAAAATTGCAAAAATAACACAAAAAACTTTCTCCCACCAACATTTTGTTATATGTGCTTTGTCACTCTTTTTCTTTCTGTGTGTTTAGACATATCATTTTTGAACTGTTTGAGATGGTTTGCATACCTAATACCCCTTTACCTCCAAATACTCCAGGGTATGTTTCCTGAGAGAAAGAATATTTTCTTATAGATTTGAAATTCAGTTATATCAGGAAGTTTAACACTGACACGATATTGCAATACAATGCAATCTACATTTCTGATTCTTGGATTTTTCCGTCAATAGAATTTTTTTTTTTAACAAACGCAATCAGATTTCATTTTTTGCTTTGTTGTTCTATCTCTTTAGTCATCTTTAATTTGAATTCATATTTGAGTTCAGCAATTTTTCTCTTTCATACCAATGATATATATTCTTTTTAAATTACAGGTCTGTTTTTATAAAATGTCCTTCAGTTTAGTTTGTCTAATGTTTCCTTGTGATTTATGTTTGTTATCCCCTTGGTGGGTGGGATACTGTATAAATCAGACATATTCCATATCACATCTGAAGGCTAATGTCTGTGATGTTAATTTGGGTCACTTAGTTCATGCATTTCTAATTTCTCCATTATATAGTAATATCTTCTTTTATAATTAGTAAGCAATTTGTCTCATTAGATGTTCAATTCCTAATTAGCAGAAGCATTCTGTGTTCCCCAGGCTATCTGCAGTGCCAAGCATGGGAACTGGCAATAGTAGGCACTAAACGTTTGTTGAATAAAATGGATATGGGTATAGATAATACTTTAATAGTTTTCAGAGATTGTGAAGAGAAGACGAGATTACTTCGGTATATGAAAGATGAAAGAAGAAGAGTAGAGAGGACTCTGCAAAATAGTTTTGGGCTGGGCATGGTGGCACCTGCCTATAATCCCAGCACTTGGGAGGCTGAGGCAGGAGGATGGCGAATTCAAAGCCAGCCTCAGCAATGGCGAGGTACTTAGCAACTCAGTGAGACCCTGTCTCTAAATAAAATACAAAAAAGGGCTGGGGATGTGACCCAGTGGTTGAGTGCGCCTAAGTTCAATCCCTGATACCAAAAAAAAAAAAAAAAAAAAAAAAAAAAAAAAAAAAAAAAAAAAAAAAAAAAAAAAAAAGTTTTGGTTTGAGGACCCTGGAGCTCTGAACTAGTTTCCCAGGAATCAACACCAAATGAAGCTTTGATCTTGATTCTTAGAGTGGCCACAGTCCTCAGGAAAGTGCCCTGTTCTATTAACTCTTAAAAAGTGACAACATGTTAGGAGGGCAAGACCTACAAGCAGATTAAAGTGAAAACCAAGTGACTTATTGCAATTATTAAATATTTAAAAATTGCTTCAGTTTCCATTTTTATAGAATGTCATCATATTCTAAGATATGGTGTTTCATCAGGTCTAAAATATGACATAATGTTTTGTATTACACAGAAAGAAAGAAAAGCTATGATGTTGACTGTAACACAATTCTTGTCACTTATTTATTTTGTTTATCAAAAGAGAGCTCTTTTAGAGTTATTGAAACAGAGATAGTTATCTCTTTTGAACATATACAAAGAAGAACTTAAGAGAAATACATGAGCTGATATATGCCTAAAACTTCACAGGCAGAATCCAACTTTCCAGAGTTGCTTTCCCCCAAAGAGTTATCAGGGTCTGTGGTTTACAAATGCCATTGTTCCCTGTGCCATCGTGAGCTTGGGGTCGCAGCTTGCTGAAGCATGTGCTCAGCTTTGGGTGTCAGGATTCTTTCCTGGGCCACTGATGCCTGTACTGCACATTGTAATGTTGTTTCTGTCTTTATCTCACCAGAATATGTCAACAACCATGACTTACATTCACTCCTCAGATGGTGCCTCAGTATACATTCACTCCTCAGTTGGTCCCTAAGTGCTTTGTGACTGACATGTTTTATACATGGTAGTAGTTATCCAATGGTCAAACCAGAAGGAACAGTCACATTCACTCATCACAGATAACAGAGTCACAGTGGCTACCAAATTGTGAATGGTGGGATGATATGGTGCATGTGCATTCAGAGAAGTTAAAATGCAGGGGCAGCCAGGGTTCCTGAGAATTAACAAAGTACAACCTGGATATGACAGTTAAAGAGTAATTACCAATAATAAGGCAGTGGAATTAAGCAAAGTTGGTGAGGATGTAGAATAAATAAGTCACACACACTCCTAGCACTATAAATTGTGACTCTTGGCCAGGTGCAGTGGTGCACACCTATAATCCCAGTGACTCAGGAGGCTGAGACAGGAGAATTGTGAATTCAAAACCAGCCTTAGCAACTTAGCTGAAATATAAAAAAAGGGCTGGGGATGTGGCTCAGTGGTTAAACACCCCTGGTTCAATCCCTGACACAAACAAAACAAAACAAATTGAGATTCTTGAGGGAGATAGTTTAACAATGTAAATAGATAGCCTTTGTTGTGTTAGTATTCTTTACCCTATTAGTCTAACTTTTTGTCTCTTTTCTAAAAAACAAAAATAACCAGATAGGCAGTTAAAGTTTTATGAACTAATTATTCACCCCAGCATTATTTATAAAAGTGAAAAATTGGAAACAAGCACAATGTTCAACATATGGGAGTGAATAAAAGAATGTTTAAAAATATGAACCAACACTCCCTAGAGCATAAAAGCTGTATGCAAAGTATGCTCCCAATTAGTTTAACCACATACTAGAAGGGAGAGAGAAAAAACTGCAGCATGGGGAACAAAACTGGCCCCTGGATGCTTTCTTTTTAACACCTCTCCTCAAACAAAAAGGGAAGGCATTTTCCTTTCTCTTGACTCTAAAACACCTTCTGAGTTTCTATGATAGAATCACAAATTAGAAGTTGCCCCAGGGCCCCTGTGATTTTCTCTTATGGATTTTCTCATTTATGCAATAACTTACTATTTCTCCCTCAAACATGTTTTCATGTGGAACTGCACCTGAGCCATGGTCTCCCATCTCATGCTGGCACGAGACATGGCTGGCTTCATCTGCTGGCTCATGGAAAGCTTGTAAGGTCAGCCTGGTAGAGGAGAAGGCCCAGGATTCACACCAGGGTGAAGGAGTCTCTTAGGAAATAACCAAAGTTCTATCCGCACCCAGGGCCTAGAGCTGCGTGGGCATGCCTGGTGATCTAGTGGAGCAGGAATTGAGAGGCAGAGTGTGGGTGGGCTGAGCAGGGTGCTGAGAGAGCTTATGGGAGAAGAGCCACCCATAAGCCAAGCTCCAGGCCAGAGGGGAAGGGAGTGAGGATTCTGACTATAACCAGGTAGCGCTTTTCAAATCTGTAGCTGTCTCAGGTTCCAGAGAGTTGTCTGGGCCTTAGAGACATGTCTAAGGAGCTTCGTGTTAGTGGAAACTTTGGAGCCCCAATAACCAGGAAGGTCCTGTGTGCCCATCCTCCTGCCACAGCTAAGGAGCCACTAAACTCTCCCAGCTGCTGGTATAATGACACATGAACATGGTGGAAGAATAATTGAAACTGTGAAAAAGCATACAGGAAAAATATAAAACTGAACTTTCTCTGTATGACAAACCACCCCAAATTTAGTGTTATAAAGAAAACAACCATTTTATTATTATCATTCATTCTGTGATTCAGAAATTCATCAAGGGTGGAGCAGGGGCAACGTTGCTACATAATGTTTGGCTCCTCAGCTCATAAAAACTGGAAGACTGGGAGGCTGGAGTCATCTAAAAGTTCATTCGCCCCCGTGTGTGGGCCCTGGACTGGGCAGACTTAAAAACTAGGACTGCTGAGCAGAGCCCCTATGTAGGGCCGCCCCACAAGGCTTGGCTTCCTCACAGCATGGCGGCCTCTTATATGGGAATGTCAGGCTCCAGGCATGAGACTTCTGGCCCAGAAAGAGAAAGCTGCCTTGTCTTTTCTGTCTTAGCCTTGAAAGTCATGCAGTCACTTCTGCTGCCCAGATTTAAGAGGAGGCGACCTAGACCCCATCTCTTGATGGGAGGAATGTCAAGGTCACATCATGAGAGGGGGGAGATATGGTTGCAGCTATATTTGGAAAATATAATATGTATTTTACCAACAAATGGGAATTTACTCCACTTGGAGTAAATACGTATTTTTTTAGACTGTTGACAGCTGCATAATGATGTACAGCTTTACAACACATCATGTCCTTAACTAGCCACCTACTGTTGAACACTTAGTTTGTTCCCAGTCCTTTGATATCACAATGATAAAGTAAGTATATTTATTGTATCTCTTTATACACACTCAGTGCATTTGTAGGATATAACCTTATAAGTGAGATTGTTGGGTTGAAAAAATAATTTTTTTTAAAAATTAAATTTTGGTCGCCTCCTCTGGTTTTTTGTATTAAGATTATTTTGGCTAAGTGTGATCAAGAACTCAAAATAACAATGACTTAAAAAGCATAAGAAGTTATTTTTCCACATGAAGGGATTTGGAGGTAAAAAGCACAAAAACAATCTGGTGATTCCATAACTAAAATTGAATTCCATGCATGTATGAGTTTGTTGGGATGAAACCAACTACCATGCATAACTATAAAGCTCTAATTAAAAACAAACAAGCAGTATTCTTCCAACTCTCCATTCTGAATTGAATCTCTCAGGCATAGCCTTTGTGTTCCTAGTCCTAAATGGCAGCTCAACGACTTAGTCAAGTAACAAACTGGAATAAAGGAGGAGGAAAGACCACCCACTCCCCTGCCTTTAAGAGAATTCCTGGAAATCATGAGCAAATTTTTTTTATCTATCATATCTCCAACTTGTACATATACAGATGTAGAATTCAGGGAAGCCTCTTCTTCTTCTTCTTCTTCTTTTTTTTTTTTTTAATTACTGGGGATTGAACTCAGGGGCACTTGACCCACTGGGCCACATCCCCAGCCCTTTTTTGTATTTTATTAGAGACAGGATCTCACTGAGTTGCTAAGTGCCTCACCATTGCTGAGGCTGGCTTTGAACTCGCGATCCTCCTGCCTCAGCCTCCCAAGTGCTGGGATTACAGGCATGCGCCACCATGCCCGGCTGGAAGCCTCTTCTTTATTTTGCTTATTACTAAGGGAGAAGAGGAGAATGGGCACCAGTAGGCCACCAGCAGTTTCTGTATCATTCTTGCATATGCCATCTCTGGTTCTCACAAAGGGGAACTGAAGCTCAGAATGGGAAGAAACTGGCCCAAATTCCCAAGGATAGAAAGGGTGGAATAAGGATTCAGACCTGAATCCTGGTCCCACTGTCCTGAACTGAATAGGACTTTGGGTTACAAATGCAGCTTTTCCTTGGCTCGTCCTCAAATATGTTTGCTTTTCTCTGATTTTCCAATGAGGTCACTTGGGCCTGTTGTATTTTAGAAGTGTGTGCCTGGTGTACATAAAGATTCATTTCCTCCATGATAATTATTCTTTAACTGGAAAAGTCTCTTCCTGCTGTCATAAAGCAGCAGTAGCCTCGGATCAGCTGCTTTGCACCTTGACTTGAATGGCCTAAAAATCTCCTCTGCTGTTTCTTCTTTCAGATCGTCTAGTCTCCTTCTCACACAGTGAATCCTTTCATGAAGATGGCTGAGTCATGAAAGGGAATGCAGATGGCCACAAGTTTATTTGCAGGCCTGGAGTCCAACCAGGTTTCTTCTCACAGCCCGGGGTGGCTATCACCTGACATAAGTCCACTCCAGGTCAAGTGGACCCCATTCCCTGGTGGGTCCAGAACCTTAAACCCTTTAGATTCTAGATGCACAACCTGTGGGACAGACCCAGTAGGAACCCAGATGGACATACGGGAGCACTGGCCTGACTCCCATCCCAAACTCCCAGTAGTCTAGTGTTGATTTTCTGCAGTTGTGAAATTAGAAAATCCTAGTCTTCAAAATAGGGCAGGGAGGCTAAAATAGGAGCATGGAATAGCACAGCTAGTGAGTTTAAGCTTTGTCTTACTTGGAAGAACCTTTTAAAGAAATAAAATTTTCTGCCAGAGAAGCATAAGGTTCATACCCTTGGACCTGTGAAGTTTCTCCCACACAATAACTGAAGGTTTGGTATTCTGATTTAACCTACAGATTGTATGGCTTTGAGATTCAAAGGTAAGAAGCATGGAGCAAGGCATTCCATGGGTTGTTATAAATGACACAAAATATTTCTATGTAATGTCAGCTGATTTTGCTATAACAGAGGCTCAGAGGCTGAAGTTTAAGGATAGTTCAATAAATATGTACATTGAATTAATCTGTAGTGAAAGTACTGGGGAAAAACATGATTGCATATGTGAAAACATGAATTAGGGATGTATTGATCATTTCTAGAAATTAAAAATATGCACTAAGTACAGAAAATAAATAAACTTAAAAATAACACCAAAGAATTATCCTGAATGCTGTGTAGAAAGTCAGAGAGATGGGAAATATGAGAGGTTCAGGCATGAAGGAAGGATAAGAAGACTTAATATATACTTATTGGAATTCCAAAAGCATGTTTTAAAGAGAGAAAGAGAGAAGCATTATGTGACTAAAATATGGCTGAGAATTTCAAATTCAGATTACAATGAATCTCAAGTATGATAAATAAAAAGATATCCCAAACTTGATACATTTCATACATCAAATTATATATTTTAAAAGTAGGAAACCTTTAAAACAGCAAAGAGAAAGGATATGTTGCTAAGAAGGAACAACATTACTTATAGTGCAGCTAGCTTTTCAAGAATAAAAACCAAAGCCAGAATAACATCTTTAAACTGCTGAAATATACTGCCTTCTTGAAATTTTATACCTAGCAAAACTTCCTTTCAACAAGGAGAGTCAACTGGAGACACCTTCAGATAAACAAAAATGGAAAGAATTTATTTCCAGTAGATACTTAGTCTATTTTATGTCACTGGAACATAATATAGATGCTCCTTGCCTTGCAGTGGGGTTACATTTTGATGAAAATATTGTAAGTTGAAAATGCACTTAATACACCTTCCCTACAGAGCATAATAACTTAACAACACAGTGCACCATAGAGTATTGGTCGTTTACTGTAGTGATCATGTGGCTGGTTGGGAGCTGTTGCTCACTGTCACCACCCAGCATCTTGAGAGTGAATCTTTCTACATATTGCTAGCCTGGAAAAAGGCTAAAATCTGAAGTATGGTTTCTATTGAATGTATGTCACTTTTGAATAATGAATATCATAAGTCAAAATAGTTGTTAAGTAGAGTCATCATTAGTCAGGGACTAATTTTATTCATATAATGCTTGTCCCTTGCTCTCTTTAAAATATGCTTTTGGAATTCCAATAAGTATATATTAAGTCTTCTTATCCTTCCTTCATCTGTACTTAAGCCTGTGTAATTTATATTGAACAAAAACGTATCTCTCATAGGTTGGAGGCTGGGAAGTGCAAGTTGCTGGCATTTGATAAAGACCTTCTCACAACATCATTCCATGGCAGAAGAGCAAAGAGAGGGAGAGGAGGAAGAGAGAGGGAGATAGACAAAGAGAGGGAGAGAATACTGGTGAGCAAGAGGAAGCCAAATTTGGCCTTTTATAAGGAAGCCACTCCCATGATAACAGCCTTAATCCACTCATGAGGGTCATGCCCTTGACCCAGATATCTCCCACTAGGTCTCACCTCCCAAACTCTCTAGATTAAGGATCAGGTTTCTACTCGTAACTTTGGGGGACACATTTGAACCACAGCACTTAATAAAGAAGCACCTAAGTATATGTACTTCAGAAAGAGAAAAATGATATCAGAAAGAAGATTTAAGATGCAACAAGCAATAGTAAGCAAGGAAATCAGTAAGCATGTAGGTAAGTCTTAGATTATTGACATTGTAAAATGCAGGTAATAATGTCCAACTTGAGGAATTAAGAAATTAAGGTAGAACTAAACTATGATATAACAATAATGTTTCATCTGGTATGTAGGTGATCAGAGTTAAATTATTCCAAGGTCTTTCTGTTGATCTAGAGAGGATTAAAATGTTTATTAAATTTAAATTTTGTAATGTTAAACACACATTCTAATTTTTATAGTAACCATTAATTACCAAAGGGGGAAACATGAAATGAAAGGGAATTATCTCAATCTAAATAAGCCAAGAAAGGAAAAAAAAATGAAAGAATAGAAGTGCCACAGTAGCAGAAAGCAGATTCTTCAGAGACACATATTTACAAAAATTAAACACATATAAGGCAAAAAACAAGACTCAATAAATTGAAAAGAATTGGTAGCATCCCATTCTCAAGATGCAACACAGCTAGACAGAAATCAACAACAAAAGAGTAACTTAAAAATGGCCATATATTTGGAAAATAGAAGTAACGATTGTAAATGACTCAAAGATCAAATAATAATGGAAATTTAGAAGATATGGATGATTGAATACTACTAAATAAGTCAGTAGTGAACTTAAGATATAGGGGGGATGTTAAACATTTATTCATATATTTTGTTGACTGATTGTATTTCTTCTGTGAAGTGCCTGTTCAGTTCTATTGCCCATTTATTGATTGGGTTATTTATTTTTTGTTGTTGTTAAGTTTTTTTGAGTTCTTTATATATCCTGGAGATTAATGCTGTATTTGAGGTACATGTGGCAAAGATTTTCTCCCATTCTGTAGGCTCTCTCTTCATGTTCATGATTCTTTCCTTGGCTGTGAATAAGCTTTTTAGTTTGATTCCATCCCATTTGTAGATTCTAGATTTTACTTCTTGCACTGAAGGACTTAAAATGTGGCAACATCAATGTTTATAGCAATAATTCACTATAGCTAAGCTATGGAACCAACCTAGATGCCCTTTAACAGATGAATGGATAAAGGAAATGTGGTACATATACACAATGGAATACTACTCAGACATAAAGAGAAATGAAATTATGGCATTTTCTGGTAAATGGATGGAATTAGAGACTATCATGATGAGCATGATGAGTGAAATAAGCCAATCCAAAAAAACCAAAGGCTGAATGTTCTCTCTGATATGTGGATGCTAAAACTAACAATAACAGGGCGGTGGGTAGGGAAGAATAGAAGTACTTTGGATTAGACCAAGGAGGATGAAGGGAAGGGAGGGAATGGAAACAGAAAAGATAGTAGAATGAATTGGACATTACTTTCCTATGTGCATATACGAATGCATGACCAATGTAATTCCACATCATGTGCAACCACAAGATTGGGGTGTTATTCTCCATATATGTAAAATATGTCAAAATACATTCTACTGTCAATTATATGAACAACAAAAAAGATATGGGGGTGGGGAGGACTGGGGTTGTGGCTCAGTAGTAGAGCACTTGCCTGGGTTCAATGAGGGCCCTGGGTTCAATCCCCAGCACCGCATATCCATAAACAAATAAAGTAAAAAAAAATTAGTTGTTTTTTAAAAAAAATAGATATAGGAGGAAATGACCAAAGAAAACCCCAAAACTCAACAAGAGAAGGAAGCAAATTACATATAAAAAAGACAAAAGTTAAGGAAGTTAAAACTGAAGATATTACAGAGGATCAATCACCCAACATAAGATTCTCTAAAACATTTTAGTAAAATCAACAAAATCCTGGTTAAGACTGATTATACAGTGCTGATCGTACAATGTAAGAGATGAAAGGAGAATATATTGATGCAACTAATACTGTGAATGTAAGAATACTAGAAATAAGTTTATAACAATAAAAATATGCATTTAATACATTTATCCTACAGCGCGTCCACACTAGGTTAATGGTGGGCCTGGGCCAGACTCCATGCCTCTTGTTCTATAGAGATCCCTCTGCTGCTTGCCAGTGTCCATGCAGTGACTTTATTTATTTATTCACTTGTTCATTTATTTACTCACCTAATATGTACTGTGACCCTTCTTGACTCAGGCACCCTACTATTGAAATTCTTTTAAGGATAAAGGACAAGAAGGTAAAAACGCCTAAGTGGTTAATATATTGATTGCCAGGTGGCGGTGTGCGCTCATCCTATTTACAATAGGTCATCTCCTTTAGCCCACGTGGTATTGGCTTTCTCAGGCTCTCAGATACCTCCTCTATGTCAAAACTTACCATTTCTCTCAGCAGGAAATTCTCATTTGAGGGAGAACTGCAGTCTCCCATTATTAGCACCATGGCCATATGCAGAGAAGGCAGCCTCTGAGGAAGGCAGCGCATGTCAGCTGACAGGTTCCCCGCTCTAGGCAGCAGGCCTTTGCTCACAGAGTCAAAACACCCTGTTTAGAGCTGCAGCATCCAGTGTTGAGATTTAGGTCTCCTTGTTGCATCTTCATAGAGTTTTCTCTGCATCTTATCTCATCAGGCCTGAGGTGTGGGTCTCTTTACTGAAACTCAGTCATTGTCTATACCTTTAAATCACCTGTCATTAGAGAAACAGACATCAACTTCTAGGGACTGCTATGTATTACCAAGTTCAGCTTTCTGCATTCTCTTCCTCCTATAGGCTTTCTTTTGTTACTTGAAAGGATCACAGGCTCAGGATGCAGAGCAGGTCACTTCCCTGAGGGTGTATCAGAGGTGCACAGAGTATGTGAGAGCCCAGGTCTCTCCTGCCCAGCATGGGGTCTGCACTGATGGTACTAAGGTGGCTGTGATCCCAAGCAAGATGTTAATTTCCTATCATTTATCATCTGTCTCTCAAGAGCATGGGAGTATTAGACATTGGAGGTCAAACCCGTTAAAACAGACCTAAAAATAGGATACTGTAAGATTTAAAATAAGAGAAAAATAAGATTTGTTTCATCACATAACTAAAAAAAGTTAAAGAGAATGACACACTGTAAATTTGAAAAGTTTAAAATATATGCATATTATATTTGGGGTTTGTTATGGTTCAGATTTGTAGTGTCCCACAAAAACTCATGTGTGGGGCTGGGCTTGTGGCTCATTGGTAGAGCGCTTGCCTAGCATGTGTGAGGCACTGGGTTCGTTTCTCAGCCCCACATATAAATAAATAAAATAAAGGTCCATTGACAACTAAAAAATATTAAAAAAAGAAAAAAGCTCATGTGTGAGACAATGCAAGAATTATCAGAGGTGAAATGATTGGGTTATGAGAGGTGTAATGTAATCATTGGATTAATTCTCTGATATGGATTAACTGGGTGGTTACTGTAGGCAGGTAGGGTGTGGCTGGAGGAGGTGGGTCACTGGGGGCATGGCTTTGGGGTCTATATTTTGTCCCTGGTGAACAGAGATCTTTCTGCTTCCTGATTGCCATGTCCTGAGCTGCGTTCCTCTTCCATGCCCTTCCGCCATGATGTTCTACCTCACCTGAGGCTGAGAGCTATGGGGTGGGCCATCTGTGGACTGAGACCTCTGAAACATGAGCCAAATAAACTTTTCCTCTTCTGGATTATTCTTGTCAGGTCTTTCGGTCACAGCACCGAAACAGCAAACTACAATAGGGTTGAACATTAAGGACCAGTCACAGGAAGAAAAAAGTTAGGACAAAAAAATCATAATAAAAAGGGTTGCACTTAAAAAAAAAACATAAAATTTATAAAGAGAATAGGGAAAGATGATAAATATGAATAACTCACAAATGTACAGTTAAAAGAGTATAAATAAAGAGTGTCAGGGGAGGGCGGGTGTGGAGAGAATGGTTAGCAGGTACAGGAATGCATCTGGATAGGAGAATGTTCTATAGCACAGTGGGATCATTATGATTGATAACTACTTATATATTTCAAAATAGCTAGCAGAGGAGATTTTGAATACTCCCAGCACAAAGAAAGGATAAACATTTCAGGTCATGGTTATACCAATTAATGATGTGTGTGATTATTACACATGTTCTACGTTCATTGAAATGTCACAGTGTCCCCCAGAAATATGTACAATTACCATGTGTCCATTAAAATTAAAATATTTTTAGAAGTATAAAGTACATAAAATATGCATATTAAAGTAATTGGGATATTTTAAGTAATTGGGATATTAAATGAAAAAAATCATGAAGAAAAATTCAGGTTTCCTTAGAAAAACAAATAGTCAAACCAAAAAAAGAAAATACACACCCCAGCTGGAAGCAAACAGGCAGCACAGAAGTACAAGAAGCCCTTGAGCTCTTGCTGGCCTGAGGTGGCTCTTGCAAAATATCTTGCTTGAGAAAGCTCCGTGAAGATGGCTGGGGATTTGCTTCCACCCACAGCTAGCTCACTTCTTTTACTTCATTTAACACGTTTGTTCTATTCTACTTTGTTGAAGCTTTATTTAAAATTTTTGTTCATCTCTATTCAGGCATGTATATATTTGGAATCATTCATTATAGATTTAGGATTGGAAAATAATTTTTGCAAATATAATTTCTTAAATTCTTTAGTTGTTTGGAAGATTCCCCCCCCCCCCCCCCCACTGAATCAGAGCCAAATGTCTTTTATTGGATTATAATACAGATTTCTTTTATCAATGAGTGACTCTTTCACGGTTTCTTGCTACATAGGTTTTAAAATTGATACATTCAAAAATAACTATTAATATACATGTTATTGTTTTCCTCCATTTTGTTTCTTTCTAATAAACTTAGGTACAAATGAAAAAAAAACTAAGGCTTAAAGATGTGAAGTAATTTAGCCAGGATTAAATAGCTGAAGAATGCCAGAAGTCACTTTGCCTCTTGGATAGAAGGGAATCTGTCTACAGTCAGGATAAAATTAGATACTCTTGAATTTATTTCCTATGTTTTAAAACTCTGACTAAATATGAGGTCCCTGATTTTATGCCAAGTATTTCTTTTTTACTACCCTGAGACTTTACTACAAGGTAACGTCTTCCTCCATTGCTTTTGAAAATTCACCTTTAATTTTCAGGTAAATCAGGCTTGAGTCCTGGGGCTGTCACTTATAGGTTGAACATCCCTGATCAGAAGTGTTTTAGACTTTAGAGTTTTTTGGATTTTGGAATATTTGTACAGAGTTTATCAACTCAAAATATCTAATCCTAAAATTCAAACCCAAAATGCTCAGGACTTTACAACAACTTTTGGATTTTAGAATATTTTGGATTTTGAATTTTCAGATTAGGGACGCTCATCTGTACTAGTTTTGTGACTATTAACTGTTTTCTCATCCATAAAATAGTGAGAATATCTCCATCCTAAGATTTATAAGGATTAAATGATTCATTTTACCCAATCCTTCTCTTGAGAGCTACATGGCTTCAAAGGGTTAAAAATTTGGGTTCCTCTTGGATCCTCTGCTGGAGAAGCTTGGGTCAGTGAGTTTGATTCTGTCTCTTGGGAGTGTCTAATTCCTCTTCTAACCATTAGCAAGTGGAAATGAAAATAAGAATTTCATAGTGTCATGTTATAATTTACGGAGTCAATTGAAAAAGTAGTTGGGAAATTTTGGGAAAGTGAACTTTGAATGTTGGACATCATTGGCTGTCTATTTGTGGGCCTTGCAGAAGAACAGGGTGGCAGCTCAAGACTAAAACACGCCTTAGACATGGCTGACCTGGGCTGGGGAAGGGGCAGCAGTGGGAGTTACCTTTGGGCTGCTTGGTCCTAGGAAAGCCACTGGGACCTCTCTGGGGAAGTTGCTGTGTCGGGGTAAGGACGGGGTCTGGATGCTGCTTATAATGATGAGTGCCAAATCTTCTTGCTGGATTTCTAATTTGGCTCAAAGGACACACCCTAATGAAAGCCAGGAAGAAGAGTGACTCACCTTTTGCCCCATTTACTGGCCTCCACAATTACACTTGCTGGAACTCTGCCTTTGCCTAGCGTTTCCCCAGTGCTGCCTTCAAAGCAACTGATCATGGCCCCCACTTCCTCCTAGTTGGGTTATCGGGTTCCCTCAGGGCCTTTCAACAGCTCACTACCAAACAGGATCTGACCCCAGCCTCTTTCCAAGACCCATAAAAGTCAAACTCTCCAGATATGAATTATGAAACGGAAAGGAAGTGCCCTAGAAGACCTTTCATCACCCTTCTCTAATTACCTGATTGTGTGTTTGTCTTTATTGGTGAAGAAGTCACATTATATATATTTAGCAAAAAGATAAATGAGGGATGGGGGCCAGCATTTTTGCGAGGCAGTAACTCATTTAGCAACACTTTACTCAGTGCTGATTAGGGGGCTGTCCTGGGCTTACGGATACAGTGATGAGCCAAGACCAACGTATCCCTGCCCTTGTGGACCTTATAGACCATGGTGCGGGGAATAAATTACTCAGTCCCATAGAAATAAATATAGAAATGCAACTCTGATAAGTACTAGAAAGAAGAGGCACATAGTATCTAAAGAGTATGTAACCAGGGGATTTGACCCACTTGGGGAGGTCAGGGAGGGTTCAAGCACCTTGGAAGACTGGGACCCTAGATCTTTGTCTTACCTTCCAAAGTTGTCATGTGAAATCTGGAGCACACAATTCACAATAGCCAAACTATGGGACCAACCTAGGCGCCCTTCAACAGATGAATGGATGAAGGAACTGTGCTATATATACACAATGGACTATTACTCAACCTTGAAGAAGAATGAAATTAGGGCATTTGCCGGTAAATAGATGGAGCTGGAGAATATCATGTTAAGTGAAATAAGCCAATCCCAAAAAGTCAAAGGCTGAATATTCTCTCTGATATGAGGATGCTGATTCTTGATAAGGGGGCGGGGGGCAGGGAAGAATAGAGATACTTTGAGTTAGACAGAAGGGAGTGAACGGAGGGGAGGGGGGATGTGGGCGTAGGAAGGATCTAGGATGAATCAGACGTTATTACCCTATGTGCATATATGATTACACAACCAGTGTGATTCTACATCGTGTACAAGTAGAAGAATGAGAAGTTGTACTCCATTTATGTATGATGTGTCGAAATGCATTCTGTTGTCCTGTATAACTAATTAGAACAAATTTTAAAAATCTAGAGCAGGTTTTTAAAAAGCTAGTTTCTCAGGCATCCTTCTCCTAATGCCCATTTCTCCACTTGTGGCAAGGGCAAAGACCCTTAAACCTACCCATTAGAGAGTTCCAAGTTACTGGAAAACTTTGAGAAACATGAAGGAAAGCAATCAGTCATTGTCAGTGTTGTCGACTGTCCCAGGCACCATTCACAATGATGATCCCTCTGTTGAAGGTGTTTGTTCCCGAGGCACAAAGAGGGCCAGTGAGCCACGAGGCTCTAAAATAACCCAAATTCCCTGTGGCTGCAGCAGTTTGACTGACAACATGAAGTTTGCTGATGTGCCAGCATTCTGAAGACAAAATCGCCCTTTGCCCTCTGTGACTTTAGAAGTATTTCCTTGTGTTTTCAACTTCACTCCAAAGTACAATTTCAAAATAAGACTTAGAGGAGAGGTTGGTGGTGCCCTCATCTGAGTCCAGCTCTGACTCAAGTCTGCCTCACTGACTACCTCTGAGAGTTTGGGCCTCTTTGGACCTGACTGTCCTCATGTGTATAATGGGATCATTAGAACACTGCTACCCAGAGCTGAGGTTACAGGAGTTCTAGCTCAGCGCCCATCAGGGAGGGCACTGAAGTTTGCTGTCATTTCTTCCTCTCTGTAGAAGGGTAGTGAGTACTAAAGACAGTAGGTGATGGCTCTGAACAGTGTGTTGACATGCCCTCCTCCCCAGTAGCATGTCACAAAGACACACAGATACTGGAAATATTAGGAACAGGGTGTTCTCTGCTGTCTGACAGTAGTTTTCCATAATAGGGATGGGGGGTTGGGGGGTATACCATCTGAAACAGGCTCCCGTTTGCCCAGACACCACAACTATGAGTAAAAGTACTTGAAACTCCTCAAAAATATTTCTTGGGACCTTTCAGTTTGCATGTGGGTATGAGTTTAGAAGATGAACGTGTACCTAACACCTGCCAATAGTCACCCCTGCTCCAGGTAAAGAGACCACAAACAAAGTGATAGGGGGAAACCAGACTGAAAACTTTTCAAGGCAGGTAAACGCAAGGCAAACATTTTTGTCTCTCTCCTGAGTGGGATGGGCATGTTGATACTGGCCCCAAGACAACAGGTATTGGGTAACAGTGATGGACTGCATGGAAATTTTGGCCAGCAGGAGCCAAGCTCTCATTCTGGGTGATCCTGTGGGAAAACAGTCTTAAATTCAGCTTTTCAAAGTGGATGCTTTTTCTCCTTGTTCATATTCCTAGTCCAGCTTTTTCAATGGGGAAAAAAATACCATAATTAAAACAAATCAAAATGCTTTATACAGGACAAGTATTTTTTTTTCCATAGATTTACTACTTCATTTGATTTAGTGTAGACCCTTACTAGGTATGACCACCATATTTTTCTTTTGTCTTTGATTTATGTGAGCATTTGTTTATTCACTTAGTCATCCCACAAGTTCATGCAAAGTGTTTACTATGTTCCAGGCACAATTTTTGAATGAAAAATTTGGACACACAGTCTGGCAAGTACATGCAAGTGAAGTTATGGAGAAAATGGTTCAGAATGCTAGAAACCACACCTTTCCCAGAAAACTCTGCCTGTGTGACAGCTAAACCTGTGTATAAAAATGGAATACAGTCATTCCATCAGGTTCCCTGCAAACAAAACATGCATGGAAGCTCAAGGTTCTTACTTTAATGCTGTAGTCTTTGCATAGCCCATGAACATCCTCTCACATGCTTTAAAACATCTCTAGATTGACTATAATGCCTACTGCCTTGTAAAGGCTATACAAATAGTTGTTATACAGTATTGTTTAGGGAATAATGACCAAAAAAAATCTATACCTATTCAGTAGAGACAGAATTGTTTTTTCATAGTTTTGATCTGCAGTTTATTAAACCTCCACATGTGGAAACTACAGGTGCAGAATGCCAACTATAATGGAATAAAGTAAGCATGTGTGTTTTTTGAGCATTTCCTTTGAGGAATTCAAAGAATAAATTTTACACTAAAGGCCAATCAGTCGCACTCTGGAAAAGTAGACTATTTCATAGTAGACCTTATTCACTGCTTTGTTTTTCCACGGAAGACAAGATGCTAAGGACCCAGGAATAGGGGGCACACCTGACCACTGCTCCCTATACTTGACACGTCCCTAACAGTTGAGTCATCCTGACCTTCTGCAGCCAGCTTACCCCCCCTTGACTTATGAGCCTTAGCCCAGCAAACTTAAATGTAGTTCCACACACAAAAAAAGTCACACTGTCCCATACCTCTCTGCCTCCACATATGTTGTTCCTCCTTCTGGAATATTCTTCTTCCTACCTTTCCTGCCCCCTACATATCAGCTCATTCTTCAAGTCTCAGTTCAGAATTCTTTTCCTTCAAGAAGCTTCCGTTGGCCCCTTTCCAGCCATTCCCTCCTCTGTGGCACTTGGAGACTCTGTCACACAAACACACCATTGAACTCAATCACATCGTTCAATCACATAGAACTACAGTTTTTTGTGTACGCACTTTTATTCCTATTAAACTGTGAAAAACTGTATGTGCCTTAATGTCAGTGACGAAGTGATGTTTTCCAGCAGGTGCTGTGACCCCAGCACCAAGGAGATGCACAGCTGGAGTCTGTCGAACTGAGAGAACCATGCAGGTGTTTTATGGTTCTTGTAAGGTTAAGGATTTGATGAGAAAAGGAAAAACCAACCAATATTGGTTGAGCACATCCTATGTGCCAGGGACCTTTTTAAGGGTTTTGCCGTAGCACTGCCCGGCCAGACACACATGCCTGCGGTCAACCGAGACTGCAGTCTGTCTTTGAAGCTGGGTGGCCATGGCCTCAGCTGAAGATCCCACTGCTAGGAAGAAGAGGAGAACCCACACTGAAATACTTAGCGGTCTTTATCATACATTCTTCCATTTTTTTTTTTTTAAAGTTTAAATGAGCAGGTGCATTTTTTTTATCCTTAAAAAAATGGTAGACTGTAGCAATTCTGGGTTGTTTGCTTGTAACACATGTGTTCGACTTTGTTGCGTGTGTTTTCTGAGATAGTTTAACAAACTGCCTCATTTGTGCGCGCGCGCGTGTGTGTGTGTGTGTGTGTGTGTGTGTGTGTGTATGCGCGTGCGTGTGTCTTGGAGACAGGAAAGGCTAACTTTCAAAGAACACATTCTTGCAAGCTCCTTCCCATGATCAGCCACAGAGCTAGGCAGATACAGTAGATGTTATTCCCCATTTTACAGATGGAAAAACAGGTGCAGAGAATTCAAGCACATTCATTAGAACTATAGAGCTCATTGTTAGAAGAGGCGTGTCTCCTGACCGTTGTATTTTTTATTTGATTAAAGGATGTGCTTTGTTAAATAGTAGATTCAAGTAACTCAAGACCAATGGGTCACCAAAATATTTACTGTCATTTTTAGCTGTAGTTGTTTCCAGAAAGCGGTGAATCAAAGCCAACCTTCCTAAATAGAGCCTGAACACTATTTCTCCTTTCTTCTGGCCCCAGATGCAGGGGGCCACGTTGTGTTTTCATTGTCGCTATGGTTCACACAGATGCTGGGGCGGTATCAGGCCCTCCTGTGGGATTGCTTCATTTAGCAAGGCCAGTCCTTGGGCCATGGCTTTCTCTGTGGTCACTCTGGCTGCAGTACACCATGACCTCATGTATCATAGGTTCCATGTTTTGCTGTAGCACTGCCCTGCCAGGCCCTAGGCTGTTTACCGCAGTGGCATTGGCCCAGCTTCACCATTAGGCAGAGCTGGGCTTCCTCTTGGGGCTTAACCATCCCGTCCTGTTCCAGCCTCTCCACCCAGCTCCTCTCCAGAGCCCTGACACTTCTGTATACTGACGACTGCCCTCGTGTTCCTGAGTCCTTGCCTCTGTTCATGTCATACACAGTCAAGACACGCAGGAAGCAGGAGTTCTCTGCTGCACTGGAACAGAAAATGGAGAATTTCAGAAATCGAGACATGAATCATAAGTGAAAAAGAAAATAAGCTTTGGGAGAGTTTCTGGGCCTCAGTTTCCACGTGTATAAATTGGGGATGATAATACCTGCTTGACAATCACTATGAGGACTAGTTACATCTATAAAATGTTCAGTTTATTGCCTAGAATAGGTTTTCCATAAGTGACAAACAAAATAATATATTTTCTTCTTTTTCTACAACATTTAAACTTTGGGCAGCACTACTCAAGGAAAATGAAAATATATCCACATAAAAACTTACACATAGATGTTCACAGCAGCGTTGTTCTTAATAACTAAAAAACAAAAACATCCAAATGTCTATTGACTGATGAGTAGATAAACAATTTGTAGTTGTGTCCATACAATGGAACATTATTTATCCATAAAAAGAAACAAAGTATGGATACATGTTACAACATGGACAGATGTTGAAGACATCATTCAAAGTGGAAGAAATCAGACGCTGAGTCCATTTATGTGAAACACTCTGAATGGGCAAACCCATAGACATAAAGGAGAACTGTTTATTAGGGAAGGAGAGAGGGAAAATGGACCGTAACTGCTGATGGGTACAGGGTTTCTTTTGTTTTCTTTTTTTCTTTCTTTTTTATTTATTTATTTTTTTATACCAGGGATTGAACCCAGGTGCATTAACCACTGAGCTGCATCCCCAGCCCTTTTTATATTTTATTTAGAGACAGGGTCTGGTGCGAGGTTGCTTAGGGTCTCACTGAGTTGCTCAGAGCCTCACTAAGTTGCCACAGCTGGCTTTGAACTTGCCATCCTCCTGCCTCAATCTCCGGAGCCACAAGGATTACAGGTGCACACCCCCATGCCTGGCTCAGGGTTTCATTCTGAGGTAATGGAAATGTTCTGGAACTAGATGACAGTGATGGTCATACAACTCTATGAATAGCCTAATGTCATGAGCCGTCCATGGGCTGTGTGTGTGAACTATGTGCACACTCGTCATGTGAGGGGATAGGCCTGGCATTGCACACTGATTGGGCTGGTGATGCAAGTGCGCCTTCCCTTTAGCTCCGCCTGTGATCCCACACAGCACCTGAGACGGGTGTGACTTGCCAAGATGTCAATCAATCTGCTGACCCCAAGACATCACGAAGCAACTCTACCCTTGAAACCTTATCCCCTGCCTTATTTGGTGAAGAACATTCTATCGAAACTCCTTTGTGAGTCCCCCTATAAAAATAAAGAGATTCCAGGTTCACAGCTCTCTTTTCCAACACTCTCTCCAACGTGGAAGTTGACCTTTAAGGTCACAGAGCAGTCCCGCCCTCGATATAAAAAATGTGTCCTGTGATTTTTCACCATTTTCTTAACTTAATGTTGCAGCCAGCTCTTTTGAACCCAGTTCATCTCGTCAGTGCGTGTCACTGGCGAAATCCTAAAAACCACTGAATTTTAAAATTGAAAAGTGGGGCTGGGGTTGTGGCTCAGCGGTAGAGCGCTCGCCTAGCACATGCACGGCCCTGGGTTCGATCCTCAGCACCACGTAAAAAGAAATAAATAAAAGGTATTGTGTCCAACTACAACAAAACAAAAAATAAAATAAATGTTAAAAAATCAAAAAGTAAATATTAAATATGTGAATTACATCTTAATAAATCTGTTATTTAATTTTTTTTTTTAACGGGACACAGTAGTGCGTACCTGAGGAGGCTGAGGCGGGAGAACCGCTCAAGCCCAGAAGTCCAAGCCAAGCCTGAGCAACAAGCAAGACCCCATCTCAAAAATAAAATGCCTGTGCCTTAGTTTCTATGCAATGGAACAAGATGCAAATGGTGTGTGGGGGAGGTGTGTGCTTATGATCGCTCCGCGTGCCTGCATCATTCCCCCCAGTTCTATTGAGATTAGGTGGTTGAGAGACTTAATTTAGACTTTGCGTTACACTTGTGTCTTGTCTTTCCTTTTTCACTGAAGATGCTGTCTGTGTTTGTGAAAACAAAGAAGTGATATTTTTGCTATCCTCCCAGCCATACTTGGAATATTTAATTACTGAACTATGTGCCCTGGGCATGTGCAGATGGATAGGCCTTGACTGTTAAGAGCCAAAATAATGTGATCTTTGTGTTGGGTCCATGGTTTTCGGGGGGGGGGGGCGCTGCCAAACTGGAATATTTTCATAGCATTTCAACCTAAAAGTTCTTGTAGGGTATAAATAGACTTTTATCTCTAAAACCTGGATAACTGGTTTCTCTTGAGACAATTGGGAAATCTAGCATTTCTGGGCACATATTCTCCCATAAGTGCCTGCCTCTCACACGTTATTAGCTCATACAGGTCCATTCCACTGTGTTATGTTGGCTAGGCTCGGCCTTTGTGGGCATTTGAGTTGAATGGAGAAAATTCCCCCGGAAAATATTCATTTATTCTGAATATTACTCAAACTCATAAGCAGTGTGCCTGTTCTGTACAGTAAACTCTGTTAGGTACTGGCACAGTTCCTGTCCTCGGGGCAGAGAGTCTGGTGATAAAGAAATAGAACCAGTTAATCATTATACATCAGCAAGTTCAAGGCTGGATACATGTAATTACAGATGCGGGGCATGCAGCCTAGCCCAAGTGATCTGGAGTGGAGAGAAGTTCAGGGCTCCTGGAGAGAGTGTTCCTGGGTCCCTTTGTGGCCTCACTTAGTGCCAGCACTTCAGTTCTTAACTGTTGCCGCCTGAAGCGCTTGGAGCAACGGAGTCGCGGGAAGAAGTTTTAGAGGCAAACTGGAGACAAACAGCTTTTTATTTTGATAACTTTTCTCTCTGGTTTTAACAACAACTAACACACGCCACACACACCACCAAAATGGCTCTGACCCGATCAACAATTTCGGCCAAGTCACTCAAAATCCCGGGACAAGTCCCGTGAGACTACAAAAGACGGCAATGTCCAAATCTCCACGACTCATAGTCCACCACAATTCAAGCCATCTCCCCAAACAAGACTCCTATACTTAACCAGGGAGGAAGATTTCATGAGCAACTCCATGTCTGCAGAAGGAAGGTAACATCATTGGAAAACTCACCAAGGAGGAGAGAAGTGGAAATGAAGAATGGGTGAACACGGGTGGGAAGAAGAATAAACAAGGGACAAAGGAGAAGAAAAACAGGAAAGAGAGGTACTTACACAAATGAGGAACAGATTTGTCTTATCTCAGACACTGCTCCAGATACTTTTGCAGAATTCTTTTTTTTTTTGGTACCGGGAATTGAACTCAGGGGCACTCAACCACTGGGCCACATCCCCAGCTCTTTTTTTGTATTTTATTAGAGACAGGGTCTCACTGAGTTGCTAAGTGCCTCGCCATTGCTGAGGCTGGCTTTGAACTCGCGATCCTCCTGCCTCAGCCTCCCAAGTGCTGGCATTACAGGCGTGAGCCACCACACCTGGCACTTTTGCAGAATTCTAAAGGTCTCAACTCCGAGGGAAATTGTGCTGAGGTAAACCTAAGCACGTGTGGGGAGTTGACGAGTTCTTCCATTTCTCTCGTTTTGTTTCCTGCTGGGATAGTTCTATCTTTTGTTCTGAGATGATCATATTGGTCATATTGATTAATGTCCTTGACTAGGTTAGAGAACTCTCCTCAATCATACGGGTGTTTCCTGGGCATCTGCTTTCTGGTGGACAAGTGTGTTGGGGAAGCCGGGCGGGGATTTAGCAGTCCTGAAGGAAAAACCCCAAGTATAGGAAATAAAAATAATACCTAACTTAGCTGATCATAGGGCTTAGAAAGACGACACAAAGAAAGAGACGTTGTTCTTAACACAAAGAGAAGAAAAAGATAGCTCAGAATCAAAAGTATCTATAAACATCAATGTTTTATAGAAGCACAATTCACAATACATGGTTTGCTTGTATTAAGTTGAAGTTCATCCTGATTTTATTAAAATGATATTGGGTTTATGAATTGCTCCGTAAATGGAAGAGCAGCAATGTTATCATTAGGAAAAATTCCCTCCAGGCATTTCTCATATCAAATACCTCTTTTTACATCATGCTCACTCAGGATTCAGGTGTGCTATGTCTGCGATCATTTCCAGGATGAAAGGGGACCATGAGGAAAGACATTGCCAGAGTGAAAACGTTTAATTTATTGGGGAGGAGGTTTTTCTGAGAAGTGAATTTTTCTGATTTTTTTTTTTTTTCATTAGGAAGAATTCTAACTGATCCACTTGTTTGGATCTAGGAAAAGTTTTTTTTTTTTTTTTTTTTTTTTTTGTACTGGGGATTGAACTCAGGGGCACTCGACCACTGGGCCACATCCCCAGCCTTTTTTGTATTTTATTAGAGACAGGGTCTCACTGAGTTGCTAAGTGCCTCACCATTGCTGAGGCTGGCTTTGAACTTGTGATCCTCCTGCCTCAGCCTCCCAAAGTGCTGGGATTACAGGCGTGCGCCACCACACCTGGCACTTTTGCAGAATTCTAAAGGTCTCAACTCCGAGGGAAATTGTGCTGAGGTAAACCTAAGCACGTGTGGGGAGTTGACGAGTTCTTCCATTTCTCTCGTTTTGTTTCCTGCTGGGATAGTTCTATCTTTTGTTCTGAGATGATCATATTGGTCATATTGATTAATGTCCTTGACTAGGTTAGAGAACTCTCCTCAATCATACGGGTGTTTCCTGGGCATCTGCTCTCTGGTGGACAAGTGTGTTGGGGAAGCCGGGCGGGGATTTAGCAGTCCTGAAGGAAAAACCCCAAGTATAGGAAATAAAAATAATACCTAACTTAGCTGATCATAGGGCTTAGAAAGACGACACAAAGAAAGAGACGTTGTTCTTAACACAAAGAGAAGAAAAAGATAGCTCAGAATCAAAAGTATCTATAAACATCAATGTTTATAGAAGCACAATTCACAATACATGGTTTGCTTGTATTAAGTTGAAGTTCATCCTGATTTTATTAAAATGATATTGGGTTTATGAATTGCTCCGTAAATGGAAGAGCAGCAATGTTATCATTAGGAAAAATTCCCTCCAGGCATTTCTCATATCAAATACCTCTTTTTACATCATGCTCACTCAGGATTCAGGTGTGCTATGTCTGCGATCATTTCCAGGATGAAAGGGGACCATGAGGAAAGACATTGCCAGAGTGAAAACGTTTAATTTATTGGGGAGGAGGTTTTTCTGAGAAGTGAATTTTTCTGATTTTTTTTTTTTTCATTAGGAAGAATTCTAACTGATCCACTTGTTTGGATCTAGGAAAAGTTTTTTTTTTTTTTTTTTTTTTTTTTGTACTGGGGATTGAACTCAGGGGCACTCGACCACTGGGCCACATCCCCAGCCCTTTTTTTGTATTTTATTAGAGACAGGGTCTCACTGAGTTGCTAAGTGCCTCACCATTGCTGAGGCTGGCTTTGAACTTGTGATCCTCCTGCCTCAGCCTCCCAAAGTGCTGGGATTACAGGCGTGCGCCACCGCGCCCGGCTAGGAAAAGGTTTTTACTAGGGGAAATCCCCAGCCCCTTAATCCATATTTGTGTCCTTAACCACATCCATGACTAGTTTCCACCCAGCTGATGGGTTCTGGGTCTCCAGAGCTCTACCTGGGCACCGGGAAGCAAGAACTAATGAGTGTGTTCTGCCTGGTGGTAGAACACACCTCTCCCCTGTCACATCTGCTTCTGGGCAGGTGTGTGTGTATGTGTGTGTGTGTGTGTGTGTGTGTGTGATCAGACACTGAGGGGATAGGACTGGATGGTGTGAACTTTCTTGAAAAATGCATTTCACTAGCTGCTTCCATATGTGGAACCCTATTTTCAGGTGAAGTTCTTTATTTTCTACACCCGATGAGTCCTCTTGCTGGATGAAAACAAGACGCCTTAAAGTGGTTCCATTCCCAGTTTTCCAAGGAGTCTCCATACTGCTTTCCATAATGGCTGCACCATTTTGCAGTCCCACCAGCAATGTATGAGTGTGCCTTCTTCCCCACATCCTCTCCAACATTTATTGTTGTTTGTGTTCTTAATAGCTGCCATTCTGACTGGAGTAAAATGAAATCTTGGAGTACTTTTGATTTGCATTTCTCTTAATTGCAGAGATGTTGAATATTTTTTTTCATGTATTGTTGATTGTATATTTTCTTCTGAGAAGTGTCTTTCCAGTTCCTTGGCCCATTTATTGATTGGGTTATTTGTTTTTTTGGTGTTAAGATTTTTGAGTTCTTTATATGTTCTAGAGATTAGTGCTCTATCTGATGTGCATGTGGTAAAAATTTGTTTCCAATTAGTAGGCTCTCTATTCACCTCACTGATTGTTTCTTTTGATGAGAAGAAGCCATCCCACTCCTGGGTCTATTCCCAAAGGACTTAAAAGCAGCATACTACAGGGACACAGCCACATCAATATTTATAGCAGCACAATTCACAATAGCTAGGTTGTGGAACCAACGTAGATGCCCCCCAGTAGATGAGTGGATAAAGAAAATGTGGTATATATACACATGGAATATTACTCAGCAATAAAAGAGAATAAAATAATGGCATTTGCAGGTAAATGGATGAAGTTGGAGAATATAATGCTAAGTGAAGTTAGCCAATCTCAAAAATCCAAATGCTGAATGTTCTCTCTGATATAAGGAGGCTGATTCACAGTGGGGTTGGGGTGGGGAGCATAGAAAGATTAGAGGAACACTAGAAAGGTCAATGGGGAGGGAGGGTAGAAGGGGCAAGGGGGTATGAAGGGGAAAAAAAAGAAGATGGTAGAATGAGATGGATAACATTACCCTAAATGTGTGATTGAAGACATGAACAGTATGAGTATACTTTGTATACAAACAATGATATGTAAAAAAAGGTGCTCTATATGTGTATTATGAATTATAATGCATGCTACTGTTATATATACAACAACTTCGAATAAATTTAAAAAAAAAAACAAGAAGCCTTTAAGAAGGTTTGAAGTCTCAAGTTGGAAAATTCACATAAGCCAATTCGCTTGTCATGGGAGGAATAGTCCAGGGGGTGACTAACTTCGCTGTTCATTCCATCACCATTCCCTTGTGCCTCTGGGGAACCAGGTTCTCAGGCAGCAAAGACCAATTGCTGTCTGGTGTTGCCAGCCTCCCATCAGCCGCAGTCCTGTTGGTAACGCCAGAGGTCTAGACTTTCTGGGGTGCCAGGGCAGCCAAGAACATTCCCTGAGGCTCCGTGCAGGTGGAAGCGATCGGGAGCACCCCGTCCTCAGTCTCTGTTTCCACCTGCTGAGAAAGCCAATCTGTAGCTCTGATAGGATTCCCCACACTTTCCAATGAGAGTTTAGCCCTAACAACCTCAGTTGGACTTGTGGTAAAAATAAACAAGTCAGCTCTAGTTAGTTAAAGTTGGCCATCCATTTGAGAGCCAAGCCGTCGGAATGAAAACTGACTTTTTGGAACAAGGAGAAATGTCAGTGATTTTAGGCCTTGCCAGATAAAAATCTCAAATTTCTTTGGCTCAGAGTCATCCATAAAACCGTACCACCCTGCAGATGAGCTTCTGCACTGGTGTCTGTGCATCTTCTTCCACCCACCAGCGACCAAGCACCTGTTAGCCTGGAATCTTCATCTGCCACGCACACATGCGACTGATCACATTTCTAGTATGTGTTTACCGTTGCCCTAATTGAATTTTGGAGCCAGGGCTCATGGGCCTTTGCTAACTTATACAGGCAGAGATGAGAAAGAAGGGGAAACAGGAACTAGAAGCAGGGTCAGAGAGGAAGCAGATGAACAGCATCAGGGGGAGAACTGGCCCACACTTACCTCTGGTACCACATAGGTGTTGCACCTGTTTGGAGCAGATTTTCCATTGCAGGTCGTAGCTCCAAAGAAGCCAACCAGGGGCTGATGGACAGAGATGGGGGTGGCTGTGATCTTAGCAAGGTCAGAGTTCCCCTAAAAGTAGAAAAGGGAAACTGTTTAGTAGCTGGATGGTCCTGGCAAAGGGAAATCATCCCAACACGATTCAAAGAAAACTAAACACAGTTCAAA
This sequence comes from Tamias sibiricus, assembly GCA_025594165.1. Lineage (NCBI taxonomy): Eukaryota > Metazoa > Chordata > Mammalia > Rodentia > Sciuridae > Tamias > Tamias sibiricus. The sequence continues at coordinate 17,983,656 of CM046669.1, read as the reverse complement.
AGCTGAGCTCTCCTTGCCCCCAACCCCAAGTCAGAGAGACCCAGGGAAGAGAGAGGGGAGCGGAGTATGAATCTGCTCAGCTTGGGAGAATTGAGGCAACGGTCGAGCAGTCTTAGCCTCTCAGGAGAATGTATTCCCTGCAGTTTGGAGGTGGAGAAGTGCAAGGTCAAGGTGCTGGCAGGTTTGGTATCTGGCGAGGGCTTGATCTCATGCTCACAAATAGCATCTTGCGGCTGCATCCCCACAGAGCGGCAGGAGCAGAAGAGGTCACATTGCCCCCGAGGTTGACCTTGTGACCTCCGAAAGGCCCAGCACTTCACACTATCAAACTGGTGATTTAGTTCTGACTTGAATTTGGGGGGGACACACTTAGACCACCATGTTTGTGTTTTCATAGACAGTGGCTTTCCAGTTTGACTAGTGACTATAAATCACTTGTAGATCACCCCTCCAGATGGTCACATCATTGGTTAGCTTCAAGGAGTCACTGGCGACGCCTGTTAACTTTCTGGATATCTTTCCCGGTCTGACAGAGAAGCATGGCAGACTCGAGACAGCTCATTCTTCACTGATACTAGATAGAACTTTCAGGCGGAGGAAGGAGCCAGCTTCTCCCAAGGGGGTTCACACACGTGGGTGCCCAGCTTGCTATCTCAGTAGAAGAATCCACCTCAGCCACAGAAGCTTTTGTGAGCAGCTGGAGTCTGAGGCAAGACAGGGACCTCACTGTTGTGTGGTTCTGGAAGGCTCTGAAAATCAAGCCCTTAATGGGATCCTGCTGTTTCCCCCAGGGAGCTCACATCTGGGCTCTGGGTGATTCTCTCTCCAACCCTCTGAACAGCCCAGAGCCTGCATGTTTTCACCATTATGTATTCCAACGGAAACACATTTTTTTTTCCAGAGGGATTAAAAGGCAGCAGTTAGAAGCATCTGCCTGGATTTCTACGTATTTGCCTTTTGCCAGGGGAGGTGAGGGGTCTTAGTGAAGGCTACAAGTCTTCCTCATGTCTGGGGTGGTCCAGCACTGCCTTTCCTCCTCTGGGACCTCACGGAGGAGACAGCACATCAAAGACCAGTGGGGACGCCTCCTGCCCGCCGCACCTGGAGGAACTGCTCATTTCCAGGGAAGTCTGCGAACAAAGAAACTCTTAACAATTCAGGGAAGTAAACATACAAGACATTTTCTAACTCAATGAAAGGAGTGTCTTCAATCTGTGCTTCTATTTTTAATTAGACACACATATCCGTGCATACTCCAAGCAGCTAATTTCCGAGGATGTTTGTTGGCAGTGGATACTTTGCAGGTTTTGGAGTTGTTTAATCTGTGCACAGGAAAATATCTAATAAGACCAACGTTTTCAGATGGATTAGGAAATGCATCAATGCGTAGGGAAGGCAGAGAGAACTTAAGTCCTGTGTAATGAAGAAACAGCCCCCAGGAGCAATAAATAAATCACCACACACTGCTTATAAATAATTTAGAACAAATGTAGAATTCTGATAACTTCTGGCTAACATGGGAGTCAAGGTTTGGTTTTGTTTTCATTTACTCTTACTACTGATATTTTGAGTGAAGAATAACGTGCCTTTGAGCTAATTCTCAGTTTCCTGAATTGCTCTACCTGCTTCATGTTGTGAGACCTGTGGTTCGATGCTCACGGCACTCTGCGTGGTTGCCTGTTACCCTGGACGCTGGCAGCTCCTTGCTGATGGGTTTTAGTGGATGAGATTCTTGCCGATAATCTGTGCTTCCTGGTCCGCTCCTCCACATTGCTTTCTGGACTTTTTCTACCTTCTCCAGTGGCTCAGTGCTCCTCCCTACCCTGTCTTTGTCTGAAGGTGCTCACCTGGTACCCCACAACACCACCAGCTTTACAAAACATCACCTCGCTCTGGGGTTCTGTAAATCTCCCTCCCTCCTGGCCCTTGTAAAGAGAGCTGCTGGTTCCAATCTGATTCCAAGAAGAGACTTGACTGCACATCAAAGGTGGCCAACTAAGTCACCTCTTAGTTTTTGAATGATGTTGGTAACGTGACTCGTTTTAATTCAGATATCTGTTTTACTAGGTAAGATTTTCAAATATTAGTCACACACCTCTAGCTACCATTCTTCTATCCTTTATATTCAAGTTACAGTTTCAAGTTACTTGGTGTATTACAAAAATGTATCTCCTAGACTTGGAGTTCTGTGCTTTGGTTAATTTTTTTTTTTTCTGGAACATTACTGAACATTCATTTTCTTAAGGATTTTAATTACTTTTGGAGTACAAGCTCAAGGGAGAAAAACAGAAAACACTATTGCAGACTGGGTTTAGCAAAATCCTGTTCCTGACATTGCCATGTATGGACCAAGTCCCCACTGTCCCCATCTTTTCTTTGCCCTTATCAAGGCGATGCTCTCCAAGGGTCTGCTGCCACTGCTAATCCTGCTATCTTTCCCTCCCCAAAGGAACTGCTGAATTACCAATAAGATCTGAGCATTTTTTCCTGCCTTGTAAGGGTCTCAGTGACCTCTATCTTCCCATGACTCTTTTCTGTTTCCCTCCCTTCCTCCATTCCTGCCTCCCCCCCCCCCCCCAGTTTTATTTAATACTGAAATTCTAGAATGGATTTGGATTGTGTGATATAATTTGGAAAAATTTTTTTTGTTTTAATAAATGAATTAAGCCCCTTTACAAATGATCTGTTTCTTAAACTTTAAGGTAGAACAGAAACAAGTTTTGTATACATTATTCAAAGGCTTTTGAAAGATTATTTTGTATACGTGATGGTAAATTTATTAGATTTCAAGTTTTATATTGGGAAGTACTATTTTGATTTTCCCTTCTCATTTATATCATGAAAACAGTACTGATGAGATATTTTGATGTGACCTGAAAATTGACTTGGAATGAAAACAAAACTGAATTATTACTTAAATTGAGGGTAATTGTTAGTGAAGTTAAAAGATAGAATTTGCATACATCTTGGATAACTGAAAAGCAAAACAAATAGAAAAATTTCCAAGCAGACTCATTAAACAGCTCTAGGGTAGTACATTTTATGCTCATTCCATAAATAAGCATAAAATACTTCTATTATAAATAAGTGATTATTTATTAATATAACCACTTAGGGGCATTCTGTGATTGACTGAGCCCTGTTCAAGGATCTAATGACCCAAAGATGTTATTAAGCATTACCTTTCACTTCAGAAATTCATTGTTTAATTTGGACCACGAGGGAATTCTTTTCTTTTTTCTTTTTTTCTTTTTTTTTTTTTTTTTGGTACTGGGGATTGAACTCAGGGGCACTCGACCACTGGGCCACATCCCCAGCCCTTTTTTGTATTTTATTGGAGACAGGGTCTCACTGAGTTGCCAAGTGCCTCGCCATTGCTGAGGCTGGCTTTGAACTCGTGATCCTCCTGCCTCAGCCTCCCAAAGTGCTGGGATTACAGGCGTGCGCCACTGCGCCCGGCTTGAGGGAATTATTTTCATATGCATTATTTATTTTTTCTCCAGAACTGGCCGTTCTCCTTTTAGTTAGTCTGGGGTCTTTTTGATTTCCCCCTTTCTTTGGATGACATAACTAAACTAAATTGTGCTTTTCTCATGCAGGGCAGCCACTGATCACAATGTGGACAATACGACCGAAATACTCAGGGAGTGGTTGAAAAATGTACAGAGGCTCTATCACTACGTGGAGTGGAGGCCGATGGATGAACCCGAGTGAGTAATGAAAGCGAACCTCGCAAGCTCACGGCCCTTCCTCCTGGACCAGTTCTCCAGCCATTGGTGTCATGTGGCTTTTCATTGTCTTTCATCTCTGTGTCTGAATTACAAACACCTGCCATTTCTTCCTTAGACAGATCTTCATAATTCCCTCTTCCTCTTTACCCCAACAGCTGCCAGCCAAGTTCAGGTTTTCATTAGTTCGTAAGTAAATTACCACATTGGCATATATTTTTCAATATTGTTATTTATTTATATTTTGAGTATTTACCTTTTATACATAAGGGATCATAGTGAAAATTTTGTATGCTTTCTATAACACATCTTATTTTTTTCACTTAGCATGCCTTAGCAATTATTACACAGTAATAATTAAGGAGCTTCTTCATTTTTTAATTGCATAGTATCCACTGTATGAAGATACCGTAATTGTTTAGCTAATACCCTACTGATTGACATTTAGGTTATTTCTTATTATTCTTATTCTTATTCTTATTATTTTGGTACTAGGGATTGAACTCAGGGGCACTTGACCACTGGGCCACATCCCCAGTCCTTTTTTGTATTTTATTAGAGACAGGGTCTCACTGAGTTGCTAAGTGCCTTGCCATTGCTGAGGCTGGCTTTGAACTCGTGATCCTCCTGCCTCAGCCTCCCAAGTGCTGGGATTACAGGTATGCACCACTGTGCCCAGCAACATTTAGGTTATTTCTAATCCTTTTTTAAAAATTTCCAATCTTGACCATAGCAATTTCTTTTTTCTTTCCTTTTTTTTTTTTTTTTTTGGTACCAAGGATTGAACTCAGGGGCACTCGACCGACCACTGGGCCACATCCCCAGCCCTATTTTGTATTTTATTAGAGACAGGGTCTCACTGAACTCGCCAGCCTCCTGCCTCAGCCTCCCAAGTGCTGGGATTACAGGTGTGAGCCACTGCTCCCGGCTCTAGCAATTCCTTAATTGCTTCTATCTCCAAGTCATTCATACTGTCAAACCAAGCTACCTAAGACCCAACAGAGCTGTCTCATTCTCTATTACAGGGATCCCAGTGGGTCTCAAGTACCTACCGAACAAAGTTCAAACACCCGAGTCTTTTATTTAAGAGTCCATAAGCTTAGCATGTTTCCTGCTTCTTCCCAAAAGAAAATTTACTTTATCCAGAATATTCCTTTTATTTTAAACTCCCAAACTATTGCTGACAAAGGTCTTAGAAGTGTCTATTCTTTGTAATCAGCTCTTATCCTAAATCATACTTACTACAGAAAGCTATTCCTAATCATTCCAGTTATGAAGATCTACCCTTCCTTCAACAAATGGATTGCTTATTTTCTACATCATTCTTTTTGATGCAATACAAGTGGCATTGTTAATTAATTATGCAACATATATTTCTTCAAAAAAAATTATAACTTCTTTGGAAGGGGCTAGATTCCCTACTAAACACTTTATATCCCCCTGTGCCCTGCCAATGCTATATTCTTGTTGGGCACTAAATTAATACTCTTTGGATGAATAAATGAATGAATAATACCAATAATAAATGTATTTAAAACCTACTGTTGTAAATGCTCCTGAGACCACTACAATTCCACCTTAAGAAACTGCACAACTAGAATTGAATGAGTCAACTGAATTTCTGCCCAGGATGTTATTTATTGAAAGTCAAATTTGTATAACAACTATAATAAATATCATTCCAGAACAAATTTATTCTTTGTTCTCCTAGGCTCTCTAGTATTTCATGTATATCTCCCAAGCGTATGGTTTGTATGTCAAACAAAATCCAACAGTGAAGTTTGAACACTATAAAAATTCTTAAACACTTATTTAAGGTTTCTTACAATGGCCCTTTGGCCTAATTTTAAAAAATTGCACAGAAAGGCTTTGTGTACTTACCTTGCATTCTGGTAATGTTCTCTGTAACTGGATTTTGACTACACATATTATATGCCAATATCAGAGTGAAAATATTAGGGAAGGCATTATTCTTGGTAATGTATTCAGAAAAACAAAAATTCCACTGATTTTCAATGAATTGGGAAAGACATTCGTGAGAACTCCTGTGCTATACATAGTTTTATTAACTTTTTTTGTATAGTTACAGACTCTTTGTGACTTTTCAGTGTCCATGCCCATTGCAGTTGAGAGCTTTCTGAAGCGTTCTGAGGGGTTACTGACCCACATACTTGCCCTTGTGGCCAGGTGGAAGTCTTGACCTGGCTGTTTTGTGCATGTTGATAGAAATCCCTAGGCCAGGACATGTCTGCCCCGTGACCTCACTTTACCCGGGACAAACTGATGTGTCAGGCTGTATGAAATCATTAATTGAGATTCCACCAAGTAAACTCGACCTTTGGTTTTCCTGGCAAACCCATTTCTACACTGCAGCACATCCAAATTTATTTGATAGCAAGAGGTTGAATAAAGTACCCAAAAACATGAACTTGGGGGTTCAGCCGCCTGGGTTTGAATTCTTATTGTGCTCTTATTAACTGTAACAGTGGGCAAGTGACTTAACTATACCAGTACCCTTATCTGTGAAATGGGGAGAATATCAGGACTTACCTCCTACAGCTTTTATTAGCATTCCCTAAAATATTTCATATAAAAACTCTGGTGTTCTGTAAGCAGTAAGTTTCTTCAACTCTCTTTGCTCCAGTTTCCTTATCTGTAATATTGAGATGATAACTATAAAAATATCTCACTCCTAGGGTCGATGGAGGATTAAACAAGTTAGTAAGATGTATTTAGGACAGAGCCTGGTTTTCAGCACTCAGTAATTATAAGCTATTATTATTATAATTCTTTTAGGTCTTATCCTGATGAAATTGGACCAAAGCACTGGCCAAGCTCCCGGTTTGCTCATGTCATGAAATTGCGACAGGCAGCTCTGCGAACTGCGAGGGAAAAATGGTCAGACTACATTCTGGTAAAAGCAGATGCTTGATTTCTTGACAACTGTTATCTAAAATGTGTTCAAATCAGTTGTCCAAAAACTAGGACCATTGGAACAATCAAAACAGTCTTTTGTTTGGGCGCCGCATCCCCTACTAAAAGCCGAAGGGGAAATTGTGGTAACTTAATATTGCAATACCTAGATTTCATCTCAGCCCCTGTCCTGACATGCATGGCCAGTAAGGGAGTGAGCAAGGAGGCTCCCGAGCTAGTTCGTCTTCATTAACAGACTGAAGAAACTCGGAACCTTTTAGTTCATGAGGAATGCTGTAGGCAAAGCTATAGAAATCATCTTAACTCTTGGGAAGAATTCTCAGAAGATGGAAAATAATCATATACAAAGAGATTCGAATGAACACCTCCCAAATCATTCCCTTTTGTCCCTGAGTGATTGGGGAATGGAGTCCCTTATTTGGTCTCCTGGTTGCTCCCAATTTTGTTGGCCTTTCATGGAGAACTTCTCTGTGTGAAGAGGTCCCCTCCCTCGCCTAGAGCTTAGAGAGGTATCCAAACGCTGGACTTGACTATTAGGAATCAGTCTTCAGTGAACCTGTCTCAACTGGAGAAGAGGATGGGTCCCTGAGGAGCACGGAGCTGCAGCCCCTTCTCCCTGACAACAGCCTTTTTTTTCTCCACAAGTTCTTTGGGTAAATGTTTTCCAGAATAACACTAGAAATTATACCAATAAAGCAAAGCCGGCATTATTTTATTACATGTATGAACATCTTCTTTCACTAGAGTCTTAAAGGGAACGAATACTTTTGACCTGTGTCCCTCCCCAGGCCCTCAGTCACTCCAAAAATCAGCCTAAGAATTTGTTACATATACTTTTAGTGCAAAAGTAGAAATTTTCATAGTTGCACCAGCCATATTTATTATATACCTATTTAAACATCACTGAAATGCACAAATGCCAAAATGTAGATTTTTTTGGCAAACAGACTGTCACAAGAATGAATGCTTCTGTTTATTTTTTAATTGTGGCAAAATCTCCACAACATAAAGTCTATCATCTTAGCCATTTTTAAGGGTACAATTCAGTGTGATAGTTTCTATTTTATGGTAGAATTTGTTACACATTCTCTGTACGTAAATGGATGTGAACATGAACTTCAGCCAAGAATGAGAATCAGTGTGAACATGGACCTGTGTTAAGCACCCCGGGCTACTGGTTAGCCCAAACACGGGTTGATACAATGTACTTAGAATGAAGAGTCCTCTGGTAGCATTAAAATAGCATTGGTAGATTTGTTTGGGGCCATTCTGGCATGACTGCAGAAAATTTAAATAGGCCTGACCCTCTGCACCAAGGCATGCTAGGATATGCACTCTCCCTCCCCTGATTCAGGGATTTTTAAAATTAATTTTTCCCATTGTGAAATTAACCTAAGAACACAATAGAAAAACTTAAGAGTTTTTGGAGGACTGGGGTTGTGGCTCAGTGGTAGAGTGCTTGCCTAGCACATGTGCAGACCTGGGTTTGATCCTCAGCACCACGTAAAAATAAATAAATAAAATAAAGGTATTGTGTCCAACTACAACTAAAAAATAAATATAAAAAAAAATAAGAAAAACTTAGAGTTTTTGAATGACTATTTAAGGGCCTGGGAGCTGTTAATATCTTGTGCTTAAACCACTAAGCTTGCAAAGGTTGGGTCCTGGCTGACTCTTGGCTCAGTCTGGCAACTTCAGTTCATTGCTTGGCAGTTTATGCAGAGCTAACACGTGGGAATTAGACTGCATGTATTTTGACCGAGTGAAACCCACCCAGCCGCCGTGGGTTTCACTAGGAGCATCTGGCTCACTGCCCATTCTGTATCTCGTGATGCCTGGATGAGCCAGGTTATTCTGGAACCGTTACTGCAAAGTACCTTTTCACCTGATGTGATCCTTCTCTTTTCCTAGTTCATAGACGTCGACAATTTCCTGACAAACCCACAGACCCTCAGCCTGATGATTGCAGAAAACAAAACCATCGTGGCCCCCATGCTGGAGTCCCGGGGCCTGTACTCTAACTTCTGGTGTGGAATCACACCTCAGGCAAGTCTTTTGGTTAATGAGTCAAGGCTGTGGGCTTTAACAAGGCAGCGGTGGCGACAGCAGCCACTTCGCCTGTTTTCTTGATTCCTCCCTTGAAACACCGGTGCCCTTGTGCAACTAGAGCAAAAGGTTTCAGGAAAGGAGGAAAATCTAGGTCTAACGCTGCAACCCAGTGGGCTCTTCTGTGCTAAATAATTGTCAAGAAAATATTCCAAAGAGCTTAGCCTCAGAAGCTTCAAATTAACCAGTATGGCATGCTGGGATTTGCACACCCTCTCCCCTAATTCAGGGATTTTTTTAAATTAATTTTTTCCATTGCAAAATTAATATAAGAACACAATAGAAAAACTTAGAAGTGGAAAAAAGTAAAAAAAAAAAAACAATTAAAAACATAGAAACAATAAATATTCATCCCACCACTACAATAACACAGAAATGGAACATGGTATGTTTTTAGTAACTATATTATCATCAAGTGGCTGTACTACAATGTATTCATCCTTTCCCTTAGTTTGAGCAATGTTTACATTGTTGGCAACTGTTAGCTGTTATAGTGACCATCATGAGGAATAGAAATTTTTCTGTGGTTAAGATTATTTTCTTAGAATAGCTTCTTAGAAGCAAAGTTACTGAGTCAAAGAGTACAAATGTTTTGTTGACCTTCTATATATGTTGTCAAATTTATTTCTATAGAGATCTAAGGACAAAACCTGATAAGGTATCTTATTTTTCCAAAATTCAAGTTAAAAAGAGAAATTGAGTTTTCATCATTGCTTTTTTTTTTTCTATAGTGAAATCTTCAAAGGCTAGAGGTATGGTATGGTTAATGTTTGGGCTGGTTATACTTTTTATTCTTTAGTTAATAAATTAGAGATATAAATGATCTAGGCAATATTTGTCAAAGTAGAATAAAGATGTGTTAATGGGAAAAATGTATGTTAAATGTGTTCTCATGGCCAGAAGGCTAATTTTGTCTTTTTTTTATGTTTGGTTTCTTTGGGAGGGGGAAAGAGGCCAGCAGTGTGTGCTGATCAGTGTTTAATAACTGACTTTCCAGGGAGAAAACTCTATTTGGTAACATTTGCCAATTTTTATGATTTAAATACTCCCCTCCCATACATATGACTTACTTGTGTGTGTGTGTGTGTGTGTGTGTGTGTGTGTGTGTGTGTGAGTGTGTTGCTGGGGATTGAACCTAGGGCCTTGTGCATGCAAGGCAAGCGCTCTATCAAATGAGCTACATCCCCAGCCCCTTAAATGTTGTTTAAACAAAGGAAGGGCTAATGAAACTGTAGTACAACCACTTGGTGACATAATTAATACAAACAGAGACATAAAGACATCGTTATTAAAATATGTAAAGCTGCTTGCTCTCTGAGGTGTTAACAGAGTGGTGAAGATTAACATGCTTTTTGTTTTTTTTATGGATTTCAAGCTGCCAGTACATCAGAATTCCTGGATATTTACCAGTTGGTACCCCTAGCACACCACTAGATGAGGCAGTCATTTTTTGTTGCAATTATTTCTGCTAGTTCTAAGAGATTTTGAATGATTTTTATTATCCAAATGTCTTTTAGGGAGGCAGGAAGTTCAATTGAGTTTCTTGGGAGAAAACATAATAGTAGGTTCAACTCAGTTAATAATCTGCACTGTTTCATGTGGAAGAATCACTTCAGGGTTGTTTTTAATGAGTTATGCTTTGTCACCAGCTCCAAGGGGGATGGGGAGGAGGTTATCCCAGTGGTCACAGTCTATTATTCCCTTTAATTATTAAAAGCAAATAGGAGAATCATGCTTGCTCATTTTGCATAGTAAAATTCGATTTTGTGCGACTTAGGACAATCATAACTTTCCTCCATCAATTTTGGCTTTCTGCATTCCTAGTCAGGCAGGAACAGAAATGGCCAGTGACTTCATAAGCGGGAGGCAGGTCCTGGTCTCCAGAGCCTTTAAATATCCAAAACCAAATGACTCTGGTGTTGTCTGGCCAATGAACAGGGATTATTACCAATAAAATTCAATTTATGTGGAAAAGGAGACACAGCCATTGCCCCTAGCTCTCTGTGGGAGGCATATTAATCCTCTTTTCTGTCTCTGCTTCCTTCCCCACCATTCTTACTCCCAGGACATTCAGTGATTCATCACTGTCATGAATTTTCCAAGCTTTCATTCAGAAAATATTGTTCCTAAGAAGTCTGGAACTTTATATTTGACACTAGTGCTCAACCCTTTGAAGAACCATTGTTCCTTTCATCCTGTGGAGGGAGGCTTGTAAGTTGAAAGGTTAGAAGAGCCCAAAAGCAAAAGCATGGGTCAAGGTCAAACAGCTTGGAGATGGTTCAGACAATCCCAAGCTCTGGGTTTGATCCCCAGCACCACAGAATGAAGAAAGATCCCATTTAATGCATAGGAACTTCTGTATCCCATGAGCATTGTGCTCCTGTGAGTGCTGGCTTTGTGGAACTTGACACACATTTCTCTGAGCCTGCCATCACCTAGGACATATTTAAAAATGCCTTTCAAAGCTTCCACTTAACTTTTAAGTATGTTTCATTGACATGCATCTTCATCTTCCCTGGAGTAGACGTGAGCTTCAGTGGTAGTCAAGTTACAATCAGTGCCGTTGGCTCCTAAGCTGCTCTCCTCGATTCTGCACTCCTAGAGGGCCGAGACCGGGCTGTCTTATTTATCAAGTCTCCACCATTTCCCGCAGCTCCTGCATTAGAGCAGGTGCTCAGTGGCTGGTGAATGAACAGTTGAGTTTGGAGGGCAAACAAGCTGTTTGAGACCAACATTTCTCAAACCCAGTGTGTTTAAAACCACAAAGTGAGAGGATTGTTTGTCCTGTGGACTTGAGCAGGAAGATATTTCCAATGGTGGATCCCCCAAAGTGTGGGAGCAGTCTAAACTTCACCAGAATATCGAAAAAGAAACTGCATTGAGGGGCTGGGGTTATGGCTCAGTGATAGAGAGCTTGCCTTGAATATGTGAGGCACTGGGTTTGATTCTCAGGACCGCATATTAATAAACAAAATAAAGTCCATTGACAACTAAAAATATATTTAAAAAAAGAAAGAAACTGCCTTGAGAGAAGACCCACCTTTGTATGTCTAAGTAATGCATATTTAATTGAAAATATTAGCCGCAGGGTGATGAGCTCATTTTAATACTAGACAATGTTTGTTGATGCTTTCTTGATGCGAGGCATTGTTCTGAACCCTTTCCAGTTCTATCTTACTTGATTGTTACAGAAAACCCGGTGGAGCAGATAAGCCTGTCTCCCTATTTCAGACATGAGGAAATAGGCCCAGCATGTTTGAGTCACTTGACCCACACCCATAGACATTGGGGGTGAGATGGATTTGAACTCAGAAGTCTGACCCACACTTCAGGTTCAATCACTAGACAACTTACAATATACACTTTCACGAAGTTATTAAATCAAGAGATCTTTAGGAGTGAAAATGATTTCTAACGTGCATGCCCTTCAAGCAGTGTTTTACATATAGACTGCACGTCTTGAGCTCACTGAAAATTCTTAGGCCAAGATAAGAGGAATCTGATAACTTTGGGGATTTCTTTGATGCTAGCAGTTGATGGAAAAGAGGAAGTCCTGGGATCAGAGAACACAGCCCTCCTATTTGCTTTTTTGCAGGGCTTCTATAAACGCACTCCAGACTACATTCAGATTAGAGAGTGGAAGAGGACGGGCTGCTTCCCTGTCCCCATGGTGCACTCCACCTTCCTAATCGACCTCAGGAAGGAGGCCTCGGACAGGCTGACCTTCTACCCCCCGCACCAGGACTACGCCTGGACCTTCGACGACATCATTGTTTTTGCCTTCTCCAGCAGGCAAGCAGGTACTGTTTGCGTTTGGTTTTAATAAACACTGCAAATGTCCAGCTCCTTTGTTTTGAGCATCTTATTAAAAACCCTCCTATTTCAACTAAAACAAATAAAAATTTCCTTTTCAGGTACTGTTAGAGGCAGTGAATTGCCTTGCAGTAACCTTAGGCTGCTCCCTGTGAGCATGGATGACCAAGGGCCAGGACTGGCCTCCACCCAGGAGCCCGCTCTTGGTTGCTGAGTTGAGAGGGAGGCAGTGCTCATGGCCCTGGGGCTCAGGGGAAGATGCCCTGCACTCTCTGGTGCTGACTGCGCTGCTGTTGTTCATTACAGGGGTCCCTCTGTTAACTGGGAAATTGTGACAAATCTCGAAACAACACGGGCAGAGTTCCCAGACTCTAGGAATGGAATTTTATTTCTTTTCAAAAAAGTCTGAGCTGCTATTGTGGTTCTGTTCCACGAAGCTGTTAGGGCCTCAGGCTCCGTTGATACTGCCTTTCCAACCCTGCGCGAGGCATCGCCCTGACTTGGGAGATCCAGGATGCCTCACCACCGTGGAGGCCTCAGCCATCCAGGTGGAACCTGAGAGGGAGGACAAGGCTCCATCCCTCCAAGGACACAGTCCAGAGGCGAACAGAGCCCTCCGTGCACATCACCCCAGCCAGAACTTAGGAGGACAATATCCGGCTGTGAGGGAGGCTCCAAGTGTCATCTGTATTCTATGCAGTCACAAGCCCCAGTTCTGTCATTCTAGAAAAAGGACAGAACAGATGTTGGAGGCAATGGAGGGGCAAAGCTAAACATAAGCATTTTGTTAATCACTGGGAAAGCATTTCCAAGAGAGTCTGTATGCTTTTATTTTATTTTTAAATTTTCATTTGTTATACATGACAGCAGAATGCATTATAATTCATTTTACACGTATAGAGCACAATATTTCATATCTCTGGTTGTACACAAAATAGAGTTACACCATCCGTGTCTTCATACATGTACTTAGGATTGGCGAGGATGTGGGGAAAAGGCACACTCATACATTGCTGGTGGGACTGCACCTTGGTGCAGCCAACTTGGAAAGCAGTATGGAGAATCCTTGGAAAACTGGGAATGGAACCACTATTTGACCTAACAATCCCACTCCTCGGTCTATATACCCAAAGGACTTAAAAACAGCGTACTCCAGGGACACAGCCACATCAATGTTTATAGCAGCACAATTCACAATAGCTAAACTGGAAGCAACCTAGATGCCCTTCAATAGATGAATGGATAAAGAAAATGTGGTATATATACATAATGGAATATCATTCAGCATTAAAAGAGAATAAAATCTGTATGCTTTTTGAGAAAGACAAGTCAATGAGAAGGAAATGTATTTTTCTTGTTTGACTCTCATATGCAGTCTGGGAGGACATGATTCACAAAAGCAGTTCAACAGGAAGATACCTGGCATTACTAAAGCAAAGCTTTATTACAACAATTCAGTCCTTCCTGAAAGAAGGCAGGGCCCAATATCAGTGTGCCAGGAATGTGCCACTGAACCACTGGCAAAAATGGATTTAGAAACTAAGAAGATGGTGACATAAATTTACCGTAGTCATATAAATTAGGATGAAAGAGATCTTGCAAAGACCTGGGTAGTTGAGGAAGTTGCTGGAAGAGCAGAATGTTGATACAAGTTGAAGCTATAGTTCACACATCATGCCATAGGTATTCCACTCATTAGTTCCCTACTTTTGTAGGAATAAAACTATTTGGCAAAAATGTGTAAGGCTGATTTTCCCCTCTGATTGATAGAGCAATTTAGATACTTTGGCCAAATGTATGCATTTTTTAGCCCTTCAGTCAGGAAAAAGCAATCCTAGGGTGGACTGGAAGTTGTCTTGAAGGTTCTTGTGTCCATGTTAATGGAAACTCCTTCTTTCATATTGGTCTGTAATTTGCTCTGACTTCTCCAGGATGGAAGGCAGAGTCAGGGCCTTCCTGTTCCTTTACTTCAGAACTTGAAGCAGGGATGTTCCAAGAAAGTCAGCTGTTGACAATTATCATAACAGTCATTGCCTAACAGAGACCTCCTTTATAGCCACATCACAGGGCATTATTGTGACACGTGCACTAAACTATCATGATATATTTTCTTCAACCAATACCCGGATGCTCGGGCTGGAAGAGTGACATGGGTTGGATAGGAATTTTTCAGTTCTGCCCTTTGCCTGACCTATTCACCAGGACTTCTTCTTCTTCTTTTTTTTTTTTTTTTAATATTTATTTATTTATTTTAGTTGTACAAAATGCCTTTTTTGTTTTGACGTGGTGCTGAGGATCCAACCTGGGCCGGGCATATGCTAGGCGAGCGCTCTACCGCTGAGCCACATCCCCAGCCCCTCACCAGGACTTCTTTATGCTTTATTGGTTCAACAACCCAAAGGCCTTTCCAGGACATCGAAAGGAGGTATAGAAACTCAAAACTGATGACTGGGGAGAAGAGAGATGGTGAAGGAAGGAGAAGGGAGCAACCCACCAGGTTTTACTTTTGTGCCTAGCATTGTGTTAGACTGTTTTAGTTGGCAAGTTGAGATCTTTACATGTGAAAGTGTAACTAATAGATAGGAAGGTAGTGAATGCTGAGGTCAGGTTGGTGGTGCAGAGGCCAACAGGGAGGCCAGAAAAAAATCACAGACATTTGAAAGATATTTCCTGACAATTGTGTGGTTCTGAGGCAGTATTTCACTGCTTAAAAAAAAAAAAATATATATATATATATAGATAGATAGATAGATATATATACATATATATATATATATTTTGTTGTTGTTGTTGTAGTTGGACACAATGCCTTTATTTTATTTATTTATTTTTACGTGGTGCTGCAAATCGAACCCAGGGCCACGCACGTGCTAGGTGAGCGCTCTACCGCTGAGCCACGACCCCAGCCCGTCACTGCTCTTAAAGTATCTTCAGGAGCAACATGAGTGAGTCTGGGAGTCACGTGCTACCCACAATATGTCTCCAGACCCTTCCTCTCTTGGGTCCAAAGCAAGGCACTTCCCCTTTCCCTCAAAAGAGTGCTGATGACAATGGAATTTTACTCAGCAATAAAAGAAAATAAATTAATGGCATTTGCAGGTAAATGGATGAAGTTGGAAGACATAATGCTAAGTGAAGTTAGTCAATCTCAAAAATCCAAGTACCAAATGTTTTCTCTGATATAAGGAGGCTATTCCAAAGTATTGTTGGATGGGGGTACATAGGAGGATTAGAGGAACACTAGAATGGTCAAAGGAAGGGAGGGTAAGGGAGGGAGCAAGAGGGGAGGGAGGGGGAGAAAAGAAAAAAAAAAGGTGGTTGAATGAGACGGATATCATTTTCCTTAATGCATGATTGAAGATCTGAATTGTACGAATATACTTTGTATACAAACAGTTGTATGTAAAAAGATACTAAATATATGCACTATGAGTTGTACATATTAAAAATTATAAAAATAAAATTTTAAAAAAAGAAAAAAAACATAAAATCTGAGATGATCGATAAAATTATATTACTTAAGAAAAAAAAAAAAAGAGTGTGCTGATGAGAGATTGGTACTCTTTTGTTCTTACTCTCCTGAAGCTCTCTAGCTGGTGTGCCGTGCATTGGAGCTTCATTGTCTATGTGTGCAAAAGGAAGCAGATGCTCTTCCTGTGCCAGGCAGGACAGTTCAGCCACAAACCCTGGTCCTACATGGTTCACCTCAGATTATAGCCATTGCCACATGTGGATAGGAATGACAGTGGCAATCCAAGTGCTTTTTGGTGAGCTGGGCTTGGCTGCCAGTCCTGCCTAAGGCAAGCCTCTGTGGCTGTAGTGAGCCAGGGTCAAGAGTTCACCTCCCATGTAGCCAGTGATCGGGACTCTGTATCATGGCCACAGGAACCATCCCTGGCGCCAGCCAGACGTCTTCCAAATGTCTGCTGTGGGTCAAGAGGAGAATGACATGGGTTATGGGCAAGCAGATCTGTTTCCAGGACATCACTGGTGGTGATCAAAGAGCCCCCTTATGCAGGGATGGCAGTCCCTACCGATTAACAACTCCAACACAGAGCTTTTGAATCCTGGGTGGGTAGAAAGCACTTGGCTTGAAAATTTGGTACAAATGACTTACCCTTGGACAAGTCAAGTCCCTGAGTCTGATTTTCATCACCAAGGACAGAGATAATTATAGCACTCTGCATTATTAAGGTCCTATCTGTGTGCAAGAAAAGGTTCAATATATTTATAAGAAGAGCAAAATCCTTTGACTCCAATATGATTTGCCTTTCATCTTCAAAGAGAAAATTGTTTTCCCCAGAGGCAGCTTTCACTGGGAGTACCAGACTCCTTCATAGATGTTATCTGATTATCAACAAGTTTCCTTTTTATTTATTTATTTTTTGGGGGGAAATTATAATTTTATCAAATCATCCATGCACACAGTTGAAAGAGTCCAGATCTTTACCTACAGTTTATTTAAAACTGCCCAGTCCCTTGCACATCACCCTTGTACCATTTCCTTCTTCCTAAAGATAGCTACTTTTAGCTCTTTTACATGGTGGTATAATATCTTTATCCCAGTTGCTAAATAATGTGCTTGTGTTGCTTCTTCTTTATTTTTTGACTGTAGATATTTTCTATTGACTCTGTACTGTAGAAGATAAGGGTGTTCGTTCTCCTCTGTCCTGCGCCCTCCACATGCAAACATGTCTTTCTCATCTCCTGTCCTCTCAGTATAATTTCAGTTGGCCAGTGTTTCTGTTGTTGTAATCACAGGAGCATAACTACAAGCTCAGCCACTTGTAAACTATGGCTAATTGTCCTTTATCTAAATTAATAATTGCCTTTCTCTCTCTTTCTCTCTCCTTAGTTTTATCATTACTAATACAATCAAAAAGTAATCACTCATTTTCTCAAACTCAGAATGTTCAGATTCATCAGATGTTGCCTTTTGCACATCTGTGAAGACGTGTCATTCCTGGAGTCCTCTGATATACTCTCACCTGAGAGGTGCCATCGTTATCTATGTGGGACTCATTTCTCTTCTCTTGTGGACTGATTCCCCTGGTTGTGTCTGAAGTCTTCTTTCTCATGGTTGTAATCCTCCTCCTTCTTCTTATCCTCCTCCACTTTCTCTTCTACTTACCTCTCTTCCTCTTTCCACATCATCCAGTAACTTTCTGAGAAATTGTGATGGGAAGTAAATATTTTGTGACCTCACATGTATGAAATGCCTTTCTTGAACATTCACACTTGGTGGATAGCTTGGCTAGGTATCATAGCCCCTTTTAATGGAAGCTTTGGAAAGTGAGATGGTAAAATGGTTTGCCTAATTAAGGTAGAAAGTCAATCTAAATGTTAAATATTTTTCTTCTACTTTCTTAACTGATCATGATTTTGCAGAAGGTGCATTTTGGTTTGACGTTCCCCAGAAGCATTCATGTGGGCAAACAGCAGAGCTAGTGAGTTCTCTTGGAGAAAGCAAGAGAAGTGACAGTTCTTGATGGACCAGCCCTGACTGGAACCAGATTCGGTAAAGGTGGAGGATAAAGGCCCTGTTCTTTTCAGTTCTTCTCTGTTAATGCCATGAGGCAGCTTCATCTGACTTGGCAGGTGATATAGCTGACTGGTGGAAATTTCATTAACACAAAATAGAGAAGTCACTATGCAGATAATTCTTAGGAAAACATTGATGATTGTGGCAATTAACAAATCAGAGACTTAGGCACATGGACCAGAGCTTGGCAGACTCATCCTTATAATTAAACAATCTTTTAATTAGCCAGGAGTGTCCACTGCAGGTTCTGTAGGACACCATCTTGGTTCCTATATTCCTGTCTGTCTGTCTGAACACAGATGCTTTATGCTCTTAGAGTTCACCAGCTGGGACTGTGAAGACCAGTGTTGAAGAGGAAAGGGCTCTGACATATTGCTGGATTGTCACATTGCACGTTTTTAAAAGGACTCGAAATGCAGGAATTCTTCTGTCCCTTATGAACTTCTTTTGGAAGTTTCATGCCTATTGGTTGACTCCAAAACCATGCCCGCTAAGGGAGAAAATAAAACCAAGGAGAATCATGGAGAATTTTAAATTTGTTTTCTATTTTTTTACTTTTTGTTCTCTGTATGCTTAGATTTAGCTTTAATAATCTGTCTGCCTTACAGGATTTTCCTGTTTGCTTTCATATCAAATATGGATTTCATTCCTCATTTTCTTGTTATTTCCTGTCGATGGATTACAGTGTTCCATTCTGCTTTCTGGAATGGGAATTCCTTGCCTCCCTTTTGATCCCTTCATGCCTTCAGTGTTCATTTCAGACCATGAGTATGCTTTTTCTTCAGAGAGAAAAATCAATTTCCTCTGAGCTGAAGAATGGCCCAGGTTTT
Source organism: Tamias sibiricus (assembly GCA_025594165.1). Lineage (NCBI taxonomy): Eukaryota > Metazoa > Chordata > Mammalia > Rodentia > Sciuridae > Tamias > Tamias sibiricus. Next base: position 17,964,703 of record CM046669.1, on the reverse strand, counting down.
TTTTTTATGAGCCCCCAATGCTGTGTTTTGCTTTTTTAATAAAAGAACATTTTTGAGGTCTCCAGGCAGTACCCGAAACAACCACTTGTTCAGTTTCAGTGTCAAACTCAGTGTCAGCCCAATCCGGACTCCTTTTCCTCAGCTGTCACTAAGACGTGTGTTTTCTTACCAGTTGACTTTGTCCCTCTCTTGGACCCTCAGGTATCCAGATGTACCTCTGCAACAGAGAGCACTATGGCTACCTGCCCATCCCCTTGAAGCCCCATCAGACCCTGCAGGAGGACATCGAGAACCTCATCCACGTGCAGATAGAAGCAATGAGTAAGTGACACAGAAGCCGGGCCAATGGCTTTGTTTCATTGCCGCAGTGACCAAATTTCTTTCAGGCCTGGAGTTTCATGGTCATTAGTCTGCCTTGGCCGAAACATAGCTAGTCATCTCTTCATTCATTCTTGAATGTTTCCTATATGAAATATGAATATGACAAGGTCTTTGTCCTCAGGAGCTTCCTGTCCTGGTGGAGAGAGGTAGGTACCCAAGAGAATACTTTTCAGTGTGTTATAATAGTGGTTTTTGGTATGAGTTTGAATCCTAACTTTGCTGTTTTCTAATTGTATGACTTTATGCAAGTAATTATCTTACTTATAAAATGGAGATAAGGAAAGTTCCTAGGGTTTGGAGGAAGATTCATTACATATTATATTATGTCTAATATAACAACAATTATGACTTCAACTTAATAATAACTTATACTGTAACAGATATCATGTAAAGCATTTTTTGTACATTGTCTCATTGATCCTCACAACTCAATGAAGGGAGTTTATTATCCCCATAATAAAAATAAAGTAATTGAAGTGTAGAGACCTAAAGTTTGCCCTAGATCATTCTACTAAACAGATGACAGATTGAGAATTAAATTGGTCTTGCTATCTCCAAATCTATTTTTCTTAAACACTGTGTTGTTATTGTCTCTGGATCCAGCATGATGTTAGAATTGGTCTGCTCAAAAATCAGTAGTTCAATTTATTGTGTAATGCACAGTGGTGGCCAAAGGAGAAAGTAGCTGGTGCACCAACCCCCAGGGAGGATGCTGGGAATGGCTTCCCAAAGCCATCTTCTGTTATTTGTCACTGGACCTTAGAATGTGGACACGGGGGCCGTGGAGGAGGTTGGGAGTCACACTGGGAAGTGAGGCCGAAAAGTGGGCAGAGCTCAGCCTGCAGTGGGGGGGCCTCTGATGATTGAGAAGGTGTTTGGACTGTTCCTGAAAGGAGGGGAGCTTTCAAAGGGATCTGAGCTTGGTTTCAGGTTGAAATTTGGATTTAGGAAGGTCACTCGAGTGTAAGAGAAGCTACGAATGGAGCATGGGTGGCAAGGAGTGCTGGTCTCGGGCCAGAGGCAAAAAGACCCCTTTGCACATTAAATGAAAACTAGGCAAAAGATGATGAGGATCTGATCTGGAGCAATGGCAGTAGGAATGCAGAGGAGGGAACAGAGAAGGAGAAGCTTAGGACATAGATGTGAATGGACTTAGCCAAGAGCTGACTGTAGGTGGATGAGCAAAAGGAAAACTCCCGAGGTCTGAGTGGGATGATTTTAGGAATTTTAAATGGAATAAGGCATTTAGAATAAGAGAAATTTGAAAGAAAAATCCACGAGTTTATTTTTAGACCCATTGAGTTGCTAGTGAGAATCTGTTTCCTACTCTGCTGCCCTCGCAGGATAAATTCCTTTTTTATCATATTTTAGGATTGGCATATTGCCCATCTCTCATAGACATCAGTAAGTATTTGTTGAATAATTAAAGGATTATTGAATGAATGATAGAATAAGGATTGGTTCATTGTGATGGTATGTCTTAGACATGCTTTTAGGAATCTCATTTGTAAATTTCTCTTATACATACTGTTTCTGCCTCTTTCCCTGTGTCTCTTATGAGCACAAGGGTAGAATCTCATTGTCTCGTATCCCAAGCATCTAGCACAGTGCATGGTACACACTTGGTACCAAACAAACATTTGCTGAATGCACAATCAGACAAGTGAACATATGAATGAGTAAATGAACGGAGACTAAGTTGTCAGTGCAGTGACCCTGAAGCCAGAGTAATCAGCTTGAACCCAGGCTCTGTCATTAAGCAGGGAGAATCTATTTCTCAGAGCATTAGTTCCCTTGTCTGTGAAGGGAGGATAATAACACCATGCAGGGTTGAGAGGAGTAAATAAAATGGTATGTATCAACCCAATGAAATAACGAAGTGTTGCTTCACTTAGCGCTTGGTAAAGTGCTGCCCCTGGTCATCCTGTTTCATGACTGCCAGGCTTGACTCCCGAGATGCCAGCTCAGAGAGGGGCTGGCCAGACCTCACGTTCTCCTGTTCTCGCCCACGTGACTGAGAATGTAGAAATTCCTCAGTACACAGAAATATTTGCCAATAGGAATTTTTTAAAATTTTTTATTCTAAGATGTTATAAATGACAGCAGAATGCATTACATTTCCTATCACACATATAGAGCACATTTTTACAAATCTCTGGTTGTATGCAAAGTATATTCACACTATTCGTGACTTCATACATGCACTTAGGGTAATGATATCCATCTCATTCTACCATTGTTTTTTCTTCACCCTTTTGCCCCCTCCCTCCCCCTCCCTCCCTATTGGCCATTCTAGTGTTCCTCTAATCCTCCTATGCTCCCCATCCCAACCCAACTGTGAATTGGCCTCCTTATATCAGAGAAAACATTTGGCATTTGGCTTTTTGGGATTGGCTAACTTCACTTAGTATTATATTCTCTAACTCCATCCATTTACCTGCAAATGCCATGATTTTATTCTCTCTTATTGCTGAGTAATACTCCATTGTGTGTATATACCACATTTTCTTTATCCATTCATCTACTGAAGGACATCTAGGTTGGTTCCACAGTTTAGCTATTGTGAATTGTGCTGCTATAAACATTGATGTGGCTGTGTCCATGTAGTATGCTGTTTTCAAGTCTTTTGGGTAAAGACCAAGGAGTGGGATAGGTGGGTCATAAGGTGGTTCCATTCCAAGTTTTCCAAGGTATCTCCATACTGCTTTCCATATTGGCTGCACCATTTTGCAGTCCCACCAACAATGTATGAGTGTGCCTTTTTCTCCACATCCTCTCCAACATTTATTGTTGTTTGTGTTCTTAATAGCTGCCATTCTGACAGGTGTGAGATGAAATCTTAGAGTGGTTTTGATTTGCATTTCTCTAATTGCCAGAGAGGTTGAGCATTTTTTCATGTATTTGTTGATTGATTGTATATCTTCTTCTGAGAAGTGTCTGTTCAGTTCCTTGGCCCATTTATTGATTGGGTTATTTGCTTTTTGGTGTTAAGATTTTTGAGTTCTTTATATATTCTAGAAATTAGTGCTCTATCTGAGGTGCATGTGGTAAAAATTTGTTCCCAATTAGTAGGCTCTCTGTTCACCTCACTGATTGTTTCTTTTGCTAAAAGAAGCTTTGTAATTTAAGTCTATCCCATTTATTGATTCTTAGTATTAATTCTTGTGCTACAGGATTCTTATTAAGGAACTTGGGACCTAATCCAACATGCTGGAGATTAGAGCTTACTTTTTCTTCTATTAGGTGTAGTGTCTCTGGTCTAATTCCTAGATCCTTGATTCACTTTGAGTTGAATATTGTGCATGGTGAGAGATAGAGGTTTAATTTCATTTTATTGCATATGGATTTCCAGTTTTCCCAGCACCATTTGTTGAAGAGGCTATCTTTTCTCCAATGTACATTTTTGGCACCTTTGTTTAATATAAGATAACTGAAATTATACGTGTTAGTCTCTGTGTCCTCTATTTTGTACCATTGGTCTACCAGCCTATTTGCCAACAGGAATTTTAATAACACAGAAGTCCTTTTCTAGCCAGGTAAAATTTATTTAAGAAAAACCTTTAAAGTATAGCCTTTTTCTAAAAAAATTTTTTGTAGTTGTAGGTGGACAGAATGCCTTTATTTTATTTGTTTATTTTTATGTGGTGCTGAGGATCAAACCCAGTGCCTTATGCATGCTAGGCAAGCACTCTATCACTGAGCTACAGCCCCAGCCCAAGTATAGCTTTTGTTATTGTTCTCCCTATACGTGCCAAATCTAATGCTAAGCATTATATATATGACATTTTATGTCTTTTTTTTTTTTTTTTCAGTACCAGGGATTGAATCCAGCGGCACTTAACCACTGAGCCACATCCCTAGCCCTCTTTATTTTTTGTTTTGAGAAAGGGTCTTGCTAAGTTGCTTAAGCCTTGCTAAGTTGCTGAGGATGACTTTGAACTGGCAATCCTCCTGCCTCGGCCTCCCAAGTCACTGTAATTACAGGCATGTGCCACCACACCTGGCTATTTTATTTAGTTATTGTACTTACTTTCTCTGGTTATAATTTTGTTAAAATTTCACGTTATGAATGTTAAAATATTGAACATAGTTGGAATAATAAGATGATTGGAAAACAAAGCTTTGAGGATTATCATACAGAAATATGGACCAAAGAAGACCCATGGTGGTGAATAAAATGTTGGTAATGATGAAATCATATTTGTCAAGTGTTCTTCTCTGAGGAAAGATAAACTATACATTGAAAGCACTTTTCACAGTGTTTAGAACCCAACAGGCAGTGAAAATGGTTGCTAGTAGTGTTATTAGACTACACTCATTGGAGCATTAGAACGTGCATATTTTATGAACAAATATGGAATCTCTACCTGTAATGCATAACCCAGCCACTGGGATTATAGGTGTGCACCATCATGCCCGGTTCCTGATGGTGGTTCTTCTTTTTTTTTTTTTTTTTCTATTGTCTTTCTTTTTTTTTTAAATTTTTATTTATAGTAGTAGTATGTATTACAGTTCATACTACATGTATAGAGCATCTTTTTACACAAAACAGTTTGTATACAAAGTATATTTGTAGCATTCAAGTCTTCAATCATGCATTTAGAATAATGATATCCATCTTATTCAACCACTTTTTCTTTTTTTCCCCTCCTTTCCCCTTGCTCCCTCCGTTCCCCTCCCTTCCCTTTGACCATTATAGTGTTCCTCTAATCCTCCTATGTACCCTGACCCAACAATACTGTGAACCAGCCTCCTTGTATCAGAGGAAACATTCGGTATTTGGATTTTTTTAGATTGACTGATTTCACTTAGCATTATATTCTCCAACTTCATCCATTTACCAGCGAATGCCATTATTTTATTCTCTTTTATTGCTGAGTAAAATTCTATTGTGTATATATACCACATTTCCCTTATCCACTCATCAACTGAGGGACATCTAGGTTGGTTCCACAACCTAGCTATTGTGAATTGTGCTGCTGTAAACATTGAAGTGGCTGTGTCACTGTAATATGTTGTTTTAAGTCCTTTGGGAATAGACCCAGGAGTGGGATGGCTGGGTCATAGGGTGGTTCCATTCCCATTTTTCCCAAGAAATCTCCATACTGCTTTTCATAATGGTTGCACCATTTTGCAGTCCCACCAGCAATGTATGAGTGTGCCTTTTCCCCACATCCTCTCCAACATTTATTGTTGCTTGTGTTCTTGATAGCTGCCATTCTGACTGGAGTGAAATGAAATCTTAGAGTAGTTTTGATTTGCATTTCTCTAATTGCCAGCGATGTTGAGCATTTTTTCATGTATTTGTTGATTAATCGTGTATCTTCTTCTGAGGAGTGTCTTTTCAATTCCTTAGCCCTCCTGATGATTCTTAAGCTGGCTTGGATAGGAGTGTGGTGTTTAAACAAGATGAGGAATATGGCGAGAACACTTGGGGCACAGGGAACGGTGATCACCCACAGCATTTCCTCTGGGAAAGTTGGTGCCTTAATTGTTGAGGCAGAAAGCCTGTCCTACAGGGCCAGTGAAAGTTTTGGATGACAGGGTCAAGCTACAAGTATCTATTTGACACATACTTTAGTCCATAATTGCTCAAGATGCTGGGGTATACAGCCGTGAACAAATCAAGGCAAAAGTCTCACTACCGAGGAACTTATTTTCTAATTTGGAGAGATAGACAAGGCATTAAGGAAGCAGCCACATGAATATTTGGGGGAACAGTGTTCCAAGCAGAAAGCACAGCACATGTTGAGGCTGTTAAGGGAAAGGCTGTGTGTTGCTGCCTGAAGTGATGGCCGCTTGGGGCAACAAAGCCGCAGGAATAAGTTCAGAGGCAGACTGGAAACGAACAGGCTCTTTATTCTGCCAGCTTCTCTCTCCGGCTCCAACAACACCCCAACACGCAATCCACACTCCTCCAACAACCACAAAATGGCACCGACGACGACCCACAATCCCCCGGGGCCAAGTCTCGCGAGATCATGCAAATGGTGCCGACCCGATCCACAATTTACCGGGGCAAGTCTCACGAGACCATGGAAGGTGGTCTTATGGCTTATGGCTCACAGCTAACCGCAATCTTAGCTATCTCCTTAATTAGGGCTCCTGCAGCTGTGGGTGTTCCAGGGACAAAAGACCAGCAGGGTTGAGAATAAGGAGCTGGGTAGAGGGAGATGATCCTGGTTGAGATGTGAGTTATAGTGGGGAGGTGATGAGAAAAGACAGATTGAAGATAATTTGGTGGTAGATCCCTTAGGACTTAGAGGCCTGGGTGCAATCCAGGTAGGAAAGAAAGAGTGAAGAATGACTCCGGGATTTTGGCCTGAGATGGAAAAGACTTCACAGAAAAAAAACGTGGGGAGGGAAGTCTTGGTCGTGTAAGCTTAAGATATTTATTAGGTATCCATAATGGGAAGTCAGAAGATAGTTGGCTGTGTGAATCTGGGACTCAAGGAAGAGATTCCATCTAGAGGTAGACATTGGAGAATCATCAACACAGGGAGGAATTTGAAGGCATGAAACAGTGCGGACTCCTGTAGCAAAAGAACAGAAAAAGGAGAGATCCCGGGGGGGGGGGGGGCAGGGGAGAGGGGAGGACAAAGAGCCGGAAAGCTGGGAGGGAATTCAGGAGTGATTCAAGGCACAGCCAAATGCTGCTGAGAAGTCAAGTAAAAGGACAAAGAATTGAGCACTGGTTCTGTCAAGGTGGGGTGTGTGTCGAGCTTGACAGGGGCCTCTTTAGGCAGCAATGCAGGTGTGAGCCTACTGGAGTGAGCCAAAGAGAAGACAGAGAGGTGAGAAGGAGGAATCTCGCTGGGATGGTGCATTAGGCAGCTTTTACATTGCTGTGACCTTAATACCTGACAAGAACAACTCAGGGGAGGGGAGGTTTATGTGGCGCTCATGGTTTCAGAGGTCTCAGTCCCTAGATGGCCAACTCCATTGCTCTGGGCTCAAGTGAGGCAGCACATCAGGAGGGAAGGTTCTAGCAGAGGAGTGCTGCTCAGCTTACAGTGGGGTCAAGGGGTGGGGGAATAGGGAACTTGAACCCTCCCAGGGATTCCCAGTGACCTAGTTCCTCTGGTCATGCCTCATATGCGTACAGTTACCACCCACTCAGTTCATTCAAACTAGGATGGGCTGAGTGCGTTGCAGCTCTCACGATCCAATCATTTTACCCCTCTGAATATTCTTGCATTAATCCAGGAACTTTTGGGGGATGCTTCACATCCAAACCATAACAGGTAAGAATAGAGAAATGGGTTGGGGCTGCTAGGAAGTGAGAGACCAAGAGAGAGTATATTGTTGTTATTTGTTTTGCTTTGCATTTTGGTTTGGTTTCTTTGTGTTATTTGTTGTGTTATGTGGAGATATTATAGCATGTTTGCATGCTAATGAGAAGGATCCAAGATATAAGGAAAACTTGATGGTGCAGAAGGAGAGATAATCACAAGTTGGAAGTGCCTAAGAAAGAGAGGAGTTAGAACCCAAGACAGCACAAGAGGTTTAGCCCCTGCAGCAAATGGGAAGGTAAAATGCACGGGTGCACTCACAATTTCATGTGAGGACTTGAGGTAGAATGAAAAGATCTAATTGACTCTGAATTCTCTTGGCAACTGTGCAGTCTGAGCTAGAGAGCTGTTGGAGATTTGAGGAGATTCAAGGTATAAAATAGATCTCTCAGAGACTGGGAAAGTAAATTTACTGTAGAGGTATATTTGCATCATTTGCCAGTTCAGCATCTGTCATTGTAACCTTGAAGTGACCTGGTCAGTATAGTCGTATCCTGAGTGTATGGGGATGGGGTTTAACCGGATCCAGCACTCCTCTGCTGGAACCTTCCCTCCTGATGTGCTGCCTCCCTTGGGCCCAGGGTCTTGCCAGGCAAGATCAGTGGGAGGGAATTAGGGTCTGTACAGTCTCAGAGATCAAATTGAAAGAGTTTGTGAGTGATGTGGGAATGGGTTATAACAACAATTAATACCTGTTAAAAACACAGTTCCCACCACTTTGCATGTACTAACTAGTACATGTAACTAGTTCCTAATTAGTACGTCAGGAGTTGTTCAGAGAATTTGGGAGAAGACTGGCAGGAAACTAGATCTTGTAGAGGTCATAGACGTGAATGGATTATGAGGCACAGAGACTGGTCCTGCAAATCACAGCATGAAACAATAAGAAATCTCAGGTACCCATTCTCAGTACCAAAATTTTGAGACAACAGATCATCACGTAAAGCTTACTAAGATTTTTGGATCTGAAGTTGGATGGTCTAAAATTGAGTCCCAGCTCTGCTAATCACTCGGTATTTGACCTTGGGCAAGTCCACATCTGTATGGGTCTTCCTTTATTTACCTATACAAATGAACAACCACCACCAAAAAGTATAGATAAAATTACATGGTAACTATGAAAACACTTAAACCATAAAGCACTTAAGTAATTAAGGCCAAGAACAAAATTTGCACTTGAGGAAGATTATTTTGACAACCGTGTGCATAATGAGTTAGGATAGGCAGGCCTGAGTATGTTTGAAAAATATGAAGACAGTCCAGGCATGATGGGTGACCTCCCCTGAGCTCGGGAGGTCCACAGAATGGATGAAGTTCAGGAGAAACTAGGATTTGATCTGGTGTAATCTCTCAGGTACTTTTTCGGACAGGACTGGTCTAAATGAACAACTATAAGCACAGCCCTGTGGCCACCAAGGACTAGTATAGAGTGGGGGTTAAGAGCTCAGATGCAAGAATCACTTCTGTGTTCACATACCAACTCCATGAGCCTTGTGACCTTGGGCAAGTTATTTAAGCTTTTGTTTCATTGTCTGTAAAAACGGAGACTCATACTTGTCACACAGGGCATGTGACGATTAACTGAATGTGATTACTGTGTATGTCAAGAGCGTATCCCAGATCTCAGAGAGCCATAAGATCTCCATAATGGTAGCTATAATTATTTAGTCCTAGATCTTGACACTATCTGAAAGCCAATGAAGTCCACTGTCCTAAGTGGTGGTATCGGAGGCGCTTCTTCCATGAAGGGATTCAATGACCAATTGGATAAGCTATGAATGATGGAGTCAGAAATGACCACAACAAAAGCTGGGACCTACTAACCCTCAAGTGTGATGTCAGCAAGACACATCCCTGCTCTCCCTTTAGTAAGTCTCTTAGGTCTGACTCTTTGGATCAAGTCCTGTTTTCCCCTATGGCTTGGTGCCGCCATCTTTGGTGAAATCCAGGCACACTTCTCTGTCTTTTTTTTTTTTTTTTTTTTTTTTTTTTTTTGCTCAACAGCCCCTTATAGCTTTTGTGGAACACTTATCCTGTGAATGCCCATATTTGATGGTAACAAAGTGACTAAAAGCAGTCTGAAGTCAGACAGGCCAGTGAGTGCAAACCAGAGACCAGTAGCCTAGAAAGGGTAATGCAAAGTATAACTCCCTCTCAGGTCTAAGGCCAAGGGGGAAGAATTAGTCCATTTCCACAGCATGATGAATAGGAAGGGGTTGTAACATTAAGTTTCTCTTCAAAACCTAACCCTGCACATGGTGGACCTCCATGTTGATTTTAAAGGAAACTAATCAGGAGTAGTGGAGCAGAAAGGACCAAGCTGTTCTGAGCTGCTGTTGGAAAGAATAATACACATGCCGTGGACACCCAGAAATGCGGCTGTCAGGGTCAGGTTTGAGGTGATGACACCAACTGTGTTTGGCTTACGAAACCTGTCTCCCTACCTTCTAGAATTTCACATAATTTGACCCTAAGTGAAACTGGGCATGATTTCTCTTTAGCACGTCAGTGAAGGGTAAGTCAAACAGATCAGATGCTTTGCACAGTATCTCAAGAAGGGCGGACTTGTGCTGGGCTGCCAAATGGTGCCAGAATGTCTTTGACTTCAGGCAACAGTGGCTTATTTCCTGCTGTTCAGAGTCGCAGTCCTGCTGTCTTTCTAGGCAGCTGTTCTCCAGGTGTTGAACATTCCAGGCCACTGCAGATCTGTGCCTTCTCTGTCTTGACACACCCTGCTACCATCTCTGGGGGACACTGAGATGGGATAGGGAGAAGGGTTTGGAGAGCCAAGCAGCTGCTGTCGAAACCTTCCCAGAAAGTCACGTGGCCATGACTAACTTCATGGGCAAGAAAGTGTATTCGTTTCACGTACCTAGAATAGAGGAGAGAGGATGCCGATGAGTGTAGTGATGGACAGCACTCCCAGATCTTTAAACAACCCAGTGATCAGCTCTCATTTCAAAATTTCTTCATATTATCCCTTTAAGGAAAATCAAATCGGTGCCTTGAATTTGTGCAAGACCAAAAAAAATCTTCAAGACCTTCTCAACCATTTCTTCTAAATCATTAAAGCATATAGCATATAAGAAAGCTTTTCTGAGGGCCAAATAAATAAAACTTTATTACTTAAGATGCACTGTCCCTCCCACCTGGAATCTTCCATCATCTCTGTACCTGGCCTGGGTGGTGAGCCAGCCCTTTGAGGCGAGATGGAGTTAAAACAAAAGCCCTTCTGCACACCTGTAGCTGCCCCTGTCTGGATGGGATAAAAGTAGTCCTAGCTTTGACAATTTTCAATGTACAGAAAAAGAACATTCTTCAGGGAGGACAAAATTAACCTATTTCTGAGCTCTTTTGCCATGGGCCACAGTGAGTAAAATAGTTGTGAGAATTTATTACATTATTGTGGTCATGCTGTGCATGCAGATCTCATTTAAATTTTACAACCCAGCAAGAAATACATTTATTATCCCAATTTTGCATGTGAAGAAACAGGCTTAGGAGGTCTCATAGCTCTCCTAGGCCTTCACTGGCTGGATCATCTGACCCTAGAACCTTCTCTCTTGGCCATTATGCTAACCTGCCTCCAAACCCAATTAATTAAAATAAGTCTTAAGGGACATGAAGCAGATACTGCAATTTGCATTTGCACAAGCACTCTCTAAACCAGTGCCTGACCATCAGACTTCCCAAAGAACTGCTGAGTGGTTGTCCCTGCCCCGGGTTTCCAAGGTGAGTTCCAGTCCTGGTGATCAGGTGTGCAGATGGAATTCTGTTTTCTGACTTTTCACTAACAAAGTACTTGATGTGTTTCTTGTGTCTTCCAGTTGACCGTCCTCCCATGGAACCCTCCCAGTTTGTATCAGTTGTCCCTAAATATCCAGACAAGATGGGATTTGATGAGGTAGGAAAGTGTGGGTGTGTGTGCATGTGTAAGCGTGTGTGCAAATGTTTGTATGTTTATCCTGGAACACAAACCTGAACATGTGCCTGAGAGCCAGCATGATGGGCTTGACTGCTGGAAGGGGCTGAGGGCTTGGGGAAAGTACTGAGTTTTTGTTATGTCTCAGTTTTCTTCAAAAAGGAGGGTTATGGTTAATCGTTCATTCAGAAGGAAGTCACTAGTAATGAAAGTGAATTCACCATGTTTTATCAAGGCTCCAGGGTAAGGTGAAGAGGACATATGGGTTAGACATCAGACGACACTCACTTCACTCTGCCATAGATGAGTGACTGGAAACTACTCTGGAACACTTTATTTTCTGTCTGTCCTTCTTCCATGGAAAAAGGTTGTAGGACAGAGTTGAGAGGACAAAGAAGGAGAGAAAAAACTTGTTCTAAAATTTTGTCTTTCCACAGGTGAGAACTTCAAAACAGGTTTCTGAGGGCCATATTTATCATGCAGTTTTAATTATGAAAAGAATAAGTTAGGGCTAGGAGTGTGTGCAGCTCAGTGGCAGTGTTGTAGGGACAGATAAAGCAAGACACTGAAGATAGCAGGAAACAGTTTCATTTGGCTGCAGCCCGGTTCAGTGGGCACAGCTCTAGCTGTAATCAATTAATCCCCTGAACCCTGAGTTCAGGTAGTTTTAGAACTTTATACCCAGTATGTAAGGGGAGGGGCTCAGAAGTTCCCAGTTTACAGAAGTTCACATAAAAGCAACTTTTTCTTTCACTGTTATGGGCAAGTTAACCCTTCAAGGACAACAACTGAAAAGGGGAGAGCTTCTTCTCCCCTTTCTTTCCTCCCCTTGCCAGCTGTTACCATGGAGCCCAATTGGTAACTTCTCTTATCTTAGAAATGTAGACATCTCTGTGAAGCTCCAGCTCAAGGCCAGAGGCCTTGTTTAAAGAATTTGTCTTTTTATTATCACACTTTGCATTTGCAAACACACTTCTACAAACTACTATACTGGATACATGTTTGTGAAAAACAAGTAAAGGGGCGTCCATCACCTGGAATGCTGATTTCTTCTAGGCCAGTGGCCAAGTAATAGAGCAACAGGCAAATAGGAAGTTTACCTACATTGAACTCTTTTTGTAGAGACTCTTTTGCTGAGAGTCCTAAAATCAGCCATGGTGAAGATCTCTGGAGAAGCTTAGTTAAGATTTTCTGTGGAGAAGGGGGTGCCACTACAGCAGAGCACTTGCCTAGCATAAGTGAGATTCTGGGTTCAATACCAAGCACCCCAATAACAAAGAGAGACAGAGAGGGAAAGAAAGAGAGGATACAGAGGTGCCTCTATTGGCAATATGCACAACAGATGCTTGACAAGGCCAGAACTGTGACTCCATGTCCCTGGCTCCTTCATGGGTCTCTTGCGTGGCTGCTGATCAGTACTCAGGAGGAGTCTGAAAGCTGGGACAGCTTCTCGTAAACCCACAAACTGACACAGATTCTTCCATGGACTCTGGTTATGCTGTTGGTCAGACATCATGCTCTGTGCTGCTCAGTGGAGGGAAATGCCACACTGCACTGTGACATGCACACACGTGCACCCATGCACACATACATGTAACATGCATGCATGTCCCCAAAGTCAGTCCACCCTGAGGAGCTAACTGACGGAGAATTGGGATTTCTTCCATAAAATTGATTCAGAGCTAGAATTCAGGGATGGGAATGAATGTCTCATGAATACCAAATGCCAAGAGGAAGCAGTATCCACGGAGGGGCAGAGTGAGAAGAGACGGATTTAAGTGTAGTAAAACGGAACTAGACTCAGTTGTAGATAGTTTTCAAAAACTGACCGGGGCTGCGGAACAGCTTGTCCCACCCCACACGCTGGAGACTTCCTTCCCTGCGCCCCTTATCACTGTCTTTACATAATTTATTTTTCCCCCTAAAATCACATTTCCATAAGGACCAAACCAAAGCAAATAAAATGGGACAAAACAAGATCTCACTCTGGCTCTCTTTTGGCAGGACAAGGTGTTAGAACTGGGTCACTCTTAGGGTCCCTCTGGAATATGCCAGCTCCAGGAAGTGACACCCTCAGAGACTCTGCTTTCCAGAGGCTGGGACATCATCTCTGTCTGGAACAGGCATGGGAGGGTGGGAAGGTATTTTCAGAGCCTTTTCAGTCCGGGTCCTGTGACCTCGTGGTGGTGTCTGGGCTCCATTTGGCTGCCCAGCCCTTTTCTCTGTTTATTCTTGACCAAATATGAGCGAGCAGCCTGTTTTTCCTTCATGGCTACTGTTTTTATTGCACTTGTCCTGGTAGGGACAAGTTTTTATTGCACTTGGACTGTTATTGACTAAAGGCCTCCCAGAATGGAGGTCTCTGGTTTGAGGGGACTATTTAAATGCCTTTTTTTTTTTTTTTTTTTCCTGTTTTGTCCTGTTTCTGTTTTTCTGGAGTGAGCCCAGGTGGCCCCATGTTTGTACAAGAGGAAATGCCCTTTCCTTTCCACGTCTGTAAAACTGGGGGGATGAAGCACGGCCCATGACCGTGATTCTCAACAGGTTGAAAATGAAACATAAAAGAACACAACTCATTAAGTTATAAAGTCCCGAGTAATAAGGCAGAGGCACCACAGAAAAATATGTTTTCATAAAAAAATAATTATCCAGCTAAATAAACAGAGAGGGTAATGAAAATCATGATGCACTCAATCTGCTTTGCCCTGCATTAGATGGATCATTTTCCAAGAGAACATGTTGCTGTCCTATCAGTTTCTTTGCCCAGGGATTGGTAAACAAATAGAAGTGAGAATATGTTGCAAGGGAAGATTGAAATTTTACTCAATGTAGCTTTGGATCCTAGTAAAATAGACAATATATTTATGATTACATTCAGAATGATCATTGAACCAAAGCTTAATGTAGTTTATTCTAAACTTAAGTTTGGTTACAAGACATAGTTTCTTTTTTTTAATGTTTTTAGTTGTAGATGGACACAATAATTTATTTATTTATTTTTATGTGGTGCTGAGGCTCGAACTTAGTGCCTCATACATGCGAGGTAAGTGCTCTACCACTGAGCTACAGCCCTAACCCAAGACATAGTTTCCTTTTTATTTTGGTCACAGCATAAAGCAAAATATTTATTATAAGCCCCAAATAGAAGTTTTCACTCATATGGGATTTGAGCAATGAGTTTGTTCAACTCCCTCTTTTTATAGAGGCAGGAACTTAAAGTCATGCAGATGTTCCATTGGGATGAAGTCAACATCCTCTGACTTATTCGTGTAGGTTTCTTCCTCACTGTTCTTTGTGTCAAGATCATTTCTTGCTGGCTGCTAAAGTCTTCCCACCCTGGAGGGCTGATTTAACATTAAAAATCAATTTTTTACTGCTTGTAGCAAGAGGATCTTGTTAACATGTTGATTAACCTGTGATCACAATCACAAGGCTTTGGGTTTTTCTGTGGTTCCTTAAATCTGGAATAGCCAGGATTAGCCTCATTGCCTATGATTCCTTATAGCAGCCTTATGTGTATGTAGTCGTGCAGCCCTCGGGAATCCACAGGCCAAGGTGAGGAGCTCCAGGAGGACCCAGCCCTTGTAGGAGGAGATCTGGACACCCATTCTTCTGTAATGGCAGCCCCTTTCTTTACAGAAAATCTTAGCTTCTCCAGAGATCTTCACCATGGCTGGTTTTAGGACTGTCAACAGCAAGAGTCTCTACAGAAGAGTTTGATGTAGATAAACTTCCTATTTTCCTGTTGCTCTATTACTTGGCCACTGGCCTAGAAGAAATCAGCACTCCAAGTCTGCACTCCAAGTGCTGGATGCCCTTTACTTGTTTTTCACAAACATGTATCCAGTATAGCAATTTGTAGAAGTGTGTTTGCAAATGCAAAGTGTGATAATAAAAAGACAAATTATTTAACAAGACCTCTGTCCTTGAGCTGGAGCTTCACAGAGATGTCTACATTTCTAAGATAAGAGAAGTTACCCATTGGACTCCATGGTAACAGCTGGCAAGGGGAGGAAACAAAGGGGAGAAGAAGCTCTCCCCTTCTCAGGTGTTGTCCTTGAAGGGTAAACTTGCCCAGAACAGTGAAAGAAAAAGCTGCTTTTATGTGAACTTCTGTAAACTGGGAACTTCTGAGCCCCTCCCCTTACATGCTGAGTATAAAATTCTGAAACTACCTGAACTTGGGGTTCAGGGGATTAATTGATTATAGCAAGAGCTGTACCCTCTGAACTTGGCTGCAGCCAAATGAAACTGTTTCCTGCTATCTTCAGTGCCTTGCCTTGTCTGTCCCTACAATACTTCCTTATATCACAGACCCAAAGGCATTCTTTCCACAGTGAAGCAGCAACTCCTGCCCAAGATGCTTCCTTTTGTCTCTGTTAATAGCTGCAACGTGCTAGTTTCTGCTTCTGTGATCGTGCTGGCTTAGCAGCTGGGGCAGGAACCAGAGCTGCCTGGAGAAAAGGGAGGGGATCATGGAAAAGTCTTGGAACCTGCAAGTCTGTACTGCATAAAAGATACTGAGAACAAAGGGCTGTGCTCAGCCTTTGGAGAAGACTCTGCTGAGCCCGGACGGGTGCTGAATAAACCTTCTCTCCCGCACGTCCAAGGGCCATTTGTGTCTCTACATTGCCATAAATTTCCATATTTTTTGACTATATTTTCTGTAAAAATAGCATTTCCACTTAGTGTCAAAATTGTGTCTTCCATCCCTCCTTTATCCAAGTACCAACCCCAAGGACAGGGCCCCTTTTCTTTACTTTCTACCCTTCTCTCTAAGGGAGTTGGTGAATTCTGGCAGGGAAGTTACTAAAATTGAGACTTTGATAATTCATTTTGGAACCTTTGGAAATAAAAGCAACATATGAATACTTTAGATTTTTCTTATTCTTTGAATGATGTTAAATTTATCCAGTGGATTTATCTATGTATTACTGGTGAGGTAGGACCACTATTGTCCCATTTCACAGATGAGGATACTGACACACAGGAACTGGCCCAAGGAAAACACCCATCAAGTAACATGACTTAAACTGAGGACTGCTGATCAGTAACCACCTCGCACACTGCTTCCTAGCCCTCAGGGCTTGGCTTCATGAAGACTAACTTTTTGAGCTTTCTCAAAAGTAGAGAGAACATGTTTGTCAGTGAATATCAGAGGAACAAAGAGTTAAGTCACTACCAACGGTTACATTTAGAAAGTAGCTCAGTTGGGGAAACTATCATTTGTCCTCTATAAAATGGGTTTTTTGTTTAATTTTTATTAGTCATTGATGGACCTTTATTTTATTCATTTATTTTTATGTGGGGCTGAGAATCAAAACCCAGTGCCTCACACATGCTAGGCAAGTGCTCTGCCACAACCCCAGTCCTAGAAAATGTTTTTAAAAAGCAAATCTTCATGGTAGTTTTCCTATCCTTTCCTTATCCTACCTTAAACTTTGGTCCTTATATTTGCAAAACTTTTCAAACAGCTTGAAATAAGATGGGGTAATTACGGTTGTCTTTATTGTCCCCCTCTTGCTTCCTGCATTAGATTTTCATGATCAATCTCAAACGCAGAAAGGACAGGCGGGACCGGATGCTGCGCACACTCTACGAACAGGAGATCGCGGTCAAGATAGTGGAAGCAGTGGATGGGAAGTGAGTGGGGCTTCTCTCCCTGAGCAGATGTGGTTGGAGAGGGGAAGTGTCTTCTCTGAATGAGAGTTAGTCCTGTCTGAGACGCCAAGTGTCCTGGTTGTTAGGGATGGACACATTACATAGATGACATTAGTAGCGCTGAAGTTAGTTTCACCCTGTAGGACAGGCCTGAGGCCCCCTCCCCCAACCAGTGACCCTTGGTCTGCATTACACTGAAGACTCACATTGGACTTGACTGTCCCCTGACTATGACCACTCTTGCAATAGCTATGGTGGTTTCCATTCTTCTGTGTTGCGACAGAAGAAGGAATGTCTTCTGAATTCTGAACTTGAAGTGTCCAGACTTGAAGAAAGTAAGCAGAAAACCACATAAAGATCTCCATGTCCTGTAGCGTGAGGCATGTGCCACAGCCCACCTGCGATGACCACAGTGGCCAATTTTCCCTGGGCTATGGCAGGAAAATCACACAGGGAACCCAGCTGGATTCCTTCAGAATATTTTGCTGCTGTTGTGCTTTGCTTTGCCATTTTATTTGCCACCCCAAACTATTTCAGGGCACAGATTTTTTTGCAAAACATGGTTTTCTCTGTTATATGCTAGTTCAGAATGAGTGGCATTGTTTTCTGTTTACATAGTGCCAACTATAACAAGTGTGGCTAGCAGCTGCTGAAGTCCTTATGACTCCCGTAGAGAATCTCATCAGTGTTTCTCAAGGTGACTCCCCCATAGAGTCCCAGGGATGGTTATGAGGACACCACACTACTTTTCTTTTCAGACTCGCTGAATTGTGATCTCGAGGGGTGGGCCCAGGAATTGCCTATAAGAAGCCTCAAAATGATTCTTGGGGAGGGTTGGCATATAAAATACAGGATATTCAGTTGAATTTTGTCCCAAACATTACATGGGACTTAGCTATACCAAAAACAAACTTTCATTGTTTATTTGAAATTTAAATTTCACCGGCTGTTGTGTGCTTTTGCTTGCTAAATCCAGTAGCTCTATTCTTGGGTGAGTTTTGGAACCACTGTTTTTAAACACTTCCCCCTTTACAGACCAGAGAAATTAGTTGAGCTATGAGAATTCTTTATGTATTTTGAATTCAAGTCCCTTACCAGTTCTACAATTTGCAAATATTTTCTCCCAGTTTGTGAATTGTCACAGTTTCATGATGGCATCATTAAAGCAAAGAAAAAAAAAAGAAGTTTTTTTCATTTTGATTAAATTAAATTTTTGTTGTTGTTGTTCTTGTAGCTTGTGCTTTGGGTATCATATCTAAGAATTCAAATTCAAAGCCAAAGCCATGAAGACGTAATCTTCTGTTTTCTACTAAGATTTCTGTAGTTTTATCTCTTACATTTAGGTCTTTGATCGATGTTGAGATAATTTTTATATATGATGTGAGGTAGCGGTCCAAATTTATTCTTTTGTATATGGCTTTCTAGGGGGTCCTTGTACCATTTGTAAAAAGACTATTCTTTCCCCCACCGAATTTTCTGGAACCTTTGTTAAAGATTAATTGACCGTATGTGTAAAGGTTTATTTCTGAACTCTTAATTCCGTCCAATTAATTGATGGATCTGTTCTTAGCCAGTGCCATATTGGCTTGTTGACTGTAGCAATGTATGTAAGGAAATATATGTCCTTCACCTTTAAATTCATTTTCAAGATTGTTTTAACTATTTTGGGTCCCTTGCATTTCCCTATGAATTTTAGGACTATCTTGTCAACTTGCACACACACAGAGGCAGGCAGCTTGGATTTTGATAGGAATCACATGAATCTGTAGATTGGTTTGGGGAGTATTGTATCTTAACAATATGAAGTCTTGTGATTCATAATCACAACATGTCTTTCATTTATGTAGATCTTTAATTCCTTGAATGATGTTTCATTACTTTTACTTTATAAGTCTTGCATTTATTTTGTTGAATTTATTCTTAAATAATTTTTTGGTATTATGGTAGGAGAATTGTTTTTATAACTTCATTTTCAGAGTGTACATTGCTAGCTATCTAGAAACATGATTGATTTATGTTCATTGGTCATGTATCCTGCAACCTTGCTGAACTTATTTATCAGTTTGAATGGTATGTGCAGGAACACATTCCTTAGGATTTTTTGTGTTCAAGATCATGTCATTTGCAATTAAAGATAGTGTTACTTCCTCTTTTCCAATTCGAATACATTTATTTCTTTGTCTCACCTTACGACCCTGGCTAGATCCTCAGGTACAATGTTGAATAAAGTGAGAGCAGACATTCTTTTTTTAAAAATTAATTTATTTATTTTAATTAGGTATATATGGCAGCAGAATGCATTTTGATTCATTGTACACAATCACAGCACCACTTTACATTTCTCTGGTTGTACACAATGTAGTGTCACACCATATGTGCAGTCATGCATGTACTTAGGGTAATGATGTCCATCTCATTCCACCATCTTTCCTGCCCCATGCACCCTCCCTAACCTCTGTTCCCTTTGCCCAATCAAGATTCCTCCATTTCTCCCATGCCTTCCCCCTCCCCATTATGGATCAGCATCATTTGGCCTTTGGCTATTTGGGATTGGCTTACTTCGCTCAGCATGATATTCTCCAACTCTATCCATTTACCTGCAAATACCATACTTTTATTCTCTTTTAATGCTGCATAATATTCATATATTCATATATTCATATATACCATATTTTGTTTATCCATTCATCTACTGAAGGGCATCTGGGTTGATCCCACAGTTTAGCTATTGTGAATTGAGTGGCTATCAACATTGATGTAGCTGCATTACTATAGTATGCTGATTTTAAGTCCTTTGGGTATAGACTGAGGAGTAGGATAGATGGGTCAAATGGTGGTTCCACTCCAAGTTTTCTAAGGATTCTCCAAACTGCTTTTCCAGATTGGTTGCACCAATTTGCAGTCCCACTAGCAATGTATGAACGTGCCTTTTCCCCCACATCCTCACCAACGTTTATTATTGTCTGTATTCTTGATAGCTGCCATTCTGACTGGCATGAGATGAAATCTTAGAGTAGTTTTTATTTGCATTTCTCTAATTACTAGAGATGTTGAACATTTTTTCATATATTTGTCGAACACATGTATATCTTCTTCTGAGGAGTGTCTGTTCAGCTCCTCAGTCCATTTATTGATTGGGTTGTTTGTTTTTTTGGTGTTAAGTTTTTTGAGCTCTTTATATATCCTGGAGATTAGAGAGAGCAGACATTCTTATCTAGTTCCTGATCTTAAGAAAGCATCTATGCCAGGCATGGTGGCCTGCACCTATAATCCCAGTGGTTTAGGAGTCTTGAGAGAAGAGGATTGTGAGTCCAAAGCCAGCCTCAGCAACTTAGTGAGGCACTTAGAAACTCAGCAAGACCTTGTCTCTAAATAAAATGTGTATGAAAGTGGGGGGCTGGGGGTGTGGTTCAGTGGTTAAGCATCCTTGTGTTCAATCCTTGGTATGAAAACGAAAAAAGGAAAAGAAAAAAAGAAAGCATCTAGACTTTCCCCATTAAGTATGAAGTTTGCTATGGGTTTTTCACAGAAGGCCTGGCCTTTATAGAGTTGGGGAAGTTGCCTTTTATTCCTATTTTGTTAAGTATTTTTATCATAAAAGAATGTTGGATTTTGTCAAATGCTTTCTTCTGTGTCTGTTGAGATGACATAGTGTGCCAAAACATCTAACAGGACTTCCAGGGGTAGTTGCAGCTAGGAATGCCTATGTTAAAAACAGATCATCTCAAATAAATAATCCAGCCAATGACTTTAAGAAACTACAAGAACAAAAGCAAACTAACCTCAAAGCAAGTAGGAAGAAGAACATAATGAAGACTACAATTGAAATAAATGAATGAAAGAACAGAGAAATAATGGAGAATGTAAAAAAATGGTTATTTGATAAGATCAACAAAATTGATAGTCCTTTACATAGGTTGATGAATTTTAAAAATGAGTAGAATCAAATGATTAAAATCAAAAACAGAAGAGGGGACATTCCTACAGAGCCTACAGAAGTAAAAAGGATTACACTATGAAAAACCATTGGCTAAAATTAGATAACTTAGATGAAATGTATGACTTGATAGAAAGTTGCAAACTACTGAAATTGACCCAAGGAAAAAGTAGAGATTCTGAATAAACATATAGCAAGTAAAGAAGGTGAGTTAGTAATTGAAAAATTCCCACAAAGAAAAGTCCGGAACCAGATGCTTCACTGGAGAATTCCGCCAAATATTTAAAGAATTAATACTAATGCTTAACAAACTGTTCCAAAAGAACAGAACAAGAGGGAACACACCCCAAATGATTGTATGAAGCCAGTATTGTTCCAATACAAAACCAAAGACGTTACAAGAAAACTGCAGACCAATATCTCTTATTAATACAGATGCAAAAAACCTTTAAGAAAACAGCAAATAGAACCCAGCAACATACAAAAAGGATTATACAGCACACCAAATGAAATTTATTCCAGAATTGCAAGGTTGGTTTAATATGTGAAAGTCTGTCAAAGTAATGCACCATATTAATAGACAGAAGTCATACATGGTCAGTTTGGGTATACTATGTTTTTTTTTTTCCATTTCAAAATATTTCCTAGTTTTCAATATGCTTTCTCCATTACGTTAATGCAGGGTTGTTTAGGAATGTGTTGATTTCACAGATTTGCAAATTCCCTAGATTTCCTTTGTTAGTGATTTTTAATTTCATTCCATTGTAGTTGAAGAACATACCTAATATGATTTCAGTCCTTTTAAGTATACCAAGGCTTGGTTTATGGTATATATGGTCCCTATGTTCTTTTTTTTTTTTTTTTTTTGGTACCGGGGATTGAACTCAGGGGCACTCGACCACTGGGCCACATCCCCGGCCCTTTTTTGTATTTTATTAGAGACAGGGTCTCACTGAGTTGCTAAGTGCCTCACCATTGCTGAGGCTGGCTTTGAACTCGCAATCCTCCTGCCTCAGCCTCCCAAGTGCTGGGGTTACAGGCATATGCCACTGTGCCCGGCTTTTTGGTCCCTATGTTCTAACTAATGATCTTTATTAAAGAATGTTCCAAGTGCACTTGAACCAATGGTATTTTGCTCTTGTGAACAGAGTGTTCTTCAGAGGTTTGTCAGGTCCAGTTGCTTTATGGTGCTATACAAGTCTCCTCTTTCCTTGTTCTCCAACCTAGTTTTTCTATCCATTATTGAAGGCAGGATATTACAGTCTCCCACCATGAATGTTGCATTGTCTATTTCTCCTTTCAATTCTGCTAGATTTTACTTTGTGTTTTGGGATCTGCATTGAGTACATATATATTTATAATTGCTTTAACTTCCTGATGGATTTTATCATCTGCCTTTGTCTCTAATAGAAATTTTCTCTAGAGCCTTATTTTATCTGATGTTAACATAGCTCCTCCAGATCTCTTGTGGTTACTATTTGGTATTGTGAAATAATAAGATACAGTATATCTTTTTTCCTCCTTTTACTTTCAATCTATTTGAGTTTTTTTTTTTTAATCTAAATTATGTCTCTTGTAGACAGCACATAGTTGGGTGGGTTTTTTGTTTTGTTTTGTTATTTATTTTTTTATATTTTTTTAGTTGTAGACGACACAATGCCTTTAATTTATTTGTTAATTTTTAGGTGGTGCTGGGGATGCGCTCTACCACTGAGCCACAACCCCGGCCCCATAGTTGGATTTTTTTTTTTTTTTTTTTTTTTTTTTTTTGGGTACCATAGTTGGATTTTTTTTTTTTTTTTTTTTTTTTTTTTTTTGGTACCGGGGATTGAACTCAGGGGCACTCAACCACTGGGCCACATCCCCAGCCCTTTTTTGTATTTTATTAGAGACAGGGTCTCACTGAATTGCTAAGTGCCTCACCATTGCTGAGGCTGGCTTTGAACTTGCGATCCTCCTGCCTCAGCCGCCCAATAGTTGGATGTTTCTAAACTCACCCTGCTAACCTCTGTCTCTGAATGCGGTGTTCAGCCCATTTGCCTTTACTGCCTTTTCCCCCAGGTCCTCAAGGTCAGCCAGAGGCGTTATCAGGTCCCTCTCAGGTCTTTTGGGGGGGAGGTACACACCCTTGAATACATCTAGAATCTTCTAGAATCTCAAGCATATGTTGAAGGGCTAGGGTTGGGGCTCAGTGGTAGAGTGCCTGCCTAGCACATGTGAGGCCCTGGGTTCTATTCTCAGCACCGCATATAAATAAATAAAATAAAGGCCCATTGACAACTAAAAAAAAATATATATATATATATTTTTTTTTAAAAAGAACATGCTGGAGCTTTTCAAAGTTCCCTACAGACATCTTATTCCTCAGTTTTCCCTTTAAAGTGTTTTCATCAGTCTCCTTTAGCCTACACTGGTAATTCTGCCTGGGTCGTTGTAATGTGGAGCGGTCACTACTGGTGGTTTTTCTTTTCTTTTTTTTTTAATATTTATTTATTTACTTTAGTTGTACACAATGCAATGCAATTATGTTTATGTGGTGCTGAGGATCGAACCCGGGCCGCGCACGTGCAAGGCGAGCGCTCTGCCGCTGAGCCACAATCCCAGCCCTACTGGTGGTTTTTTGACAGATACTCTGCAGAGAGCACTGACTGTTCACAGAGAACGAACCTGAGTTAGGTCAAATCAAGACAAGCTGTGAGAAAGGAGCTTTTCAGGGACTACCAGAGAGGTTGAATAGGGACTGTTTTGTAGGGACAAGTCTTCAGGGGAGTCCTGACCCACCCTGCCACTTCCAGTGGCTAGGAGGTGGCTGTTTTCACAACTACAAAATAGTTGTGAGGCTGCTGGTTTTCAAGACTTCTGTGGGGCTGGGATGAGGTTAGGGCTGGAGTGAACCCCACACAGCTCACTGTGCTTACAGAGACGCCACTGGGGTTTTCTTTGTTTGTGTTTTGAAATAAATATTCCTTGGATTATTGCAATTGTTTAGCTAATTTTCAGAGTTCTAGAAAAGCTGTGACAATTTTCACCAGTGTCCTCATTACTTTTATGGATGAGTGGATTTTCAGAGTCCTGTACTCTACCATTTTGGAAATGATTCCTTTTTTTTTTTTTTTTTTTTTTTTTTTTATCTTCAACATTGTTTTAATTTTGGATCCAAAGGAATGACACACAGAGGCACACACTTCCTAACCACATCCCTCCTCTCCTCAGTCCCTGCTGTATTGAATGCTCCTAGGAACCACTTTTCCTCCATTAAGAGAGCACTTTTGGGAAAGTTTTCAGAAAACTTTGGACACTTAGAAGCATGTTGAACACCTTGAGTGGTGTGTGACAATGAGGGACCCTGTCTCATCTCCACACACCTTATGATGCCACCGGCACACTTGAACCCTGAGTAACTCGTACAGAATAGCAGGAGACCAAGAAGTCCTGCTCTCTGTGTGCAGCAGCTCTGGGGAACCCTTGGGATTCTCTCTTGGGGGCCACTGGGTGAGGACGCCCTGACCTGGTGTCTTCAGCCCTGTTCTCTTCCTGCAGGGCTCTCAACACGAGCCAGCTGAAGGCCTTGAACATCGAAATGCTGCCAGGTTATCGAGACCCCTATTCCTCCAGGCCTTTAACCAGGGGCGAGATCGGCTGCTTTCTTAGCCACTACTCTGTCTGGAAAGAGGTAAATGATGCTTTATTTAGAGGTGTGGCTTTGTAAGGAGGAGAAAGGAGAATGGATGGGACTTTGAGGTGAATTAGGACCAGAGGCTAAGTGAGCCCGCAACTTTTCTGGAAGGCTGTGGTTGCTCCTGCCTATGACTCCCTGTGGCCCAAGGCCATCAGCCCTGGTGCTCCCTGGGATGCTGACAGTGAAAGAGAGCCACACCCCAGGGGCCTCACTCCTTCGTTCCCCCTTACCAACAGGAATGCCCGTACCCATCTGTTGTGTGAGCAGTGAGTGAGTGAATGATACAGGAAAGTCTGGCGGGTGGGTTAGGACAGACCTTTTACCCAAGAGGAAGTTATTAAGTAACTCAACTGCGTGAGAAGGGGCAGAGCTGAAACTTGACCCCAGGTCTTACAGATTAAGTTCTTTTTTTTTTTTTTTTTAGTTGTTGATAGACCTTTATTTTTATTTATTTATACACGGTGCTGAGAAATGAACCCAGTGCCTCACACATGCCAGGCAAGTGCACTACCGCTGAGCCCCAGCCCAGCCCCCAGATCAAGTTCTTGATTGGAGTGCAAGGTTCCCAAATAAGAGTCAGCTACTGCAAGAAAAGAAAAAGTCCCCCCAAAAAGAAGCTTGGAGTCATTTCTCTCATTTAATGATCCAGTTCATGTCTTTCTTTTGTCTTTCAACTTTAATGACATGAGATGCATATAAAAGTATACAGATTAAAAGATACAGCTCGAACAAGTCTCACAAACGGAACAACACACATGTATTAATCAACATCTGGATCAAGAGACAGGTTACCAGCTTTCCAGAAGTGTCCCTCTCTGTCCTTCCTCTTGGTCACCCTCCTGACTTCCAATGGCAAGGCACAGCTTTGCCTCTTTTTCTACTTTCTTTGATATGAATGAAATCTCACAGAATGTGAAGCCTCTGAACATTGTATTGGGGAGATTCACCTGTAACATTGCATTCAGTTAGAGATCAGACCTTCGCACTGCTGTGACTGTACCACAGTTTACCCATTCTTCAGTTGAAGGACATTAATTAAGAGTCCAGTTATGAGCTATTACAAATTGTGCTACTATACCCTTGACTTTTCAATATTTATTCACCTAATAAAAAGTGAGGATCAAACTTCTCATAGGGTGTCTCCCCGCTGATGACCTTGTAGGTAATTGACCGGGAGCTAGAGAAGACTCTGGTTATCGAGGATGATGTGCGCTTTGAGCATCAGTTTAAGAAGAAGCTGATGAAGCTAATGGATGACATTGACCAGGCTCAGCTGGACTGGGAACTGATGTGAGTGACAACACAAGCTTATTAGAGAATAGTGAAGGGCACTCAGTCCTTTCCAAGGGACAGAACGTCCCGCCTCCCCGGCTGGTAGGAGAGACAGCTCCAGCTTCTGCTTGCCTGGTTTTCTCATTATAAATATTTGCAGGTACAACAAGGGGGCAGAGGTTAGCCGCTGGGTTTGGCACCCATCTGTTCTTCAGGACGAGACTCTATGGGAAATGCTCTGTGAGGTTGGAATCTGCCCGTAGATCCTTCTGACAGAGCAGCCGCGTGTTGCAACACTGTGGAAATCTCACCCGTGAAGTCCAGTGGCTCGTGAACGGGTGTGGAGAGGGAGAAGGAGGCAGGCATTCAAGGGGGAGAGGCGTGGCTTAGTAGAACCGCAGCTCCTGGGAGAGTGGGCTCTCTGCAGCCCCAGGGGGTGCGAGGAGGAGGGTCAGCAGGAGAGCGCCTCCCCTGGGAAGGGAGGTTGTCCAATAAGGACAGCCATGACAGCTGGGCTTGGGGAGGTTCTGAGGTCAATGCAGGAAATCCAGGCTCTCCAGGGAGGACAGCCGCAGCTGATGCTGAGTTAAGGCTCCCTGTGGACAGCCTTTAGCAACTGAGTTTCTCTCTCTCTCTCCTTCCCTCCCTCTCTTCATTCCCTTGTTCTTCCTTCCTGTCTCTCCCTTTTTTCCTTCCTTCCTTTCTCTTTATTTTCTTTTTCTTCTCTCATTTTCTTTTAAAAAGCCGGGCACGGTGGCGCACGCCTGTAATCCCAGCACTTGGGAGGCTGAGGCAGGAGGATCGTGAGTTCAAAGCCAGCCTCAGCAACGGCGGGGTGCTTGTATTTTATTAGAGACCCTGCCTCTAATAAAATACAAAAAAAAAAAAAAAAATCATTTTCTTTCAAAGCAAAACAGCACTTACTATTTCCCTCCAATGAGGCAGAAAGTTCCCAAGCATTTAGTTTGCACCCCAGCTGTGTGTCACAGTCAATTTGTCAGGTCAGAGCCTGATCCTTAGGAGCAGCTGCAGCAGCCCAGCTGACCCTGTTTCCCCCATCCTGGGGGACACTTAACCATGGATGCAGGTGGGATATCTGTTCTCTCAGAAAATGGGCCAGTCTGAGCTCCAGCAATGGCCCAACTAACTCATGGGAAATAGACGCTAAATCAGCACTACGTCACAGAGGCCTGCTCCCTGTCAGATGTGACTCGGCTGGGCATTCTGCACAGTCCCTCGAGATCGCTGTTCTTCTCACATCCTCTAGAAGTCTCTGCACTTCAGCCCTTTTGAACCTGCACCTGCCACCTGGGGTCGAGGCCTCTCAGGTGTGGAGCCACGTGATATGTATGAAGGTGACTTCCACTGAAGCCTCATACTCACAGAAGACTCAACTCAGGAAATCTAAGGCTTACGCTTGGAGTGCATCCCTGTCCACGGGTGCTTTGGTTGGTGCATTTCTCAGAACAAAGTACCAACAGATCCAGGGAGTGATGGCTGTCCTGATAAGGACCTAGGGGAAGAAGTATTTTAAAGTACTCTAAATTCACAGATGGGTCCAGTAAAAACGTCTCATTGAAATATATTGTATAGTCTTAAAAACCCTGAAGCAGTTTCAAGTTTTACTTTTCACTTTCTAAAATGAAGAAGAAATAAATGTCAGTTAAGCCCAAACACAAACGCTAATAAGCTATCCATGCTTGGTTGCTACATTAAATTTTTACAGAAAAAGGAAATGGTGAATGGGATAATAGACCCTGTTGTGGGAACCATTTAGGGAGCGCTTTTCAATAAAATGATAATGTGAGCCACATATGTTGTTTTAAATTTTCTAGTAATCACATTAAAAGGTAAAAACAAATTGGGTGAAATTAGTTTTTAAAATACATTTCATTTAACCTAGTATATCCAAATATTATTATTTTAGTATGTCATTAATATTTAAAACCATTAATGAGATACTTAACTCTTTTGTACCAAGTCTTCAAAATCCTGTGTGTATTTTGTGCTGAGAACCCATTTCAATCCAGAAAATACATTTTTTCAACTATTAAAGTAAGCATTGTCCTACCAAACAATAAAATTGTTTCACAGAAAGAAAAAAAAATAGTTTACCCAGTTTCACCTTTTAGATTCCATTTTAAATTAATTTAAGTGAGTGAGTATGTGCCTCAGCCCCTGAGCCCCTAAGTACCCCCCCTGGCCACATTCCTGTGCTCAGGGGTGTCTCTTCCACTCAGTGAACTAGGGAAATGCAGACTCTTAAGTCTGAAGAGATGGTGGCTGAGAGGCATGTGTTCCACGTCCCCAGAAGAACTGAAGGTTGGTCATAAACTGGTTCTGTAAATCCTGCCATGCTTTGGCCAGGAAAGAGTCCCTTGAACATTGAAAGAGATCCTTTAGGGCAAAACAGGAAGTAAGTACTGCTTTAAGTGTCAGGCAGGAAACAGGCCACTTAGAGCCCGGAACGCACAGGTTCCAGATAAAAGCGATGGATAGCAGAGCCACGATAGACTGCTGGAGGGCCGGAATAGCTAGCTGGATGTGACCCTGTGCTGTAGAAGATGTTCGTGGTGGAGAGAGCGTCTGGGTGCCTTCTGCACAGCACAGTGTGTGAAGGGGAGGCTTTTCAGGAGTTGTCACTCATACCCCAAAAAGAAACCCTTTGGGGCTGTTCTTTGCTCTTCTAGTCCTTTCTGCCCTGTGTTTACCATCAGCATTTGCAAAGCCATGCAGAGAGCATCCAAGGCGAAATCTCAAACTCAGGATTCCACATCTGAGCATTTTTGTCCCTTTCCAGCCTCTGTAACACAGCTGGAAATCCCACGCCATCTTTAGGAAATGAGCCACATTCATTGTTGTTTTCTGGCTTGTGCATTGTCCACTAGGCAGGAAGGGAATACTGCTACATAGGGCCAGGGAAATGGCCCCACTGATGGCAGAGGGCAGTCATGGTTGGGGATGAATGCATTTGATGGTGTGACACATTTAATACAAGGCACAGTCAGGCCAAGCTTTCAAAGATACCTGTAGAAACCCCAGCTGTGCTCATTCTTTTTTGTTTTGTTTTGTTTTGTTTTGTTTTGTTTTGTTTTTGCTGGTTCAAATAAGATTTCTCCTAAGAGCATTTGTTTTCTTTTTAATTTATTTATTTTTTATTCTAAGATGTTAGAATGCTTTACATTTCATATTGCACATATAGAGCACTTTTTTACAAATCTCTGGTTGTATGCAAAGTATATTCACACCATTCGTGACTTCATACATGCACTTAGGGTAATGATATCCATCTCATTCTACCATCTTTTTTTTTCCTTCACCCTTTTGCTCATTCTTATTAATGTTCAAGTTGAAATTTTATCCTCCTCCCATTTCCTTTTAGTTACATTGGTAGGAAGAGAATGCAAGTCAAAGAGCCGGAGAAAGCGGTGCCCAACGTGGGGAACCTGGTCGAAGCTGACTATTCCTACTGGACGCTGGGCTATGTCATCTCTTTGGAAGGAGCACAGAAGCTAGTTGGAGCTAACCCTTTTGGGAAGATGCTGCCCGTGGATGAATTTCTGCCAATCATGTACAACAAGCATCCTGTGTGAGTCCCTCCCACTACCTGCCCATCCCTTGGGCACGGCCTGTTTACAAATTACACTTTCTGGGTAGAACTTGATGCTTTCTAAAGTTGTCCTGCTTTCCTAAATGATCTTTCTTGTTTCCTTAATGCTCTTATGGCTATGGTTATAACCATAACCAGGAGACACTGACTAAAGCCATCACCCCCATTTAACAGATGGGTACGATGAGGCAGAGAAGGTGAGTGTTTTGTCCAGTGGTCCAGTGTGTAGAATCATAACCTGCTCAGATCTCACTTGTCTTTGCTTTTCTTACTTCCATAACCTCACACACCCTCCTAACCACCCCGGTTTTTTCAGTTCATTCAGCTCATTTCATGTCTGCACAATTGGTGGGGCAATGGTACCCATCCGTTCAGAGTTCACAATCTGGTTGGAAACACAGACTCATAAGGAAATCATGATGATCTGTAGTAATTCCTGAAGTCACAGAGATGTGTGAGAAGTCCAGGAGTGTGGAGGTGGCACCTGAGTAGGGTGTCCATGGGAGAAGGCAATGTGAGGCTCAGAATTCCCGAAGCCCAGGCGCTTACTCTAACCTAGCACTGATCAGAAAGTGTGGCAACTGTCTTCTAAATAAGCAATGAATCCCATGAGGGCCGAAACACTCACACCTCTGCATCCTTAGAGCTTAGTTTAAATACTTCACACAATACTGGCTCCAACAATGGTTACTCAATTGAGAAATGGGGCAGGAGGCCAGTCTCTGATGTTGGCTCTTTCTCTGTTGATGGGTGATATCCAACTCGATGGTCTTCATTTTAGCTGTTGAGATTTCCCAGACTGCACCCTGTTCACTTTGTCTCCCGTCCACTGAAGGATGGAGCCCCTCACTCTTTAGTGCAGCATATCAAGAGACTGACTTTACCCGTGTCCCCTGGCAGAAACAGAAGGGAGATCAATCCTTATTTAATTAACGTTGCACTGCAGACCAAGGAGCTGTTCAGATGTCACCTGCACAGGAGCCCTGAGAGGGGGTCAAGTTGTCCCTCTACTTTATACTTGAAGGCATCTGTAACAGTGAGCAAGAAGTTCAGATGCAAAGCCTAGTTGGCAGGTATCCAAGCCTTCACCATGTCACTTACCTGTCACTGCTGTCAGGATCTCAGGCGTCTTAACCCTGGAACTGGGCATTTTTTGTAAAATGATTATGTTTATTTATTATCAAAGTCCAACAGAGCCTAATTTTTAACTTTCAGAGTAAGACCTGAAACTCTTCCTTTAAATTATTCCATCCAAATGCAACAGAAATATCCTGACCCTTTTGCTTGCTTGTGTAGATTTTCTGAAAGCTTTCAAGAAATCTGGATTGTGTGTGGATCCTAAGGTTTTCCACAATAACACAACTTAAAAAATAATGAAATGAATCTTAGTAGTTTCAGAGATGACCAACAAGGGCCCCCTGTTCTTTTCCCCTGTTCCCTACGTTTTCTACCTGTTCATGTGCCTGTGTATCTCTCGTTTTCAGAGCTGAGTACAAGGAGTATTATGAATCCAGGGACTTGAAAGCCTTCTCTGCAGAGCCCTTGCTGATCTACCCCACACACTACACAGGCCAGCCGGGGTATCTGAGTGACACAGAGACCTCCACCATCTGGGACAATGAGACCGTGGCCACCGACTGGGACAGGACACATTCCTGGAAGTCCCGGAAGCAGGGTCGTATCCACAGTGATGCCAAAAACACAGAGGCTGTGCCCTCACCAACTTCTGTGGACAGCGTGCCTTCGAGGGACGAGCTATGAAAGACCCACACTGGTTCACCACTGTTCGGTTTTTCCCAAGTGCTATCCATCTGTTTCCTCCATTTTTTTTTCTTTTAGTGATCACAATTCATCTAACCAAAGTGATCTCATGGGATTGATCAAAACGAATTTATTTCTGAAAGTGGAGAGGAATAGGGAAATGAAACCCAAATTCCCTAGCATGGTTACAAGATAGGTTTTATGGGAACTGCTAAGTTATGCTTCAGTTCGGACACCCCGTTCTGCTCACTAGTCATGTGATACTGCTGCCCATAATAGGGAGGCAACAGGGGTGGCTCGGAGTCTTGTCCCAGAGACGGTGTCACCAAGCTGTCACATCATTAAATGGGTAGTCAAAACAGCCAAACCAGCTAGATCACATTCCTTGGTCTGTTACATTTTGTGTAAAAGATGTGACCTTGAAAACTCGAAGTCAACTAAACTACATTTATTAGTGTAAGTTCATCCATATGATATGACTTTGAAAACTTGTGTATGTAACAAGTTTTTTTTTTTTTTTTCCCTTTGAGTGAGGGAATCAAACCATTTAAAATCACATTAATCAGGCTTTTACTTAAAGAAATTCTGTCATGAGCTTTATTACAAAGTGACTTTTTAACATTCTTATCCTCATTATCCAATAGGGATGGGTAATTGGGTCTGCGGAGACATGGTCCCTGACCATCAATGGCGACTGGAATGTCCAGTTTGCCGTGTGGATATAATTGGGTAGACATCTGAGGAAGGAAAGCCTCAACCTTTGGCCTTTGTTTTTGTAGCCACTTGGGTCAAGAAGCTATATTTATAAAGATAAATGTAATATATGTGGGGTGAACTGGGGCCTTCCTGCCCTGTCGGGGGATTCCCGTGCTGCTGTAGCTAGCACCTTACACCCTGCGCTCCACCCCTTAGCTTGGGAACTAGCTGCAGGTGGCAAGCTTCATGAATCATTCCTGAGAGACAGAGCACATTTTCAGGCCAGCAACTGTTCTTGCCTGGATTTTTCATTATGTTTTGAATTATTTATTTTACAAAATGTGGGGAAAACACTGTCTGTAGAACGAGGAAGAGAAACGGATGTTGCGAGCTTTCATTGCACCCCTGGGAGTGGCCAGTGTAGACACGCTGGCTCGACCATCTGAGTCTCCTGAACTTCCCAGCCTGCCTCTTGCCGGGAGGCCTGTCGCTGGGGTATCCTAACCATTTAGAAGCCGATTATTCTCCACTTGTGGAGAGAGACTTTGATCAGAAACGATGGACTGGACTGCAGATTTAGGCCAACAACCAGGGAAGCTCTCAGAGCCAAAATTCCAGGCAGACAACCTTTCTCAAAAGATGTCCCCTGAAACTCCATTCTGCTGCCTTCATTGACTGATTTTATGTGACATGCGGAGTTGGACTCAAGACTGTCCAGCTGTCTGTCCTCCTGGGACACCTAGGATGTCCTCCATCATCGCCTTCCTTCCTGCCTTACTCCTGATGTTCTCCACTGAATAAGAAGCCACGGGACTGAGAAGAGGGGTCTTGTCCCCACTCCAGTTTCTTCTGCTCAGACACCTGTCAGGGCTTGACTCTTCTTTTCTAAAAAAACAGGAAGAGCATCCGGAGAGCTAGTGAAAAGTCCTTAGGTGATTCCTAAGGCTTCCCTGGGTCTTGGGTATTTTGTTTGCATAGACGAGTGTGTGCGAGTGTGCATGGCTTTAATGATTTTCTTTCCTGGGGTGGGCGGTGGCGGGGGGGGCACTGGGAGTGGAAGAAGACTGAGTTCTGTGTTGTTTTGTTTAATTCTCCCCGCCCCCATCAGCTGGTCTGATGGGTTTAAGAATTCTCCTTTTTCAAAGATGTTGGATTTAAATTTTTAGAAATTTCGTCTAGGACTGTTTTACTGTGAATAAAGTTCTGGCCCGGTAAGCCCAGCCTTTGCTTCTCCCTGCTCAGGTCTGAATCCCAAGCAACCTTCTTTTCTTGTGAACGTTGTAAACTGCAGATCTAGCCTAACTGGGGGTGGGAAATCCTGTCTTCAGCAATCCAGCGGTGCTCTGACCTCAGTGTGGTTCTGCCTCCCTTCTAGTCAGAAACCAAGGCATTCGCCCTTGGCTTTCCCAGAGGCCTTTGCCTCTGCCCCGGCACCTGCTCTCTACCTCTGGAGTTTAGATAAACCCTGTCCGGATTCCTCTTGGGATCTGGGCGGGGTCTTCTGGATAGAAGAGTCCCACCGGAGCAGTGCCGCCGCCTGTGGTCTGAGCATCTACGGTTTGCAGAGGACCCGCCACATGGACTTGCTCTGGGGTCACTGGGCCTGCTTCAGGAATCCTAGAGAAGAGAGGAGCGACAGCCCAGCGCCCTGCCTGTGTCAGTCTTGCGGCGCCACTGCAGGGTGGGGGAGTGATGAACTATTGGCCTTCTGGAGCTCTTTGCGAAAAATTAAAAAATAACTTAGATTAAAGGTATACTCGTTCATTGGTTCCTCAAGCTGCTCAGTGGCCAACACTGCGGGAGCACTGGGTCTGCGCTGGACCATGGACGACGGAGGCCAGAGACCAGCGCTGCCGTGTGATCCCCACGGCAACTGAGACAAGGTGGCTGCGGCCCTCCTGTGAAGTGGGTGTCGTTGTGGGCTGGCGGGTTCTGGTGTGTACACTGAAGGGAACTCCAGGGTATAGACAGACAGAAGCCCTTGTGAAGGGTGTTGAGGAAGTGTCTGTCCCTCCTGTATCTGTGTCCTAACAGGCAGTTTATCCAACCACAGAAAGCCTCCGAGATGCTTGTACAGGCCCAGGAACTTTTTCCTGAGACAAACAACAAAACACTACCAACAAAACAACAAAAAAAAAAAAAAAAAAAGGAGACTCCAATGTTAGCTTCAGTGGGTCCTTGGGGTACAAATCCAGGTTCCCTGCAATCTCAAAAACCATGTGTGAGCCTTGTCTTTCTT
Source organism: Tamias sibiricus (assembly GCA_025594165.1). NCBI lineage: Eukaryota > Metazoa > Chordata > Mammalia > Rodentia > Sciuridae > Tamias > Tamias sibiricus. The sequence continues at coordinate 17,930,253 of CM046669.1, read as the reverse complement.
CAGGCCTGTGCTGGGCACTGAGACCCTGAGGGGAACCTGGTTCTGCTGAGGAGTTCTGCCAGGACCGCTCTGCTAGGGGTTGAGATTTATTTGGTTTGGAAGGATGAATGGAAGTTCAGAAGAGGGAGGAGGACTGGGCCTGGGGATGGGGTGGGCATGGGCATGGGGTGGGCCTGGGAATGGGGTGGGCATGGACATGGGGTGGGCATGGAGAGGGGGTGCTTTCTAGGCACAGTAAAGGCAGGACTATGAAAAGAACCCTCTGGGGTTGACAGGAGACTCAATAGGACGGAAGAGTTGGGGACGTGTGGGGATTCGTGACAGACGGGAGCAAGCCAGACTGCAGGAAGAGGGTGAGGTCAGGTGGCTCCCTTCCCTGTGTGGCCTCTTTGATCCTAGTTACAGAGGCTATTGTTTCTGGGGGATCCCACGTTTGGTTACTTTCCTGACAGAAAATGCAGAGTTTTCTAGGAAAATGTTGGTACCTAAAACAAGAAATGTTCCCATTTGAATACAAACTAGGGAATCTTTTTTTTTTTTTTTTTTTAATTTGCTTTAGTTGTACACAATGCGTTTTATTCAAATCGTTTTATTTGTACGTGGTGCTGAGGATCGAACCCGGGTCACCCACGTGCTAGGCGGGCGCTCTACCGCTGAGCCACAATCCCAGCCCAAACTAGGGAATCTTGTGGTGTTTCATTCATGGTTGGAAGGAATCCTCCAACCAGTGCTGGTAACATGAAGGTGGCTTCCCAGGAGGCCTCTGCCATGTGCTTCTGAGACATTCTCTCCAACAAAACGCAGGGGAAAGGAATGGGACGGAAGTGGTCTCCGTAACAGACAAATTAATTCACCAAGAAGTTAAAAAACCACAAGGTAAAGTTAAGATGAGGCTGGTAATTGGAGAGGAAAACAGCATGCTATGGGTGACAGATTCGGACAATTAGGAATAGACAGCCTTAGAAATCATCCCTGTGCCCATATTATGATTTCTGGTGATGTTTGTTACTTAAGCAAGAACCTGCTGCCCCCAGAGAGTGTGGCAGAGGAGGGGTGGGAGGAGAGGGTGTGAGGGTCCCCTGCAAGCCGCTGACGCAGGGCAGCTGAGGCAAGCATGAGACGTCAGGCTGGGCTTTTTGTTGCCCATTTGGAGAAGAGAGGTCATGCCGGGGGGTTTAGTACATTGTTACAGAAGATTACCCGGAAAATGGCGTCTCCTCTGACGACAAGCACAGAACAAGAGGAATTTAGAGGAGTATTCATAGAATTTAGACACTGACTGGGATTCAGGGCAAGGGGTGGATGGAGAGCTTGTTAAAATTTGTTGCTGGCCTGGAGAATGGCCACCTGTGCTCTTTGAATTTACTTTTTTTTTTTTTTCTTTTGTGCTTTCTCTCACAGATGTGTTAAAGTTTGAGATGATCTTTGCTTGGGTTGTTCCTGCCCAACCAGCTGTGCTGCGCCGAGCCCAAAGCTATCCTCTCATCTACCCTGTGAATTGGTTTCTCTTTATTTTTAATTTGCTGGGTTTTTTTTTTTTTTTTTTTGGTGGTGTGGGGATTGAACCCAGGGCCTTGTGCATGCGAGGCAAGCACTCTACCAACTGAGCTATATCCCCAGCCCTTGCTGAGTTTATTTTTATGTCCCTTCTTCTGCTAGGCTTCCTTGGTAATGGGCATTTTAATAAAATTGCCACATCTGAGCAGCTCCAGGCCTGCAGGGCACCTGCTTGGAGCCCTCTTGGATCCAGAGGGCTCCTCCCTGATCTAGGGGCAGCCAGACTCTTGCTTTTGGTAGAATTTGATTTTCAGGCTGGAGTGGGCAGCCCTCCCTCTCTATTTTGTAGAGAAACTTGGAATTAGAGTCAGTGACAATGTGTCCCTTCCCAAGAGGGACTTACAGGTTTGAAGGAGACCACTAGACGGGAGCCGAGTGGTCCCAGTGACGATGGTGCAAGCTGAAGGGATTTAAGTGCCCCTGGGAAACACCAGCATGAACCGTGTGGAGACTGGGGACAGGGGAGAGGAACGTGTCCCCTGGTTCCTGGAACACTTGCACGGAGCTGAGTGCAAGGGGACAGGGGGAGGGAGGAGGAGAGGCAGGTTCCAGAGCAGCACACACACACAGCAAAGTTCCCTGCCCAGAGCGTAGTCCAGGAGAGAAGTTCAAGGACAAGGGGTAAGAGAAATTCAGCCAGTCGCTGGAGCCCTTGATGCTGGCACACAGGCCAAAAAAGGAGAGAGAAGAGAGGAGAAGGTAGTGGTAGGAGGGGACTTAAAAGGAAGTGGTGACAGCCTGGTTGTTAAAGTGACTACTTCACTTCGTCCCTTTAAACTCGCAACAGTGGGAGAGACTGAGGTGGAGTTGAGCTGAACTGTCCCCAAAGGCACGGCGGTGTCCAGTGCCCTATGCCCTTGGCTGCTCCACTTAACAATTTTGTCTGAGCCACCCTGGACGGGGGCTTTGGAGCCCAGAACTCCCTCCTGCAGGAGAGTTGAGCGGGGTTGGACTGACAGAGGAAGGACCCAGGAGTGTCACTTCTGTTGAGAGAAATATCCCTCCCTGACTGCAAAGGGCATCCCGGAAGGTGGCTCCCTGATAGGAGTCACCGCTAGCTCTGGGCACGACACAGGCCTCTGGCTCCCAGATGCACCAGCTCAGGGCCTCCTCTCTGCGCCCACTCTGCAAAGCCTCTGGCCCCACACGCCTGTCTCTTGAGCCTCTCTGGACCATATCTGTGAAGCAAGCTGCAGGAGCCCTTGGACGTTCTCCAATTCTATGAGTCAGTCTTTCCCCAAAGCAGCAGCAGGCTTAGATTTTCCCAGGATGCTGTTCCACACACTGAAGCCCATCTCCAAGACTTTCACATCTCGTCTGGACGGCCTGGCTGCTCACCCAGGCAGGGGTCTGGGGTTTGAGGACACAGCTTCCTGGAAGCCAGCACATTCACAGGAGCAAGAGCATCTAACTCTCGCATCGTGAGCCAAAGTGAAAATTGCTTTGTCTACGGGCACTGTCACTTAATACTATATAAACCTCAAGGGTGGCAGCTATTATTGATAGCTTTTCAGATAAGGAAAAAGCTAAGAAATGTAACTTGCCTAATGCAGTCAGTGGCCCAAGATCTGGATTCTTAGGCAGCCAGATCCTACCACGCCAAACTGCAGCCACCTCAAGGTTTCTGGTGTATAGTCAGTTTTGGTTTTTAACAGGTAGTGTTTTGATTGCAATCCCCCTCTCTTAGACACACACACACACACACACACACACACACACACACACACACACATATACACAGAGCCTGATACATAAAGGAGCTGGTAGCTCCAACCTCTAGGTACTTCCCACCTAAGAAATACCATGTATCTATTATTCAGCAGATCACACTGCACATTCTAAAATGACATTTTGCAGAAGGCTTGGCTGCTGGTTATCACATACACAAGGATCAGAAAGAGATGTCCAGGGAAAGCTCACATCTCATTTGGAATGCTTCTCCCATTTCAAAATGGGCTCCTTGATTTATTTTTCTTCTTCTAATGGCAGGAGCAATTCAGAAACAGTTTGAATATCACTCACCTCACTGTTCATTAACTTTGAGGCACTCGCCCCCCCTTTCATTCTGGACCTGGACAGCACATGGAGCTTTGGTGGTAAATGGTGGGGGGATGAAATGGGTCCTGGGAAGTCCTTCTGGGGTCACCAGTTGACAGCAGCCAGGTGGAGGTCCCAGAGCTGGCTCTCCTGGCTAACCCCTCATTTGGTTGGTGATCTTTCTCGGTTCTCCACCTGCACCAACCGCCATGGGACAGCGGAGTCCATGGCTCAGAAATGGATTCAGGTGCTAGCTCGGGGGTAACTCAGTAATCCCAACCTTAATGGATCCTCAGCTGTGCGATGGAAATAGTGCTTAGGATCACAAGCAGCAGTGCTCTGGCCGCAGCAAATGTTCTCTGGAGACTTCAAGAACCTCCAAACGCCCATCTAACAAAGGTCAGCTATATGAGCTCACACGACCAGAAGGCTGGGACGGAGCCAAGGGATCCTGGGATTCCCTCCAGCTCCGTAGGCCATGGGGGAGCGTCTGTCAGAAAGCCTCTTCCACTCAAGTGCCCAGCCCAGTGTGACAAGCTCAGAGTAGGGTTTTGACAATGCAGGGATCCTGCCCTAACTCTAGGCAATGTAAATGTTCTAGGCCTCAGCCCCATATACGGCACAGGTGGGTACTGACTACATGATTTTAAGGTTCCTTTGAACACTTGAGGAAGAATCACATACACTGGAGTCCTCAAACTGTTGAATGAATGAATTGCTTTGACACAGGCTCCTCAGTAGAGATGTTGAGAAACTAGATCCAACAATGGTTTCCAAATTCTGAATCTCAAATACCTAAATCTGATTGGCTGTTGCTGAATTTTCCAGACTTCTTCTTCAGCTCTTCCTTTGCTCTGTGCAGTCCCACCTCAAGTCCTCACTGCCATCTCTTCCAAACACTGTTTCTGATGGGTGGCCCCTCTGTGGTAGAAACAGCATGCTCAGCAGCTCCTCCACGAGGTCTACCTTTCCCACCTCCCCTCCTGCAGGCTGGCTAATGGACTGTGATTGGGAGTGACATGCATCATTCTGATCTAAGGCAGTCAGAACACTTTCAAGTTCATACTCTTTTTCACCATCACTATGACATGAAGGAGATGGTAGAATTGTGAGATGGAAGCTGGCTGGATCTCCAGGCTGCCATCAATGGAAAGCCACTAGAGAGAATCATGTGATTTGAATTACACTGTCACATAGATGAAAAAATAAAACTCTGGTTTAAGTTACTTGAGATTTCTTGGTTGGTTGCTTCCATGTCGTCCAGCCTAGCCTAATACATCCCTCCCTGAGGTATTTCATTCTAGGGGAGAGTCTAGGGGGAAAGGCAATGAAAAACACAGTGCAAATAACTTTTCACAGTGGAATTTTAGGCATCTGTAGAAAAAAATTTGGTGTCAGGGAATGTCTTGATGCCACTAAAGTCAGGGCACACGAGCAACACTGTATGCCTCCTAAATGCCTATGCGGCATGAAGAATGTGAAAATGCTCCAAAAGAAGTAATGTAAAGATAGCACCACTCAGGCAAAAAGTCACCAAGCCCAGTTCCTAGATAAGAAAAAACTAGGGAATTAGTTTTCTAGAATGATCTTGAAAAAATAGTCACCTAGTGCCAGAGGCAGAAATCCCTTTCCTGCTCCACCACATATTATCAATTTCCTATTTTAAGAAAACTTACTTGGGCTGTTCCTCAAATCTGTTAAGGGTCCCCGAAATATGATAACTTGGGTCCATTTAGTAATCCACTGGAAAATAATAATGCTGAGGAACACTTGGAAATAATGAGATAAATTATGATATTGTGTGTCTGTTGATTGGAGCTGGACTCAGCCCGTGTACCCTTTGGGAAGAACCTTCCTCCTTCTAGAGGGCCTCCTGGCTTTTGGACCACTGTGGAAGATTTCAAGATCTTCTAGATGGTAGCCAGTGCTGAGCTGGGAAAGGCTGTCAGAAGGAACATGAAGTACTACCTCAGATCTTCATTCCAAGTTGGATTTTATAAAAGGTGTCCCCACTGAGTGACTCCCAAGAATAGCAATCTGGCAAAGCACCCTCTCTGAAGGAAGTTTCCTAAGGACATCATTCTTGTCGCCAAATGCTCATGACACATGCTGGTGGGGAGGACCCCCTCTAACTGCCCCTGGCTTTCCCTCAGCTTTCTAGCTGACCGTGTGGGGCTTCCACAGGGCTTACTGACTAATCTGGAACCCAGAACCCTCCTGATTAACACTCCAGATACGATCCCTTCGGGTCTGGCAGCATATACCAACCAAGTCCCAAACCAGTTTATTAGTTTAACCAAAAGGTAAACAGATGACGGAGATGCAGAGACAAGCATGCGAGCTGCTGAAAGCACTGCCCAGCTGTCTACCAGGAGGCAAACTAAGACAGTTAAAGTAGCATTAAATAAATGAGGCCATGTTTTATCTACTTTGGAATTTCCATTATCTTTTAAAAAAGGTAAATATATATATATATATACTTTTTTTTTTTACATTGCAGTATATAAATCTAGGCTCTACATGTACAGTATAAACACACAGGGTGAGCACATGGGCACAACACGTATGTATGTCTTGGTAGCCACACCCTAGACCAGGCCAATGGTTCTACATTTTCTTTTTGACCTCTGCACCAGGCTGGGGCTACATTTACTTCGGTCTCCATGATGGCTGCGACCCTGACCCTCTCTTCTCCACGCAGAGAAGCATAAATTGAACGAGGCTCACAAACAGAAGAAAGTGCTTTTTCGACTAGTTGAAACCCAGTCGATCTTTACAATGCACAGTCCAATCTCCTAGAAAGACCAAGGAAATCTGAGGACTTTCTGGCTCATTCTTTGGTCCATCACCACAAATCTCTGAACTTGTTCGGGTGTTTCTTGTAGAATTCATGTCTATTTACATAACATCAATCCCACACAACCTTTGGGAGCTGTAACAGGATTAGAAATATTTTAAAAAGCTCCACGTTACAATCTGCACTTCATATTCTGGGTTTATTCTTTTTATTTTTGGAATAAAAACTGATATTTTGGGAAATTTTTTCTTAAAAAAAAGACAATTTGAAAGTGCTTCTTACACATGTCAACTTCCCACATATGGCTTTTTAGTTCAAACCCCAGCATAGCTCAGATTTGGAAGGGAGACCATGATGGTGTTACTAGAGACAAAAATGTCACTTTTATGTGACACTGTTCTAGCCAGTATGGGGGCCTGAAAAACAATGTTATTGATTCCATCTGGACGAATGTACCTCTTTGAGAAAGGACTGAGATAACATATGCAGTCCCATTTCTTTCCCCATGACTAGGCACAGGAATGCTATAAAAGTTAATAAGCAAAATAGATGCTGTTATCAGCAGGGATCATCTTCAAGGGGCTGTTCAGAAATCTTTCACAGGTTCAAAATGATTAAATGAAGTCAATCGCAGTAGAAATGTCTACACCTGAGGAACAGATTGCACATAACACAGAGGTACTAGGGTCCAGATGGCAAAGGACTCCAGACAGTCATACATGCAAAAGGCAATCGGAAAAGGCAAGGAAGTAGTGGCATTCCAAGACAGGTAAGGGTCCAAACGGGTCATCATACTTTTGCGCTTTCTTTCCTGGCTGATAAGTTACTGAAGAACATGGCTATGTGGGCAACAATGACTATGATATGTTCTTTAGGAGAGAAAACAAACACAACAGGGTTTCCAGAAATCGAACCGGGCTCATGTTGACTCTAGAGGTGTTGTGATGGCGACCAGTGGGGGACAGGGGCCTCTGGACTCCCTCCTTGCCCTCCTGGGGAGCAGAAAGTGGCAGATACAGGCAGAGGTAGGAGGCCACGGACTCATCCAAACCCTTCCCAAAGTGGCATTTCATTCAGCCTGTGGCAGTTCCGGCCCCCGCAACTGTTTAATCTGGTAGCACTTGATTGAGAAAGAAATTCTCTCCCTCAACCAAAATAAAGCCCAGACTTCAGGTAATACTGGCACAAAGGACGATCTGCATTCCTAGGGTTCACTCTAGTAACTCAGAAGGTAGGAGATTCGGTTCTCTATTTCTTCTATTTCCCTGTAAAAAGTGACCTCAACTTCTCAGGTCATTGTGCAAATTTGTTTTCCATAGTCCAGAATATCCCATAAAGTCCCTCTTGTATATCTACATATATATACACACATACACACTAAATATATGTGCATATATATATTTACACATGTGGGTAATTTTGTATTTCAGTCTCGAATAGGTCGAAGAAAATCAGTGACTCGTTCATCCTTTTCACGTCAAGTCATGTCCAATCTCCCCACATAGTGCTTTGCACACCTCAAGTACTCAATAAATATCTGCTGATGTCACCAATGATCTTCTTTTAACACTGGATGGTCATTGCAATCACCACAGCCTTCCTCAGCCCCGCTCGGCCTGTGGCAAGCGAGGGGCCACGTGTGCCCCTTTCAGAGGGTGATTTTGCTGTGTCTGTTGCTCCAGCAGCCCCGTTTAGCTGTCCTAGGCAATGTCAGGCTCGTCCGGCTGCGCAGTTTCACCTGTTCTTCTATGGGGTTCTTTTTGCGTAAAATGAAGTCAAAGTTCACTTGGCTGTTCATGGCATAGAAGACATTTGCCGAGTCTGGGATCACTAGTTCTGGAAAAGATAAGGAAAGTGAAGGCAGTCAGCTTATATAGGGCCATAACAGGCCATGACAGGGGCAGGTACAAATCTTGTCCAGACACAAGACTGGGATGAGGGCCCTCTGTTCTTGAAATGTGACCATCACCCACAAAATTGGTCCCAACAACATCTCAATCCCCTTCCAAAAGACTAAGAGCAGCTAAGGTTTAAGATACCCCCCTGCCATGAATTTAATGTTTCAGTACAGAATGTTAAAGCTAGAGTAAAGCAAAGTGGGAAGCAGGAGACAAGAGAAGTTGTGATTCCCAGGACCACAGCTAGGGGGCAGCAGGACTAGAACCAGAACTCGGGCTTCCTTCTTCCCATGGTCCATTTTCCAAAGGGGAATGCAGATTTTCTCAAAGACTAAGGGAACCCAATGACATGGGAACAAACAGAAAATCTACAGCATTTTCCAAAATGCTTCACTTGGAATACTGAAATATTTTTAAAAAGTAATCCCAAATCGGCCCAGTTATTTATTCTACTTGATTCACTGCTTTGTCCAGAGTCTGCATTTTCATATTAAATAGCATCCGTGGGAGGCAGTGTCTATCTGCTAACATCTAAACGATTTCTGACTTCAGCAAATCTCAATTAGTTATCTGCAATTTATGAACAAGTATTGCTCTCTGAGTGTGATAGGAAATTATCAAAGCAAAGTTATTTTCATTTTTATTTTTAAGAGATGATTTATAGTATTTAGCACTCAGAGGTAACAGGTTTAAAAAAAAAACTTCAAACAGAGAATAAAAAAGGAAAATGTGCAAGCTTAGCTTTGTGGCAGTGGAGTGGGGGAGGTGACCCACAGAAGCATCTAACTGTGGAGCAGGAGCCTCAAGAAATCTCTTGAGCTGAGGCCCCACAGCAAGACTGATGCCATCAGGCTCTAAGTGACTCCGGTACATTATGTGCACAGATGTGCCATAAAGCAACGCCCCCACACACAGTGTCCCTGGGCTCCTGCCCACACATTCCTGGGTCTGCATACTATTCTTCTGTTACGTGTCACTTAGCTTTCCTCAGAGCACTTTCAGGGACATTATTTTCTATAATCTTCAGCATCGCCTGTGATGCATGAGGAATCAGAAGGGTATTATCTACATTTAACTGGTTATAGCCCATGGCCTGGGGAGGTCAAGGGCTTGCCCAAGACCACACAGCTGGTGATGGCAGCTGGGTCCTGGCTGCACAACAGGGCTCCTGGGTCTTTAGAGCCACTACTTTCACCAGGTGATGTTGTGGGCCTCATGGTAAAATTCCGGAGACCACTTTTGGGCTTAGAATCTTAACTGCAACTGCACTAAAAAGTTATAGCCAAGGAAGTTTTATCCCCCAAACTGAGGCTCAACTGAAGGAATGACAAAACCTCCAAGAGATAATTGAAGGAGTTTCTCAGAGACTATTGCTCTTCATCTCTTGGAAAAGGCACTATCTTAGTTTTAGCCCTTCTCTGAGCCCAAGAGAGAGCCCTGGGTGATTTGCTGTTCAAAATGGTGTGAACAGCTGTTCCCTCTGCAAACCCCCAACTTGTAGGATTCTGCTCTTCCTTTCTGGGGAGGGCCTTCCTTGCGGGTGAACAGAGCCCTCCATTACGACACAGCAGCAGTGCTGGCTGTGTCAGCAGACAGAGCTGGCCTCACTGACAATATGCGCCGCTGCCCTACACTGAGAGAGACTTGTTCTGGTTGAGTCACTCCCCACGCTGTGACAGAGGAGCTAGTAACCAGCCAGCCTGTCTCCTTCTCTCAAAAAACCACCCCAATTCAAATTAGCAAACAGATACATCCAGAGGTGATTAAAGGAAATAATGAGAAATTCTTACATGAACTGCTAACTTTCAGGTTCACACACCACTGAGAAACACATTACTGGGTAAAGGAGGCATGTGACCATCTGCAAAGGCCCAACAGTCTACCCCACCTACTCCCCACCTCCTGACACACAGAGAGGTCTTTCCCTAGAAAAATGCTCATAGGAAACATACAAAGAATGGGTAGAAGGAATTCTCAGCAAAAGTGCAGGATAGATAGGGCTGGGGTTGTGGCTCAGTGGTAGAGCACTTGCCTAGCATGTGTGAGGCACTGGGTTCGATTCTCAGCATTGCATATAAATAAATTCATTAAATAAAGGTCCATCAACAACTTTATATATATATATATATATGTACAAAAGTGAAGGAAAAACAAGAGTTGGGGCGGGGGGGGTTGGGAGGAGCTGCTTAAGATGCTCAGTTCTCTAAATGAGATGGTTGAGATGGCGGCATGATGTTCGCCCTGCGGTTCAGCCCTGCACGATATAAAAACACCACTAGGTTCCAGTTAAAAAAATAAATGATCCCCTTCTGCCTTCACCTACTGGGGACCAATATGGCTCTGCTGCGGCAAGGAGGAGCATGTGCCCACCTTTGTCCTCCGAGATGACCTGCACCAGCTCATACTCCTCGGCTGGGTCTGAGTCCAGGTTGTGCTTCAGCATTGCTCTCTGGATCACGGCGGGGGTTTTATCCTGGCTTGTCAACTGCAAAGACAACGAATTTCTGTAAAGCAGCTCCATGCTTCCTGGGAGCGTTCTCCTGCCGCTCTCCTTCCTGCTGTCTTCTGTTGTGCAAACCTCTCTGGGAAGAAGGGACTCTTGGCGCGAGAACAGTGGCATAAGCATATGCAAATGGGCAGCACACCTGCCCTGCCTGTTGCCCCCACACCAGTCAAGGTTACAATGAAAGAGCATATCCACGAAGGGTTCGTGAAAAATGTAAAGCATTGTCAGTGCTGGATCAAGATGACCCTCGTGTGTTGAGCTGCTCTTATGGGACCAGTTACAACAAGTGGGATAGAAATGGCTACAGTTCTGCCCATTGACCATTCCAGAAAGCACAAGTGACCCTATGTAATCCTACTCCTCCATATTTACCAAGAGGAATGAAAGCAAATGTCCACAAAAAAGGATATGTACACAAATATTCATAGCAGATTTATTCATAATAGTCTCAAACTAGAATCAACCTGAATCTGCATCAACGGAGAACAGGAGACGGCATGAAGAAACGGTAGCATATTCACAATAGAAGGAACCAAGGAGTGGCATGTGCAAAAATGTGGATGAATCTCAGAAGCCAGGCACAAAAGATGACATGTTACTGGAATCTATTCTTTCAAAAACAAAATGAACAAAAAATCCTGGGTCAGTGGTATTAGAAAACTAACCTCAAGGCTTAAGGAGGACTACTTGGAGGGGCACAGGGAATTTTGGGGGGATGGAAATGTTCTCTATTTAGATTTGGTGGTTATACAAACATCTATAGTCATTAAAACTCAAAGAACTGAACACTTAAGATCTGTGTATGAAATTATATGTAAATTAGGTTTCAATAAAAATCAACTTCTAACTGTCTTAAAAGCATAAGTCTGATTTTCTCTTCATCTCTGCCCACCAGCCAGCCATCGCAGGGCCACTCTGGAGGGCTGACTTATGCTCCATACCTCAAGTGGCTTCTTTAAATGTGAAAGAAATAATGAAAACTCAGATAATTCTTGCTTAAAACAAAAAAATGTTCTCACCAGGAGTTAAGACGACTACAGAGAAACACACACATACACACACAGAGACTAATCTCCTCCAAGACACTCTGCCAGTGTGGCCCGAGGATGGCAGTGCCTAGATGCCTCCCTCTACTCAGGGCAGCAGCTGGTGTTTGTGATTCAATAAACAACATGCATTACAATGGGTCCTTGTAAGCAATAAAGATTTTGTTCACTTGTCTATTACCAAAATGTCTGGCATATGCAATTGCAAGAGGAAAATAGGTGCATAGGAAATTCTACAGGAGGAAAATAGTTTTTCAATAGTTTGAAGGAAATTCTTTCTAAACTGGGTCAAACCAGACTAGCAGCATGAAGCTTAAGGAGAAAGGACACCCCCTGGGGGTGAATGTTAGTTAGGCTCCAACCTTCTGTTTAAGGATCAAGTCAGGCCACAAAATGAAGGGGGCCAAAGGCTATTCTTGGGATTTTAGTATTTTTGTACCTAGAAGCTCCTGAGGAGAACTAATAGTTACAGTAACTATTAGCTCAGTCTGTGGCCTTATGCTGTTATATTGAACCAGCACTGCCAACAGATATATGATGTGAGCATGTGTCTATTAAATGTTTAGCAGACACATCTAAAAACTTTCTGAAAAATAAAATTTAAAAAATTGCATCCTGCTTCTTCCTCAGTTGGAGAATATCATGCTAATCGAAATAAGCCAATCCCCCCAAATCAAAGGCCAAATGTTTCCTCTAATATGTGGATGCTAATTCACAATAAGTGGGGGCAGGGCACAAGAGAAGAATACAGTTACCTTAGATTAGGTAGAGGGAAGTGAAGGGAGGGGAGGGGAGGGGATGTGGGGAAAGGAAGAGTAGTAGAACAAACCAGAAACAGACATTATTGCTTTATGTATATATGTGACTGCATGACCAATGTGACTCTACAACATGTACACTTAGAAAAATGAGAAATCATATCCCATCTATATATGATATATCAAAGTGTATAAATGCAGTCTACTGTCATGTATAACTAATTAAAACAAATAAATTTTTTTTTTTTAAAAAAATTGCTTTTTCAGCACTAGAGATAAAATCTAGGGCCTCACATGTTCTAGGCAAGTGTTCTACCACTCGAACTACAACTCCAGCCCACAAAATTAATTTTAATATATTTTATTTAACCCAATGCATTCAAATTGTAATTGTCAATGTAAAATCAATAGAAAAATTATTATGTACCAAGTCCTCAAAACCTGGTATGTATTTTATACTCACAGCTCATCTCAGTTTGGACTTGGCCCATTTCGAATGCTCCGTTACCACATGTAGCTGGTGGCTACTGACTGAACGCGGCAGAAGCGAATGAGGCATCAGTATCACTTTCATGCACATTCCTAAAACCATAAACACTGCACTCCCTATTTAAGAGATCTCAGGAAATCTCTGGGATTGACCTAATGGAAAGAAACGTCACTTAGAGAGTGCTGGACATGGTGACAGAAGACACTTCTCCATGGTCACTGAGGATGTAAGGGCTAAACTGTTGCTTCTCCTACCTTCTACACCAGGCCAGCAGTTCTCAGTGGGGACTCAACAGCCCCAGAGTCCCTGAGGCCTTGGAGGGGATTCATGAAATCGTTTTCATAATAATACTAAGATATTGTTTTCTTTTCACTTGTGTTGACAATTTGTATTGTTTTTATTTTGTTTGATTTATATTCTAAGTTGTTATATATGACAGCAGAATGCATTACAACTCATATTACACGTATAGAGCACATTTTTACGTATCTCTGGATGTATACAAAGTATATTCACACCATTCATGACTTCATACATGCACTTAGGGTAATGATATCCATCTCATTCTACCATCTTTTTTTTTTTTTAACCCTTTTGCCCCCTCCCCTCCCGTCCCTCCCCATTGGCCTTTCTAGTGTTCCTCTAACCCTCCTCTGCTCCCCGCCCCAACCCCACTGTGAACCAGCCTCCTTATACCAGAGAGAACATTCAGCATCTGGATTCTTGGGATTGGCTGACTCCACTTAGCACTGTATTCTCCAACTTCATCCATTTACCTGCAAATGCCATGATTTTATTCTCTTTTATTTCTGAGTAATATTCCATTGAGTATATATACCACATTTTCTTTATCCATTCCTCTACTGAAGGGCATATAGGTAGGTTCCGCAGTCTAGCTATTGTGAATTGTGCTGCTATAAACATTGATGTGGCTGTGTCCCTGACAATTTGTATTGTTATTGTAAAGGAATGACGGGGATGGAACTGTTGGCACCTATGCACAGATCAGTGGAGGGCTACCTGAGCAGATCAGCAGCCACTGTGTTCTCAACACCACATATTCAGAGCAAAAAAACAAAACAAAAACAAAAGAAAGCCAGTTTCACTTACAAATGTTTTTGATAAAGTAAAAATTACTAAGTTTAAAAAGCATTAAAATCGTCCTCCCTGTTCCAAATCCATGCCTCTGTAGCTGGATTTTCATCATATACTACAAACCAAACAATACATCTCAGCAAATGTTCCGGAAGAAGATTGTAAGTAAAACAATGTTACTCTTTCCCCTCAACAATTTTTGGAAAAAAGATATTTTTCATTAAAAATATAATTTGCATGAATGTGAAATGTGTTCATTGTTGTTGTTTTAGATAAATGAAAATATCTTAAAATTTTGTTTTAATATTTAATATGGTAAACATCAATAGATACAACCTGTATTAGCCTAAAGCTCTTTGGAATATTTAATCATTTTTTAGGTTCTAAAGGGGTCCTGGGACCAAAATGAGACTTGCCACTCTAGGCCAAACCTGGATTACATTATTCCCACCCTCTGGTCAGGTATAATATATTCATGCAGGGAATTCCCATGGAGCAAGGTTCTCATCAGGCTGAGAAGGAGACCACTGGAGTGGCATGTTATGCCTGCTCTCCCAAAGGGGCCTGAGAGGCAGGTGGCAGGCTTATGAGGATGAGTAGCACCACCTTGCATGACATAAAGAACCACAGGCAGGGGTGGCAGAAGGTGCAGTACTCCCCAAGGCAGCACCAGTGCTGAGAAGAGCAATCTGGAGATCATCCATGAATCAGCTCCCCAAACTCAGCCCGCAGTTCAAGACTCCTGGCGGAAGGGTAGAAAGACTCAGTGGCTCACAGATCCCCCCAGACAGGGCAGCGTACACACTCGTGGGCATGTCCCCCAGTGCGACTCCTGGGTATACAAATCCATGCTACAATTCAGAGACACTGTAGAGTTAGATGGGGGAAATGACTTCTCTTGAGAAGCCACGCGAGTAGGCCACGCTGAAGATACGACCCAACACGGAGAACCCTGCCTCCCGAGGGTCCCTACTCCCCATCAGCCCTTCCCTCACTCCCAGTCGAGCTGTGCCTCCTCCTCCACTCGCTCACTCCCACATGACTATGTCCACCCTGGTGGCCGGACCACTCCCAGTATTGATCTCAGCACCGGCCATCTACCACCCCTGCCTCTGACTGTCCATTAGGCAAGGTCATCAGGATGTCCTCCTGGTGCCTCTGACTCAGATGCCCTCCCAGGCCTGCTCCTCCGGTGGTCTGCATCTCACTCGACGAGAGTCGCCAACCGCCTGCCCCTCATCCCCCCAGAGTAACCAGTAACAATAACATCTCCTAAGAAGCCTTCCCTACTGTCTCTGTCACATGACTGTCACCCAAGCCCATCTCACCTCTACCCTGCCTCCCGCCTCAGTCTCCCCCTGCTCTCCAGCAGCAGGTCCCCCCAAGGCCAGCTGCTTTCCTGATGGCTGCTGAAGAGCCTTCAACAAGAGCCCACTGCCTGTAGCATGAACACAACTCCTCCGTGTGGGCCACAAGACCCTGTCCGATCTAATCTGGCCTCTGTTAGAGCACTCAGCATATTCTGAATAATATTGTATGGTCTCGCCTTTTCATTATAACTTCCGCAAAGACAGAAATGACTCATTCTTGTTCCTATCCTCAAAGCAGGTCCCATGACTAGCATACTCAGCAAATGTTCAGCAACTACTTCACTGACTTGAGGAATGCCTTTGCAAAGCTCTTCTCTGGAATGTTGAAGGACAGCGTCTCCATACCACTGTGTCACATGCAGACCTCAGCTAGTACGTGCTCACCGGGCCCTCACAGAGCGAGTGGGGAGGGAGGTGTGGAATTAGCTACGGGATTCCGCTGCAAAGGAGAAGCTGACTTTCAGTACATGAGAGGCCCTATACAGCAAGGGAACTGTTTTTGTAATAACATGCTAGACTTCACACACCCACCACGGGAAGCTCTTTGTGTATTCCAGAAAGATGGCCATTATTAAAAACATTTTTAAAACTATCCTAAGGAAAAGGCAGTTTTTATAAGAAACTCAAAACTGTATCTCCAGCTTGATCATCTACTTTAGTAACTAGGTTTGATCCTGATGACTAAAGGAAAAAAAAAAAATTTCACCAGGAAACACATGACTAAGAGTGCACATTGACTCACTATAAATCCTGATGCAAGACGACTTCCAAGAAGGCGTGAGGCCAGAGCATCTTCCCTGGAATGTCACCCAAATGGAAAAATTTGAAAAGGATGACACTGAACTGGATGAATAAGTTTTAGATGTAAAAATTATATCCTGTGTGCACTGTTGGTATACACATTTGATGAAAATACACCAGTAATCCACACCCAGGGAGAAGTTGGCATCTGAACACAATCATTCTGTGTGAATGTACAGATGTGGGAACATCGCACTCATTTAGGGGTGTCCTCTGGGGGGACAGTGCAGGCAGAAGCCCCAGCTCCTTACCATGATGCTCTTGTACATGTTGCCATTGTTGTCTTCTATACTGATGCGGATTATGCAGGTGTCTTCGTTCTGTTGGTTGTAAACAGGAGGCAGCACTGTGGAGGTAATGGATGTCACGGAGACGGAGCGCTTGTGGATTTTAGGGTTGTTGTTGCAGGATGGAGGGGAGGAGAGGGGGTTGATTAAGGATGACATCCCTGAGGAATTTGTGTCCATGGAATGGATGGAGGAACAAGAGGAAGAGGACTCGGAGAGCTGGAAGAGCAAACACATCCCAGGAGGAAACCATTAGAACCTGGCCAACAGCATGCTTTGCAATTTTCAAAGCAGAAGTAGCAATAGAGAGTAATCAACTTCAAATATTTTTGACACAGCAATTTGTCCCTGGTGTGAGCGCCTCCCACCCCCATGGCACATGTTTATCTGTGACTCAGTGTGACCTAATCACTGTCTCCAGGTGTTCTCTCACTTCCCTAGTTTTTAGCTGTTCTTACAGAAGCTAACCAGCAGATGGCAGCAGATACCAGAAACCAGAAGCAATATGGGCTCTGGAAGGAAGGAGGCTTAAAGGGCTGGAGGAAAGTCTCACAACAGTTTATTCAATCTTATGGCCTTGAGCCCCAAAAGTTCTCAACGTGGCCATGGACATCATTCTAACCTGATTTCACTTCATAATTGGATTTTGTTATAGGAAAAAATGTCTGTGTTGTTAGATATGTCCCGATGAGGACCACAGATTATAAAGCTCTGAGTGGAACATTCCCACTGGAAAGGCCCCTGGAGGTCACCTGGCCCCAATCCCTTTCTAAGGCCAAGGACCCTGAGACCCAGTGTTCACAGAGCAGCAGGAAGCCAGGGCTCAGTCTACTCTGGAAGTTAATGTGGGGAATTAACCCAGCATGCCTTGCTACATTCAGCCCTGTGAGTTGGTGATAAGCTTTCATATCTTACCTCATTTGAATCTTTCAACTTTCTTATGAACAAAAAGCACAGCATTAAAAAAAAAAATGAGAATAAGATTCAGAGAATAAAGGGACTTGTCCAGGAGGACACAGCCTTTGAGCAACTCTGCCACTTTCCACACTGGCTGCTACAGCCAACCACGTATATTTTCATGTTCTATGACAAGGACAGTTGAAGAATGGGGTGCTACAGTTAATGTGGCTTTTCTGAGCAGCCATTTATTTACCATACATGCAATATCAATGACATACTAAAGACATGCAAATAAAGAGGAAGCTAAAAATTCAATAGGAGGTATTCGCCCCTGCAAAAATCGAGGTCAAACATTTTAGAGATCAGTTCTTATTGTAGAAAATTATGAATAATTTCTTAGAACTAGTGAAGCTAAATTATACCATATTAATCTTACAAAATATTCTGAAAACCATTTAGAAAAAACAAGAGTAATTTCTTCCATCTTTGTGTGCCCTTCTGAGAAACGGAGTCCAGAATTTTAGCTTTCTGATAATCTGGCTTCTAAGGAAAATGGGTCTACTTTGTCATATTTCCTGGGGGCTTCTCCTTTCTGAGGCATGACTACACATTAAACTCTACTGCGTGGTTTCTTTAATGACAGCCAGGAAGCTGATATGACAATTCTGGTAGGGAGTCTAACTGCAGCTCTACCATAATGTGGTTTCATTATATTATTTAAATTTTTTTTTTTTTTTTTTTTTTTTGCTTATGTTCCCAAGTGAATCGATGTGAGGGTTGAGGGTGGATAATTTTAACAGCATAACTTTTCTTGTAGCTGTATTAGCCAAGAAAGGTCCACTTTCCAACTACTGGCTCCATTTTTCACCTTCATTTTCCTCCATGCAAACTTTTTTCTTTTGTTAGATTTTCCATGATTCTAACAACATTTATAATTGAGGCAAAGCCTTGAGGATGCCTGGGTTATAGTAGTCCTAATGATGACCAGTGTCACCTGATGAACCCCCAAATTCTTACTGAGAATTGAAGTGGTGAGGAACAAGTGTAAAAATAAGTGTCCAGAAATCAGATGAGGAGAATGAAGCCCGGGGTCGGGGGGGGGGAATTCCACCTCCTCCTGGCTCTTAAAGAGCGCCACCTCACAGCTAGCCTGTGGAAAAGGAGGGGTGGCAGCCTTGAGGGCTGCTGGTGGGGGTGACCTCACAGGACTGCAGAGTAGTAAGGGACTGTGGAAGTCACCCAGGCCCAGCTACGCACTGAGCAGAGAACCAAGGGCCTTTCCCAGTGATGTGCCGGGACTCTGCGGCCCAGGAACTCCTTGCACCCAAGGCAAGTAGCCATCTCCCGACTGTGAGGAAGGTTCATCCAAAGAATACAAAGCCATGACTTGTCTCAGGAATCAGAGAGACGGTGTGGTAAGAGATGAGGCAAAAGAAAGCCAGGGAGGTGCATACGACAGCACTCCGGGCTTCTGCATGGTTTCAAAAGGAACGGTCTGTCCTTAGACAGACTTCCTTTGCACCTCCAGATGTGAAAGGGATTCCATCTCCTTTCTAGACAGGGAGCAATCCCTTGCAGATGCGGGCAATGCCTCAGAAGCCCCTTTTCTACATCATCCATCATAGTTATGGGGCCTGACAGCATAAGAACCCATCAAAAAGTGAACGAGACCTTATGCTAGATTTGGACAAATCCAACGCTGTGTGTCGGTCTGACCGTGGAGAATGGTTACACTCCTGGTTTAGGAGACATGACTCCCGAGAGCATGGGCAATCCATGGACATTGGCAGAGCTTTTCCTTCAACAGTGGGAGCACAAAGGGCTGAACCTCCCGGACTCACAGCAGAAAGGGGAGAATCCAACTGGGGCAGCATTTGAGTATCTCCTTCTGTGACTCCTGCGCCTGATACCACTGCTCGACAAAGTCACTTCAGGGACCCCAGATTGCCATTACCGCTGATGACACCACATGAAGAAACACACAGGTCCCCTTGCAGAGCAGCCAGATACAAATGAAGTGACGGAACTATAAGCAACACTGCGCCTCATCAGCCCAAACTCAAGCTAAGAAGCCAGAGGTCACTACACAGCAAGTTTGGTGGCCAAAAATCCCCACAAAATGGGATAAGTTCCAGCCAGAGCAAAGCCCATCTCTGACGCGAGCTCCTTGCCCGGTAGTCTGAAGCAGATGTGTATGCACGAGTGTACATTCTTATTTTTTTTTTGGTACTGGGGATTGAACTCAGGGACACTAGACCACCGGGCCACATCCCCAGCCCTCTCTAGTACTTTATTAGAGACAGGGTCTCACTGAGTTGCTAAGTGCCTCCCATTGCTGAAGCTGGCTTTGAACTCACGGTCCTCCTGCCTCAGCCTCCCAAGTGCTGGGATTACAGGTGTGTGTCACTGCGCCTGGCTGAGTGTACATTCTTTTCACGTACTTATGCAGCCATGAGAAATGGAAACTCCATGAGAATTCCTTTATCTCTTCTCATTACTGTCCACCTGTTTCAGACATGGGAGGCTGTCTGAGCATCACCAACTCCTCACCCTACCCTGCACTCTGCATCCAGCTCTTTGCTACTCTTTGTCACAGGGAGTATATTTCCCTATGAGACTTGGCCATGTGATTCGTTTAGTCAGTGTAATATTGGTAGACATAAACCATTACAGGCTTGCTGTGTGCTTGTAGGGCTGGGCTCATCCTCTTCCTCAGCTGTCTTAGCATGCTAACAGCATGTGCTGGGTAGCCTATTAGTCCAAAGAGGGGCAGGAGATGAAGCAGACTTGGACCCAACTGTGGCCTAGAGCCAAGCCTTACACAAACAAGCCAACCCCTTATATGTATTTGAAAGAATAAATGGGTGCTGTCTCAAGTCGCTGAGTTTTAGAGTGGTTTGTTATGCAATATTATTGTGGTAAAAATTTGGCTAAGGCAAGGTATGGTACCAAGAAGTTGACACATCTCTGTCTCTGGCTTTTGCCCTCTTTCTAAGCAATCCTGCTTCTCCAGAATAAAGTGTAGTTTATGTTACAGGCCACAACCCTCCAGGACCTTTAGATGTGGTTATGGAATACTAATTCAAAGGCCAAATGACGAAAACAACCTTCTTCCTGCTTTTACACCTATTTCTATAAAGAATGGGTTCCAGATTGAACTCTGCTTTTGATACTTCTTTAAAAACTTGACTTAGCCGGGCATGGTGGCGCACGCCTGTAATCCCAGCACTTTGGGAGGCTGAGTCAGGAGGATCGCGAGTTCAAAGCCAGCCTCAGCAATGGCGAGGCACTTAGCAATGCAGTGAGACCCTGTCTCTAATAAAAATACAAAAAAAAAAAAAAGGGCTGGGGATGTGGCCCAGTGGTCTAGTGCCGCTGAGTTCAATCCCCAGTACCAAAAACAAAAACAAAAACAAAAAAACCCCCAAAAAAAACAAAACTTGACTTTCAAAATATTGTAGAGTGATCAACTTGAGAGCAAACAGTCCTGCAGCGGGAGTAAAGGAAGGGCTAAGCATATACCTTCTTCTGAGGCTCATCGGGTGTGTCCATGGGAGTGATAGAGCCCTCCTCCGCCTCGGAGTGGTTCGACTCGCAGGATGACACGCTGACCGAGTCCATGCTCTCCCCAGAGCTCCCACTGGCTGTGGACTTGGGCTGCTCTTTGGTGGGAGTGCTACTGGTGATGATGTCAGACCCCAGAAACAGTCTGCAAAAAACAAGAGGCCAAGCATTTGGGCCATTACAAATCTGGAATCCATGCCGGAGCAAATATTCTGTGTTGATTAAGTTCTTGATGTTTTCTCAATCTTGTCATCTTGACAGAGTATTTTAGGTGAGTATTTTAGGAAAATGTTTGCTATAAATAGGTTTTCTAATGACTAGCAGTAAACATTTTGTCCCAATAAGTTATTTCCAGCTTCAAAGTATACACAGACTGCTTAGCTGACTAAACTGGGGTCTTTCTAGGTCAACGGCCCTCCATCTTTTTACGGTCTATGGACCACTTGCACAGGATCAAAACATCACCACCTACCCTGAGATGGACTTCATGAGACTGAAGAAGGTTGTCATGCTTTGGATAAGAAACCAGGGAGGAAGACTTCAGCTTCCAACAATCTAGTGACCTACAATAACCCAAACCCCTCCCCTATAAAACAGTGTTTAAAACTCCTTTCAGTTGAGCTTGTAAGACAGTAAGGGAAATCCCTACAGGACATAAACGAGAAGGAACTGAAAACTGTAAGCATGTGAGCTACTTCCCCAGCTGCTCTGCTAAGTGGGAAGCATGAATTGTGGCCAAACAGTGGCATATTTTTAAAAAATGTATTAACACACATTAATTATACATATTAATGGGGTTCAGTGTGATTTGCCTATTTATATACATATAACATGCACTGATCATGGGTTTTAACACAGAGGACTCAGAGATGAGGGCCTGTCTTTATAAAAGGTGGAGAGTTAAAACCAAAGCTCCTTATATGAAGCCAGGGTCCTCAAAAGTCTGTACTTTCAGTAAAGGGAATGCCTAGAAAAATATCTTCCTACTAACACAGGAAGATAGCAGGGAAGCCTGTCTGTGCTGGATGGAAGAAAAATGTCTCCCTGGAAATCACGTGTAAGCCTGCCCTGCACCTCACCCTGATTCGCCACCTATGTGATCTAGAAGTCAGGAACTCTCAGGCCAAGACACCCCTGGGAGAACTTAAAGGAAGGGAAAAGAAATGAAAGAAGAGGTATGAAGAGGTGATGAGAGGAACAGAGGAAAGGAGAGGAGAAAAGGAAAAAGAAAAAATTTTCTAGAGGGATATACCTACAACCAGGCTATAGAGAATTCCCTGATAAAAATTAACTTACAATAAAAATTATTAAAATACATACAAGGAAATATTCTACTCAAAGAGAAAATCAACAGGCATAACAAACAGTTTTTTGTTTTGTTTTGGTTTGTTTTGGTTTTTTTAGGGATTGAACCCAGGGGTACTTAGGCACTGAGTCACATCTCCAGCCCTTTTTATTTCTTTGAGACAGGGTTAGCTTAGCTAAGTTGCTAAGGCTGACTTTGAACTCACAATCCTCCTGGCTCAGCTTCTCAAACCACTGGGATTATAGGTGTGAGCTACCACGCCTGGCTTAAACAACAGGTTTAGACTCCTGAAAACTTCAGATATGAGAACTGTCCGAAATAAACTTGTAATTTACTCATTCATTCAACAAATGTTTGCATGTCTACCATAGACCAAGCTATAAAATAAGTATGATTTAAAATATTAAGGACATAAAGAAAACAAAAACAAGAGTTTAGAGCAAGCCACTGACAAAAGAAGAAGAGAATGATTTGAAAAGATTTTGCTTCTAAGTGAAACTTATATTAAAAATTCAGTAGAAGGGTTAAATAAGTATGGAAGAGAAAACTTACTGCTAGATTCATGAAAAACTATGAATGGATCTGAAAAAAGATTCTCAGACATCAGCATCAAAGATAAAGACAAGGTAACAGAGCGTAAGAGTAGGATTAGGAGTTTAGGTTTTATTTCAAAACACCTTCAGAGGTTTCTATGTAAGGAAGTAACATAATCTATTGTTCAAAAGGTCACCAGGCTATTAGTGGAGAATGCACTTCCAGAGCAAGGGGACAGCCTGGGGACAGCAGGGATGTTACCAGGGTGGTCTACACAGGAGAAGATGGAGGTTCACACCAGAAGAAGGAGCAGAGGGGAATGAACACATTCCTTCACTTCTGCCCTGGCTCATGGAGACCTGGCTGGGTACATTTCCTCTCCCCTACTCTGCTGAGTCTTCCCTGGGCCGCAGGAGCCCGTGGTGGTACTCACAGGCTGAGCCTCTTCACCATGCTCTTCCGAGGCTTGGGAGAGGTGGTGCTGGCCTCAGCGGCTGCTTCAATCTCACAGGAGAGGGCGTAGCTGGGAAAGAGAGGGGTGCGGATGAGGTTGATGTTGGAGAACTGAAGAGCAGATTTAGATTCACGGGATTTATTGGTTTTATTTTAGAGGAAGCCTCTGAATGTCAGAGGGTACTTACTTACTGGCAAGATTTGAAAAATTTACATTGTGAGGCTTATCCTGCATCCCACCCACTGGCACCTGGATTCAGGCCCTTTGGTTCTGGCAAGCTTCACATGCCAGGATTGTACATGTGGCAGCATCAAAAGCTGACTCCACTCTGTTTTCTGATCATTCTTCTCCCACTGCTAGGCCAGGAGAAGAGTCTGCTTCCATAACTTCCCTCCTGTTTCTTCTCTACCACCTCCTTCTAATTACTTTGCGTATTTGTATACACGCATATAGGACTTGCTTTTATCTCCAGGAAATGAAAGAGATTTTTATAAAATATCTACCTTCAGTGATTAGACATAGGCAATTACATCATCTATAAAGATATATACATACGACTATAAATACAATTTTTTATCATCAAAACATCCCAAATTAAAAATACTCCAGATATAGACATCTATATGCCAGGCGACAGGACAAGAGGAATTTATATCTGATTTGAAATGCCTGTCTCACGAAAGCTTGTAGGTCTAGTTAGCAGAAGTATTTGCTTACAAAGCCAATGGAAAGGGTGGCCTGACACCACAGCCACCTTCAGATCTTAGGTTTTAGGCTCTGAGTTTGAATCCAAATACTGTCACCACTAGTTCTATCATGCCTCTAAATCTCAGCTCCTCACTGGCAAAGACTAACTTTGCAGTCAGATTCACTCTCCCCTATGATAAACTTCCAAAGAAATTCCCCAGTCTATAGCAGGGATCAGCAAACATTTTCTGGAAAGGCCAGACAGTAAGTATTTCAGGCCTGTGGGCCATGTGGTCCCTGCTGCAGCCACTCAACTGTCTGTAAAGCCTGACGGGAACCACAGATAAGATGTAAATGAATGGGCTGTGCGCCAGCAAAACTTTATTTATAGATCCTGAAATTTGAATTTCAAATAACGGTCCCATGTCATACCACTATTCTCTTGTTTTTATTTTTCCCCCAACCACTAAAAATACAAAAAGGGTCTGAACCTGCACTGGGCCAACAGCCCGAGCACTAGAGATAATGGTACCTTTTCCTGCTCCGCAAGCACTGTTTGAAACCTGTGCCTGTGCCCTGCCCACACCAAATGCCATGCCTGTCAGCCACCAGGCCTTTGCTCAGTTCTGTCTGCAGCATTCTCCTCCACTTCTCCCAGTGAGGTCTCTCCCCTTCCAGCCCAGCCTGCGTGTAACACCTGCTTATCTTCCCTCCTCCTCCCTCCTTGGCTACAGGACATGCTCCTGCCCGCAGGTTCTATAGCACTGAGCTTCGCGCCATATTTCATGTTCATTCATCGCTTTCTCTCCCTGGATTGAAAGCTCCCTGAAAGCTCACCAATTAGCCCTTGTGACCAACACGTTGACCTCGCTAGTGGCAGTAGTGATAATCCATAGTCTAACGATGCTTTCCCAAATATGCTCATTTAAACCTCAAAATGAACACTTTACAGATGAGCATCCAGAAGATGAGGAAAAATAAAGATGTGTTTGAGGCCACAAGGGTAAGAAAGTGGCAGAGCAAGACTCTGAAGGCAGCCCTCCCACAACGTCAGTCCTGCTTTTCCTGCTATGCTATGCTCCTTTGAAGACCGAGGACCTGACTCCAGCTGCAGTGACCAAACGGTTGTTAAATAAATGACCAGGGGAGGCACTGGAGGCCATGCTCCTCAGGCTGACACCTCAGCTCCCCGGGCAGACCACAGGCCAGCATACCTCTCCTCCTCTGTTAAGAGCTGCTGTCTCTGGAACCACTGGATGAACTTCTGGTCTGGGGTCATGCAATAGCTGTTGCAAGCTGACTGCAGGAGCTTTATTTGGGCAATCACTTCAAATTCCTAGAGTAGACAAAACATCAAAAAGAAGTGAACAGCAAGGGCAGCCAAATCAGACCTTTCAAATACAAAATACCCTGGGATAATATATGCAGAAAACCATCTAAGCAGACTCTGAAATACTGCTTCATTAGAAATACCATAGTTAAATAACTCATAAAAGGTCCAACTCTTGGAGTGTAGGGGAGTAGTAGCACAGAGGTACAGGGTTTGCCTAGCAAGCATGAGGCCGTGGGTTCAATCCCCAGTGCCTAAAAAAGAAAAAAAATAGAATCTATCTCTGAATCTCTGAAGTTCTTGTCTGCTTTAATTTTCCATCCTCTTTTCTCCTTGAAAAATTAATTCATATGAATGAAACAAGTCGCCAAGGTCAACCAAACTTGTCACCACCCAGTCATAATGGTGTCCTCCATTTTCCATTTTCATCCTTGTGACAGAAAAGCTATCTTTAAGGTTTTAAGTACTTTGTAAAATATGTGAAATTTTTCTATTTCTTAAAAGAAAACAAATACTTGAATTCCAGTATTTGTTCCCCATCCCCAGCTTCTTCAACCCTTACTTACCCTCAATAAATAAGTAGGGTTTGAATGTCTAAACAGTCCAAGGTCTCATAAAGTTGACTGTTTAGATTTCCTGAATCCTTAGGTTTTTACTACTCCAGTAAATCATTTAACTAAGTCTTCTAAAGCTCACAGAGAAGCAAGTATATTATTATGTCCAAACTTATTTATACTTCTTTATATCCTTCAATTATTTATTTTTAGGTCAGCAATGGGTATAAGCTTTAGCTTTAATATTCAGACTTTCCAAATATTTAACATCTCAGTCTTAAAAGAAAAAAAATTATGATCCAGGTTTATTTTGAAGTTAAAGGACAAAGATGGGTTACTGGGAAGGTATAACAGAATTTTTCTCAAAAAAACAAAAATACATCATTATAGGACACAAGAAGGAACTCGAGGACTGGCAGATTTTCTGGGTTTCAATTTTCCATCCAATGACCCCAGCTCTTGGGCTCAATATTGTCAAGGAATAGTCATCATCATGTTAGAGAATAAAGTATACTCTATGAGGGACAGAAAGTTTTCAGTGTCCATGTTGGTATCTTGTTAAGGATGAACTCAGCCTGGTCATCTTGCCTATGCTCTTTTGGTTTTAACTCCGATGTCATTTCCTCCTGCAGGTTTCTTGGACCCTTCAGATCAAGGACAGATGTCCTTCCTATGTGCTTCTTCAAGATCCACTACTTCTGCCCACAGCCTTTTTATCAGGCCGTATTATCACCACCTATTGATTTGCCTAGCTCCATCCTGGACTATACACTTATAGCTCTGGGTTTTCTATGCTGCCATCCCCAAGCCCCCATGTTACGTATGCAATCAATATTTGTGGAATGAAAGAATAAATGAATGAGTAAAAAACAATTAGAGGGGGCTGGGATTGTGGCTCAGCGGTGGCGTACTCGCCTGGCGCGTGGGCGACCCGGGTTCGATCTTCAGCACCACGTACAAATAAAACGCATTGAATAAAACGCATTGTGTACAACTAAAGCAAATAAATAAAAATATTTAAAAAAAAACAATTAGAAAACAGGGCACTGTAGTGCATGCCTATAATCCCAGTGACTTGGGAAGTTGAGGCAGGAGGATTGCAAGTTCAAGGTCAGCCTCAGCAACTTAATAAGACCCTGTCTCAAAACAAAAAATAAAAAGGGCTGGGGATGTAGCTCAGTGGTGGAGCACCCCTGGGTTCAATCCTGGTTTCAATTTTGCAAATAAAACAAAGAAATGAGACCATGGGGTGAAGTTATTTTGCCCACTCATTTTCCCTCGAATCATTTAAATGTCTACTTCAATATAACATTTGACACAAAAACCACAGCAAATCTCCAAAGCTGATTTACCATTTTTTAGCATACCATTTTAGTTCAGAACAATTCTATGCAGAGAAAGATTCAAATTCAAATTGCCTTGCTATGCTGAGAGGAAAGGAAAAGAGTAACTGCCTACACTTAACAGCGAAGGATATTTCCTTTCCTCTCCCAAGCAGATCTTCAAGAGGCCACCTTCTTTATGAATGCTTCTATGTCACTTACTTTTAGGAAACCTCTCTTCTTAATAAGGTGAGCTTAGTTTTCAATTGACAAATAAAAAAATGGTACATTTGACATGATGTTTTGAAGTACACATACATTGTGGAAAGACTAAACCAGGCTCATCGACCTATGAACTACTCCACACTCTTATCTGTGAGAACACTTAGCAGTTCTGAAGTACATAACACATTGTCATTAACTATAGGTGAGTCTGTTTTTGCTGAAGCTACGTGTTAAGAAGGGGAAGGAGGGGAAAATTACCCCTCATTTCTTAATGGGCTTTGGAGCCACCGGAAAATATTTCTATACCTGACTGTGTTCCCAGGTGACTCTGGCTCAGTCATGTAATCCCTTGAGAGTCCTGGTTTCCTCACCTTTGAACTGAGAGTCACAAGACCTACCTCGCAGGGCTCTTGGAGGCTAATGGATAGGAGCATGCCAAGCACAGTGGTATATGATCAATGGTCAATAAGAGTTCATTCTTTTTTTTCTGCTTCTACAAAAAATACCCTTAAGTTTCTGCTTTTTTCATTTTCTTATGCCCAGATAAAATAAAATGAAAGGCCACCGTGAATACCTCTACTTACCCTTCTCCTTTTCTCAAAGTTTATCAGTCCACCCTGAAAGAAATTAAAGAAATAAAATAAAAAAAGGTGACCAACCAAGTTACTTTTGAAATACAGCCTAATGTTGTTCCAGACTACATTAAAATAGATGAAAGGGATGACAAAGACTAATTTTTTTTTTAGTAGATGGACACAATATCTTTATTTTATTTTTATGTGGTGCTAAGGATCGAACCCAGTGCCTCACATGTGCGAGGCAAGTGCTCTACCAACTGACCTATAACCCCAGCCCAAGCCTAATTATTAATGATCCTATAATTATGGATATTATGGAAGAAAACAATCATCTTTTGCTTAAGAAAAAACATTATTTTAGCTGGGCGTGGTGGCACACACCTGCAATTTCAGCTATTCAGGAGGCTGAGGTAGGAGGATCACAGTTCAAGGACAGAATGGATAACTTAGCAAGACCCTTCTCAAATTTTTTAAAAAGGGTCAGGGATGTAGCCCAGTAGTAGAGCACTTGCATAGTAAACATGAGTTTAATCTCTGGGTTCAATCCCTAGCTTAAAAAAGAAAGAAATAAACAAAAACATTCTTTTCATTTATAGTGGGAAGATTATGCTTTCTTTTAAAATATCTGAAATCAACTAAAATAGTAATGATGAAATATCACAAGTCAGAATCCAAGTATATTTGCAGAACCAGTGAAGACGAAAGCGTGAGTAAATATTCCATTACACTTGTTTCCTTGGTCAAAAGCAACAAAAACAGATGGTCACTGACTCATGCTGGAAACCAAATTGTCAATGGTTTATCAAAAGGGAAGTGACTTGTGCACAGCATCATGAAAAGTTAAGTTTCAACTCTTCGTCCCCCACCCAACTCCTGTTCTCAGTAGGCTCAATTTAACTTCTCAATCTTTGGTCACTCCCTGAAATTCCCCAACGCTGAGGGGCTAAGGGGTGTTTCCTGAGATAAGCTAAGGCAGAGGGTGGGAAGACACCAGAGCTCCAGAGAACACAAAATAAACGGACAGGTCCCCAACACTGAGGACAAACATGGAGGTGACATACAATTCTTTTTAGTTAGGCTACAACGAAGCTATGATAACCTACAAAGCAGAATACACAAAATACACAAACAAGCCTTAAATATCAGTTCAAATCCCTTTCCCACTTACATCTTATTAGTTACTAACAAAGTTGTCTTGTTTTCATGTTCCAGAAGAAAAAGAGGAAAGGAGTGTAAGTGTACACCCCGGAACAGGCGGCAATACAAAATACCAAAAAGAGGGAGGGGGCAGTTTATACTTGAAAATTCACAAAGCTGCTCCACTCCCGACTTACTCCTATGTCAGGGCCCACTGTTCCTTCAGCTCCGCCTGCAGCGTCCGCCTCCACAACCAGATCTTGTTCCAGTCCCTGTCTGAGCAAGGCCTTCTCACCACAGCCTCTCGTGTTACTAATCATGACCACTGCAATTTCGTGAAACTTTCTATTTCTATGGATTGCTGCCTACTTTGATATACCATTCCTTCCACCAGCTTTTGAGACTCAGCTGGTATAATCTTTTGGTGGTGTTCTTTGAGTTTCTTGTAAGCACCCAGCAGAATGCCACATGTTACTCTCAACAGAGAGTAACAGAAGCAAATGTCTCTTCTAGAAATCCAAGGAGGAAGCCACAGGCCCAGTCATGACACCTGCACAGAGCTCACCTCGATGTAGTCCTGGAGAGCAGTGTCCAGCATGGTCAGGTCAGTCAGGAAGGTGCCCAGGTAGGGTACAGTTCCCTGCATCACACCCTGGGAATAATCAGAGAACAACTGTCTTTCTTGTTATTGTAAAGTTTAAGGGTTTCAGTAACCTTCACACTAGAGGACATGGACCCGCTCAAGGACTAATTTGGAACTATGAGTGGTAACCTCCATGACAGAAAATTTTAAAAACCCTTCACAAAGAGGAAAGGAACTCCATGATCTAAAGTCTAGCTTTCAAGTCGTGACAGTCCATCCTCAAAACCAGGAAGTCAAAGGCATACATTCAAATGTGTTCACAGTGGGTTTCACATTTTGCTTAAACTCAGGTAAGTGGGTCTGTTCGCTTTCAGTGTGTGTTGACACTTGGAATGGTTTGGAATGGCCTTGGACAATGGTGGCCTCACCACTGGTAAAAGAGTGGGCCACCGCACACTGGTAAAGTGTGTACCACAAGAGTATAGGGTGCCATGGTTAAAATGGCCCCTCAGGCTAGTCTTAGTGACTTACTTTCAAAGAATGCAAGAAAGAAAAACAGTAACCTTGAAGAAGGAAACCTAGCAAATTCTACCTGAACCAAGTGATGAAGGTCAACATCGGCAGTGGCACCATCAGAGTGACACCAGATGACACCATTCACTCCTTGATATGTGACAAGAAGGGCACTTCTCCTTGTCATTTTTCAAAAAAACCTATAATCTTAGTCTAGTCACCAGAAAAGCAAAGACAAACCCAGACTGTTGGACGTTCTACAGGATACCTGAACAGTACCCCTTAGGACTATCAAGGTCATGATAACCACGAGAAGCCTGAGAAGGCATCATGAGCCAGATGAGCCTGGGAGGACATCACATACAGTGTCCTGTGCTGGATGGGTCCTGGGGCTAATGGAAAACTGGTGAAATCCAAACAAAATCTGAGTTTTAGGGAACAGTATCACACAAGTGTCAACTTCTTAGTATTGACAGATAAGCCAGGTTACAGAAGAGACTGACAATAGGAGAGACTGGGTGAAGGGTTCACAGAAACTTTAGGGTGTACAGTATTCTGTTATTATTCTTGTAATTTTTCTGTCCATCTGCAATTATTCCAAAATAAGGAAGTCAGTTTTCAAAACTGCCTGCTGGAAGTGATGGTGGAAGTGCTCCAATACATGACCACAGGTCCATATGTGTCCATCTCACAAGACCATCAAGGCACTAACCATTCTGCAGGGAACATTAAAGGGGGCTTCCAGGGACATCGCATCCTGAATGTTATTAAGGTCATTGTGGAAATTCTGGCAGGAACAGCCTCAACCAGGGCAAGGCCAGGCCGTTTGGCACGAGGCTGGCCACTTCCCCAGCCAGTTCACACCAAGGAGGGTTTTGTCCTTCAGGAACTCACTGTCAGCTGCAGTTTGTCCTTCTCATTATGTGGACAAGGTCTCACCCTGAACTAAAATAATCTTTCCCCCCACTTTGGAACAGCTATTTTTAACTTGTCTTTGAACAACCACGAAAGTTTGAAACACTGTGAGTTTTATAGGCTTTACGTTACAGAAGAATCCTAGCATTCAAAATATTTTTTTATTTATGTCCAGCTTTCCAAAGAAGGAGAAAGTCCTTTGAAGACAGGGATGATAACATTTATTTTGTCAGTCTCTAATCTCCTATTTCTGGTTCCCCACTCTACACTAAAACTTAGGAGTTTAAAATACAGTGGACAATGATAATATCTTTCAATTTTAAGAAAAGAGGTTGGGTTTTCCTTCGAGTTTTGAAAAACTAGAAAGGTTTGGTTAGTTCCTGGGATTAGCAAGGAGAGCTGGGCAATGTCTATAGCATTTGGGAAGAAATGAGATGATCTCTGAGTACAAAGACAATCCCTTTCCCATCTGCCCACAGCTGGGGACAGCAGGAAGCCCAGGAGGCTTCTAGGCCAAGCTAGCCCCAGCACCTAAATGCAAGAGTGGGTGGGGCGGATGCACCTGCTGCAGACCTGCCCTCACTGTCAGAACAGAACTTTTCTGGAAAACATGATTTGCAGCTCTCAGTGTTCATTTTCTACTGGGTCAAATGGGAATAAAAATATCTTTCCTGAAGAACTCCCAGGGCTGCTAAGAACAAATGAAGTCAAGCCTGGAAGCCCTGCAGACTGAAAGACGCTGGTGCCTTGCAAGCCCTGGCCCCAGCCACCTCCACAGGCCGCTCTCCTGTGGGCTCTCGCGGAGGAACAAAGCTGGACATACCATATCTTTCTGGAGCTGCAGCCGCCTCTGAGTTCGTTTCTGGTTTTCTTTCACGCTGCTGTCCAGATTTGCAAACTTGGAAGTTCCTTCCTAAGAAAGAGCACACAGAGAGCCCAGTGACGGAGGAGGCCACTCTAGTGAAGGGCACCTAGTTTCTGGAACGCATCCGGCATCCCCTGCCCAGGTCTCCAGTACGTGCAAATGAAGAGCCCTCCAGCAGGCCGTCAGGCTGTGTTAAGCAAATGCCTGGCTGGCTGCTGGCGAGCGGTCTCTGGGTGAGGCCCTGGATGATCCTGCTCTGTAAGAGCGTCTGGTTTGGTTTTGAAATTGATCATCACTATAAGGCAGGTGATTCCTGGAATGCAGACATTTTTCCACCTCCCAAATTTCACTCAAGTGATCTTATATCCCTGAAATGAAGATCTCTTCCTCTGTACATTTTGTGATTTCTTGACATTGGCCTGAAATGGATGTGCCAGCATTCTGTGAAAGGAAAGGGATCCAATTTTGTGGTATTTCTTAGCTAAATGAAAGTGCTGTACTGGAAGTTTTCTGAGGAAGTCCAGTATCCTGGCACATTACCAATTCATGAAAGCTAGACCTTCATATATTGGCCCCCCTTTCTCTAATCAGTAGTCCTAGGCTGCCTCCTAGGTTTGGACCTCCTACCCATCTATCCCTTCTCCGGGCACCTGAGGACAGACTGCCACCCTTGCTCTCCTCCTGTCAACTGTAACAACAAACTCTTCTACGTGATTAATCAAAAGTTTGCTGACTACACACAAAGCGTTTTCGGGTCTGTGGTTTCAGGGTCTTGTTAAGTTCTCGTTTTTCCAGAAACTGCATGAATGAGAGGCAAATTTCACAATTCAGTAGTGTACAACCTCCACATTAGTTTCTCCTTAGTCAGTCTTTCCTGGGTTTATTATGTTACCTGAGCATGTGACCATTCACTACTGTACAACTAGGAGAGGGCTCTTTTCCAGTAACATGGCCTTGCTGATAGTGGTAAGGCGCAGACATAGTCTATCATTAACCAGTCTTAACTGAGGTCCCCTGTAGTCCCCGGTACACCACCAGGGTCGGAACCCACTGTGACTCACTACCTAAAATAGTAATAGGGAATAGTTTTCCTTATTACAAATGATAATAAGGACAGATACCATTTAATGATCCCCTGGGGATATGCATGATGATGGCCTAATATGCGCCACTTCCTATGCTAGGTGATTCTGAGTCCTCTCAAATTCTTCAGAATTTGCTTGCCTGAAAAATCCACATTGTCTGACATGAACATGAGTGTGCGTGTCTTTCTAATGTGTTGGTCCCGCAGAGGAAACTTTTGCAGATATATTAAACTTCTTGCTAAGGATTTCTGGAAAGGTAAAAAGCTCCTAAGAATCACAGAACAACACAGGTGAGAGGGATCTTAAAGAGCACCAAGGACCACCTCCTTCCTCATTAGTAGGCAAGAGAGAGACCTGAAATGGGGAACTAAAAGCCTTGTTGATTCCATGCTTCAACGTTTCATGAGAGTGAGATTCCATCCTTGGCTGCAGTGCTTTTAAAAAGACTGACTAGCGCCAGTTTTTCCAAATGAGGTGTCAAACAAAAACTCACTCATTTGCCACATCCAAAAAGGTTCTAGTTGTTTTCCTTCCTTGGCCCCAATCTCCTACTCTGCTCTGCCTCCCAGCACCATCCCTGGAACCTTCCTGAAACTTCTCATGGACTCTTGTGATGGTGTCACTCTGGTTCTTTCCTCCTGCCTCTTGCTGCTCATGCTCAGTCTCTCTTAAGTGACTCTTCTTTCTGCCCAAGTCATCTTCTTGCTTTCCAATATACTCACATTCTTGTAAATGCAATCCAATCTCATGATGTTAATCACCACCTGTGTGTGGATGAATTTCAAATCCTTCCCTTTCCCTCCACCAAAGTCCCACTCCTTTCCTTTCTCTTCTTTTCTTTCCATCTCTGTCCTCTTTCCTTTTGTCTAGCGCAAATTTCTCCCACGACTTTGACCTTTTCTCTATCTCTTTAGCAAAGCCCAATGTCTTCACCAAATTGTTCTGGGCCTCAGAGGTACCTCTTTAATAGGTCTAGAAGGACCTCATCTACAAGGTACTGGGTCCCTTTCAATAAATGTTGGTTAAATTAAAAGCTCAGAGGCTGCTGGTGATTTTTATTTGACTACAGGTCTTCACAGTTCTGCTCCAGCTTTGAAGGAAACATGTTTTGGAGCTTCACTAAACATACATCTCCATCAGAGTCTAATTTCTGGGGCTTTCTAGCAGTTGTTATATTAATTTGACCAGGAAGAACCACAGGAAGATATGGTGATAGTTTGCTTTCCTGTTGTCTTGAAATCTATGGACTCTAAGATTCACCTGCTTAGAATCATCTAGGTTTCAGAAATCACAAGGATATAACAAGTTGAAGATAAACATTGAGAAGAAATAGAAGCATTTTCTCCAATATTTAAAAAAAAAAAACAAGGATTTTTTTCCCCAATTTTTATGTTGCCTAGATCATAATATTATAGAAGTGGCATATGACATTTACCCAGAAGCAGAAGACAGGTCATTCACAACTAAGGTTACCGAACTATAAATCAGTACAAGTCCAGGAGTAACGTATCAGAAACAGAGCCCAGGAATTTTTCTCATTGGGTCTTTTGAGAACCTAAGTACCTTGATTTCATTTTTTATAACTGTGTTGAGAATTTACACCCAGAATTACACACTTCATATGAAGAATGATCAACAAAGATGACAGGAAAGGGACCTACGTATATACATATATATAGCCTGCCCAAAGCATTCCACTGACCACATGATAATGCACAGACCACACGAATTCATAGCCAAGTTTTTCGTTTCTTTGGGATTTGAGCCATACATAAGAAATTTAACTTACAGTACTAAGGTAAACTTCTACATTTAAGAAAGGTTTATGGGATCTTTAAAGTCTAGAAATAGCGTTGCTTCTAAGGTTTCAGCCAGAAGACTGACACCAGGCAATGAGCTGTACAGTGTCCAATTTATCTACCTTGGAAGGACGACTCAGGTCTATTGGGATTTGAATGTGTGGCTCCAGTTAGTCTAGCTTTATATTATGGATAGGGAGACCACTAGCCATCTCCTTCCAGACAGATGGGTTTCCATTTAAAGTCTGCAAATCCGGAGGGATATGAAGCAGGGAGTAACACAATCTCAGCAACTGGTGAATGTGCAGTTAGATAGTTCAAATGCAAGGTCAGACACTAGCATAAACTGGCCTGCTCATTTTATCTACTCCAAGCAGGCCCAAAGGTGGACACATTGTTAAAGTCGTGTGAATGACAAGACCCATCAATTCATGTGGTCAAACAATAGTTTCTGAACACATACTATGTGCCGGGCACTGCATCAGGCATTAGGGATCTTGTCCCTGCCTAGAAGAGCTTACAGGTCAGTATGGAGACAGGCTAAGTCCACAGACATCTCCAATAGAGCGTGTTACAAGTGCCAGGACAGAGGAATAATGGACTTCTTCTAGAACACATTGGCAGGGGGCACTTAATCAGATCTGAGGGTGTCAAGGAAGACTTCCAGAAAAACAGAAGTCCACACCAAGACAGGATGTAGTACTCAGGAAAAGAACCATGAAGACCATTACATACGCCTTTACAGGAATGACTCACCTATGAGCTTTAGCTTTCAGAATCTGAAGAGATTCAACTGGATGGCTTTTCTTAGTAACCCCACCTGTACCTGACTTTCATTTTCACGCTAGTGTCCTCCCTAAGCTCAAATTTGTGGCTTATACTTTATGCACTTTCACTTGTTATGGACACTTTGATTTTAAATGTACACTGCTTACCAAACACTAAAAATAGCACACATTTGCACAGTGCTTCCACATATTTTACTGTAACAATCTTCAAACCAATTCTGCAAGGCCAACAGACCCGATACCAGTACTGTCTCCAAGTTAGAAAAGCAGACTACAGACAAATTATCATAATTTCTAATTGCCCAGTTCAGGGATTGCCCCCTAGAGTAGGACATATGACATAATTTTATAATTGTCTCCATCCTACCTCTCCATGAGATTGCAATCCTCTTAAGATCAGAGATTTGGGGATCAATATGGTTGCATCTCCAATAACCTAGCACACAATGAGTGCTCATTAATATCTGCTGAATTAGTGATTTACCTCCTCTATGAAGCTATACCTGATCTACACTGTCCTCTGATCTCAAGGGGGCAGATGAAATAGCTTTATGCCTAAGAAAGAAATGCACAGGTTTTAGAGTCTCACTGACCACATTTCTGGAGTAATAAAATGAGCCAAGTATACCTCTGCCTAGCATGCTGTTTAGAAGGCACCACTCACTGGTGTTCAATAAATATTGCTGATGAGATACTGTGCACTTTGGTCCAAATAAAGGATGTAGAAATGCAGGCTTGGCCTCTGTCATTCTAGGAGATGTTTTACTGAGAAGAAATAGCCCAGGGCTTCTTACCCACCTGATCACCAGCACTTGATAACTACAGAGCAGCTTGTTAAAGAGGCATATACATGAACTCAAGTTTCACAATCTGGTTTAGAACAGGGTCACTAAGGAGGTAGAAGGAGAGAGCTCAACTGGACTTTGAATTTTCTCAGCCACAAGTTGCCTAGATCATGCATAGAACACAAAAAATCCTACTTTCTCAGTGGACTGAAAGAACTCAAGGAGCTCCAAACTCCTCTTCCCTTGGATAGATTCCAGAACTTTCAATAGTGCTACCCAGCCCTCACCAGAGCCTTACCTTCATCAGTAGTTCCCGGCTGGTCAAATGGTTATTATGGTCTGAGAAGATATCTGAAAGTTCTTCAAACATCAGCATTCGGTCCCTATGAAGAGAGATTAAGAAAATATTAACAATGAAGAAAGAGTAAAAACACAACACCTCAGGCCTAGCTGTCCTCAACACCTACAGCTATGAGATCAGTTTTGATCTCAACATCAGTGGGTAATATGAACACAAATGAAGCCAATATCTTTTCATGCAAGGTGGCTTTTATATTTTAAGATGAATGTGGCTACCTATGTGAAGTGAGGAATTTTCTTTCTTTGTTTCTTCTTCTTTCTTTCTTTCTTTTTTTTTTTTTTTTTTTTTTTTGGTACTGGGGATTGAACTCAGGGGCACTCGACCACTGAGCCACATCTCCAGCCCTTTTTTGTATTTTATTTAGAGACAGGGTCTCATTGAGTTGCTAAGTGCCTCGCCATTGCTGAGGCTGGCTTTGAACTTGTGATCCTCCTGCCTCAGCCTCCCAAGTGCTGGGATTACAGGCGTGCATCACTGCTCCCAGCTGAAGTGAGGAATTTTCTAACCATGAAGGTTAGAGTTATAAAAAAGGATTGTTTGACCCAGCCATCAGGTTATTCAGTTAAGACACGTTCCCTTCAGTAAGTCCAATGGGACCGGAGACACGATCTTGGCCAGGCCTCCTATTTTAAATAGGAAGATGCCAAGGCCAAAGGTTCGCCCAAGTTTCCACTAGTAACTTGGGAGTTAAAGGGACACAACCTGAATCTTCAGAATCACAGGCCGGTGTTCTTACTCATAGTCAGAGTAGAATGGGGATGGGGGTCATGATGGGCTCTGCAGGTGGGGAAGGGGTAGAGATTCAAATCTCAGCTCTGGTGTTACTTCCTGAGTGATCGTGGACAGGTTGCTGGGCTCCAGTTTTCTTTTCTGTACCATGGGAATACTCCCACCCACTGCAGGCAGCTGTGAAGGTAAGTGGGTGACACAGCAAAGCTCCTGCCTGCCCTTGGCCTCCTGCCCTGTACATCCTCCACAGCCTCCTGCTCGTCTCCACACCCCCCTCCAGGGTGACTGCGTGGATGATTCTGAAGGCAGGGGATGGTTGGGGCCACATCTTTACACAGGCAACATTTCCATTATCATGAAAAAGCCATTATTTAGAACTCATTTCTTTTTAATACAAGAAGTATAATATTATTCTCCTAATAGAGGAAACTATTAAAAGGTATTTATATGTTGGAGAAAATAGTTAAGAACTTAATTACATGTGGCCCTAAATAAAGAGAGATAAATATCCTCTGTGTACCGAAGGCTAGAAATATGAAGGTCTATAGGCAATGTGATAACCAAGTAAGAAATCTTGACCCTGTCCCATGAATCCAGCAAGGGACAGCACGCAAAGCTGGTGTGGAAGGGTCTTCTCTAAGGAAGCCTGACACTCTAGCATTGCTAGCACATCAACCAACCATCCAACCAGGAAACAGACCAGACATGCAGAACAGAATTCAGCTTTGAAGATTTTTTTGTTTGTTTTGAAAAGTAGTTTAAAAAGCCAGCTGGAAGAATGGACCTTCCCATCTGGCCACCACAGAGACTAAGATACAAACCCACTATTGTTTTTACTTGTGTTTTAACCTCAAATTTGCTGTAGAATGAATCTTAGGCTGACTAGGTGACTTCCCATAGTCAACTACCAAAAAAGCACAGGGTTACCTTTCACTGCAATTAGAGAGGACTGCACGTTAACACCCAAACACCCCTTTGTTTTTGATGCCACAGGTGGGTGGGATGTGGTGATGAAGGAAGATGTGAGGATGAGGATATTATAAGCTTAGATTTTCATCCTGTTTCACCAGGGACTACCAGCTAGTGATTCCACACAACCCATACCTTTCCTAAGATATATGTGTAGCGGAAAATCAACCAACTAATCTTTTACACAGAATCATCTTCATTATTAAAAATAATGAAGAAGAGAAAGAACCCAAGAAAAAAGTGGTTATCAAGAACTCTCTACTGGACTTTGAAATGCCTGCCTGTCTGCCCATTTGTTTCCTGATAATGGTGTTATAAACAACACTCTAGCTTTGGAGTCCAAGTTGCTATACCTTCTACATCTCTGTAGTGTGAAGCATTAAGATCACCCATTTCATTTTTCTCTTCTTATCCATCAAATAACTATAAACAATGCCAGCTTCTCCCAAGAAGACTATCCCTTGAATAAAAATATGAGCTTATCAGTAAGCGTGAGTACTCTGGCACTATTTTCCAGGATAAAATTTATGAAATTCTGGCTCGCCAATGGGGATCTCTTGCAAGTGT
Source organism: Tamias sibiricus (assembly GCA_025594165.1). Taxonomy (NCBI): domain Eukaryota; kingdom Metazoa; phylum Chordata; class Mammalia; order Rodentia; family Sciuridae; genus Tamias; species Tamias sibiricus. Next base: position 17,891,061 of record CM046669.1, on the reverse strand, counting down.
GAATAGGGTCAGTCCCCCAGGGCTTAATCAGCTCTGAGTGAACTGATGAAACTGACCTGGGCCTTCCACTCTGAAGCAAATCTACTACGCTCCCAGGGCAGCTGGCTCCCGAGCCAGGGCTGCCCCTCCTGACAGACACCAACTATCCTGCTAGACCATAAAGCATTTACTCATTCTTCTCTGATACAGTCTGACAGGCCAATTAGTTCAAACTTGGCAAGACTTGGGTGTAGCTGACCTGGCGGGTCCCCAAGACAGAACCCCCAGGCTCTTAGGTCTGAGACCAAAACTGCCTTTGCATAAAGTCCTCTGGTCTTCCAGCGAAGTTCTGGAAGTAGAAGATGGTCAGAGTGAAATAATAAAGGAATTACGTTGTCAATTGTTTCAAAGGCTGCACAAAGGAATGTGGAAGAGAAACAACACTGAACATGGCCAGTTAATAACTCCATTAGGTACCCAGGAAGGAACACTGAGAGAGTTCTTTTTAACATTGCTAAGATAGCTTTTAATACACTGAAGCAGAAATGGACTAAATAGTTTCCTACTGGACATCAAGAATTAATGCCCTAACTGTACACGCTATCCCCTCACATCCTAAAATAGCTCAGGGCTTTAGAATGAGGCTGAAAAATAACCAGAAGTCATGGCAAATGGCTGCAACTTCATCACTCCACAACCTGATCCCTAAAAATGCAGATAATAAGCACATCCTTCAAATCGGCCCCAAAGCCAATAATCGTGGCTTTGGCATACTTTGAAAATAAGCTCGATTCCTGCAGCAGCCCTGCCTCAAAACTCATTAATAATTATGTGTAAAATGCACCCTGCCTGGAACACACAGAGGAGTTCAAATATGCACCTCTCCTCATATAATATAGCTTGAAAGGTGAAGGCCCTCCTGCAGCAGCTGACCACGCCAAAGAAAAGAAGAGCAGAGCCTTGGGAGACTTACTTTGGGACAGCAGCCCAGGTCTTCTTCAACCGATAGATGGAATTAGACTGCAGTGCGGAAACGATGGCCCTCAAGGAGGAGAAATTCTTCAGGATTCTACATTCCTGTACGGGGAGTGATGGAGACATAAAGGCATTTAAATATCAGTATTCCAGCGAGTTGGTGGTTTCCTGTTTTAGAGGTATCACAGCTGCTATGAATTCTTACCACTAACCAGGCAGCTGTACAAATACTGAACATCAAAAAGTGCCTCCTTCCTCCCACCCCAGTCACCGAAACACTTTATAGATTTTGGCACTCTGTGCTTGTTTTTCTCCCTTTAATATATTTTTGCATTGTTGTTACAATTTTATAGCTTCCAGCTTTCCCAGTAAAAACACGAATGGTGGTGGGCCTACAGAACTGTGCTAGAGAAAGCAACTTTTTCTTGTGCTGAAAGCACACACATCCTCTGAAAACAGCACCGCAGCCTTTGGACCCATGGAGCAAACTGGCAGCGACCACTCGGAGTTCAGATGGTATCAAACATCTCATGAGCAACCCTTGTCCTGAGAGGTGTATATAACTTGGCAATAAAAATTCACCACGGGTTGAACTTTGGCTTTTATGCTCTTAGCCAAGGGGAAATATTTTTATACACATTCATTTGGTTTCAAATTGGCTTGTCCCACAGTCACATTCAGAAACACCTTGGTACTTCAGTGCTTCCAAAATAACTTGGGCTTTTAAAATGAGATTCATTTTGGTGGTGTTTTCTTTTGGCAGCAAAAGAGGGGGGAACATTCTAGATGTCATTTTCTGGGTAAGGAGAAGGGCTCTCTGTTCAAGCAGCCATGAGGACCAAGCCAATAGCATCAGCAGCCGGTGACCCTGGAGTCAAGTCCTGCTGAATGACCAGCAAGGACAGCAAAACAGCTTGGGAGAGGGTCCTGTTGTTAGTTGTCATGGGGAAGCTGTGACAGGGGGAGTGGGCCATACCTATGTCAAAGGAGATGCTTTAGATACAGGCACAAGGGAGTGCACAGTGCCCACCCACCATTTGCTATGGAGCACATCATGTGCGTTTAGCTTTGTGCCGAGCAGATGGGACAAGAGGTCCCAGAGTGGTAGGGCACACATGCAGATCTCTTCCAGGATCAATTCATGAAAGACTGTGCATCCTGACTATGAAGGATAAACAGCATTCTCTAATTTATCATGCCAGAACCTGGCTCCTGAAAACCATGCCAAAAAAGCCCTTAAACATTTTCTTCAGAGTAAATGCTAATGTGTCTTTTAAAAGTCATGCCCACCTGTTTTAAATGACATACTCAATGTCTCCCACCTTACAGGAAAGAAAGAGAGAAAAAGAGAGAAAGCAAGCAAGCAAACAAGCTAGCTAGCTCTAAATTGCAGTCTGGAAACCACTCCTATGAGAGCACAGTTCAACAAAGGTTCAGAACCCAAAAGTTATGTTCTAAAAATCAGGAAACTTGCAATAAATAAAGGAACGCAGGCACAGATATATCATGCAAATTGTAATAAGCATATGGAACACATTATTTCCAAAGAGGTTGAAATGAAGGGTTTAAAGGAGTACAAAAGGCATCTGGTCCTATTTCTAGAAAAGGAGGTATTTTCAGGAGACAAGACATGAAGTAAAACTGCGGCATTAAGACCAGTCCAAACCAATACTCAGATTAGGTCAGAAATATTTTCTGCATGTAAAATTATTATCATTTTTTCAAAACATCTTTTCAGTAGAAATTGACTGTGACAAATTCAGGAAAATTAAAATAAATCTTGGCAGGAAACTGCCTGCGAGTTTCATTATTTCATTAAGTTAAGCTACACAATTTTGAGATACAACATACTCAATGCTAGAAAACTGTATCATCAAAGGTAAGGAAGGAATCTTGATTCTATTTCATATGCTATGAGACCTGGGATATAATTCAAATTATTCAAATTTTCAAATTGTATTTCTTATTATCATACAAATGCACAACTTATATTTAATTTGGACCAAAAGGCATTGTTTGATCCATACTATGCCATACACATAGAAGTTACATTCTTGCTCTAGACTTTCTAAGTGGTTGAAGGTTGTGGGTAAATCTGCCACTGGTTTGTTTTTGTTGTTTTGGTTTTTTTGTACTGGGGACTGAACTCAGGGGCACTCAACCACTGAGCCACATCCCCAACCCTATTTTGTATTTTATTTAGAGACAGGATCTCACTGAGTTGCTTAGCACCTTGCCATTGCTAAGGCTGGCTTTGAACTTGGTATCCTCCTGCCTCAGCCTCCCGAGCTGCTGGGATATTAAAGGCATGTGCTACCCCACCCAGATGGCCATTGACTTTTGAGACATGTAGAACACTATAAATGCTATGGCATTTATGGCAAAATAAAAAAAAATTATCATTTGAAGAAAGAGAAATTCCATGCTAATAACATATTCCATCAGAACAACATCTTTTGTAGTTGTCTGTTGAGAAATAAGCTCAATTTAGAATAGGAGAAATTTAAGTTGCAACTTATATTGTTTTTTGGTTCACTTTTTTCATATACTAAAAATTCTGTAATAGTAGACCACCTAAAGACTCAAAACAAGGCAAAGTCTCTGGCACGATTATGTCCTTGTTTTTTAACAAGAACAACAAGAAAGAATGTAAAAGACTTAGGCATTATGCCCCACAGACAGGGGCTTAATGAAAAATATATCTGATATAAAACAAAATGTGTTTTGGTTGAGGGTTGACCCATAGAGCCTAGAATACAAACTGCAGGGTATCTACATAAAAATTATTTTTCAAAATCATTTTTTGCTTATGTGATTTCTTCAGTCTAGAAAACAATTAAAAATCTTTGAATACCAAAAATCCTATTATTTAAAGCCAAATTCAACATCATCTCATCCATGAAGCCCTCCTCCATCACCCTCATCTGGAGGGATTTCTCTTCCTCCACTTTAACAGCTCTTGAATGGCCGGATTCTCTGCTGCCCAGGCTGAGAATTAATTCCAGTAAGCCCTGGCCCCCACAGAACTAAATCACTTATATTCTATCCTGTTGTGTCCCTAAAATACATAATATTGTAGCATATGCATATTAAGAGCTCACAAAGTATATGGGCAGCTAAATATGGTCGTTTTCTCAGTCATAACACAAGAGGCTGATGAGTGAAGGTCACGGAGCACATAAGCAGTTGACCCAAGAGCTTGGACTCTGACACTCATCAGGATGCAGTTCAGGCCTAGGAATGTTCTGCTCCCTTCAACTTGAGGTTGAAGTGGTAAGGGCCTTAGGTAGGCCCCAGGCTGTGAGTTGTATATAAAGGTCTCAGTCCTTCAGAAAAAAGATTTAGGATTGTGAGGAGGCAACAGCTCTTCAAATCTACAGAACAGGCAGTGCTTCCAGGTAGTGGGATGAAGACTGGTCTGTTTAACAGAGACTGTGGTTATACAGACCAAACGCGGTGCAGAGACCCATAGACACTCAGGCTGTGGTACACAGAAAGGAAGAAGCAGACAGAATGTCTTGCCCCAGAGAAGCAGCACTGTGAGGCCAGGAGTAGAAACAAGCAAGTAGGGGACAACTGACTTTTTAAAGAGGGAAAATAAAATGAGCCCCCAAGGTAAGAAGAAATGTTTTCTTACTTTGAATAGCAAGAGTAACAATGAAACCCAATGAACCTAAACACGCAGTCTTCTGACCGCCTGTCAATGACATGGCGAAACCATCTGGACAGAGTGATGGAACAGGCTCCAGTATCGACCAGACAAAGAATATTTTTAAAAAACAATTACATGAGCAATGTTAATCCACTTCTCGATGATTTTGGCTCTCTGCTGGGTTTTGAGTTCCTTGCCCCCCAGGATGGTGCTGACAACACATTTGGTGAGGGTATTAAACTGAGAGATGGTGGCACGGATCGTAGGAGCCAAATGTTTGTTTTCCTTCTTATCCCTTTGAGACCAAATGCAGCCCAGGCAGTGGTGAGGCACTACTCTCTTGAATAGTTGCTGGAACAAAAGAGGGATTGACATTAAGGACAGACAGCACAGGCATTCCATACAGCAAAGCACGTCACCTGAGTCATCCGTACATTGGTATTTCTGGGTGGACAAATAAACCTTTTCTACTTGAATTGCCCCATGGTGTCCATTTCAATAGACAAAAGTAAATAATTAATATATTAATGAGTCAGAAAAGTCTACATGATCTTTTTAAATCTGCTCCAGTGAGCAAATAGAACACAATGACCAAAAGATAATTTAAACAACCAAAAACATTTTGACTTATCTGTCTTGCAAGGAAAATCAAGTAAGATCTATGCTACTGATCAAAAAAAAAAAAAAAAGAAAGAAAAAGAAAAGAAAAAAAGAAAGGGAGAAAAAAAAGTGGTTCAGGTTATTTTAACCTCAAAATCCTAACCATGGTGTGTCCAGGGCCCTCTGATCATGAACTGTCTAAATGAAAATGGATGCTCACTGAACACCTGAACCTGAAAAGTGATCCACAGAAGTACAGCATGTGCCACATCTGTCAATGTCACCGTTTCAAAATCTTTAAAATAAAGAAACTAAGAATTTTCCCTATTGTAACAGGGAAAATTATTCACCACCACACAGTGAAAGAAAGAAAGAAAGAGAAATGGAAAGCCTGGTCTTCAGGCCTTTTCCTTAGAGTAATAACCAATGATGGTGAAGTTTTCGGTTTTTTTCCTGCTATCAGTTGTGCAAACAAAAAATAATTGTTGAACAAATCAGATTCTCATTTGTGCAACAATTCAATATAAGATGTTTAGAGTTGGCATAAGAAAGAGAACACCAGAATTTACTTTATATAGACTATCTGATTTTACCTCTGATACCTTATTTGCATGTTCATTAAATGGAAACTCTTTGCCAATGTATATGTTATTTTTCAAAAGTAAATGCAGAAGAGCTAAAACCACTGTGATAATTCCTAATAGTCCCCTTTTCTTTAACTGGTATTTACCAGCTAACACTGAGCTCTGAAATGTAACTGACATAAGCAAATGTGTAGCAAAAATATTCAAGCTTCAAAAGTACAGGAAGCACACGTGGAAACGAGCTGCCAGATACGGTCACATGTGGATTCAATGAACTTATTTTATCCTAACTTGTACTTTGACCCCTTTACAATCCTCCAAATAAACAGTTCAGCTCTTGAAATATTTATGAATCTACAGGGAGAGAAATACCCACGGATTGGGTAGATTATGTTTCATTAGGATTAGAATTCTTATTTCCCTCTGTGACTTGACCTCCAAGTAAAACGCACCCTCACCCAGGATTGCAAGAAGAGCTCAGGCCTGAATTATTCAGATGATTGATTCAAGTCACATTTTAACTCTGCATATACAGGCACAGCCTCTCAAGGATTCAAAAAGCCTTCCAACTTTTTATCCTTAAGGACTCCCTGGGCTGCCAGTACTGTCACTGCCCCGTGTTTTAAGTGGAAGCACATGGGAGACACACAGAGAAGACGTACTGCATCCATGTAGGTCAGCTGCTCTGCCACGAGATCTTCTGAGAAGCACGTGAACTCTGCGGACCCTCCTCCCTCCAGTTCCTCTTCCTCTTCCAAGCTGAAGGACATGATGTTGGGAAGCCCATCTGTTCACATATGGGGGGGAAATCAGTAATGGGCGCCACTGGATATGACTTTGCTTACAGAGTCAAACTGGACTTCTTTGACTTAGGAAGAAGAGGGTAAGGCCTTCAGAAAATCCATAGGGAGAGAACAGTTAACACAAAAAAAAAATCTGAGTGAAATGGAGATCTGGTCTCTGCTTGTTCTCTGATTCTTTATCAAGTTCAGGGACCTCGTGTCGTCACTATGACAAACCATTCCTAGGCCAGGTTACGTAAAGTCTGGAGAAGCAAAGCTGGACCTATATGCAGGAGGAACCTTCATTTCAGGCTTCACAAACTCCTTGATCAACTAACTCCAGGACTGACCCAGCAAGTTCCTACACCAGTTATGCAAATCTTACTTGCTAGGACACTTAGGAGCAGATGCCTGGAGGACTGGGCAGGAAGGAAGACCAGGCTTTGGGAGTAGGATGGCCCAGTTGGGTGTCAGAAATACTCATGAAGCCTGAGGAATTCTTGAAAGTATTCAGTATTTCTCAAAATGTTAGCAGCTGCTATCAGCTTCCACCCAAAGCTAAGTGTCCATGAAACAGAACAGACTTACCCTAAATTCCCCTGAGCCTTATTATAGATAAGACCATCAGTTAGCAAATTACACAGGACACAGTCTGAAGAAGAGAGAGAAAATCACTACCCAGGGCTCCAAATAAACTGAAGAGCTCAGGACCTGAAATAGGATGTCATTTTCCCTCGGAAAGATGGGAACCGGATGAAGTTTGACTTGCACCCCAGCCTCCCTTGCCTGGGACCTTTCCCCAGTCCCTGGGGTGTTTCCCAGCCTCGTTCCCCTTCACACTCCTCACTCCCCTTTCTGTTGAACCTGCTTTTGGGGGTGGAGAAAATCTAGTTGTATTTGGTTATATCTTAGTAGAAATTTAGAAATTTAAATCAGTGTATTACTCCTCTTCCCAGAATATATGTCTTAAGCCATTTCTCTTTTTTTTTTTTTGTACAATGAATGGCTATTTTAGACCTCTTGGATCAAGCTGGTATGGCTTTTTCTAAGTTTTCTAGGAGAAAAGGGGTGCTAAGAGTGGATCCTACACCCTTTCCTTGTCAGGGTACCACATGGTACCTGCCCACTCTACTAGCAGGGATGTGACTTAACAATTGTCCCCTGACTCCACAGAGTTGAAGGTCCTGATAGGAATGGTGTTAGAATATAACCAGAAAAGGTTGCAGGAATCTGGGATACAACAAGGTACAAGATAGAGGAGCTAAGATACCTTGATATATCACTTTTCCTCTAGTAGTCTCTCATTCAGTGGAGAAATAAGAAATTTGGGATCTCAACCAAAGGTTCGGAAAGGAGATCTCATTCCTCTTGACAACTACTATATAAATATAACCAAATATATGTAAAGCAAAGCAGAGGCTGGCCCACTTTAGCCAAGTTGTGCACGTGCTGAGGCTGGACCCTCTCATCATTCCTTCAACAAACACTTGCAGCAATCTGGTGCGTCTAGAAGGTCCTCACACTATCATTTTGTGGTTCTTTTCTCTCTGGGGCCTAGTTCGTCCTACACTGTTTCAGCTTCCCACTCTCTTCCAGAGGTGAGTAAAAACTTAATACCTAATTTTACTTTTGAAAAACATATAGGCAAGCCTGTTGCTTTTGCCAGCATGACAGTGGGTAAATCAAGCATATGGGAGCCAAGTTCCTAAAACTGCCTTTTCGGTAATGGCTCCTATACTTAATAAACAGAGTTTAGCGCTTTCTTGATTAAAATTTTCCAAACTTACAAAAAGATTCATTTTGGGGGATTGCCGGAAAGCTTTTGTGAAGTCCAGCAGTCTCCCTCTCCCTGCCTTGGCCTGCCAAATGAGCTCTGTCTTCCAGTCCCTGGGCTAGAGACAAGGAATGACTGGTCCCACTGGTTCCCCAATTAGGCGTGGAGCCAGGGGCAGCCCCGATGGGGGGCTGGGCTCCAACGCAGCATTTTCCACTCCAGCACAAAGCTGGGTGGGGAGGCCCTGAAGGGAGCTAGGCTGCAGCTGGAGGAGCCCCTGGCATTCAGGCATTCCGGGCAGATGAAGTCATCTGAGATAGAAAGCCTCTGGCAGCGGCTTCTAATGATGCAATAGCATTCCCCCTCGCTGGTCCCCGAACATAAAAACTTCATCAGGTACTGTGTGGAATTGAAGGTTACTGTATTTCCCCTGGAGCTGAGGCTGCTTCCCTCACCTGTGATGAGGACCCACTTCCTTTCCCTCACTGAAGAAATTAGGCTCCACTTCAGGGATTTGCCTGTCAGTAGCTCCACGTGGGTCAGCCATCATAGCAACCGTTACCCAGCACCCAGGGGGAGGGATAAAACATCACCTTGAAGCCTGTTCCAACCTCTTACTTAATTTCTTCAAAGCCTTATAGTTCTAAGCACCCCATAACCTCCTCTGTCCTTGAAAATAGGAGGTTTATTCCTCAAATAGGATAAGAAACTTCTATTGATGAAGCCATTAGAGAAGTTAAGTGACAGTCATCTGCACCATCAGAGGACACATTAGGGTAACACACTTTCTAAGTGGAAGGAGAAACACCGTCTCTAGCTTGTGTGTGGGTAGGAGGGTACTGGATTTAACCCCTTGCCTGCTGGGTAGTAGTTGTTTGTGATCAGTTTACATGTGCTAGAAGAAGGACCCACCAGGCAGATAATAGAAAACATATTCCATTTCGGCATGGCACACGATAGCAAGGGAAGACCAAGAATCTTCAAGGAAACTCTCTTCTTTGTAATGGAAAAAACCCTAGGGAATTAATTTCTCTGAGCCACTTTCATCTGTGAAATGATGGAGCCAGACTTGGTGGTATTGAGAATCCCCTTTTTGGCTCTAGACCTTAAGGGCTCTGTAACAGCACCTCGATAATTTGATGTCCCCCACCAACTTCCCATCAGCTTGTCCTTCAGGGTCACGGGCCTTCCCACTCAGCCCGCCAGTCAGCATGTACTCACTGTCGGTTTCCACCTCTTGCTTCTGAAACTGCTCAAGAAGATTTTGTGCTCTTCTCTCCGGGTCAGAGCCTGGCATCATCCGCTTGAGATAATCCAGCAGTTTCTGTAAGCAAGGGAAGAGGGGGGGCTCCCGGAAGTCTTCAGCACATTGGTCAAGCCAGGCCCGCAGGATGGAAGCGATCGCACTGAGAGAGAGAAAAGGAGAATCACTCACCACTTGTCTGTAGGGACTCTAAGCAAGCCCTGGACACCAGCACCTGTTCCTGGTGTGCCCCAGGGAAACTTGTGCTGGTAGTTAACAGAAAATTCACCCACAAGTTCCCAAAACATCAGTGAACTTGAAATATTTGAAAACAAGCTAACTAGTCTCTATTATTTTAAGGAATGGCTGAAGGAGAGGAGGAAGGAAGACCAAGAAGGTTAGAAAAAATAATAATAATAAGGAACCTAAACTTTGGGAAAACCCATCCAGGGCAGAAAAAGACAGGCAGATTTAGTGAGTTCTGAAGGCAACTTGAAAGCAATCTGCACACAATGGCATTATATGGTTTCCAGTTCTGGACTTGCTCAAATCAAAGACGACAAAATATACCATATTAATATTTTAGGAGATAACTCACTACCACCAGGCCAGAAATCCTTCTGATGAAAGGAAGTGTCTGGGCTTGGAAAAGATTTTAAAAAAAAAAAAGTCCTCATAAAATTATTCTCATGTTCCTCAAATGACAGAGGAGAGATGTTTCAAGTGGAAGGAATAGTGAGGTGGAGAGGTTAGATCTCTGAAAGATAAAGAAGAAAAGCTTGATAAGCAAACCCACTGTGAAGGTGACTTCCTCTCACAGCAGGGCAAGGGTCATATGCAGGGTCCTCTGAGAGTAAAACATGGTTCCAGAGTGCAAAGAGTCAGGGTCACTGTGTGTGCAGATTCCTGCAGACGCGTTGCTAATAACCCCAGGGTGTTGGCTTTAGGTCTGGGGCAGCCCCACGCTCCAGGAAAGAGACAGACAGGATAAAACAGAAGCCAGGCACATACCTACAATCTCAGCTACTTTGGAGACTGAGGCAGGAGAATCACAAGTTTGAGGCAGCCTGGGCATCTGAGCAAGACCCTTTCTCAAAATAAAAAAAATAAAAAGGGGTTGGGCATGGTGGTGCACGCCAGTAATCCCAGCACCTTAGGAGGCTGAGGCAGGAGGATCGCGAGTTCAAAGCCAGCCTCAGCAACTAGCAAGGCCCTAAGTAACTCAGTGAGATCCTGTCTCTAAATAAAATACAAAAAAAGGGCTGGGGATGTGGTTCAGTGGTTAAATACCCCTGAGTTCAATCTCCTGTATCAAAAAATAAAAAATAAAAAGGACTGGGGATGTAACTCAGTCCCTCCCCTCAAAAAGATAAAATGTTTTGTGTGCTCTTCTTCTATGCTTCATATTCAAAGAAAAACTCAGGCACTTGCTGGGTGGTGTCCAACAAAGAAGAACAGACACCGCATAACAACCACCACCCCCAGCCAGGGAGTATTCATGGGTGAGGACTGGAGAAGACGACAGGGACTATCAATTAACATGTACATGTTTAGTTGACAGAGATACAACACTCGGTCTTAGCCAAAGACCTAACAAAACTTTTTCAGCCAAAATTATTTTTTAGCAAATTATAAAATCATCTTCATCATCATATTGTACTTCAAACAAATTGTTTATTTAACTAACAAACTATAACTTGATTGAAGGTTATTACTACACATGTGTGAAACTGCAGGCTGCCTGGGCTTTCACAGGTGGGCCCAACTTTCAGGTCTCAATTTCAGACTAAAGAACTGGATTAGAATCAAAACATAAATAGGACTAAAGCCCTAAACACTTAAATTTTGGAATTAAAGTACAAGCAGGAAGAGAATTAATGTGCTGTTTTCCTACTGTGTACATCACTATTTCACTAACATGGACTATAAGGCATTTGGAACTACAGTATCAGACTATCCACATCAAAAATAGATGACATAAAACCATCATATGAAAGGTACAGAAATAATTTAACAATCTAAATATTTAGTCCAGATTTTTAAAAATTATAAACAAAAATTTTGTTTTCTTCCAGAAAACTGGAAGAAAGCAATCTGGAATCTAGGTTTTATTGAAAATATGAGTAAAATGGAATCAATGGACTTATACTTTGAAGGCCTCACATTGTATTTATTATTTCTCCTTTCTTCACAAAAACCAAGTATCATGAATTAAAGAAGAAAATGATAAAGTGCCATTCTTATACTTCCTTTTATAAGGAATAGTTTTCCTTTCTAAAAATCAGTGAGCCCAGAACTCTGACGGGCATGTAGGTGGGGTGACAGACTAGAACACTGAGAGACCTGACATTTGAATACATCAAGTTAATTCTTACAGAACACGGTTGCGCTTCTCAAAAGAAGGGTGAATTAATCTAATTGCCACTACTCCCATAATATTTCAGTAAGAAGATACTCTTCCAATGATACTGACGGAAACACAGATGTGGAGAGGTGGCAATTCACATCACATGTAAAAGTCAAAAGGGGCATTGGTCTAACGATGAGACCGACAGCCCAATGACCCCTCAGAACTTCATAACTTAAGAACTTCCAGGGACTGGGGATATAGCTCAGTTGGTAGAACACTTGCCTAGATTCAATCCCTAGCACCAAAAAAAAAAAAAAAAAAAAAAAAAAAAAAAGAACTTCCATACCAAAAGCCAAAATTATAGCAAGATCAATTATACTAATATATCATTTGCTCCTTACCTGCTCATATTTGCTAATTTTAAAATTACAAAATTCATTATTCATTGCAAAAATAGTAAATCTTACAAAGGTATATAAACTAAAAAAATCAAAATATCTACTTCTCCCACTTCGTTTCAATCCCATTTCCATGACCCATGAGTTTGGAGTATATCCTTCTAGAATTTTCTGTGAATATATACACATATTTAAGTATACATAACATATATCTGTAAGACCACTGAGCAGTACGATGTAGGCCAGCTCTCCATTCACCACCTCTAGATATAGTTTATTGTTTTATGATTACACTATATTCTACTGCATGGAGGTTCCATAGCTAATTTAAGTATCCCTCCACTGGTAGGTAGATTATTTCAGTAATTTCCAGTTCCTCACTATTACAGTTATAAAATATGTGCCCTTACTTCTCCCTGTGAATGAGTGTGCGCAGCTCCACACAATGGGGCCCACGGAAAGCTGCAGCCCCCGAGGCCTGAGGGAGTACTGAGGAGGCTTGGTCTGCATCACACTTGTCCTGAGGTGCACATTTTGTCCTCAGCAATCTGTGACTAGCTCTGGGAATCCACTCATTGTGCCCTTTGTGGCAGTGACCTTCCCACAGCTCAGCCTAAAAGACTCTGAAAGTTCACAGCAAAATCAGACATTGAGTTTGCCAGAAAAAGTATTTTCACACAAGAGAGGAATAAAGGGAAGGAGGAAGAAGAAACAGAGTAAGGGAAAGACGCAAACTGCACAATAAAATGCGAGGCAGCCCCCTGCCCTCCGAGCCAGCAGTGTTTATCAGCATGCCAGGGAGGGAGGCTTTCTGGAAAGGCCTGGACCCCTGCCCAAAGCTCACAGTAGCTTTATGTTTGCCAATCCTGGGAAGAAACTTTCCGTTCTTGATAGACTAAGAAGTGGATACAAATGTGAAACTTTAAAGATTCCAAAAGGAAAACATCACAATCACAACACAATTACTGGAGTCTGTTACCCTGCCTGGCTCCACTTCTAACAGCTAACTTACACCCTAACCAGAATGGACTGGAACAATGTTGGAGTCACAAATCTTCAGGAAAGGTGTGACTGTCAGACTAGAGAAGTCACTTGGCTCTGTGCAGAACACACGAAAAGACACTGGGAAGGAAGCCGGACTCCTCCCGGGCGGGGCTGCCTGGGAGCTGAGCGTGCCAGTGGTCAGTTGGCTCCACGCCTCCTCCGTGGAGAGGACACGGCCTGCCTGCTTTCACCCACCTGACACTAATCAGTTGAGATTTCAAATGACATGCTGTCACTGAAGGACATTTTGAGACACCTGAGAGAGACATGACTGTTAACAACTACTTGCCAAAAGTCACAGAAGGGAGGGGATGGGAACCGTTAAATGGCTCAGTGAAATCAATCAACTGTCATGAGAACCAACTCCAAGCATTTGCCACCTGTCACAGAAAGAACGACACAGTGCAAACCATGCCACGAAACGTGTGGCTCCAAGCCTGCTGGAGGAAAGTAACTAATGTGAACAAATACACACGTGAGTGCAAACACACACACACACACACACACACCAAGGGACACTTTCTGGAAGAGACCAATTCAAAGACATCAGATTGTAACGTTAACCTCAAGAGATGATTTTTGAATGACTTGTGAAGAACTTGTGAAGTAACTTCTGAAATAAAATGGAAAGATGAAGATTGTGACATAAACTCAGTAAGGAGAAAAGTCCGTGTGTGACCTCCTTTTCCAGAGTAATCTTTGGTGGGTTACAGCAAACTCTTCAGTCCTGAGAAGAGGTGTAAATCTGAGTAAGCACATGAGGAAGGTGGCCAGGGGCAGCAGCCCAAACCCGACAGCAGAGGAGACACCAGCATGTCCCCCCTCAGGCATTCTTGGTGACATGACATGCCATGCCAACTTTTCCAACCTACTGCCCCGTCCTATGGGGAAAGGAGGCAGGCTCACGTCAGCATGTCGGATGCACTCATGTGGCTTCTAAGGCTTCTCCTCCAGGAAGCAGACTCCTGCGAGGATTAATTCACCGATGAAGCTAATAATTATTGACTGCCTTTGTTATTTATGTGACAGTAGGGGAGTCTAGGGTCCCATGGAAGCTTTTAACTTCAGAGGGAGCCAACTTAGTCCAGGCTCCTACGAGGGCCTTCCTGAGGAAATGATGTTAAAGCTGAGATCTTAAGGATAAGGAAGAGTCAGTGGGGTGAAGACTGAGGCGACAACAATGCAAGCAAAGGTCCAGAGGTGAGAGACCAAAACACGGAGCTTTCAGGACCCGTTTGGCTGAAGAACAGAGAGGGGAGGGAGGCAGCACAGCGAGGTATTATGCTTGTAGATTTCTAGCCAACCAGAAACCAGCCTTCATGACACCTGGCTAGATGCCTTGGTTGACAGGTACAGGGGACAGTATAAAACTTCCAGGCCCCTGGGGCCCTGAGGCATGCAACACGAACCAGGGGGCCAGAGTGAGCGCTGAGGCAGAGTTGTGCTCAAACCACAGATCTCAATAAATGCAGAGATTTTGGGCAAAAATATTAAAGCATACAAAAATTCCACAGGTGGTAAAACCCTCTAGAATTGGTAAAATGTTTAGTGACTTTTTTTTACATATAAAATCATCTCTCCCATAATGTATCCTCTCCAAGTGAAGCAACAGAATTACCATGAAAAAAGAACTCTGTCTACTTGGAGCTCTTCTTCCTCCCCCAAAATCTATTTGAGAAAATATTTTTATCATACTTCAGCAGCAGCAGAAGAGTAACCTTTTTAGAAGAGCAGCTAAACGTTTTTCTACTTCAGGACATTCTCCAAAATCGCCATCTCCTCGTGCAGATAATGAGAAGGTAAGAGATCCGCGAGGAGGGCGCCCGTCACGCCTGTGGCTGCGGCCTCTGCCAAGCTCTGCGGGTGGGATCCAGCGCACTTCCCCTCGGGGTGAAGGCTAACTCAGCCTTGACGCTGACTCTCAGCTGGACTCTCCCCTTGTTCTCCTAGTCGCTGGACAGTTTTTTTTGTTTGTTTGTTTCAGGGAAGGTTGCCAGTAGAGGCTGCTCTGTGACCTCCAGCTAGATGGCTTTCCTGACCAGGAAGAACAAAAGATGATACAGAGCTTTTTTTTTTTTTTTTTTTTTCTTGGAAAGAATAGAAACATTATTATTATCTGGACTTGTCAAGGTCGCCTTGAAATGCCTTCTTGTCCTTTCCACTGTCACGGTTCCCCACTAGTGGTAAGGAAGGATTAGAATACTGGGAGGGGAAGTGAAAGAGGGACAGAGATAGGACCAGGGCAATAAATGCAAACAAAGCCAGGGTCAGATAGAAGCACTAAAAGGTAAGGATAGGGCAGTGGCCCTGGGGCAGGTAAAGAAGAGAAAAAGCTCCACAGCAAGGAGGAGGGAGAAAGATTCTGAGATGCACAGAAATGCTGAGTAAATATGGGTGGACAGGGCCAAGGGTAAGATGAGATGAGCCTGCAACTAATTACCCAAAGTCAAGGTTACTTACACATCTGTCTTTCATTCCCACACTAAGTACTTAAGAGAAATAGTTTCATATTTATCAGAGGGGAAGAAGTAGAGGCTCATGGTGTAGAAGTTAAGAACTGGATTAAATCTAAACTCTTTCATTTATTCACTAGATGACCCTGGACATGTTCCTAGCCTCCAAGGTTCCTCATGTGTAAAATGGAAATAATAATAGGGTCATTATGAGAATTTAAAAAGTATATACACCACTTATTACAGGCATTATTCTTAATATGCAGTCAATAACTTCTAGCTATTACTAGGGGAAAAAGCCATTGTCACGCACCAAAATTATGTTTCAGGGTCCTCAGTAACTCATTCTCCAATGCCCCACAGGCTGACAAGGAATTGTCCATATTATAAATAGGCCTCTATTAAAAACAAACTGCTGAGGCCTTCTACGGTTTTCACCATCCGAATGGAGTTTCCGCTGCAGTATCAGATGCTACAAGGCCCTGAGCACAGGAAGCTGCATGGCCTGACTGATTTGGTCTTCCCTCTTCTTTCCTCACATCCTTCAACTCATCTCCTTCCCCAGGAAACAAGTCTAACTTCCACATTTCAAAACAGCTGTGTGGGGACCTTGCTCAGTGTGTTCATTCCATGCTAAAGCAACAATGAGGCACAACAGCCTGGATTAAAGGAAATACCATTAAGTTAAAAGATCTGAGCATACCAAACAATCCAAAATGTCAGTCACAACAGTGGTACCACAATCCATTCTCCAGGTACCTCTGTGGCATTATTACCACGATGTAGGAAAATGTGGGGGATCCCAATGTTCTTTCTTAAATGAAAGACCTGAGAACAAAGACCTGGGTGGGAAGCCCCGGTCCTGTAGTGAGCTAGACCTGAGTCCAGCCCAGTCACTTACTGAGCTTCTTGACCTAAGTGGAAGGACATAGCAGTGAGGGCAATATTTCCACATATTTGTGATGATAAGAGAAATTAAAAGGCACACCACAAACTGCAGCAGTGGGGCAGCAAGGGGGACAAGTGATACCATTCTCATTGGCCACAAGGCTGCAGGTGAATGGAGTGCCAGAGCTGGTCACGATGCCTCAATATCTTCCTCTAATATGGAGAAAAAACCCTCATGTGACTTCTTTTTCTTTTTTTTTTTTTAAAGAACCATTGATTATTGATGTGCATGCTTCCTCAATTATTAGATCATCAACTTGTGCTCAGAAGCTTTCTACCCATACCCCTTAAACACACAATTTTAATGACTTTCAAAACTAGTTTTTAATTTTCTTTGTCCTGTATGGAAATTTTTAAAATATGTGGAATTGATTTAATAAAATCACATTATATGCATACATAAATATACCACAAGAAATTCTACCTTTATGTATATGTAGAAAGCACTAATCAAAAATAAATAAATAGGGCTGGGGATATAGCTCAGTTGGTAGAGCGCTTTTGCATGTACAAAGCCCTGGGTTCAATCCCCAGCACAATAAATAAATAAAGGAAGGAAGGAAGGAAGATAAGTAGAGGAAGGAGAATAGGAGGAGGCTGGAGGGGAGGGAAAGGAGAAAACGGGGACTGACATGGAGTAAATAAAATTCCATGCATGCATGATTTTGTCAAAATGAACTTATCTACTATATATAACTATAATGCTCTACTAAAAAAAATAATGCCAGACTCTTTTATATGGCCTATTACTTCTCTTTTTCTTCTTTGGTTTTACTTCTACTTTTTAAAAAAATTCCTTTCACATTATAATCTTTAATTCTTTTAGATTTGGAGTTTAAAATCTCATTTTTCATCAGTTGTTTTGTCCCCGTTTCTTTTCCCCATTTTTGCCACAATAACTCCAATTAATCTGAATTGCCTTCTTGGGATCTTTGAATTTTCTCAAATGAATATTGATTGCAAACTTTCCACTGTCAAGTTCCAGGCATTAAGAACAGCAGCCCACTTTCTTTAACTCATCTCCCTTTCTTTAAAGAGTGTCCAATGTCTTGGATTACTGCTATTTACATGATCCTTTACCAGTGACTGGAACCCCGGTGTCACTATTTACAATTTCTGGGAAACGACTGAAAGAATGACATTTGTACCATCTGAAGTTATGGGAATAAAAACAATTTCAACAATCTGAAGCACTGCTAAGGCGAAAAGTCTGAGAAAACAAAACCTGGCATTCCAAAAGGGAAGTGATGAGATTCAATTAAAGAAAAGGAAACAGAAGTGATTTCAACATTATAATAGTCATTAAAGGGAAGAAATGAAGCGTCATTTCCTGAGGAGTTCCAAACCTTACTTTAAATAAAAGTTGTACGTGTGCGTTTGTCAGTATGTATGTGTACACACCTATAATAATCTCATAAGTTTTTTTTCTTTTGGTACTGGGGTTTGAACCCAGGGGCACTCAATCACTGGCCACATCCCCAGCCCTATTTTGTATTTTATTTAGAGACAGGGTCTCACTGAGTTGCTCAGTGCCTCACTGTTGCTTAGGCTGGCTTTGAACTCTCGATACTCCTGCCTGAGCCTCCCAAGCCACTGGGATTTCAGGTATGCGCCACTGCTCCTGGCTAATCTCAGACATTTCTGAGGATGAAGAGTCATGATAGAAAAGCCCTATGTGGTTACTATTCCTTCTTTTCATTCTCTTTACTTCTGAATTCAATGATTGTTAATAAGTTTGTCCTAAAAAAATAAGTTTCCTTTGTCTACCTGGTTCAATTTTTATTATTATTAGAATAAACATTATTCTTATTTTATTTTTATCATGTGAAAATGTCAGCAGGAGGATGAAAAGGACACAGGTGGAAGGAACGTGAGCAGAGAGATTTTCTTCTGTCACAGGAAGTGGATTTCCTGATTCCTAAATAGTGGCCAGCTTAGGGGCACTAGAGAAAACATGGAAGAACCTATTATATACTCAAGTCTCACCCTAAACACAGAAATAACTGTGTGGCAAAGAGTTCAACATCTAGAAGCCTTGGAAGCTGCATTCTTTGCAACTGAAGACATTCTTGTTTTAGCTAGATCACCTTTAGAGGCCCCCAGTATTATACAAAGCTGGACCTAGGCAGACTCAGGACTGGAATTACAAATACTCTGCATGTAGGAGTCACTCCGCCCAGTTTGATAGTTCGCTATGCACATGGAACACTAGTCAGTTGTGGTCCAAGACACCAGAAACCAATCTTTCATCTTGACCGCTTCAGCTGTATTTCCACACTTTCCTTCTTTAAAGTTCTTTTTATCCTCTACTGGGTTGATTAGATCCATACTTAAAAACACAGGAAAGACTGGTAACTTGGAAGTTTTTATAAAATGGAAGGGGTTCTATATGATTCATTACAAAAACTGAAAAACCAAACAATGTTTGGGCATTTTTCTGTTCATCGTCAAAGCAAACAGTGAGTCCTTGTCCCTGCTTCCACCTCTACCCAGGGCTATAAAACCAAAGGCAACCACCCCAGAGCAGGATGTTTATTTCTTAGAATCTCACTGGATCCCTGCTGTCTGCTTCCCACCTGAAATCACAAGAGAACAGACTCACAGCAAAGGAAAATGACGGGCACTTGGCCATTCCTTGCCTTACCCACAACAGTGCTTCAGCTCATTTATACCCATGGTGAGCAGCCGTGATGTCACAATTAATAATAAGCAAACCAAAGCCTGTCTTTTTTTTTTTTTTTTTTTTTTTCAGTTTTATCAAGTCTGGTTACACAGGCTTTTCAACCAAGAAGAGCAGTCAAGGGTCTCTCTCAAAAGTTCAATAAAATATCTAGGAGCTATCTCTGTTTTGGTTTCTGATGTTCATTTTCATTTTTTTAAAAGATAAGAAAAACTAAACAAATTTTATCATGGAACTTGAAAGAACCTCAAAGATTCTATGTTCCAAGAACTTATTCTTTAGGTGAAGAATCTGGAACTGAGATGGGTGGAGTGACTAAGCCAAGGCCACATGGCTGGCAAGTGACCTGGTGACAGACAGAAGCTGGAATCTGAGTTCTCCAGGCAGCTTATCCAGGGCCTCCCACCTCCCAGGTGGCTGGTCCCAGACCATCTCAACATTTCATTTACCTAATTATAAAAAGGGACCTGAATGAACGAATTTCCAAATAAGCATGCTTAGATGTGCATAAATAAAGGCAGTCTTCACTTGCAGACAACAGCTTCAACATTATAGAGCAGGCATTATTATTATTATTGCCACCAAGGCACTACTGATATTGAAGGTCAGCTTCCTCTTGCAGGGTGGAGGTTGTCTTGTGCATTCAGGATGGTTAACAGCTCTCCTGACCACTACCAAATAAATGCCAGTAGCTTCCCCACCAAAGCTAAGACAAAC
The DNA here is from genome assembly GCA_025594165.1 of Tamias sibiricus. Lineage (NCBI taxonomy): Eukaryota > Metazoa > Chordata > Mammalia > Rodentia > Sciuridae > Tamias > Tamias sibiricus. The sequence continues at coordinate 17,870,882 of CM046669.1, read as the reverse complement.
AAAACATCTCCCAACATCGCCACGTCCTCTGGGGGACATAGTCACTCCATTAAGAACCCATGCCAGCCGGGCGCAGTGGCACACACCTGTAATGCAGCACTTGGGAGGCTGAGGCAGGAGGATCATGAGTTCATAGCCAGCCTCGGTAATGGTGAGGCACTTAGCAACTCAGTGAGACCCTGTCTCTAATAAAATACAAAAAAAAAAAAAAAAGGGCTGGGGATGTGGCTCAGTGGTCGAGTGCCCCTGAGTTCAATCCCTGGTACCACACAAAAAAAAAAAAAAAAAAAACAAACATGCCACAGCCACACCTCCAGCCTCAGGAAGCCCTACAGCACTGCTACAGTCAGATGCCAGAGGCATCCCTGCGGTGGCCGAGGGATGTGCGGAATATACGAATGGGAGAAGCTGCTTCCCTGGTGTCCTCTCAGAAGGACCAAGAGTGACCCGACCCTACCCAGAAATGGAAAATTTCACAAGGATCACTTGTGAAAAAACAGCGCAAAAAGATAATGGTGAATAAAAAACAATGAAAGGAAAAGTGAAAGAAAGGGAAACGGAAGGAAGAAAGAGGTCACCAGTAAGATGGGGTTTCAACATTCCAGAATTTGTAGGACAGAGCAACCCATTATGAAGGAAAGTGGCATATTCTCATCAGGCGTAATTTTTTTAAAAAGGCAGCTCAGTCTGAGGAAAAGGGTCAAGAACTTTCCACCGAGTCACTGTGCAGCTCTGGGAAAAGACCATTGTCCCCAGATGTCAGACCCCTCAGGGGAGTTCTGTGAAGCTCTTTGTTGAAGCCTCGTGTGCTTAAAGCTCCAAAGCCCTTTCAAACAGCTTAGCTGGAGTTTCACAGTAGTGTTCCTGGTGTACAATGAATTTCAGTGGGACTTTGAAATAATGAACATGACTTTTCACACCAGGTTAAAATCAATTTTCTTAACCACTACTTCCCTAAAATGTATTAAATCTCAAGACATCCCCTGGGAAACAAGAAAGCTCTGGATACAGTTCAGACTGTCACTCTTCTTGGAGTGTTCAGGTGGCTAATTGAATGGTAGCTCCAGATTTGACTCAGTTCCAAACCTGCGGACAGCAACATGCTTATGTCGGATCTGTCCCAGGTCGAGGTTACACTTGACAAGTTGGCCACTCAGTTCTAACAGTATCTCTTCTTCCGCATACACTCAAATGCCCATTACAAAAAGGCTCCTTTTTTAAAAAAAAATTTAGAACATTATAGTTATGCATAGTAGTTGTGTTCATTTTGACAAAATTATACCTGCATGGAATTTGATTTCAATCCCCTTTCTCCCCGCTCCCTTTCCCTATTCACTTCTTCTACTCTACTGATCTTTCTTTTGCTATTTATTTTTGATTGGTACTCTCTTCATATACATAAAGATGGAATTCCCTGTAGTATATCTATATGTGACATAATGTGAATTTGTTAAATTCATTCCACATCTCCTCCCCTTTCCCATCCCTCCTCCTTCCCTCGTGATCTCCTTCTTCTACTCCACTGATCTTCCCCATATCAAAAAGAAAGAAAGTAAAGCCTCCTTTAAAAAATCATTTTAGCCAGACATGATGGTGCATGCCTGTAATCCCAGCACTTGGGAGGCTGAGGCAGGAGGATCGCAAGTTCAAAGCCAGCCTCAGCAATGGCGAAGCACTTAGCAACTCAGCGAGACCCTGTCTCTAATAAAATACAAAACAGTGCTGGGGATGTGGCCCAGTGGTCGAGTGCCTCTGAGTTCAATCCCCAGCACCCCCCCCCACAAAAAAAAGCATTTTAGTTTTCATGGATAAACAAAAATAAATGTGAATAATCCTATGATTTGTAAACTCTAAAGTGCTTAGAAATCCCTTCAGCGTTTTGTTAAAACACAGATTTTAATCCAGAAGGTCGGAGTGGAGCCAGAGATTCTATATTTCTACCAAGCTCCCCAAAGATGCTGATGCTGCGGGTCTGTGGTCACACTGAGTAGGGAGGCCCGGAGTTCAGCCCTTTCTGGAAAGCCAGCCCGCTGACGGCACTGTTTCTCTGTGGCCGGCCTCCCGCTGCCCTCCAGGAAGTCCAAACTCTCTCACAAGAAAGTAAAGCCCTTCGTGACATAACTCCAACCTGGCTTCGGCTCCCTGAGTCTCCCTCTCCCAACTTGCACACCACGAAGCAGCCACACCAATTCTGTGTTGTTCCCCCAAATTCCACGCTCAGCGCACTCCCTGGCCTTGCCCCGCTGCTCCCTCTGCCGGGACGGCTCCACCGCCCGAGTCTTGCCCGTCCTTCAAGGCCCAGCTCAGATGTCACCTCCTCCTGGATGTTCCCCAGCCCTCTAGAACAATGCGATCGTTCCTCCTGCCACACCATGCACTTGGCATTCACACTTATATGTCACTGTGTCTATTTTTTATAATAAAATTATAAAACGACACAGGGCCTAACTCAGGGGGTTTCTGACTTTCACGCGGCTGATTCCTGAAGGAAGGAGGCCACAATACCTGAGAGTTGTCAATTCTATGGAATCCCCCCATAACTTTTGGCCCCCAAATAAAGGAGGTTTGGGGCACCAGTGCATATATTCATCTACCCAAGAACACCACGCCCAGGCCCCAGCCCTGCATCACAGGTGTTTCCTCAGCGTCTCCCCACCACCCTTATCAGCATAAATGTGCTCCCATTTAAAAAAAAACACATGTATAGTGAAAATACCTCTTTTCTCTAGATCACCCTCCATCCAGTTTCTTTATTCTCCTCTACAGCAAAACAACTCCTTGCTGCCCCAACTAGGTCCCCTTCATCCTCTCCTGGCCCATACCTCCAGCCACCCAAACTGCCCTCGCCAAGGGCCACCGAAGCTGCAGCTCTGCAGAGCAGAGGGCTCGGCTCTGACTCCTCTCACCTGATCTGCAGTGGCACTATGCACAGCTGTCACTCCTCCCTGAACTCCTTCTTGGTGTGTCTTCTGGGGCACAGCTTCCTTCTTACTCCTCCCCCCACCCACTGCCCCGCAGCTACTCTGTCACAGTTTCTTCTGCCAGACCCTCTATTTCCCTAATTCTAAACTCTGTGGGACCCAAGGCTCAGTCTTTGGACCCTCTCTTCTCTCTCTATCTTAGGCCCCCAGGAAGTCAGATCCATGGCTTTAAATACCCACCTACAAACCAGGGAAGCCCCAATGCACGCCTCAACTCAGGTCTCCCCCTGAAACCTACACTCAGCCAATCAACTTGTCCAAGGCTAACTTATCCCCACTCGCTCCTCACTGATCCTGCTCCTCATCACCAGGACGTCTTGTCTCATGGAGCTGGCTGTTCTATTATCTGCTTAAGCCACAACCCTTGGCAGCACCTGGGCCTCCTCCTTCCCTCCCAGGAAGCCCATCCACTCCAGCACATCCTGCCAACCTCTGCCAGGCTCTGCAGGAACAGAGCAGCTGCAGGGCCACTGCGCAAGTCCACACCACCATCAGCTCTTGCCTCGGCCCTTGCAAGAGTCCAAACCAGGCTCCCTGCTCCCACCTGCGTCCCACGCCCACTGTCACAGTCTGCCTTCCACACGGTGCCAGAGCAAGCCGCTTCAAATTAAGTTAGGCCATGGAACTTGACTCAAAACCTTCTAAGTTTTTTTTTTTTAATATTTATTTATTTGCTTTAGTTGTACAGAATTCGTTTGTACGTGGTGCTGAGGATCGAACCCGGACCGCGCACGTTCTAGGCGAGTGTGCTACCGCTGAGCCACAACCCCAGCCCCACCTTCTAAGTTTTGAAAAACCTTCTTGCATTCCTCCGAATCCAATCCAACATCCTCCCCCACGCCCTTCATGTCCGCATGAGACCTGGACCCCCCACCTTACACACTCAACCCCGGACCTGGCCGCTCTGCTCACTCCGAGTCTCTCCTGTTGTTCCCCAACACTGTCCCTGCCTCAGGCCTCTTCCACACACTCTCCTGGCTATTCACAAGGCTTGGCCCACATCTCACTCACCTCATTCAGGTGGCTCAGTGTCACCAGGTCAGAGAGCCCCTCCTGCACCCTATGGGAAATCAAGTCCCCATCAGGAACCAGCCTCCACCCCGACCCTTGCTTCACCCCTTTTCATTTTTTCTTGCTTATTCTTCCTCTTTCTCTACTGAAGCATAAACACAACTAAGGCCTTTTAATTTTATTCACTTGTTTACTTTACCTCCTTTAGTGCAGGGCCTGGTGAACAGTAGGTGCACAATACATTTCTACTGGGTAAGTACGTGCATGTTGTTAGAAGATAAAAATAAATAATAAATCTATGCCAGTGTGCATTATGGAAAAAAATCATGGCAGCAGCACTCCAGAGGAACGAGGAACTGCACTAGCCCACATTCTTTTAAAACGCCTCTTAACCGAGGGCTAGAGATGCAGAGGAGAGAGCCACTCACTTCCTGAGCACCGTCCTGGACTCGGAAGAACTTTGGCTCCCATCTTCTTCACAGCTTGGGCTTGTCAGGTTTCCGTACCTTCAGAGATAAAAAACAAGCAAACAGAAATGGTCAACAGCATCAGAAAGCTGCTCTATTCAACTACACTGACACGATAACATCACATTCCTAGAGTAATTAAGGAAAGAAATATTTATGAAATAGCATCAAAAACAATGCAGCATTATCCAGAGTTCCTTCGGGATACCCATGATATATATACTCTGTGTATTATAAACAGAAAAGTGATGTAACAGTTGCATCATGTCAAATTTTCTCTTAATACTGAATGCTTCTCTGATTTTTTAGACTACAGCAGGCTTTTCCTCTCTGCAGAAGAAAGAAATATTACGTGCTACCAAATAGGCCGATTTGTCCTGACATTGGTCGCAAGCCCACCGTCCACCCGTGCCCCCTGCACATCTGCCTCTGCATTCTGGCCACTCAGCTGTGTCTGAGGCTAGCCTCCTTGAGGGATGTCTTTTTGGAGAAGGATCATGGAAATAACTGCGGCCCTCACGTAAAGGCTGACGGAGAGGAGGGCTGAAGAACAGAGCTCTCGAGCTGCGACCACAGGGACACCAGCTGTGGGGACATGAGCCAGGCCATCCAGCACAGAAACAGGAGGAGGCCCAGGGATCCAATTTTTTGGAAAGTAATAGGTGCTTGGATTTTAAAATTTGGCTCATTACAAGCTCAAATGTTATTAAACAAGCTGATTATACTATTAGTTATTATTCCAAGTTAACATGTAAGCAAACCAATTTCATATAAGTATGTCCTGTCTGGTTCTGAAATGTACATTTAGTAGATTCACGTTCAATTCTTAAGGAATCTGCAGTTTCACCTTCCATCCATGAAGAACTCAGAGTCCCTGCAGTTTTATGAGCTGGTAGTCTGTCCCTAGGTTTTAACAACAGAAATTCTATAATTGGTGGGTTTACATTTTTAAAGAGCACACTTTTGTCTTCTACTAATGGGATTAAGGGCCCCAGTACCCTTATGGTTCCTTGTTCCTAGGATTTATAAATCCTTTTTAAAATAAAAGCCCACCATCTGGTTTGACTGACTGCCAGTCCATCTGGTATCCCCATCACCCACCCTGTAGGTTCCAGCATGTGCCCTTAAGCACTGTGCCACCCCCGCCACCTGCTCCTTTCTCTAGTTCATCAGCCTTATGGATTTCTTGGCTTCCTGAAGGTATTTTCCACTGGTCTCTGCCTTCCCTGTTCCCCTGCATTCTGCCCTACACCTGCCATTTACGGGGTTTCCAGGACTACCCTTTGCTCTTCCTGAGATTTAAAAAAAAAAAAAAAAAATCAGTCAGGTTAAGATTTATTCAAACCCATGTCAGCAGGACAGGATGGGAAATGAGAATCCTAGTAAATAAACAAAGTGGGGTTTTGGCTGTATCTTTGGCCACCATCATAGCAAACCCTGTCCTCATGTTCTCTCACAATAGGCTTTGTGGTTTATTAAAATAGGCAAGATTGGGGTGGGTGCAGTGAAGAGGGGGGTTCTTGGAAAGCCACTGGACCTCCCATCTATCTGACTCAAATGACCCTAAACTTTGTTCCTGCCAGACTTCCATGACCAAATATGTGAGCTAATCTTTGTTTTTGTCACATTAATTAGTCCATTAACTCTCTCTCTCTCACACATATACTCTCTCTCTCTCTCTCTCTCTCTCTCACTCTCTCTCTTTCTCATTATTCTGGAAGTAGCTTTTATTTTCCAACTGGAAGGCATGAGAGATAGAAATAAAACATGAAAATGCTTAAAAGGAAAAGATACTCATTTTACTGTTCCTGATAATTTTCTTTTATAATAAGTTTGTACTAAAATCTTCCAGATCTTCCTATTCCTTGTCTCTTGCTCTTTTCCTGCACTGTTCAGGCTCAGGGCTGAGGTGCAGGTTTGGACAGCACCAACACCCATCACAGTTCCTCTCCAAGGCTTTGGTGCCAGGATGGGTCATCAGACAGCACCAGGAAAGACTCGGCAACTATGCTGGTGAGCAAAGTTCCCGCTCACTGGCGGACCTGGAGCCATCTGCAATGACTCAGAAGATTGCGTGGGTATGTCTCTTGATTACCAGAGGGTCTACAGGTTCACAACGAGGACCAGAGTGACCATTCGATAGTAACTGGGAGACCTGTCAGAGCCACCAACAGCAAGGCACATGTAGCAGAGCAGGTGGCCCAGTTGCTCAGGCTCAAGTCTTGCAGATATCCTTGACTCTTCACTACCAACCCGTGAGGAAGCCCTTTTGTCTGAGCCTTTATTTCTGTTTCCACACTGGCTCAAACTAGCTTAGACCAATGCGACAGCAATGTAACTAGTCTAGTCTCCTGGCTTCCACCGTAATCAGATCATGTCGCTGCTCCATTCAAACCTCCCATGACTCAAATCTGAAGAAAGGCTAAAGTCTCCATCTCACAAGGCCCTAAATGATCTGCCCAGTAGCTCTATATCTGCCTCTTACAATTTCCCCTTATTAATCCCGTCCCACACACTGCCCCCAATACAACAGGCCATACCTCATCCACAGGTCTTGGTGCAAATGCTACCTCACTAGTGAGGCTTGCTAGTAGGTTGCTCCTTGCTAGTAGGTTCAGACTGGCCTTTGCAAAAACACCATGTGCCCTTATGTTTTTACTAGTTTCCTAGTCTGTCTGTGCTTTCATTTCTAAAAGGGCTTCAAGATAGCTGTGATTGTTCAAAATATCTAAAATTAAGATTAAAAAGATTTAAGATTTTTAAAGCTGAGATATTGAAGATATAAGCAGTATGAAAATGCAAAACTATATACACTGTTAAAAGGAGACATCTAGCAGAAAAATAAAATTAAAAAACCGATGATCCTCTGGAACTTAACGGACTGGGGCAGGGACGATTTATTTGCCCCTGCACTTTTCTTATTATTAAGGAGAATTAACATTTTACAGAAATGAAACTAGACTAGCTTTGGAATCCAGAGTTCTCTAATGTTCATTTGAGAGTCAGTTTTACTAGATTAAGAATGTTTCTTTGATGTTTCCCTGGCCCGCTTACAGATTCCCATCAAAAATCAAAGTCAAGTTCAGTTCTTTTATACCAAGGGAGTACAAATAGGGTGTGTATGTATGTGTGTTTAATTAATGGCAGTAGAAAGCTACAAACTTGTCAACAATGTCACCTCCAATTTCTGCAAAGCCTCCCTAGGATTTGAGATCAAAGCCCCAGTCTTTTAAGAAGGCTTACCAATGAGCAACTGCCCTTTTTAAAATGGTAACTTACAAAACTTAATTTAAAATACAAATTGTCAGATGACTTTTGACATGGTTTTCTGTTATCACAAGGCAAAAGAAAGATTTACAAATGCCTCCGAAAACACAGCTTTCAACCATTATTTCCTGTCGCCTAAAAATTACTAAAAAACAAAAAAGCAAAGCCCAACTTAATGTTTAAATGGGTGCTGATATTTAAACAGGAAAAGAATATTTCCAAAAGAGATGTATTCTTTAGAGCCCATGTGGGCAGATAAAAATGTTTAATGTGAGTTTGAAGGGGAGGACCAGGAGCACTTGTGGATCAAAGAATCCCTGAGATGAAGTTGTCCCCAGGGGCAGTCTCACTGGTGGGGGGACATTCTAGCCCTTGCTCTCCAACAGGAAGGTCTCAGGAGCACCAGACAGTATGGGGGTGATTCTGAAGAACTTCTCAGGCTCTGCGTGAATCCCGCAAATGAACCAATAACAACAGTAGTTAACAAGCATTGAGAGCTGACTATACACCAGGCACTGTGCTAAGCACTCCATGTGGATTGTCTCATATGATTCTTACAATAGTTCTATATGGTGACATTATTATTTCAATTTTACAGATAAGAAAAATGAGGCCCAGAAAGAACTTAGTAATAAACCCTGGAAGACAGCAAGTGAGGTGAGAATTAGAATCTTGAGTCAAGTACAAGAGTCACTCTTGTCTAAGTCACTTCCCTCCCACTCAAGCAAGAAGGTCCTATTACTTATTTGAACCCTAATCCCCCCACCAAAATCTCTTTGAGGTTGGAAATCTTAAGGCACTCATTCATTCACTATTTAATTCCTTTGCTCATTTATTCCTCATTCAATGAGGATTATTTATGAAGTGTTATATCCAGGTATTATTCAAGACATTAAGAAGATAGTAGCAGATGGGCACAGCGGTACATGCTTATAATCCCAGAGGCTCAGGAGGCTGAGGCAGAGGGATCGCAAGTTCAGACAACCTCAGCAACTTAGCGAGGCCCTAAGCAACATAGCAAGACCCTGTTTCAAAATAAAATATACAAAGATCTGGGGATGTGGCTCAGTAGTAAAGCGCCCCTGGGTTCAATCCCCAGTACCAATAAATAAATAAATAAATAAGTAAAAGCATACAGTAGCAACAAACCAAAGTCCTTGTTTTCTTGGGGCATACACAGTAGTGGGGCAGGAGAAAGAAAATAATCTAATCATCAGTTATTTTATACTAAGTCAGACAGCGAAAAGTGCAATGGAGAAAAAGAAAGCAGGAAAAGGTGTTTGGGCATGACAGAGGCCACAGGCTGCCATTTCATATGGGGTGTTTGGGGGAGGGTCAATGTGAATGTGACAAATAAGGAGTCTCCAGAAGGTGATGGAGCAAGCCACACACATCTCTGGGGAAAGAGCCTTTCGACGCGGGAAGAGCCAGGACAAGGGCCTGGGAACAGTGGCAGGACCGTCCTTTTACAGAGCATCAAGCAGGCCAGCGAGGCGCAGAACAGGGTGAGCAGGAGGTGAGGCCAGGAGGAAGCAGTGACAGACCGAGGTGGCCTGCTGGACCGCGGCAAGGACTTTGCTCTTGCTCTCCTCCAGCTTACTGCCAACTCCCCTGAACCCAGAGGAGGCAGTCAATAAATGTCCGCTAAGTGAATTAATTTCCTCCCTACTACCACAAACAAAAGAAGGGCTGGGAAGGGAAAGAAAGGAAGGAGAAGAGGACTGAGGACGTGGAAGAGCAGAAAAGAGGAAGTGAAGGATAGAGACCCCACATGAAGTGGCAGCTCAGGGAGGCACTCCCGGGAGTCTCTGCTTTTCTATTCCGTCCCAGACTCGGAACATCTTAGGCATTTTTCTTCAACTGACCCACAAGAACATAGGTCAAGTATGAAAAAAATGTTCTGAAGTTGACCTTGACAGAGGCAATGACCTGGGTGGAAGAGCCGGCAGGTGCCTGGAACAAGTTAAGGCGAGTGCAGGCGGGTGAGGACTCTGGGCCACGTCCTTCCTGGCAGACCCCGCTCCACCCGATCCCACCTGAGAGCTGGGGCACGCTGCCACGCCTCGCCTCGCCTCAGAAAAGTCTGGCTTCTCTTCTGAAGCTGGCTACTCAAGAGGAAGACCAAGGTCAAAGAAAGAAGGGGAAACCTCCTTGTTCTCTGTGGAAAGGAAGGGACTGAGCGATCCAGCAGAGAACCCTGTACTGTGCCCCTGCTCCTGAGATCTGGGTCTCTGGACAGAGTTTTCCCATGATTAGAAAAAGTTAGAAGATCACAACCAACTGCCCTCCCACACACACTCCAGGCCTTTGCCGTGAAGGCTGCCCCCCACACTGTCCTTGCCCTTCCATCCTCCACATTATCTCAGTAGTCCCCCCAAACACCCAGCAGTGAAGGCAATATTAACAGCAGAAAGTACTAATAAGCATTCTGCTCCTGACAGGCACAAAGTTCTGTAAAACTTTCCTTGGAAATAGACCTTTAATCCCAGCACCAGCCTCAACGATCCAAATAGAAGACCAAAAAAGAACAATGATTTTAAGTTTCAAATTTTTTAAAATATATTTGTTAGTTGTTGATGAACCTTTATTTATTTATATCTGGTGCTGAGAATCAAACCCAGGGCCTCACACATGCTAGGCAAGTGCTCTTACTACTGAGCCACAACTCCAACTCTGAAGAACGATGATTTTAGAGTCACTATTTACCCAAGATCTTGAAAGAACACAAAAAGGTGTCTCTTGCTGCAACCTGCTTCTTGTCTATATTTAATTATTTAAGTACAATGGCTCTCACACCCCTTGATCTAAGGTTTCTTCAAGTTCCATACCAAGTCCCTGTCATCCGTTTCTTTCTCTGTCCTGTTTTCTGCACTCAGAGCTTGGGGGACCATCAGTGTCTCCTCCTTCCACTTCTAGCTCTTTAGAGTTCTAAGCCACCAACTGCAAATCTCCTCTTAGGCATGCTACAATGGTGACGTCTACAATGAAGGATGCAGAATAAACAGGAGTGACCAAGTGACCAACCACACATTGTTAATGAGCTTAAATTCTTCAAGTTTAAGATGAATTAATACATTATTAACAAATCAATCCAAGCCTGTGGCTTAGTTCTCCCCAACCATATAAAGATGGCATTACAGGACTCTTCAGGAATCTCAGGAAGCATGTTTTACAAAACCAAATAACAATGAATCCGAGTGTGGTATCATGGCATCCTTTCATTTTCAAAACTACTTCTCTCTCCTCTGCTTACAAAAACTCAATACAGCATCAGTTTGTCTAAAGTGGTATTTACTGGAAACTTTAGAAGAGGCCAAAGGAAAAAGAACTGTGTTTCCCAGGACTGGGACCCTGAAAAATGATTGTTTAAAAAAAAAGTCAAATAAGAGAAAAGTGATAAGAAAAACATAAAATGAACTCAAACAGCCAATCCCTTTTCCTTGTAAAGATTCAGAGACATTGTTCTTAAAACCATTAATTTGCTTTAATAAAACATTAAATGTACTATAATTTAATGAAATCCATTAATTTACTTTTCAGAACCACATTTAAGATTTTTGCTCCAATTATAGGCTAGGTGCAGTACCCTCCTCTGATGCACAGTAGCTACCTACATGTCTCCTATCACTCATCCTAGGGACCCTTTGCCTGGAGCATCATAAACCAGTATTCCTAGATAAATTTACAGAAGCCTGGGCATCCCCTAAATTATATGCAAATTTTTATGATGTGGTTTTTTTTTTTTTTTTCTAAAGAAGAGGTTTATAATTTTTAGCAGATTTTTTTTTTTTTTTTTTGGACTGGGGATTGAACCCAGAGGGGCTCTACCACTGAGCAACACCCCCAGCCCTTTTTATTTTTTATTTTGAGAAAGGGTCTCGCCAGGTTGCTTACAACGTCACTAAATTGTTGAGGCTGGCCTTGAACTTGCAATTCTCCTGCCTCTCAGCCTCCCAAGTTGCTGGGATTTCAGGCATGCACCACCACGCCCAGCTTTAGCAGACTCTTAAAGGGGGTTATAATTAACTATTTCCACCAACTGCTAGAAAATGATTAAAACCACTGCTTTAGATGATTAAAATTTTCAGTTACCACTCAGATTGTACACACACTTTGTAGTTTCCAGACATAAGCATACTTTTTTGAAACCTGCTGGGCAATTCAGTAGTTCTCTCAAAGAAAGGATAACTGCATGTCCTACTTCCCTTTGAAAAGTGAAAAAGCAAGCAAGTGCCGCTTCATGGAAACACTTGTATCTATCTCTTAGGTCTTACAAATCCCATTTCAGGAAAAGACAGCTAGCCTGAGTATGGTCTGGGGTTACACCTTTGACATCATCCCTCCAACACTGACTGTAACTAACGGTCACCCCCATCCCAGGAAGCTCGGGTTCTGCAGTCACTGCAGTCACCGCATGTTCCCATACAGAATTCCCATGGTGCTGCTGGCTGGGAGTCGGGTCCACTTGGGAAAAATAAAGAGTCACCAAAGACAACCAACCCAGCAGGAGAGGGGACTTATTTTCATTTCCCCTCATATGATTATGGTTGGATGTAATTCTAAAACAGCACCAGATTAAAGTTCTCTGGTTAACCCAGAGCAACTGGCAAAGTTACAGGGAGAAAATAGTAACAATGCTCGTTGCCCTGAGGCTGGGCCTTTTGTTTCCAGCGAAGCTTCCTGCAGCTGAGCGTGTGGGCCATGGGTGAACAGGAGCAAGGGCCTGAACAGAGCAAGGGTGAAGGTGAGCACTGACCTTTGTCATCTTTGAGCCCATGAGCACTAGACTTTAGAGTCAATCTTCCTGACAAGAATTCCTTGTTCCTTATCTGTTGCTGCTATAACAAATTACCACAAACTTAGTGGCTTCAAACAAATTTACTATTTTATAGGCACATAGGTCAGAAGTCCAACACAGGTCTTAATGAGCTGAAATTAAGTTGACAGCAGGGCTGCACTCCTTTCTAGAAGCTCTTTAGAAAGAATGCATTTATTGCCCTTTCTAGCTTTTTGGAGCTGCCTGTGTTCCTTGGCTCACGGCACCCTCGCTCCATCTTCAAAGTCAGCACGGTAGCACCTGATCCAGTTTCCATCCTTACAGCTCGTCCCTGACTCTCTTCTGCCTCCATCTTTCACATTTAAAGACCTTGATACTTTATTGTGATTATCTAGATAATACAAGATAATCTCCTCATTTTTAAGTCAACTGATTCACCCTCATTTCATCTGCAACCTTAATTCCCTTAGCCATATAAGTGAACACATTCATAACATTAGGGCGTGAACATCTTGGAGGTGGGTGTGATTATTCTGCCTGCCATGGAAATATGCATAAATTATTATAAATGTTTTGCCTTCTAAGAGTTTCTCAGCTAAATAGTCCTTCTCCATCTGATAAGGCATAAATCAGCAAGAGTATGGGACTTTTCACGCTCTATAGGCGTTTACAAGGCTCTTTTCTATTTTATAAGCATTTCAAGTCCCAAAGTTTCTCACAGTCCTTGGGAAATCCTCTCCTCTCATAGAGCAGCCAGTAGCTTTGTCTACCTCACGGCACATCTGAATCCAGCTTATCTTTTGACAATCTGTTTTTTTTTTTTTTTAATCACATGACATATCCAAGGCCAAGGGGGTCAATAACACCCAGACCTTGAGAAAATCTATTTGAACTCATCCACTATAACAAAAATCTTAAGAAATGGCCTTCATTTGCTAAGAAATTCTCACCCTAGTCAGGATATCCAGGATGTCTGTATTTTAAGCTGAACGGAAACAAAGCAATGTGAAGATAACCTGACAGCTTTCCCGCTAAATAAATGGAATGAGCATCCTGGAGCCAACTGACCAATAAATCTCAATTTTTTCACGCATTGTAGGACAAAAGACTCATGGTAACCTACTCCTCTTGTTTCCATTTGGCCCTGCAGGGAGTTAGGGAGGGGAGTTACTAAAATTAATGAAAAATGGCACATCACTGTTTTGAAAAACTTTCCTACATAAACAATGCAAGTTAAACATTAGTAAACAACTCTTAGAAAAAGCAAAGGGTAGAAAAATCGTATTTTAATGAATGTTAATACTATAAGGGACCAGCACTCAGAGGTGACCTATCATCACCAAAGTAGCATGCTGTGAGATCCTCCGAATGGGTTCAGTTTCTACTGATAACTCCCTTTCCCTGGACCTGGCAGAGCAGAGGAAGATATTAGAAATCTTCCTTCCTTCTAAAAGAAAAGAAAGTAAGAGAATCTCCTCACAGGATGCCAGCATGAATCTAGGAATACTTGGCAAGTACATAGTCTAATTCCAGCACTAACTAAAAAACCTAATTATTTTTAAGTGGGTTTAACAAGAAGTAATTTGGAACATATTGTATGCATCTCAAAAATGCTTACCCTGCTTCTCAGGCTAAGAAAGCATTTGAGAACAGAATGGATTTGCATTATGTGCTTTTTACAGAGAGCTCACTACTACTGCCTCATAGCTCCCTAGGGGAAGAAAATCTTTTAATATAAATGCACATGCAGTCTTTACAGCTTTGACAGTGACGGCACAAGCTACAGACTGTTTTGTAGTTGTCTCTCCCATTAAATACAGGCAGAGGGTGGGTAGTGTCTACTGCTATACCTGCTCATAACAGGAATGCACAATAGTCATTATTTATTTGAGAGGAATCATTGCCAAGCACCTATTGCAGGTCCCATTCCCCTCAGAGGACAGAGCAGTGAAGAAGACAGACATGGTCTCTGAGTAGGGGAGACAGTCAAGAAACAGGCAAGATGGATAAGGTGATGTCAAAAAATGATCAATAGCATGAAGAAAGAAAACCAGGTAGGGGTAGTCTCTTAAGCATTTAATATTTTCCAGCCCTACAGTAAGAACTGTGCCTCTATTCTCAAAATTAAACCTGACAATAACCCTCTAAACTAGGTGCTATTTTATATTCTCATTTTATACATAAGGAAACTGAAGTTAATAAGATGAATAAACTTGGTTAATGCTGCACAGCAAGTACAGAGTGTCAGTCAGCTTTCCACCACTATAACAAATACCTGAGATATGCAGGTTATAAAGAGAAAAGGTTTATTTTACCCTACAGTTTTGGAGGTTCCAGTCCATGACTGGTTGGCCCCACTGCTTTTGGGCCTGTGATGAGGCACACATCACAGAAGGCATCCATGGCAGAGTGAAACTGCTCACCTTGTGGCCCAGGAGCAAAAGAGAGAAGGGGTGGGGAACTGAGGCCCACTATCTTCTTTGAGGGCATGCCCAAAATGACCTAAAGGCCTCCCACTAGGCCCCAACTGTTAAAGGTTCCACCTTCCAAAAGCATCACACTGGGGATCAAACCTTTACTAAAGGGATCTTTGAGGAACCCTTGTGATCCAAACTACTGTGGACTGAAAAAGTAGAGTCAAATTTGTTGGCTCACTCCTTTGCCCACACTCTCGACCATCATACTCTATGCCTAACACATGAATCTCATGACAAAAAGGCAGGAAACTTGCTTTCCCTACAAAGTATCCTAAAACTCTGAAAAAAAAGAGAAGCATATTTAGCACTTATTATAAAATCCTGGGAAGTAAATAAAATTATTCCAAACTTTATATTTTAGCAACTCCTCTCTGTGCTGTGGAAGAACTGGCTTCACTAGCAAGGGCAGCTGTGTTCTTGCTGGCATATGGTCCTTTGCATATGGAAGCGTTACCACCCCAGGGGCATTTAAGGTTACTACTCCGGATTTGCAGAAACCCACCCGGGCTTCCTCAATGGCTCTCTCCCGCCTCTCAAGTAGAGCCACCTGTGGGAGTGCTCGTGGAGATCAGGCCTTTAGCCGGAGCCCCGTTAACACACAGAAACACTCCAGAATCACTCCAGAAACACAGAAACCAGTGGCCTGTGTGGCCCGTGGTCTATCTAACCACCTAATATCATTGGCCAGCATGCAGTTTAGTTTGGTAAAGCTTTTCCAAATGTCCTCTCCAGTCATCTGTTGAACCCAGCTCTCATATCCCAATGGCTGTGTCAATTTTGATTACATACATTTATCTGTGTGCTAGCTTTTTTCATGTTACTCTCTTTGATCAGACACTTCAGATGAAGACAGCACAGGGTATGGAAACTCGGCCACCATCATACACGCAACATGTTGTACAGCTACCATTGAGGAAGTAGCAACAAAGATAAAGATAACTACAAGGAGCTCCCAAGTCATTCCTTCCTTTCAAAATGGCCTTTACAAACCATGAGGGTGGGATGGTACACATGGACAGAGCTTCTGAGTCATAAAGGGGGAGGTTTTCATTCCAGCTCTGCCACTTAGTGATTTAGTGTTCCTGGGCCACTACTTCTCATCAGTAAACATAAGGTTGTAATGAGTAAACTAAATGAGATAAAGCCTGTGGAAACCCCAGAAAGCAAACAGTTCTATACAAGCAAACCAGAAAGGAGCGATCACTTCAAAGACCTACTGAGTTAGCTTTTCTGGGACATAGACAAGCAAATTCAAGTTAGATTATCATCTTAATGCCTAGGTTTACAGCTGGCTCCCACCTTTAACAGTCCCGAGAGTCTACCACAGGGAGAATTTGCTTGAAGGGGGTGATTCAGACCATTACTTAGGTTCTTTCTACACTGTGGCTTGAGTGCCAGAAGTAGCTTGGCCAAGGTACCTGGGGACCTGGCCCACCCTACTCGGATTGATGGCCTTCTGCTGACTTTTAATATCAGAGAGAGACTGTTGGAGAAATAGACCCCAAAGTTAGCTACTGTGACAGCCATCGGAAGAAAGGTCTAGATATCTACATAGATGCTTCTTGGTTCTCCGTGAGATCACTAGCTGAAGTTGGATTCTGCCTACATTTGGGGTTGGGTGTTTTTAGTGGTGTCTAACTCCTTCCTTCACTTTTTTAAATGGCTCAGTGGGAAAAACAGAATAGTGGAGTTTATGTTTGAAGTTAGAGCAAATAAACTCTCCAAGCCCAATACAAACAGCTAACCCATGATTCAATAACTTTCTCTTGGGCTAAAAGGAAGCCAATGTGACCTAGAATTAACTCTGAGCCATGGTGAGAAGCACAGTAGAGAGGACCCTTGTGAAATGCTGAACACCCCAAGGAAGGGACAAAGTAAACACACAGAATTAGCCCTACATGACTTCAAACCACTGTCTATTGGTCAATCACAAAGGCTCATATTAGCCGAATGAAAAACTATAAAAAGATAAAAAGAAACCCCAGAAAGCAAACAGTTCTATACAAAAAAGCCACTATTGGAAGTCTTAAGGGAAATTAAAGCTTAACTTCAAATAAGCTGTTCTCTGGTGGGAAATGAAGCCTGCAGTTCCTGTCCTCAATCTACTGCTGACTGGTTATTACAGGATTAGCACACGCTGTCATAACTTCTCAGTATTAATTTCACAGAAGGTAAGCAATATACTATTAGGAAACCAAAAGAAAGAACTTTTAAAAATTGTGTCAGAGACCCATAAATAAGTCTACCACAATCTATTGACATGAAATATTATTTCAAACGCTTATTTTCAGAATAGGCAAGTTTGTATAATGTAATTATTTGCTCCTGATTACAGACATTAAAAGTCCCAACAAGAAGTTTAGGAACACAGTGTTTCACAGAATGCATTTTAGTTCAGTTCAATCAAGACTGAAGCCTGGCCACAAGATCTAAGCATGAGTGGAAAATGGAGTGAGGAAGAAATATTCATGTGGAGGTTTGGACATACATGGACAAATCTAAATTTCTGCAGAGAAAGCAAAATAAATGGAACTTATTTCTCTGAACTTTGATACCTTGTTTCATCTGTAGAACATGTTAGAGCTTTGTTTTACACCATGGTGAGTGGTTATCTACTTGTTCTATAAGTGCGAGCCTTATCTTTTTTTTTTTTTTTTTTTTGGTGGTGCTGAGGATTGAACCCAGGAGGACTTTGTGCATGCGAGGCAAGCACTCTACCAACTGAGCTATATCGAGCCTTATCTTTTACAGTAAAATATTTGGTACTGAGGAGGGGTGGATCCAGGTTTTATGGGACTAGTATATATAATTTGAGGGATCCTTTCAAAGAAAAATAATACAAAATTAAAAACAGAAAATTATTCATAGGGCACTACAAGTGAGGGGCCCCTAAAGTTAAGTACCCACACAGTTACAGTAAGTCCACCTCTGAACTACCTCAGGGTTAAAATCCACATCTTAGTTCTGAGTTCCCTCCACATGGTGTCTTGCAGAGGGCTGGGTATTCCATAGGCATTGAGTAATTGTTGATTTTACCTACTTCAGAAGCAAACAAAGGATTTAACTATGAGATTAAATTCAAAGTCAAGTTTTGGCCCATTCAAATGGTACAAAATAAATCTTAATTGTTCATTTCATTATACCTTAAATGATAGCTTGAATTAAATGCACTCTGACATCTTGATTCTGTTATTTAACAAATGTCATGCTGTTAGTATTTAAAAATTTAAAAAAAGAGTCTATTAACTATAAGAGGAGAACAAAGAAAATATTTTTTAAATCATCAAATAAGAGCTGGAAGTCAACAAGTTAAGACTAACCACTCTGGTTCCTGTGTGCATGTCCAATATTTAGGGTGAACAGCTGTGATTCTATCTGTATCATATATAAGTATACTGTATATGAGAGTGAATATATATACATATATATATATATATACATACATACATATATATCTCCAGAAAAACCTGGGAAGAATATAAAAGAAATGGTTTACAGTAATTACTATGGAGAGATGAGACTATGAAACCTAAGAAAATTTTTTACTCTTTTATCATTTTCTGAATTGTTTGAACTTTTCATTATATACATGGATTACTTCTATTTTTGAGCTGTTAATGTACATTATCTGCCTAGTTAGATTATGGTATAATTTTCTTCTTTCTACTAATACATATTTTTTGAAAAACCTAACCAATGTGATTTGGGATAAAAGAAGAAATATGAGAAAATTTTAATATTTCTTTTTATAATCTTCTATAGTGTAAGATTTTTTAACATCTTCAACAGGAATAAAAGTTAGTTTTAAAATAAAAACTTCTAATTACCAAATATCAATATTCAACAAGCCCCCCCAAAAAACACCCTATTTTCATTTCCTTCCTGGGCAGGAAACTCCAGAATATAAAGATTTGAATGAGGATTCTCATGATTCTGAAATAATTGTTTGGCTGACAGTTTTCTTTCTCCCAGTATCAAGTCAATTTAACTTTTTTAAAGACTAAATTTAGTTATAAATAAAACAAAAATTGGGAGAATATAAAGATCATCCACGTGTGAGTTACAACACGCACTGCTGCATCTCACGAGTACCTTAACAATGGAGGGTGGAGGATACGTATGCGCACACCCAGGAAGCAGCTGATACATGGTGACTGTGAACAGTCAGTATCATCAATCTCACAGCCACTGCTCACCAGCTGCTTCCTATGGGTCTCAGACTGAGCTTCACACTTCACACATATAAGCACATTTATTCCCCCAAACAATAAGATTCACGGCCAGTTGATCATTTGCTAGAATTATACAAAAACTAAAAACGAATTTCTGTCAAATTAGAAATTGAGGGTGACAAATGGTAACTGAATTCTATAAACAGCTGAACCTAGATTTATGGAAAATACATCATGTAAGTGGCACCCAATCATCTTCATGCCATTTATTCCCAAGGTCGTCCCTCCGAGTGGACCCTTCCTCACACCCCCCTCTCAGCAGGCCAAGTGCAGGGAGCCTCTCTGCTGCGGCCCTACACGTCCAGCAGCTCCCACACCCCGTCGGTCCTCACCTGTCCAGCAGCAGTTCCAACACCTCTTTCGTGGAGGCAAAGCCTCTGTATGTTGACAGGAAGATGCTGATATAGGTGAAGTCATTGTCCCCAAAAGCCGTCAGCAGGTTCTCCACAAGCTTCTCCAAGGTACCAGCTTTTATGGTCCTGATCTTACAGGTCTCATACTGACTGACTGTGTGTCCCGGAGGCAGCTGGTCCCCTTCAACCTGTAGAATAAATTAATGATTACCATCAGGAGAAATGGCTCCCTGATGTAAACCCGAAAACACTGAAACAGTTAAAGCCACAGTCTGCCCTTTCTCCTTGCTCTTCTTTAGTCTCCCTGCAAATCACATAAGATGGCGCTCTGTTGGGTAGTGGTATGTGGGGGCAGGTAGTGATGAGGGTGGAGGGTGAGTGTGTGGGGGTTCCCTTCCTCCATAGACGTACAAGTATTACTTCATAGTGGTTATGTTTGCTTTTACTTTCTCCCCTGTCAAGAACTAGGTTCTGGTATATTTTATCAAAGATGTTTTCTATGATCCCAGGATTGAGTTTAGCAAATGTTA
The DNA here is from genome assembly GCA_025594165.1 of Tamias sibiricus. Taxonomy (NCBI): domain Eukaryota; kingdom Metazoa; phylum Chordata; class Mammalia; order Rodentia; family Sciuridae; genus Tamias; species Tamias sibiricus. The sequence continues at coordinate 17,850,787 of CM046669.1, read as the reverse complement.
TCAATCATTCCCTTTATATGTTCCAAGGTGAGTTTTCAAACTCATTCTTACAGACAGCTCCTACATTGGTGTGCCAGAGTCAACTCACAATAGTTCTGAAGAGCTGATTGTTAAAGTTTTAGAATTTGTGTGAGCCAGTTGACATCATGGTGATAGCTTTAAAAAATAATCAGCCATGGTAGGAGTGGGCTCTCCATGGAAATCTATGGAAATCTGACCATGATCTCACATTCTTCAGTCCACAGAAGGCAACATACACATATTCTGATTCAATATCATTGGTAATTAGTAAGGGTTGGCTGACATGTGGCTGTACCAAAAAGCATGTGGCTTGTCTGGGGGGGGGGGGGTGTGATGAGAAGTGTAGGGGGTTGCATAGGCCTTGCCTTCTGGAAACTTTTAAAAACATTTACCTATGAGAAGTAGTTATCATGTGAGGATGAATCTATAAATACGATTGGTAGATATAACTTTACATTGGTATATATAAACCATTATATGTTGATTGGTGATAAAATCTGAAAGCTTAAAAACTACGTATAAAAGAAGATAATTAAATTGAAAAAATGTAGATTCACTTTGCATTCTACAATAAATCTATGCCTAGCTAATTATATAGACACACAATTTGCAGTTTAATTTGTTTTTCATAGGCACTAAGGATTCTGCCTTACCAAGAGGAGTTCAGTAGTGAATCTTTTTCTAAAGCAAATAATTATCCCTAAGTAATGTGAACAATGACAAGCTTATCTGAATCATAAGTTGAATTGCTTTGTAGCAGATTTTCTTAAATTGCAATAATCAGACAAGTAAAAATTAAAGAGAAAGGGCAAAAAGAGAAACAATTCTTAATGATGGTAACTGCAATAAGCAAGGAACATGTTTTCTTTTTCTTTTTTTTTTAATTTTTTTATTATTTATTTACTTATTCATCATGCACAAGTATAGTATCTTTTTACATACAACTGCTTGTATACAAAGTATATAAGTACCATTCAGATCTTCAATCATGCATTTAGGATAATGATATCCATCTCATTCAACCACCAATTTTTTTCCAACCCCCCCTTACTCCCTCCCTCCCCTCCCTTTCCGTTGACCATTCTAGTGTTCCTCTGATCCTATGTACCCCCCTTCCAACAACTCTGTGAACCAGCCTCCTTATATCAGAGAAAACATTCGGTACTTGGATTTTTGAGATTGACTAATTTCACTTAGCATTATATTCTCCAACTTCATCCATTTACCTGCAAATGCCATTATTTTATTCTCTCTTATTGCTGAGTAAAATTCCATTTTGTATATATACCATATTTTCTTTATCCACTCATCTACTGAGGGGCATCTAGGTTGGTTCCATAACCTAGCTATTGTGAATTGTGCTGCTATAAACATTGAAGTGGCTGTGTCACTGTAATATGCTGTTTTTAAGTCTTTTGGGAATAGACCCAGGAGTGGGATGGCTGGGTCATAGGGTGGTTCCATTCCCATTTTCCCAAGAAATCTCCATACTGCTTTCCATAGCGGTTGCACCATTTTGCAGTCCCACCAGCAACGTATGAGTGTGCCTTTTTCCCCACATCCTCTCCAACATTTATTGTTGTTTGTGTTCTTGATAGCTGCCATTCTGACTGGAGTGAAATGAAATCTTAGAGTAGTTTTGATTTGCATTTCTCTAATTGCCAGTGATATTGAGCATTTTTTCATGTATTTGTTGATTAATCGTGTATCTTCTTCTGAGAAGTGTCTTTTGAATTCCTTAGCCCATTTATTGATTGGGTTATTTGCTTTTTTGGTGTTAAGTTTTTTTTTAGTTCTATATACATTCTAGAAATTAGTGCTCTATCTGATGTGCATGTATTAAATATTTGTTCCCAATTAGTTGGCTCTCTATTCACCTCACTGATTGTTTCTTTTGCTGAGAAGAAGCTTTTCAGTTTAAATCTATCCCATTCATTAATTCTTGGTAATAGTTCTTGTGCTACAGGATTCTTATTAAGGAACTTGGGGCCTAATCCGACATGTTGGAAATTGGAGCTTACTTTTTCTTCTATTAGGCGTATTGTCTCTGGTCTAATTCCTAGGTCCTTGATCCACTTTGAATTGAATTTTGTGCATGGTGAGAGACAAGGGTTTAATTTCATTTTGTTGCATATGGATTTCCAGTTTTCCCAGCACCATTTGTTGAAGAGGCTATCCTTTCTCCACTGTACATTTTTGGCACCTTTGTCCAACAACTGGAAGCTAAGCAACATGCTACTGAATGAACAAGGGGTTGAAGAAGACATCAAAGAAGAGATTAAAAAATTCCTAGAGGTAAATGAGAACACAGATACATCATATAGAAATCTCTGGGACACTATGAAGGCAGTAATAAGAGGAAAATTCATTGCACTGAGTTCATTCTTTAAAAGGAAGAAAAACCAACAAATAAACGACTTAACATCACACCTCCAAGCACTAGAAAAAGAAGAACAGATCAACACCAAGAGCAGCAGAAGACAGGAAATAATTAAAATCAGAGCAGAAATTAATGAAATTGAGACTAAGGAAACAATTCAAAGAATTGACAAAACTAAAAGTTGGTTCTTTGAAAAAATAAGCAAAATTGACAGACCCTTAGCAATGCTAACGAAAAGAAGAAGAGAAAAAACTCAAATCACTAACATTTGTGATGAAAAAGGGAATATCACAACAAACACCTCAGATATACAGAAAATAATTAGAAATTACTTTGAAAACTTGTACTCTAATAAAACAGAAAATGCTGAATGCATTGACAGATTTCTAGAGTCATATGATTTGCCTAAACTGGATCTGGAGGCTATACACAATTTAAACAGATCGATTACAAGCAAAGAAATAGAAGATGTCATCAAAAAGCTACCAACAAGGAAAAGTCCAGGACCTGATGGGTTTACAGCAGAGTTCTACAAGACTTTCAAAGAAGAACTAATACCAATGCTCTTCAAACTATTTCAAGAAATAGAAAAAGAGGGAGCTCTTCCAGACTCTTTCTATGAGGCCAATATTACATTAATTCCAAAGCCAGGCAAAGACACATCCAAAAAAGAAAACTTTAGGCCAATATCCTTAATGAACAGTGATGCAAAAATCCTCAACAAAATTCTGGCAAATCGGATACAAAAAACATATCAAAAAGATAGTGCACCATGATCAAGTGGGGTTTATTCCAGGGATGCAAGGCTGGTTCAACATTCGGAAATCAATAAACATAATACATCACATCAATAGACTTAAAGATAAAAATCATATGATTATCTCAATAGATGCAGAAAAAGCATTTGACAAAATACAGCACCCCTTTATGTTCAAAACACTGGAAAAACTAGGAATATCAGGGACATATCTCAACATTATAAAAGCTATTTATGCAAGGCCCAGAGCTAACATCTTAAATGGAGAAAAATTGAAAGCATTCCCTCTAAAAACTGGAACAAGACAGGGATGCCCCCTCTCACCACTGCTATTTAACATAGTACTGGAAACTCTGGCAAGAGCAATTAGACAGACGAAAGAAATTAAAGGGATCCAGATAGGAAAAGAAGAGCTCAAATTAGCACTATTTGCTGATGACATGATAATCTACCTAGAAGACCCAAAAAACTCTACCAGAAAACTTTTACAACTAGTAAATGAATTTGGCAAAGTAGCAGGATACAAAATCAATACCCATAAGTCAAAGGCATTTTTGTACATCAGTGACAAAGCCTCTGAAAGGGAAATGATAAAAACTACGCCATTTACAATAGCATCAAAAAAAATAAAATACCTGGGAATCAACTTAACGAAAGAGGTGAAAGAGCTCTATAAGGAAAATTATAGAACACTAAAGAAAGAAATCATAGAAGAACTCAGAAGATGGAAAGACCTACCTTGCTCTTGGATAGGTAGAATCAATATTGTCAAAATGTCCATACTACCAAAAACATTATACAGATTTAATGCAATTCCAATCAAAATCCCAATGTCATTCTTCAAAGAAATAGAAAAAGCAGTCATGAAATTCATCTGGAGAAATAAGAGACCCAGAATAGCCAAAGCAATCCTGAGCAAGAAAAGTGAAGCAGGGGGCATCACCATACCGGACTTTAAATTATACTATAGAGCAATAGTAACAAAAACAGCATGGTATTGGCACCAAAACAGACTGGTGGACCAATGGTACAGAATTGAGGACACAGAGACTAATACATATAATTTCAGCTATGTTTTCTTTTTCTTCACCTGACCTGCCAGAAGTTAAACGACAAGAAGGAAATAAACCAAGGGATTGCTTCCAGAAAGATCCAACTGGTGGCAACTTCTTTCAGAGGGGGTTAGAATAGCTTAACGCCATCATGTCTAACTAGGCATTAATACCAAGACTCTAGCTTATGAGGTGGATGGCTTTATTTATTCATTTAATTTTTTGAAGTTTTCTAAGAGGGATCTGGTTTAGGACAACACCAAATGTTTCTTTAGACCTCCTGGACTGCTGACTCAAATCAAGGACTAAAACTGTTCTTTATCACACTATACTAGTTTTAGAAGAAGCATAGTAGTGCCCATCTGTTCCCCAGAAGCTCCAGTTAACTCAAACCAGAAACAAGAAGTGAAAAAGATATATGGTTTCAAACTCTAATTACATTTTTTAATTATTTGGTGCAGTGTTGCTTTAAGTGTGTGCTGTAAAACTCTAGTTCCCAAAAAAGAAGGTCCTGCGGTCAAGTTTGGAGATGATAGAGTTCAATCAAGTCAAAGACATGTCTTTACTTCAGAATTTCTTAAAGTCTTTATTATGCCAACATGTGTTATTAAACTCCAAGAGAGGGACGTGGTATATGATGTTTCCAAATGGATTTCCCTTTATTCTTAGAGCATCTTGCAGAACTTGGAGATGAACATACTTTAGAAAATGTTGGCTTAGTAAATTACATTAATGCCTTTAAAAGCTAATTCATATTTACCACTTCTCAATTTGAAAAAAGAAAAAGAAAGACATCATAAAATATAATGTTATTTTTTTAACTTCATCTTATCTTGTGACAATAGCAGGGTTCCTTTACCAAACAATTCTGTAATTTGATGATTCTTATTTTACTTAAAATGCAACTCTGCTTTAAAATGAAATCTTTCTTATTGAAAGTAATGACTATTTAAAATAACTAATTTTTCACTGAGAATGGATGTGGCCAAAAATTCAAACACAGAGAAAAATGCCTGTCGAGGGACCTGATGAAGTGGGTCCCTTTTCCTGCCAGAAAGCGGATTTGGCGGGAAGCCAAGGCTCTCCCTTGGGAATGGAATTATGTTTCTCATTAACCCAGGCTCTTCCTTTCAGCCCTTTTTTAACTCTGGAAAAATATTGTTTTTACAATCTGATTCCCCTTGGTCCCTTTAGTGATTTTTGTTCCTCAGTATTTGCATCTGTACATTAGGAAGAGCCACATTTGACCTAAAAAAAAAAAAAAAAAAACTTTTAATATTTATATTTTAAAATCATTCTCTGAGTGCAATGAATGAGCATCAATGACAATACCATAAAATAATATATAGAATTGCTCTGGTGCCTAAAATCATTTTCACAAAAAACTAACAATGCATGTTAAGGTATCAGAGCATTTGCTTAATGTCATTTTCTATAGATTTGCTTGGTATCCTAATGTCTCCCTGCTATAAGACCAGGTTTTCCAAGATGGCTTTTAATTTACCAGCGCTCACAGTGTATTTTTATAAACAATAACTTAAAATTATCTGCTTACTACTAGAATTATTTTGAAATGAAACTGTACAGAAGTAACTCACTCTCTCTCTCTCTCTCTCTCTCTCTCACACACACACACACACACATACACACAAACACACACACACACCCTATGTCTTATAGCCAGACTTGATAAACTAAAATGTTAAAGTTCCATTTTTGCAGCAAAAAATTCAATAGGTCTATAATCCTTTTAAGAGACTTCAGGACCTGTTTTTGTTTGTATTCTCTTAATAACTCTGAATTGAAGTTTAAAAGAAAAGGGGTGGAACCCTTGGCAGACAAGTTTTTAATAACTCAGACTTAGAAAGCAAGACTTGGAGGGCTGAGCCTGCCCTGTGGGTTAGCACGCTAACAGGAAACAGCTCAATCTGGATTTAATCAGAGACCATTGCTTTACTGACAAGATCATGATACCAAGGCCACAAAAAGGTTTCATGACGGTTTTCCTGGTCAATCTTTCTGTCATTAGAATTCAGCTTTTTCTAAGAAAGCATGTCTAACTCCTAAGGAATAAACAGCTATAGTTCTGCTTAAATGTCCCTAGCTGTGGAATTTCTATAATTATCAATGTTGGCCTAAGGAGGAAAGAAAAGAGTATAAGAGAAGAAATATGTCATATATTTCAATTCTGTTTCCAGTCATGGAGCAATATACTCTTATACCTTCTACAAGTACTAATGACTAAGGTTCTAATTTTGGGGAAAAATAGTCTCCAATCAAAACAATACTTGAATCATCAGATACTTTAATAGGGAACGTGCTAAGTAAACAGCCTTATTATACTGGAGACGGTATGGAGTCCTTCTCCAAGCCCTGCTCAGTCCCAGTACATCAGTTCTCAAATATTTTGGCCTGAGCAGCAAGGTTTTATAGGTTTTAAAGAAGGGACACGTTGTTATCCCTACATTCATCCCAAACACCAAGGGTAAATTTTACACTCTCTTTCAAGTGCTCTACAACCACTATCCAGCAACAACAGACCAGCATAGTATAGGGAATCCACCTGCTGACTCACAGATAAGCTCTGCTCATTTCTCCACATTAACCAAACACATATATTAAATCTCCTTGCCAAGCCAAAAAAAAAAAAATTCATTCTCTAGTAGAAATCATGTATGCCATGACACATTATGGAAAAGCCAGTGCATCTGAGTATGGAGCTATTTACATATTGGGTTTTCAAAGATGTAAGGCAAAGTCTATGAAAAATTCCAGCCAGTAATGTCAAGTTCAGCATGAGCTTCAACACTGATTTCAGATAAATTAAAAATACTGTAAAAACATTTTTTGATACTAAAAGACCATTTGTAATTTATCTGAATTTCAAATACGAATGTGTGTCATATGTTTGTGTGCATATGTGTGTATATATGTTGCACACTTTATGTACATACACTTATTTATGGGGTACAGTATTATAATTTGATACATGTATACAATTTGTAATGAACAAATCAGGATGACTTACATTTTTTTTAATTTTTTTATTATTTATTTACTTATTCATCATGCACAAGTATAGTATCTTTTTACATACAACTGCTTGTATACAAAGTATATAAGTACCATTCAGATCTTCAATCATGCATTTAGGATAATGATATCCATCTCATTCAACCACCAATTTTCCTTCTCTTCAAATATTACCATTTCTATGTGTTGGAAACAAAGCTGTTTTCTAGTAACTTTGAAATGTATAATTAAATGTTATTGTCTATAGTTGCCCTATTGTGCTACATAACATTAAACCACTTCAATCCCCCTACTGTGTTTTCGTACACATTATCCAGCTTTCCATTACTCTCTTTCCCTACCCACTTCTCCAAGCCTCTTAGGAACCTCTATTCTACTCTCATACTTCTAAGTGACCAACTTTTTGAACTTGCACAAATGAGTGAGAACGTGTGGTATTTGTTTTTCCATGCCTGATTTATTTCATTTAATATAATATTGTCCCATTCCATCCATGTTGCCATAAATGACAGGATTTTTCTTTTAAATGGTTAAATAATATTGCTTTGTGCACATATACCATATATTTATAAAAAACCCATTTATCTGTAAATGGTCATTTTGGTTGATTTCATACCTTGGCTATTATGAGTAAAGTTATAATAAACAGGGAAGTTAGGTATTTCTTAGATATAATGATTTGGTTTCCTGTGGCTATATATCCAGTGGTGGGATTGCTCGATCACACCGTTATTCTATTTTCAGTTTTTTGCGGATCCTCCATACTATTTGTGCTTCCTATATCTTTATTTGGTAAATCTGGCAACACCATAATAGTTGCATATGGAGGGTACAAGAATGGGTGTCTCTTTCATCTATTCATCTAAATATTCAGCCACACCTGAACTACACATACTACGTGCTAAGCACTGTGCAAGGCACTAAAGACACAAAGGTAGATAGCATGCAGCTACCGCACCACAGTGTTCACTTTAACAGAGGAAAAAACTCAGAGACCACTAGAACCTGTCCTTGCCCATCATAAGGGGCACGGCTGACACTCCTACAACTAAAGACAGGTTAATAAAAGAAAAGTATAACTAATTTATTTAATCAAAGTTTTATATCACAGGGCCGGGGTTATAGCTCAGCAGTAGAGAACGTGCCTTGTGTCTGTGAGGCACTGGGTTCCATCCTTAGCACCACATAAAAATTAAATAAATAAAGGTATTGTGTCCATTTACAATGAAAAATAAATAAAACTTTTAAATCTTGTTAAAAGTAGAGAATTTTTTAAATTTTTAATTAGGAATATATGACAGCAGAATGCATTTTGATTCGTTGTACACAATTGTAGCACAACTTTACATTTCTATTATTGTACGCGATGTAGCATCGCACCATATGTGCAGTCACACATGTACCTAGGGAAATGATGTCCATCTCATTCCACCATCTTTCCTACCCCTATGCCCCCTCCCCACCTCCCCTTCCCCTTTGTCCCATATCAAAGTTCCTCCATTAAAAAGTAGATAATATTTTTTCAAAAGTTTTATGACACAGGAGATTTCAGAAATGAAGACCCAGAGACCCAGGGAAAACTGCCTTTTTTCACGCTTAGGCTGAATGAAGACTGGGTAGCCAGGTAGAAAGGATGTGACCTTAAGTAACACCTCTCTCTCTCTCTGGGATGAAGCCCAGCAGGACCTGCCTGTTTGGTTTCTTCCTGGTTCTCTGTGGAGCATTCCTTCCTCCCTGGTATAGGGCAGGACCCCTTCTGGAAGGAGGGTCTCATGACCTATCAGACAACGTAAGTACAAGAATTTCTTTATAACCAACTCTTTAACAGAAAGGTGGAGGAAGTTTGGAGTAATATTTCTAGGTTTTACGGCTAGCTCTAGGGAGAAGGGTTCTGGTTTCTGTGGTCTTCCTGGGAGGATAAAGGGGCGCAGGAGAAGAAAGGAGGAGAAAGTCGGGAAGATTAGGCTTCTCAGCCCCTTTCCTTCATTTCTAAGTACTCAGCACGCCAAAACGCTATATTTGGGGTATGGTTTTCTGAACCCCAACATAAATACAATATGGGAGTAAAATGGTTGAGAGAGAGAGGCAGGAGACCATAGAAGCACCTAGAGGGACCCAGTGCGGAGGTGTCAGAAAAGGCCTGAGTTGGTGGTGCCCACACAGTGTCCTACGTCACCAATGGGAACTAACAGTGTTGGCCTGGGCAAAGCAGGCAGAGCGTCCCTCATAAACAAAGCCATTAAGAAGAAAGAAGTGTGAAGGGAAAAACGTGGTTACAGGAGCAATATGACGAAGGGCATGATGGCTTGGCTAGCGAGTCAGTACAGGCCTAGTGATTATGGTGAGCTCAGGCCGTAAGCTAAGGAGCGGAGACTCCACAACCTCTAGGACATGGGAAAACAGGGATGAGGTTTTAAGCATGGTCTGAGGAATCAGCGTAGAGGGTAGATTTAATGGGGACAGCTTCCGGTCAGGAAACAGTAAAGGAGTTGTTGACGCTCCAGACGAGCAACCAGCAACTGTACAAGGAAAGGAGAGAGGAAAGGCTCATCGTAGGGATACTAAGGAATAACTTAAGAAATAATCAGAAAGAAAAATGTCAAGACTTGGTGATTAATTATAGGATATAGAAGTAAAAGATAAAGAAAGAATCATGGATCTCTACCTTATTTCCAGTGTGGGTGACTGGAAACATATGGGTATTACCCTATGCTGTGGTTTGGAGATGAGGTGTCCCTCCAAAAACTTATGTTAGACAATGCAAAGATATTCAGGGTGAGATGATTAGATTATGAGAGCTATAGCCTAATCAGTGGATTAACCCATCTGATGGATTAATAATTTGAATAATTCATACTCATAATTTGAATAACTATGGGCAGGTGGGGAATGGCTGGAGAAAGCAGGTCACTGGACGTGTGCCTTTGGGGAGTATATTTTGTCCCTGGCCTCTCGCTTTCCTTCTCTCTCTCTCTCTCTCTCTCTCTCTCTCTCTCCCCCTCCCTCCCCCACTTCTCTCTCCCTCTCTCTCTCCCCTCCCCTCCAGGCTACCATAAACTGAGCAACCTTCCTCTACCCATACCCTTCCGCCATGATATTCTGCCTCATCTCAGGTCCAGAGCAATGGAGGTGGCCAATCATGGACGGAACCTCTGAAACCTCTGAGCCCAAATAAACTTTTCCTCTTCTAAGTTGTTCGTGTCAGGTATTTTGGTCACAGTGATGAAAAGCTGACTAACACAACCCACATGAAACTAAACTGAGAAGAGGAAGTTAAATTTTTGTGCTGCAGAGATATTAAATTCTAGTTTAGAAATGTACAACCTCAGGTATCTCTGGGGACATGTTGATAATACAGTACAATGGGCAGTTAAATTTCTAAAAGCTTGGGATAAGGGTCTATGATGGAAATCTGTAGAAGTTATATCAATTAAAATAGATTCAATCTCCCAGGCAGAATATGTAAAACAGGGGAAGTAGCAGTCTGAGGATGGCAGAATACCAAAATTAAGAGGGTTTCAAGAGCAAAGATGGCAAGCATCAGAAGAGGCAGCTACACATGTGGCAAATTAACACATCGTATGATCTGTGGTGGCATTTCTGGGCAAAGAACCCAGAAGAAATCTTCACTGCCAGGTTCACTTACATGCCAACATGTGCACCTTCCATCTAATTATGCAAACAGACCAAGGCCCAGCCAGCAGTGTGCAGCAGCCAGACTGTACAACTCCTAAGAGCCAACTAGGCATGCTCCTTTTCAACTAGAAGTTCAATGGCATTATGTTGGTAGTGTGGTTTCAACTATGGTGGGATTATTTACATATGGAAATGAGCACATTCTACAAATCAGGGCTTTTATTTTGGAGAGCCAGTTTATGGGCACAGCACTGCCCCAGAGTCCCTCTCAGATTCTGTCAATGGTAGATTCAAGAGAGAGCTTCATACTGGTTAAATATTGCTCTGTGTCCACTCCAGTTAAGGCATTTGTGTTACCACTCTGATCTTTGACCTAAAAGATAAAAAAAAATTATGCCTCTACACTATGAGAAAAGCAGCAATGTGGAAGAAGAGGGCAGAGCATGTGCGTGACAAATGGATGTACTCGAAAACTTGCAGGATCCTCAAGAGGTGACCTTTCTTGAAGTCACTTATTAGAATGAAGTCATGTGGCCAAGTTTCAACGATGCACACCCTCCATCCACAGGAAGATGCTAAGGGAGTTGTAATAACAAACAATGGCCAGAATTTTATGACACAGAAATCCCATCCCCCTCTGCCATCCTGTCTCAGCAGGATTTCCTAGGTCACTCCCAGAGAGGCCAGGAATCCTCCTAGAGGAAGTATCTCCTAAAACGTAGCAATGCTCCTGGTGATGGTTCAACATTAATCCATAAAAGACTATCTTCTCTTATACAAATCCCTAATTTCTGATGTTCTGATTATCTTTTGAAGATTCCAAAGTCTTCCAAGAGGCAAATTTTAAAATTAAGTGGGACTGGGGATGTAGCTAGGTGATAGAGCACTTGCCTAGCATGAACCAAGGCCCTGAGTTTGATCCATAACACCATCCAAAAAAAGTGGAATTTAGGAAGTTCACAGACCACATTTTTCAAATACGACAATTTCATTCTTATGAAATGCATTTTTGTTTGCAACTCTGAATGCTAATGATGAAGGTGCTATGAATTAACCTGGGTTCCATTTCCACTTCTGAGGCCAATTCAGTATGGGACCTAGGACAGAAACTTAATTTCTTGGTCGTCTACTTGGAACAAATCACATACTATTTTTGAGAAGTTCAAGGATTTAGATTTGCATGGAGGGAGGACAGTATGAACTAAAATAGTTGCTAGAGCATTTGCCAAATAACATCGCAAATTGTCGCATACAATTTAGTATCCAGAGTGAACTTCAAAATTCACAACTCCCTCCTTTTTCGCTGGTTCAGAGCCTCAAATGCCTGAGGTCTGCATATGCAAAGGTCACAGGTTAACAGGTGCCCTGGCTTTCTGAAATCCATTCTGCTTTTTGTGCAGCCCAGCCAATCTCTGTCTGTAAAGGTCAACAGGGGGTGGTGAGCTTCTGTGTGACCTAACATTCTGGATGAATGAGGCCAGCAATGAATGGAAAGGCTTCCCAACAGCACAGAGCTTTCCCAGCAAGCTATAAATCCCACAGACAGCTCCATGGGACTTCACCTCCTGTGAGATTTATAGGCGCTCCTTCACCAATCCTAGGCCTGGGGATGAGGGGTGTGGGGTGGCAACGGCCTGATGTTTCCAAACTTAAAAATAAAGTCAATGGTTTGATTCTTATTCCGTGTACCACGTTAAGGAATCTATCTCTACCCTCCCATTTTCCTATGGAATTAGTTCAGTTTTCAGCAAAGTAAATATTTCCCACTGTTATTATCTCCTATTGTCACAATGATCAAGAATAAAATTCAAAGCCCCATTATCAAAATGCCAATAAATCTTTCCTCCCTAGATTTCAGAATTCAAGAAATGACACTGTCTAGCTTATCCCTTCTCCCCTCCAAAACTGCATCTCTCTCTTTTTTTTTTTTTTTTTAGTTGTAGGTGGACACAATGCCTTTATTTTATTTTATGTGGTGCTGAGGATCGAACCCAGGGCCTCACACATGAGAGACGAGTGCTCTACCGCTGAGCCATAGCTACAGCCACAGCCCCAAAAGCAGTTTTTAAAACTATCTTTTTAAAAAACTATTTTTAGTTGTAGATTGATACAATACCTTTATTTTATTTATTTATTTATTTATTTATTTATTTATTTATTTTTTATGTGGTGCTTAGGATAGAACCCAGTGCCTCACACATGCTAGGCAAGTGCTCTAACACTGAGCTACAACCCCAGTCTCCAAAACTGAAACTTTAAAGTGAACTTAAAAATTCAAGTGTGAAATGTAGCTTTACAGTTCACACAAAGCTCTGGGACAGGGTCTCTGGCAAGTACTCCATCCCTCGGCACTGTGATGGGACAGGTGATGTTTCTGGACCCTGGGCTGGCTACTGATAGAGGAGGGCAAGGGGTAGAGAGCAATTAAGCCTATCTGGAGTACGTCTCTCCAAAAGTCACACTCAAGTAAACTGGCTTTTTTTCCTACTAGGTTTTCCTCTTCATAAGCCGGAAACAAAATCTAAGAAAACCATCCTCATGCCCTAAATGAAGAGAAAGAAAAGAGAAGAACGCCATGTGTCACTGAGCACTCATTATGGATCGGGTGCTCAAGCCTTGTCATCACCCTCCATGGTATGAATCGTGCTCACTTCACTTGAGGAAACTGTGGTTTGGAGAAGTGAAGGGTCTCACCCAAAGTCACCCACCCCACTAGCATGAGTGTCAAAACCAGCCCTCTTTTCTATCACGATGTGTAATCTAATGACACAAAGCAATATAGTACTGGGTACTCTATCTCCATATTTGAATACCCAAGACTACCAGAAACTACATACCTTATAAGATTGTTGTAAGAAAGAGATAAAATTAGATAATAGATGCAAAAGCATACTGCAAGGATACAAGCTATTTAGCATCTACAAATAAAAGAAAATATAGTACATAATTCTAAAATCTTTCACTTTCACTTTCTTTTCTCTACCTCAATTACTTCACTAAAAGTTAGGTCTGCCTGGCGTGGTGGTGCACACCTGTAATCCCAGAGGCTGGGGAGGCGGAGATAGGAGGATCGTGAGTTCAAAGCCAGCCTCAGCAAAAGCAACTCAATAAGATCCTGTCTCTAAATAAAATACAAACTAGGGCTGGGGATGTGGCTCAGTGATCAAGTGCCCCTGAGTTCAATCCCTGGTACCCTACCCCAAGAAGTTAGGTGTAATTACATCAATTTTTCTTCTATATTATCCTTCTGATTTCCTGACACAGACAGAAAGCCTTGACACAGGTAAAGAATATAGTTCTAGTGCTAAAGACCTTAATTGAAGGAAAAACAAGAATCTCTCTCCTTATTGCAATTTCTTAAATGCAGAAATTAAGTCTAAGAAAGACAAATTACTTCACCCAAGAGTTCAAAAGACCCAAGAACAATGTCATTAGCTCAGGAGGAGTCTCTAGATCCCACAGAGGAGGAATCAATAGGAGCACTGATGCTCTGGGCTTATTTTCCAGATTATTAATTAATTTTCCCACCAGGTAGGTTTCTAAGTTTACTTTCTAGTCAAAAAAACAGTTTCCTTCTATTTTTAGAAAGAAAGGGAAATGAAGATAGAATAACAATGTAATTGGTAATGGCATATAAACAGAGAAAAGGTCAAGTTTGTAAATCCTGACACTTAAAAAAATTTTTTTTTAATTTAAAAGAAGGTATAGAAAGGACAGATGGCTGGCAAAACACGACCCAATTTCTCCAGATGAAGAGAAATCGAAAAAGCAACCATTTTGTTGACTATATATTCATGGTCAAACACATTTATGTAAAAAGACAGGCATGTCAGTTGTAAGAAAAAATATTTATCCTCCTAGTAATAATATGCTTATCATTCCCATGGCTCATGACACACTCTTGATGTCAGTCCGTAAAAACAGTATTAAAAAGTTTCCACGTGCAAAGAACCCAAATGAGGCACTCAGGAAGTCTATAAAAGAAAAGAAATGAAGGATTCCTGTTGTATAGAACTCTAATAATACAGATCATAGTATAATATAATTTTTTTCTTTTAATGACATGAAAAGAAAGGCATAGACAGAGCTTATTACTGGTGTGTATGCCATGGACATTAAATAAATTCCAGCTAAATAAGCAGGAGTCTTAAAAGGGGAATTTCAGAACAGATGAGGATAAGGCCTCTTATAACCTGGTATTCAATGATAAAGATGGCAGTCAGGAAAGAAAGAACAACAAGGAACTAGATTCTGTTTCTAGTTCCAATTCAATCATCACAGAGTTCTTGCTAGAGCTTTCTATGTATCTCAGCAGTGGACAACGACAACTTTTTAAAATTTGGTTGTTTTTGCTTGCTCTTAAAGACACATGTGTGGATTCATTCATTCAACAAATGATTGCTAGGTCTCTACTATGCTGCTGCTGGAAGCCACAGATACCACAAAGAACCAGGCAGACAAGATGCCAAGACATCACTCAGATAAATGTACCCCCCTCTGCAATTAAATAAGAAGGCCAATTCATAAGCCCATCACTAACTATTTACTTTTTCATGGATACTTTCAAGCACACATTGTGATGTTTTTTGATTATTTCTGCCACCACTTAAGAGACAGCGTCTTGTACGTACCTGAGCCTGAGAGTTCAACATAGCTGTGCTTGAAATACCAGAGTCATGTCTGATGTCATCATTGTGTGCATACAGCTAGAAGCTAAGAACATAGGAAGAGCAACTCTTTCTAATAAATCCTATATAAATGGTAACCACAGATTGGACCACTGACCAAATGGATATAAACTACAGTCTTCAGTCATAGCTTTTCTGTGACACCCCCAGCCCTGTGACACCAACAGAGTCTAGTATTCATTTGTATAGGTCAAAACAGTTTTACCTTTAACCAGAGGCATGACCCAACTCCACAAAAAACACATAGTATTTTCAGGAAAACAGTTCTAAAGTTTTAGCTATAGTAGTTTGAGTTTTTTAATATAAAATGTCTTAACATTATTTTTTGTGAAAAAGGCTGGGGTTGTAGCTCAGTGGTAGAGAGCTTGCCTAGCACGTGTGAGGCCCTGGGTTTAAATCTCAGCACTGCATATAAATAAAGAAAAAGAAAAAATAAAGGTCTATTGACAACTAAAAAATATTTTTTAAAAAAATGTCACTAAGAAACAATGCACATTTGAGGATTTATTTGTCTCTTCCCTGGAACACAATAATCTTCAAGAGAACCACCCTAGCATTCTAGGTTTAAAAAAAAAAAAAAAAGGACTCTTGAGCCTGGACTCCAGAAATTCTGATCAGTAAATAAAGCCCCAGGGATCTGCATTTAAACCAGCATCCTAGGTGATTCTAAATACAGAGACATACTGTGCTTGACAATGTGGACACAAGTTAGAGGAGAAGCTGATTAACCAACACTGGCTTGGACAAAGTCATCTGAGCTCTCTCAGGTTCCTCATCTGTAAAGGAAGAGCAGTATTACCTTTACCTTCCTTAACTAACCTTGATGCTATGAGAAGTGAGGTCCAAGTGACTAAAGGGGAGTGTTACAGTTTGGATCCTGAATGTCCCCTCAAGGCCCACGTGTTAAAGGTTTGGTCCCCAGTCCATAATGCTATTGGGAGGTGGTGGAGCCTGGACTAGCACAAGGAAGTTAGTCCACTTGGGAGCAATCCCTTAAAAAATATGAGGACCCTGACCTCTTCCTGTCCTGGCCATCATGAGGAAAGCAGCTTTATTTTACCACACACTCCCTTATAATGATGCTGTGCCTTGCCATAAGGCCAAAAGCAATGGGCCAAGCAACTGATCATGAACTAAAACCTCCAAAACTATGAGCCAAAACAAAGTTTTCCTTCATATAAGTTTGTTATCTCTGGCATTTTGTCATAGTAATAGAAAGCTGACTAACAGGTAGGTAGCATATGCAATATGGACACAATAGACATGGGTACATTGGACATGTCCCAGGAAGGATGAAGTGGGACAACCTGAATTTTCATCACGCTACTCAGAACAGCGTACACTTTAAAAACTTTAAAATGTTTATTTCTGGAATTTTTCACTTAATATTGGTGGACCATGGTAGACCATGGGCCACTGAAACCATGGAAAGCAAAACTAAGGATAAGGGGGGATTACTGCACACGTTATTGGTCCTGTTTCTCTAGGGGAATTCAGACTATACACATCTGGAGATATTGGTTTGATATATCTCTAGGATGTAATCCATAACCACATCAGTAATAAGCACTTCATGAATATCAATACAATTAATGTTTTAAAATAAAAATGAGTTTCTTATCTAATGAATTTAAATAGTGATGTTACATTCCCTAAATAACCTGTATGTGTTCCAAATTTAGTCAAATAAAAAATATGGACATATAAGTATGAAAAGCCTGTACATATACAATAAGAGGGTGCAGAGCTTGCTCATCACCTCTGAGGTGAACTGCTAAAACACTCTTTTAAACGATCCTTATAAAATAAATAAATAAACTATTCTTATAGTATCCATAGTGACTTTTATTTTTTTGGTACCAGGGATTGAACCCAGGGACACTTAACCATTGAGCCACATCTCCAGCCTTTATTCTTTAATTTTGAGACAGGGTCATGCTAAGTTCCTGAGGCTGGCTTTCAACTTGCAATCCTCCTGCCTCAGCCTCCTGAGCTGCTGGGATCACAGGTATACCCCACTACAACCAACCCATAGTGACCTAATTTTTAACACCTTTAAAAACACTCCTCTGCTCAAAACCTTCCACTCCAGCCTTCTGCTAGAGTTCACAGGCCCCTTTCTGCCCATCTCCTTGACCTCACCACCAAAAACTATCCGCTTGCCTCTCCAAGGCCCAGCCGTGCTGGCCTTCTTTCACTTCCTAAAACACAACAAGCTTGTTCATATCTAAGACTCCCCATTTTTTCCTTCTAACATCCAACCAGTCCTGATCATATTCTCATGGTTGGTACCTCATTTACTTCTTTTGAGTCGGCTGCATCTACTCCATGAGCCCCTGGAGCATCTCTCTGGGGTCACAGGACCCATCTCCACTGCCACACTGGGTCACCTGTCAGGGTAATGCCTCCACAGCACCCTCCGTTGACCCACTTGAGGTCCATAAACTCCAGAAGAGCAGTGCCCTCACCGTCCTGCCAGGGTTCTATCCCTGACGCACAGAATGATGCCCACCACACAATGGGTGTTCAATAAATATTTATGGTAATGGCTGGAAAACAAATTAGTATGATTAAATTGCATTTTATTTAAAAATCTGAATTAAAGGCACACAAAACTCCCTAAATCCTCTGAAAGATAAAAGGTCTGTCTGTCTGAACTAAAAATCTTAGGTAAAACAAAGTTAACCGATCCAATCTCTTTGTAGTAATTGAGAACTGAAGTGAAGTTATTAAAATTATTATTCTGAGCTTTTCTCTTTAAGATCAATTGATTCTATAGTTGGTTATCATGATTTTAATTACTGAAGTCATGAGATTTTTTTGCTCCAGAATTCCTTTCCCATCAAGACTGAGATGCTGAATCAAACTTCACATAACAACGTTCTCTCACTTTTTGAGGCTGACATTGCTCTTATTGTTCTGTCAGCTGTAAATACCATTGGGCCAACTGCTAGCTTTGAAAAGAGAGAGTGGGAATGTGCACTTGTTTGACTCCTTACAACTCTAAGTGGGAGTATCAGGGAAATGAATGCACAATCTAACCAACCAGCTACGTGATATAAGTGTAAATAAATACATTGCAGGATATTGACTTGCAAGGCCTTGGTCCACCAAGCATCTTCTAATACTCTGCGCATGAAAGATGTCAGACAAAATTAGTCAGCACTTCTGAAGTCTTGTAACTTCCTTTATCCCACGCCAGGTTCTAAGTCTTGAACACAAAGAACACTGTTTGAGGCCTCTGAATTTATAATAAGCTTTTATTACTGAGCAAGCTAGTGCCCTAACACCCCATTCTAGAATGCTCAGTCAAGGTCATTTCCACTTTACAAGGCCCAGTCACTACATCAGCCATTAAACGTTCATAAATTCATTAGTTCTACAGCATCATTTCCTTAAACAAATCACACTTTTACTAATTTATTTGTTTACAGACTAGAGATTGAACCCAGGGGGTGCTTAACCACTTAGATACATCCCCAGCCTCCCCCCCCCCCCCCCCCGCTTTTTTTTTAAATTTGAGACAGGGTCTCACTAAATTGCGTAGGGCCTTGCCAAGTTGCTGACACTGGCTTTGAACTTGTGATCCTCCTGCCTTAGCCTCCTGAGTCACTGGGATTACAGGCCTGTGCCACCATACCTGGTTCATTTGTTTATTGTTTGAGATGTATTTACTGAGTTTCCACTACCTTCAAGTACTGTTGTAGGACACTGTGGATTCAGAAATACACGATAACCGACATGCTCCCTTGGTTTGGATGTGGTTTGCCTCTAAGGTTTTATGTGCTGAGAACTTGATTCTCAGCGTGATTCTGTTAAAATGTAGTGGGACCTTTAAGAGGTGGGGCTTAGTGGGAGGTCCTTAGGTCATTGAGGGCATACCCTCAGAAGAGATTTAGGTAATTTTCATGGGACCCAGGTTGTCCTCCTGAGAGTAAGTTGTTATAAAAAAGAGCAAGTTTGGTCCCTGCCCTCACTCTGCTTCCTGTCTTGCCATGTGTTCCCCTCATCTTGCACATATTCTGCCATTGTGATGCCATCTGCCATGAAGTTCTCATCAAAGCCAAATTGATACTGATGCCATGTTCTTGAACCTCCAGAATTGTGAGCTCAATAAACTTCTTTATAAAGTACCTAGTCTCAGGTATTTCATAATAGTAACAGAAAACTAATATTCTCCTTATCCTCCAGGAATCCAACATTTATACACAGAAGACAAATATTAGACAGATAATTTAACAATCAATTGTCTAATGGCAGTAGAGATCATTACTTCCCATAAAAAAGTGTTAAAAAAAAAAAAAAAACTAAGATGAGGGGATCAGGTTTTGCATTGGAAATCAGAGAAAGTTTTGCTGAGGAAGCAGATCAGAAAAAGTGACTGTTCACCAGGTAAATAGTGAGAAAGAAAAAACATTTCAAATAAGGGAACAGTGTGTGCAAATATCCTGAAGTAACTTGGAATTCCAGAAAAACAGAAAAACTGATGTAGCCAGAGTAAAGTGAAGTGGCGCGAGTGGCATAAGATGAACTTAGCCAGGAAATTTTTGATTATTAACCTAATATCAACAGGAAACCAGAAAAGGGCTTTAAGCAAGTGAATAGATCATTATCAAATTTAAGTATAAATGTAAGTAGATCATGATCAAGTGGGTGTATGTGAAGAATCAACTGCAGGAAAATAAAAAGGATTTAGTCAGAAGACTATTAGAAAAACAAGAGATGATAGGAGCGAATTCTCTCTCTATATGGTCCAAAACCCACCTGCATCAGAGTCATTGGGGGTTCCTGTTAAAAGCAGATCGTGGGTCCTACCTCTAACCCACTAAATACGCATGTCTGTAAGGAGAATATGCATGTACTCCCAGGCTATCATAACCAACACGCATGACCAGGAACCACAGGCACAACACTATGGAATTCCAGTGATGAGAAGTGGAATAAACCAATGATAAAAGTGAAGCAATACATGACACATCTTTCTAAAACTTCAGTGCTACCAATTTTCTCTCAGACCTCCTTTCCTCCTAACCCCTACCAAGAGATGAATGTTATTCTTTTTCCACAGATACACTAGTAATGGTTTCATTCGAAGTAGAAGCATACACTTGTTTGACTTCTTCCTGATTGGAGCAGACCAGAGGAAATGAACATATAAGTCAACCATTCACATTAAACCAAAAAAATTCAGATTGAGAATAATGTCATATTTTGTCTGTGTGGCCTTTTCTAATATTCAGAGCCCTTTTATATACACAATCACATTTACCCTCACAATAATTCCATTTTACAGATGAGGACATTGAGACTCAAATGGGGCTAAGTGATTCAGCCAGTCAGGTTACTAGTAATAAACAGACCCAAGAGTCAGGCCTCGATTCCTCAGACTCCAGAGCCCCACTGAAGAAGCGCCGGCCTGCTCAGCAGGTCAGAGCCACCATGAGCTCACAGCAGACCGGCCACCTGGTCCCTCCCTCCCCCCATCACCCCCATTCACATGTGGCAAATGTCTAGCGAGAGCCTCCCTCATGCCAGATGCTGTGAATGAATCACAAACTCGGGTCCTATACCCAAGAGCAGGTCAGAATTCCCCTGTCAGGTATTGGGGAGGAAGAGACAGCATCTGTATTAGTCCATCTTTCATTACTACTAAAAACAAACCAAAAAAAAAATCTGAGGTAGACGGACTCTATAAAGAAGAGAGGCTTAACTAGCTCACAGTTCTGGAGATTCAAGAACATGGCCGACTGGTGTCGTGACGGAGGCAACGTGTGTGGGAGAAAGAGCGCATTTCCAAACAGGAAGCAAGAGAGTGATTTGGGAGTCAGGCCTGCTCTCAGGACTCACTTCCATGTGAACTCAGGGGGGTTCCATGAGAGCTTCCTCAAGCCCCTCCAGAGGCAGCCCCTCCAGTGACCAAGGGATCTCTGACTGGGCTCCACGTCTAAAGTGTCCCTCTTTCCAATACCACCACCCTGGGACCAAACCTCCAACACATGACACACTCAAACCACACCCAAGCCACACTAACATAGGTAGAGGAGGATACAGCTGTGCCCGTTACTCAAATAGTTTGAAGGCAAATATTTAGCTTTCATATTAATATGACAGAGGTCATGGGACTATGGGAAATTATAACTGTCTAAGTCAAACAAAACACAAGCTTGTCTTGTCAAAGAGGTGTAATGGTCATGTCGCCAGCAGTAATTATATGTTTGGATTTTCAAATAGGCATTCTCCTCACCCATTTAAAAAAAAAAAAAAAAAAAAAAAGTTGCAACAGTTCCCTTTACAGGAATGTGATTTAACTTAATAGCTAAGCTAATAATCACGAGCTGCTTATTTGGTACAAACAAAGAAAGCACTGTCTCTGCAAGTGGACACAATGGTCCTGGACATGAGATGGATTTCAGTATCTGTTGTGAGTGACCATTCTGTTATGTAACCAGTGGAGGTGCAGGAATGCCTGCCCATTACACAACTCCATACCACTTTGGTCATCCTAATTAAAGTGGGAGACCCTCCCTGCACATCAGGAGCCTTCCTTAGGAGCTCCTATAGCTTGTAAGGTTAAAAAATGAAGTATATCAAGCCATGGAAATCAAACACAGAGTTATCATATGCTATGTAAATAATGAAAGGGGAAGAAAGGGAAAAATGTTTTTAAGGACTAAGGGGCATCTATGGAGGAGTATAAAATGATTAGAAGGCAGGCCAGCTCTACTGAACTGAAGACTATGATTTGTAGCTATGCCTGCACCTAGGAGAGCATACAGCATTTTTCAAATCTACTTAAGTGATTTGATAAGGACCTCATAGTCATTGAGAGGCACTTGTTGATTTATTTTGCCATAAACACATGAGAGGCACAAATAGGCCATTGATATCACACCATAAAGCAGCAGTCAGCGTGGGGGGAAACCAGTCAGAGAATTCCTAGATTAGTGATGTTAAACTTAGCTGCCATATATTTGTCTGCAGATCCAATGTCTAACAAATTTCACACTTTTTGGTTAAGGCCTCTGAGACAAAAAGAAACCAGTACATTTAAGTCACATGACAGTGATCCTTCATGGGGAAACTTAGTGTTCAATTAGGAAAATTTCCTAAAACACTAACATTTTAAAAGTCATGTTTCTTTCAATGGAAATGTTTCTGAAATATGTTATTTTTCAGCCTTCAAAAGTACGCTATCCTGAGCATGACTTAACCTTTCATTCAGAGCTCAGGAGGCCACCAGTTGCTACAAGGGACTGCAGTACCTGTCCTTGTGCCCAGTATTTAATCATGAACTCTTTATTAGATGCATTTATTCAACAAATACTTATTGTGCCCTTCATCTGCTGGGTGCTGTTCTAGACTCCAGGAGGTAGAAGGGAACAACCAAACCCCTAGCCTCCTGGAACCCACTCTCCAATGCAGGAACAGGCAAGCCACCCACAGTGAGCAATCCAATGAATGAACAAAAGGCCACGCGAGACCCATGGCATGAAGGGGAACCTGAACCAAAATGGGGGAGGGGAGGTTCAAGGTGGGAAAGAACTGCCATGTAAATGAAGGGTCCAGAAGTTTCACCAAGAAGGTGACGTTTGAACAAAAGCCGTCCACTGGGACTGTCAGTTCTTGTTGCTGTGAGCGTGTCTACCTCTAAACATCCCACTCCTGCCAAATCTGCTACTTCTAAATGTGAACGAAGAGCTTTCCTATGACTCCATATCTGTAACCAGCTTTGTTGTACAGCAAGAGCTATTGTGACAGGCATTCAGAGTGGTGGCCTCCTGGCCTTCCCTGTGAGATGAGATATGAGGCTCCTCAGAGAACTTTTTCATTAATATTTAGTTTTTAAATATGCTAAAAAAAAAAAAAAGTTGAAATGATCTACGGTGAGAGGGTGTTGATTTTGGAGTACGTAAGACTCTAAACACAGTAGAACTTTGGCCTCCCTTTACTCCACCACCATGATGGAGCCTGTTTCTGCTCGGACCTCCCTCACGACAAACACCCTCTCTGAGTTCTGTGCTGACTGCTCTCTCCTTTTCCCCCCTGGATGTGCCGCTACCCAATCATGTTTCAGCTCTTCCATTTTCCATTTTTTCTATACTATTCATTCTTACTGCTTCAAGTATCACCCATGTGTAGATGATACACAAATGCACGCC
Source organism: Tamias sibiricus (assembly GCA_025594165.1). Classification (NCBI taxonomy): domain Eukaryota; kingdom Metazoa; phylum Chordata; class Mammalia; order Rodentia; family Sciuridae; genus Tamias; species Tamias sibiricus. The sequence goes on along the minus strand of CM046669.1, from coordinate 17,827,061 downwards.
TCGAATTCCAAATCTTTTGTCATCAGGAAACCCTTCAGCACAGTACTTCCAAAATCCAAATAATCATATCATTATCCTTCCACAAACACCATGAAGTTGTTCTTCCAAGAATCCCTGTTTCTGTTAATGACGCCATTATTCTCTTAGTTCAACTGCACCAGAAATGTTAGAATTATCCCCGACTCCTCCCTCTTAGTATGAAAGCAGTTTCTTCTAAACATTTCTTCTAAATGTTTATCTACTCTGCTGATAGAAGGAAATAAAACAACTATTAACTTCAGACATTATGAACAAGGATCACTGCAGAATTTACAGAAACCTCCAGAGAAAGTGATTATGTTCCCATGTAGGTAACAGACATACATCCTAAACAATATGCAAGTGATATTTTTTTTAAGTTAGTAGAAACCTTCTCTAACAGGAAAGAGGCTTCAAGGAAGGTGGGACAAATATTTCAAATATGAAATGAAAAAGAAAGTACCTAAGGGAATCAAGGTGGTGATGATGGTTTGGACACCATTTACCCCTAAAGGTTCATGCTTTGGGATCCTGATCCTCACGTAGAAATTCTGTAAGAGGGGACCTTCAAGGTGTAGACCTAGGGAGGCCCCTCAAATCAACTGGGAGCATGTCTTTAGAAGTGACTGTAGGACCCCAGTCCCTGTCCGACTTCCTGTGTCAAGATGTGGCTCCTCCCTCTTGCACGTGCTCCTACCACTGCCGTGGACCAGGTTGGGGGAAGGAGGGTGCCTTGCCAGAGCCTGTGCCATTCTGCCTCCAAAACTGTGGGCTAAATAAAATGCTTTTCTTTATAAAGGTAGCCTGCCTTATGAATTTTATTATGATAATGAAACTGACTACTAGTATGCTAAGAGACAGAAAGAAGGTCCCATTGTTAAGGTAGAGTAGTCCCCATCTAAAACCCAGTAACATAAAAGCTAATGGTCACATAGAGAACTAAATCTTGTGAAAAATGTGGAGGTCAAATAAAATGACTTTTTTCAGCTATTCTGGGAGCAAGAATAAGGAAGGGTGTGGCTCACTTAATCAGCTGGGTACTGATAACAGAGAGAAGCAGAACTACCTCATCCCCTTTTAACTCCATCTTCCCTATCAAGGAAAATGATCTTTGAACTAAAAGGGTAGGACCATCACAGAGGTCCCAGAAGTGACAGTAGAAAAGCACTTAGTCCTTTAAGTGATTCCCTGTCTCCACAGACAACTGGAAAGGGCATGGAAAGAATCAGCAGATGCGATCATAATACTGCTGAATGGAACCTTCACAGAAGCACAGAATCAAAGACGCGACTAAGGGTGGTGACGAGAAAATGAACCAAGTTTTGGACAAGAATTAAGGTAGACTGGAAGCCAGGCGCGGTGGCGCACGCCTGTAATCCCAGCACTTGGGAGGCTGAGGCAGGAGGATCACGAGTTCAAAGCCAGCCTCAGCAATGGCGAGGCACTTAGCAACTCAGTGAGACCCTGTCTCTAATAAAATACAAAAAAGGGCTGGGGATGTGGCCCAGTGGACGAATGCCCCTGAGTTCAATCCCTGGTACAAAAAAAAAAAAAAAAATTAAGGTAGACTGGAACTGAGAGACTGGTATTCCTGCCAACAACTGTTGCTCAAATCCTAGATTTGGTTTGTAAGCAATGGTATCTAGGAGCTGACATGAAATCACTGAAAAAAACAAAATCATATCAAACTAAATGTCCAACATGAAATGCTACAGACATGATGTTCAGAGACCAAGAAACAATCCCAGCAGCTCCCTTCTTAGATCATCATAGACATGATGGGGTTCTATGTGCTGAATAACTACAGAGTGGACAAGATCTGAATCCAAATCAGACAGGCAAGGAATGCAGAGAGGTAAAGCAAGGTTAACGAGAGGTAAAGCAAGGTTAACTAGTGGATATTGCTGGGAATGGGGAATATCTAGCAATATAACACAGAAGCTTATTAAACTAAATTAAAAGTTATGACTGATACATTGATTTACTGAAACAATTTTAGATTGTGAAAAATACTGGGAAAGTTAGCTGAGACTAACAAAATTAAATTTAATAAAAATAAATATTTTCCATATTTAGAGTTTTAAAAATCAACACTCAAATAGACATAATGACTTATAATTTATATTTTTTAAGAAAGATCCCAGAATCCTTGCTGAACATAAATCCTGAATGCAATTCATTTACAAAGAGACCTATTTTAAGTTCCATTTAGAACACAGCTAATATTAGATAGAACTATATAAAATCACCAATATTTAACCATGTAAAATTTACAAAAATTGTGATTTCACACAGTTCAACCTAACACAAGATAACATGTGGTGTCACAAAAAGAAGTACAAAGTGTTCCAGAGAGCTGAGCAGGACCATTTACTACCTCTTGGGAAAACAAAGGATTCATGGACGAAGTAGCACGAGAGCTGGCATTAGAGTGAAGGGTGGTATTTAAACAAAAGGAGATTGGGAGGAAGGAGGACATTTTAGACATTGGCAAGAGGGAAAGGAAAAAACCCTAAGACAGGAAAGTGGCCTATTTAGCTGAAGTGTGGTGTATGCACAGGCAACACACTGGATATCACAAGGAAAGAACACTGGAACTTGACTTTGGAAGCCCTTGAATGACTTTGATAAATGCTCTGAAATCCTGAACAACATTTAGCACATAACAAGTGCTCAAATTTGAGTGAATAAGTGAGTGAACAAATGAACTATTTGTGATAAGCAGTGACAGAAGAGCTAGACATAAACATGGTTCCTGACTGCCAATTCTGTCCGTCACTGGACTCACTAGTACTTTTCATCTACAAAGGACCTTGAAGATCATTTAGTCTAACTCTCTCAAAAATTCTGGGTGGCTACCAAGAGGACTGGAAATACTCAAGCAAAGTAGAGGCAAGAAGCTGCCTGGCCCTTGGTCAGTGCATGGGATAATCTAATTCACCAGGGCAAAATCCCCAAAGAAGATTTCCATTCAATAACTCCTAAATGTCATGGTTTAGGATTCTTTCCTGAAAACGAATGCCATCTAAGTCTACAAGTTTCAGAAGTAAGTGTTTGGTGGCTTTGGTGGGCAATTGTTTTTTTAAAAAAAATCAAGCATGTCTAAGATATAATTTTTTTTTAAATCTGGCTCCAGGAGAGAAAGCTGAAGCATTAATCACATGGTTTACATTTCTCACTCCTGCCTGCCAGAATTTTTTTTTTCAATTTAAGAAAGGAAAAATGGGTCAGCCCAAAAGAATTTTTACAACTGTCAGAATAAATACGAGGCCATGTAACTTCATAAACTTCAATTTTTGGAGCCTTTTTTCCCCGGTCTTCTCTGTGGCTTTAAGGGGCCTTTATTTAGAACCCCACCAAATGCATAGCCCTGGTGACTGCCCCTACATCTGTGTACTGTAAAGGACATGTTTTCTGTCGGGCATGAAGAAGATGTGATCTTGGATCAGAATTCAGCTTCTTCTGACTTCAACAAGTCACTGTGGTGAGGAGGAGCTAAGGGTCACAAGAAACCCAGTTCAATCCAGTTTGACTCCAAGGTCACTAAGAAACCACCCTGCTTCTTAGAAAGTATCACTGCCCATGAGACCATTCTGAAGAAGTCTTCAAGAAGCAAGCAATAACACAAAAGTCACTCCTGCACTCCAGGGGCACTTGAGGGCTGAGCACACAGGTCCAGCCTTCCATAGCACGCCGCCTCCTTCAATCACCCCTCACCCTGGAAGTCTCCTGAGGGGCTACTGCTGATGAGGACCAATGTCCAGGTTTACTTTCATGCAGGGTCTGGTTTAGATGAGGAGTTCCAGAGGAGCTTCCACCAACCACACCTAAATCCACATGATGTTTCTGGTACCAACCTGCCTCTTATAGAGCAGACCAGGCCATCTGGTGATACTTCAGATTACACCAGACTACCCAGAACACTGACTTTTAAACTCTTTAACCATGATTCATGATTTAAAAAAAAAAAAGTACATTTTACATGGTACTCAGTCCACACATGTGTATGTTTAAAACAAAACTAATGCCACTCTGACATTTTCTATTCCATTCTGATTTTAAAATGCTGATTTTTAAAAAAATTTTTTAGTTGTAGATTGTCACATGTCTTTATTTTTATTTATTTATTTTTAATATGGTGCTGAGGATTGAGCTCAGGGCCTTATGTGTGCGAGGCAAGCACTCTCTACCACTGAGCTACAACCCAGCCCTAAAGTACTGATTTTTAAAAAATATTGTTTTCAGTTGTCAATGGACTTTTAATTTATTTATATGCGGTTCTGAGAATCAAACCCAGTGCCTTACACATGCTAGACAACTGCTCTCTACTACCGAGCTACAACCCCAGCCCTAAAGTACCAATTTTTAAAAAAATTTTTTAGTTATAGATTGTCACAATGTCTTTGTTTTTATTTATTTATTTTTAGAGTTGTGCTGAGGATCGAACCCAGGGCCTCACACATGCAAGGCAAGCGCTCTACCACTGAGCTACAACCCCAGCCCTAAAGTACTGATTTTCACCCCACTAAGTTAACTTTAGAACCCACTGATAAATGACAACTTACTTTCAAAAAGTAAGATTCAAGAGCAACACTGTCCAAGAGAAACATAATGCCAGCCATAGGTAATTTTAAATGTGTTAGTTTCCTCGTTAAAAACAGTGAAAACAAAGAGGTACAGTTAATTCTAACAACATGTTTCATTTAACCTATTATATCCAAGATATCATCATGTCAACATGTTGATCACTCTAAAAAATAACTGAGATAGTTTACATTCTTTTCTTTGTACTAAGTCTTCGAATCTGGAGTGGCTTTTACATGGACAGACATTTTGTTTTGGATGAGCCACATTCCAAGTGTGAGTACGAGTGGCCAGTAGTCACCACACTGACCACACAGCCCCAGAGCATTCAGGCCCCACAACCCCAGAGCAGCTGGAGCCACCATGCTGCCTGGAAGCAGAAGGAAGGGGCGCCACCCACTCCCCGCACATGCAGTCACAAGGTCTCCTCTCACAGTGACTATCGACTCCTCGTGCAGCCTCACAGCCCTGATAAGAGATGGGAAATTTCACAAGGTAAAATAATAGAAACAGGCATGTAAACCAATAATAGGCATTATCACCTTGAAACTCCTCATACACAAAGTCCAAATGCATTTTTTTTTGTCTGTGACATCAGAAACATAACAAATATCACACAATTCAAACTAGAAAGTAACTTTTACAGAATTTGTTCTGAAAAACATTATCTGCTGATTACAAAAACTGAATAGACAGCATGCCTGCAACTATGTTAAAATGAGTCCTGTGAATAGAACTTGAAGATAAAAAGTAAAAGTGAAAGGAATTATGTTCCCATGGAAGGATTATGAATTTTTCCTCTTTCAGACACACAAGAGTATAAGGTTGTTGCAGCCCTCTTTTAAGAATAGCATTGCTTAAAAAGTTCTTCCTTCTTTTCAAAAGTACACCATGAGATACCTGTAAAAAGAAAATGGTAAGGGCTCAGGCAAGAAGGCCCAGAGGCGGTTGGAGAACTTGGTGTTAACAGAGCCATTACAGCTGGGTTAGTCTGAATGAAAGCACCAAAAAACAGAAGACTGAAAACCTGCGACTTAGCCCTGAAGTTTGGCCTAAGGTAGAACTAAGAATTTGAGATCACAGAATAGAAGGAGTGTGAAAGGGAAGACAGCAAAGGGAGCCAAGTCTTATTAATGAAAATTGAGAAGCAACGCAGACAATAGTATGTAATTCATGTCACTCATTTTTAAGTCTTTTTTTTTTTTTTTGGCCAGCAAGTCCTAAGAGGAGAAGCACGCCTCAGGAACCACATGACCAGCCTGAGACTTATGTCTCAGAATAAGAGACCTCGTTGCAATGTGCACGGAGGGGGTCAGATCTCACATAAATGTGTTTAAACAAAAGCAAAGCCAGACTGACTTGATATTGGGTTAATGACAAATTGTAGGCCTCACATAAAAGATGCATGGAAACACCAAGTAAGATAACTCTGGATATCAAAGCAGAAATCAGGTTTCTAGAGGTCTGTTCTTGACCATGACTCAAATCTACATGTCCCTAAGGAGTTTACAGATAAACACTCAATTCCACCTCTGCCCATCTACAAAGGTCGCCACCATTGCTAGGTCACTTTTCCTAAGATCATGAAATGTGTAGGTCAAGTAATGATGACAAAGATGAAGCAAAACAGTATTTTCCTTTTTTGTGGGGTCACTAGTTGAAGTATATGACATAAGTTAAATTCTGTTTATTTACTCAGTGTTTTCATTTTGTTTCAAAAATTGAGATTTACAATATCACCAACAACAATTTTAAAAACTGTCATTAAAGATACATGTTCTAGATACATGTAAGACACATGTAATAGAGATAAAGCCAAACAATTTATAAGATGCTTACAGAGTATTGACAATGTCCCTAACACTGTCCCAGGTTTTAGGAATGTGGAAATAAATTAAATATGGCTTTGTCCTCAAGGCACTCAAATGAACAGGGCCAAGAACAATATTTTGAAGATAGTTAATAGGGTGATGCGTGTTGTAATAGAGCTTTTGGGTAAGGTGCAAGGAAACCCAGATAAAAGGACAATTGGTCCAGAAGAGGTGAGGGAAGCAGGAGAGTGGAGAGGGAAGCAGGAGAGTGGAGAGACAACACTTGAGCTGGGACTCAAGGTCATCGGGAGCTGGCCAGCCAGCCCACAAACATAAAGCAAAACCGCATCAAGCAGGACGCAGAGAGTGCTGCGCCTGAAGGCCAACTCCACTCTGGATGAGGAAATCTACAACTCGATCCTCAACTAAGAACGGGACCAGGTCTTTCCACGGAGGCATAACCACACAGGGAGCTGGAGGGCCAGACAGAAGGGAGCCTTTTAAATCTTCTGCCACTGGGAAGAGAGGTGTCAACCCCACTGCCTCAACTCTTAGCCTACAGGTGAGGGCTGGGGCTGAAACCAGAGCTGCTGCCATCAGCTCCTCTCAGCCCGGTCATCTGAAGTTGTACAAGCCTTTGCCCTCGAGCAGACACTCATTTGTGGATTGTGTAGATCAATACTGGATAAAGTCATTTTTGTACAGAATATCATAATCCTCCAACTCTAAGTGATGAAGATTCATGAAGAAACACAAGTCAACTTCAGCTCCCTGAGAAACACTTCTGTGGAGCAAAGCAATCGCAGGTCCCTCCAGGAGGCTTAACAGCATGTTGTCTAAAAGCCGGACCTGGGGCTGAGCCATCAGTGTCATCATGCTGCACAAAGACAAGTGTCATGCATACATCCCACGGCAGAGAATGAAAAAGAGTCCTTTCTTCAGCACCACACACAGAGCCAGCAGATGAGAGAATTCAGTGTTCATAACATTTAATGTGAGCAAATCACTTGTTAAGCACTTTTGTATAAGAGCTTTAGTTTCCAGTTTCAGCTATGAGTACGAGGGCTAGTTAGCTCCATAAGTCATCTGGGAACAGGCACAAATTAACAGAGAATAGGTGCTGGGTCCAAATATCTTGAGAGAATAAAGGAAAGGATCATAAGATGCTAAGGGGAGTCCCCATATGAACAGAAGAAAGGTCAGATTTGTGGCCAAGTAGCTCAAAGACCCTGGAGACTATTTTTAATCCAGAAGAAGGACAGGAAGGAACAAGAACAAAAAAAGGAACTTACATGGGAGAGATGGAAAGCAAGAAGGAAGCATCTGTAACAAGCAAATGGAAAGAGAGTGAGAAAAATAGATCCATAGAACTGTGTTCCTAACAGGGAGGCCAGGAACAATGCAGGAAAAGACTGTAAGAAGGAAGAAAACACAGAAAGCAACAACAGGACTACTCAAAGGAGGCATTTTAAATTTCTACATTTTATGAGGGTCAGTGCAGGTCAGCTGGCGCCATTCTTGCCTCTGGCATTAAGACATGAGTTCAAGACCACATTGGGATTTGGCCTCCAATTAAAAGTTGATCCTCGCTGGGCACAGTGGCGCACGCCTGCAATCCCACTATTTGAGAGGCTGAGGCAGGAGGATTGCAAGTTCAAAGCCAACCTCTGCAATGGCGAGGCACTTAGCAACTCAGTGAGACCCTGTCTCTAAATAAAAATACAAAAAAGTGCTGGGGATGTGGCCCAGTGGTTGAGTGCCCCTGAATTCAATCCCCGGTACAAAAAAAAAAAAAAAAAAAAAGAGTTGATTTTCCAATAGATCTGCAAGACTAGAAGCACTTTCCATTCATGGGTGCATTAATTTTACCACTCTCTCTGCAACAAATTAAAAGTACCAGAAAGAAAAGGAGAATCAAATAGAAAATAGAAAGTTTTCATATGCAGGATATTGACTGAAATTATCTTTAGAATTCTGTGATAATGGGATTTTTTCCCCATGATCAATCTATTGAGAGAGGACCAGCTGTCCTCATTCTCAGTGCACCTAGATGCCAGTGAGAACCAGCTGGGGACAGAAGAAACACTCCTCCTTGTCAAGCATGGAGATAGCATTAGATAAGCAGCAAGTGGGAAGAGAAGATATAGAATATTCCCTCTGGAATGAAGGGAGAGGAAGGACTAATGAACTGAACCGCATGCTCATGAGGCATTGAGGTGATAAGGAGAGAGAGGGAAAAAAAATGAAAAGCCTTTAGGCTAAATAACAACAATAAGAAAACCCTATGTTTGTCTACCAACTTATGTGTTAATAAATACTTTCGTATATATTAATTCATGTGATCCTTACAAAACACACAGGCAGAGGGAAAGGCATGTATTATCCCCATTTCATGGATAAGGAAATGTACAATTTCAAAATCATTCGGAAAGTCACAACCTCAGGAGCAATTCAGCTCATTCCTGGTTTGGGGCTCCAGTGCTGTATTAGCTAATGAACAGGTGGCAGAGCAAGACATTTTATCTTTATTTTATCTCAAGCAGTGTAATCTAGGACTTGAAATTTATGATGCAAGCAGAGTTTGATAAAGTACGCCCAACGCTAGCATAATGCTTACTAAGCAGGTAGTAGAAAAAATGTTTCCTACCATCTCAGTTTTCCATCAGAAATAGCAAATATAGAAGACAGAATATGATCTGCTGTTATAAGTTTTTTTAAGTATAAAAAATGAAAAAAAAAAAAGAACACTAACAAATTAACTCCGGAAAGTCCAAAAGAATTTGAAATGCAAAATATTGAAGCCCAAGGAATAATTCCATCTTTCACTATGTAGTCAGCCAGACAGAAAGAGAAAATACAACAATGAGTTGTATTTAGCAATAAACATGGTAAGTTTAGTAATCCATATTTACTTCTAATAAACAAGGACTACTAACCCTGCCACGGTCGGTCCTTCCTCTTAGAAGTGCAAATGGGAGAACTGTGCTAGGAACGTATCTGTTAATACGGTTTCTTAGTCAAGCAAACTGGGGTTCACACGACCCTGAGCCTCAGGAGGTGCAGGTAAGAAAGCCTCTCAGGGCTCGACAAAGTTCCACGGCAGGGTTCAAAATGGAGCCTGACAGTGGGGGTGCAGACTAGAGCCCCACCACTCAGTGAGTCACACCATGGCCTTGGCACCATGCTAAGTACCTACAGGCAGCTTCGTTGTGCTTGAGAGCAGTTCCACCAGGAATGCACCAGTATTCCCAATCCACAGGTGAGGAACTCCTGCTTAGGGAGGTTAAATAACCCCATAGCTTGAGCCTGTGTATCTCACATGTGGCAGAGGCAAATTTTGAATCCAGGTCTGCCTGGCTCCAAAGCACAGGTTCTTGAACTGTGTGCAAGGTCACTTCCTACAACCAGCTCCTGCTGGAAAAACCCTTGAAAAGGAAGAGCAGCTGGGAAGTGCCAGCTCCTATGAAGTCCCCAGCAGAGAGAAATAAGCGTGCACTGATTGTCCAGCAAGGCCTCGATGGCTCTGGGTCCTGTGAATAGTTGGTCATTTATTTACTGCATTGTGTCAACCTTCAGACAGAAGTGGCAAATCTTTTCCTTCCGTTTTCCTGAGGTTGCTATGGAGGAGTATCAGTTCGCTCAATAAACAATTTCAAATGTTGCAATTTTAATTAGAAAAGGGCATGATTATAAAACATTTTATTATCAGCTAACGTCTAATCCAGTTTCAGTTATTTTTACCTATGTCCACTAAATGTTCGTTTGTTAGGTAAAAATGGTCCACAATTCTACCTCTGTGATCAACAGTGCCAGAAGTTATAGGCATGAAGATGGCACATAACTGGGAAGAGTTAGTAGCTCGAGGTTGCAGAGACAGTAGTTGATATGATTGACCAAAAGCATCCACCTTTCATAGAAAAGGTGTGGCCAGGGCCTTTCACGTGATCTTTGGAAAGATGAAATTGGAAAGACTCAGTCTTGGCTTCATGTCTACAAAAAATGAAAATGAGTAAGTCAAGAGGAAACAAGGGAAAAGAAAAGAAGTTGAATTGCCCAGTACTTTGCAGAAAAGAGCAGACATATAGACAACTTGTGGGATAAAATTAGCTGTGTTGAAACGAATTCAAATGAATGGGCCACAGATGGTACAGGCAACTAAACACCAGAAAACACAGGGTGGCGAGCGTGAGAGTTTAAGTCACCTAGAATCAACAATGATGCACCAAGCCACTCCCAACCAGCACCACTGGAGAAGATGGCTTTGAGGAAACAGTGGGCAGAGGGCCAAATCGTGGGAGCACAGCACAGCCACACCAGCAAGGAGGCCAGGCATTTTCACCCGGCAAAGTGAAAGGGCCAGTGGTAAATGCGCAGTTTCCTCTCCGTGTGCAAAACTGAGTCTCCTACAAGGCGGAGCCTCCTGTTTAATGTCATAAGCTTGTTCTACCTTTATCCCTTCCTTTCTTCCTCTGTTTTTATTATTTTTTAAACTAAGGGCAGTTATCAGAGTAAAGTCAATCAGGCAATTACAAGAATGAAGTAAGAAGAAAACCAAGCAAAGTATGACAAAGTCCAGCTCTGAACAATATATAGAAGAGGCCATGGAGTGACATTAAAAAGATGTACCAAATCCTGAAAACCAAAATGTGAAAAGACACTTTAACCATTAGGCTGTGTGTGTGCAAGCACAAGCATTTAACTAGGAAAGCATCAGATCTTACTAAAATTGTTCCTGTATATAAGACATAGAACTACTTCAAAGTGAGCCTCCAGGAAGAGTCCTGCCAGCAGCCAGGACAGTGCTGGAGAGGGTTTAAAGACATTGAGAAGGGGAGAGAAAAAGACTAGGATGCCTAACCATAGAATTTCTTGTGTCCCTAAGAACAACACAATTATGAGTTTAAATGTTGTTGTCTAAAATACAACTCTGTAATCATAGTTCTGTGGGTTCCATGTTTATTCTCTCTCCATGGCCTACAGTTTCAATATGTTTAGTTTGCAGGGAAACACAAGACTAGAAAAGACAAGGAAGCACCAGCTCTGCAAAGTGCCCTGGAATCTAAGAAGGCAAGCAGTGCTTTCCGCCTGTTCCTGGTGAGCCTAGACTTAGATTTTGCGTCCAGACAGGACAGCCAGGCACACCCAGATCTGGCTTTTCTGCAGAGCCTTCTCATGGGAAAGGAAGCATTTGCTAGTGTCTTACACAGAGGAAACCTGATGTGAAGCCCCAGTACATTTGACCTAAAGAGAAGAGGGTGACACTGATCTCAGAAAGCTGGACAGCTTCTGCAGACCTCCTCGTGCAAACCCAGATGCCTGAGACCCAGGCCTGCCAAAGCTCCTCTTCTCGGCCACCCTCTCCCTCCCACACCTGCACTCCACCCCACCCCCAAGGCTCTTCATTCTGCTGCCACAGTTTCCCTCAGGTGCTGGCCCTTTCTTCACCTCATTACCTCTAAAACCTCCTTCCAGGTCTCCCGGCTCCAGCCTGGGTCCCTTCCAATGCAACCATCTTTTAGCTGTCAGCCACCACTCTAAGATGTGAACCTGGCTGTACCACTCTGCTTAAAACTCTCCACTGAGCTGGGCGTGGTGGCGCACGCCTGTAATCCCAGCACTTGGGAGGCTGAGACAGGAGGATCACGAGTTCAAAGCCAGCCTCAGCACTTAGCAATTCAGTGAGACCCTGTCTCTAATAAAATACAAAAAAGGGGCTGGGGATGTGGCCCAGTGGTTGAGTGCCCGAGTTCAATCCCCAGTACCAAAAAAAAAAAAAAAAAAAAAAAAGCCACCCTCCACTGGCTGCCCTAGTATTCAGGACAAGGTGGTCCACAGTAGCCGTCCCACAGCTGAGAACCACTGCCTCTCATTGAGGGGCTCAAGCCCTTCTTTCTGGCCCCTTTCCTGGCACTTTCCCACCAGGCACACTTCCCGCTTCCCTGGGCCAAGCCTCACACAGGAGCCTCACCTCAGGCGTCCGGCTGGAAGGCCTCTCGCAGCACCTCACATGCTCTCTTAACGCCTACCCATTGGTCACCTGTACACTGAAAGGCCCCTCTCCCGTGCCACCATCCTGGACCGTCCACCCCTTTTTCTCCCATCTGATTTCAAAGCCCCCTTGCCTGGCTCTCTGAGCCAGGATCACACTCAGCACAAACTAGGACAATTAGTTTGACTTTCTGTCTCCCCCGTCACCTGCAAGGAATGTTTTATCTGACTTTATCTCCCCAGTAGTTAACTTTATCATAGCATCTGGCATATGAGGCTTTTGATGAGTGCCAACAAAGGAGGAGTCAGCAGGCGAAATGCAGAGGACAGAATCATACAGGACGTGCAACGGGAGTGAGGGGGGGTTCCCATTGGATGTGTTTACCACAAATGACCCAGAAACTGCCAGAAATTCCAGAGAACTCCAGATCAACTCGGTGGAGCTAGCCACACCCATGGCAACCCAGACACAGAACTGGCTGAATGAACAAAGCAGCTTCGTTATCTCCCCCATTAGCAATACTTTTCTTGCTTTGTTTATGAAAATCAATGCTTTCCTGCAAAAAAAGTAATGTCATGGTAGAAATTCGAATGTTTCAGTTATTTAGTGTATTTTCGCGTATTTAACATAAAATATGTAAGATAGTCACTGTAAGATTCTGGTCATGTAGAAAGGGGAAGTTTACAGAGATGTGTTTGACACAGACAAAAGGAACTGAACTAAGTGGGATAGGGCGGTGATAAATTCCAACTAAGTGCTAAAGCAGAAAAGCACAATATCTTACTTCTCTCCTTGTGTTTCTTAATTTATAACTCCAAGGGCTTTTTGTATATGATTTCACAGAAATAAGAATGAAATATGTTCATAATGTTAATTTAAAAGAATGCATACTTGTAAGTAGAAAGGGTGAATGTGCTTTGAATGTCAATGCTGTGACTGTTCGCTAGGGGTAGACATGTTTCTGAAACTCCATGCAGTACCCCCCGGACTGGTGAACTGAAGTCGATATCCTTAATTACACGCCTCACATTTCTGACACAGATCCCAACAGATTTTGAAAGCAGTAAAGAACATCAATCTAATAACAATATCTCAGGCAATTCAAATTTACTGTCTTGATAGGTACAGGCTACCATATTATTGGATTAATTCTTTTAGAAACAAGTTCCCAACATCAAAATGAAAAATACCAGTTGGCTCATTTAGTAATGGTTACTAAATTTTGAAATTTACTTTCTAAAGCCTAAATTAAACATTCCAACAGACATGAACAATGTGACCCGAGGGCCTGTTCTCCAGGATGAAAACAAGGAGGACCAACTGTAAACCAGAGGCTCCTCTAGGGCTTAGCTCCTTAGAGTCCAAAATCCCACTCCTATACTTCCAACCACACACAATTGTAATGTTGCCAGACACTTTTTAACTCACGCACTGCCTTTATTTCTTTAGCATTCAGTAATAAGACAAGCACAACTGGATCTCCTGGCTTTAAAAAGCACTGGGCAAGTGTTAAAATGATCGCTACATTTGTTTGTGCCCTCTTTGTGCCAGGAAGGATGTTAAGACAGCTATAATCATTGCCTGACTGATTTTTCTCACTCACATGCCCCTCTCCTTCTCTTTATAAGCTAACATGTTCATACCGATTTTGTTTTAAATAAGAAGCTGCCACACGTTCATATTTCTCAAGATAATACTCGTTGCCCAAAGAAGGACGATGGTGGATCCATTCACTCAACAAACATTTATTGAGTTTCTGCCAATAGAATGGCCCTGGCTGTGAGTTTTCCAGACTAATGGGGGAGACAAACACATGGACAATTCCAACAGGGTGAGATAGCCTACCAGGAGATACAGGATGCTCTGCCCCGTGCAGGAAGGGCAGCCCACCCAGACTTGGAGGCTCAGAGAGGGTTCCCAGAAGCGAAGTTACCTGACAATTCCAGGAACTGTACACCATATTAAGGCAACATGCCTAGCAATGCCACCCCAATACCAGGTAGAGTAGACACAAATCACATATTCATGCAAACCAATCTCAGTCCAGATGCTACAAAGGGCTGCCTTACCATTGCACTCCCAGACCCCCTGCCTGGCCACGGTTCACCCAAATGTGAGGTGCTAGATGAGATTTCCAGTTCCTTTTATTTTATAGAAAGTCTGCAATCTTCGTCCTATTTTACTATCTTTACCAACCTCCTAGCTATCAAGCTTTTCAGCTCAGCCCAACATTCATCAAGAGTCTGTGTGGGAAACAGCATGATAAACACTGGACGCAAGAAAAGGAGGCACAGGGCCCCACAAGGACCTCATGACCACAGAAGCCCAGAACTGAGAAAAGCCACGTGACTATCCACTGACCCTTCCACTCCCCACAAACCTTGCAGAGTTGACCTTGCACTCTCAATCCTGCTTGTGAAACAATACCCCCATGTTGAACTTGAGTTTGACACATTTTTCTGGACTCTTGAGTTTGTCTATGCTAAGATACTAAAGCCCCTTCCCTGGATTCTTTCCTTCTGTCCCTTTGAGTATTCTTCCTAAAATGGGCCATTTCCTGCTTCCAAAGAATACGGATATTTTCTTAACTCATTTCAACATACCATAGTCACTGTACAACCACAATACTAGGACCCAGGACAAATAACAAGTTTTGACCATTTGCCCTTCCAAAACTCACAGCACAAGCCACAGTCTCAGTGAATGTTTGGATAAAATCATGTTTTAAATGTCCCTTCCACTCCTGAGATTGCATGAGTCTAGAAGAGTTATCGATAGGTAAAATGATCTCAGCCTAAGATGCTATTATAAAGGAAAAACGGTTCAATGTTTCAATAACACTTAGTTTTTCAAAATTGGCAACATAACCTCCTGCCAATGGATAAGCCTGCAGCTGCATGTTGTAAACAAACAGGGCCTGCACCCCACTCGTTGGTATATTTTACAACCAAAGATATGCTGTCTTACTTCAAAAGATCAACTAACTACAACATTTAAGAAACAAATTTTAAAGGAATGATCTAAAGGTTTTGGACTATATGAGACTCTACATCTGACAATGTTTCATCATTTTGCTATAATTTTCAGAACTGAACCTTGACCGTGTTTAAAGGTCTTAGATTTGGAAAATACAAAATTACGCTCCACCTTTGAGGCTTTTGAGTAGCATGACAGACACATACCAAGGCTGTGCCTACACGCATGTTCTGGTCTACATCTTCAGGGAACAGTGCTTCACACATCCAAAATGGAGAATTATCAACACAGCACACATCTTCACAACACCTCTTCAGTTTACAGCTCAAGTTATCATTCAAAGCATAAAAAGGACCAGAAAGCCATATCTCTCTTCCTCAGGGAAAAGCACACAGTTAACATATCCCTGCTCTTTTGAGTCAGTTCTACTACTAAGGAAACAGCCTTAAGGTTCTAGATAGTTCTTGACAACAAATAACTAACCATCTGGGTTCAAATCCAGCCTCAACCCCTTCTTGGCTGTGTGACCCTGGCAAGCAATTTAACCTCTCTGGGCATTAGTTTTCTCATGTATAAACAAAACAGGAAATCATAATACCACTTCCTCATTTTCCTAAGAAAATAAGGTCATTTTCATATTTCAACAATTTCCTCACCTAACCTCAATCTTTAGTTATCACTGAAACTAGGTACTTTGAAGAATTCTAAGGTTATTGGTATGTAGGAAAACAAATATGGTGAAGCCACTCAATCCTAAAAAGAAAGGTTTCGTAATTGCTATGGCTCAATTGTTTGAGTCACATTTAATTAAGTCTGGAATTTTCAAGGACAAAAACAGAGCTTCCCCATAGAACACCTAAGAGAAAAAACAAGTTACCAGAGGTGGGAAGTTCTAAGAACTGGCTCTTGAGTGGGGCGGTGGCAGTAAGTCACACTTTGTTGAGATGGGGGAAGGGGAAAGGGTCCTTCTTCAACTAGAACCAATCTTTTCCCATTATCCTCCTCCTCAGTGTTTCAGCTCTACTGTTAAACCCGGGGTCAGCCACCTCCCGACTCCACACACGTGAGACCACCAAGAGAACAGGGCAAAAGAGAGCAGTTAGAGTCCACTGAATAACTGTGCACACCTAAAAGAATGACATTCTGGGACGGGGGGGGGGGGGGGGGGGGACACTACAGAATGGACCCCTCCATTTCCTCTGTGACATTCACTGCTATTGTATTTGACCAAAAACTAAAGCTGTTACCCAGGCAACATCAGTCGCATTAGAAAGAGAGGGACAACCCAATACCAGAAAACGTAATGACCTTTGGAAAGCAACTGGTTTAGATCTTGTGAATCATTCTGAAATAGCCAGACAGGCCTAGCCACATCAACACCACATTAAAATAAAATACAAATACACAACCACCAAAAACAAAGTAATGACTTGTCAGAATTCTAGTTCTGCTTTTCCTATCAGGTCAGCTGGTGATGCACATAATTAGCTCTAAAATCATCTTCTGAGTTAGGTGCCTGCTTGGTAAGTAAAGACCTCTAATTTCCACTGGGAAGGTTCCTATCTTTCCAAACCACAACTGCGATGTCTCAAGTGCACTGCCCTGGTGGGTGGAGTCTCCACCAAGTACAGTAGCAGGAAAGCCTGGGCTGAAGTGGCCACAGGAGGCCAGAGCAATGTGCCCAGCAGAGGAGGCGAGGATACTGGCCCTCCTGCCTGCCACTCGGGGACTTACAAGTCACATGCTGCCTCGCGACCCTGGGCAGTTATGCTTCTTGTCCCCTTCACACTCTACCTTCCTGGTTCCAGCATGCAGAATTTTCTGGAACTCAAAGCCAGTAAAGATGAGATGCAAGTGTGCAATCTTCATTACTCTGAAGTCCCATCTCCTGAGTGTGACTGGAACCAAGATGGGGGACAGGACATCCCTCCACTCAGCCTCCATTCTTTCCTCTCCCAAGGCTTGTGTCACTTCTCCCCAGTTTCTCTGAAGATGACTTCTATCTCCAGATCCAGAATTCCTCCAAGCATAGATTCACGTTTGCCCAAGTACTGGTCCTGTTCCAGGATTCTCCATTTCCCACAGTCCCTTGATTAGGGACTAGTTGAAAGATCCACTAGGCTAAGAATTGGTGTGACCCTGTCCCATACTTAGAATCTCAGTGGAAAAAGAGTCTTGTCTACAGAAGCAGTGTTTTCCAAAGGCTCCCCACTCTTCACTTCTTCTACAGGAGAAGTCATGGGCACTACGCATGCATTTGTCTCTTCCCAGGCTATAGAAAGAGGTTACAATAAAAAAAAAACCTGCCACCCCTAACAGAGAGTAGACTTGGAATAGTCTGTCCCCTGAGCATTCTGGGAATTCTGGGAGTAGAGGTTGTCAGCATCAGTAGGTGGAGGGCAGAGGGGGGGGGGGGGGTGCCCTGTGGGCCAGGTTGCTTATGGCTCCTAACAGTGCTGCTTTCTGGACCTGTCACTCTGTGTGTCATTTTCTGCCACTCCACCCCCAATCTGTTTGCCAAATACATCAAGATGTTTCTAAGAGGTTCTGAATTATTGACCAACCTAGGGGAGATGCTTTGGAAAACATCAAGTACAAAGACAGACCTGTAAAGCTAGTGCAAACACTTGGTCATTAGCAGTTTCCTTTTTAAGTCCAAAAGGGGGGGGGGGCTGCCTCTGCTAAATAATAATGATATTCACAGAACAACAGACACTGAAATTCCAAAGTTCACGATCTCTCCAGCTTTACTCACCCCTAGCCATCTTGCTCCTTTATTGGCAGCCTGTTGAATCTGGACTCTTTTGAGGGTGACATGGTAAACAGCTCCTTCCTCTACCTCTTCACCCCAGTCCTGAATCGAGCTCTGCCAGGGATGGGATAAAGAGAAAGAAAGAGTATTTTTTTTTTTTTTTTTCCTCTCTGCTAACCACAATCTATCCCAGCTGCTGTGCTGCTTACACCAGCACTCAGGGCACAAGATGGGCTGTTCAAAATAAATATTACAATCAGAGCACTACAAGACACACTGCGATCGAGGGAATGCTGAGGTTTTCTTGGCTCCTTGCCCTTTCCTGTGGTATCAGGATCCCGGGACTTTTCCATTTAGTTATTTTTCCTACACTCGCTCACATATCTTAAATAGTTTTTTTTTTAAGTCTTTTTTTCTCCCTTCATAAAGAAACTGTGGTCTAGTCCCAATTAATGCTTCCCCCTTAAGTAAAAGGCAAATTAACTCACTTGTAGAAAAAGTTTGTACTTTCCTAAGCGGCTCACTCATCTGAGCAAAGTAGGTTTTAAACTCAGACACAAACAAGTGTTTAAAATGCCAAGAGTCCTCACCCCTTTGGAAGTGAAATGCTTTGCGTGTCTTTTTCTCTTATTGTTTTGGAACCCACAAAGTTAGCGGGGGTGGAAAGTTTTTATTTCCATAAAATACTCTGGCAAGCGCAGAGAGAGCCACACATCATCATGCAGCTTGAGCTAAAAAGCTAGGCAGCGACCCCCTGGATTTCCATGTCGCCGGCTAACCCTTAGATTCGGGTTAAAGAGCTGCTTGGGACGCAGGAGCGCTCCGCGGTCGGCCCAGACCCGCAGTTCTTTCTCCTGCAAAGTTCTCTCGGGACACGCGACTGTCCCAGACACACCGAAGGCCACGGCTCCGAAAGTGGGTACCGTTTAAAGGGAGAGGACGCGCAGAGAGGGAGGCAGGAGTACAAAGCAGAGTGAGAGCGCGGCAGCTCACAAGTAGGGGCTCGGATTGCTCCGTTCGCTGCGAGGGCGTCCAAAACACGCCCAGAGAAAGCGGCAGAAGATTCCCACCAGAGAAGCCTCGGGAGAAGGCAGGGAGCTCGCGTTACCATTTTAGCTTGCCAAAGCAATTTCATTCTCAGTGTTCTCTCCGGTACGCTGCATGATGCGCCCTGCTCCGAGGCCGCCGCGGCGCCAGCTGCCCGGTCCCGTCCCGAGCGGCCGCCGCGCACAGCACGCGCCGCGCTGTCCCCGCCGCCGCCGGTGCGCGCGACTCGGGCCACAAAGGAGCGCGGCGAGCCGGCGAGCGAGCGAGCGAGCGAGCGAGGAGCAGACTCCTCCCCGCCGGCTCCGTGATGTCAGGCTTTCCTGTTTGTGCCTGCGAGCGCACTCTCGCTTTCTTCAGTCCGAGGATAACGCCAGCAGGAAACGTTTCTCCCGCTCTGAAGGGATCGGGAAACAACCCTTTCAAGTTTATCAGGTTTTCCTGATGGCCACCAGGTGCCAAAATAGAACCGTGTGTGCCACGGGGATGGGACCAAGAAACCAAGGGAGACGAGGGTCAGAAACCTTTCGACGATCTGCCTGCTTTTGAATCCAGAATAATTAAATCCGAGTTACTCCGACGTAAGCAGCAATTTTAGAAGCCAGGAAGTTTTTCATTAGGACAAAGGCTCAGGTCAGAGGTTACCTGGATACCCAAAAACTGTGCCCCGGGGCTATACCCTGTCCCACATGGCAAACTCCCAATAGGAAATCGCCTGGACTTCTTCCTACCGCCACTCTGATAAAGCTTAATTGCTGGGTAACTGGCCACTGGCCGCTGTGGGTGAGAAGGGGACAAAGCAGGCAAGGGTTTTCCTGGGCCTGACAGGACAGAAAGCAGGCCATCAGTGGCCCTGGAGGGTTTGCGAGCAGCCCTCATGGGTTGAGTTGTTCGTTGGTACACTGTAGGGGCACGTGCGGTCATGACCACAGAGAAGAGCCCTTCACCGTCTACTGCCACTGGGAGCGTTATCATAAAGGAAAGATCCGTGTCGTGACAGAAGATAATTACCGTATTTCAGATCCAGTTTTAATAAATCAACAGGAAGGGATACCAGATAATAATGCAATCAAACTTGGCACCTGACAAAATTTCATGTCAATTAGAAAAACCTTTAGGAATCGTGTGTTTTATATTATTCACCCCTAAATGAATTTAATCACCTTTAAGTTGGAAGGAAGGAAGGAAGGAAGGAAGGAAGGAAGGAAGGAAGGAAGGAAGGAAGGGCCTCCTACTAATTGCCATGCTCAGGCATGAGGCTGGACCTTGATCAATAATAAATACACATGGGCTGAAAAGTTAGAGAATCAAGTGTGTTGATGATCCCTAGAGAGCGGATAAGTGACAGCAAGGGCATGTCAAAGAAAAACCAAAGGATCTTTGGACACTTGAGAATATCCTTAAGTCAGTCAGTCAAGTTCATTTCACACAACCAGAACTTACAAGGCTCAATGACTACAGAGAGAAGAATGCTCTTTTCATCAAACTGTGATTGTTTCTGTTATAAAACACCACACACAGAGACTAAACCCTTCTGTGATGCCCAGGATAAAGTATTCCCAGAAGCCAGAGGAAAATCAGGTGCATGCCCTACCTCCCTGCTTGTTAAGCCATTCTCAGGTATATGAGCACACTTCACAGGTTCTAATAGTTATTCTATTAACACAAATAAACAGCCCATGTTTATGCACTGGAAGACTTAGTGTGTTAAGTGCCTATAGTAACCAAAGCCATCTACAGATTCAGTGTAATCCCTATAAAAAACTAACTGCGTTTTTTACAGAAATAGAAAAAGTAAGCCCAAAATTCATATGGAACCACAAAGGACCCAAAATAACTAAAGCAAATTTGAAAAAGGAGAACAAATCTGTGGGTATCACACTTTCTGATTTCAAAACATATTACAAAGCTACAGTAATCAAAACAGCAAGGTACTGACAAAGACAGACATATAAACCAATGGAACAGAACAAGAGCCCAGAAATAAATACAAGCTTATATGACCAACCAATCTTCAATAAGATAGCCAAAAACAGAGTGGGGGGGGAGGACAGTCTTTCAATAAATAGTGTTGAGAAAACTGGATTTCCACATTAAAAAAAAGAAACTGGACCCTTATTTTACCTCCCCCCCCACACACACACTCAATTCACAATGTATTAAAAACTTAAAACCTGAAATGCAAAAACTCTTGGAAGAAAAGAGACAGGGAAGGTTTCACATGAGATTGGACTTGACAAAAATTTTTTTTATGTGACATCAAAAGCACACCCAACAAAAGCAAAACTAGAAAGAGGGACTACATCAAACTAAGAAACTACTGCACAGCAAAGGAAACAATCAACACAGTGAAAAAGAAACTATGTAATGGGAGAAAATATTGACAAATCATATATCAAAGAAGGGGTTAATATCTATAATAGATAAGGAATACCTACAACTCAATAGCAAAATAATAATAATAATTGCCTAGTTTAAAAATGGGCAAACATTTGCTCCTTGACTTTCAGAATTTGGTTTATTTCACTCAGCGTGATGTTCTTCTGTTCTATCCATTTACCAGCAAATGACATAATTTCATTCTTCTTTATGGCTAAGTAAAACTCCATTGTGTATATGTACCACATTTTCTTCATCCATTCACTAGATGATGGACACCTAAGCTGGTTCCATAATTTGGCTAGAAACCAATTATACTGCTATAAACACTGGAATGCATATATCACCATAATATGCTATTGTCTGTTCTTTTGGATTAATACCAAGGGAAGAATAGCTGGGTCATATGATAACTCCATTCCTGGTCTTTTGTGGAATCTCCATACTGATTTCCATAGAGATTATACCAATTCGCAGCCCCACCAACAGCGTGTAAGTGTACCTGACTTTGCGTGTCACTCATACCTCAAGTGTACCTCTTCCCCCCACATCCTCACAAGCAATTTTTATTAGATAATAATTTTAAAAGATAACAATAGGAGGGAGATTAGCAGAGCAGAGAAGGGGGATCACGGGGACAGAAGAGGGGATGGGGAAAAGTGTACTGGGGAAGGAGGTTGATCAAATCATGCTGCGTGCGTGTCTTGACGTGGCATGATGAATGCCCGGTTATGTAGGATCATAACACACCAATGACAATACAAAGAATCGAAATAATAAAAAATGGGCAAAGAGGCCTGGGGGTGTAGTTCAGTGGCAGAGCACTTGCTAGCATGTGGAAGACCCTGGGTTCATGCCTCAGTATGGGGAAAAGAGAGGACAGAGGAACTGAACAGGCATTTTTTTAAAAAACATACAGAATGAAGGGCTGGGACTGTGGCTCCGCGGCAGCACACTTGACTGGCAGGTGTGAGCCACTGGGTTTGATTCTGAGCACCACATATAAATAAATAGAATAAAAACCTATCAACAACTAAGAAAAAACATTTTTTAAAAATATACAGAATGAAAGTCCTTTGTTAGCCATTTTATAGGTAAAAACAAAGGACTGACTACACAAACCAACTTCCCTCAGATGACTGTGAAGTCTGTTATGAATATTAAATAACCAAAGAGCATGGGAAATGCATAAGAATAAATACTAAAAATGTTTATGAAAGACATTTATGAAAAAAGCATACAAATGGCTAACAGGTATATGAAAAGATGCTCTACTTCACGAATCATCAGGGAAATGCAAGTCGAAACCATACATGGATAGCACCCCATGCCTGTTGTTAGTTATGATTAAAAACTAAAGACAACAAGTGTTGGAGAGAATGTGAAGAAAAGGGAAGCCTGGTACACTATTTTTGGAAATGCAAACTGGTACAGCCATTATGAAAAACAGCATGGTGGTTCCTAAATATTTAAAAAATAAAAGTACCATAAGATCCAGTAACACAAACTCTGGGTATTTGTCCAAAAGAATTTAAATCAAAATCTCAAAGAGATACCTGCACTCCTGTGTTTATTACAGCATGATTCTCAAAAGCTAAGATATAGAATCAGCCAGGCATGGTGTTGCACACAGGTAACACCAGCAATTTGGGAAGCTGAGGTAGGAGGATCGCAAATTCAAGGCCAGCCTCAGCAACCTAATAAGGCCCTAAGCAACTTAGCGAGACTGTGTCTCAAAATAAAAAGCAAAAAAGCCGGGCGCGGTGGCGCACACCTGTAATCCCAGCACTTGGGAGGCTGAGGCAGGAGGAGCGTGAGTTCAAAGCCAGTCTCAGCAATGGCAAGGCACTTAGCAACTCAGTGAGACCCTGTCTCTAATAAAATACAAAAAAGGGCTGGGGATGTGGCCCAGTGGTCAAGTGCCCCTGAGTTCAATCCCTGGTATCAAAAAATAAAATAAAAATTAAAAGCAAAAAAAGGGCTAGGGATGTGACTCAGTGGTTAGACACCCCTTATTTTATATTTATATATTACACACACAATATATAGAGAACCAAGATGTCTGTTGACAAATGAATGGATGAAGAAAATGTAGTGTGTGCGTGTGTGTATGTAGATAATGGAATAGTCCTAAAAATATAACTCCTGCAATTTGTGACTACATGGATGGACCTGAAAGATGTTAAGTGAAATAAGTCAAACACAGAAAGACAAATACCAATGATCTCACTTACATGTGGAATCCAATACAGTCCAACTTATTGAAGTAGAAGCAGAATGTGAATGCCACCAGGATGGGGCTGCAGGTGATGGTAGTCAAAGAATACAAAGTCTCAGTTACACAAGGTGAATAAATGCAGAAGATCTACTACATAGCACAGTACCTATAGCTGCCAATTCTGTATTAAATACTTAAATGTTTCTAAGAGGGATGGGTGTGTTTTTAACACCCACAAACAACAACAATAATGATAATAATAGGGGCAGGAGGAAACTGAGAGGTGATGGGTATATCTGGTGGTATCTGCACGGGGATATACCATGTTCCACATTTAACATGTCACTCATACCTCAATATACCCATCTAAAAAAAAAAATCTTGTCTTGAATATATCAATGTAAGTTGGCAAGAAATAGGAAGACCTTGGCTTTGTCATCCTCCAACTCATTGTTGGACTACAGATACCTATGCCCAGTCAAAAGTTAAAAGGAAAACAGTCCTAAGAGGGCAAGAGTAATAACCCATAAAGAAAGGTAAGCAAGCGAATGGTCAGGATTCTCCTTCTATGCCTTGAGACTGCTGAGTACACACTGCCTCTACCTGCCCCAAACTGTTATCTAAATGGAGTAGTTTGAAAACCTTCCCACACACTGGTAGTACTTTTTTTTTTTTTTTTTTTTTTTTGGTACCAGGGATTGAACTCAGGGGCACTCGACCACTGGGCCACACCCCCAGCCCTTTTTTGTATTTTATTAGAGACAGGGTCTCACTGAGTTGCTAAGTGCCTCGCCATTGCTGAGGCTGGCTTTGAACTCGCGATCCTCCTGCCTCAGCCTCCCAAGTGCTGGGATTACAGGCGTGCGCCACCACGCCCGGCTCTGGTAGTACATTTTTGAATGACATTGATAATAAGCAGTTTCCAATATTTTATTCATAAACTATATCTTCTTCTAAGTATGTATAGACCCCTTTAAAACTTCTGGAGGAGGACATAAGCAAATGGGTGTTAACATCTTAACTCCTTCCTCCAACAATACCAAAGTCTTGTCAAAATACAAGCCACCTGATCCTTTGAACAGCCCAATGAAATGCTTCTCCCGGTTCTTCAGGTTTGCAGGCTGTCTGGCTCATCAATTAATTTCCCGTGCTCAGCTTCCCACCATCATCTAGGCATCCTGTTATGGTTGCTTCCAGCTACAAAAACTGGGGTTCGGCTGGAGGTGGGGCTCAGGGGTAGAGTGTGTGCTTCAGCACGTGCAATGTCCTAGGTTTAAGCACCAGCACCCAAAACAAAACAAAACAAAACAACCTGAGGTTGCCCTGTCCACTCACTTTTTACTTGACCTTCCACCCTTGCTTGGCAAAGGGAAAGGAGCCAGTCATGCTTGGTTAAAGATGAACAGTTCTTTGAACATTTCTTAAGCAGTAGACAGTTGCTTCCATTTTTCTGAAAGACCAAACTGATTTTATTAAGATCACACAGATCCTCTAAGGTATGAGTTAAGACTCTCAGTGATCTGTTATTAGGTTCTTCTATTTAGACAAGCACATTACAAGCCAATTTTCAACAGACCTACTAAAGAAGAGGCTGCCCTAGGAAATAGAAAATGAAGACAGAGGAAATATAAACAAGCAGCATTCAAGAGATGGCAGGTCAGAAGCACAGGGCTCCTCTGACCATGATGGCAAAGATTTTTCAGCTAATAGTTTACCAATTGTGGGCGCTCATTCTTTCTTGTTGGTGATGCTCTCCTGAGGGGGAAGTTGAACACTGGAATGCTATTTGGAACTTGGGCTAATGAGCATTATTACCTCACTTAATTATAGATGTCACTAAAAGAAGAAAGGACACACAGCCAGAAAATTGTTCATGTGGTCAAAAAGGTCAAAACCCAACAATCAGCTCAGACACAATGCCAGGCTGCTCATATATAATAAAACACAGCCAAGTGGGAGACCAGCAAGTGACCTGAGGCCATGGAGGGCTGTGACCAAGGTTCAGGAAGGAGCAGCTGGGCAATTAGCCAAGGCATCTATGTTTTCAAGGCTAAAGGAACCTCCCTTTTCCATAATAATGGTGTTGAAATGGTACTGAAAACTCAGGTAAACTTGAACTGTTGTAACACAGTGGCTAGGAGTGATGGCTCTTGTCAGAGGCACCTTGACTAGATCCACCACTTCCTGAAGGAAAGTCTTTAACACCTCTAGGCCTCCACAAAATAGGAATGTAAACACCATCCTCATTGTCTCAGAGCAGGAATTCCAGATAATCCACATCCAGCCTTTCGCACAGCACCAGTACCATGGCTGATATTCAGTGTTCTCTGTTGAGATTGTTGTTGCTTTAAGGTAAGTCAAAGAGTTGCAAAAGCTACAGGAGACTGACAATATTAAAAATCAGACCCATATCTTGAGTAGCTTAAGGTCTGGCAGTTTAGCCAAATGTCGTGGCTCACACCTGTAATCCCAGCAACTCGGGAGGCCGGGGCAGGAGGATCACAAATTCAAGGCCAGATCACAACTTAGTGAGAACTGTCTCAAAATAAAAATAAAAAGAACTAGGAAGGTAGCTCACTCATAAAGTGCCCCTGGGTTCAATCCCCAGTAGGCATCCCCCAAGGAAAAGAAAGAAAAAGGGTGTTCTTGTTTTTTGTTTTTCTGGCTTAAAAACCAGTATTTCATGAGGCAGCGATCACAGCAGGGATGACAAATCCCACAAACTATTCAGCCAATGAGCAACATTTACTGAATTACTACATGGCACAGAAAAATAGCATGCTTGATTTTCTTTCCCACTTTATTCCACTTTCCACGTAGCTGTCAGAGTGATCTTTTCAAATCACAGTACTGTCTGTTCCTAAGCCCCCTAGGGGCTCCCTACTGCTGGGGATAGCAGCCTCAGTCCTTTCCACAACCCACAGGCGCTGCCCGGCTGGCCTGCCCACCTCTCCAGCCTCCTTTCACTCCACCCTGTCCATGCTCTCTGCATTCCAGAGGCTCCAGATATTTTTTCAACGTATTGAACATATCTTGTTCCCTCCTGTCTCAGAGTCTGTGCACACATAGTTCTCCCTATTTGGAACACCCTTCCCTTTTCTACTTTCTTGTTTGAGTTAAATATACCTATTCTCTGCTCTCATGGCATGTTTCTCTCACTTTGTAACTCAAACACAGTTGTATAACTGCATGTTTATTTGATAAATGTCTGTTTTTCCCATTAGAGTGTAAACTATGAAGGCAAGACCAACACTGCTGTCTTCTCACCATTATATTCTAGCACCTCACACAGTGCCTGGCACATAGTAGATGCTCAATGAATTACCAGGTAGATCAAGGTCATTCTATAAAATCAGTAGGTTCTTAGTTATTGTTGTTGTGTGACAGACATAAATCTTAGATATTGTCTCTAAAAAGTTGTTAGTGCCTTGAAAGCAGAAAAATGACATAAAGAAAATGACTGAAAAATGATTTTATAGAGCCAAGATCAGCAAGTGCAGATTAAGAGATCAGGGCCAATAGAGCAATGTGGCACTGAAAGACAGCAAATCAGTCAGCTGGTGCTCACTCTTAAAGGATCAGACAAGCACAGCCTTTATTAGGTTGTGTTAGTTGCTACCTTTGAAGACAATGAAGTTTTGGGAGGAAGAGAGAGGGGGCTTCAGAACAGAGGATGGCATGTTCAGAGGAGATGGAAAGAGATGCCGTGTGGTGAGCGAAGTGGCCCATAAGCAGAAGCAGAGAAAGCAGCCAGGTGGTGAAGATTTTTTTTAATTTTTCTTAAAAGATAATCAAAATAATAAAAGAGAGCATCAAGACACAATGCTCACACTTGTCCTTAGGTGAGTGGAGAAAGTACAAAGGGAAGGCTATTAAAGTATGTCCCTGATCATTAACACCTACACTAAGAGAGACCATATAAGGATTTTTTAAAATATTTATTTATTTACTTTAGTTGTACACAATGCAACGCATTATATATTTACGTGGTGCTGAGGATCAAACCCGGGCCGTGCACGTGCGAGGCAAGCGCTCTGCCACTGAGCCACAACCCCAGCCCAACCATATAAGGATTTTGAACACAGAAATGAACCTGAGTGATATTTGGGGAAAACCAAATATTGCCACCCAATGATCGGCAGCATGCTACAAATAAATGAGGGGGATGCAAAATGCAAGAAAGACAATTGCAAAGGGACCCTGGGATTGTGGTAAGACCCGAAAATAAAGACAATGGGAGGGCTTCTGCTTTGGGGGAAAATATTATCTCTGGAGAGAAAGAAAATAGAGATGCTGAAAAGTGATAGGAAGGAGAGGGGAAGACTAGTAATGAAGAAGGGTAGTAGTAAGTTACGACACATCAAAAAGGTTTCTAGAAACCACGAATTCACACGCTGCCTCCTTTAGTGGAAGAGAAGCCAAGTCTGAACAGCTTCACAATGCACTCGTCAAAGAAAAGACAAAAATGACCAGAGGAGAGAACAAGAGGGAAAGATGACCAAGGAAAGACAGAGTTATGGAAATTAATGCCAAAAGGAAAACTCATGCACTTAAAAAATTCTCAAAATCAAACAGTAAAATCAGCCTTGGAATAGAGACGATGCACTTTATAGGATTTCAAACAGAGCTTTACATTCTATCATCAGTATGAGATGCTGTGTGTATTTTAAGAGTGTTTCCCCTTTTTAAAAGCATACAAAAGTTTTTGAAAAATTATCACCAGTTATTCTATGACACTCTTCAATAAAATGTAACCAAAGTTAATTGAAAGTTTTAGTGTGGTCAGTTACATAACACCAGAATTGCTGAATAGCTTAAACACAGTGTTTTCCCAGAAATATTTGTCTTTTGGATAAAACCAAGAATGGAAAGTTTCTGCCTTAAAGGAGAACTTTTGAGAAGGTGGAAGAGAAAAGAAAAACATATAGAATGGAAATACAGCTTTAACAAAAGTAACCCAAATGCTGCAAATATACTCACTACTCACACAGAGACACACAAAAGCAAAAAGAAAGTGAATTTTATCACTTTGGAAAGTAGACAGGGTTGTGTGTCAATCTAATAATGTCTTTTTAAAAATCAGAAAATATATATTGCCTTTGCCAAGATGAATTCAGCCAGATCTTTGACTCTTGCTACTTTTCTCTTAGACTGGCAGAATCGGCTCATAGTAACCCATGTTGATCATGTTGAATCTGAGGCATGAAGTGAGGCCTAGAGAATGAAAGTGTGCTTTGTTTGGGGCCAGGGGAAGGAGGACTAGGTACTGAGGCTGATACTGCTTCTTCCAGATGAGCAAAGAGCTTCTGGTCCCCAAAGATGCATGTGGCTCTCAGCACTACCCTGGTTCTTCTTTTCTACCCTCTCCTCTCCTCTCTCCTTTCCTTCAGGGGTTGTCCAGGGATTGTGTGTGTGTGTGTGTGTGTGTGTGTGTGTGTGTGTGTGTGTGTGTGGGAAGAACTGATAGAGTAGACTGGGTCTCATCTCAAACCTTGGTCATAAAACTTAATGATTTCTTTCAACATAAACTCAACAGAAAACGCTAAAGAAATGACAGTACAATGGTACATCTTGAGGCCACCTATAGCCAGATAAGTGATATGCTTTTTCTTACAGCCAAGTAGGTCATATTTAACGTTGTGCCAAGGACTTTCTCTCCTGTAACTTCCCAGATGCTCTTAGGTTAGTGTGCCCTGAGGCTCAGGGAACTATGCCACCCTGGTCAAAGGCTCATGACCTTATCATGGAGGACTAGCTGGCATTCTTGGTACACATGACCAACCCAGGCTGAGAAGCCTTGTGGGTAAAGTGGGGATTCGACAAGCAATGAGAAATTCTTTAATCTGATTTGGTCTATAAGCCCATATGCACCCAAAACTATAGACACTGTGTTTTTTTCCTGTATATGCCTACGTTAAAGTTTAATTTATAAATAAGGCACAGTAAGAAGTTAGTAATAATAATAAAACAGAATATCATAATAATATGCCATAGTAAAAACAGTATGTGAATATCATCTTTCTCAAAAGAGTCAAGATAAATATTAACATTCTCAGACCACAGTTGACCACAGGTTACAGAAACCATAGAAAGTGGAACCATGGATAGGAGGAATTCCTTGGTATAATACACTAACTGGATATGTGTCCCTTGGAAACATGAAGTATGCCTTTTGTTTTATTTTATGTAATCCCATAATCCTCTGTCAAGGACCAGGTAAGTAAATAATCATTTGAATGGCCTCAACAGAGCACAGACTGTGTAAATACTGAATTGTGCTCGCTGGTCCTGGATCTAAGTCAAGGGGTGTGATGGTTAATTTTATGCGTCAACTTGACTGGGCCAAGGAGTACTCAGATAAATCAGGGTGTCTGTGGGGTGCTGGGCATGTGGATGAACTGAGCGTTTGAAATGGTAGACTCACCCTCTCCAATGTAGATGGCCATCATCTAGTCCACTGGGGACCTGGAGAGAACAAAATGCAGAGGAAGGAGTATCTGCCCCTTTCCTCCGGCCTCGCTCCACCAACTGCGAGAGACATCTCGTCTCATCTCCTGCACTCACACTGGGGTGGACACCAGGGCTCCCCTGGCCTCTGGGGCCTTTGTACTCAGACTGAACTACATCACCATTTTCCTGGTCTCCAGCCACAGAAGTCACAGATCATGTGACCTCTTGGCCTCCATCTCTATGTGAGCCAACTCCTCATAATTCTGCATATACTACATCATATTGGTTGTGCTTCTCTGGAGAACCCTGATTAATCTAGGAGGCAAACGAGAGAATGAGCAATGTAAGCAGTTGAGAGGGATGTGCTCCTATGGAATTCTGACTCGAAATTCCAAATTAGAACGTTATATTATAGTTTGTTCCACTTAGAACAGGCGTTCTGGCACATCCCAGGTGAGAGTCTGGCATGTATCTGGTGACAAGAACACACGCGGCAGGAAAGGCCTCTTTCAATTCTTGCCTTGGAAATGCTTAGGTGTTCGTGCTGTCCCTGACCAGCAATGGGAGAGAAAATCAGATACTGGCATCTCTTGAAGGAGGGGAAAAAAAGACAACTGTAAAAGCACTGCATGCTGGGAACCTTTTGAGAAAGGAGAAATCGTACCCCATTAAGGCATCTGAGGAGTTTCGAGGTGGCAGTGAGGGGGTTTAGGGGAGCAGGGCAGGATGGAAGAAGAAAGCCAGAGTCAGAGCTCATCACAGACCCAGCACGGGGAGGGAGGCACGGCCCCCACCGCACCCCCCCCCCCTCACACATCCATCAGGGCACCCAGGATTCACACCAGTGGAAACTGCTAAAGACGTCACTTCACCCAGTGGAGGTGCCCACATTCTCCTGTGCTAGGATGGTTTATTAGAGATTTATATCATTTGGGTGGTTCAGAATTCCCTACAATTTAGTTACTACAATATGATCATCACCTACTTGCAGGTATAATTACTTTTGTTTTGTGACCTATAATATTTTTCCATCACTTTGCAGTTTACAAAGTTCTTCTTCACATATTTCCTTTATCTTCCCAATGACCACCCAAAGTTAAAGTAATTTTATCTTCATTTTATGACCTAAAAAACTGAAATGTCAAGAATACAGACAACCCACATGCTAGACAGAGGTCTCAAACCCAAATATCACATTATTTTTCAGAGAATGATTTCCCCCCCAGGACATTTTAACAATAGCATTTTTGCTTAGATTATTTAGAATTTACAGCATCTCATGAAGTACTTTAATTCTCCACACCCTTTAGGCATTAGAGGTGCGTTCACACAGTGACCAGCACTCAAGAGTTATGTCCTTAGTGCCTCTTTTCCTGAGAGCCTTGCCCTTTATTCCCAGGGCTGACATCCCAGTTCAGGTCTGTACCACATGGCACGCGGCTTGTCTTTTCACTCACACAGTCACGTGGGCAGCCATCATGCTCCAGGTTCAGCTAGGTACTGAACTTACTGTGGGGACCTAGTCAGAGTCCTGGCTTTCAAAGAACTTATGTTCCAGATAGAGGAGGAGCAAGACAGGTCCACAGGCCCTGAGCCACGGTGTGGGAAACGCTGTAGTGGGGCAGGCACAGGCTGGGGCCCTGGCATCAAGGAGGCAGGGATGTCCAAAGCTGAGGCCTTAACAGGAAGCAGGAGGTTAGTAGGTGAAAAGGGCAGGAAGTGTCAGGTGAAAGAATAGCAATAAGTGAAGGCAAGGATGCCCAAGAGAGCAAGCAGCTTCCCACTGGAGTGAAAACAGTTTGAAGTGCCTTAAGGAACAGCAGGGCTTGGTGAGAGATGCAGCAATGGCCAGACGATGACGAGTTGGGAGCCATGCTGGGGAATGTGGCACTGTCCTGGGGCAGCAGAGACCTTCGTGCAATAGAGTTGTCTGAGAAGACTTGTCGAAAAGATCTGACTGAAGTATGGAGAAAGGATTAGAGCAGCACTGCCCCAGTGAGATACAACATGAGCCACTTACATAAGTTCAGCTTTTCTAGAAGCCCCATTAAGAGAGTATTTTTTTTTAAGGTAAAATTAACATTTTATTAGTTTTTGTTAATTTCAACCATGCAGCTTATTTACCTCACAGTATTTCAGGAGGCACGGAGGGAAGTGAACATATTGGAGGTAAGTATTTAGAAAGAGAAGTGGCAAAAATGTGTTACAGATGAGGACTCACTTAACTCAGTTCACTTTACACGGAGACTCAAACTCATCTTCCTAAAATACAGCTCAACTGAGATACTTTCCTGTTTTAATTTTTCCATTTTTGCCCTCTTGCCTACCAAAGCCAGACTCTTCAGCCAGCGAGGGCCTGGCTTCTATAGCACGTCGCCTCCCTCCGCACAGCTGGACCTCTTTGCTCCCACCTGTAAACCCAGCGTCTAAGACCGGGCGAAATTTTAAGCAGAAGGAATGAAAAGACTTTGGCTCAGCGCTCTGGAATGGAGCGTCAAGCCAGCCTTTCTGCTAGTCAGGCCCCATGCTCCAGGCCTGACTCCTGGCTTGGAAACCTGCCTGGTCCCTCTGGGGCTGGGGCCCAGCTTCTTGCTTTCCATCCTGCTCTTTCCTCCCAGAGCTTGGAGGTCTGCCCGTAAACCTGAGCAAAGTGGCTGGAGCCTGCTAGCTGCTGACAGACATTCTTATTCCCTTATTCCCCGTTACGTTTCTAAGTGCCACCTGTTCCTCCACTTCCCAGTACCAGCCCTCCCTCCCTGAGACTCGTCGCCCACCTCCCAGTGCCAACTCTGTCTGCCTGGGTGACCGCCTTCATCTGTTGCGGTGTTCTTCTGCACATCCCTGCCAATGCCCTGTCTGCCAGCCTGGGCTTCGTTGCAGTTCCTGCCCCATCCTTGTGGGCAGATCTGGCCCCTTCCAACTTGCAGTGAGCCAGGCCGTTCCTAAGAACATTTGAAGCTATGGAGAAAGATATCTGAGGCCCTGAAGATGAGAGCCCACTGCACTACTGAAGCTTCCTCCTCACTACTCTTGTGTACCCTTCACTGCAGTCAAAATAATCTCCTCATCGTTCGCCAGGCCCCCAGACCTGCCTGAGTAAGTCCTTCCAAGCCCACAATCTAGAAAGGGCTTCCTCCCATTCCTTCCCATAATACATATGAGTCTAAAAAAGATGACAATCCATAACCCCTCCCAACACACACACACACACACACACACACACACACACACACACAACTGGAAACTACATCTCCTTCTGAACCCTATCATTCATTATCTGGAATTCTATTATGGACTTCATATTGCATTCTTCCTTGTTTTAAATGTCTTATCTCCCCAAGGATATAAATATCTTGGGAATAATACCAAGATATGTTTGATTACTTAGCAAGACAAAATATCTGGGAAAGGAGGAAAGAGGAAGAAAGGGAGAGAGGGAGGGAGGAAAAGACAGACAGCTTAGCTTCACAAAATAAGTACTGGCCTGTCCAGGGTTCTAAGTGAACAAGCTCACGCTATCAAGTGCCTGCTTAGCACCCTCTAGCAATCGATTCCTGAAAAGGAGGCAGGATGCGGCTCTACCATCCCCTGGCTATCTTTTAGAAATTCAATGGCTCAAAAAGGCACAGGTAGGAAAGCCAGACTGACAAGTAGATGCTTCTGACTGTGATTAAGGTGGGCAGAGTGGCTTCTGACATCCGGTACAATACTCAGCTTCCTGTTCCCCAGATGGCAACGAGACCAAGGCCGGAGATCCCACTGCCTGTCCTCTTACTTTGCCCATGCCTATGCCACCATGTGGCAGGACAGACTTGGGCAAATTGTGTGTCATTATTTTCTACTCATTTTCTACCTTTTCTCTTAGGTTCCAGATACTTTAGAAAACGTGACTGCAACCTCACCAAATCCCTATGTGGTGGCTGGATCACATTAAGGAAAATAAAATAATTATAATCTACCACCACAACATTCTACCTGCATTATTTTGTAACCTAAACACTTTTCATGTGTAATATTCTTGATCAATTGTAAAAAGCAAACATATGGTGCCAACTCTGTGGCCATGAGGTCTGAAGGCCCAATGGTCAGGAGTTACATGATGCCAAACAGACATCAAAAATCAGACTTTATGAAGAAGCATTCCACTATGATTGAATATACTTCAAAGTGCTTTCAATCAGTTAGTCATTGCCCAACTTCTCGGAAGAAGCCACAGGTGCTGAGTCTCCTTCAACACATCAAAGAAGATTCTCTCATGCCTCACAGATTTGAAGGGGCTGGGCAAGGGCAGCAGAACTGGTGACAACCTCTCAAAGTCCCATGTGTCTGGGTTCAAATGAAATGGTCTAGTTCTGCTCCTGGACTCAGAGCCCTGGTGTCCTTGTGGCAGGTACCTGGGGACCAAGTGCCATCAGTGGACCAAACTCACAATAAGAACTCACATTCTTTCCTGGCCTGGCACAGTTTGAACACTTTAACTTTTAAGGTATGTACAGGAGCCACTCTGACTGGCTTCAGTGATGGAGGGATTCTCAGGGAAGAGCAGGTAGTGGGAGGATTTGAGCAGCACTTATTTATGTATCAAACAGCCAGAAGCTAAAACACAGACAACAATTTAGGAATGAATGAAAACAGAAATCAGCTACATGAATATGGGGAAGCAGTATTTTTCTACCTATTCAAAATGAATATTTATGTTCTCAAGAGTAAAAATGGCCATAACCTTTTGAGTTCACAATTTGGCAATACCTATCAATATTTAAAACACACGTTTGCACTGGGTGTGGTGGCGCACACCTGTAATCCCAGCACTTGGGAGGCTGAGGCAGGAGGATCGCGAGTTCAAAGCCAGCCTCAGCAATGGCGAGGCACTTAGCAACTCAGTGAGACCCTGTCTCTAATAAAATACAAAAAACGGCTGGGGATGTTGCCCAGTGGTGAGTGCCCCTGAGTTCAATCCCCAGTACCAAAAAGAAAAAAAAAAAAAACACACATTTGCATTGAAGGAAAAATGTTACTGCTAGGAATTTACCCTATGAATATGCATAGAACATTTCAATAAGATATATGTGTAAGGATGATCACTGAAGCATTATTTGTCATGGTTTTTAAAGTATATCAAAAAGTCCCTCAGCACAGGACTGGTTAAAATGTAAATGGCACATCTACATAATGGATCACTATGCAATGGTTTAAAAACTGAGATGAATCGGTATGTGCCTAGACAAAACTATTTCTAAAACACATCATTACGGGAAAAAAGCCAAATACAGAACAGCATGTAGAGATTGGTCCCTTGCATATTAAAATATACACATATATGTGTGGGATGGGTATGTATGTACATTCAAACATAGGCATGATTTTTTCCAGAATAAATTTCAAGAAATGGTGAACAGCAGTCAAGGGACTTGAGATGGGCGGGAGGAACAGCGAAACAGAGTGGAGTGACATTTTGGAGAGAGATCAGGACCCAGTTTAAGTTTCTTATTTATATTCTCCAGTAACTAAAAATCCTAATAAATATTCCATTATTATTTAATGGATTTCTAAGTTAGTGCCTTCAATAGTGATTGGGTATATGGCCAAAGAGGGAAGAAGAAAGAGATTCTCAGCAGAAAAGATCTATAATACTCTTAGCCAGCTCAGCTAAAGAGGAAGTCTTCCCATCTACAAAGAGGAAGAAGTTGTCAGGGTGGGTGGGGGTGCTGTGTTTGGGTGGAGGAGGAAGTAAAGAAGTAGAAAGAAGAACAGTGATAATTGCATCATCTGGGTTATACTCGGACTTAATTTTTTTCCCCACTTATTTTACTTTGGAAAAGAGATTGATAAGAATCACTAGTCCTTGCCTGAAAATTTGAAGAATCAAAATGTCCCAGCTATCTGGATAGAATCAGAAGGTGCACTCTTGTCCCCTCCCCTTCCCACGGGGCAGTGGGAAGGCCAGGAAAGAGGAGCTGGGAGGGATTGTTGATAAACCCACTCAGCAATGGCCCGAAGTGTGGGGACTATAAACCAGGCGAGAGAACAGCCTCTCAGAGCTGCTGGTGGCTCTGATTCCACTGAGCAGCACGACTCCTTTGTTTTCTTGGGCCTGGGAAAGAAAAAGAACCCTTTGCTCTGTGTACAGTCTTGAAGTACAGCTTCGTTAATCCGTTTCATGGTCAGAGTTGTGTGTCATATGCAATTATTTATCCAGATAGTATGAAGAGGTAAGGCAAGACTGAGACTTAAAAGAGTCCACTGTGCTGAAAGTGTCACCTGTCATACAACTTTTATTGGTGGTATATATGGAGGCTTCCTATTGGCCAAAATCTACCTCAATGGCTTTCATGATGGAACAAAATTATCAACATTTATCTGAGTAAAATGTGCACTGGCTTTGGCCTAGATGTAAATCCTATAAAATAAGCATGACTCTTTTCTTTTCTTTTTTTTTTTTTTTTTTTTAACCTGATAGTGGCCCCAGAATGACTAATCCCAGATTAGCACAGAATCTCCCCTTCTTCTCACTTGTCATCTAAGCATTCATCACCAGGGTAAAAGCAGGGTAGCTCAGCAAAATCATAAGCCTTGCTAGATCATTCCTAAATGCTGGAACTTCTTCAGGGAGTTGGACCCTCCCCCAGGGCAGGTTACTTCAGCTAGTTACAGCACAGGGCTAATGACACCACGGGCGTGAGCATGCCCTACTCTGGGGGCAATTAGCTTTGATCTGTTTTGGGGCCACTTCCTGTATCCCTGAACCCAAACAGCTGTTTCAAAGATGGATGCCTTTGATGACAAGAGGAACTGGTCCAAAGTAGAATAGATATACTAGTTCGAATCTATCCTGCTCTTGGAAAATGACACAAAGCATATTAGTAACATTAAAATCACATCGCCTGGTATTTGTTCCAAATGGATGAGGAATAACACCACCAAGCAGATCTCAAGCATCTGTATAACTAGACTGGTTGCCAGATAGAAGTTACAATATTCAGAGACAACCCATTTCTGTTTCAGAAGGCTGTCACACTATGGGACCATTTTTCTCAATAAAATAATTCCTTGAAGAAAAGTATTCCATTTAGAACATTATATACAAGCAGTTGTATGTAAAAAGATGATATACTTGCGCATTATGAATAAATAAATAAATAACAAAAAAAAAGAATATTCTATTTGGGAGGGAAAGGGGAGGTACTAGGGAATGAAACTGACCCAAGTATGTTAAATGCAGGTTCAAATATATCACTATTATATATAATTATAAAACATCAATAAATTTTTTTATAAAACAATGTTATGTGTTTTTACAAACATTCCCCCAGGGAAGAAACTGGGGTCAAAATGAGCTCTATGAGATTTTATGATACCACACTTTTAATATAAAGTACTTTATATAAAAACTGAATTAACCTCTTAGTCTGCTTGATCTGAGAATTTTTCATGTTGATTAGATACTAATTTTCTCTCTTATAAATGGATAGTTCTTCAGCTTAACCCAGTTCTTCCTTCACGAGAACGTTCTTCACCCACACAATATGCATAAAATACCTTATTTTTTCATTTGGGTTACAAACCCCAACACAGATGTTTTCCCATCAGTCATAAAAAGATACAAATTTACAAATCAACTTTCTTCACATTTGTGCCTATCTCCTTATTTTAAAGTTTCCAACACAACCCACCAAAAAAAGCAGTATCTGAAATACTACATGCACTAATACCTGAAGTGCATCTAGAGGCCTGGCATTAGCCTTGGGGGTTATCTCACACATTGATCTTGGCCTGGAATTAACCTTGGTAGCTAACTCACATGATGTTCTGGAGTTAGTGTTGGGGATCATCTCATATGCCTTGAAATCTGAACACATCTGCAGCTCTAAGTTCTTTAATCACAAGGAAAAAAAAATTTACAATGCTACAAATAAGAATCAACATTTTTAATCCCTTATCCTAAAAAAAACAGGCAGCTCCCTGCTCCCCTATGATGTGAGTCTGTGCTTTGGGAAAGGAGGAAGACTTGCCTTCTTTGCTCCTCCCAGTCACAGGTGTCCCTTGAAGGACTGAGAGAAGAGTCTAGAGGAGACCCTGGACCCGACCGTATTTCCAAGTGTACCAATCTACCAGAAAACTAGAATAGAGTCATTTCTTTCAGAAATTGTTCTGCCTATCACTGCTTATTTACCTAAAGAGTAGCACTGAATCCAGGCCTCAAGGAATTCAGCTAATTCTCTGAATCCTGAGCTTATTTTGGTAATGATCCGGGAAAGCCTGTTCCCCCAATAGAGACTTATGCTAACCATATACATTTTGAACCAAAACCTGAGACGTGTAGTTGAACCATGATGACATATATAAAATCGGGCTGAGGACAGATAATCTGGAATATGGAATTCATGCCCATTTTTCATCCTAGATTTTCCATTCTTCTTAATTTCTTTCGAGAACCTCCCAGTTCCCCATGGGCTCTCAAGCTATCCCAGGGTTCTGTTTACCTCCATAAGAGACAGGAACATATTATATACAGCAAGGTGCCTCAA
Organism: Tamias sibiricus; assembly: GCA_025594165.1. NCBI lineage: Eukaryota > Metazoa > Chordata > Mammalia > Rodentia > Sciuridae > Tamias > Tamias sibiricus. The sequence goes on along the minus strand of CM046669.1, from coordinate 17,788,312 downwards.
ATCTTTCAATCCATGAAAAATTATATATAAACATCATTTTATTTAACTTAACAAAACTTTATACAGTATATAGTTTCCCCTTACTACTTATTTATGAGGTCACCAGGAAAATCCCTACTCTGTTCATGTCTTCACCCTCTGCTGATCTTTGATATCCCCTCTTCTCCCTCCCCAGCTCCTCCCTTCTCTGTGCTGTAGTACAGAGCCCCTTTTCTTCTTTCCTATATAATTCTAAACACAAGCTCTGCCAATAACCCTGAGCTATTGCTGCATCATGCTGATTTGCACCAGCTGTGCCTCATGGTGGTTAACCCAGACTCAGAACCGGGTCTCCTTAGATCTTCCTCGGAGAACACGATTACACATATACATCTAAAAGTCACATCCAGGGGGGTGGAAATTGAGCCAAAAATAAGCAGATCCTGTTTTGAACTACTGAGCACATTAAATAAGGGCGGTGGGGGCGGGGGGGGGGGATACAACTGGAAGAAAGAAAACTCCTACCCAGAGTTGTCACTCAAAGATTTTCATGTATGTGTAAAGCAAAATGTAAATTACTGTAAAGATGACCTGCCCTTTTAAATATTCCACTTCCAAATGAAATATGAACATTCTTATATTGGTGGGAACAGGGAAAGGGGCAGACCAGAACAGAGAGTAGAGGAAGGGAAGACTATCTATCATAAAGAATAAGTCAAATGATGGGCTGGGGTTATGGCTCAGTGGTAGAGCACTTGCCTAGCATGTGGAGGCCCTAGGTTCGATCCTCAGCACCACATAAAAGTAAATAAATAAAAGTAAAGGTATTGTGTCCAACTACAACTAAAAAATAAATATTAAAAAAAAAAGAAGAAGTCAAATGATGAGAGGTGTACTCCCAAATTAAAAGAGAATGACCAAGAACTTTGTCATGTAACTAGAGGTCACAAAGCTTAATGTCTTTGAGAATCTCAGGTTTGTGAAAAACAAGTCTATGGAGCAACAGTTGGGAGTTAGAGTATAATGATGTTATTCTGCAACTTTGGGCAAATCACAATCTCAGATCATCAGTTTTTCTATCAACTCCTTCCCTGAGGAGTCATAGACCAGGTCACCAGATGGTTTGTATATATTGAATTGTCTGGCCTGTTTATTTTCCATTATGAAGCCATGTGTAATGGCCCTGTGTTTAAACACGATCAGATAGAGCACATGACTGTCATTACAATGTAATCATCCTTTGTCTCTGTCACAGAGCAACCGTGTCCAGAGTCTCCAAACCAAACTCAAATCATCCTAACTCCACCAAAAATGGAGAAATGCCATTGGTTGTATTGAAAGAAAAATCTTCTGGATTGTAAAATTACTTATAGTTTCAAAAACTCTGGCAAACCTCAAGGTCAAGGGCACAAACATGATCCAACTGATGTAAGAGGACATCAGCAATCTAAGAAAAGTATGATGAAGTGAACTTTTTATTACAAAGCTTGTCTATATACAAGTTAAGTTCCCAAAAGCTGTCTTCCAGGCTGTTCCTCTGTAAACCCAGGAAACACACACAAAACAAGCCTCTACACATCTGCCGTTGGTGGAGGCCGACCTGGTGCGCTTTGGCTCAGGACAGCTTCTTGGAAAATTCATAGACTGGAAATGTGTAGCAACGATGTGATTCCAGGCTCCCCACAACACAGTGTTCTGTCAGACACTAGACAACAAGAGGTTCCTGAGCACCAGCAACACAGGACAAAGGGAGATCTCACCAGCAGCGGCCAATGGGGTCTTGATGTTTTGGGGGACAAAATCTCCCCGGGAAGTACAAAGCTTACAGGGCCCTGCATGACCTGACCCCCCACCCTCCTTTCAACCTCCTTCCATCTCCATCTGTGTTGAGCTACCCTCTGGTCTCCACTCCGGCTGGTCTCTGTCCCTTTGCATGTCTTCTCACCATAAACCACTCCCCTCTGCCCTGCCCATTCTCCAGTGCAGCCCAGACATCACTTACTTCTAAACATCGTTGATCACTTCTAAGTTTTCCTAACCTCCCAAATTCAGGTAAATGTGCCCCATGTGTGCTCCTTACTACCTTGTATGTTCCCTTTTAATTGCTCTGTTTACTTGCCTGAAGCTTTTGTTTTAAAAAGTCTGCATTTCCCTCTGAACTGTAAGTTCCACAAGGGAGAGGACGTGTCAGCCCTGTTCACAGAAGTCACTCAACAAATGTAACTTAATGTAATTCAAGTGAATAACTTGATTCACTATTCTTTATTTACTAAGGTAGTGATTCGTTTATTTTAGATGCTTTCTGTTTATTAACTTTCATCTTATTTATCATGTTTTTAAGAGTTTAACTTCTAAAAAAAATGAGTTTAACTTCTAAAAGTGTAAAAGACACAGAAGAGCATAAATATAAATAATCACATTCATGTTACCACTACTTGGAGTTGACAAATGTTAGTTTTTCATATGACTTCCAGTCTACTAAACACAATTTTCAAAGGGCCAAAACTCAAATAGTTTTGGGGTCAATTCTGAATTAACTAGTGTTAAAATGGGACACAATATTATTAAGCTCTTGCTATGTGCCAATCATTGTGCTGGATGGTTCATATACATCGCATATTCAAACTTTCTCTAAGGGTATTATTATATACAATTTATAGATGTAAAAAAAAAAAAAAACTGGGACTTGGAAGATTAGCTAATTAACTCCAAATTAATAAAGCCAGTAATGTCAAACCATGTTCAAACCAATTCTATTCAAATCCAAAATACATGGTGCTTTCCTCTTTATTATTCACATCCTCAAATTCTATCCATGCTTGGAAGGAGCTTGAACTTTGTGAGCCAGAGAATGTGTTTTCACATATGTTATTCATCCATTCACTTAACAAACATCGATTAAATATCTGCTCTGGGTTGTGTGTTGCTATCTCTCATAAATGTTCAGAAAATTAAGTTAATCAGGACACGCATTCATAAGCACTGTGGTTCATTTAGCTAAAGAATGAGAAATTAAGAGGTGACAAAAATGCCACAGAAGTTTCTCCAATGCAAAAGAAACACAACCATCAAGGCAAATAGAGAAAAGCAGCACTAAAAGGCTGACTGGACCCCCACTGGTTAAGGATGACAAATGACAAGCTGCACTCAGACTAGATGGCCCCTGAAACTTTTCTCCTGGTCCTACAATGACTATGATCTTGTGACTGTGCTGTGAAAAGACTTTATGCAGAGACTAGATTTTAAAATTAGGCCATCCTTTATGATTTCTTCAGTGCCCCACATTTTGTTTTCACAATAAAACAAAAAATAAACAGTATGTGACGCAAGGCTGAATGATTTAGCTCTTTTCTCAATTCAAGTTCTTACTGCTGCTCACTGCCCACCCTTGTGTGGCTCTGAGTCAGGCCTGGGACAGGTCAGCCCCTGCACCTCCTTTCTTGTTCTGCCTGGCCTCAGAAAATACATGACACTGAGCTCCTGCCAAAGTGGATCACTTGTCTTTTCATGTGTACTTGGGATCTGGGGGTGGGTGACACTTCTTCCAGTAAGTCCTGAGTGTTAGGGAATCATCTTTTGTGAGAGCAACATCAGCAGTTTGAACTTCTGGTAGTAAATTAAACTACTTCTGGACACCCATTGGAAATCCTGGCTCTTGTTGTGTTCCCAAAACTCTACCACCCTCAATTATTCCTTTAACATAGCTCCTCCTCCCACCTTGATGGAGCAGAACTCTTCCTTCACAATGTTTCAAGTCTTTGTGTTTGTCTTTTTAGTTTTCTTGGTCAACATTTTTACTTTGAAACAATTCATATTTGTTCTTGCACTGCACTCCTCCTACTTCAGATGAATGTTTTGAGGCAACAATGAGTTAGTTTGTAAGCAATTTACCCGCATGGCCCACCATACGGGTAAACTAGAGTGGGAGGACTGACTGAGGACTCTCTTCACCAGGCTACTTGCTTTTGTTGTCACTGTTTTCACTATGTACATATGTTGCTGATTCTCAGAAATCTAGTAAAATTGTCGTGTTTCCTATTATTGACAAGTACAGGCCACACACAGTTAAACCTGCAGTTCTGAGCCTTGGGTCTGTTCTCATATGACATCAGAGAAAGCACCCTTAATCCTCAGAAATTCCATCACTTGGAAGCTCTACTCAGGGTGACAAGGCCTACAGAGTTGTTTACCTGGCCACTCCTTTGTGAGTTAGTTCATTTGTTCATTCATTCAACAAATATCTCAACGCTGCAAATGACGTAAGTTTGAGTAAAACAGACCAAGTTCCTTGTGTTAGGAGTTCATGATGTACTGGAAAAGAATATAAAACAAGCAACTGCCAGACAATATGATAAATGTACATGAAGAAAGTGGGGTGGGAAGAACAGGAAAAACGAGCGGGCGGGCGGGAGGGGGGAAGACATGACCAGACCCAGGATGCAACCCGCAGAGTCTGCCAGGCTCCTGATCACCACTGTGAGGTATTGAGGGGGAAACGGAGCCCATCTGTGGCGTTTAGAGGAGGGGCCCTGGGTGGTGATTGGGATTAGATAAGATCATCAGGGTGGGGCCTGATTGACCACAGTGGCTTTATAAGAAGAGAGAAAGCAGAGCAGACGCACAGGCCCACACGCCCTGTCTCTCACCACGTGCTGCCCTGTGCCTCCTGGGGACTCTGCGTCAAGAAGGCTGTCACCAGGTGCAGCCACTCAACCCTGGATCAGAACTGTAAGCCAAAATAAATCTATTCCCAGTCTGTCATATTTTGTTATCAGCAACAGAAAATGGACTAAGACGGTACTCTTCCCCCAATGGCTCAATAACAAAAGTCTGTATCTATTGCTTATTATGTAATGAGGCTCTGTCCTAAGAAATTTACATATTATAACTCAACCCTCATATAACTATCAGCATACCCACTTCACAGATGAGGAAACTGAAGCACAGATTTAAAAATTTGTTGAGATCACAGTCAGCCTGGCTCCAGAGTCCACGTTCTTCATATACTGAACATTCTTTGTATTCAGTAAGTATTTATTAGATACCTACTATGTGTCAGAAACTGAATAATGTTTGACACATACAGGTGAACATGACAGAGGACCTGTCACTGAGGAGCATCTATTCTAGTTTGAGAAATGGCAATATATAAACATACCAGTGCTGTTTATGTAATGAGTCTTGAGATAGTGACACAAAGGGTCATGGGACCATGCAGGAGGGTCATTAACCTGACCAAAGGGTCAAGTGAAGAGATGATAATCAAGCACCTCTCACACCATCAATGAGACTTAGCCTTATGAAACTCAGATATTCTGAGTCCCCTGTTATGGTTTGGATATGAGGTATCCACCAAAAGCTTTTGTGTTAATGTGAGAATATTCAGAGGTAAAAATCAATGGATCATGAGAACTGTAACCTAATTAGTTCATTCTAGTTTGAATGGACTGACTACGTGGTAAATGTAGGTAGGTGGACATGGCTGGAGGAGATGGGTCACTGGGGTCATGCTATAGAAGGGTACAGCTTCCCTGTGGCCCCTTCCTTTCTTCTCTCTCTCTCTCTCTCTCTCTCTCTCACACACACACACACACACACACTCACTCTTGCTCTTACTCTCATTCTTGCTCTCTGTTTCCTGACCCCACCATAAGCTGAGCAGCTTTTCACTGGGCCCTTCTGCAGTGATGTTATGGCCCACCTTGGGCCCAGAGCAATGGAGCTGTCTGTCCATGGACTGAGACCTCTGAAACCATGAGCCCAAAATAAAATTTTCCTCTTCTAAGTTGTTCTTGTTGAGTATTTTGGTCACGGTGACACAAAAGCTGACTAAAACAATCCCCCTTTAGTTTAGACTATGAAACTTACTGACATAACCCAAATATTCTTAACCATAGCAAAACTTGGGCAGCAAGGATCATGAAGGAGAATAAAAGACAGAGTCGATGCACTAGAACTAGAGAGGCTTCCCCGATTCCAGGTGTGTGTCTCATGGTGATAGCTGTGTCTCAGGGTCATATTATAAATATATAATTTTTTCTATATATAATGATGCTTCAACATCTTTAAAAAAACAAAAACAAAAACAAAAAACAACTTTCTTGCTGTGAGGGACTGCACTCTCAGGGATAGCTAACTCCTAAAGATAACAAAGGGCCCAGAGATGCCCTGTGCACCTCAGGAGACAATATTTCTCCGCCTGATCATCCCGGGTTAAAACTAGAGACTGGAGGCTGGGGTTGTGGCTCAGCAGTAGAGCGCTCACCTAGCACATGCACAGCCCGGGTTCAATCCTCAGCACCACGTAAAAATAAAGGCATTGTGTACAACTAAAACAAAATTTAAAAAAAAATCATCCCATCATTAAAAAAAGAAAGAAAAAAACTAGAGACCACCCACAGCCCAATGCCCACCGAAATTATTCAAACTGCCAATCATAAAGGGATCTCCCTGCCCTGCCTTGTCAGTAAGGGATGCCCTAACCCTTCCCTCACTCCTGTCTCCTGCCTCCTGACCACAGTTGTTTCTTTCCCGTGTGGCTCTGTGTGGCATGCCCTGCCACCTGCCACCTGTGAGGATAACAAACTGCTTCTTCCTCAGCCTCCCTTACATCCTACCTTGCAGCAGCACATGACTATCTCATTGAAGAAGAAGAAGAAGAAGAAGAAGAAGAAGAAGAAGAAGAAGAAGAAGAAGAAGAAGAAGAAGAAGGGGGAGGAGGAGGAGGAGGAGGAGGAGGAGGAAGGGCACAGGAAAACTCTGATGTGGGCCAGCATTAATGCCCAAGGAAGCAACAGGAGTTCAGGACATGGGTGAAAATACTCAGGACCTCAATCAACAGCTTAGGGAATGGGGAGCACAGCTCAGTATGCAGAAGACAAAGCTACAAGGAGCTAAGCAGACTTTTGGAGAATTCATTTATATAGGATGGAGTTAAAGGCAGGGGTGCAGTCTCCATGGAATACTGGGATACTGACATGGACCGAATGTTTGTGTTCCCCTAAATCTGACCTCCAATGTGATGGTATTAAGAGGTGGGGCGTTTGGAAGATATATGGGTCACAAGGGGGAGCTCTCACTAATGGAATTACAGCTGTTATGAAAGAAGGCAGGTGTCTACCTCCTGGAAGAGGCCCCTCACTAGAACCTGACCATGCTGACACCCTGATCTTGGGCTTCCAGCCTCCAGAACTGTGAGAGATAAATGCCTGCTTCTTACAATCCACCCAGTCCATGGTACTTTGTTATAGCAGCCTAGGCTGGCTAAGAAAGAGACTGGATAGGGGAAGTGAAGTGGAAGCTCAGTCACAAAAACTAAGCCAACAATGTGAGAAAGGAAAAAGGCTAGGACTCAACAGGGTGTTTGTTCACTCTGGACATCACAGAGCCACACTCTGCAAGCAAGACTGGTACCAAGTATTGAGCTGAGTTTGTTGCCTGGGCCAAGACTAGTTAGAGTTGAGCAGGGAAACCAAACGTAGAGTCAGATTGATTTAAAAAATTTTGGTGGCTTCCTGAGGAAATAAAACTATAGCACTGAAGAAAGACAAACTGGAATTTAAATCTTACTCTGCGATGTACCACTTATGTATCTTTTGGCATGCACCTTAACCTCTAATCTTCAAGAGTCTTACAAGCAACTCGGCAAATGAGCTAAATAGATATTTTCCAAAAGAAGTGCACATGGCTAATATTATAAAGGAAAAAAGGCTCAACATCCTTAGCCATCAGAGAAATGCAAATCAAAAATACAGTGAGATTCCATGTCACCCTAGTCAGAAGAGCTATTATATATATATATATATATATATATATATATATATATGTGTGTGTGTGTGTGTGTGTGTATATATATATATATATATATACATATATATATATTTTTTTTAAATGCTGGAGAGGATGTGGGAAAAAGGAACTCTTTTACTCTATTGGAATATAAACTAACTAGTATAGCTGCTACGGAAATCAGTAGGAAGATTCTTCAAAAAACTAAAAACAGAACTATCATATAATCCAGCTAAACCAATCCTGGGTATATACCTGGGGGAATCAAAGTCAGCATATAATTAAGACACCTGCATGTCCATGTTTATTGTAGCACTATTCACAATAGCCAAGTCACGGAACCAACCTAGATGCCCATCAGCAAATCAACGGACAAAAAAAAAAAAATGTCACACACACACACACACACACACAGAGTGGAGTATTATTAGGCCATAAAGAAGAATGAAATCATGTCATTTGCAGGAAAATGAATGAAACTGGAGATAATCATATTAAGTAAAATAAATAAGAATCAGAGAAACAAGATCACATTTTATCTTATATATGGAATCCAGGCAGAGGAGACTGTTATGGAAGAGGAAGGGGCCAAGGGGATGGGCAAAGGGAAGAGATATAGTCAGAGTTAATTAAAAGCATGTGAGAAAATGTCACACAGAAACCCATTATTCTGTACAATTCATAGGCACTACTAATTGTAATATTTGAAAATCTCCACAGCTCTCAAAGCAGCAATGCTAGCTGGTCCTTTGCAGCAGGGACAGCCTTTGTAGAGGGGTCAACATACAAAAAAATAAAAATAAAAATAAAACATTCTTACGAGTAAAGTGAAAAATGTTCCCATGGCTATGACACTTAAATATGTTGATGAATATGAAATTGCAAAGCATGGTTATTAATATGAAGTAGGTACCCCATAATGGTATTTTTCCTCCCTTACAGACTCCAATTGAATATTATTCAATCTATTTCATTTCTCATTACTAATGATATGTCTACTTTACTCATCTTAGAGACCCATGGTTCAAAGCATTTTTATATTAATAACTTCCTAGGAAGTAAATTTCTATGCCTTTGCCTCATATGAAAATTTTGACAGAAAGAAAAAGGAATTCATTTAGAATCCTAAAGGAGAACCCTAGCTCTGTCTTCAAAGCAGAGCCTTTAAGTTCAGCAAGAGCTGGCTCTTCAGAATTTAATACAAAGCACTCCCACTGCTTGTCCAAATTGTCATCCAGCTTTTTTCAAGTTCTCCCTCTTCTTGTGGCTCAGATTGAGTATGATTTAATCTCCAAAATATGCATGATGATCACATTACTATTTCCTCCTCCAAGAATGAGATGTTTCAATGTGGGGCCCCATTCCTGAGCCAGAGAGAGGAAGAGGTCATTTGTCCAGTCTCCATACAGGCATCCACTGGATTAACTTCACACAGAACATCTCTGTTCCATAGCCACAAAGAGTATTACTTATTTGGGTGGCATTCTTACAAATGTAAAACAATGAACATAGATAAGCCCCGTGCTTAGTGGAGGACCCAAAGCAAATTCAATCGGCAATACGAAAACCAAATGCATAAAAATCACCATGACTTAATGCTATCCAAGAGTGCATCAAATGAATGGATCTCTTTTGCACTCAGAGATCAGAGAGGACAACATTTTGGTTGGTGCTAAGATTTAAAGAAATAAGACATTACCATTAAATAGTGAAAATGACTCACCAATCAATCACAAGCATTTATTTCAATCTGGATCCAATAGAATGTCAGTGCTTTGGGATTTTAAGTGAAGCAGAATTAAGACTAATGGGCATGGTTTCAAAGACAGACAGTCTGGCTGGAAAGAAAAAAAAACAAAACCCAAATAATCCCCAGTTTAGCACTGACCAGCCTAATGCGAACCAAGAGAGAGACCAGTGTGAGCTGGAGTGGTTTCGCAGCATTCTAGGGCAACCCACACAGGACTGACAGTTGCATTTTTGAAAAACAAATCTGACCTTGTCACAACCCCTTCCTAAAACTCTTCATTGACTCCCCTACTCACAGGATAGTTTTCAATCTTTTTTTTTTTTTTAATTTATTTATTTACTTTAGTTGTACACAATGCAATGCATTTTATGTTTACGTGGTGCTGAGGATCGAACCTGGGCCACGCACGTGAGAGGCGAGCGCTCTGTCGCTGAGCCACAACCCCAACCCAGTTTTCAATCTTAATGAGAAGCAAGACTTTTCATTATTTGGTTCCTTTCTGTGTCATCTCTTATTATTCCACTTAACATAAGAGGAATGCTTAAGATACTCCAAACTCTAGGACATTCTCTCTGACGCTTCCCTTAACACAGATTTCCTTCTTCAATGAATATCTCATCTGATTGCCCTTCTAAAATTCTATTTGCAGGGCTGATTTCTCCTTTTCCTTTAAGAGTGAACTCAAGTGCTAGCTTGCTGGGGAGTTCACCTTCCCTGACACACATGCATACATCAGCACACTCAGACCCAGGCTGGACTATACTCTCCAGGCTCTCAAAACACCTGCAGACACATCCACCCTCCCTAGCACCATTTAACATGCACCACCGTACTGTAGTTATTGAGTGATACAACTCTGGTGTATTATCCATTGCCCATTTTTTTAAGATCAAGTTTAGTGAGGTACAATTTACACATAATGAAACACGTCCATTTTAAGTGTATATCTAGCTCAATGAGTTTTGACAAATACGTACCCCCATGTAAGCTACCACAGTGGTCAAAAAGAAACATTTTCATCACCACAAGTCATGTCCTTTCCTCCCTCTACTCTTGCTCACTTTTAAAAATAAAAGATGCTGAGATTTTACAAAGACATTTGGTTTTCGTGTTTGACCCCCTGAACAATTCAATATTTTCTACTACGTACAGGTATTATTCATAACTTAAAATTAAATATTTATATTTAAAAGCATATTTGGAATAGTTACAATTAATCACTACATTGAAAATGAAAATAATACTTTAACTTCAAATATACTTGATACTAACTTGTATCTACATAAAACTTTTAAATAATCAGAAGTCAGTAGTAAGCAAAGTACTTAACTAAATATGACCCCAAAAATAATGCAAATTCAGCATTACCTAAGATGATTCTAACCCAGTGAAATAATTTTTAAAAGATGCATTTTCTTAAAATCTAGATTTTAAAGTTTTAGATAACTCACACTTCTAGCAGTATGGTGGACTGAATACCCTAATTGACTCTCCCACTAAAAACAATGAAAAATGCTTCAGAAAAAGAACTAAAATACCTTTTCCAATACATTGGTAAGCTGGTAAGAAATTAATTCTAAAAACCTAAATGAAAGCAGAACCCACAAAGAAGAGCATTAGTTTCTAGTCAGGGGAGATGGCACATGCTTTAATCCCAGCTACTCAGGAGGTTGGGGTAGCATGATCCCAAGTTCAAAGCCAGCCTCAAAAATTTAGCAAGAACCTAAGCAACCTAGTGACTCTGTCTCAAAATAAAAAATAAAAAGTACTGGGGATGATATGGCTCAGTGGTTCAGTGCTCCTGGGTTCAATCCCTGGGAAATACAACAACAACAAAAAGATAGCTTCCATTTAAAGATCACTGGCCAAACCAGGTACAATTTAGCCTTTTTTGTTTTTTTCTTTTTTGGCAATATTTATTAACTGCACACCAAAATTCAATTTGCACTTGCCTTTCCATAGTATTGGGCCAGCACTATAAGTTCTTGCCTAACTGGGCATGATGTTTCTCCAACCCATCTCCCTCACATCTGTGTAGGGTAGTGGGACTAGATCTCAGTCATAGAGTAGGAGCTGATATAATGCATGTCACTTCTAGTCCAAGAGAGTAAAGAATTGAGTATCTTTTTCAACCTCTTTTTGTAAATTCAAGTATTATAATTATACATGGTACTTGGGTTCATTTTGACAGAATCATACATGCAAGGAATTTTATTTCAATCCCCATTCTCTCCCCACTTTTCTTCCCCTCCTTTCTCCCACTATTCTCCCTCCTCTCTACTAAATGTCCTCTCTTCTACACTTATATAAAGGTGAAATTCCTTTTGGTACCTTTATATCTGAATTTAACATGATTTTATTGAATTCGTCCATTTATCTTCCCTTTCCCGTCCTTTCTCCCTCACTCTTGTTCTTCTTCTACTTCACTGATCTTCCCTGTATCTTTATAACATCCGATCCTCCCAAACTACCTTCTTTCCCTCATTTTGCTCTAGCTTCCACGTGTGAGAGAAAACATTTGATCCTGATTTTCTGAGTCTGGCTTATTTCACTTAGCAGGATTTTCTCCATTTCCATCCATTCACCAGCAAATGCCATTACTTCATTCTTCATGACTGAGTAAAACTCCATTGTGAATATATGCCACATTTTCTTAATCCACTCATCTACTGACTAGCATCTGGGTTGATTCCATAGTTTGGCTATTGTGAATTGTGCTGCTATAAAATGGCTGTATCACTATAGTATGTGGATTTATCTTTTGGATAAATACCAAGAAGATAGCTGAGTGGTTTCATTCCTAATTTTTAAGGAATCTCCACGCTTTTTTATAGATTGATTATATTAATTTGCAGTCCCACCAATAATATAAGAGTATACCTTTTCTCCCACATCCTCACCAACATTTATTATTATTCATGTTCTTGATAATTGCCATTCTGACTGGAGTGAGATGAAATCTTAGTGTAGCTTTGATTTGATTTACATTTCCCTAATTACTAGAGATAGTGAACATGTTTTCACATATATCATGGCCATTTGTGTTTCTTCTTTTGAGAAGTTCCAATTTAGTTCTTTTGCCCCTTTATTGATTGGGCTATTTCCTTTTTTTGGCATTGAGGTTTTTTTGAGTTCTTTATATATTCCGAATATTAATTCCCTGTCAGAGGAATAGATAGCAAAGATTTTCTCCCATTCTTTAAGCTCTCTCTTCACTCTCTTATCATTTCCTTTGCTGTGCAGATGCTTTTTAATTTGATGGCATCCTATTATTTATTCTTGATTTTATTTCTTGACCTTTAGGCATCTGGTTGAGGAAGTTGGTGCCCAACCTATATGATGGAGTATTAACTCTGTGTTTTCTTCTAGCAGTTGCAAGTTTTCTGGTCTGATTCCTAAATCTTTGATCTCTTCTGATTTGACTTTTTTACAGGGTGAAAGATGGGGACCTAAATTCATTTTTCTACATATGGATATCCAGTTTTCCCAGCACCATTTATTTAAAAGGCTGCCTTTTCTCCAATGTGTATTTTTTGCAGTTTGTCAAGTGCCAGATGGTTGTAAATATTTGGGTTTGTCTCTATGTCTTCTGTTCTGATCCACTGGTCTTCATGTCTATTATGAATGCCAATACCATGCTGTTTTTACCACTATAGCTCTGTAGTATAATTTGAGAATGGGTATTGTGATGTCTCCTGCATTACTTTTCTTTTTTTTGGGGGGGGTACCGGGGATTGACTCAGGGGCACTCGACCACTGGGCCACATCCCCAGCCCTTTTTTGTATTTTATTAGAGACGTGGTCTCACTGAGTTACTAAATGCCTCGCCATTGCTGAGGCTGGCTTTGAACTCGCGATCCTCCTGCCTCAGCCTCCCAAAGTGCTGGGATTACAGGCGTATGCCACCGCGCCCAGCACCTGCATTACTTTTCTTGTCAGAATTGCTTTGGCTATTCTGGGTCTCTTATTCTTCCAAATGAATTTTAGGACTTTTTTTCTAGTTCTGTGAAGAATGTCATTGGTATTTTGATGGGGATTTCATGGAATATGTACGTTATTTTTGGTAGTCAATATTGACCATTTTGACAATATTAATTCTGTCTACCCAAGAATATGGGACTTCTTTTGATCTTCTTAGCCTCTTCAATTTCTTTCTTCAGTGTTCTATAGTTTTCATAGCAGAAATATTTCACTTCCTTGATTAGATCAATTCCAAAGTTTTTTGTTTTTTTGTTTTTTGTTTTAGGTTAAACTTTTTAATTGCTAGCTGAACATAGAAGATTTCCAGATCACAGAGAGTTGTAGTTACGAGAAGGAAGTAGCTGGGTCCTTGAATTACCACATAGAGAAAAGCAGCACCCTCACTAGAAACACCTAAACTGGATTAGTATGTAGTTGAGAAATAAACTTTTATTGAGTTAAGCTACTTAAATTTTGGACAGTATTTAGTTACAGCTCTGTGTTACTCTAGTCAACATAGGTTTTATTACCTTAAAATACACCGGGAACAATAATACAAAACCTAGGACTCGTTCAATGGAAAGAATATACAGAAAATCCCCACTACATAAAACTGGGACCCCAAAATGCTATTCCCTTAGCACTGGAGTGAACTAGTAATATTTCTCCATGACAATACAAGGAAAGTTGATTATCTTGAAATATGGTGCTGAGTAGGAGTAGCAACACCCCTTAGAGCTCACTACCACAGGAATTCCTTGCATAGGTTTCCACCCTGTATTCATATTGAATAGTTTTGTTTTTTTTTTTAAATCAAGCTAAGAATTTACTTTGAAGTGGTTTCCAGTTGATTCCAGAAAAAAATGCAAATTCTCCCGGAAGAGAATTCTTTTCATTCCAATAAAAATGAGCTCATAGTAAAACATCACAAATAAACAAAACACCATGTATAAGGAGGTCTAACAAGAAAAACAGATAGTAGAATAAGACCCATAGTTTTTGGAATCTCCAGACTCTGAATATAAAACCATTTAAAATTGTTAGGAAACAATCCTCCATGGGCCTCTGTTGTTCCTGCATGTTTTCCTATATGTGCCACAAATTCAGGTCCCCAACTAATCTTTACCTACATCATTTTTCAGGCTGACCTTGTAGCAGGCAACTTTGAGGGATGTGCTAATGTCTACCCCTAGTAAGTAAGAAAGCTTGCTTACTGCCTACTATAAAATGGCAAGATTCCCAGGCTTAATGTTCCTCTCCTGTGTAGACATCTATCTAGGTCTACCTATGTCACTTCTATAGGAATCAGGACGTAGGAAACCAAAACAAACATGATGATACTCTAACTTCTGATTTTAATGTGAACAATAAAGTCTTTTGCTCTGAGCCAAGAGTCTCATGTCATTTTTCAGCATCCACAAAATTGTATCAAGTTAACTTACATGTGAGGTAAAATCTCAGACCCTTCACAGTTCTTGACAAACATGTCTTAAAAAATAAAAATAAGAACAAAAAGCAAGCAAGAAGCTAAAAGAAAAACTCTAAGATTTAGAAAGAAAATGAACTTCTAGAAGTACAAAACTAGAGATGAAATTTAAAAATCAATGCTAAGTTAAGGAGAGATTAGATACTGTTGAGGGGAGAATTAGTGAATTGTAAGATAATATAAAATAAACCAGAATGCAACACAAAGAAGAATAGAAACATAGTAACCTTGACAGAGCTTAAGGACATGAGCAAAAATAAAATATTATTAGAGATACAAAAGAATGAGGCAAATTTGAAAAGAAAATTATAAAAATATGTCCAGACTAGAAAAGACACCAATTCAATTATTTGTAAAGCCCATCATGAATTCCAAAACATTAAATTAAAATAAATACAAACCAAAAACAGAAGAATGAATTAATATTTTTGTACAATTGCAAAAATGTAAAGAAGGTTTAAACATTAAAGGGTAAAGATATTATATTCAAAAGAATAAAAATTAAACTAGTTCTTCCTCCAGAGCAATGGAAAGCAAAGGACAATGGAATATTTCCAATGTACTAAAAGAAAATAACCTATAACTCTATACCCATCTAAACTACATTACTAAGAGTGCACTCAAAAAATAAAGACATCTTAAGATGAGGTTGGGGAAGAAGGGGTGAGCTTTGTTATGGTTAGACCCTTAGACAATTAAATACTAAAGGAAAAAAGAAAAGTGGTCTCAAGTGGAGATGAGATGCACAAAGAATTGACAATCAAAGAATGAGATTTTATTTCAGAGCAACTAAATAGAAAAATTAAGAAAACTGACAATTTTGAGAGTTGCCAAGAGTGTGGAACAAGGGAAACTTTTATGCACTCATGGTAGGAGCATATGTTAACACTACTTTGGAAAACTATCTGACAATGACTTGGAAAACAAAATTTTCATGTATCTAACTAAAATATTCACCTATTAAGTATTAATCAAGAAAAATCTTTTACATACAAGCATGTGTAAGTTTTTTGTTTGGTTTTTTTTTTTTTTTTTTTTTTTTTTTTTTTTTGGGGGGGGTACTGGGGATTGAACTCAGGGACACTCGAACACCAGGTCACATCCCCAGCCCTTTTTTGTATTTTATTAGAGACAGGGTCTCACTGAGTTGCTAAGTGCCCCACCATTGCCAAGGCTGGCTTTGAACCTGCAATCCTCCTGCCTCAGCCTCCCAAGTGCTGGGATTACAGGCGTGCGCCACCGCACCCAGCTATTGTGAGTATATTCTTAACAATATAACTTTCCAAAGTTTCTCCTACCCTTAGGATGAAAATGATGATGATTGTATTAAGAACACTCTGCTATTAGACATATGAGAAAATAAATTTTCTATGTCTGCAATATATAGACCAGATCCTAGACAACCACCCAAGATAATGAATACCACCTAGGTATTTCAAACATCTCCTCAGAAAACAGATGTTGTTCTTTCTGGTACCATGTACTAAGCATTCTGTGTTTTGCCTTTTGCATTTCTATACCACAGTCATTATTTTGAAGCTCTTATTTTTGTACCTCTCTCTGAAACATTCTTTCCTATGTATTAAAACCAGTAACTTTCATTCCAGCTTTGGTGCACATAAGACAAATCCAAAGCTCAGTGAAGTCAGAACTTTCCCATGTTTAGGTGAATATCCCCACTCTCTTTTCCAGTCTCCCTTTTTCAACTCTTCATTCAACTATGCATATAGTGAAGAAGTTCTTCAATATCTAGTATTTATGATTTTACCTCAAACACTTAATAAAAATAACAGCTATAATTTATAATTCCCACAGAAAGAATAAGATTAGCTTTACACACCTTGAATGCCCTCTCTCTCTCTCTCTCTCTCTCTCTCTCTCTCACACACACACACACACACACACACAGAGAGAGAGAGTGTTGGATATGTCAAAATAAAACTTCAGTATAATAGGCTCAAGAGAGGCAAAAGGGTAACAGAAAGGCAGCCTTGAGAGAAGACAGGAAGAGGATGGCCTCCAGCCATACAATTGGTGTACCTAAGGCCAAAGTGCGGACTACAAACATACAAGCTTCAGATCATTCTTTTTAAAGCTTACTATGTTACTTCCTTTGCTTGAATCACTGTATAGTCGTTAATATCCAAGGGACACACCTGGACTGTTGTTCTCCAGTCATGGCGGTGCCTACAGCCCACAGCAGGCCTGTGGTGCTGACTGTGCTAAGAAGTATAATTCTGAGTATGAGCAAATCCATTGTTGTACCAATTGCATCAGAGTTGTCTTACCTCCTCTGTCTTTAAAACTTCCCATATTCGAGCGTGATCTTCTACCAGCCAGTGTCCTGTGCTTTCTACCTTGGTGGAAAGTTTGAGTTTAGATACCACTTGAGTAGGCTCTCCCACAGGTTTCTCCTCCATCTTGAAAGAGGCAGGCAGGAGGCATTACGGATCTGTGTGGAAGAATAAAGTGTGATCCAAGTTAAAACCTTAAATACTGCAAACAGAGGAAGCAAATAATCATCTTGTGGATGATGAGACCACCAAAGACAGTTTTACAACAGGCATCAACTCTTATGGACACTTCTGAAACTCTAAATTTTCATTATTGGTATTTTAATGCAGGCTTCTGGAGATATAGGGACACATCTTGATGATGGGCAAAGTGACACAAACTTTAAAGCAAATAAAAAGCATCTTCTGCCCATTACATCTGTTTGCCATTTTGCTCTGGCCACTCACGAGGAGCCATGGAAAAGAGTGGATGGCAGGCAATTCTGAGTGATCTTTGCACACTTCCACACCATGTGGTATGTGTGGAAAAAGCACTGGCTGTGGGGTAAGAAGTTTTGCTTTTCAAACATCTCCTGTGCACTTGTCTATAGGAGGCTCCGTGCTAGGCACACACAAATAATTCAGTAGGTTGATTCTTAAACCTAAGAAGCTTAGAGCCCAGGACAGAAAAGCTGCAATCAAGAATTGACAATGTAGCCGGGCGCGGTGGCGCACGCCTGTAATCCCAGCACTTTGGGAGGCTGAGGCAGGAGGATCGCGAGTTCAAAGCCAGCCTCAGCAATGGCGAGGCACTTAGCAACTCAGTGAGACCCTGTCTCTAAATAAAATACAAAAAAAGGGCTGGGGATGTGACCCAGTGGTCAAGTGCCCCTGAGTTCAATCCCCGGTACCACAAAAAAAAAAAAAAAAAAAAAAAAAGAAGAATTGACAATGTGGCATGTTACAATAGAGTATGTGAAGTGCCATAGTAATCGTGTTTCCAAACTGCAATAAAGAACTGGGGACGGTTCTATGGTATAGCACGTGCCTAGCATGCATGAGGCCCTGGGTTCAACCCAGCACCAAAAACAACAATGAAAACCAACTCTGCAATGAAAGCACAGAAGAAGATTCCCTTTGAGATTTTTTGACATTTATGGGCTGTGTTATTTTCTTGGTCTTATTGGCAATTACTGTAAGACAAGACTTGAAAATCAATACCAATTTTATAAAGTTAATTTTCTTGACATCTTTCCATGGACCACTGGTTTGCTTATAATCTCACTATATCTTGCCTGGCTCAGCATCACACTGTCATAAGGAGTCCCTTCTTCCATATAAGTCCCCATGAATTGATTCTTCTCGTGGTAATTTTTTTACAAAAGCAAATCTGCTAATGATGTTCTGCCCACCTCAAACTTTTTCTAGAGAAGAGAATCTGAAACTCCTTCATATGGCATCCTGGCTTCTAAGGCCCTTCATGCCTGGGTTCTTCTCCCTCCCTTCTCCTACCTTTTACATGCACTGCTGCCTCCTCAACCATTCAAAAGTACTTATGCATTCCAAATACACCCAGAACTTTCAGCTTTTGTTTGTAATACATCCTCTCCAATTCCCACCCCAAGATAATAAAGGCCTCTCTCCTTTGTTGCTCATGGACTCGGGATGGGCTTCTATTGTGTCACCTATAACACTTGATTATATTTATTAGCTTTCAACCATTTCCACCTTTTAGTCTTGTAAGTATATCTTCAGACTAGAGATGATGTCATATACAGAGTAAATACTAAAATATGTGATGAACTGGGCTAGCAATTATAGCTCAGTGGCAGAGCACTTGTCTAGCAAGTGTGAAGCCCTGGGTTCAACCCCAAAACCACAAATAAACAAACAAAAAATGTGATCATTCTCTCAGTCAGTCATGAGAATCCAGAAAAATGAAATAACAGATCTATTATATTCAAATAATAGGTATAAAAGTCAAGTTATTGCTTCCTCTTAACTTTACTGACTTAGTGGACTAAATTCTTTGTAAGGAGACAAGCCGAATAACATGCACCATGTACCCCCGCCCCACACACAAAAGCTAATACTGCAAGATGGAATTGCTTATTAGCTAGCAACCGAATGGTTTTCATGAAAATGTCTTAGGAGACTGAGTATGTTTGCAAAAAACACGTCTTATGCTCATATAACCCACTGCCCAAATAAAAGTAATTGGAAAGTGAAATCAATAAGAGGGACAGGACTACAGGGCAAAGGATTTAAGACAAGAGTCTTCTGCAGAGAAGTTACTTCTCTGCCCTGGGACCTCATGTGCTCCATCTGCAAGTCATGGAGGTCAGCCCATCTGCTTGCAGAGAGTAGTGATGAGGAAACTGGTACCCAACGCCATCCTGAAGTACTTAAGAGACACAGCACTTACTATCCTCCCATTAGAAATCAGGAAACAGAGCCTCCATGATTAATGAACAAAGTTCTTCCGAGTGGACACGCTCATAAATGATGCTGACACATTCGTGCAAGGAAATAAACAAAGCAGAGTCATGTAGAGGTTTCAGGCCAAAAGCAAAAGGAAATTAAAATAAACAGGCAAAAATGGAAACAGGCCAGATTAGTAGGGAAGGAAATTCCATTGTTGTTATTGGAGATAAAACTGTAAACAACAAATAATAAATCAAAACAAAGTAGGAAAACTGCATAAAATGGTTTTGACTGTATCAGTCATATATCATGGAAATATAAGTGGATAAAATAGACAAATGACAAAAATCTCAGAACAAACAATGGAACATCTGTAAGCACAATGCAGCCCAGTGACCCCACAGCCCTTACTCTACGTCTGCCTACAGCTGCTCTCTCATCTCCGCAATGTGGGTGAAAATTGGCAAATTTTCAGTGCTGGCGACTGAACTCTCTGTGTACTAACTTCCCACAGATTGCTCCTTGCCCTGCTTGGGAAGAAGATGTAATTCCAAGTTGTAGACCATTCCAGAGCGCTCAGTAACTGAGGAGGAACACAGACACAACCAGCCCTTTTACGAGGTTCTTCAAGCATTTGGAGATCCTCCACCCGAGTCTAGAGACCTTTCTCACTCATCCTCAGTATTTGTCCTCACAAAAAATGATCCTATGTGCAATATATATTGAGCTGTCACCGCATACCAATCACTGCACTAAATATTTTTTGCATTATCTTTGATCTATCTAATAACCCTTCAAGGTAACTATCACCATTTTACAACCATGAAAAATGAGACTCAGACAAGTTAAATAACTTTATTATGTTGCTAGAAAGCAGAGTTCCCAAGTTCCTGCTCTCTCTCCTAGGTCAGATCAGAGGGCTCCTGGCTCCATCCACCCTCCCATGGCATGGCACGTGGTCTAAACCTTCCTTTAGTGTCCTCCCCCAGGCATTGGAGCTGACTCTCCTGACGGCCACAACAGTGCCCCCTTGAGAGATGGTCACCTGATAAGTACATACGTAAGAGTAGAATAGAAGGAGGGAAACACCAGGGGGAAATAGATGTGTCCTTTTTACTACTCTCTCAACTTTTGACCAGGACAGTCTTCATGGGTGTGTAACCAGTATGGTCACACAGGGCCCTATGAGCACAAGAGCCCCATGGTTGCTTGAAAGCTCTCCTGTCCCTGCCCTGAAATTCTTCATTATTTAACAAGGCTCCCTGTGTTTTCATTTTGCACTAAGTCCCACAAATTATATAGCCAGTCCAGCTCTGAATTGTCTTTTTCCCTCCAAGTCTAAAGTTCTATATTTCATACTTTCTTTCAACAATTCTTGCATTATAGATCTCTTACTGATTCTCCTAAAAAATAGCTAGAAGCCCATATAGTGAAGATGGTTTTTGTTAGAATTAAAATAGAAAGCATATGTGGATCTTCTTCAACCTCTGACATGCTGTGCATCTTAAGAATCGAACTACTACCACCTTCTTCCCTAAAACACATGTTCAAGGCTTACAAGCCAATCTCCATGCAAACACCACTAACACAAGTACACTCAACATACATCAGACAAGATGAAATCACTGTAAAAGTAGAAGACAGAATCCTCCTCTAGTTAAAGAATGAGTCTAAAATATCATTAGCCTTACAAGATCCTTTGAAAATCAGTTTTGAAGGACTTTCATCCAAAACACCTGATAACCAAAAAAGAATCTTTTTTTTTTTTTTTTAAACCACTGGATGATCAGATCAGCCTCGAGTTGGGAGTAGGATGGGAAAAGGAAGTTGAATATATATATACACACACAGATATCTGATTACAGTACATAGAAGCAAAATGTTTCTCAAAAATTCAAAATTAAATTGCTTGAGAACTTTTTTTTATAAATATAATAGTGTTGTAGCTGGGTGCTACACCTGTGGCCCACACCCATCATCACAGCAGTTTGGAAGGCTGAGACAGGAGGATTGCGAGTTCAAAGCCAGCCTCAGCAATTTAGCAAGATTTTAAGCAACTTAGTGAGACCCCTGTCTCAAAATTTTAAAAATGTTAATTTTTTTTTTAATTAAAATGGTCTGGGGATATGGCTCAGTGGTTAAGCACCCCTGGGTTCAATCCCTTGTACAAAAAAAAAAGAAAAAAGTGTTGTGATTGTAAACTATCTCTACTACATGAAGCAAAGGAATAAAATGAACACAGGGAAGACAAGGCTGACAGAGTGGAGGAAAGATGTGCTCATCTGACACAGAGAAATTATTTTCAGATAAGAGAAGCCACATAAGTGTTTCTGAGGTCACTTTGCTTTCAAGTTCCAGAGCCTTAACATCTCTACCAAAGCTGAAGAACTTCTATTAAGATTATTAAGTTAAATCCAAAGATCCATCTAATCAAAATTTATATATTGAAGAAAGTTATAGTAGTCAAAATCGGTGAAAATGATTAGTATTATAATATGATATTACCAGGAGAAAGCATATTTCCTTAAATAAAGGTATTTATTTGAAATTTGTGCTCTTTGTATTTGTGCATACTCTTTAAAATATTTACTAAATATTCATGGTATATGATATGATATATTCCCCATAATATACAGTCTTAATAATCTTTTCTTCCACTCCTTAAAAATAATCATTGACTGGCGGTCATAACATTTTCCATGGCCATAACAATAACACCGTTGACAGTTTCATCCCCTAAATGGTCACTAAGCACCAGAAATGAATTAACAGCTTCTCAGAGGCTAATCTTTTTTTTTTTTTATAGTAGTAGTATGTATTACAATTCATACTGCACATATAGAGCATCTTTTTACACAAAACAGTTTGTATACAAAGTATATTTGTAGCATTCAAGTCTTCAATCATGCATTTAGAATAATGATATCCATCTTATTTAACCACTTTTTCTTTTTCCCCCCTCCATCCCCCCTTGCTCTCTCCCTCCCCCTCCCTTCCCTTTGACCATTATAGTGTTCCTCTAATCCTCCTATGTACCCCCACCCAACAATACTGTGAACCAGCCTCCTTATATCAGAGGAAACATTCAGTATTTGGATTTTTGAGATTGACTGATTTCGCTTAGCATTATATTCTCCAACTTCACCCATTTACCAGCAAATGCCATTATTTTATTCTCTTTTATTGCTGAGTAAAATTCCATTGTGTATATATACCACATTTTCTTTATCCACTCATCTACTGAGGGACATCTAGGTTGGTTCCACAACCTAGCTATTGTGAATTGTGCTGCTATAAACATTGAAGTGGCTGTGTCACTGTAATATGCTGATTTTAAGTCCTTTGGGAATAGACCCAGGAGTGGACAGCTGGGTCATAGGGTGGTTCCATTCCCATTTTTCCACGAATTCTCCATACTGCTTTCCATAACGGTTGCACCATTTTGCAGTCCCACCAGCAATATATGAGCGTGCCTTTTTCCCCACATCCTCAGAGGCTAATCTTGAAAACATAAGTAGTTAAGTGGCAATCTAAGAACATAAAAATTTGACATTATTAGTGTCTGTTCTTGCCATTTCATAAAAATTATCCATACACCCCATGGATAACATTCTTGAAACATGGCTTTAAAATATGTGCTAGGGCACAACTTCACTCAAGTCTGTATTTTATTAATTCCAGGCTGGGCTTTGTTTGATCAATCAATCTGTACTTTATTGAGTTTGACTTTCCTTCCTATGATAATAAATAGAACATGAGACATCCCTCATAAATTATTATCTTTTTTTTTTCTCTCTCTCCTCTTTAAATATTTTTGGAAGAAAAAAGTGTTTAATATTCAGAGCCTTACTGGGATGCTTGGTGTGTCTTGTCTTTATTTAAGCCATGCTTCTTTCTGCCCCTGCTGAGTCCATTATATGTATTAATAAAACAGTATTTCTGCTTCAGGCCCTTTATGCACATAAACTCTTTGCTTCTACCTGAAGAGATATTTTTAATTTTCAAATTCAACTCAGATTTCTTCCAATCATTAAAATGCCTGGCATCTGCTCTGTTCCAGTTGCTTCCCATGACTATTTGTCTTTCTGCCATGTCTTTCCTCCTACCTTCTCTCCTCCTCATTCTTCTTCCTAATGAGCTGAGGTCTGTCCAGATAAGGCAGGTTGTTTATCTTTATCCTCTCCTATCTTCAACTCTTCCTATCAAGAACAGTCTTTGCAGGCTGGGATGTAGCTCAGTGGCAAAGTGTCTGCTTTGCATTCGCAAAGCCCTGGGTTCGACCCCCAGTTCCAAAAAAAGACAGAAAAGAGAACCCCACCAAAAAGAACAGTCTTAGCATTTTAGTTTTATTCAAAGGTTCAGAATCAGTGCACAGAGTACTGAATTCTAATCAGAAAACCTGAGTTCAAATCATGAGGCTAGAGCTCATTCTATATGTAACCCCTAAGAAGCCATTTCACCCTTCTTGGCCTCTCAGTTTTTTGCATCTTTAATCTGAATAGGTAGACTGCCAAGACACTGAGATGCCTCACAGCTAAAAACCACAACACTCACATCCCCCAAATGTGAAAGTAAAATAACATGCATTGAATTATTTTTCAAGAAGCCCTGAAGGATTTAAACTATCAAACAAAACAGTAAAAGGGCATGATTTTTGATACATAAATCATACACTGTTCTTATTCCCACATTATGCACTTACTATTCAACAATCAAACAAGCAGTATGGTATTTTAATAGCCCCTTGGCATCCATGGATATGATGTCTGAGTTTTAACTATTCAAGGACAACACAAACTCTCTGATATGTAGTCAATTATGATGAAATATTAAAAATATTTCTTCAGATAGAAGCAAAGAGTTTATGCTGCAAACAATTATGAGTTGTAAAGCTTGTATTTAGACATGCTCACCAATCCTTAGCTCCCAAATCCTGGCTCAGTGCTAGAGTTTTCTAATTGTGATTGCTATTGGGACATCTACAAACTGGAGAACTCAAGAAGGTCTTAAGGTACAGTTTTCCAGTTGTAGGGAGTACAACATAGCAGTCTCATCATCTTTGAAATCAGAGAAAGAAACACCTGTCTGGAATCAAAGATTCCTGTACAAAAATGGAGACTGGAGCACGGACAGACATCAGAGGGGAAGGACCCCAGGACACCACAGGCACAGAGGTTCCTAACTGGGCAGCACCTGTCCCAGGGAAGGAAGAACATCATTTCATAGCATTGCTATGTGTTGGTTGTGTTTGCAGTGACAACATATGTCAACTTATGAGAAAGCAAGGCAGCAATAGATCATATTCTCTTCCTCTTTGGAATCTCAACTGCATTTCTAGTATATATAAGGCAACTTAATTCTTCGTATTGCTTTCTCTGCTTCCTGAAACTTACTCTTACCCACTCCCCCTGCTAGACTGCCAATACTCTAAGACTGTCCATAAACCTATTAGATTGCTTCAATTTTTTAAAAATGGCTCTACCCCCCTTTAAAAACAATCTTTTTTTTTTTAATTAAAAAAACACTTCACTAGAATAAGGGATTAAGCATTTCCCACCATGATGCATTTGGGAATCAATGTCAATCACTGGGCAACCATGTCAAGGAATGTTAATTCTGCAAAGGTCTCACTTAATGCCGAGCAAGGTTGCACACCAGTGTCTGTGGAGTTAGAACTGACTCTGAGAGCGACTGTCTCCTGATAAATGCAGAAAATTTAAAAAGTGCAAGACATTCCTGCTTTATTCGAGTTGATATTTTTTTTAAAAGCTGGTCCAGTTGGACTTCAGGCTTTGTGTCCTTTCCCCCTCTCCCTGATAGTATTTGGCAGAAGGTCTTAATAAAAAAAAAAAAAAAAAAAAAAAAAAAAAAATCTAGACTGAGGCTGTACTACCCTTGCGAGGCTCCCTGGAGAAACGCTGCTCTTTGCTCAGCAATTCCTGCTTGGCACAGACAGCCAAGCCCAGGAAAACAGCTGGGCTCCCTTCCTAGGGCAGCAGTCTGGTGAAAACTCTGCAAAGACAGACGTGGGGGAGGGAGAGGACACCTAAACAAAACAGAGACTGAGATCGGAAAGACTCCTTCAGGGTTCTAGGAGAGATATGGGGAATTCTACAGGGACAAATTTTTTGGCCTGAGTTTTTATTATGATCAAAAGCTCAGTGATTATATTTGCTTGAAAGCTTAAAATGAGACAAAACTGTAAATCACATGACTATCCCAGGCTCAAATGTTTCACAATTCTGTAAACTCCAGCTTGAACGGGCTGAATGAGGGCAAAATGTAAAAAAACACCAGGGTTCATCGTCCAGTTCAACAGGCTTAGGCTAATTTTTATCTTCAAGTTGAAGGAACTGAAGCTGATTCAGCCTTGTGTCATCCTAAAGGTCTCAACAATAACAGGAACATGTGACCCCCAGCACGGTGCATTCACCATTTGCCTTGCCAGGTACAGGGCTAGGATTTCACAAGCTGCAGTCCACCCACACCACAGCCCCAGGAGGAGCTCAGATCAAGAGAGATTAAGGAATAAGCCCCAAGGTGTCTCTCAAGTGGCCTGACCCCAGAGCTCCCCGCCACTCCAATCTACTGCTGGCCTTCAAGTGTTAACGTTCCACTTATAAAATAGCACCATTAGATGTTCCAGGAAGCTGGGCTCTTGAAAGGATTCAGAGGTGGGCTTCTCATGGGAGGAATGCAAACATCTAAAAATGCTAGACTCGGGGAATTGAATGGATGCACAAAATCATATCATTTTAACTAACTTCTGAATAGACTGGCCCTTCCACATTTCAAGTTAAAGAATGGTCTGTTCTCACTCTTCTATTTACCCTAAACAGAAGTGTGATCTATTTAATTACAGTCACTTTACTAGGCCATAGGAAAATGGGGAAATTCTTTCAAGAAAACACTTCTGGGAGAGGCAAGTAGAGCAGGCTGGCTCTAGGGCCAATCCGTAGCCCCTTGCAGGCTCTTAAGTACTAAGGACACCATAATTTTCACATATACCATATTCTGCCAAGTATCATTCCCCTTTCATTTAATCAGATAACGCCTTACCCCACACAGAGGGCTCTTTGATCAGTTTCACATAGTAATGATTTAGTTAGTGTCACTAAACACCCAGACACCTGTTTTATAGACTAACTAGGTGCAAGGAGCTTTTATTCAGAGAAGCAGACTTGTTTCCATCTAAATATGTTGTTCTTTCCCTGATCTTCAACTCTGGAATAAGACTAAATCTCTATAAGTGGTGTTAAGGCCAAGGGAGTAAGTTCAATATTCATCCAGCAGGGTAAGGGGGATTTGTGATCTTGTGTTGGAGTGAGTTCTACTACTAGCTCACATTTTAATTTTCTTTTCAGCCTTTTGGATCAGCACCTGGTGTTATGGTTTGAATCTTTTTTTTTATGTCTTTTTTGTTTGTTTGTTTATTTAATTATTTATTTACTTATTCATAAAGGTTTGAATCTTAAGTGCCCTCCTCCCACAAGGTCCAAGTACAAAAGGCTTGGTCACCAGCCTGTTGCACTTCTGAAAGGTGGTAGAGCCTTTAGGACATGGGGCCTACTGGAAAGAAGCTAGGTCACTGGGAGCATGCTCTTGAAGGGGACTGGGCCCCTCACCCCTTCCTGGATCCTCTTTGTTTCCTGGCTGCCCTGAGGTGAACAGCCCTTCTCTGCTACCTGCCATGATGTTCTGGCTCACCACAAATCCAAACAAACAAACAAACAAAAACAGCCAATCAAAAATGGACTGAAATCTCTGCAACTATGAGACAAAATAAATTTCTCCTCCTTTTAAATTGATTAACTCATGTTTTGTTTTGTTTTGTTTTGTTTAAATCACAGCAACAGAAAGTTTCTGAGTAACAAATCTTACATACATAACATGGCAAGCCTATCCCATGTGAGGTCAAAAATTCAATGACCAGATGAATGTAGGAACACTGAGAGACAGTGAAACCGACCCTGCTTCCTGACTGCCTCTTGCACAGGTCTACTAGGCTTATCTCCTGTTGGCCTCTGCGCCCTGTGCAAACACAAGACTAAGCCATGGCTTACAATCTCTAAAAACACCCTCCCAAAAGCTTGAGCTTGCTATACAACATGGTGACACTTTCATCAGTAAATGCGATGTCGGTCATGTTCCATGCATACTGGAAAAGATGCAATCCCTGTTTATAATGAGAACCCCATTTGTGTTTTAGTGAACCCTGCAAAAACGCTGTAACTTTTTATTCTCCCACATTTTCCCCTCTTACATCAAGCTCTGTGAGGGTGTACACAATACAGAATACACCCAGCATTCACATGCGTATTGAGTGACAGTTGTTAAATGTAACCCATAGTCCATTAAGGATGAAACCCTCACATTACTGTGGAGTAAACCAAAAATCTTTAAGGCTAAATAAGGTAACCGAAAGCCAAATTCTGTTCTCAAATTTCAAACAGGTTTTCAAAACAGGCTTGGAACCTGCTGTACCTAGCAACAGTCAGGAGTGTTTTCCACTCAGCCTATGGGGAGGACCTTGCTGGAATATATAAAATAGTTACTGAATTTGAATCTACTTTTTCTTGAAAATTGCAAATATTCCTAGCAGGGCCAAGCCTGGATTTCTCATCAGATTTTCAAAATAACACCAGCCATCCATCACAGTCTTTTCAAAGGCTACATTAAATGACTTGTGTACATCTGTAGGGTGTCTGTGTTTGATCCTTTTCATGTTTTCACTAAGGTTAAAGGTTAGCGTTTTGACAGATGTTGCTGAGGTCTAATTGGCCCATTTTTCCATACACATACAGTATTTAATAGCCAAATTTGTTAAATGCCTCCATTTCAATACCAACAAATCAGGGCTGGATGGAATGTGTGGCCTGGGCACTCAGTTGT
The DNA here is from genome assembly GCA_025594165.1 of Tamias sibiricus. Taxonomy (NCBI): domain Eukaryota; kingdom Metazoa; phylum Chordata; class Mammalia; order Rodentia; family Sciuridae; genus Tamias; species Tamias sibiricus. The sequence continues at coordinate 17,759,760 of CM046669.1, read as the reverse complement.
ATGTTGGCTTTAGTTTTAAGTCTCTGTGAAATGCACTTCAGCATGTGTCTGAGAGAAAAGAGGACCATTTCATTCTGTGTCACCATTTCAGTCCAACTGGGTTGCAGTTTCTTTTCATTTTCTCTCCTAAAAACTTTACAAGACTTTCCACTTTCCCCCAGTTTTTTTTTTTTTTTTTTTTTTTTTTCATTGCCTCAGATTGACCTTGCCAGTTCCAATAAACCAAAGGAGACACTGAATGAGACTGTGTTCTGGCTTCTGACTTCTTAGCACAATAACAATTGTGCAAATAAAAGATTCAGCATTGTCAACTCCCTTGCTGGGAGCCAAGGGGCCAATGTGAGTTCCTCAACAAGATGGCAACATGACACATGGTTGCCTCGACCTTACCAGCACCATGTGGTACACAGGGGCAAAGCAGAGGCACAAACTTTTTACCTAAGTGTTGCCTAATCATTGTGCCAAGTTTGAACAGGGCACAGTAAAACAGAGATAAATAAGCAAGTACCCTTCCCTAACTGGTCTAAATCACTGCTAACTCTTCTAAATCCCTGAGAAGTCCACAATCCAAATCACTAAGAAAGAGATACATTTCAAATGACAGGAGAAGTGCCAGAAAGGGTTATACGCAAGTGTGTCACACTGAGCTCTGTGAGGGAGCTATTCATTCCTTCTGAAGGTGAAACTGAAGCCTAGAGAAGTTAAGTGATTTTTCCCAAGGTCAGAGCAGAGTCCAAATTTGAAAACAGATCTGCCTGAGAAGAAAGCTTTCCTAGCCATTCTGTCATGGCCTTTCAAAAATTCCACAGAACTGTGGCCATGTTAATTTTGGGCTTTGTATTAAAGAGGAACTCCAACTCTCTTCAATAAGGTAGCAGGGGAAAGGCCAAAGGGTTATCCGAAATTTGTGCTTCCTTATCTACAAACGCCAAGAGTCAGCTGCGTCTACCTCCCTTCATCTTCTCCTCTATCAGCTCCTCCATGTTCTCCGGAGCCCATCAACTCTTCTCTGCCCGCCCTTCCAGAACTAAATAAACAACCGTTCCACTGTTAAAAAGAAGACAGAAGCAAAAATTTGACAGTCAGTCCTTTCACTTCTCACTCACATATGTAAATTCCTGTTACAGAAGTATGGTGAGCTGTGAGTCTAATCATTTTTTAAGCCTTTCTTTAAAACAACATATGGAACTTATTACCATATTCAATGACTTCTTCACTTTTGCTTCTGCTCTGGAGGGTGATAGCTTATGATTTACAGCTCAAGTGAATTCATGTCTCAAGTTCATTGTTCCAACCGTGGTTGACATGGATTCTGGATACTTGAGAGATTTGAATTGATAGCTTCATCATGGACTGAAAAACGACTCATAGAAGTGAAGCTTAAGAGACCCAGTCACAACTGCCACACGAGTTGCATTTCTCCACTTTGGCCTGGACAAAAACATGTGGGGGCTTATGTTTGACTCCTTTGTGTATCCTTAAAAGGAATTCCAGGCTCATTATTTTTTAAGTATAACATTATGGGCAGGAGGAAGAATAGTGGAATCAGGCCCAAATAGTTTTGAAGGCTTACCTGAGAAATAAGTGCATTGATGAGGTCAGCCTAGAAATCTGCCAACAGGCTGCCCCAGAGAAAGCTGATTAAATCTCTTCCCTGTCCCTGTTCCCTTGCCACAGACCTCCAGAGTTGTTTAGATTCCACTCCAGTTCCTACTGGACCAATTAGTCAAAATTATATTCTGTACTCTTTTTTTTTTTTCCCTTTTTTTTTTCTTTATTCTGTACTCTTCAAATTAATATCTGGCAACATAAGTCTTCTGTGTATGACAAACTGTCATAGCTGATCTCACATAGCCACAAAGGAAATTGAAATAGAAAGGCAGGTCCTTGAAGAAAGTCAGGCAGGACATTAGCAGTGACATCTACTTCAGACTTTGAGAGTCCCCAATGCACCTAACACACTTACTTTCCCCTTACAGTGAAGAGAGGTCATGATCAACTCCTCTGGGCTGACCAGACCATGTAAGCACCTTCCTCTGGGTCTAGTTTGGTTGGAACTTCCCTCAGAATACCCCATGTCTTGGTTTTAGTGAGTTTTGGATGGGGAAGGTGCTCTGTAGACAAGCCAAAGTTTGTGCCAAAATAGTTAAACCTTGCTTCTTTTGAATTACAGTGACCTTCTAGAGCAATGAAGCACAGATGTGAAGAAAGTTTCACAGACAATACCTATTCCATGGCAGAGGGACATGCGAAGAACAGTTCTGGGAAAAAGAAAGGAAGGGTCAATGGGGCTTTTGCCATGGTGAAGGTTACTGCCAACCTCCCCACTCCACAATGCTGCAGGCAGCTGAGCATTGCTCTCAGACCCCATTGAAGTCTGAAGTGGGTTGCAGACATCCCACATGGTGCCCGAAACTATGTACTGGTGGTTTGTGGGAAGAAAAAAAATATTATATATATAGATAAGATAGATAGATAGATAGATAGATAGATATGCACACACACAAATATATATGACTTTGATTTATATATTTATCTCACTGTTTTCTATTTCGTGTGTTTTATAATGCAAATAAATATCAAGCTTATATTTCATGTATATAAAATATAAACAAACATATTGGAAGATGCTCAAAAAATTTTGTACTGAGAGAAGCATTCAATGAAAACACTTTCAAAATCACTGCCCTCCCCAAATAAAGCAGCCACTGTCTAAACTTTTTAACTCACCACAGAAATCTCTTCCTAATGGCAATGTCATCCACCAGATATGCAATCTAGGCATTTCAAAGTGATCCTCAACTTTTCCTTTTCACTAATTCCCTTTTCCAAGGTGCCACCAAGTCCTACTGATTACTTCTTTGAAAGGCATCTGGGCTCAGAGCCTTCTCTGTATTCCAACCACCAACCTAATGTATACTTTTGTCATCTTAGGTCGAACTACTGCAATATCCAAGTTCTTGGACTGTCTGCCTCTCTACTCTTCCTAGCCATTCTTCATCCTGTCAACAGAGTGGTCTTCTAAAAACCTTTTGTACATCACTGCTCTGCTTGGGAACCTGCAATAGTAGGGCACCACCCCAGGATACAGTTCACACACAGTGCTTCATGGTCTGGCCACATTCTGCCCTTCAGATCATGTCTTTCCTCCACCCCGCCTCAATTCCCTACCTTCACACATTGCTGAGCTTCTCGTTGTTCTCAAACTGCATCCTTTCTGTGCCTCAGTGTATGGTGTCCCTCTACCCAGAATATTCTTTCCCTCCCCTTCTCTCCACCTTTGTCAGCAGCTTAGCCTGTGCCCTCTCTAATACAACAGCTGTCACTTACTGAGTATGTGCATGCCTGACACTGTGATACCTGATCCTATGGCACCTTATTTTGATTCTCATTTGACAGAGAGTCAAGAGCAAAGCAGAATTCCAATCTAGATCAGTCTGATTCCAAAGCATATAATCTTAACTACTAGGCATTGATTTTAAAAGTAAATATAAATTTCACCTCCTTGGTCCCAAAACCGCGGGGTATACTTCATTACTTGTCTCTGTGTGAGTTCTTATACTTCTACCACAGCATTTATAACACTGTACTTTGGTTTTCACCCTAGTGGACTGTGAGCCCTCAAAGGCCAAGGACCATTTATATTCACCTTTGCATACTGGGTACCTGGTCACATGTAAAGTACTCAGTAAATGTTTCTTGAATAAATCAATTCCCAAATATTTTGTCCTTCTTCCTTCTTTACTTTGTTTCCTCAACCCACTCTGCTTCCATCACAACTTAAATATAAATGCTGAAGTCTCAGGAATTCCTGACAGTGCTCAATATATAACATGTTTTATACAATGGAAAATTGCCAACATCTTTAGGAAGTTTCTCATCACCGACTCCAAGACTTTGCCCCTCAAAAACAGAGGAACTTCCAAGTGAAAGTCCAATTTTAATGAGGTATAAGTCACATATTTCCTGTTAAAGGTAGAGTCTATGAGTTTTGACAAATGTATACTTTCCATGTTACCATCACTAAAATCAAGATAGATGCAGAACATTTCCATCACCTCTAAAGGTCATTCTCTTAAGCCCCTTTGCAGTTACTCTCACCCTATCATAAGCCCCAGGCAACCATGGTCATACTTTCTACAAATATGTTTTTCTTTCCTAGAGTTTCACATTATTAAGCACCATAAAACATCTACTCTTTTTGTCTGACTTCTTTCATTTACAACATTTATTTTGAGATTCATCCATGTTGTTACATAATCAAATGGTTCATTTCTTTTTATGGTGGATTAATATTCCATCATTAAGTGTTTGGGTACTATTTCATTGTTAAATGTTTTATTTCTGCATTTACCTGTTGATGGACATTTGTGTTGTTTCCAGTTTTGCTTGCTTTAAATAAAGTGAAAGGAACATTTGTGTACAACTCTTTGTAAACATATGCTTTCATTTCTCTTGGATAAATACCTAAGGGTGGAATTGTTGAATCATGTGATAAGTACATATTTAACTTTATAAGAAACTGCCACAATTATTTTCTAAAGTGATTGTACAATTTTATATCTCCATCAGTAGTGTCTGAGAGTTTCAGGTGCTTCCTAACTTCATCAACAATTGGTATTTTCAGTCTTTTAAATTTACCCACTCTAATTTTCTAATAAATATGTAGTGATATCACATTGTGGTTTCATTTTCATTCCTCTAGTGATGAAGATTGTGTTAGTCAGCTTTTTGTTGCTGTGACAAAATACCTGAGAAAATCAAGTTAGAGGAGAAAAGATTTGTTTGGGCTTATAGTTGAAAAGGTTTCAGTCAATGGTCAGCTGACTGACCCACAGTTTCTGGGCCTGTGGTGAGGAAGAAACATCATGGTGGAAGAGCATGGTAAAGCAGAGCTGCTCATCTTAAGGCAGCCAGGAAGCAAAAACAGAGAGAAGAAGAGGCCAGGACAAGATATTACCTTCCAGGTCATGTCTCCAATATCCTACCTCCTCCAACTAGGCCCACCTCCTACAGTTTCCACCTCCTCCCAATAAAACCATCAAATTGTAAATTCATCAACAGAGAATTCCACTGATGAGATCAGAACCCTTATGATCTGATCACCTTCCTGAACACCCCACCTCTGAACACTGCTGCATTGGGGACCAAGCCTCTAATACATGATCTTTGGGGGACATTCCAGATCCAAACCAGCCTGCCTGCGTGCTTTACCAGCTCAGCCCGCCTTCAAGCATTCCAGCTCGGCCACCAACCTCAGAAACACCATTGCCACTGGGGCCGGTGGGGGAACAAGCCCCCGGCCCACTTGCATGTGTTCCCAGCTCTGCCCACCCACTCCAGAGCCACATGTAGTCGCTGCCTCTGCCTGCATGTCAGGGAACAGGCCCCAGGCCCAGGAACAGGGAGTATTACATGGGGATACCTTTCTTTTGTTTCTCCTAACACCCTAATTTCCCATGATTACCCTCTCATTAGTCAAATAATCTTATACCTCTGTTTTCTCACATTCTACCTCACAAACGTCTTAGCCAATCCCTAAATCCCCCCCTTCTACCATTAGATACTGTGAACCAGCTCACAAAAATACTGACTAAATGGTAGAAGATAATTGATTTCATCATTCATGTTTAAAGTGTCAAAATTATAAACATAAAAATAGAAACTAACTGATATATGGCAATACGTTGGGTACTTTGAATGCTGTAATATTGATCTTTCCCTTAAAAGTGAGACATATGGTAACCTGTAGGATGCTATAAGACAATAGGACAGAAGCAGTAATACCTCAGACTTACACTGCAAGAGAGGAAAACACATAGATATCATGAAAAAACAAGGGAGGAAAATGCCCAAAACAAACCAAGGTACTACAGCAATAGAATCCATAGAAAGCACACAGTAGGTGAAATGTCAGAGAAGGAATTCCGGATATACATAATTAAAATGAAAAGGGATTTAAAAGACCCTAAGTGAACAGATACAGGCAAAAATTGATCTCTCCAACAAAGAGATAAGAGATCAAATACAGGCAACCATCATTCACACTAACAAAGAGATAAGAGAACAAATACAGGTAGCAAAAGATTATTTCAAGAAAGAGATAGAGAGTCTGGAAAAAAAAAAACGATATACATGAAATGAAAGAAACAATAGGCCATTTAAAAAAACTCAATAGAAAGGCGCGGTGGCGCACGCCTGTAATCCCAGCACTTTGGGAGGCTGAGGCAGGAGGATCGCGAGTTCAAAGCCAGCCTCAGCAATGGTGAGGCACTTAGCAACTCAGTGAGACCCTGTCTCTAAATAAAATACAAAAAGGGGCTGGGGATGTGACCCAGTGGTCGAGTGCCCCTGAGTTCAATCCCCGACCACAAAAAAAAAAAAAAAAAAAAAAAAAAAAAAAACTCAATAGATAGTATTACCAACAGATTGGATCACTTGGAAGATAGGACCTCAGACAATGAGGACAAAATATATAATCTTGAAAATAAAGTTGACCACACAGTGAAGATGGTAAGAAACCATGAACAAAATATCCAAGAATTATGGGACCAAATGTAAGATTTATTGGAATTGAGGAAAGTGCAGAGAATCAATCCAAAGGAATGCAAAATCTCTTTAATGAAATAATATCAGAAAATTTCCCAAACAAGAAGAACAAATTTGAAAACCAAATACAAGAAGCATATAGGACACCAAATGTACAAAATTACAATAGATCTACACCAAGGCACATTATAATGAAAATGCCTAGCATACAAAATAAGGATAGAATTTTGAAGGCTGTAAGAGAGAAAACTCAGATAACCTATAAAGGAAAATCAATTCGCATCTTAGCAGATTTTTCAACCCAGACCCTCAAAGCAAGGAGAGCCTGGAACAACATATACCAGGCTCTAAAAGATAAGGGATGCCAACCAAGAATCTTATATCCAGCAAAATTAAGCTTTAGATTTGATGATGAAATAAAAACCTTCCATGATAAACAAAAGCTAAAAGAATTCACAACAAGAAAGCTGACACTATAGAACATTCTTGGCAAAATATTCCATGAGGAGGAATTGAAAAACAACAATGAAAACCTGCAAAGGGAAGAACTACAATAAAGGAAAACTAACCATAGGAGAAATCAAGTCAAGCCAAATACCAAAAGTAAAATAAAATAAATAAAATTAAAAATGACTGGTAATACAAATCATATCTCAATAATAACCCTGAATGTTAACAGCCTAAACTCACCAATTAAAAGACATAGGCTGATAGATTGGATTTTAAAAAGGACCCAACAATATGCTTCTTCAAGAGACACATCTTATAAGAAAAGACGCCCAAAGACAGAAGGTGAAAGGATGAGATAAAACATACCACTCACAAGGACTACGTAAGCAAGCAGGGGTTTCCATCCTCATATCAAACAAAGTAGACTTCAAACCAAAGGTAATCAAAAGAGATAAGGATGGACATTTCATACTGCTTAAGGGAATCATACATCAACAAGAAATAACTGTCATAAATATATATGCCCCAAATAACATAGCATCCACATTCATCAAACAAACTCTTCTCAAGTTCAAGAGCCAAATAGACCACAACACAATAATTCTAGGTGACTTTAACACACCACCTTCACCATTGGATAGATCTTCCAAACAAAAGCTAAACAAAGAAACTGTAGAACTCAATAATACAATCAATAGCTTAGATTTAACTGACATATAGAGAGTATATTATCCATCAACAAGTCAGTACACTTTCTTCTCAGCAGCACATGGATCATTCTCTAAAATAGACCATTATTATGCCATAAAGCAACTCTAAGCAAATATTAAAAAGTAGAGATACTACCCTGCATCCTCTCAGATCATAATGGAATGAAATTAGAAATTAATGATAAAATAAGAAACAAAAACTACTCCAACACCTGGAGACTAAATAATATGCTACTGAATGAAAAATGGGTTGCAGAAAACATCAAGAAGGAGATTAAAAAATTCTTAGAGGTAAATGAGAACACCGATACAACATATCAAAATCTCTGGGACACTATGAAGGCAATACTAAGAGGAAAATCCATTGCATGGAGTTCATTCCTTCAAAGAAGAAAAGGTCAATAAATAAATGAATTAACATTATACCTCAAAGCCCTAGAAAAAGAAGAACAAATCAACCCCAAAAGCAGTAGAAGACAGGAAATAATTAAAATCAGAGATGAAATCAATGAAATTGAAATAAAAAAGACACAATTGAAAAAACTGACAGAATCAAAAGTTGGTTTGGTTTTTGAAAAAATAAATAAAATTGAAAAAAAATAAGTAAAATTGATAAACCATTAGCTATGCTAACTAAGAAAAGGAGAGAAAAACTCAAAGTACCAATATCTGTGATGAAAAAGGAAACATCACAATGGACACTACAGAAATACAGAAGATAATTAGAAATTATTTTGAAAATCTATACTCCAATAAAATAGAAAATAATGAAGGCATCAACAAATTTCTAGAAACATACGATATGCCCAAACTAAATCAGGATGATATACACAATTTAAATAGATCAATTTCAAGCAAAGAAATAGAGGACACCATCAAAAACCTACCAACCAAGAAAAGCCCAGGCCCAGATAGATACACAACAGAGTTTACAAGACCTTTAAAGAAGAACTAACACCAATACTTCTCAAACTATTCCATGAAGTAGAAAAAGAGGGAACCCTTCCAGACTCATTCTATGAGGCCAATATCACCCTGATTCCAAAACCAGGCAGAGACAAATCAAAGAAAGAAAACTTCAGACCAATATCTCTAATGAATATAGATGCTAAAATTCTGGCAAATCGAAATACTAAAACATATCAAAACAATAGTACATCACGATCAAGTGGGGTTCATTCCAGGATGCAAGGTTGGTTCAACATAAGGAAATCAATAAATGTAATTCACCACATCAAAGACTCAAAGATAAAAATCATATGATCATCTCAATTGACGCAGAGAAAGCATTTGACAAGATACAGAACCCCTTCATGTTCAAAACACTAGAAAAAATAGGGATAACAGGAACATACCTCAACATCGTAAAGGCCATCTATGCCAAGTCCCAGGCCAACATCATCCTAAATGGAGAAAAGTTGAAAGCATTCCCTCTGAAAACTGGAACAAGACAGGGATGCCCTCTTTCACCACTACTATTTAACATAGTTCTTGAAACCCTAGCCAGTGCAATTAGACAGACGAAAGAAATAAAAGGGATATGGATAGGAAAAGAAGAACTCAAATTATCACTATTTGCAGACGATATGATTCTATACATAGAAGATCCAAAAGATTCCACCAGAAATCTTCTAAATCTAATAAACAAATTCAGCAAAGTGGCTGGATATAAAATCAATACCCATAAATCAAAGGCATTTCTGTACATCAGCGACAAATCCTCAGAAAGAGAAACTAGGAAATCCACCCCATTTACTATAACCCCCCCCAAAAAAATAAACAAACAAAAAAAAAAACTTGGGAATCAACAAACGAAGTAAAAGACCTGTACAATGAAAACTACAGCACACTAAAGAAAGAAATTAATGAAGATCTTAGAAAATGGAAAGATCTACCTTGTCAATGAATAGGTAAAACTAACATTGTCAAAATGACTATTCTACCAAAAGCAGTATACAATTTCAATGCAATCCCAATCAAAATCCTAATATCATTCCTCATAGAAATATAAAAAGCAATCATTAAATTCATCTGGAAAAATAAGAGACCCATAGCCAAAGCAATTCTTAGCAAGAAGAGTGAAGCTGGTGGCATTACTATTCCAGACCTTAAATTGTATTACAAAGCAATAGTAACTAAAACAGCATGGTATTGGCACCAAAATAGACCAGTAGACCAATGGTACAGAATAGAAGATACAGAGACTAATCCACACATCTACAGTTATCTTATATTAGACAAAGGTGCCAAAAACATACATTGGAGAAAAGACAGCCTCTTCAACAAATGGTGTTGGGAAAACTGGAAATCCTTATGTAATAAAATGAAATTAAACCTCTATCTCTCTCCATGCACAAAACTCAACTCAAAGTGCATCAAGGACCTAGGAATTAAACCAGAGACCTTGCACCTAATAGAAGAAAAAGTAGGCCCAAATCTCCATCATGTTGGATTAGACCCCAACTTCCTCAAAAAGACCCCTATAGCTCAATAATTAAAACCAAGAATTAATAAATGGGATGGATTCAAACTAAAAACCTTCTTCTCAGCAAAAGAAACAATCAGTGAGGTGAACAGAGAACCTACAGAATGAGAGCAAATTTTTACCACAAGCACATCAGGCAGAACATTAACTTCAAGGATATATAAAGCTATCAAAAACCTTTACACTAAAAAAACAAACAACCCAATCAATAAATGGGCCAAGGACCTGAATAGACATTTCTCAGAAGATGATATACAATCAATCAACAAATATATGAAAAATGTTCAACATCTCCTGCAATTAGAGAAATGCAAATCAAAACTACTTCTAAGATTTCATCTCATGCCAGCCAGAATGGCAGCTATCAAAAATACAAACAACAATAAATGCTGGCAAGGTTGTGGGGAAAAGAGCACACTCATACATTGCTGGTGGGGCTGCAAATTGGTACAGCCAATCTGGAAAGCAGTATGGAGATTCCTAGGAAAACTGGGAATGGAACCACCATTTGACCCAGCTATCCCACTCCTTGGCCTATTCCCAAAGGACTTAAATACAGCTTACTACAGGGACACAGCCACATTAATGTTTATAGCAGCACAAGTCACAATAGCTAGATTGTGGAAACAACCCCAATGCCCATCAGTAGATGAATGGATAGGGAAACTTTGGTATATATACACAATGGAACACTACTCAGCACTAAAAGAGAATAAAATCATGCCATTTGCAGGTAAATAGATGGAGTTGGGGAAAATAATGCTAAGTGAAGTCAGCCAATCGCAAAAAAACAAAGATCGATTGATTCCTTTGCTATGATGATACTGAATTATAGTGGCAAGGGAGTGGGGATGAGAGGAATGAAGGAATGTTAATTAGGACAAAGGGGAGGGAGGGGAGAGGAGGGGACAAGGGGATAGGAATAATGGCAGAATGATTTAGACGTCAATACATTAAGTGCATGTATAAAAACAAATGGTATGAAAATACTTTGTGTAAAACCAGTGACTTGGAAAACTGTGTCTTTATATGTAATATGAAAGGAATTGCACTCTGCAAGCATGTATAACAAATTAAATTTTAAAAAAGATTCTGAATATCTTTTCATGGATGTATTGTCTGTCAGTGTATCTTTGGTGAAGAGTAGATTCGATGTTTCATTTTTATTGACCTTTCATTCATTTTATTAGTCAAATCTAAGAATTCTTTATGTATTCTACATACTTGGGCTTATAATGTACTTTATAGAAAGAAAAAGAAAATATTTTGGTGTGTGTATGAGAGAGAGAAAGAAAGAGGAAAGAGGGAAGAGGAAAAGAGAGAGAGAGAGTGTGTTAGGAATTTCATCAGACTCTTTTCTACACATTTTGAAATATATCATAGGCTGTTTTAATCCATAGTTAACCTACTGTGCTAAAAAAGAAGAGGCAGAGGGCTAGGGACACAGCTCAGTGACAGAGTGTTTACCTAGCATGCCCCAGACTTTGATCCCCAGTGTGGAAGAAAGGAAGGAAGGAAGGAAGGAAGGAAGGAAGGAAGGAAGGAAGGAAGGAAGGAAGGAAGGAAGGGAGGGAGGGAGGGAGGGAGGGAGGGAGGGAGGGAAGGAGGGAGGAAAGAAGGACTGGAAGCAATAAAGTGATACCTCCACTCTGTGTTTTGGTGCCCTTTATTGAACTTCTTTCTGTCTCCCTCCCCACTGCCCTTCCCAGTCTCTAGTGACCATCATTCCATTCTATTCTTCTACAAGGTTGACTTATTGGTTTACAGGAATGAATGAGAACATGTGGTATTTATCTTTCTTTGTCTGGCTTGTTTCCCTTAATATAATGACCTCCAGTTTCATCCACGTTGCTACAAATAAACATCATTTCTGTTTTCTTTTTTCTTTCTTCTCTTCTAAAGACTCAAATTTACAAATGTTAGCTTATTAGTGTCCCACAGATTCCTTTATTTTCTTAGCCTTTTATATATCTGTGTATAAGCTTCATTTTAGATAGGTTCTATTGCTAATTGTTAAAGTTTATTTATCTCTTTACATCCTGTCTATTGTGTGTTTAATCCCTTTATCAAGGGAAATTTTCATTTCAGATAAAAGTACTCTTTAGTTTCTCTTTATATTTTCCTCTCTCTCATTACATTCATATTTTCCTTTCGATAACTGATCACATTGAGTGTACATATAATACCTATTTTCATGCCTTCACTCTGTCATTTTGGAGCTTGTGCTACTGACTGAGTCTTCACATTTTCCTGACTTTTGAATGTCTGGTAATTTTTTATCAGATGTCAAACATTTTGAATTTTGCAGTAAGTGGTAGATTTTGTTTAATTCCTTTAAAAAATGCTGGCCATTGTTCTGACAAGTAATTAAGTTTCTCATGGATTAGTTTGATTCTTTTCATGCTTATTTTAAAGCTTTTTAGTCTATGTCTAGATTATTCCTTACTTAGGGCTATTTTAGCCACACCGCTAACAGCTGAATCTTACAAGGTTTCTAATGAATGTTCCATGTGTGGAATGAGGTCTCTCTGCTCTGGCTGGTCTCTCTACTCAAATTATTTCTGGCCCTGTGTGATTTCTGAGAATTGTTCAGCTTGCATATACCTAATAACTTTTTTTCACCCTGCACTTTTGCAGATTTCTATTTGGCCAAAACTCATGGGGACCCATATAGAGATTCCCATAGCTCTTTCTTAGAAGAACACCCTCCTTCCACTCTGCCTCCCAAATTCTAGCTGCCACAGCTCACCTGAATTCTAATCTCTGTTTTAACAACTCAGTATAACACAGCTTTCTATTTAGTTTCTACCCCTGCACCATCATCTAAAAGTTACCTAAAGGGTAAGAAAGGACCAGGATGATCACTGGTTTGGTTTTTATCATTTATTTCACCTCTCAGGAGTCAGAGCTTTACATTAGTTGCTGTCTGATGCCTGAAAACATATATTCTGTTTTATTATATCTAAAGATTATTTGTTTGGTTTGTTGGTTTTGGTGGGATGTTAAGTAGGGATCCTACTCTCCCTCGTGGCTAGAAATAAAAGCATATGTAGTTGTTTTTTAATAAATTATTAGTTGTTGGTAGACCTTTATTTATTTTTATTTGGTGTTGAGAATAGAACCCAGTGCCTCACACATGCTAGGCAAACACTCTACCACTGAGCTACAACCCCAGCCCTATGTAGTTGTTTTTACTTAAAAAAAAAAAAACTACATTTTTAAGTACCTATTATTCATATAGTAACTCTATATAGCATAAGACAATTCCAAAAATATAACTGCTAACAAGCAAATCAAATGAAGTATGATATAAATCACCTAACATTTTAAGAAATTATAAATATCTTTGAACAGGTAATTATTGAGGAGTTAGTACTTTATTCCCAAAATGTAATGAAAGCCTGTCAAGCAATCTAAGACTCATTAGTAGATGAATACTATAATAACTACTTTTAGGGACATACATAGCTTTTTCAGCACTTCATCTGAGACTATTCAACTACCTAAATTTTTTGCTCTTGGGAAATTTTTCTGGCCATTAGTTTGAACTTTCCTAATATTATTCTTGGTCACTCCTCCTTGTGCCATGCCAAACAACTTCTACTTTTGGTTGTTTGAACTTCTTTAGAACACAGAGATGATTTTCACACTAGAGTACTAAATGTAAGATTTTATATGATCATGGATTTCTTTCTGAAAAACAAAGACTTCTCCACACCTCAAAGTTCATAATGATCAAGAAAAAAATCTTTGTTGCACTAAATATCTCTTAATTTTTACTGGAGACTGAAATTCTTTCCAATTCTCTATGCCCTACACTCTCAACAGAACTATCCCCATGACCATGATACAACTAGTAGTAGCAGCTTTTTACACCTGGGCTAACTTACAAATTTTGTTTTATAATTCTGGTTGCTCAGAACTTTGAACAAATTTTGAGACATGTTAGAGAGTTTATAGGATTCTTTATTAGATGTTAGAGAGTTTTTCAATATCCAGACAAACTCATAAAGAAATATTCAAAGAGAGAAAATAGCTAAGCATGTATTCACCACAAACTAATGGCTGACTATGCACCAAACCTGTCTTCTTTTTCATGAAAATATTAAGATGCAGTTTCATAAGCATAAAGACTGGAGTGCTCCTGACCTTGGAACTAAGGATTGGGATAAAAGCGGTGTCTTGGCCAGGCGCGGTGGCGTGTGCCACTCCCAGCACTTGGGAGGCTGAGGCAGGAGGATCACGAGTTCAAAGCCAGCCTCAGCAATGGCAAGGCACTTAGCAACTCAGTGAGACCCTGTCTCTAATAAAATACAAATAAGGGCTGGGATGTGGCCCAGTGGTCAAGTGCCCCTGAATTCAATCCCCAGTATCAAAAAAAAAAAAAAGGGTGGCTTGAAAAACTGCTAGCCAGTAGTTCCATAGTTGGCACAAGCCAACCTTTCCATTGGTTTTGTTCAAAATCCTTGCCAGATGACCCTACTTATACTCAATGACCTTCTTCCAATGCTGCAGGCTACTTGGTGCTTAGCAGAGCTATCATGATCTGAAACGATTTTGTACATTTGCTAATTCCCTTGTTTTTATTGTTTTCCTTAGTAGTATGTTAACTGAGAGCAGAATCTATCGCAGTCATAATTAGACCCCAAGGAGAACAAGAAGTAGGCACCTGCCAGAAGGAACAACCCAGCCACCAGCTCGCCTGGCCCCGGCTCTTGCTCTTGCCTGGCTGCCGGCTCACACAGCCATCGCCTCCGGGGCTGGGAATAGCAGCTCCCCGCTGCAGACAGGGCCTGACCAGAGAAAGGGCCCCGTCCCTTCCCTGAGTAACTGCAACCTGCCCGGCTGCTACCAGAACAAGCGGTAGACACCCGCTGGAAGGAGCAGCCCAGCCACCAGCTAGCCCTGGCCATCACCAGGTCCAAGAACTGTAGGCTCCACCCTGCTGATCACCTGCCCAACCCCTGCAGGAGCCCTGTTTGGGGAGATAGCTAAGATTGCAGTTGACTATTGGGCCATAGACATTTTTGGGCATTTCCGCTTTCCGTAGTCTGACGGGATCTCGCGGGACTTGGTCGAGGCTCTCGAGAGATTTGAAAGGTGACTCAGCAGATCGAGCGAGCGCCATTGCTGCTCGGGCGCATGGGAAGAGACCAGAGGGAGAAAAGACAGGGTTATCGCTATTGTGTAGATATATTGTAGTTTCTTGTAAGATTAAAGAATATTTTCGTCTCCATCCTGTCTCCGGACTCCTTCCCACGGCGCTGCCGTTCCAGGCTGCAATCCTTTTCCGGCGACAACAGTTGCTGGCCCGTACGGGGAATTCAGCACGGCAGGTAAGAACTGAGAAACCTCGCAGGAGTCTCTAGTCAGAGCGGTTAAAATGGGTTCGAAAATATCTAAGACCCAAGTGTACGAGGCTCTTGATGAATTCTTTGATATAGATGAATCTGTCGTTAGCGAGGAGGATTTAGAAAACAGTGAAGGCGATCATGAAAGCGTAGATTCCGCTGAGTCAACTAAGACCAGTAAGGAGAGTATTAGAAGCGTCCCCAAAATGACAAAGATCCGAGCTGCTAAAGCTATTCAAGATTTATTAGAGATACTTCAAGGATACATGGTCTCAATTGAACCTGGGACTCAGGATGTTACTGAGTCAATTAGGACCAATGAGAGTAGTAGTAGTGAGGAGGAATTAACTAAAGGTGATTTTGAGAAAATGAACAAAAGGAAATTAAGGAAGACCAAGATAAGGGATCATCAAGTGGAGGAACTTGTGTCCTCTACTCCCCCATGGGTGAAATCGATTACAGAAAATATGAAGGGTATCACTAGGCATTTGCATACCCTAGAAACAGAAATAAAAAGTCTTTCTGAGCGCTTATGTGCTCTCGAGGGTAACTCACAGATACGTTGGGAACTGCCAGTATTTGAATATGGAAATGGACGGAGGGACCACCAGCCAGTAGATTTCAAAACAATAAAAAATCTCAAAGAGGCAGTAATGACTTATGGACCCCAAGCTCCTTTCACGTTGAGTATACTGGAGTCCCTTAACACCTTTAGCTTAACCCCCGCAGACTGGAAACGTCTATGTAAAGCAACATTAAGTGGGGGACAATACTTGGTTTGGCGATCGCAATTTCAAGAACTTTGTATAGAAACAGCTAAAAGAAATGCAGATGCGGGGTTTGGAGACCATAATATAGAAATGCTCACAGGAGAAGGGCAATTTGCAGACGTACAGGATCAAAAATATTATACCCCAGGAGTATATGCTCAGATAAACGCAGCTGCCTTAAAGGCATGGAAAACTGTACAAGGACCTGGGGATCTACAAGGTAGCTTGTCCAAAGTAATTCAAGGACCTAATGAACCATATGCTGAATTTGCTGATCGACTTTTGAGAACTGCAGGTAGAGTTTTTGGAGACATTGATCAAGTTATGCCATTAGTTGTCCAATTAGCGTACGAAAATGCTAATAAGTATTGCCAGGAAGCCATCAGGCCATGGAAAAATAAAAAGGATCTTTCCATATATATACAATTATGTAAAGATATAAATGATGCCTTTGTCACAGGGAATATGATTGCAGCAGCTGTGAGAGATGCTGCCCCTCAAAATTTTACAAGAGCTCAACATAGACATTATAATCAATCAGGATATTCTAGGCAAAATTATCATAATCAATCAGGCTATTCTAGGCAAAATCCTAAAAGAGAAATAAGACCAAATTCATACCGTGCTCCAGGTTGCTGCCCCAGGTGTAAGAAAGGAAATCATTGGGCCAATAAATGCTATTCAAAATTTGACATCCATGGAAATCCTTTATTCAGGAATTCAAAAAACGGGGCAAGGGGCCCAATGCCCCGGGGCCCACAAATGTACGAGGCATTGGAGGAGGAGTATCCTCAAGCATCCACTCAGATGCTTCCCCGACACAATCCCTATTACCCATCCACTCCCTCGCCAGAGGAACAGGAGGAAATGCAGGATTAGACCTCTGTTCCACCGCCCGAATAGTGTTAACACCTGAAATGGGGGTTCAACTGATTCCCACAGGAGTCAGGGGACCTCTTCCCTCAGGGACTGTAGGACTTATTATCGGGTGAAGTCCTGAGAGCTTATTAGGTTTGCAAGTGACCCCAGGCGTAATAAACTCAGACTATAAAGGGGAAATAAAAATAATGCTTAGCTCACCCCAAAGTATAAGTTCTATTAATCAGGGAGATAGAATTGCTCAGTTGCTCCTCCTTCCAAATTTACATAAGTCATTTAAAATGAATATGCCTCTAAATAGGAACAATAGAGGATTTTGTTCCACTGATTCGAAACCCATGGTTTGCTGGGTTCGGGACTGTACAAGGAGGCCTATGTGTAAAATAAGAATCCAAGGAATAGAAATGGAGGGTCTTATAGATACTGGAGCTGATTCTTCCATCATTAATTTACGTCAATGGCCCAAACACTGGCCTCTGCAAAAAGCTTCAACCAGTTTAAGAGGCTTGGGATATAATAACCTCCCAGAAAAAAGTGTGGTAATTTTAAAATGGGAGGATGATGAAGGACATAAAGGCACGTTTCAGCCTTATGTTTTACCTAATCTACCGGTTACTTTATGGGGAAGAGATATTTTACAACAAATGGGAGTACACCTTGCAACCAAACCTGCAGGTGTTAAATGTAAAAATCTACAGAGTAATCTTAACCCTATAAGAAATCATCAAAAAGTACAGGGTAAGCTTAACCCTAAAAGAAATCATTATCATATAGGAAAAAGACATTTTTCTTCAGGGCCACTGAGAAAATAATTTTGAAAATACCATGGCTTTCTGATAAGCCAGTGTGGGTCCCTCAGTGGCCCCTATCTAAAGAGAAATTACAAGCGGCCCACCTACTAGTTCAGGAACAATTAGAAGCAGGACACATAGAACCTTCCACCTCTCCCTGGAATTCCCCCATATTTGTGATCAAGAAAAAATCAGGAAAATGGCGATTATTACATGATCTTAGACAAATTAATAAAACCATGCAAGTCATGGGCCCTACTCAACCTGGACTTCCGAATCCTATAGCTATTCCAAAAAATTTCCATGTTATTAGTCTTGATATAAAGGATTGCTTCTTTTCTATTCCCCTACATCCTCTGGATGCCCCCAGGTTTGCCTTTTCAGTTCCTTCTATTAACAATAATGGCCCTGATCAGAGATATCAATGGAAGGTTTTGCCACAGGGAATGGCTAATAGCCCCACCATATGCCAAATATATGTGGACAAGGCCATCCAATCCATTAAAAATAAATATCCAAACCTCATGTGTCTACATTACATGGATGATATTTTACTGGCCCACCCTAATCAAAAAATCTTATTTAATATATTCAGTGATGTGGTAGAAAATTTTAAAAAATACGGATTATATATAGCAGAAGAAAAAGTTCAAACCAGATCTCCCATATTATATTTAGGATTTAAAATCATGGATACTTTTGTTAGACCCCAAAAAATTTTAATAAATAAAGAACATTTAACCACCCTCAATGATTTCCAAAAACTACTGGGAGACATTAATTGGCTTCGCCCTACACTAAACCTCACTACTGGCCAATTAAAACCTTTATTTGATATCCTTCGAGGGGACCCTGATCCATCCTCACCGCGAACATTGACTCCTGATGCTAGGAAAGCTTTAAAGGTAGTAGAAAAAGCCATCGAAGGAGCTCATTGTGACAGATTTGATTTAACTCAACCGCTGATATTGATTATTATTTCTTCACAATATACACCCACAGGAGTATTTTTGGCAACAAGGGCCTTTATTATGGATACATTTGCCTGTCTCTCCTAAAAGCATAATTGAGTCTTATACCTCCATGGTGGCTAAACTTATTCTTCAAGGACTTAAAACTTCTACTAAAATATTTGGCATTCACCCTGCTACTATTATTACTCCCTATTCATCGTCACAGATTGAATATTTATGCTTCAACGATAATGACTGGGCTATAGCTAGATGCTCTACCTCTGCAAATTTTGATAATCACCTTCCTAAGTCTCCTATATTATCTTTTTGTATTAATCATCCTATTATATTTCCACAGGTAATAAAAAAATCAACCTATTCCTAAGGCATTTAATGTATTTACAGATGGGTCCTCAAATGGTACTGCTACAGTAGTCACTACAAAGGAAAGTATGACTTACATAACTGCACACAAATCAGCTCAACTTGTGGAATTGGAAGCTGTGGTAAGAGCTCTGGAACATTTTAGAGACCAGCCCATAAACATTTTTTCAGATAGCCACTATATTGTACAAGCCGTCCCAAAATTAGAGTTAGCAGGACCAATAGCACCTCATACTCCAGCCTTTAAATTGTTTTATCAAATACAAAAACTTTTGTGGGCAAGAAAAGAACCTCTATTCATAGGCCATATTAGAGCACATACTAATTTGCCTGGCCCCCTCCATGAAAGTAATCAAAAGGCTGATGAACTTACAAAAACTATATTTATACTTTCAGCGCTACAACAAGCTACTTTATTTCATTCCCAGTTTCACGTCAACAGCACCACCTTGCAACATAGGTTTAAAATCACAAAGGAGCAAGCCAGAACAATTGTAAAAGATTGTAAATCTTGTATGACACATTTGCCCAATCCTCATTTTGGTGTTAACCCTAGAGGATTAATGCCCAATCATTTGTGGCAGATGGATGTTACTCATGAGCCAAGTTTTGGAAAATTGCGATTTATTCATGTAACCATAGATACATGCTCAGGCATGATTTTTGCTTCCTTACATTCTGGAGAAAAAGTTAAAGATGTCACATCTCATTGTTTACAAGCTTTTGCTGCATTGGGCATCCCCAAAATGCTTAAAACAGATAATGGCCCCGCATATACGTCCTCATCTTTCAAAGAGTTTTGCGCAAAATTCAACATATCCCATAAAACAGGCATCCCATACAATCCTCAGGGTCAGGGCATTATTGAAAGAGCAAACCGCACACTAAAAGTTATGTTGTTAAAACAGAAAGAAGGAAACTGGAAAAATCCTAAGGACAGATTGGCAGTTGCCCTGTTTACCTTAAATTTTTTAACTTTAGACTCTGATGGTTATTCTGCTGGAGACAGACATTGGAACCCACATCAACAACATAAACCTTTGGTTTACTGGAAGGATGTTCTTTCAGGTACATGGAAGGGTCCAGATCCAGTGTTAATTTGGGGGAGAGGATCTGTTTGTGTTTTTCCAAAGCATGAATCCTCTCCAATATGGATACCATCTAGATTAATAAAGCAAGTACCAAATCAAAAGGATCAAGATGAAGTTGTTGAGGAATCAAGATTAATAAAAAAGGTACAAAATCAAGAGGACCATGATGAAGATATGGAATGATTCCCTTAAAAGAGTCCTTCAAAATACGTCACAACTTAAGTATCATTCCTCCCGGCTGGGACTAAGAGATCTCTCTTTAGTGTGCACACAATTGTATTTTTTTTTTCTTTTTATATATGTGTTTATGTCTGTGTATTTGTCTAAATTTCATGTTAATGTGACGTCACAAATATATGTTTGTATGTGCGTCTGTCTGTCCAGTGTGACATCAAAAATAACAAAGCACTTGTGAATATATATATATATATATATATATATATATATATATATATGGATCCAAATAACTCTAATTCATTTAAGTTTAAGAGTATTCAAATTGGGTAAATAATTTAATAAGTGAAGGTACCTTCAATTTTGTTTTATAGGTGTCCCAGGGATTTCTCTTTAGCGAAAAATATGACTAGGGCTGTATAACCTGATATTTTGGTGTTTTGACATAAGGTTGCTTATTTGTTATTAACTTCATTTGTTTAATAAATGATTAATTTCAATTATTTCAACAGGTAAAGGACTGCTGTATATGCAGAAACACGAGAGTTCCAGCTAACAAATTATTTCTCCAAAGTGCTTTTAGTTTTTCTTTAATCTATCTTTAATACAGTAAATACCCTCAGTCTTTCTTTGTTTTGTTCTAAACATGATGTTTTGCCAGCTTATGTTTGTGGGAGCTCAGGCTGCAATGTGTGTGAGCAGAAATCAACTTTAATTTTCTAATCTAATAATTCTATTTTTTAGTTTGACAACTCGCCTCTTGACTCAGTGCTGGAATAGCACTGCCTTTCCTTTAATAATTGATGCTTGAGTCTCTAGGGAGCGGGCCCTGAAGATTTGCCGGTGGCATTGTCTAGACATAAAAAAGACGGCTGCTGCTACAGATACAGGGATCGCGGTCGCTGCAAGCATCCCTGTTGCTCAAATGTCAAACAACCTCACCAGCGGTGTGGCCTCTGCTCGGCATGCATGGGGCCTCCTAGATCTACATGTTATAACAAGTGGACATTTTGATCTTTCATTGTTTGGGACTTCATGGGACAGTACCTTGGGGGTATTTGTTTAGAGAACTCAGTGTGTTACTTGATAGAACTTAAGGCAGCTGATTTGTTTAAAGAATTTGATATGCGCCGGGCGCGGTGGCGCACGCCTGTAATCCCAGCACTTTGGGAGGCTGAGGCAGGAGGATCGCGAGTTCAAAGCCAGCCTCAGCAATGGCGAGGCACTCAGCAACTCATTGAGACCCTGTCTCTAAATAAAATACAAAAAAAAGGGCTGGGGATATGACCCAGTGGTCGAGTGCCCCTGAGTTCAATCCCTGGTACCACAAAAAAAAAAAAAAAAAAAGAATTTGATATGCTATGCAATTTGGCTCGTCACCAAAAGGCTTGTCGCCTTAAAGCCGCAGCATCTCCCCACAATTGGACGGCTGTTAGTCAACTTACACAGTCGATCCTAAAGGGCTCCATTGGATGGCTGGTTAGCCAATGACGGGTAAGATCCCCAGAGGGGGACAACCTAAGACAGGCACAGTCGCACGGGATAGTCTCATGTGGCCGACATATCAACCTAAGACAGGAGTCAAGGGCACTGCCTTGATTATCCGATGACGGGTAAGAATGTTGGTTGCACATAGACGTCCTAGAGCATCCCCTCTTTTAAAACAAAAGGGGGAAATGCAGGAGCCCTGTTTGGGGAGATAGCTAAGATTGCGGTTGACTATTGGGCCATAGACATTTTTGGGCATTTCCGCTTTCCGTAGTCTGACGGGATCTCGCGGGACTTGGTCGAGGCTCTCGAGAGATTTGAACGGTGACTCAGCAGATCGAGCGAGCGCCATTGCTGCTCGGGCGCATGGGAAGAGACCAGAGGGAGAAAAGACAGGGTTATCGCTATTGTGTAGATATATTGTAGTTTCTTGTAAGATTAAAGAATATTTTCGTCTCCATCCTGTCTCCGGACTCCTTCCCACGGCGCTGCCGTTCCAGGCTGCAATCCTTTTCCGGCGACAACAAACCCCCACTGAAACAACTAGACTGGGAGGACACCCAGAAGGAGGAGAGTAGGGAGAAGAAAGCCAGACTGCCTGCTCCACCACACTGCAGCCAGGAGGTGATCCGGAGAGGCCCGCTCCACGCCCGCAAATCAGAGAGGCAACTTGTGCCTGCCTGGAGAGACACACCGAACTCAACCCAACACCAATATAATTATAGGCCTGAGGCTACCACTGCCACAAAACTGAGTTAGCTATGCTACTACCAAGGAACAACAAAAAGGTCCAGGTAAGACATCACTAAGGTCCCTGGGGACCAGGATGCATCAGAAGGTGCAACTAGTTATGAAGTTGTGAACTAACAGGGAATCTTACACGGGGTTGTCTATCTCTGGCTTCTTCTACTAAAAGCCAAATTCTAATGATTATACTCTCACTAGTCAAATAATCTAATACCTCTATTTTCTCACATCTTACTTCATAAACGTTTAAGCCAACCTAAGTCCCCCCTTCTATCATTAGACACTGTAAACGACCACGCAAACATAGAGACTATATGGTATAAGATAACTGATCTCATCATTTCTGTTTATAGTGACAAAACTGTAAATATAAAAATAGAAACTAACTGATACATGGACATACATTGGGTACATTGAAAGATCTAATATTGATACTTCCCTAAAGTGAGGTTCTGGGTAACCTGGAGGGACCTTATAAGACAAAAGGGGCAGAAGCTGTAATACCTCAGGCTTACCTTACAAGAGTGGAAAATACATAGACATCATGAGAAAACAAGGGAGGAAAATGCCCAAAACAAACCAAGGTACTACAACAATAGAAACCATAGAAAGCACAGTAGGTGAAATGTCAGAGAAGGAATTCCGGATATACATAATTAAAATGATAAGGGATTTAAAAGACAACCTAAGTGAACAGATACAGGCAAAAATTGATCTCTTCAACAAAGAGATAAGAGATCAAATACAGGCAACCACTGATCACACCAACAAAGATATAAGAGAACAAATCCAGGTAGCAAAAGATTACTTCAAGAAAGAGATAGACAGTTTGAGAAAAAAAACAAACAGATCCTTGAAATGAAAGAAATATTAAGCCACTTAAAAAATTCAATAGAAAACATCACCAACAGACTGGACCACTTGGAAGATAGGACCTCAGACAATGAGGACAAAATATATAATCTTGAAAATCAAGTTGACCTCACAGTGAAGATAGTAAGAAACCATGAACAGAATATCTAAGAACTATGGGATACCATCAAAAGACCAAATATAAGATTTATTGGAATAGAGGAAGGTGCAGAGATTCAAACCAAAAAAATGCACAATCTCTTCAATGAAATAATATGAGAAAATTTCCCAAGAAGGAAGAATGAATTTGAAAATAATACAAGAGGCCTATAGGACACCAAATGTACAAAATTACAACAGGTCCACACCAAGGCACATTGTAATGAAAATTACTAGCATACAAAATAAAGATAGAATTTTAAAGAAAAGTCAGATAACCTATAAGGGAAAACCAATTCGCATCTCAGCAGATTTTTCAATCCAGACCCTCAAAGCCAGGAGAGCCTGGAACAACATATACCAGGCGCTAAAGGATAAGGGTTGCCAACCAAGAATTTTATATCCAGCAAAATTAAGCTTTAGATTTGAGGATGAAATAAAAACCTTCCATGATAAACAAAAGCTAAAAGAATTTACAACAAGAAAGCCTGCTCTACAGAACATTCTTGGTAAAATATTCCACGAGGAGGAAATGAAAAATAATAATGAAAATCTGCAAAGGGAAGAACTACAATAAAGGGGAAAAACCAACCAAAGGAAAAACCAAGTCAAACTAAATACCAAAAATAATAAAATAATAAAAATGACTGGTAATACAAATTATGTCTCAATAATAACCCTGAATGTTAATGGCCTAAACTCACCAATTAAAGGATATAGGGTAATAGATTGGATTAAAAAAACAGACCCAACAATTTGTTGCCTTCAAGAGACACATCTCATAGGAAAAGATGCCCATAGACGGATGGTGAAAGGATGGGATAAAATATATCACTCACATGGTCTACGTAAGCAAGCAGGGGTCTTCATCCTCATATCAAATAAAGTAGACTTCAAGCCAAAGTTAGTCAAAAGAGATAAAGATGGACATTTCATACTGCTTAAAGGAATCATAGATCAACAAGATATAACTTTTATAAATGTATATGCCTCAAATAATGGAGCATCTACATACATCAATCGAACTCTTCTCAAGTTCAAGAATCAAATAGACCACAACACAAGAATTCTAGGTGATTTTAACACACCTCTTTCACCACTAGATAGATCTTCCAAACAAAAGTTAAACAAAGAAACTATAGAACTCAACAATACAATTAATAATTTAGACTTAACTGACATATATAGAGTATATCATCCATCAATGAGCCAATACACTTTCTTCTCAGCAGCACATAGATCCTTCTCAGAAATAGACCATATATTATGCTATAAAGCAACTCTAAGCAAATATAAAAAAGTAGGGAATACTACCCTGCATTCTATCAGATCATAATGGAATGAAATTAGAAATCAATGATAAAAAAAGAAAGAAAGAAAAGCTACACTAACACCTGGAGACTAAATAATATGCTATTGAATGATCAAAGGGTTGCAGAAGACATCAAGAAGGAGATTAAGAAATTCTTAGAGGTAAATGAGAATAACGATACAACATACCGAAATCTCTGGGACACCCTGAAGGCAGTACTAAGAGGAAAGTTCATTGCATGGAGCTCATTCCTTCAAAAAAGAAAAAGTCAACAAATAAATGAACTAACATTACATCTCAAAGCCCTAGAAAAAGAAGAGCAAATCAACCCCAAAAGAAGTAGAAGACAGGAAATAATTAAAATCAGAGCTGAAATTAATGAAATTGAAACTAAAAAAACAATTGAAAAAATTGACAGAACGAAAAGTTGGTTCTTTGAAAAAATAAATAAAATTGATAGACCTTTAGCTATGCTAACAAAGAAAAGAAGAGAGAAAACACAAATTACCAATATCTACGATGAAAAAGGAAATATCACAACGGACACTACAAAAATATAGAAGATAATTAGAAATTATTTTGAAAATTTATACTCCAATAAAATAGAAAATAATGAAGGCATCAAAAATTTTCTAGAGACATATAATACGCCCAATCTAAATCAAGATGCTATTCACAATTTAAATAGGTCAATTTCAAGCAAAGAAATAGAGGATGCCATAAAAAACTTACCAACCAAGAAAAGCCCAGGCCCAGATGGATACACAGCTGACTTCTACAAAACCTTTAAAGAAGAATTAACACCAATACTTCTCAAACTATTTCATGAAATAGAAAAAGAGGAAACACTCCCAGACTCATTATATGAGGCCGATATCACCCTGATTCCAAAACCAGATGGAGACAAATCAAAGAAAGAAAACTTCAGACCAAAATCTCTAATGAATATAGATGCTAAAATTCTGGCAAATTGAATACAAAAACATATCAAGAAGATAGTACATCACGATCGAGTGGGGTTCATTCCAGGGATACAAGGTTGGTTCAACATAAGGAAATCAATAATGTAATTCATCTCAACAGGCTCAAAGATAAAAATCATATGATCATCTCAATAGATGCAGAGAAAGCATTTGACAAAATACAACACCCCTTCATGTTCAAAATGCTAGAAAAAATAGGGATAACAGGAACATACCTCAACATTGTAAAGGCCATCTATGCCAAGCCCCAGCCAACATCATCCTAAATGGAGAAAAATTGAAAGCATTCCCTCTAAAAACTGGAACAAGACAGGAATATCCTCTTTCACCACTCCTATTTAACATAGTTCTTGAAGCCCTAGCCAGAGCAATTAGATGAGAGAAATTAAAGGAATACGAATAGGAAAAGAAGAACTCAAATTACCACTATTTGCAGACGATATGATTCTATACATAGAAGATCCAAAACATTCCACCAGAAATCTTCTAAATCTAATAAATGAATTCAGCAACATAGCTGGATATAAACTCAATACCCATAAATCAAAGGCATTTCTGTACATCAGCGACAAATCCTCCGAAAAAGAAACTAGGAAATCCACCCCATTTACTATAGCCTCAAAAAAAATAAAATATTTGGGAATCAACAAAAGTGAAAGACCTCTACAATGAAAACTACAGCACACTAAAGAAAGAAATTAATGAAGATCTTAGAAGATGGAAAGATTTTCCTTGTTCATGGATAGGTAGAACTAATATTGTCAAAATGACCATTCTCCCAAAAGCGCTATGTAGATTCAATGCAATCCCAATCAAAATCCCAATATCATTCCTCATAGAAATAGAAAAAGCAATCATGAAATTCATCTGTAAAAACAAGAGACCCAGAATAGCCAAAGCAATTCTTAGCAAGAAGAATGAAGTGGGTGGCATTACTATTCCATACCTTCAATTGTACTACAAAACAATAGTAACAAAAACAGCATGGTATTGGCATCAAAATAGACCAGTTGACCAATGGTACAGAATAGAAGACACAGAGATGAACCCACACACCTACAGTTATCTTATATTAGACAAAGGTACCAAAAATGTTCACTGGAGAAAAGACAGCCTCTTCAACAAATTGTGTTGGGAAAACTGGAAATCCTCATGTAATAAAATGAAATTAAATCTCTTTCTCTCACCATGCACAAAACTTAACTCAAAGTGGATCAAGGTGGAAGAGCACGGATGGAGTAAAGTGAACGTATCGGTCTCGTCATCTCTAGAGTGATAATGAGGGTGTGCTGGTTGGTGAGACAAGACATCCGGCACCAGCGAATCAAACTTCCACATTTGGAAGCAGTTGTGATTGGGCATGGCCCAGAAACCAAGATCACTGATAAGAAATGTTCTCGACAGCAAGTTGAAAGCAGAGTGTAACAAGGGATATGTCAAGGTAAAGCAGGTTGGAGTCAATCCCACCAGCATTGACTCAGTCATAATTGGAAAGGACCAAGAGATGAAGCTGCAGCCTGGCCAGGTTCTCCACATGGTGAATGAACTTTATCCATATATTGTAGAGTTTGAGGAAGAGGCAAAGAAGCCTGACCTAGAAACACACAGGAAGAGAAAGAGGTCAGGCAACAGTGATTCTGTAGAAAGGGATGCTGTCCAGGAAGCTGAGCCTGGGACAGGGCTGGAACCTGGGAGCAGCCCCAGCCCATGCTCTGTGTCCCCTCCAAAAGGGGAAAGATGCATCTAACAAAAAGGAATCACTGGGCCATTGGAGTCAAGGCTTGAAAATTTCTATGCAAGACCTCAAAATGCAGGTTTACAAAGACGAGCAGGTGGTGGTGATTAAGGATAAATATCCCAAGGCCCATCATCACTGGCTGGTCTTGCATGGACCTCCATTTCCAGTCTGAAGGATGTGACTAGGGAACACTTTGAACTTCTCAAGCATATGCACACTGTTGGGGAAAAGGTGATTGCAGATTTTGCTGGATCTGGCAAACTCCGCTTCCGATTGGGCTACCATGCCATTCCCAGCATGAGCCATGTACACCTTCATGTGATCAGCCAAGATTTTGATTCTCCTTGCCTTAAAAACAAAAAACATTGGAATTCTTTCAATACAGAATACTTCCTAGAACCAGAAGCTGTGATCAAGATGGTACAAGAGTCTGGCAGGGTGACTGTTCGAGATGGGATGTCTGAGCTCTTGAAGCTGCCCCTTCATTGTCATGAGTGCCAGCAGCTACTGCCTACCATTCCTCAGTTGAAAGAGCATCTCAGTAAGCACTGGACAAAGTGATTCTACAGATCATGAACTTCTGCCACAAGTGTGACTGATGGGAAGAAACCTGCTAACACCTGTTCTGTGAACATTTTCTCATTTCCTGAATTAAAACATGCAGTTTTTTTTTTATTTTTTTTATTATTTATTTACTTATTCATCATGCACAAGTATAGTATCTTTTTACATACAACTGCTTGTATACAAAGTATATAAGTACCATTCAGATCTTCAATCATGCATTTAGGATAATGATATCCATCTCATTCAACCACCAATTTTTTTCCAACCCCCCCTTACTCCCTCCCTCCCCTCCCTTTCCGTTGACCATTCTAGTGTTCCTCTGATCCTATGTACCCCCTTCCAACAACTCTGTGAACCAGCCTCCTTATATCAGAGAAAACATTCGTACTTGGATTTTTGAGATTGACTAATTTCACTTAGCATTATATTCTCCAACTTCATCCATTTACCTGCAAATGCCATTATTTTATTCTCTCTTATTGCTGAGTAAAATTCCATTTTGTATATATACCATATTTTCTTTATCCACTCATCTACTGAGGGGCATCTAGGTTGGTTCCATAACCTAGCTATTGTGAATTGTGCTGCTATAAACATTGAAGTGGCTGTGTCACTGTAATATGCTGTTTTTAAGTCTTTTGGGAATAGACCCAGGAGTGGGATGGCTGGGTCATAGGGTGGTTCCATTCCCATTTTCCCAAGAAATCTCCATACTGCTTTCCATAGCGGTTGCACCATTTTGCAGTCCCACCAGCAATGTATGAGTGTGCCTTTTTCCCCACATCCTCTCCAACATTTATTGTTGTTTGTGTTCTTGATAGCTGCCATTCTGACTGGAGTGAAATGAAATCTTAGAGTAGTTTTGATTTGCATTTCTCTCTCACTGAGTTGCCAAGTGCCTCGCCATTGCTGAGGCTGGCTTTGAACTCGCGATTGCCAGTGATGTTGAGCATTTTTTCATGTATTTGTTGATTAATCGTGTATCTTCTTCTGAGAAGTGTCTTTTCAATTCCTTAGCCCATTTATTGATTGGGTTATTTGCTTTTTTGGTGTTAAGTTTTTTTAGTTCTATATACATTCTAGAAATTAGTGCTCTATCTGATGTGCATGTATTAAATATTTGTTCCCAATTAGTTGGCTCTCTATTCACCTCACTGATTGTTTCTTTTGCTGAGAAGAAGCTTTTCAGTTTAAATCTATCCCATTCATTAATTCTTGGTAATAGTTCTTGTGCTACAGGATTCTTATTAAGGAACTTGGGGCCTAATCCGACATGTTGAAAATTGGAGCTTACTTTTTCTTCTATTAGGCGTATTGTCTCTGGTCTAATTCCTAGGTCCTTGATCCACTTTGAATTGAATTTTGTGCATGGTGAGAGACAAGGGTTTAATTTCATTTTGTTGCATATGGATTTCCAGTTTTCCCAGCACCATTTGTTGAAGAGGCTATCCTTTCTCCACTGTACATTTTTGGCACCTTTGTCTAATATAAGATAGCTTAAGATTATATGTATTAGTCTCTGTGTCCTCAATTCTGTACCATTGGTCCACCAGTCTGTTTTGGTGCCAATACCATGCTGTTTTTGTTACTATTGCTCTATAGTATAATTTAAAGTCCGGTATGGTGATGCCCCCTGCTTCACTTTTCTTGCTCAGGATTGCTTTGGCTATTCTGGGTCTCTTATTTCTCCAGATGAATTTCATGACTGCTTTTTCTATTTCTTTGAAGAATGACATTGGGATTTTGATTGGAATTGCATTAAATCTGTATAATGTTTTTGGTAGTATGGACATTTTGACAATATTGATTCTACCTATCCAAGAGCAAGGTAGGTCTTTCCATCTTCTGAGTTCTTCTATGATTTCTTTCTTTAGTGTTCTATAATTTTCCTTATAGAGCTCTTTCACCTCTTTCGTTAAGTTGATTCCCAGGTATTTTATTTTTTTTGATGCTATTGTAAATGGCGTAGTTTTTATCATTTCCCTTTCAGAGGCTTTGTCACTGATGTACAAAAATGCCTTTGACTTATGGGTATTGATTTTGTATCCTGCTACTTTGCCAAATTCATTTACTAGTTGTAAAAGTTTTCTGGTAGAGTTTTTTGGGTCTTCTAGGTAGATTATCATGTCATCAGCAAATAGTGCTAATTTGAGCTCTTCTTTTCCTATCTGGATCCCTTTAATTTCTTTCGTCTGTCTAATTGCTCTTGCCAGAGTTTCCAGTACTATGTTAAATAGCAGTGGTGAGAGGGGGCATCCCTGTCTTGTTCCAGTTTTTAGAGGGAATGCTTTCAATTTTTCTCCATTTAAGATAATGTTAGCTCTGGGCCTTGCATAAATAGCTTTTATAATGTTGAGATATGTCCCTGATATTCCTAGTTTTTCCAGTGTTTTGAACATAAAGGGGTGCTGTATTTTGTCAAATGCTTTTTCTGCATCTATTGAGATAATCATATGATTTTTATCTTTAAGTCTATTGATGTGATGTATTATGTTTATTGATTTCCGAATGTTGAACCAGCCTTGCATCCCTGGAATAAACCCCACTTGATCATGGTGCACTATCTTTTTGATATGTTTTTGTATCCGATTTGCCAGAATTTTGTTGAGGATTTTTGCATCACTGTTCATTAAGGATATTGGCCTAAAGTTTTCTTTTTTGGATGTGTCTTTGCCTGGCTTTGGAATTAATGTAATATTGGCCTCATAGAAAGAGTCTGGAAGAGCTCCCTCTTTTTCTATTTCTTGAAATAGTTTGAAGAGCATTGGTATTAGTTCTTCTTTGAAAGTCTTGTAGAACTCTGCTGTAAACCCATCAGGTCCTGGACTTTTCCTTGTTGGTAGCTTTTTGATGACATCTTCTATTTCTTTGCTTGTAATCGATCTGTTTAAATTGTGTATAGCCTCCAGATCCAGTTTAGGCAAATCATATGACTCTAGAAATCTGTCAATGCATTCAGCATTTTCTGTTTTATTAGAGTACAAGTTTTCAAAGTAATTTCTAATTATTTTCTGTATATCTGAGGTGTTTGTTGTGATATTCCCTTTTTCATCACAAATGTTAGTGATTTGAGTTTTTTCTCTTCTTCTTTTCGTTAGCATTGCTAAGGGTCTGTCAATTTTGCTTATTTTTTCAAAGAACCAACTTTTAGTTTTGTCAATTCTTTGAATTGTTTCCTTAGTCTCAATTTCATTAATTTCTGCTCTGATTTTAATTATTTCCTGTCTTCTGCTGCTCTTGGTGTTGATCTGTTCTTCTTTTTCTAGTGCTTGGAGGTGTGATGTTAAGTCGTTTATTTGTTGGTTTTTCTTCCTTTTAAAGAATGAACTCAGTGCAATGAATTTTCCTCTTATTACTGCCTTCATAGTGTCCCAGAGATTTCTATATGATGTATCTGTGTTCTCATTTACCTCTAGGAATTTTTTAATCTCCTCTTTGATGTCTTCTTCAACCCCTTGTTCATTCAGTAGCATGTTGCTTAGCTTCCAGTTGTTGGAGTAGTTTTTCTTATTCCTTGTTTTGTCATTGATTTCCAATTTCATCCCTTTATGGTCTGATAGCATGCAGGGTAGTATTTCTATTTTTTTATATTTGCTGAGATTTGCCTTGTGACATAATATATGATCTATTTTGGAGAAGGAGCCATGTGCTGCTGAGAAAAAAGTGTATTCATTTACTGAGGGATGAAATATTCTATATCTGTCCGTTAGATCTAAGTTATTAATTGTTTTAAGGAGGCCTAAGGTTTCTTTGTTTAGTTTTTGTTTGGATGATCTATCCATTGGTGAGAGAGGTGTGTTGAAATCCCCTAGAATAACTGTGTTGTGGTCAATTTTACTCTTGAACTTGAGAAGCGTTTGTTTGATGAATGTAGGTGCTCCATTATTTGGGGCATATAGATTTATGATTGTTATATCCTCTTGATGAATGGTTCCCTTAAGTAGTAAGAAATATCCATCTTTGTCCCTTTTGATTAACTTTGGCTTGAAGTCTACCTTATTTGAAATGAGAATGGAAACCCCTGCTTGCTTCCGCAGGCCATGTGAGTGATAAGACTTTTCCCAGCCTTTTACCTTCAGTCTATTGATGTCTTTTTCTATGAGGTGTGTTTCTTGGAGACAGCAGATTGTTGGGTCATTTCTTTTAATCCATTCAGATAATCTGTGTCTTTTGAATGGCGAGTTTAGGCCGTTAACATTCAGGGTTATTATTGAGATGTGATTTTTATTCCCATCCATTTTTATTTGTATGATGATCTTTAGCTTGATTAGGTTTCTCTTCTGATTGGTATTTCCCTTAGTTTAATATCTCCCTTTGTTGATTTTCATTGTTATTTTTCTCTTCTTCTTCATGAAAAATTTTGCCCAGGATGTTCAGAAGTGCTGGCTTTCGAGATGTGAAATCTTTTAACTTTTGCTTGTCGTGGAAGGTTTTTATTTCATCTTCAAATCTAAAGCTCAATTTTGCTGGATATAAGATTCTTGGTTGACATCCCTTTTCCTTCAGAGCTTGAAATATGCTATTCCAGGATCTTCTTGCTTTTAAGGTCTGGGTAGAAAAATCTGAACAAAGTCTGATTGGTTTCCCCCTATATGTAATCTGCTTCCTTTCTCTTGTGGCTTTTAATATTCTCTCCTTGCTCAGTATATTAGGCATTTTCATTATAATGTGTCTTGGTGTGGATCTGTTGTGATTTTGTATGTTTGGTGTTCGGTAGGCCTCTTGAACTTGGTTTTCCCCTTCATTCCTCAAGTTTGGAAAATTTTCTGTAATTATTTCATTAAATGAATTACTCATTCCTTTGGCTTGAAACTCTGCCCCCTCCTCTACCCCAATCACTCTTATGTTTGGTCTTTTTATGTTGTCCCATAATTCTTGAATGTTCTGTTCTTGGTTTCTTACCATTTTTGCTGTGTAATCTAGATTTTTCTCTAGGATATATATTTTGTCTTCATTGTCTGAGGTTCTTTCTTCCAAGTGATCTACTCTGTTGGTGATACTTTCGATTGAGCTTTTATTTTGATTTATTGCTTCTTTCATTTCTGGAATTTCTGTTTGGTTTCTCTTTAGAGCTTCTATCTCCCTATTGAAGTAATCTTTTACTTCCTGTATTTGTTTATGGAGTTCTTTGTCAAAATGATTTTTCACCTCCTGTATTTGCTCCCTCATCTCATTTTTGAGTTCATTCTTAAGTTCCGCTAACATTGGGAATATGTAATTTCTGAATTCCATCTCTGGCATTGCACCAACTGTGCATGGTATGGAATCTACTGAGGAGGTATATTGATTTGTTTGTGTCACTTTCTTCCCTTGTTTCTTCATATTGCTTGTGCGTCTATTCTACCTGCACTGTGGGACCTTGTCTACTTTGATTTTACCTTAAAACCTTATGTTGCTCCTGTAGTACAATGCTATCAGATCCCCTTATATTTCCTTTACACTTTAAAATCAAACACTTTCTATTCAGAGAATCCCAGTTTGATCACAATGTACAGATTTAGTTAACCCAGATGTTGTTTCCAATTTACTCTGTATGCTTCTGATGGGGTTTTAAAGTTTCAAGTAATGGACAGAGAGGTAATATGTTTAGGAAGAAGGAAGTGAGTGTATTGATTTGTTCTTTCTTAGAAAGTATGAAAAGAGAGTTCTATGGAAGTGGTTTAGTATCAGCCGACGAGAGAGGAAAGAGAATGGAGTGAATGAATAGATGGAAAGACCGATTTACATATAAACCTAACTTATGCAGCGGTTGAGAGGAGAAATAAAGAAAGATGGAAAAGAAAAAAAAAAAAAAGAAGAGAAAAAAATAATAACCAAGGAGTAGTAATTAGTGTAAGAGAGAGGAGAGAGAGAATAAGTCTAGAAAATAGAGAATAAACCATATATAACACCACTTTGCTATATATTTCAATTGTACACGTTCTAGAAATCTCAATTTGTGCGTATAACTTGTTTTTGCCTCTGTTGAGAATGCAATGGCAGGGTGTAAATAGGGAAGATGAAGGAAGAAGAAAAAATATAAAAGTGAGAAGGAAGAAAAGAAAGAAAAGAGGAGCAGAAGCACACAAACACACTGTCAATCAAAACAAAAACAAACAAAAAACTCCCAAGAAACAACAAAACAAACAAACAAGCAAATAAAAACAAAAACGTTGAACCCAAGAACAAGTCTCAAACAAAATGGACCCTTGGAAGCCCTTCTTTTTTCCCTTCCAGTTTAAGCCACCTGACCCAGATCATGTACAGTCAGCAACCCTGTTAGTGGAGTCAAGGCTGCACCTTTGGTCCGTTGCAGAGTGGCACAGTGGAATAGTGGAAGGGACTTATCCTCAGGCTGGGCCCTGCTTACAGCAGTAGGGAGATGCTACTATGGGCCTTGGAGGCCAGGCAAACTGGCGGCGGGTTCTCTCCTTCCAGCGGGCAGGTGCCTACCTCTTGCTCTGGTTGCAGCTGGGCAGGTCGCACTCCCCCAGGGAGTGGAGGAAGCACTTCGCCAGGTCTGGCCCTGCATGCAGCAGCCGGGAGATGCTGTTCTGGGCCCCAAAGACCAGGCAAACTGGTGGCTGGGTCTCTCCTTCCAGCGGGCGGGAGTCTACCTCTTGCTCTGGTCGCAAATGGGCAGGTCGCACTCTTCCCAATAATGGAGGAAGCCCTTCCCCAGGTCTGGCCCTGCGTGCAGCAGCCGGAGCTGCTACTCTGGGCCCATGCAACATGCAGTTTTTTAAAAAGAAAAAAAAAAAGTGGATCAAGGACCTAGGAATTAAACCAGAGACCTTGCACCTAATAGAAGAAAAAGTAGGCCCAAATCTCCATCATGTTGGTTTAGGCTCCAACTTCCTCAATAAGACCCCTATAGTGCAAGAACTAAAAACAAGAATCAATAAATGGGATGGATTCAAACTAAAAACCTTCTTCTCAGCAAAAGAAACAATCAGTGAGGTGAATAGAGGACCTACAGAATGGAAGGAAATATTTACCACAAGCACATCAGATAGAACACTAACCTCAAGGATTTATAAAGCTCTTAAAAGCCTTAACACCAAAAAAACAAATAACCCAATCAATAAATGGGCCAAGGAACTAAACAGACACTTCTCAGAAGATGATATATAATCAATCAACAAATATATGAAAAAATGTTCAACATCTCTAGCAATTAGAGAAATGCAAATAAAAACAACTCTAAGATTTCATCTTACTCCAGTCAGAATGGCAGCTATCAAAAATACAAACAACAATAAATGCTGGTGAGGATTTAGGGGAAAAGGCACACTCTTCATTGCTGGTGGAACTGCAAATTGGTGAAGCCAATCTGGAAAGTAGTATGGAGATTCCTAGGAAAACTGGGAATGGAACCACCATTTGACCCAGCTATCCCACTCCTTGGCCTATTCCCAAAGGAATTAAAAACAGCTTACTACAGAGACACAGCCACATCAATGTTTATAGCAGCACAATTCACAATAGCTAGATTGTGGAACTAACCCCGATGCCCAACAGCAGATGAATGGATAGGGAAACTTTGGTATCTATGCACAATGGAACACTACTCAGCACTAAAAGAGAATAAAATCATGGCATTTGCAGGTAAATGGATGGAGTTGGAGAAAATAATGCTAAGTGAAGTTAGCCAATCCCCAAAAACCAAAGGTCGAATAATCTCTTTGATATGAAGATACTAATTTATAAAGGCAAAAGAGAAGGAATGAGAGGAATGAAAGAGCTTTAAATAGAACAAAGATGGGGAAGCGAGGGGGGGTAAGGGGATAGGAATAATGGCAGACTGAGTTATCCATGATTACCCTAAATACATGTATGAAGACACAATTGTTGTAAAAATACTTTATATAAAGCCAGCAACTTGAAAAATTGTGTTCTTTGTATGTAATATGAAATGAAATGTACTCTGCAAACGTGTATAACAAATTAGAATAATAAAAAATTTAAAAAAACAATAATAGACCCCAAGTACACAGCCATTCCTTCAGCTTCCTGAAATTTTATTTCTGCTTCACTTTTGCTATGGAATTTTATCTTAATGCAAAATAGTTTCAAATTTTAAAGTATCATATATAAATCAAAAGTAACTTTTAAAACTTTGTGACTATATGGCTTTAAGTTAAATAATATTTTATGAGTTGTATTCTCAATTATTAGTACTTAATTGTTCAAAAATATAAATACAATTTTTATAAATAAATGTTAAACACAGAAAATAACATTCGTATTAGAAATGTACTTCTTAATGAACTAGATGGAGAGAGTCTGATTAATATCTTCAATATGAGTGACATCAATATTTTTAAAACACTGTCTCATTTGGTGCTCTACAGAATTTACACTTGGACCAATAAATTATATAAGATTGAGGCCAAGTAAGCAGTAGATCTTTCTTTGTAAAGGGGGGACAGGCCAATTATGAACTGGGAAGTGAGAAAAAGAACTAACAAAATGCTTAGCTATAGATGTTCTTTGATCAGTTTTAGGAAAGAATAATATAAAAATTAAAGATAGTTGATTATCTTTAAATCCTCTGTGTGTAACCCCTGCCCCTTGAAAAATCTTCATGTACCCCAGGGGCACATACACTCTGGTCAGAAGACCCCTGAAGTACTGCTTGCCATAAACCAATGCCCATGGTACCCAATGGATAATAACTTACGTGCTATAGATCAAAGAACTCCCTAGACTTGACTTTGTAAATACGAAGTGCAGCACAAGAAAAGGTTTTCTGCATTAACCAAGACTTCCACTGCCTGCAGGCAAAGAACTACCTGCATTCACATGAAACATTTTCTTTTAAAGAACAATATAGAGCCATGGAATTCTAGAGCAAAATTCTAGTGTCTTGGATCTCAATTAATTCCCTCATTTTGCAGATGAGAAAATATCCCCAGCCAGTTAATAGGAAGCCACTACCAGAATTTGAGCCTGATTCTTTATCCAGAATATGACAGAAACTTAGGAAAGCTCTAATTTGTGTTCCTCCATCCGTTGTGTTATCAGTGCTGGGAAGTGGGCTTCCTGGTCAGGGACTATTCTTCCCAGTGTCCTAGCAGTTAGGTGCAGCCATGTGACAGTTCTAGGTAAAAGAATATGACAGAAATTACATGGGTCATTCTCCTAGCCTACCTCATAAATTCTCCCATGTGGCACTTCTCCATGCTCCTTTTCTCCTGCCACCTGACTGAGACAGAGACAACTTCTAAGGGTGACTTCAGAAGATGCATATTGAAAAGGAAAGAGCCTCTTTCAGATGGGGACCCTGCTGACCTGCTACTTGTCCAGCACTTTGTTATGAGCAAGAAATAAACCTAAATCATGCTTGAGTCAATTTAAATCTTAGATTCCATTTGTTATAACAGTTAGTATACTCTAATACACAGGTTTTTTTTTTTTAAATAACATAAAAAGACCCTTTCTTTTGCTCTGATCTGTTGAGTCACTTCAATCCTTCTTAAAGTATGAAAAAATAATAATAATATTTTTAGTGTATTGTAATGGTTAACTTTATATGTGCACTTGATTGGGCCAAGGGGCATCCAGATTATTAGTTTAACATTATTCTGAGCATGTCTATGAGAGTATTTCTGGATCAGATTGACACTGGGTTGAGAGAATGAGTAAAGCAGATTACCCTCTTCAATGTGGGAGGGCCTCACCTACTCCACTGAAGGTCTGAATGGAACAAAAAGGCAGACTGAGAATTCCCCTGCCTCCCTCTCCCTCTCTTCCTCCCTCCCTCCCTTTCTCCAAGCTGGAACATTGATCTCCTGCCTTCAAACTTGTCCTCATGCTAGGACTTACACCATCAGCTCTCCTGGTTTTCTATCTTGCCAACTGCAGATCCTGAACCTCCATGACCACATGAGCAAATCCTTGTCATCTCTCCCCAGCCCCTGCCTTTCTCTTGGTATACATGTGCATTCTTTCCCCCAACTCCTCTATCATTCTCCTGAAAATCCAGACTAATATATATCTGGAGATAAGAGTCTGGTCTATGAGCTAGAAGTTGCTTGGACTAATTGGTAAAACAGTAGATTCTTACCTCCTAGGTGTTGTAATATAAAAATAAATTGGCAATAGCATCTGTTGCCTAATCATTTAAGCTGATAGTGATAGCACTGCATTCTGAGCAATAAGCCTTATATCTAAAAGAAACAAACTCTTGCTATCTCTAGTGGTCCTCCTGGAAGACAGATACATGAAAATCTATATATCAATTCATAATACAAGGAGTGGGAAGAGATGGGTGGATTAAATCTGCAAAGCTGAACATCAGTAAAAAGAATAGGATTGTATATAAAGTCTCCAGAATTTGGGAACCTGGAGGGAATCTCAGAGATCATCCAAACACTTTCTTTGCACATCGAAGCCCAGAGGGAGAAATTAGGAGGTAACTTTTGGATAGGGTCAACTGGGGTTCAAATGCAGCTCTGTCAGTTAGCTATGTAGCCTTAACTTAAACAAGTTCCCTAATTTTTCCTAAATCTTAAGTTTTCCTCATTGTTAAAATAAGAATAACCATAGTCACCTAGCAGAGATGATATTAGGGTTAAACAAGATAACATTATACATACACACACACACACACACATATCAGGATAATGGCTCAATAAACGTTAATTTCTTTCCTGCACAAAATCAGAATCAGAAACCAAGCTTTCTGCCGGGCGCGGTGGTGCACGCCTGTAATCCCAGCACTTTGGGAGGCTGAGGCAGGAGGATCATGAGTTCAAAGCCAGCCTCAGCAATGGCGAGGCACTTAGCAACTCAGTGAGACCCTGTCTCTAATAAAAACACAAAAAAGGGCTGGGGATGTATCCCAGTGGTCAAGTGCCCCTGAGTTCAATCACCGGTACCACAAAAAAAAAAAAAAAGAAAGAAAGAAAGAAACCAAGCTTCCTCAGCACCCAGTCCAAGCCTTTCCATCTGTACCACCTTCTCCAAATCCAAGTTCCCAGCCTCTCAGCAGTGGGTGTTAAGTACTTGCCAAGACTCACTGGTGATGGCCCATGACGTTCTATCAGATGGCCAAGGGGCTGGTGCAGTGCAAATATAAAAACTAGTAACATCTCTACTCTTCTTTATGATTTCAATCATTTTTTCCATAGTTATTTTAAAAAATTTAAAAGACACTTATTCCCTGTGGCTTGCTATGGCATAATTGTGGAGAAAATTTACTTTGAGTCAGAGGGCTTAATTCTAAACTCCAGTTCTTAGACTTCTTTGTTCTGTGCTCTTTGGGGCTTTGGTTAAAGGCCCAAAGGGCTTAAATTGTATAATGAAGCTAAGAATATTATTGACTCAAAATTTTACTTGTTCACTAAATGTCTCATCAAAAGCATCATCTTTCCGTAATCCTGGAGCAAGATTCTTATTCCTGTGATTTTGTGGCACTGAGTGTTTCTGTGTATACCAGGAAAACTGGGGTAGATAGGATAGGTTCTCTTTCTGATCTCTTATGCTAAATTAGTTCTGAGTTTTAAAAAGAGTGAAGTACACCACCTTGCAAAAAAAAAAAAAAAAAAAAAAAAATAGCATATAGTCATCCAAAAGCTGAAATGCCTTGCTCTCTGGCACAGATTGAAATGTGATTCAGATGAAAAAAATTGGTTGTTGGGTTAAGTTAACATCACAGGGGACATGTGCATGAAATAAAAAGAAAGAAAGAAAGAAACAAGAAAATAAATGTCTGCCAAAAAAAAAAAAAAAGGAATAATCCTCCACCCATAATATTCATTCATTCAAGAAATATTTTTGGAAAGGGAGAAAACCTTTGGGTAGTGATTTCACAGATCACTGTGGTAGAGACAAACTCCAATTCCTTATGGTTTAAGTTTGAGCAATTATAATACCCACACAGGAGACCCCCAAAAACAGGATGAGGCCAAGACCCTGAAACCATGTAGGTTATATCCCCGTTTTTGATCAAACCATTCATTAAATAATGTTTATTGAACACTTTGAATATATGCCATGCTCAGATCTAGGGCCTGGGGATACAAGTAAATAAAATGTGCATATCATGACGTCGTCTCCTCAGGCTGGTATGAGAAAATCATAAACTGGTGGCTATAAACAACAGATATGTAGTTTTCACAGTTCTAGAAGCTGGGAAGTCCAAGATCAAGACAGACTTGATGTCTGGTGAGAGCCCAGTTTCCAGTTCATAAATGGTGCCTTCTCAAAGTGTCCTCACATTGTAGAGGGAGGAGGGATGTCTCTGGGGCCTGTTTCATAAGGGATGTATCCCATTCCTGAGGACCCTGCCTTCAGGAGTAACCACCTCCTCCAAGGCCCCACCTCCAAATGCTATCACACTTGGGATAAAGTTTCAACACATGAATTTTGAGAGGACGCTAACATTCAATCTATGGCATATGGAACTCATATTCCATGTGGCTAATTTACTTCTTATCCTGGAATTTGTAAGATAAGTTTCAGCCAAAAAGGTCATTTTAAAAAAACATGGTTTAGACTTCTGGATTTTAAAGAAAAATGGCAATGTGGCTTCTTTTACAAGTCTCTATCCCTCTGTCATTCAATCATCAAATGCGAAGGATGACCAGGCAAGTCCTGGCTAAGCTGTGGACTGTTCAGTGCCAGCTGATAAAAACTACCCCCTGACAGTTTCATAAGACTTAGAACCCAAAGTCTTTAATAATTTTGCAGTGGCAAAACTAAAGTTCAACAGGGACTTCCCAACCTCTTACAAAACTTTTTTAATAAGAATGCCACAAAACACTTCTTTATTTTAGACTAGAAAACTTGACTTTCACAATTCCATTCATTCTACTCTAGAAACTGAAATTAAAATCCATATCAAACCCCATCTTCAATTGCTCTTGCTACCAGCCAAGCTTCACAGCCATGGAGACATAAACAAAATTATTAATCATTCATTGTGTTAGCTTCCTTAGCCAACAAAACAAGTCATCCCTAAAAAAATTGCTTAATATTAAGCCTCAGAAACCTAAGAAAAATGTGGCCCACTGACAATCACAAAATGAGTGAATAGGAACTGTTTGCATGGATGTATACACACACACACACACACACACACACACACACACACACATTTATTCACTCAAGCACACATGGGGAGTTCCAAAGCAACAGTATTAAATCACCAGCAGGAGTTATTGCAGCTGAACTAAAAATGAACTGCTTACACCCAAGGCTGTCCCCTGACCACTGACGTCTCCCTCCCATTAGAGCTGACAATGGCAGGCTGTCAAGTGAATACCTCAACAGCCTCCTCCCGCTGTCTCCGGCCTCACACTGCAGCTTTACAAAGATAAAATAATAACTACATGTCAATCAGCCCTTCTTAAACTAGCTCTGTGTAATGTCTGTCAAGGCCCCTCCCAGGCCAGGTCCTGCCAGGAAATTACTACTGCCCAAGGAATGGCCCACAGTTTAAGCATAGCCCCTCACTGGGTCCCTTGGTAAGTATTTTTCTCATTTCCATGGCTCTTCAGTTTTGGAAAATACTTTATGATCATTTTAATTACACAATTTAGGGTACTTTCATCCTCAGAACAACCTTGCCAAGTAAACTTCTACTGCTACTCTAGTTTTATAGATGAGAAAACTGAGAGACTTACTCAGGACCACACAGAACTTTGCATTTGGCTAACAGACTAACCATTTAGCTCTTGGGTAGACAAAGTGACTTTAATTAGTGTCCATTTGTTATCTGAAATGTCATCATAGGTGTTAATTGTGACTACATCTGCTGTCCTCTGTGCACGTTGAGATGGTGGAGACTTGCAGGGTTATGTGACAAGACACCCAGGTCAAAGGGCAACATGGCTGTTGAATCCACTGAGCACCAAAGGTTCAACTGAACACACAGCAGAATTCCCCAGATAATTAAAGCAGGATATGTAATGGATTCCCCGGGTTGCTTGCCAAGGGGAAACCTAAAGGCCCTAGACATTCATCTTCACCCCACTCACCTCAGTGACCACAAGAGGGGGTCGGAGGTACCCAGCAAGAGTTGGCTGTAATATTTCTGTCACTTGCAAATATACTTCCTACATACCCATTAGGTGCAGTGAGGGTGGGGGAGTTGGAGGGCTCCCAGAAAACTGCTCACTGAAGCTGGGAGTGACTGCAGGCCATATGGACAAATGCTGACTGAATGGCATCTAGGGAATAGATGCTGAAGTTTCTGGAATTTGAAAGTTTTAGAGCCCAGGGCCTGTTTCCCACTGAAGAGATTGGCTGAAGCCAAAACAAGAGTAAAGTGCAAAGTAAGGGCAGAAAACTACTATAGGATGTCTGTGTTTCCTAGGATCTGAGCAGACTCTGCAAAGAGTTAATTCAGGCTTGAGATATTTGAGTAGACCTGTCTAAGAGGGCTGACTCACTAAGAGGTGGTAGGGCCAATTAACCTCTAGGGGAAGGAGCTTAGGATAAAATCAAAGAAGAGTGAAGAGAAGGCAGAAGTGCAGCCCAGAGAGAAGACATGTGTAAGCATGTCACATAGAGAGCATCAAGGGCCAAAAGGTAGCTAGAGCCCAGATATGCAGCACCCAGATGAGCAAAAGCATTTCACCCCTTTCCTCCTAGTCACCCACTCCCACCACTTCTCCAATCCTGCTGGAAGATACCTGGAAGACAGCAGATAGGAAAAAGAATGAAGAAGAGCCCTACTCTAGTCATGCCTTAGGGAGTACAAGCATGATCACCTCCCAACACTGGCTCCTACATCTCTGTCCTCACCCTCCTCCTGAGACTACACTAAGCCCAAGGAACCATCACAGATCTTGGCCTGAATGGCCACTAGGAGAGGAGAAGGTGGC
This sequence comes from Tamias sibiricus, assembly GCA_025594165.1. Lineage (NCBI taxonomy): Eukaryota > Metazoa > Chordata > Mammalia > Rodentia > Sciuridae > Tamias > Tamias sibiricus. The sequence goes on along the minus strand of CM046669.1, from coordinate 17,716,514 downwards.
TCCGCAATACCGAGTGGACCACCTGCTGAGGCCATGACGAGCGAGCACACTGCCACAGAGAAGTAAGAAGGGTGACTGTCCTCTTACTGCCTTCTGGCAGCAGGAGCTGCACGTGGGCCTGGAGTGGAGTGAGCTGTGGCTGAGCTTCAAGAAGATGATCATGACCAAGAAGAGAAAGCAGATGTCCCTGGTGCTGGATGCCAATGCCAGGTACTCTTCCCTGCTGGATTTTTGGGTGGCAGACAACCACTGCTGGAATGGGAAGTGTGTGCCAGAGGGTTAGCCTGAGCTGCAGGCACCCAGCTGTGTAAACATCTGCCCCACCTCACCCAGCTTCAGGGGTCACTAGGTGACCTCCTTCAGCAAAGTCAAGCTCATCAACAAGCTCCGTCCAAGAACCAGATCCTTCTGAACTCCTTAATAAGCATGAGCTTCAAATTCATAGAGTGAGAGTCAGGAGTCCATAATACACAATTCCCAGCCACTGGTTTCCAGAGACCCAGTGCATATCTGTGGTAGCTTAATGGAACGAGATCATAGCCCTTATAATTAAATACAGTCTATTTGCAAAGCTTTTCTTGATGCAAATGAAAGAAGCAATTATAAAGATATGATGGAAGAACCTTGAGACAGAGAGAAATATGGGTGCCAAGGAGGGTAGCTTACTCCTGGAATCAGTACCATTCTCAGTTTAGAGGCTCCCTCTCCTCCCCTCCACAAAGGCTATTAAAGGCACCCTGCCCTGAGGTACCAACCCCTAACTCCAGCCTTATGTTCATGGCAACAGTTCCCCAACATACTCTGACAATTCATCTGCGTGTTTATCCATGCTCTAATTCTTTAACAATTGGTTCAGCCTTGGAACGCCTACTCAAACCAGCATGCCCTCCATCCACTAACTCTGTATGAAGGGGCTGCCATAATTATAGATATTCTGGTAAGTCAGTACAATGCCTCAGCCCAAGTTCTCCTGACAGACTATGGACAACCGTTTAGCCATCTTCCATGGAACCAAGACCCTTGTCTTCAAAGATGCAATAGCCTTTCTGTTGTTCATTCAATTGATCTACTATGTAAAGAATGGGTCTCATGGGTCAAGGGAAGGAAACAAAACCTTATTAACTTCATTTTAAAATAAAAGGAGGAACATAGGTTGTTTTTTATCAGAATCCCATCACTACTGTCCTCTTTCTTATCTGTAGTAGTAGGGTTGTCCTGAGTCATTTATGTGCTACAGGGGAATTCAAGTATTCAAGCAATATAGTTGACCTAATTCACCATGATTCACAGTAGGGAAAAAAAAAAAAAGTTTGCCAGATTCCAGAAACTTTTTATTTGCTTGCTTTGTATACAGCATATAGATAACTTTGGCATACCAGAATTTTAAAACTCCAGTGGTCCTATTTTAAAGGTAAAAGGTAAACCTGAAGTTTCTTGTTGTTTACAAGTAGTTTTAAGACCTTTTTGAGGCAGGTGACATAGTTTTGAATTGAGCTATTAAGGACAGAATAAAATCATAGTTGAGGACAACAGATTTTAGCTGTTCTGTCTACAATAATGTGTTCAAGTACATGTAACTAAATCTCTTATATTGTTAAATCAATGACTGTTCTGTATTATTCTTTTTGACAAAGTATCCAAAGACAATCTGCAGAGCATTTTTCTGCAAAATAAAGGCACTATGCAAAATAATAACAAAAAAAACTTTAAAAAAGAAAAGACAAATGGAAGAGTAAGAGCCTAACATCATGGGAAGCAGAGAAGTGGGTGGGAAGGTTTGAGGGAAAGCTGTTCCCTATTTCAACTCCCAATGAATACTGTCCATTTAAAAACTTGGTTGCACAAACAATTAAATCTTCAAGCCTTTCCTTAGGGATCATATCCCTTTCTACTCTGCCCCTCTTTTCCTCCAAACACATGAATGGGGCGAGGAAATAAGGTAGGGAAATACTGCATATCTCCTATTCTCTCAGGAACTTATGGTCAGCACCTCGAAAACAAGTGTCATCTTAGTTCATTTCATGTTGCTATAACAGTGTACCTCAAACTGGGTCATTTATAAACAACAGAAGTTTATTTGGGTCATAGGAGCTACTTCTGGTGAGGGCCTTCTTGCTGTGTCATCCCATGGTGGAAGGCAGAAGGGCAGGAGAGCACACCAGAGGCAAGAGCAAGCAGGGGCTGAACCCCCTTTTTAACAATCCACTCTCCAGATATGTGTGTTATCTTACTCTGTGATAAAGGCATTAACCCATTCATGAGGACAGAGTGCTACTGACCTAACTGCATCCTTTTAGGTTCCACCTCACAACACTGACTTGGGGACTAAGTTTTCAACACATGATCTTTAAGGGAAACATTCAAACCATATCAAGATTCAGACTAACATCCAGATGACCTCCAAGGTCAGTACCAGGGCAGCTCTGAAACTAAATTACTTTAAGGCTTTATAGAAATGAAAATCAGCCTTTCTTCATCAGAAGGCTGGAAGCCTCTGGTGTAGTGGCTTGGCAGGCCCCAAAACCAAACTCTAGAGTCTGTTCTACCAACGATGCTTGTGTGATCTCAGGAGCAACAACTGATGAATCTAAGTCTGTTTCCCCATGAGTTGCTTAAGATTCTTGAAAACTGCCTTCCATCTTCCTAAGACATAGGAAGACTTCCATGTGAGACCCATATTGATAGTACTCCACGGATGCTCCCAGAAAAATACTACAGAGTTGAAATCCAACCCAAATGCTTCCATCATGGGCTGAACCCAGAGGTACTAACTCCACATAGGTACCACATAGGCTTGCAGTTCCTTTCTCCCATAAACCACTTATCATAATTGAAGTGGTTAGTGGTACAATTTGGTTTATCATGGGACTTAAATGAGTAGGTAATTACTTTGTTCAGGTCTCAGCAGGTTGCGGGTAGGAGTGGGAAGAGGTATTTGAATTTAGAATTAGTCTAGCCACAGTCACTGAGAGAAGTGGTACATTCCCACACGATAAGGGAAAGCTCAGTTTGGCAAGCAAAGTGCCACATCCAACGAATAATGGTCCAAACAGCAAGACAGACGAGATGAGGACTCGCTGTTCAGGAGGTCAGGAATGCAGCCATAAGCTTCAAGGAAGTCTGTCAACAACTGGTGGAACTCAGACTTCAAGTTGGAATTTGGGGCATATCCATAGGTCCTGGGGAAAGGATGAGTAAGAACAAGGAAGTGGCTGATGAGTGGGAAGGTAAAGGAGAACCAAGACAGCAGAAAGACCTGTTACAAATAATACAGTATAGAGGCTGCATAGGAGAACAAAGCAAGGATTCACATTCTCAAACCAGGGCTGAAAAGTAGAGGCAGCCAGCATCAGCAAGGGAAATAAATCAGAGGAAGCTTAAACATATGATCAGTGGCTTGAGCTGGGGAGAGGAGGGTTCCCAGAATTGGGAAACCAGTTTGGACCTAACACAATTTTTAGAGGGAACTTTCACATTATAGTCCATCACTTGCTCCACTCTGAATAAGATAAGTTGATTATCTATATAGAGAGATGGACTCTCTGGAACCCTCCTTGGAAGACTTTGTAACATGGGCATAGAGATGAAAAATGGAGTTAAAGTCCAAGTCCATTGCCTGGAGCAATTTTTAATAGGTCCTGATGCAGGACTGTGCATGGAGCTGAATAGAACTTCAGTGATGCTTAACCAGTCTAGACCAATAGTGAAACATTAAAAACATCATTCAGGAAAAGTTCCATCAATACATGTTAGAGAAACACATTGGGTAAACACTATTAAATCCTTAGCTATAAACCCTGCAGTGAGTCCGTTAGATGACCAAGCTGGCTTATTCTCAAAAATGCTGGTACCATGTCAGATATCAGAGCTCACAGTATCCAAAATAGATACCCAACATATGTGATGAATAATATAGCAAAGATCTTTACAATTCAACTAACTGAGACTATGTTTATTTTGTTCTTCCTATTTTCCACTTTTATAAAATTTGTTTCTGCAGTCAAACATAAAGTTTATGACCTTAAAAAACATTCAAGACATGCATCAAAAAAGAAGAAAGTATTTAAGTGACTTTGAGCACACCATTAAGTAACTCAACCAAAAATGTAATCAAATCTGCAAATAGTGACTCAGACCTAACCAGAACAATGACAGGATCTATAAAGAAAACAATTGAAAAAAGTGTTCAAGGGGACTAGGGCTATGGCTATGTGGTAGAGGGCTCATCTCACATGTGTGATGCCCTGGGTTCAATCCTTAGCACCACATAAATAAAATAAAGGTATTGTGTTCATCTACAACTAAAAAATCTATTTAAAAAGGTGTTCAAGCAGTCCCTATAAGCTTCAGAGACAAGTACTAGCTGATAAAAAGATGGCAGAATCTTTCAGAACAATGTTGAATAATGTTATGTAAAGCATTAACTATATGAGGGTACTGTCTTTAAGTTGTAGCATTTCAAAATAATTTGTATTAATTTTGACAGTGAGATCCAGAGTTTGCTTTTTGTATCAAAGTATTTTTGTTCCAAGGCAAGGCACTGGTACATGGATTTCAGATGAAATGATTTTTGTTTTGTCTTGCTAAAGGTCCTCCTTGAGTTCACTCCAACATAGCCTGGTTGCTCTAGGTTACATATTATACTAGTCAGAGTGTAGGAAAACAGAAATCATTCCCTGTTTCTAAATGGGAAGGTGACTCAGGAACAGAGTTCTAAGCAAGAAACAGTGTATAATTCAGATATTTTTAACAATCGGACACTACTACCATTTCTAGACTGGAAAGCTTAAAGGAGAAAGGGGTGTTATGGTGTTACCAGAACACAGGGGGCTGGGCCAACCTCTGGTAAACGTTAAGTAAAATGGCTCTCTACTAGGGGAAAGCTTGGTTTGTAACATTTGTAATTTCTAAGGTGTAGATATTCCCACCAAGGCCTATTTTAAGTTATCAGGGTGTTATCACTAAATGTGACATTGGGAAAAAAACAAATTTGTCCCTGTGAACTGGTGGGAGCTGGCTCCAGCACACTAGGCTGGAATCACTTGATACTCTGCTGCTGACAGTAAGCTGACAGAAGAGGGGGAAGTCCCTGGCTTCTCCCTGCCTCCCTGATTGCCACTAGTACCTCCTACTAGCCCAGCCAATGTCCACAGAAGGATGCTCAAACATGAGAAATGCAATCTGCAGGGTCAGCCCCCTACAAAATAGAGTAGAGCAGGGAGAGGAGCCATTGGATCTGGGGTACCTGCACTTTGGCTGATACTATAATATGCTCGATTTGATTAATTCAGAAATATAGGGTTGAAATGCACAGCATTTCAAACTGCAGATGAAGAATCAGCATGCAATGGAATTTGGCCTTAATATATAAAGCCAATGACAGTTTCAAATCTTTGAGTAAAGATTTAATAGGAATGACTATTAAGGTATCTGAGTTTTTTGACAGCACCATTGAAAATCTCATAATATTATAAGACATATTTAAGAGGTATGTGTACAATAGAAGAATTTTAAATGACCGAAATTCCATTCATCACATTCCAAATTTCAAATGCTCAATCACCATGCAGCAGATTTTTACTGAACAGGCTCTACGAAGACTGTTCCAGACACTTGGCCAAACCCCCTGCCTATGTAAAGCCTGCACGCTAGTAGGGGAGCCAGACAATAAAAATAATAAAACCATGTAAAATACTAGAAAATGACAAGCACAATGGAGGAAAGTGAGCAATGGAATGAGGGCAGAGAGTGATAGAGTCTCACAGTTTTATAAAGGTTGGTGGGAAAAGGCCTCATTGAGGTAGCTGTCAGCTAAGCAAAGACTTGAGGGAAATGAGGGAGTAAACCATGAGGACTGAGGACAGGGAGAGAAGACCCTTCCAGACAGCAGGAAGTGCATAGGTGGAAGTAGCTTACTGTGTTGAAGGAACAGCAAAAACACATGGCAGGGTCTGGAAAGAGGTGCTATGGCTAACAGCCACTGAAATGTCTTGAGCTTTTGCCATGCATTTGGGGGGGTGGGGCACAGAAGGGTCCTGAGCAGAGGACTGGCAGCAGAAGGATCATCTGGCTGCTGAGCATAGAATAAACCGTGGGGGTCCAACAGCAAAGCAGGGAGGCCTGGTAGGAAACTGCTGAAGTATTTCAAGTTCTAGAGAGATGATATGGCTTAGATCAGGCTGGTAGAAGTCAAGAAAGCAAGAATTAATAAGATTCTGGATGTATGTGGAAGATACATACAACAAGATTTGCAGAGGAATTGGATATAAAATGTGAACACAAGAGAGACGTTCAAAGATAACTAAATTTTGCCCCTGAGAGCTGACAACTATACCTGGAACAGCTTTGGGGGAAAAGATCGGATTTTGATTTTGAACATGCTAAGTTTAAGATGTCAGCTAGATATTTAAGACTAGATGTTGGATAGAAAACTACCTTGTGTTCAGGTAGGGGAGTACACTAGAGGTACAAATTTGGGAGTTATCAACATATAGATGACATTGAAAGCCATGAAACTGGATCAAATCCCTGATGTCTATGGACTGAGCCTGGAAACCTGTTCAACCGAGGTTGCGTGAAAAAATTCAGACAGTGTTCTAAGCACCCTTGTATATAATAAATCAACTTCCTTCCTATGCATCTAGAACAGTATTATTTTCTCTGGAAAACAAAAATAAGAAAACAGTCCCTCAAATCACTTTCTGAGTTTTGTGGTTCAGATGAGAAGCCATTGTTGGGAAATGTTGATAGAGGTTGGAAGGAGTCAGGAAATGAAGAGAAAGCAGAAAGGGAAGTGAGAAGTGGCTGTCGAGGGGGAAGAAATCCAGGAGGGTGGAGACCTGGAAGGTTAGTGAAGAGGAGAAAGATGGAGAGTAGCAAATACTGCTGGATGGGTCCCCTGAGGTAAGACTTAGAATTTACAGCCAGATTTGGCTATATGGGGCCTGGGACTTTACCAGTGCTGTTCCAGAGGATGGTGATTGGATGAGATTTAAGGGAGGATGAGAAGGATGAACCTCCTTAGGAATAGTTATATAGTTATTCAAATTGAGTCTAAAACTTCCTGTTAGCCATTGTTCAAGTGCCCAGGTCAATCAGATTGAAGAATATTCTGAGCAGGCTTAGGTACTAAGAAAAGTATACCTATTTGCAAGAATTTATCTATAAATAAAAACCTTTCAATATTGGTCAAGCAAACAAAACTTAAAATTGCATTGAATACTGAGGCTCCAACTGACATTCATAAATCCACATTTCAAATATTTATGTCCAGTAATAGCTTTGTAAGCATTACAGATTAAAATGAAAATTAGTAGTTATTAGAAACATGAACCTGCAAAATAAATCCATGCTAATAAAATAGAACTTGTAGCTTACACATTGAGGAATTACATAGGTTCATTGGCCAAAAATATTTTAAAATCACTGAAACAATCCAGTCATGTCCATTGGTTTAATCTCCTTATGCACATTGCACATATGGAGAGCTTCAAGTACCTGAGGGTTGGCAGATGACATCATAAAACATATTGTTCTGCCCTCATGATCCTATAGTCCATTCATATATTTGATCAAATCACAGAAATTCTCTGATACCTTGTTTCTTTTTCCTGAAGAACAGGAATGATAGTTCTAGAAAGATTCATCGGGAGGCTGAGACAGGAGGATCGCGAGTTCAAAGCCAGTCTCAGCAAAAGCGAAGTGCTAAGCAACTCAGTGAGATGCTGTCTCTAAATAAAATACAAAATAGGGCTGGGGATGTGGCTCAGTGATTGAGTGCCCCTGAGTTCAATTCCCAGTAACCCCCCCCCCAAAAAAAAAAATGCTTTAGGAGCAAATGCAGTTTGTTGCCATTAGGGATGGTAATTAACATTTAACATGGGACTAACTGGACCAACTGGAAACTTTGAGATGTCTACTGACTTACACAGATGGCACAGCTGATTCAGGTGAATGGGATAAAAAAGAATTTAAATAATAGAAACTAAAAATATAATAGGCAGAGCTCCTACAAAGGACTTTTTGGTGTGCTTGCTGTAGAGCTGATGCTTTCTCCCCAAGGCCATCAGGTGCCTTTGACATGATGTCATATCTGCAAGAGCAGCCTCCACACATGTACCATGTCATGCACACCTTCGCTTAACAGGGCTTCATCTCTTTCCCAGTTAGATCATCTACGAGCTTTAAAGATTGAGCATGGATACTTGAGATTCTGTGGACTCCTTTGCTTTTCATTTTCAAGGCTTTCTAAAAAGAGCTGCAGAAATACCAAGAGCTCTGCAAAAGGCTGATCTAACTACATTTTCAGCCAGATTGCAAACTGAGAGAAGTGAAAATATTACAAGACAGTTTTCCTGAAATCCCTGTCAGAGCTACTCCAGCAATTTCTTAGCTCCACATATGACCTCAAAACAGGACAATCTCCTTTCCAAATCCATCTGTTTTTTTTAGCTTTCATTCTAGTCTTACATTTAAATATGCAATTAAGTCAGACATCAGAGCCCCAGTGTCCCAGTAGTACGCAGATTAGCAAATATGAGTTATGATGGCCACAGAATACATAAATCAGATGGTGAACTCAAATCACAAACCTTATACTCAAAGATTAAACTCCAAGAAATCCATTACTGGCAACATTCTACAATATATTTTCAGACTAGCTAAAAGGCAAACGCTTTATGTCGAAATGTTCTGAAGCAAAGGCTGTGACTAGGGTTGGCAAACATCAAGAAATTTATTTAATATTATCTCATAGCTAGAAGCTTAAAATCCAGAATAACCTAGAATAAGGATCAAAAGAAAAAGTGGTTAGCCGGGCACGGTGGCGCATGCCTGTAATCCCAGCACTTTGGGAGGCTGAGGCAGGAGGATCGCGAGTTCAAAGCCAGCCTCAGCAATGGTGAGGCACTTAGCAACTCAGTGAGACCCTGTCTCTAATAAAATACAAAAAAGGGCTGGGGATGTGGCCCAGTGGTCTAGTGCTGCTGAGTTCAATCCCTGGTACCAAAAAAAAAAAAAAAAAAAAAAAGAAAAAAGTGGTTACCAATGTTTAATGTAAAGAATGTGAGTCAAGAACTTCAAATTAATCTTTTATCCACTCAATCTGGTGTATTAGCAGACTCAGGAAGTTGCTGTAAACAGGCAACTCGGCACAGCCAACTCTCGCCTGTGTGGAATTATGCGCACTAGCTACAGCTCAGCACACCACACTCTCCTGGGGATGACAGCATCCAAGAATTCATGTAGCCAGTGCTCTTGGAAATAAAAGTTAACCTTTCCCTTCCCAGGAGATATAAAACTCTCTCCTATGGTTGCTCATCCAGAGCTATTTTCTGGGCAAATGACCAAAGCAACACCCATTCAGAAAATCAGACATAAAGTTGCCAAGGAAATGAGAAGTTAGAGAGACAATATTGAGGAAAGGGGCCATGTTTTGTCACACTTTAGCCCTTTCAAAATCTCTAGGAGACAGATTCAAATTTGTTTCAGACCCAAGATTCAAATTTATTCTTTCCAAGGGGCAGAAAGTTAACCTTAGACAAGAGGAAGCTGGAAGGTTTAACCCAAAGAACACTAAAAGGTCAAAGTTTATTTAAGGGCTACTCCAAGAGCCCTCAGTTCTGGACAACACCCAATTTCTGGGACCTGCCTCATTTCTCTAACCACATACTCAGCTGCAGAACAACAGTTACTGTCCCAACTAGGGAACCCGACAGGATGGTTGGATATCACTGGTGTGCGCATGAACTGCCAAGGCTTCTACTTGGGGTTTTATTCTGGCTCAACTGTCCACCCTCAGGACTGAAGCAGAGCTGCGCGGCCCTCATCTCGCTTCTCCTGTGCCTTCCACCAGCAGCCACTGTGGCAGAAATTTGTAATCTAAGATGTCACTTCATCATAACAATAAGTGAGAAGTTAACTCAAGAAAGAGGAAGAAAGGGAGGGAGGTCCATTTTTAAAAAGAAAGGTAAAAGAAAAACCTGTGGACCAAATAATTTTCAGCATCCGGGTAACACGTTGGAAAGCATGCCCCGTCCTCCACCTGAGGAGCTCGGAAACAGGCAAACAGCATGCCGTTAGGACCCTTGCTTTCCTGTGGCCTTCCAGCACTGCTTCAGCTTACTGTGTGCTAGATCATTAAAAAGGTCTTTTTAGTTCCCTGTTAGCTTTTTTTTTTTTTTTGTCTTTAAAAACAAAAATTAGGGGCATTCAAATAGGAAAGGAGGAAGTCAAATTATCCTTGTTTGCATACAGCATTTTTTCTTTTTTTTAAATGAAATTATTTATTTATTCTAATTTGTTATACATGCTTGCAGAATGCAATTCATTTCATATTACATATATAGAGCACAATTTTTCAAGTCACAGGTTCTATACAAAGTATTTTCACACCATTCGTGTCAAAAGTCCAAAGTCTTCACCAAAAAAAGAAAAATGTCAGAACTGATAAACAAATTCAGTAAGGTGGCAGAATACAAAATCAACATATAAAATTCAGAGCATTTGGGGGCTGGGGTTGTGGATCAGAGGCAGAGCACTTGCTTAGCATGCGTGAGGCACCAGGTTCGATCCTCATCACCACATAAAAATAAAATAAAGATATTGTGTCCACCTATAACTAAAAAACAAATGTTTTTTAAAAATTCAGAGCATTTTAATATACCAATACCAAATTTTCTGGAAAAATTAAGAAAGCAAATCACATTCACAATTGCTACAGAAATTATAATAAAATACCTAGGGATAAATTTAACCAAGGAAATGAAAGATCTCTTAAAATGACAATTACAAAACACTAATGAAATAAATTTAAGAGGACACACACACACACACACACACACACACACACATATATACACAGGAAAAAAATCCCATGTTCATGAATTAAAGAATTAATGTTGCAAAAATGTCCATACTATGGAAAGTGATCTATAAATTCAAAGCAATTCCTGGGGCTGGGGCTATGGATCGGTGGTAGAGTACTCGTCTCGCATGTGTGATGCCCTGGGTTTAATCCTCAGCACCACATAAATAAAATAAAGGTATTGTGTCCACCTACAACTAATAAAATTTTTAAAAAATAAATTAATTTAAAAAGCAATTCCTATTAAAATATCAAAGACATTTTTCATGTAAATAGAAAAACCACTCCTAAAATTTGTATGGAAATACTAAGGACCTCAAACAGCCAAAGCAATACTGATTCAAAAGAACAAAGCTGGACGCATTGTAATACTTGACTTTACAACATACTGCAAAGCTAGAGTAACCCAAACAGCATGGCATGAACATAAAAACAGACTCATAAGCCAATGGAACAGATTAGGGAACCCAGAAATAAATCCATGTGTCTACAACCAAATGACTTTCAACAAAAGCAGCAAGAACATATATTAGGTTATGCTCCATGTATGTATGATATGCCAAAATACATTCTACTGTCATGTATAACTAAAAAGAGAAAATAAAAAAGTAGAAGAAATCACACAAAAAAAGAACATATATTAGAGAAAGTAAACCTCTTCAATGAATGATGCTGGGAAAACTGTATATCCATATGCAGAAGAGTGAAACTAAAGGCCTATCTCTTGCCATGTAGAAAAATCAACTCAAAGTGGATCAAAGAATTGAATGTAAGACCCAAAACTATAAAACTACTAGAGGGAAATGGGAAGTGCTTCAGGACATTGGTCTGGGCAAAGATGTTTTGGATATGACTCCAAATGCACAGGCAACAAAGTAAAAAATTGACAAATGGTATTATGTCAATATAAAACGCTTCTGCAACAAAGGAAACAATCAACAGAATGAAGACACAATGTATAGAATGGGAGAAAATATTCACAAACTTTTCATCTAATCATGTACTAATATTCAAAATATATTAGAAACTCAACAGTAAATAGTAATAATAATAATTTGATTTAAAAATTGACAAATTGCCTGAATAGACATTTGTCAAAAGAAGATATACAAATGATCAATTGGTATATGAAAATTTTTTCAACAATATTAATCATCAGGGAAATGCAAATCAAAACCACAATGAACAGCAAATCATCTCACCCTAGTTAGAATGGCTATTATCAACAAGACAAAAAAATTAAAAATGTTAGCAAGGATATTGAGAAAAGGGACCTCTCCTATCCTGTTGGTGGGAATGTAAATTAGTACAGCCATTATGGGAAATAATATGGAGGTTCTTTAAAAAATTAGAAATAGAACTATCAAAGATCCAGCAATTCCATACCAGGTATATATACCCAAAGAAATAATATTTGTATGTCAAAGAGACATCTATATTCACATGTTTATTGCAGTACTATCCACAATAGCCAAGATATGGACTCAACCTAGATGTCCATCAACAGATGAATGAATGAAAAAAAATATATATACATATATGTGTGTATATATATATGTATATATATAATATATTCCATTATATGTAATGGAATATTATTAAGCCATAAAGAATTCAATCCTATCATTTGCACCAAAATGAATGGAAATGAAGGATAAGTGAAATGAAGGTTAAGTGAAATGAGTAAAGCACAGAAAGACAAATACTATATGTTCTCACTTATACGTGGAAGCTAAAAAGTTGATCCCATAGAATTGGAGAGTAGAACAGTGATTATCAGTGCCTGGGAAGGGGGCAGGAGGGTGGAATGGAGAGAGAATGGTTAATGTATGCAGGGAAGCAGGTGAATAGAAGGAATAATGCAAATGTTCTATAGGACAGCAGAATTACTATGGTTGACAATTATGTATTTCAAAATAGCCAAAAATATGATAAATATTTGAGGCTATGCCAATTACTCTGATCTGATCATTATGCATCTTATACATGTATTGAAATGTCACACTGCACCCCATAAAGATGTACATTAGTACATGTCAATTAAAAATTTAATAATGTATAATTAAAATTTATCATGTGGTAGAATGGACTTTTCTGGCAGACAGTTCTATGAAGTTTAACACATACATAGATTCTTTTTTTTTTTTTTTTTTTAGTACCAGGGATTGAACTCAGGGGCACTTGATCACTGGGCCACATCCCCAGCCCGTTTTTGTATTTTTAGATCTGTACAAAGACAGATCTCACTGAGTTGCTAAGTGCCTCGCCATTGCTGAGGCTGGCTTTGAACTCGTGATCCTCCTGCCTCAGCCTCCCAAGTGCTGGGATTACAGGCATGCGCCACCATGCCTGGCTCACATACATAGATTCTTGTAAACACTACCACCAGCAGGAGTATGGAACAGTCTGAGGACTCCAAGAAACTTCATACTGCTATCCCTTTGTGATCACTCCACCTCTGTAAACATTTATGTTTTCATAAATAGATCATTAATATTTTGTTCCACATTTGCAAACTGGTAATGCTATTGTTCAAAGCTTGAGACATAAGTATCTTGCTACCATGCTTATTTTAACTCATTATAACAAAATTTATTCCAAATAAAAAATAATGTTTATGAGCATAAAACTATAAAAGATTAACCATTTGACCCTGTACATTTAATTTCAGCCAACATCAACCTGGAACCTGACAGCCCAGAAACTCAACCCTGTTCACAAAGGCATAGACCTTCTCTCCTTCTACATTCATCTTGCTCTTGAATGCCCTTTAATCAACCTCACATTTAGAATTAATAATGTATATGGTTGACCTAGTTCTGACTCACTGCTTCCTCTTGGATTGCATGGGTATGGACTGCACTCAGTGCTGCCCCAGTCACTTCTGGATTCTCAGACTAATTAATTCATTTCAGCCAGTCTCCAGCCTTCAGCTTCAATCCCCAAGAATGACCCATGAAGCCACGTTCTCACCCCAGCGTGATCCCTCAGTAAGTGGCAAGTTCTGAAGATACACAACCCCAGCTTGCAGGACAATCATCTGAAATGTCTACATATACATTTCTGACATACACATGACTTCGTAAAATACAAGATATTAAGAACTTAAAGTTTAAAAGTTATTATTACATATGTCTATATTGTGATTATAGATATACTCATATATCTGTTTATATATAGATAGATATTTTGAAATAGATATATACATATGTATATATAATTATCAGATTCATTAAATGGGATTAGATCACTACAGAAACAATACATTTTGAACATTCACTGAGGTGGTCCTTTATGTTGAATCCTTTTTTGAGTTTTATTTTATTTTTAATTGACACATAGTAATTAAACATTTATGACATACAACATGATGTCTCAATACATGTATAACTTGTGTAATGATCAAATGAGGATATTATGCTGAAACCTTGAGAATTTATTTTCAGCCATGCACAGTGACACATGCCTATAATCCCAGCAGCTAGGGAGGTTGAGGCAGGAGAATCACAAGTTCAAGGTCAGTGTCAGCAACTTAGCAAGGGCCTAGGCAACTTAGTGAGACCCTGTCTTAAAGTGAAAAAACAAAAAGAGCTGGGGATGTAGCTAGTGGTACAGTACCCCTGGGTTCAATCCCCAGTACAAACAAAAAACAGTTTATTTTCAAAATAATTCTTACTTAAGTATATCATCAACTTCTGGTATCAATCATCTTTTCTTTTTAACAGTATAACTATTTCTCACAAAATTATATGTTCAGAGAATTAATATATTTTCTTAATATTTGAATTGAAGGCTATTAAAATACAACATTATTAATTAACAATATTTATGCATTTTTAGGTTTATAAATCTGAATCAAGTTTCCCATGTCATCAATTTCTAAGATCCTCTAATGAAACAGAATTCTACATAGAAATATGGCCTAATGATGTTTGAGATATAGTTAAGGTTTATACATCTGTTCCTTCTCTCAATGTTACTATCTTCTTTAACTATTTAATTGATTACTTTTCATACAAAAAGAATAAAGGAAAATACCATTGTAAAATGTAATGCATAAACTTACAGCTTTTTTGCTATTCAATCAGTTCCACAAACCAATAATGGGAAACATTTTTTCATCACAAAATTTTTTAGAACAAGCAAAATAATAACTGAACAGACATTTCTTCTTATGTGTCCCCTTCCTTCCTCATTAACTCACGATTGTGACACTATAGTTGAAGCTATCAGTTCAAAGCATGCTTGTGATAGTGAAATGCTCACCAAATCAGAAGTAGAAATCCATCGTGCCCATCTCTGACATGTTAGTATTTTAACCTCCAGTTGGCAATGGCCAAAAGGAAGGGCTCTAGTCTGAATCTTTGCTGTATGTATTAAATGTCCAATATCAAAAGAATGCACATCTATGTCAAATAAGTCAAGTTCATTATATTCAATTTTTATAATTAAATACAGATTTTTTTCATTGAGATAAATCCCTAAATTCAAAAGGCTAAATAGAATAATCCTTTTTGAAAAGTTATTTTAGCAAATGAAAATAAAAATGGTAACAAATTTTTAAAAATTGCAGCCAAGTCAACAGAATTTTCTACCTCTGAATCAGTATGTTTTCATTTGTGCAACAATGAACAAATTTCAATTCAATTTAGTTCAGTATTTAGTTTCTCTCAAATAGACAATATTGGCCCCTAAATTATAGCCTCTATTGCTTAGAGGGAATACCTTAAGGTCATGATAAACTTTCAGGGGAAAATCATTTAATAAATATTGATACCTATTATTGTGATTTTGACCCTCCAAGCATCAGCCTCAATCTCCCTTTTCTTTCCCTTTCTTTCCCTGTCTCTGAATTCTTCTTTTTCCCATTTAAACTTCTTGAAAAGACAAATGATTATTATGCTAGTTGTCAGTGATTAAAATAATATTTAACATCCTTTTAAAATCTGTCTACATTTTTCAAAGTTGAACCCTCCCCCCGAAAACTGCTGGTGTACACAAACACAACATTTTTAGGATAATTCAGGGTTCAAAGCATCTCTGAATGGAGCTAGGTGTACAAAGTGTCTCTGGTCCCCGGAGTAAATCCTGCCCTGCAGCCAATGCCCACACAGTCAACCATTCAGCTCCCCACTAGCCCAAGGTTTGCCACCTCCCCAGCCCTTCCTTCAGTCAATACTGCAGAGCCCAGATTAACTTGTGGCTCCCCTAGGAAGCCATCCTCAAATCCTTTGATTCACATGGTTTTCCAACTTTTCTGGTTTCCTTAGATACACAGAGTCAAGTCTTAAAATTTAGCATTCAATTTCTCTTTAAATGATTCATGCCTTTAACTGCTAAACCCCCCAAAACATCCAAGTCCCTTATAACTCTGCAGATTTCCTCACAGAACTTGGCATAGTGCCAGAAGCCCAATAAATATTTATTGGACAATCAACCCAGCCATCTGCTTCTCTTCCGGAGTGCTTCTGTCTTTCCCCCCTACTTTGCCCCAGGACAGGATGGGGCCAGGAACCACATCTCTAGGAGCAGCGTCTGGAGCAATCATTCACCATTTTATTCATTCATTCAGCAAATATCTATTAAGCTCCTACTATGTGCCAAGCACTAAGCTAAGCACTGGGAAAACAAAAATGACAGATACGTAAGCAAATTATTTATGGTGTGCCACATGCAATAACAGAGATGCACATAAGGCAAAGGAGAAGAGTAGCGATCTGCCCACCAGAGATGTGAGGAAAGGCCACACAGAGACCAGCATGGAATGGACGCTGAAAATTACTATGGCCCCCGGAGTATAAAGGAAGCTGAGAGAAACTTGGGTAACCGCTCTGAGAGATGAGGGTGAGGCTGCCAAGTCTGGAACTTTCTTTCGATAACTGAAGCTACCACAGGAGAGAACACCTTTACAGAGAGGGTGTGGGTAGCATGTTTGTGGAGTTTCTGAAGGGCAGTGAGATTACTTCCAGGTACAGTACCACCTCCCTGCAGAGGAGTGGACTGTAGCAATTCATCACTCCTCCACCAAGAAGCGCCCGTAAGAGTGTTAGCCTGGATACAGAGTGTCTGAAATCCACAGAACACCGCAGGAGAATTCTCACCTGGATGGGGAAACCTCATTGCCTCAGGCTTACTGGATTGAAGAATCGCTGCTTCTTCTTGGAGGTTCATGTCACTTCCCCTCACTCCCAACTTCATACTTAAAGTTCTGAGACTCTCAAGTGGAGTGTACTGAAGTAATCATCAGTCACTGCATGCCATTTCTGTATTCAATTTTTAAAATTCTTTCATAACCTGTTGAGCAATTTTTAACTAAATTAATATGGCTTCAGTGAAGTGCCCTGCTCCCGTGGAAGTCACTTACATGAGATTCCTATCACACACAATCCAACCAAGGCACCTTAATCAAATTTACAGAGGAACTTAAGAAGCATGGCGTTACCACGACAGTAGGAGTATGTGAAGCGGCTCACAACCCTGCTCCTGGGGAGGAGAGGGCATCTGGGTTCTCAATTGGCCTTTTTTTTTTTTTTTTTTTTTTTTTTTGGTACCGGGGAGTGAACTCAGGGGCACTGGACCACTGGGCCACATCCCCAGCCCTTTTTTGTATTTTATTAGAGACAGGGTCTCACTGAGTTGCTAAGTGCCTCGCCATTGCTGAGGCTGGCTTTGAACTCGCGATCCTCCTGCCTCAGCCTCCCAAGTGCTGGGATTACAGGCGTGCGCCACCACGCCTGGCTCAATTGGCCTTTTGATGATGGTGCACCGCCATTCAACCAGATTGTTGATGACTGGTTAAGTCCCGCAAAAATTAAGTTTCTTGAAGAACCTGGTAGTTGTATTGCTGTCCACTGGGCTGCTGGCCTTGGAGCGCCCCAGTGCTTGCTGCTCTGGCATTAATTGAAGGTGGCATGAAATTTGAAGATGAAAGAAGTATGGAACTTTCAACAGCAAGCAACTGTTATGTCTGGAGAGTATCGTCCTAAAATGCTGCTGTGCTTCAAAGACTCCAACAGTCCTAGAAAAACAACTATTGCATTCAATAAAACTCAGGCGCCTCAGGGCTGGGGTTATAGCTCAGCGGTAGAGAGCACTTGCCTCGTACATGTGAGGCACTGGGTTCGATCCTCAGCACCACATAAAAAATAAATAAAATAAATAAAGATATTAAAAAAAAAAAAAAAAAAAAAAAAACAGGTGCCTCATGCTGTCACCTGGGAAGTGGAACTTGAGACAAGACCTAATTTGCAGTATACATTACTCAACGAGTTGGTGTGCTGAATGTCTGATGAAGCTTCCATAGGAGTATTGGCAAGCAGTTTTACCAGGTCACAAGCTGACAAAAACTCATCCCCTGCGTTAGGATTATGATCAACCTATTTGGACACTTAGTACTCAAGATTCATGCTGTTCAGCATTTAAAATGTGCTTATCATTTCTATCAATTGACCTTTACTGAAATCATGTGGGATTGAGTTAATATCTTTAAATCTTTTTCCATGCCAGAATCTTATTGATATATAAGAAATTTAGAAAGATTAGGTGCCAAAATACCCTGCACAATACGTGTCCATTTTTAGTATCATGCAAAACCAAAAACCCAGGAACTAAAACCACTCTAGGCCCTATGTGATGTATTCCTTCAGTCATTTCTAACACTGCAGGGCCAACAGGTTGTTTTCTTGCTCACTTTATGTGTGCCGGTATATACAGGTTTACTTTTAAACTTTGGGGTTTTTTTTGGGGGGAGGTGATTTTTTAAATTTTTATCAAATCTTCTGGTGATTATTTAATGTCTTTCTATAAGCTTTTTTTTTTTTGGAGGGGTGTCAGGAATTGAACTCAGGGGCACTCGAACACTGAACCAAATCCCCAGCCCTATTTATTATATTTTATTTAGAGAGAGGGTCTCACTGAGTTGCTTAGCATCTCACTTTTGCTGCCGCTGGCTTTGAATTCACAATCCTCCTGCCTCTGCCTCCCATGCTGCAGGGATTACAGGTGTGCATCACTGCACCCGACTAAGTCTGGTTTTTGTTTTTTGGTTTTTTTTTATGCTGTGATGGAAAACCTAAATTGTTACAGAAGCACATATCTTTGTGTCTCCAGACAAAAAAAGCCTTCCAATTAATTTAATGTTTGTACTCTCAGGTTCAACATAGGGAATGCCTGAAAAAAAATGGGAGGGGGCTATTTTACTTTTAGTAAAATGTTGCCTTAGTCTCTTGCAGAATATGTAGAATATGCTCTTTAATTTAGTAAATACTTTTTAGGGTAGAGATAATTTGTTATTGTAGCTAAAACTATTCTTTATCATAAAATATCTGAAATTCTTGTAATTTCCCTTGTTATTATCAGAAGTTGTTTACCAACTTTTGGGGGGGGGGGCGGGAATTAGAACCCAGGGCCTTGTGCATGCAAGGCAAACATTCTACCAACTGAGCTATATCCCCAGCCCTGCTTACCAACTTTTTAAATTTACATATGCTTTCCTTTTTATATTGATTATTTTTAGTTATACACACCTTTAGGGTTCATTTTGACATAATCACAAAAGCATGAAATATAATTTGCTCTAATTCAGTCCCCAGTAATTCTCCTTTCCCTCTCCTCCTCTCTCTCTCCCCCTGTTCCCTTCCTTCTACTCTACTGATCTTTCTGCTATTTACATATAGTATTTTTACCAACTTTCCTTTGAAGTGTGATTTTTTTTTTCCCTTTGCTTCTCAACCTCTTGCAGAAAAAGAAAGAAGTGGGTTTCTGCTAATGAATTTAGCAGACATCTAATATTTTATATACTTTTTGAGCTGTGTAACAATATTTGGATACTTGATAAGTTTTTATTATGCAATTAATAAAATGGTGATATGTACTAACGTTAGTTCAAGCATATATTATACTGTCTGGGAATGTGTGGGTATAGTTCTATGGGAGAAATAATTTTTCAGTGTTCACCAACTTGTAAAACCTTTGTGTGTGAAAAAAAAAAAAAACAGTGTGAGAGCTTAAACATCTAAATAAATAATGAAATGCAAAAAAAGAAGAAGAAGAAGAAGAAGGGAAGGAAGGAAGGAAGGAAAGAAAGAAGGAAAGAAGGAAAGAAAGAAAGAAAGAAAGAAGAAAAGAAAAGTTACTATGCATTTACCAGATGACTCAGGATGGGAAATGCATCCCAGGAGGAGAAGAACAAAGACAAAAACACGAATGCATGGAAATCACTTGTCTCTTCTGCCCTCTGCTCACTATCCCCGTTCAGCTCCTAATGAGCCTCCACTTCAGTAAAGCCCACTCACCTCACCTTCAGGAATATTCACTTGAAGTAAGAAATGGGGGCTTGTTTTGAATAACTTAATAAGGTGCACTGCCTAGCAAATGTGAATTTAAAAATACTAAGTAATCTAGCATTTTCAACTTGGAAATTCACTCCAAATCCACAATTTGGAGGAAAAAATACATGTGACTGACTCAGCATTCATTTTATTGAATTTTTAATTTTAAAGATTTTTTTTTTAATTTTAGAGGAGAGTTTTTAGAGAAGATTAAGACAATTTTCATTTTAACAATCTGTCTTTAAAGAATGAAATAACTCCAGAAAACTGGTTTGCAAGTTATTTATTCAATGTTTCCAATCCCATATCATTTACCTTTCCAAGTCAGTTTCAGTTTCTCTGTCTGGTGGCTTTATAAACCTCTCTTTGGGCTTTGACAAGCACGTAATCACTTTTACTGTGAAGTTCGATATCCTACTTCCAAATCCAAATCCAATTCACATATTGCATCTTCAATATTTTTAAAACAAAACAATCTGCTTGAAATTTTTTTTAAAAAATTGTTTTGCTCCAGAATACTCAAAATCATGACTTTTGATATCTGAAAATGGGGGGGGGGGGCTCTTTTAAATAAATGCATGCAATAATCCTGCCTCGGGGTCATATTCTACCTTGTATTTTAAGAACTAAAATTACTAACACTGTTAAACTAATTTTACTTAAGAAATACTAATGGTATTAAAATGCATCATTAGTCTGGCTTTAAAAAAAGAGAAGTTGAAAAAATTGTCAAGAACTAATGGTTGCAGAGGTGTCATTCTTGGCACTTCTTACTTTTTCAGAGACCCAAGCCTGTGATTACTTTTAAAGACACAAAAACCCCCGTTCTCTCTCCTCCTGACATATCCAAAGGAGATTTCATTCTGAGACATTCAAGGATGCTTGAAATTTATAATAAAGACAGAAAACTTCACGGATGATGCTACATATACAGTGTTTTTGTTGTTGTTCATCTCAGCGACACATAAACAGTCAACTAAGCAAGAGGTACACATTTCCCAGACAAGTCATTTAAGACTATTTACAAGGGCTTATGAATTCCCTGGTTCAGATCCGGGCCTCTTTGTAGCCACTGGAGATCTGGAATCCCAATGTTAAAAACAGCAAGAGAACAAAGACCTGGATCCTCATACCAGAATGGTGAGATAAGGATAATCAGGATAATATATTTGATTTGTATTGTGCATTATACTTGGAAGAATTCCTTCCCAAGATTCATCTCATGATCATCCTAAACCTTCAACAAAGAAGTCTGGATTCCAGAAACAATATGCTCAAGGACATGTGGCTAGCTAGTGGCGTGACTAAATCAAAATCCAAATCTTGCTGATATAGAAAGAAATTTCCATTATACTAGATATAGAATGACCAGTCAATCTCTCTGTAACCTTTTCTCATTTTGTTTTCTATTTCTTTTAAATAGAGTCATTGATTTTTTTAAATATAGTACTTCAGGATCATTAGACATTCATTTAAGTTTCCAGTTTTAAAAATTTATTAATCAGCCCAATATCAATTTCCTCTTTATTCAAAATTAACCCTACTGGAAGAAGGGCAGTCCAAAGTAAATACAGGGGTTTTTTTTATTATTCATTTATCCTGTTCTTTTTTATGTCACTGTTGAAGCACTTACTGAATGCCTCTCTCTACCAGCAAAAATTTCCTCTTCATTTGGTGGGTCAGGATCCTCCAAGAAAACACTATAATTGGTTTTCTTTTCAGGTTTCTGCAGAAAGCCTCCCCAAAAGATCTCAGGGAGTACAAGCTGCATGCAGCAAGGGTCAAATGATGCTCTATATTTCAAATTATAAGACTCTACTGATCTCAAGAATACAGAATTAAGTAAGTCTTTTTAACTCTTTCAACAATACACAAGAGATTCCTGAGAAGACCAGTGAAGGAATAATTTTTCCTGAATTCTCAATACTAAGAGAGTGCCATATTTCTTCCCTTCGTGTATTCATTTGTTCATTTATTCACACATTCATTCCATATGAAACCTGCTATTGCCAGGGGATTCAGCGATGCCAAAATGAAGTTTCTGCCTTGCAGAGCTTACATTCCAGAAGGAGAGTAAAGCAGACAACAAACCCATAAATAAATAGCATCATTTATTGTTAAATATAATAAAATGATAAAACAAGGTAATGGAAGAACATCCAATGAGGACAAGGGACAGAGGAGAAGCAGGAAAACCAGCTGGGAAACAATTATGCTAGCCTGGTAAGAGTTGAAGTGGGCAAAGGAAAAGTGGTGAGAACAGCACTTGCTGATGGGCTGATGTCAAGCTCAAGGCTCTGCCTGAGCAAACGACTAGCCTTCAGCTAAAACAAAGAAGTCTTAGGGAGAAACAGGACACAAAGGACATCAAAGATTTCTTTATTGTTAAGTCATGTTTAAGATGACAAGGACGATATGTTAAAAACAAAACAAGACCAGACAGTTGCATATACAATTCTGAACTCAGACGTCAGAACACAGCATTTAAAGTCCTGGGGCCAGAGGAGTTCACCTGGGGATATGTGTTATCAGAAGGGGCTCAAACTACGGCTAAGCCACATGTTTGCTAACTGGGGCAAAGTCTAAGTTTTCTACAACTTTTCTAGGTAGGGCTGATGTATATCTGAAGGTGCTAGAAAATCTACATATCACTGCACAAACAGGTGTTATTATCAAATGTTGAGGAAACTGAAGAGCATAGGAAGAAAGAATCATTAAAACTAGGAATGAAAACTCAAATGTCCTGATCATCTATGTAATAGGTAACTATATGGAATCTTTGTGAGGTTTTCAGAATGATTATATTTTAAAACTTAAACACTTACAAATATTTAATCAATTCATATTTTACTTTTTTTAACCTTACCAGGGATTCTAGTAACTTCTCTGGAAGAAAGTGTCACACAGGGAAATGAAGACAGGGTGTCCCTACTGCTGGACCATTGAGAAGGGAAAAGATTCATTTAAAAATGCAGCAACTGAAAATAAGACACCGGGCTGGCAGCAATGATCATTTCCAGGACTTGAGTTTTTAGAGAATGATTACTTTAATACCTGAGCTTTACCATGAACACATATTGCTTTTGTAATTAGAAAAAGAAAGCTACACAAAAAGATAATGGAATAAATATTTACGATATTACAAAATAACATTGATTTTGCATGACAAGTGTATAGCAACTCATGAACTAGTTTTAATAAGCTCCAATGTGAGACTTGGAATTATCAAAGGATGGATAAAACTAGCCTGGTGGATGATTCTTACTAAACCCTAAACTAATGTGTGCTGGTAAGGTTAAAAAAAAGTAAAATATGAATTGATTAAATATTTTCAAGTGTTTAAGTTTTAAAATATAATTATTCTGAAAACTTCACAAAGATGCCATATAGTTACCTATTACATAGATGAAACTCATGAATAAGAAGACACTTTTTTTTCCCAAATAAGCATATAGTTTTTTTCCAACAGAATCCATAAAAATGTGTTTACTGCTAGAAGAAATTTTAAGAAGCAGCAGACAAACTAAGGATCATAAAATTATTGCTTACTAATAAGTATGAAAGGAAGATCATTACCTGATCATATTCTTGCCATGCTTTGGCTTATCCATATCTGCTTACCCTATTTATATTATAAATTTATCCAATTTAACTAATAATTCCATGTTTTACTGAAAATGAGAGCTAGTGCTACAAAAAAATTCATGTAATCTTTTTGTAATCATAACTACAGTTTTCAATGTTACTGTATGTTTTAAAAATTAAACACTAAGGGGCCTTTGCAGAAGGCTATATTCTTTGCCATGTTTGAAAAAGGAAGAACACCCTCTAGTTACATAAGCCCAAAGTCTTGAAATAGTAAGAAATAATTTTTATGTTCTATGTAAGTCACTGAACAAAGAGTAGAATGCCTTAGTCTCCCAAGTCTCCTGCTGGTTCCTTCGGTCTTATTCGAGGTAGCTATCACTAGGTGGCACAGTCAATCTGATTCAGAACTAGGTTACTGAGTTTCTTAGTAATATGGTAATTTTGTGATCCTTACTTTGTCTACTACTTTTTAAAATTACTTCTAGCATTTAATACATTTTTATGGATTCAGTGGGAGAAAAAAGCATCTACTTACCACAAGTTCTAAAGAACAACTTCTTGAGTAATATTTCAAACAAACAACAACAACAAAAAAATAAGTCAATTTAGGGTGCTTGCTGCACTCATTTTACCTTTATCCAATGGATATTACTCTAAATTAAATACTCGAAATGAGGTTTTAAATACATAACTACATGCAAACATAAAAATAAATGTAAACATGAAAATATTTAAATAAAACACTGGTGTACTTTCAAATGAGAATCATAACTTAAATAGAAAGAAACAAGATTCTCCAAAGCAACATGTCACTCACATCCCTAGGGTGTCTGCAGGACGGACAAGGCGCCAGTCAGGGTAAGTTCAGCCTTTCATCTCTGTGATGTGCTTAGGTGGTGCAGAGAAAGACCTTCTGTCCTCCCACGCCTCCTGGTCTTTCCACCTGGAGGCTGCAAGTGACAATATGGCAAGTGCCCAACCCCAGAAGCTTCTCTAACTATTTTGGGCTTGTTATAGAGACTGACAGTGACAGTGAGTCTTTGCTTCACCCTTGCAAATGCTCTCTTCTACTTCTGTCATACAGATCACCAGCCAGCACCAGGAGGAAACTTTCACATAGCTAACAAAGTCTCTCTGAAAGCAAAGGTTTTAAAGAGCAAACTTGTCCTTTCAAAACAACAACTATTTTCTTAGAGAATCTTACACTTTCTTAAAAAGATAAAAATAACTGCTCAACTCATCAACAAAAGAAAATACAAGTGATATAGAAGAGCCCTTAAAGATAACTTGGAGATGGTCATTTATCAATTCATTAGTACGTTCAATTAATGTGACAATGTGCTATGAATGTTGCTCTGTGAGCAGAAGAAAATGTGGTCTCTGTCTTTAGAAGCTACTTTTTAGTAATAATATTGCTAATGCAAGGTTTTGTTTTGTTTTTTTTGGTACCAGGGATTTAATTCAGGGGCATCCGACCACTGGGCCGCCCTTTTTTGTATTTTATTAGAGACAGGGTCTCACTGAGTTGCTAAGTACCTCGCCATTGCTGAGGCTGGCTTTGAACTTGAGATCCTCCTGCCTCAGCCTCCCAAGTGCTGGGATTATAGGCGTGTGCCACCACGCTAGGCTGCTAATGCAATGTTTTGATTTTTGCAGTTTTAGGGACTGAACCCAAGCCCTCACATGTGTTACACAAGTGTTCTACCACTGAACTACATCCCCAGCCCCTTTTAAATTTTATTTTGAGTCAGGGTCTCACTAAGTTGCCCATCCTGGTCTTCAACTTGGAATCCTCATGCTTCTGCCTTTCAGCTGGAATTACAGGTGTGTGCCAAGAGTGGTACCTGGCTCAGAAATATGTTTAATGCTGCTAAGTCAGCAGAAACTGACATTACCTCAAATCCTTTTGGAAGTAAGGGTGACCTAAACCAATGAAAATTACACTCACTGATCACGGTACCAAGGCGGGGAGAAATATGAATCTATAAAGAGAATATACAGAGCCGGGCGCGGTGGCTCACGCCTGTAATCCCAGCACTTTGGGAGGCTGAGGCAGGAGGATCTCAAGTTCAAAGCCAGCCTCAACAATGGCGAGGCACTTAGCAACTCAGTGAGACCCTGTCTCTAAATAAAAATACAAAAAAAGGGCTGGGGATGTGGCCCAGTGGTCGAGTGCCCCTGAGTTCAATCCCTGGTACCACAAAAAAAAAAAAAAAAAAAAAAAAGAGAATATACAGAATACACAGAAAGCAAACCATGTTTCATTTCCCAGGGCTTACACACAGCTGTATGTATTCTTTACCTTATTTTTATGAGAAAAAGCAAATAAATACACATCACGGGTGTCTTACTAAAAAATAAATTCAAATTCTTACTCCTTTTCCCCCAAGTTCCACTTCATATACATATGTTTCAATAGTTTCAACTTTCTGGAAGTAAAATAATTAATACTTTAAGTCAAGGATATGAATCATCAGTGAAGTGTTGTATATGAAAGATTAATTTTAACACATCAGAAGAAAGTCTTCCAGTTCAAAGACTATTTTATCAAGGACCTTCAGATTTTAATTCTGGAGGTAACCTGTTCTCCAGTCATCTTCATATAACATCTGAACTGGGTTCAAGTCCCAGCTCTACCCCTCAGTGTAGAGCTGGGGCTTGCTTTGCTTTCCTCATCTCTGAAGTGGAGAGAATACCCTACCTCATAGTGATGGAACATCGACTCAGGGAGCTCTGTGTGTAAAGTGGTCACAATAGTGCTCTGCACATAGTAAGAGGTAAATAACTAGCAACTAGTAAAATTTACAATTTTAACTGAAGAATTTCATTAATATATTCATAACAGGTAACTGAAGCCAAAGCTGGGAAAAATGTTAAGACAGCATCTAGGTTCTTTAAAGAAGCTGACATCTGCCAGGCGCAGTGGCGCACACCTGTAATCCCAGCACTTTGGGAGGCTGAGGCAGAAGGATCGTGAGTTCAAAGCCAGCCTCAGCAATGGCGAGGCACTTAGCAACTCAGTGAGACCCTGTCTCTAATAGAAATACAAAAAGGGCTGGGGATGTGGCCCAGTGGTCGAGTGCCCCTGAGTTCAATCCCCGGTACAGAAAAAAAAAGAAACTGACGTCTCCTGACCTGGCCAAACTATGTTCTAGAATATAAAAAGAACTCAGCAAATGAGATTACTGAGCCAATGGCACTTATCGGTAAGGAATCTTAGCAAGCAAGGGAGGAAACTAAGAAAAAGAAGGAAAGTCCTAATTTTCAAAACAATAGAGAAAGCAAGTTATGCAAAAAACTAGACCATAGTAAGATTCTAGAAGAGATGGTTAAAATATGTGGGCACTTAAAGAAAGCCTGGGGCCACCCTGCTGATCACTAAGGATGAATAAGTCCAAACACCACATATCCTTCTTTCACAGCAGACTAAGTCTAGAAAATATGACAGCTATATATATAAAAGTCTATTATCACAGGTATTCTTATGTATATTTACATATTCTTTTGTATGTAAAATATATATAGGTATACATACATACCTACACCTGTGATAACAAACTTTGGGCAGGAAGGAGAAATTAATTCACATTCAGTGATAAGACAATCATACTCATTACCAGTTAAGTGATTACTAAATGCTATTGTCAATGGATACATATTAATTCAGGAGGAAGTGAACAGTTAAAGGGCTTTATGTAAAACCTGTTCTGGTACCTGGCTTGCTTAAATTAAGACACAGCAATCTATTTAAAAAAAAAAAAAAGTCAGTCCTTAGAGAAAGGACTTGGTCTTGAAGGACTTGAGCTTGGGTCTGCTGTCTGGCAAGGAGGGCAAATGTGATGGTGGGCAGAGAATTGAGGTTAAACTTTAATACAAAAAAAAAGTAAGGTTTTCCATGTAAGTCTAAAATTGAAAAAACACTTAGTAAGTTGTGGCTTAAATTAGGGTAGCATACAACTGAGGAAAACATTAATTTCTACCACCAAAATATGGTTTAGAATAATCAATTCTATCTGAGCCTTCAAGAGTGAAAGGGGGCACTTTTAAATGTGCCAGAACAACCAATGAGACTGGGGCTGCCCTGGGTAAACAGGGACACCAGATCACACTACATACAGCACATGCAAAAAGTTCTAGACAAGAGTTCAATGTTTTAAGAATTTAATATGTCTTTAAAACATATTAGCTCACTAAGTGCCTACTACATGCCCCATTGCTATGGTTTAGATATGCAGTGTTCCCCAAAAGCTCATGTGTGAGACAATGCAAGAGAGTTTAGAAGTGAAATGGTTGGGTTGTGAGAGCCTTAACCTAATCATTATATAAATTTGCTGATAGGGATTAACTGGGTGGTAACTGTAGGCAGGTAGGGTGTAGCTGGACAGTGTGGGTCACTGGGGGTGTGCCTTTGGGGTATATATTTTGTTCCTGGTGAACCAAGTTCTCTCTCTCCCTCTCTCTGCTTCCTGATAGTTAAATCCTGAGTTACTTTCTTCCACACACCTTTCCACTATGGTGTTCTGTCTCATCTCAGGTGCAGAATGCCTACGGAATGCTAAATAAATTAGGCAGAAAAGATCCTTACCACAACATATTATAATGAAATTGTCAAAATTATAAACCAAAGAAGGAATTTTAAAATCTGCAAGAGAAAAACACCAACTCACACTTTAGGGAAACCCCATTAGATAAGTAGCAGATTTCTCAGCAGAGACCCATAGCCAGGAAGGCATGGAATGATATATTTCAAGTCCTAAAAGAAAACAACTGCCAGCTAAGATTACTATGCCTATCCAGGCTATCCTTCAGAACTGAAGAAGAAATAGAGACCTTCCGAGATAAACAACAACTAAGGGAATTCATGACCATCAGACCAGCCTCACAAAAAGTGAATAAGGGAGTCCTATTCCCAGAAGTGGAAGAAAGATAACTGCCAAGGTGATAGCATGGGAAAGTGTAAATTCCACCAAAAGAACAGGCACAAGAAAGAGAAATAGAAAGAATTGAAAGTTATCAATGTTGTAAACCATCAGACCACAAAGATGAATGAAAGAGGAAGAAATGAACAAAAACTATCAAATGAATAAAGTCAACAAAACGATAGGCATAAATGCATTCAATAATAACTCTAAATATAAATGGTCTCGATTCTCCAATTAACAATAAAGACTGATTGAATGGATTAAAAAACAAGGCCTAACAACATGTTATCTACAAGAAACTCACCTCACCAGGGAAGACACACAGAGACTAAAAGTGAGAGGATGAAAAGTGATACTCCAGGAAAATGGAATCCTAAAGCAAGCAGGAGTACCTATGCTTATATCTGACAAAATACACTGTAAGAGGGGCCGGGGTTGTGGCTCAGTGGTAGAGCGCTTGCCTATCATGCGTGAGGCACTGGGTTCGATCCCTGGCACCACATAAAAATAAAAAACAAATAAAGGTATTGTGTCCATCTACAACTAAAAAATGTTTTAAAAAAATACACTGTAAGACAAAAACATCAAGAAAATATTTTAAAAATCAGTATACAATGATCAAAGGATTAATCCAAAAAGAAGAAGTATCACTTATAAATCTATATGCACCTAATGTTGGAACACCTAGTTTTATAAAACAAACACCATTAGACCTAAAGGGAGAGAGAGAGCTCCAATACAATAATAGTGGGGGATTTCAATACCCAATTCTCACCAATGGATAGATTATCCAGAACCCTCCCCCCTCAAAAAATCAACAAAGATATATCAGAGGTAAATAAACTACACTACAAGTCAAACGGACTGAACATTTTCAGAACATTCCATTCAGTAGCTACAGAATACACATTCTTTTCATCAGCACAAGAACTTTCTCTAGAATAGACCATAGATAAGACCAAAAAACAAATCTTTAAATTTTCTTTTTAATGAAATCATGTCATTTCTTTTTCTGAACACAAGAAATGAAACTGGAACAACAGCAAGAAAACTTTCGCAATTACGGAAATTTATGGAGAACATATTTTTGAATGAACACTGGGTCACTGAGGAAGTCAAAAGGGAAGTTAAACACTTCTGTGAAACAAATGAAAATGGAAACACAACATACCAAAACTTGTGGAATATAGAAAAAGGAGTACTAAGAGGGAAGTTTATTTTTTTTAAAAAGTGCCTACATTAAGAAAAAAAAAGGTTTAAAGTAAATAATCCAATATTGTATTTCAAGGCCTTAGAAAAGCAAATCAAACAAAATCCAAAGTTATTGGAAGGAAAGAAATAATAAAGATCAGAGCCTAAATAAATGAAATACATTCTAACAGAACAATACAAAGGATCAATGAAACAAAGAGTTGGTTCATTGAAAGGAAAAACAAAATTGACAAACCTTTAGCTAGACTAACCAAAAAGAGAAAGAAGACCCAAATAAATAAAATTTAAAATTAAAGAAAAGGAAACATTACAACTGATACTGAAGAAATTCAAAGAATCATTAGGGACTATTTTGAGAAACTATATTCTAACAAATTGGAAAATACAGGCAAAATAGACAAATTCATGGACACATATGACCTACTAAATATGAACCTAGAAGATAACTAAAAACAAGTAATAAGTAATAAAAAGTTTCCCAGCAGAGGAAAATTCAGGATTAGATCTTCACTGATGAATTTTACCAAACTTTTAAAGAACTAAACCAGTACTTCTCAAAATATTCCACAGAATTCAAAGGGAGGGAACTCTTCCAAACTCATTCTATATGGCCAGAATTGAGCTGTTGTGACAAGGACACAACAACCAAAAGAAAAAGAATGAAAACTATATATAAGTATACTGGATGAACATAAATGAAAAATCCTCAACAAAATATTATCAAATCTCCGGGCACAGTGGCATACACCTGTAATCCCAGCAGTTGGGAGGCTGAGGCAGGAGGATCTCAAGTTCAAAGCCAGTCTCAGCAATGGCGAGGCACTTAGCAACTCAGTAAGACCCTGTCTCTAATAAAATACAAAAAAAGGGCTGGGGATGTGGCCCTGTGGTCAAGTGCCGCAGAGTTCAATCCCTGGTACCAAAAAAAAAAAAAAAAAAATTAGCAAATCAAACTCAACATCGCATCAAAAAAAATCATGCTTCTGATCAAATTGGTTCCATTCCAGGGTTGCAAAAATGATTCAACATATACAAATCAATAAACATAATGCATCACATAAACAGGATAAAAAGCATATGATCATCTCAACAGATGCCAAAAAAACATTTGATAAAATTAAACATCCTTCATAATAAAAGCCCTGACAATTTAGGTAGCAAAGGAACATATCTCACATACTATCCATGACAAACCCATAGCCAATATTGTACTGAATGGGGGAAAATTGAAAGTATTTCCTCTAACATCAGAAACAGGACGAGGGTATCCATTTTCACCACTTTTATTCAAAATAGTACCAGAAATTTAGACAGAGCAATTATGCAAGAGAAAAAATTGAAAGCACAGAAGTAGTAAAGGAAGTAAAGTTTGCAGATGATATGATTTTACACACACACACCACACAAAAAAAAAAACCTAAGACTCTAACAAAAGATTATTAGAACTAATAACACACCTGCAATCCCAGCAGCTTGAGAGTCTGAGGCAGGAGAATCACAAGTTCAAAGTCAACCACAGCAAAAGCGAGGCCCTAAGCAAATTAACAAGATCCTATTTCAAATTAAAAAAGGAAAGATAGTGGAATGAGATGAACATCATTACCCTGGGTACATGTATGACTGCACATATGGTGCGACGCTACATCATGTACAACCAGAGAAATGAAAAGTTGTGCTGCAGTTGTTACATGGAATCAAAATGCATTCTGTTATCATATATATGTCATTAGAATTAATTAACTAATTAATTATTTAAAAAAAAAGAATTGCAAGAATCACTGAGCACCTGGAGGGCATGTTAAATAAAATAAGTCAAGCACAAAAAAAAAAAAAATTTTTTTTAAAGAGATGGGGATGTGGTTCAGTGTTAAGCGCCATACCAAAAGAAAAAAAGACCAAAAAGATATCAAAACAATCTTGAGGAAAAAGAACAAGGCCAGAGGCATCATAGTATCTGATTCCAAGACATACATGCCTGTAGACCAACAGAACAGAATATAAAACCCAGAAATAAAAACATGCATCTTCAGCTGACTGATTCTCAACAAAAATGCCAAAAACATACATTGCAGAAAGGACAGCCCCTTTAACAAATGTTGCAAGGAAAATTAAATTTCCACAGAAAGAGTAAAAATTGACCACTATCTCTCGCCCTATACAAAAACCAACTCAAAATGGATCAAACACCTTAAAGTAAGACATGAAACTCTGAAAACTACCTAGAGGAAAAGGTAGCACAAACACTTCAAGATATTTTGGTAGGCAATGATTTTCTGGATAGGACTCTTAAAAGCACAAGAAACAAAAGCAAAAATTGACAAATGAGATTACATCAAACTAAAAAGTTTCTGTACAACAAAGAAAATAATCAACAGAGTGGAAACAACCTGACCAATGGGAGAAAATACTGTCCAGCTATTCACCTGTCAGAGGTTTAGTATCCATAATATTATTTATATATGTGTGTGTGTGTGTAAACTTAACAACAAAAAGTAGTCCCATTTTTAAAATAGGCAAATGATCCAAATAAATATTTCTCAAAAGAAGAAATACAAATGACCAATAAATATATAAAAATGCTCAATGTCGCCAGGCGTGGTGGCGCACACCTGTAATCCCAGCACTTGGGAGGCTGAGGCAGGAGGATGGCGAGTTCAAAGCCAGCCTTAGCAATGGCGAGGCACTTAGCAACTCAGTGAAACCCTGTATCTAATAAAATACAAAAAGGGGCTGGAGATGTGGCCCAGTGGTCGAGTGCCCCTGAGTTCAATCCCCGGTACCAAAAAAAATGTTCAATGTCATTAAGCATCAAGAAATGCAAATCAAAGCTACAATGACATCCCCTCTTGGGGGAAAAAGAAAGAGATAAATGCTGGCAAGGATGTGGAGAAAAAGTAACCCTATACACTGTTGGTGGGAATGTAAATTAGTGCAACCACTACAGAAAACAATATAGGGCTTCCTCAAGAAATTAAAATAATAATAATAATAATAACTCTCATATGATCCAGCTAACCCACTCCTTGGTTATACATATCTAAAGGAAGTGATGTCAATATACACACAAAAGAGATACCTGCATGTCAATGTTTATTGCAGCACTCTTCACAGTACATAAGTACATCAGCGTAGGTGTCCATCAACAGATGAATGGATGAAAAATATGACATGGATTCATACACACACACACACACACACACACACACACAAAAATAGAGTACTATTCTGCCATAAAGAATGAAATATTGTCATTTGTAGTAAAATATCCAAAAATATTAAGAAGTATCCAAACTATCATGAAATATCCTTATATTACAGATAAGGAAATTAAGGCACAGAGAAGCTAAGTAACTTGCCCACCATTACTATCCAGTTTACTCTCAGGTTTACACTAACTGGATGGATAGACCCCCAAAGCCAGACTCCCCCATCTGTGCATTTAACTGCTGTGATATATAGCATCTTTGGATTTTAGATAACCTCAGGCTGCACTAAAACACACTGAAATGCATTCTACTAATCAAGAATGGCATAATCCTGCTTGCCTCTGTTTCAATAGTACATAGCTAGGGACACTGTTTTTGATTCCAGGTTCCAATTTTTCATATAAACTATGTACACTGGGGTGAATTCACGATGGCAAGATGTGAGACCTGGAAGCAAATAGATGAGTGGAAGGAAATGGAAAAGTTTAACTTAGAAAAGACTTGATAAGGCATGAAAATGGTTCAACTAAGTCAATGGCCATAGAGAAGTCAGACATACTCCATTCAGCAGC
Organism: Tamias sibiricus; assembly: GCA_025594165.1. Taxonomy (NCBI): domain Eukaryota; kingdom Metazoa; phylum Chordata; class Mammalia; order Rodentia; family Sciuridae; genus Tamias; species Tamias sibiricus. Next base: position 17,682,821 of record CM046669.1, on the reverse strand, counting down.
TTTCAAACTGACCACCAAGATCCAGGTAGTTCACTAAATAATCTAATAACTTTGCTGGACAATCAAGACAAAAGTTTCATGAAACTGTACTACTCGTAACATACTGATATTTTACATTCTATTCTACTCCCATTATATTCTATTTCTTCCTTTTTTCTCCCTCCTCCTCCTTTTCTTCTTTTCCTTCTCCTTATTCTTCTTCTTCATCTTTTTTAATGTTAGTCATACCTAATTAAAATTATCTTGCAAATCTGGATCTCAGCCTGGACTCTGAAAAATATTGCTCTATTTGAATTCAAACAAAGAAATGAAAATGCAGTGGATAAACATTATAGGAAAGTATATTTTTGTTCAACATAAACAGTTGCTAAGTAGCAGAGAAGTGGCAATAGGCAATCTCAGGACAAAGGATTTTCCCATAATACAGGCAATGTGGGTGTCCCCTCTGGAGCTGGAACACAGTTGAAGGGATTCAAGCATTAGTTAAATGATTTAAGTAGAGGAACATTAAGGTTCTTTCCAAACCTGAGGTTTCATTATTCTAAATTACATTTTCATAATAGAAATACTTTCCCTTCAACAATGACCATTTTCCAAAGATTTAGTTATGTTCCAAGCTACCAAGATAGAAGGAAGGAAGGGAGAGGAAAAGGAAGAGAAGGAAAGAGAAAGTAAGTAGAAAGAAAACCATACAGAACTGAATAGTCTAAGGAAACTAGAGTTTTGCTTTCAAAATAAAACCCCAAACCCTATTTTTCCCAGTCCAATCAAACTGTAAATGGCTTTTATCCAGAGTGCAAAATTCCTGAATGCCCTGTATGAGTAAATCAAGGGGGTAAAAGGCATCTGAAAATCACTCTGAGCGCTATAATTAGCTCTGATGGTTTCCTTTCAGATCATTCTGGATGATCAAATCAGAACAGAAGAGCTGACATGGCTTGGGACTTGATGTGTAAAATAGCTTTCAGTAGGGTTTGGCCAATTCTTTTTGACAGGTATACACACTGCAACAATCTTCAAAGGACTTCTGGGAGAGCTTCCTAGCTTCTTTTGAAGATACTGCCAAGAAAAAAGAGAGAAAGTAAGAAAAAAAATCCAAATAAGGACAAAATGACTGAAAGGAGGGCAAGGATGCAATTGCTAGATCAAAGATTAAAAAGTCTGTTGGACTGCTGACCATCAAGAACCACGGCACCCACCATTCCTGTGGACTCACTGCAGCACAGTGCATTCTTGCCACCAGATATCTTTCTTAATCCTCAAAGCCATGTTCATAACCAGACTCTAACACCACTAGCACAAAGCCAGGTTTGCTTGCTGAGAAAAAGTATAGCTCATTAGGGATCTCATCAAGGCTTTCTAAAAGAGATAGGAAGAGTTCAAATTGGGGTAAACGATCCATCAAAACTTCCAAGCGGTCTCTGGATGTTTTCCACCAAATTCAGCTTCCTTAGGTAGTCAGAGTGAAAGGGCTGCATGGACTAGAATACAGGGAGACCCATCACTCCTCACTAATTAAGCAAATAAAAAGAAATCAGGAGGTTATCCTCAACTGTAAACTGCCTTCTTCTGACAAAATGAGTGACTCAGCATTTACCCTCAATTAATTTTCTAAGAACTTATGTTATCCACATGTAATTGAAAGCCTTTGGGATTTACATACTTCATAAGTGTTTTTAAATGAAGTACAAAGTTAGAAGCTTGTTGCTAAGACCATCTGGGCATCCTAGAAATCTGAATCCTAAATTGGACTCATTCCCACGTTACTATAAACTGCCCTACAAACTCTTAAATCAGGATAGAGTCCTTTGTGGAAAGATGAGTCCAGGAAATAAACTGAAACCAGACTGGAGTTTGGCAAGTCAGTGAAGACAGAGACTTGGAAACAGAAGAAAAAAATAGAGGTCGACATAATTCAGGTAGGCTGGAATTCAAAGCACGCTGGGACCCTGGTAACATAGACCAGCGGGAGTGAGATGAGGCCAAGACCAGGCCAGGCACAATCTAGGAACACATACACGCTCGGGAGCCTATCTGCCAAGCGGACACTTGCAAACACAATGCATCCTGTTTACAGAGAGCGAGCATGTACTTGGTTCAAGCAGGAATCAGGAATAGGCGATGACCCCAGAGATGAGGGCCTGGCCACAAAGTACAGATTACCATCAGAGCAAGCTTCTATTTCCAGCAATGTTGTGCTCCAAGTACAAGAAAAACCTAGATTTGTTAAGTGAAATATAACAAAGTTTCTAAATGCATAGCTGAGCTCCCAGGCAAGGGAAATTCTAGAATCGAAACCAGGGAAGATCATAAATATAGAAATGTCATATTTACACTGACATTTAGGATGACCAGAGGATATTCGTTGATTTTTTAATAATTTTTTAGTTGTGGATGGACATAATACCTTTATTTTGTTTATTTATTTTTATGTGGTACTGAGGATTGAACCCACTACCTCACTCATGCTAGGCAAGCACTCTACCACTGAGCCACAACCCCAGCCCTTGCTGATATTCTTAACTAGGAAGCTTAGAGGATTTGGGTGTGTGTGTATGCAAGCAAGGAAAAAAGTTCAATGCCTAGGGAAAGGTACAAATGTTATATTATGATGCAATGTATATTTGTTTTTAAAATAAAACCACAAATCTAATACATATAGCTTCTCCTTACAAAGTTGGGGGGTACTCTAAACAATGCATATTATTAAATGATTATAATGAAAGTCATGGATAAGTTCATAATTCATTGCTCTGTAAACAATTAAACTAAGTAATACTTAACTGATATTCAATCACAGGCCTCTGAACTATGGCCATTTACCACATCCATAATAAGGACTGAGGTATAATCACATCATGAAATTCGTATGTTTCATATACATGAAGGAAAATAGGTTTTCACAGACATATGGAAATAGATGCTAAAGCCTTAAATTTGTTCAATGAGAGAAAATGGAACAGGGTAGAGCCCCTCTCTACCCTTCTCACCCCTAAAGGGCTTCTGTCTCAGTGAAGAGATAACAAGGAATCTGTCAATCAGCCTATACACTTGGTGGTGGAAAAAAGAAGACTCCCCAAAATGGGGTTCAAGTTTATATTACCTATGTAGTTTAAGAACCCATATCTGAGAAACTGACATTAGAATGGACCAGAAACACATTCAGAATATCTGTAAAAATCAAAAGCACATTTTCTCTAGAGCAGTGATTCTAAAACTTGAGTATGGGGCTTATAAACACTGATGCCTTGGTCCCATGTGCAGAGGGTCTGAGTTAACTGGTCTGGAGTTTTCAAAGACTCAGCAGGTCCTTCTAAAGTGCAGCAAAGATTGAGAAACTGCTATAGAGACATGCCCCCTGTTCAGGAACACAGGATCCCCCAGGGCAGCCTGCCACAAGCCAAAGACGTAACTCATCTGAGCAAAAATAGGTAGAAATAACAGAAGACAAAGTCAGATACCCCCTCAATAACTTTAGATAACATACTAGGTAGTGAGAACATTTATATTAATCAAGGATCAAAAACAAAACACACCACTCTAAACTTGAAAATATAGGCACAAAATTTCTAGAATGATAATCATTGAATTTAAAAACTCAACAAGTGGGTTAAATGACCAATTAAAAGACCTGTAGAAAGAAGTGGAGAACTAGATGACTGATTTGGAGAAATTACCCAGAACATAGTGCTGAAAGACAAACAATGGGAATTACAAAAGAGAAGTTAAGAGTCATGTGGAATAAATGAAAATGTTCAACATATACCTAACTAATGTTCCAAAAGAGAATGTCTGAGAGAAATGTTTTGAGAGCTAATGGCTAAGTATCTTCCTAAACTAATAAAAAAAAAAAAAAAAAGAATTATTAAATTGGGGTTGTAAGCAGGATAAATAAAACTAAATCCATACCTACATACCTCAAAGTGAAACTAAAAGATCAATGGGAAAGATAATTTCTTAAAAGTCACCAGAGAAATGATAAATTGTTTCTAAATAAATAAGAGTTAGATTTACAACTGATTTCTCAGGAACAACCTCTTGGAGGCTTTTCTGAGCTCACTATATCCCCTACTGAGTCTACAGCCATAATACATTCTCTTGACTTCCAAGTGCTTTGTCTACTTGGGGGAAAAATTTAACTAAGCTCAGCTCCACACTATCAATGACTTGAGAGAATGGGACAAGAGAAACTTAAAGCAGTGAGTAAATATTAAATTTTTAAAAATAAATGTTACCTTTGGCGCTTTTTCAGGCATTAATTATTCAAATGAAGACACAGAATGTGCCAGAATTCTATCAACTCTTCATTCCCTTCCTGTCAGCTGAGAAGCTTAACAGAAACAAGTGTTTCTAAATTGATATGGTATATGCTTCTTTTCACTGAGAATTCCAAGTGTTGGCGAAGACATAGAGCAACTTGAAAGCTCATAAATCACAAGCAGGAACATATAATGGTAAACCACTCTGAAAATAGTTTGGCAGTTCTTAGAAAGTTAAAATGCAGTTGGGCATGGTAGTATGCACCTGTAATCCCAGGAGCTCAGGAGGCTGAGGCAGGAGGATCATGAGTTCAAAGCCAGCCTCAACAACTTAGCCGGGCTCTAAGTAATTCAGCAAGACCCTGTCTCTGAGCAAAATAGTTTAAAAAAATAAAAGGCTGGGGATGTGGCTTAGTGGCTAAGTACCCCTGGGTTCAATCCATGTAAGGAAGGAAGGAAGGAAAGAAGGAAAGAAGGAAGGAAGGAAGGAAGGAAGGAAGGAAGGAAGGGAAATGTACTTACTAAACAACACATAAATTACATTCTTATGAATTTATCCAAGAGAAATGAAAACATATGTCCAGGCAAAGACTTGGACATGAATGTTCAGGACAACTAATAGCCCAACACTAGAAACAATTTAAACATTAATCAACAGATAAAAACAAATTATAGGAGCTGGGCATGGTGGCGCACGCCTGTAATCCCAGCACTTGGGAGGCTGAGGCAAGAGGATTGCAAGTTCAAAGCCAGCCTCAGTAATGGCGAGGCACTTAGCAACTCAGTGAGACCCTGTCTCTAATAAATTACAAAAAAGGGCTGGTGATGTGGCCCAGTGGTCGAGTGCCCCTGAGTTCAATCCCCGGTACCAAAAAAAACAAATTGTAGTATTAATCTGTACAATTAAATATTACTCAGCATTCAGTAGGAGTAAACTGGACTGGCAGGTAAGAAACTTAGAAACTGCATTCCATCCTAAAAGCAAGTGCAAAGTGAAACAGACTGAGAAATCAATAACCCTTCTTAGATCCATCAGAAAAGTTAAGTCACAGGACAAACCACTGCCCCAAAAATCAGTGAGACTGAAAGGCAGATACAGATGATCACAATGTACCAGAACACAAGCCCCCAAGCAGAGAGCTCCCCAGGAGCACGTACTGCAACAGGATGCCGAAACTGTGACTGGCGAGTCGCTGAGGTTCAGTGGAGGCAACTCCACGAGTTTAAAAACTCCAGGAAGATACGGTCATAGCGGTGCCTACACTTTGTGAATTTTACCTCTAGAAGCTCTATAAGGCCCACATAATGAGTATCAGAGGAAAAAATCTCTACTACTTTTGGCAAGAGTATAGAAAATGGAACCATTCTGAAATATTCCAGAGCATTCCATTCTTCTTGAGAAAATCTGCCCCAAGAAGAAAGTCGTTTCACCAGAGCCTACTTCGGGTTTCTTCCTCTTAGGGGAGGGTACTGAGAAATTATCAGTTTAGTTCATAATCCAAGGGTCCAGGCTCACAAAAGACTAAGGTCAAATCACAGAACTACAGAATGCTGCCCCGCACCTTCACCTTCTTACTAATTTACTACAGTCCTCTTACCCAGCACCTCATGCTTGTTCACCTTTAAACAAAAGATTACAAAGCATACTAAAAGGCAAGAAGAGTTTGAAGATATAAAAGACAATGAACAAGCATATCTGAACACAGTCATATATGACAGGAATGTGGGAATTATCAGGCCAGGAATTTAAAACAACTATGATTAATATACCAAAGACATGAAAAGTGGAAAAGGTAGATAGATGCAAGAGTAGATATATAAGCACACACATTAAACTCTAAGAAGAGTAAAAAAATCAGAGCTTAAAAACACAATAATAGAAGCCGGGCGCGGTGGCGCACGCCTGTAATCCCAGCACTTTGGGAGGCTGAGGCAGGAGGATCATGAGTTCAAAGCCAGCCTCAGCAATGGCGAGGCACTTAGCAACTCAGTGAGACCCTGTCTCTAAATAAAATACAAAAAAGGGCTGGGGATGTGACCCAGTGGTCAAGTGCCCCTGAGTTCAATCCCTGGTACCACAAAAAAAAAAAAAAAAAAAAAAAAAAAAAAAAACACAATAATAGAAATAAAGAATACCTTTGATGGGCTCATTAGTAGACTGGACAGAGCTGAATAAAACAATCTCTAAGCTTGAGGATATGACAATAGAGATTTATAAAACTAAAAAGCAAAAAAGACTGAAAAAAACACAGAATAGAATGTCCAAAACTGTGGGACAATTAAGAATAATATATTTGTAATTTGAAAATGAGAGAAATAGAAGGAATTGGTGCAATATTTGAAGCAATAATGACTGTGAGTTTCCGAAAATTAATGTCAGAACCAAATCACGTATCTAGAAAACTCAGAGACTATCAAGCAGAATAATGAAAAAAGAAATCACTTAGGCATTAGATATTTAAACCTCAGAAATTAAAGGTAAAGAAAAAAAGTCATAAAAACCTGAGGGGTAGGAACACTGTAAGGACAGAGAAACAAAGACAAGAATCACATCGGACTTCTAGGAGACCATGTAAGCAAGAAGAAGAGTGGAGGAAAATACTTAAAATGTTGACAGGAAAAAAAAAAAAAAAAAAGAAAGAAACTTAGAATTCTGTTGAAGTCTACATGCTCTGAAATTATCCTTCAGATGTGAAAAAGAAATAAAGACTTTTCTTACCCAAGCAAAAATGAAGGGAATATACTGCCAGTAAATCTGTCCTGCAAGAAGTTCCTCAGAGGAAAAGGAAAATGGTATGTCAGAAACTTGGATATATATAAAGAAAGGAAGAGCATTAAAAAATGAATAAGTGAAGGTAGAGTTTTAAAAACTTACATTATTCTTATTCTTACTTGATCTACGAGATAATAATTTGTTCAAAATAACAATGGAAATAACGTATTTGTTTACATATGTTTATATATTCTTATGAGAAAGTAAAATGAATGACAGCAATAACAGAAACAAGAGGGAGAAATTAGGACAATTTTGAGGTAGTACAGTGTTTTTTGAAAGAAATCTTGGATTAGTTGTAAGTGAAATTCCAAACTCTAAGGCAACCATTAGAAAAAAGTAAAAATATAACTCCCACTGAGGTGCTAAGAAAGGATATAAAATGAAATAATATAAAATGCTGAAATATATTTAAAAGTATAGAAGGCAAAATAGGAACAGAGAACAAGAGCAAGAAGATGAAAACAACAAATAAGGGCTATTATTCCAGCAATATCCATTATCACTTTAAACATCAATGATACAAATACACCAATTAAAAGAGATTTAAAGTGTATCAAAAAACAAAACCCAACTATATGTCATCTATAAGAAATCCACTTTAAATATAAACAAATACAAAAATTAAAAGTAAAGGGATAGGAATAGCTACATCAATTTCAGACAGAAATTGGAAGCAAAGAGAATTATCAAGGATAAAGGATTATCATTCCATAGTGATAAAGGGGTTAACATTCCAAGAAGATACAATAAGCCTTAATGTCTAAGTGCCCAATTGCAAAGCACCAAGATATGAGAGGCAAAGATTGAAAGACCCACGGGAGAAACAGTTGAACTCACTAGTATAGTTGTGCACCACCCCTCACTTAGAAATGAGAGAACCAGCCGGCAGAAAATTAGTAAAAAGAGCTGAACTAAACAGCACCATCACTGAATCGGATATAATTGACATCAATAAATTATTTCATCCAACAGCAGCAAAATACACATTCTTCTCAAGTTCACATGGAACATTCACCAAGATAGACAATATTTCTGACCATGAAATACCCTCGATAAATTTAAAAGACTAAAAAACACACAATGTCTGCTTCAGATCATAATACAATTAAATTAGAAATCAATTACAGAAAGATAGCTGGGCAATCCCAAATACTTGGAAATTAAACCACATATTTCAAAATAACACCTGGTTCAAAGAAGAAATCACAAGAGAAATTTTAAAATAATTGGAATTAAATGAAAATGAAAATACAATGTATTAAAATTTGGAGTAAGCTAGGCATGGTGGCACACACCTTTAGTCCCAGTTACTTGGGAGGCTTAGGTAAAAGAATCTCTTGAGCCCACAAGTTTGAGACCAGCCTGAGCAACATATAAGACCCCACCTTAAAAAAAATGTTTGGAGAATGTAGCAAAAGTAATATTCAAATGAAAATTTATGGTACTTCCATGTATTAGAAAAAAAGGAAGGTCTAAAATCAATAGTCTAAGTTTTTACTTTAGGAAGCTAGAAAAAAAAGCAAGAAAAGCAAGATGAATGAAACCAAAAGCTGGCTCTTGGAAAAAATCATAAAATCAATAAGCCTCAAGCCAGGCTAACTAAACAACAACAACAACAAAAAAGACACAAATTACTAAAAACCAGAAATGAAAGAGAAGACATCACTATAGATCCCATGGACATTAAAAGAATAAACAAGGAGTATTATGAACAATTCTCTGCCCACCAATTTGATATCCTATATGAAATGGACCAATTCCACTGGGTGCAGTGGTATACATCTGTAATCCCAGCTACTCAAGAGGCTGAGGCAGGAGGATCACAAATTTGAGGCCAGCCTTGGCAATTTAGTAAGACCCATCTCAAAAAGAAAAATAAAATAATAATAATTATAAATTTTTCAAAGGGGCTGGGGATGTAGCTCAGTGGTAGAGTACCCTGGGTTCAATCCCTTATACTGAAAAAAAAAATGAGAGAAAGAAATGGACCATTTCCTTTAAAGACACAATCTGTCAATCAAAACTTACACAAGAAGTAAAATATCTCAATAGGCCTATGTCTATTAAAGAAATTGAATCAGCAATTATTAAACTTTCAAAACAGAAAACACCAGGCTCAGATAGGTTCTCTAGTGAACCCTTTCTATTTAAGGAAGAAATTACATCAATTCTCAATGATCTTTTTCAGAATATAGAAGCATAGGGATTACTTCCTAACTAATTTAATGAGTCCTATTATCCAACACCAAAACAAGACAAAGACATCACAAAACAGAAAACTACAGACTAAAATATTTCACAAATATAGATGCAAAAATTCTCAATAAAATATTAGCAAATCAAATCCAACAATGGATAAAGGGAATTACACACCATGACCAAGTAAGATTTATCCCAGTAAGCAAAACCAGTCCAACATTTGAAAATCAATAAATGTAACCCATCATGTCAATAGAAGAAAGAAGAAAAATCCTACGATCCTATCAACAGATGCAGAAAAAACATTTGACAAAGTTCAGTGCTACCCATTCATGATTAAAAAAAAAAAAAAAACCCTGAAAACTAGGAACAGAGAGAAACTTCCTCAACTTGATAAAGAACATTTACAAAAACCTACAGCTGCCGGGCATGGTGGCACACACCTGTAATCCCAGCAGCTCGGGAGGCTGAGACAGGAGTTCAAAGCCAACCTCAGCAAAAGCAAGGTGCTAAGCAACTCAGTGAGACCCTGTCTCTAAATAAAATACAAAATAGGGCAGGGGATGTGGCTCAGTGGTCAAGGGCCCTTGAGTTCGATCCATGTTTCAAAAAAAAAAAAAAAAAAAACTATAGCTAACAACATACTTAAATGGTAAGAAACTTGAAGCTTTTCCACTAAGATCAGGAACAAGGCAAGGATATCCACTCTCTTTCCACTGCTTTCCAACATTTACTGGAAATCCTAGCTAAAGCAATAAGACAAATAAAGGTCATAAAAAGTATACAGATTGGGAAGGAAGAAAGAAAAACTGTCTTGGCAGGTAATGTGATCATCTATGTAAAAATGGAATTAAAAAACAAAAAATGACAAAAAAAAAAAAAGTTCCAAAAGAACTGACCAAAAAACCTAAACCTCCTGGAACTAATTAGTAATTACAGCAAAGTTAAAGAATACAAAGTTAATAGACAAAAGTCAGTAACTCTCCTATATATCAGCAACCAACAAGTAGAATTTGAAACTGAAAACACATTTCCATTTACATTAACACCCTCCCAAATGACACAGCTAGGTATAAACAGAACAAAACATTCTTAAGATCTATATGAGGAAAAATATGTAACTCTGATGAGAGGTATCAAAGAAGAAGAACTAAATGAAGAGTGAGACATTACACGTTCATTAATAGGAAGGCTCAGTGTGGTCGGATGTCAGTTCTTTCCAACTCAATCTACAGACTGAATGCAATCCCAACCAAAATCCCAATAAGGTATTTTGTGGATATTGATAAACTGGTTCAAAAACTTATATGGAAAGGCAGAAGACACAGAGTAGTCAACTCAATAATACTGAAGGAGAAGAACAAATCAGAGGACTGCCACTGGCCAACTTCAAGACTTACTACACAATGCTGCCAATCCTTCGGTAGAGAGCTGAGGTCAACATCAAACCGAAAATATTTGAAATGGATACAAAACTATTTCAGCAATGCAGACAATTAAGTGCACTGTTGTGGGCAGCGATGCTGTTGGTAAAACATGTCTCCTGGCCCAAATATGTACTATTTTGGACAACCATGCAGTCACAGTTAAGATTGGTAGGAAGCCACATACTTGGGCTTTTTGATACTGGAAGGCAAGATGACAGATTATGATGGGGGGTCATCCACAAACAGATCTACTTCTAGTCTAATTTCAGTGGTCTCTTCACCCTCATTTGAAAATAAAGAAAAGTAGGTGCCTGAGACAACTCACCACTGTCCAACGACTACTTCCCTGCTTCCTGGAACCCAAACTGATTTTCCCTCTGCCACTGAGAAATTTGCCAAGAACAAGCAGAAGACTATCACTCCAGATAGTCTGCTGAAAAGCTGGCCAGTGACCTGCAGGCTGTCAAGCATCTGGAGTGTTCCGCTCCCACACCCACAGGCCCAGGGACTGCAGGTGTCAAAGAAATATTGGCTGTCCCGGAGCCTCCAGAGCCAAAGAAGAGCCACAGATGGACTGAACAAGTGAACATTCTTTACAAGTCGGCCTGAAGTCATTCCCTCCGCATCTTACGTTTTTGCCTGCTCTAGGTATTTATCTCTTCACTTCTCCCAGGCAGTAACAGCACAGATGGAAAAGCCCCACAGGGGGAGTTGGGAGCCCAGGTTCTAACGGGGGTGACAGAGTTCACTTGACCTGGGCCTCTGTGGGCCTCAGTTTACTCATACTCATGTGTGAATTAAATGGTTGTCTACTTACACCCACACAAAGAAAATCTACTATAAAGCTACAGCAATCGAGACATTGTGGTGTTGGTGAAAGAATAGGCAGATCAACAAAACAGAACAATAAACATAGCAAACTAGTCTCTGACCAAAGAGGAGAGGCAACACAATGGAGCCAAGCCAGTCTTTTCAACAAAGGCTGCTGAGACTGGATATTCACATATTTAAAAATGGATCATAGAACTCAACATAAAATGCAATATTCTAAAACTCCGAGCACAATAAAGGAGAACATCTAGGTAACTTTTTAGATACAGCACCAAAAGCATAATCCATGAAAGAAATAATTGATAAGTTAAACTTCATTAAAATTTAAAACTTCTGATCTATGAAAGACAATGTCAAGAGCATGAATTCTCATTCAAGCCAAACAACAGGAGAAAATGTTTGCAAAAAGACACATTTAACAGAAGACTGATACCTGCAATATACAAAGAACTCTCAAAGCTTGGCCGTAAGAAAACAACCCAGTTAAAATCTGGGGAAAACACCTGAACAGACATTTTACCAAAACCAAAATGTCAAATGAGCATATGAGAAGATATATCAACACCACATGTTCTTAGAGAACTGCAAATTAAAACATCATGGCAGCCAGGCATGGTGGCGCACGCCTGTAATCCCAGCATTTGGGAGGCTGAGGCAGGAGGATGGCGAGTTCAAAGCCAGCCTCAGCAATGGCGAGGCACTTAGCAACTCAGTGAGACCCTGTCTCTAATAAAATACAAAAAAGGGCTGAGGATGTGGCCCAGTGGTCGAGTGCCCCTGAGTTCAATCCCTGGTACCAAAAAAAACATCATGGCACCACTATACATATATTACAATAGCCAAAATCCAAAACACTGACACCACCAAATACCAGTGAGGATGTGGAACAACAAGAACTCACAGCCATGGCTGGTGGGAATGCAAAAATGATACATTCTGGAAGGCAGTTTGATGATTTCTTATTAAACATAGACTTACCATATGATCCAGCAATCACGCTCCTTAACTATTTACTGAAAGCTTACATGAACAACAATTACCAAAAAAAATCCTTGCGCACAGCTTTATTCATAATTGCCAAACCATGGAAACAACCAAGATGAACTTCAGTAGGTGAGTGGATAAATAAACAGTGGTATATCCAGATAATGTATTATCAAGCACAAAAAAGAAATAAACTATCAAGCCATGAAAAGACATAAAGGAACCTCAAATACATATTAAGTGAAAGAAGCCAACCTGAAAAGGCTACACACTCTGTGATTCCAACTATATGACATTCTGGAAAAGGCAAAACTGCATAGATGTAAAAAGACTAGTGGTTGCTGGGCGCGGTGGTGCACGCCTGTCATCCCAGCACTTGGGAGGCTGAGGCAGGAGGATCACAAGTTCAAAGCCAGCCTCAGCAATGGCGAGGCACTTAGCAACTCAGTGAGACCCTGTCTCTAATAAAATACAAAAAAGGGCTGGGGATGTGGCCCAGTGGTCAAGGGCCCCTGAGTTCAATCCCCAGTACCAAAAAAAAAAAAAAAAAAACTAGCGGTTACCTGTGGTTGGGAGGAGGGTGGGACCAACAAGCAGAGCACAGAGGACCTTCAGGGCAGTGAAACAGTTCTGTATGATACTGCAGCAGAGGGTGCGTGCCATTGTACATGTGTTCAATGCACAAAACCAAGAGTGAATTGTAATGTACACCATGGACTTTGGGCAGTGATGAAGAATCAGAGCAGGCTCATCGCTTTCCACACGCCACTGCAGTGCAGGATGTGAGCAGGGTGGAGGCGCAGGGAGTACGCAGCAGCTCTCTGTACTCCTCCCCTCAATTTTACTATGAACCTAAAACTGCTCTAAAAATAAGTTGATTTTTTTAAAAAAAGAATTAATTACTGATACACAATCACATCAATGAAGCTCAAGCACGTTATGAGGACTGAGAAGCAAAAGAAGCCAGAGTTGTCATACTTTGTGATTCCATTTATAGACAGTCTGGACCTAGGATTTTTGAACTCTACAATGGTGTGAAAGCAACAGTCATTCAGTAGAAACTACACTTCAAATTCTGAATTTCTTGGGGGTGGGGGGTATCAGGAATTAAACTCAGGGGCACTTGACCACTTGACCACTGAGCCACATCCCCAGCCCTATATTTTGTATTTTATTTAGAGACAGGGTCTCACTGAATTGTTTTGTGCCTCACTTTTTGCTGAGGCTGTCTTTGAACTCGTGATCCTCCTGCCTCGGCCTCCCAAGCTGCTGGGATTACAGGCACGCGTTACCATGCCCGTCAAATTCTGAATTTTTATCTATTCCTAAGATAGTAATACACAGTATAATCTTCTCTTGAGAAAAATCTGGGCAGCAGCACCTTCCAGTGAGCCACACCCTCTCCAGGGTAAATAATGGATACCTTACAGTGTACCATGCTACTAAGTTGCCATGTGCAGTAGGTTAGGTATATTAAATGCACTTTCAACCTATGATATTTTTAATGCACAATGAATTAATTAGGATAAAACCTTACCATAAGTTGAGGAGCATCTGCATGTGAAACTTTGGGGGGAAAAAATCTAACCTATAGTAACATCAAATAGATATTATTTGCCTAGAGCCATTGTGGAGGGTGCAAAGTGGAAGGAGCCCACCAGAAATTTTGGGTTGATAAAGATGCTCAGTATTTTTATTATCACAGAAGTACATACATTTGTCAAAATTCATAAAACTACACATTTAATATTTGTCCACCTTATTATATGTAAACTATTTCTCAGTAAAGGTAATTTAAATGTTTTATTTCCCCTTTCCCAGAAACACTTGCAGATATTTTCCCATACATCCTTATCATGTCGTACTTTTCCTACATTTTCTTCTCTTTCTTAACTTTATCATTGTCTCACTTTTGAAGTAAATTTTTTTTCATTTATTTTTAAGTTAGATTAACATTGGAAATTATTTTCTCTTTTTTCAAAAAGTAGGATATGACAGAGGACTTAGGGTAGAAAGGAAAGAGTATACCCCTGGGATTGGAGTGCTCTGAGCCAGCTCTGTCAATTACTAGCTATTGTGGTCTTGAGTAACCAACTCTGAGCTCAAATTTCCTTATCTGTTAAATGTAAATTACTATAATATCCACTTTTAGGGGTGTTAAGCATATAGAGATTTTGGTCCAGAGTAGAAATTTCAGTAAATTATACTCACTAAATGATGTTTTCATTTAAATTCTTCATCATTTCCCGGCATCATTCTGATACCAATATCAAAAAACTCCATTAAAAAAAGACCTGCAGGTGTGTTAGGCAGCTACTTGTCACTGTGACAAAATACCTGAGATGAACTATTTAGAAGAAAAAAAGATTTCTGTTGGCTCACAGTTTCAGAGATTTCAGTTCATGGTTGGTTTCCCCTTCTCTATGGTGAGGCAGAACATCATGGCAGGGAACAAGTGTTGCAAAAAGAGGAGGTTTTATAATATACCCTTCCTAAAAGCCTATTGAGCTATGAATTCAAAAATGAATTAATCCATTCATGAGGTCAGGGCCCTCAGGATTTAATCATCCCCAACAGCCCCAGCTCTGAAGACACTCCTGCAGTGGGGACTAAGCCTTCAACACATGAGCTTTTGGAAGACAACTAAGATCCAAATTATAACAATAGGTCAATATCACCAATGGACACAGATGCAAAAATCCTCAATAAGATAACAGCAGGGCTGGGATTGTGGCTCAGCGGTAGAGCACTCACCTAGCACGTGCGCGGCCCGGGTTCAATTCTCAGCACCATGTAAAACTAAAAACACACTGTATACAACTAAAGCAAATAAATATTTTAGGAAAAAGAAAATAAGATAACAGCAAACCAAATTCAACAAAGATCACACATCATCACCAAGTAGGTTTTACCCCTGGGATGCAACATACACAAACCAATCAGGATGATACATCATACTAACAGAATAAAAAAAACTCCATGATCATCTTAAAAAATCATGGCAAACTTCAACATCCTTTCATGATTTTAAAAAAACAGATATAGAAAAAATTTTTCAACACAACAAAGGCCATTTATAAAAATCCCATAACTATCATAATAACCAATGGAGGGAAATGAAAAGCTTTTCCTCTAAGCACCAGAACAAGGCAAAGATGACCACTTTTGTTAAACATAGTACTGGAAGTACTAGAAGACAAAGAAAAAGAAATAAAAGGCATCTAAATTAGAAGGGAGGAAACAAGATTATTCCTATTTGTAGATAACAGGATTCCATATGAAGAAAATCCTAATGACTCCACAAAACAAATTTGTTAACAAAGTTACGATCCACAAAATCAACAGATTGTTATTTTATCTTTTTCTATCAATAACAATGTGACCAAAAAGGAAATCAAGAAAACATTTCTGTTTATCACAAAGAATAAAATACCTAAGAATAAATTTAACCAGTGAGGTAAAATATCTATACACTAAATATTACAAAACATCAATGAAAGAGATTGAATAAGACATAAGTAAATGAAAAGATGTCTCATATTCATGAATGGGAAGAATTAATTTTGTTAAAATGTCTATTACCCAAAGTGATATACTGATTCAACACAATCCCCTATCAAAATCCCAAGGACATTTTTCATAAAAATAAACAATCCTAAAATTTATTTGGAATAACAAAAGACCCCAAATAGGCAAAGCTATCTTGACAAAGAAAAACAGACTTGGAGGCATCATACTTTCTGACTTCAAATTATATTACAAAGCTATATTAATTAAAATAGCATGGAAACTTCTATGGTGCTGGCATAAAAGTAGACATACAGACCAATGGAACAGAATAGAGAGCCCAGAAACAAAACCCAAGCATACTTGATTATCTAATTTTCAATAAGTACACCAGAAATACACAGTGGGAAAAGTCTCTTCAATAAATAGTTTAGGAAAACTGTACGCCCAGATACAAAAGAATGAAACTGGACCCTTATCTTATACTACACATAAAAACCAACTTAAAATAGATTAAAGACCTAAACATATGACCTGAAACCATAAAACTCTTAGAAGAAAACAGGGGGAAAGCTCCTGACATTGGCCTTGGCAATGACTTTTTTTGGAAGTCACACCCAAAGCTCAAGCAACAAAATAAAAAATAAACAAGTAAGACTGCATCAAGCTAAAAAGCTTCTACACAGCAAGGACAATGAAAAAAATGAAAAGACAGCCTCCATATTAGGTAGGAAAAACTGTTTTTGAACCATACATATGATAAGGGATTAATATTCAAAAAATATAAGAAACTAACATAACTCAATAGCAAAGAAACAACTAACTTGATCTAAAAATGGGCATAGGACCGGAATTGACATTTTCTTAAAGAGAACATACAAATGGCCAACAAGTATACAAAAAAAGGTGCTAAACATCTCTAATCATCAGGAAATGCAAATCAAAACCACAGTGAGATATCACCTCCGGCCTGTCAGGATGACCATTATTTTAAACAAATAAATGACAAGTGCTGATGAGGACTTAGACAAATTGGAACCCTCGGGCACTACAGGTAGGAATGTAAATTAGCACAGTCATTATGAAAAGCAACATAAAGCTCCTCAAAAAAACCAAAACTGAGCTACCATATGACCCAGCAATACTCCTTCTGGGTAAACATACAAAGGCAAAGAGATCTGCACTTCATAGATATATCATCAATCCTTTGTTCACTGCAGCAATATTTATTCATAGTTACCAATATACAGACACCTAAGTGTCTGCTGATGAATGAGTGGACAAAGAAATTGTGATATATATAGGAAATTGAGAGAATTGATATCTGTACACACAAATATATATATATATGCTTACATATATATATATATCACATATGTATATTTGAAATATTCAGCTTTAAATAAGAGATTCTACCATTTACAAAAACATGGATAAACCCAGAGGACAGTATGCTAAGTGAAATAAGCCAAAAACACATGTGGAATCCTTAAAGAGCCAATCACATAGAAACAGAGTAGAGTGCTCACTTTGGCAGCACATATACTAAAATTGGAATGATACAGAGAAGATTAAACTACAGAACACTAAAGAAAGAAATTAACGAAGACCTTAGAAGATGGAAAGATCTACCTTGTTGTTGGATAGGCAGAATTAACATTGTAAAAATGACCACACTACCAAAAGCACTATACAGATTTAATGCAATTCCAATCAAAATCCCAATGACATTCCTCATAGAAATAAAAAAAAAAGCAGTCATGAAATTCATCTGGAAAAATAAGAGACTCAGAATAGCTAAAGCAATCCTTAGCAAGAGAGTGAAGCAGGTGGCATCACTATACCAGACCTTAAATTATACTACAGAGCAATAGTAACAAAAACAGCACAGTACTGGCACTAAAATAGATTTGTAGACCAATGGTACAGAATAGAGAACACAGAGACTAACGCATATAATTACAGTTATCTTGTATTAGACAAAGGCACCAAAAATGTACATTGGAGAAAAGATAGCCTCTTCAACAAATGGTGCTGGGAAAACTGGAAATCCATATGCAACAAAATGAAATTAAACCCCTCTCTCTCACCATGCACAAAACTCAACTCAAAGTGGATCAAGGACCTAGGAATTAGACCAGAGACACTATGCCTATTAGAAGAAAAAGTAAGCCTTAATCTCCAACATGTCAGATTAGGCCCCAACTTCCTTGGTAAGACTCCTATAGCCCAACGTGGTGGCGCACACCTGTAATCCCAGCACTTAGGAGGCTGAGGCAGGAGGATCATGAGTTCAAAGCCAGCCTCAGCAATGGCAAGGCACTTAGCAACTCAGTGAGACCCTGACTCTAATAAAAACACAAAAAAAAGGGCTGGGGATGTGGCCCAGTGGTCGAGGGCCCCTGACTTCAATCCCCAGTACCAAAAAAAAAAAAAAAAAAAAAAAAAAAAAAAAAACTTAGTAGATTTAGGTATGAATCTGCCTAGAAAGGTCACTAGCCAGAACAGAGGCTCACAGCAACTTAAAGGAGGACAAAGTCCATCAAAGCATGATCACTCCAACCTGGTCTGCAAACCACTGCCAGCCCATAAATTGTTACCAGTGTACAACAAGGTAAGAACAGAAATAAAAGCATTTAGAAACTTTTATGGAAATTTGGTACAACCTGATATCCAAGTATATGACCAATATTTAGAAATGTGATTTCAAATTTAAGATTCTTGTGGGAGAAGGTTCTGATGGCACAGCTGCAATGACAGGAGGAAACACTCTAATTAGTCTAGAATGTAAATTAGGGAGCTTGAGCCAGAATGTAAATCAACACTCTGCTTCCTTCATCAAGAAAGTCTTCCCATGAAGACAGCTGAATTACAAAATGTGATTAGGGATGATGATAAAAACCATGCATTATATAAAGGCTGATAATGCATTACATTTGAGGTTTTAATTTTATGTGATAAATATAGATGCTGATCATAAACAATTGTTATTTTATGTTGAGGTTTATGAATCATAGGAGAAAAGCACTAGAGAGAATGTTTGAACTATTTTAAATAAACTCTTAAGAGTTTCTGCTGGATAAGAAATGAATTTGGGTCCAAATGTTTAAAGATTTGTATTGGATAGCCAGCCTTATTTGTCTAAAATCTTCAGCATGTTAATAATATTAATATTTTCAACAGGAGGAAAAGCAACATGTTTTTCAGTAGAGATGACTGAAAGGACAAAACAAATATTATGAGTTTGGCAGAACAGTGTCCACAGATCATTATGTCATATTTCACAATTTAACCACCACAATCAATGAAGCAGGTAATGATCTTGACATAGCACATCTGCAAAAAGTGATTGCCAAGTAACTGATGAAATTGATAGAATGTTGGAAATTTTATTCTCTCTCAAAGGAAAACCCATGCATAGGAAATTTATGGAGCCATAATCCATTCCTTTCACTGATATGTGACTTAAACTTAATATAACCTAACGGAATAAACTATTAGAACTGACTACTAATAAAAGATTGTAAATGAATTTTTTAAATACCATGTCATATGCTTCATTTAAAACAAAAGTTAAAAATGAATAACTTGAGGTTTAATTGCTTAAAATCTCTTTCTATATTCCCATCTACATACTTCTTGACACTGGCTTTCTTCATTATAATACTATTAAAACAATATGAAATAGATTAGATATACATTATATCCTACAAACAGTGCTATAATGAATTCAACATAAATTAGATAAAATAATAAGGACAAAGCAAGCTGGTTGCTCATAACAAAAACTTAAAAAGTGAACATACAAAGTGTTTATAAATGCATGTATTCTGGACAGTAAATACAGAGGCTTACTACCTTCTTCACAACTTTTTTTTAATTACAATTTGGGATATAATGACAGTAACAGTGATTCTCTGTTAATTACCTATGTACATACCTTCTATAAATAGTACGTACAGTTTTTATAATTCTTTTCTTTTTTCTATCTTATGTTTGGTCTATTTACATTTACAGTGATAGACATATAGACCAATAAAACAGAAAAGAGAGCCCAGAAATAAACTTAGGCATATATGGTCAAATGACCTTGAACAACCGTGCCAAAACTACACTGTTGGGAAAACTGGATACCCGAAACAAAAGAATGTTTGTTTCATCTTACACCACACACAAAAATCACCTAGAAATAGATTAAATATTGAAACATTGAGACTTAAAACTAAAACTTCTGGGGGGGGGGGGAAGAGGTATAAGCTTTATTGCATTGGTCTTAACAATGATTTCTTGAATGTGACACCAAAATCACAGGCAGCAAAAGCAAAAATAGTAAGCCAGACGCGATGGCACACGCCTGTAATCCCAGCACTTGGGAGGCTGAGGCAGGAGGATCACGAGTTCAAAGCCATCCTCAGCAATGGCGAGGCACTTAGCAACTCAGTGAGACCCTGTCTCTAATAAAATGCAAAAAAGGGCTGGGGATGTGGCCCAGTGGTAGAGTGCCCCTGAGTTCAATCCTCGATACCAAAAAAAAGCAAAAACAGTGTTTGATTTTTATGTATTGAAAGGTAATTAAAAATTTTTATAGGGGGATTTTTTTTTAATGTCTTCGTTGCTATTTATTTTGTAAAATTATTTTTACTGAACTTTTAACAAGTATTAGTATATATTTTGACTTTAAACCTACCGGGTCTTGCCGCACAAGTTGAAGCCTTATTTAAAGCATCCATACAGAAGAAGAGATGGTGCCTTCACCTTCTTAAGCTTCCCCAGCATAAGTTTTAGGAGTCACCTTTAATTCTAAACATTTGTTCTGTTTCCATAGGCAAATGGGGGAGATCAACTTGGAGGAATTCTGAGCCTGTGGCATTAGCAAAGACCGGGTGATCCCAGAGAAAGTTGTGCACTGTTAAGACTATGCTGCCACCGTGTGGTCATTTTGTTTATGACCCGTAGGTAGAAGATGCAACCTGAAGATTTTTGTCTCTCAACCCCAAAGCATCTCCTATCCTGTCTTTCCCATCTAATTACCCAGTAAGATCTGTGAAATCTAGCAAGGCCTCTGCCCTTCTCTATTTCATGCTTGTTTTTTCAATTCACTCCCTGTTTTCAGGTACTTTATTACTGATACAGGAATGTGGGCAACCAAAGTGTCAACCAAACTGCAACAAAGCAATGAATTATGTAATTAATTAAAGCATAGTATGTTCAAGTAAAAGTTTTGAGATTGTCGCAATAAAATATAAAATTATTTTAATCCTGGTTACCCAAGGAGAATATCACTTCATATGCAGCCCTTAGCAAGACACAAGCCATCCTGGATATATTTGGGTTGCCAGAATGTAGATTAATAATTTATGGATTTCTAATTTCATTCCATTGTTATCTGACAGAATGCAGGGTATTATCTCTGAGTAATGCAGCTATGTCAATATTTATAGCAGCTCAATTCACAATAGCTAAACTATGGAACCAACCTAGGTGTCCTTCAATAGATGAATAAAGAAAATGTGGCATATATATTCAATGGAATATTATTCCGCTTTAAAGAAGAATGAAATTATGACATCTGCCAGTAAATGGATGGAGTTGGAGAATATCATGCTAAGCAAAATAAGCCAATCCCAAAAAACCAAAGGCCAAATGTTTTCTCTAATATGTGGACACTAATTCACAATAAGGCGGGGGGCACTAGAGAAGAATAGTGTAACCTTAGATTAGGTAGAGGGAAGTGAAGGGAAGGGAGGGGTTGAGGGGATAGGAAGGATAGTAGAACAAAACAGACATTATTACTTTATGTATACATGTGTGACTGCATGACCAATGTGATTCTACAACATATATACTCAGAAAAATGAGAAATTATATCCCATCTATGTATGATAGATCAAAGTGTATAAATGCATTCTACTGTCATGTATAATTAATTGAAACAATTTTTTTTTTTTTTTTTTGTACCGAGGATTGAACTCAGGGGCACTCCACTACTGGGCCACATCCCCAGCCCTTTTTTGTATTTTATTAGAGACAGGGTCTCACTGAGTTGCTAAGTGCCTCACCATTGCTGAGGCTGGCTTTGAACTCAAGATCCTCCTGTCTCAGCCTCCCAAGTGCTGGGGCGCCCAGCTAAGATATTTTTTAAATGTAATGTTTGGAGAGTTTAGCCTTCATAAATCTCCATTATAATCATGTAATAGTTTTACATAGATAATGTACAAGATGAAACATGTCTGATTAACAAAAGAAGAGAGAAGAATGGAGTCTGTTTCAGAAGCTAGATGCTTTTTCCCAGTCTCTTTCTTTTCTGTAGATATTTGCTTAGCAGTAAGAATTATAAAGAGGGACCAAGGCCAAAGCCCATGTTTCCTTGTGACATGAAGAAATCCAGTTTTAAAATTCATTCTGTGCAACCTAAATGGTACTTTGCAAAGTAAATCTACCTTGGAGACTTACCACATACAACAGAAAACTATCTTTGAAAAATGTTGGCACTACGCCAGGCACAGTGGCACTCACTTATAATCCCAGTGATGTGGGAAGCTGGGACAGGAAGATTGCAAGCCCAAGGCCAGCCTGGGAAAGTTTACAAGACTCTGTTTCAAAATTTTTAGAAATTAAAAGGGCTGGGGATATAGCTCAGTGGCAAAGTGCCCTGGGTTCAATTCAATACCCAGTATCAAAGAAAAATAAGAAAGAAAAAGGGAAATGTTAGCGCTATACGCTATATACAAAAATCAACTCAAAATGGATCAAGGGCTTAGACCCCAAATTGTGAAACTACTAGAAGAAAACAGAGAAATGCTTCAGGACAATGGTCTGGGAAAATAATGTTTGGATACGACCCCAAACGCACAGGCAACAAAAGCAAAAGCTGACAAATGGGATTACATCAAACTAAAAAGCTTTTACACAGCAAAGAAAACAATCAACAGAGTAAAGAGACAACCTACAGAACAGGAGAAAACATTTGCAAATTGTTCATTCAATAAGGGATTAATATCCATAATATATAAGGAACTCAACAGCAAAAAATAATCCAATTTAAAATGGACAAATGATCTGAGTCATCATTTCTCAAAAGAAGATATACAAATGGCCAACAGGGATACGCAAAAACTGTCCAATATCACTAATTATCAGTGTCTCATCCTAGATAGAATGGCTGTTACCAAAAAGACAAAAACTACAAGTGTTGGCAAGGATGCAGAGAAAGGGGACTCTCCTGCACTGTTGATGGGAATGTACATTAGTATAGACATTATGGAAAACAATATGGAGGTTCCTCAAAAAACTAGCACTAGAACTCCCAGATGACCTAGCTATTTCTCTATGGTATATATATATATATAGCCAAAGGAAATTAAATCAGTATGTAAAAGAAACATAGCATTCACATGTTTACTGCAGTATCATTCACAACGCCAATATATGGGATCAACTTAGGTATCCATCAGTGGATGAAGGAAAAAAGAAAATGTGGTATATTTACATAAGAGGATATTATTCAGCCTTCAAGAAAAATGAAATCCTGTCATTCGTAGCAAAATGGATGGAACTATAGCATATTAGGTTAAGTGAAATAAGTCAGGCATAGAAAGACAAAGGTCATACATTTTCACAGGTCGAAGCTTAAAAAGTTGATCTCGTAGAAGAAGAGAGTAAACTCAGGGTTACCAACATGTGTGGAGAATGGAGGACAATGACAGGATCGTTAACAGCCACAGGGGTGCAATTGGATTAGGGAATGACAGTTGACAACAACTAATAATGCTCATTGGAAGAGAGGATTTTGAATGTTCCAACCCAAAGGAATGAAAATGTTTAAAGTGATGTTTATACAGTTGCCTTTATCTGTTCATCACCCAGTGTATATGTGTATGGAAATCATCAGTTGACCTCCATAAATATGTACAACTATTATGTGACAATTAAAATTTTTTAATTTTTTAAAATATTGGCTACTTGAGTTGCCTATCCCTAAAATCATCCTAAAATTGAATTGGTTAATGTCCTAATGGATGGAGGCTGACTTTTCCTTTTTCTTTAGGTTTAACCTTGCTTACTGGATCATGCAGTAGGCACCAAACCCACCACTGCAAGCGCACAAAAAAACAGTTCACGTGATGATGGTGCAGAGAGGAGGGGCTGCTTCCTGTCTTCTTCTCCCCTCACTGGAGCCTGTTAGGTAGCAAAAACATTTTTAAGGAACTACCAGAACAACTAAATATTTTATAACAAAGTATCATTTATTAGGGTTAAAATTAAAGATAAGCCAAGAGGATCAACTTTCAGTTTTATATTCTCAAGTTCATTCAACTAGGAAATGCTATGAAAATGGAGGCAACGATGGGAACAAGGCAAAGGAGGGGAGGGGACGAGATGCAATAGCGCAGGCACCAAAGCACGCCTGGGGGAAAACGTAACTAAAAACTCACTCCCTGGGGAGTCCGCGAGCTCCCCTGACACCCTTAGAAATCCCAGAGGTCAAGTAAAATATCTAGCCTAGAAGAAGCCACTTAGGTAAGAGAGGACATTTGCAGTAATGGCCACTGCAAGAAGGCAGAATGTGCCTTCTGGGTGCTAAGTATCCCTAAGGAGTTGTTTTTAGAGCAGATGCTTATGGACTTCTGGTAGTTAACTATTGGGCACACACACAACCACCACCACTCGTTCAAGTGGCCCCAGAAGAGCAATGAGAGAGCACACTGCATCAAGACTATCAATACGGCTAGCGTCCAGAAGATAGTGAGTGGTGGAAGGGAGGAGGGAGAAACAATGGAGAAGAACCCGGGGCTCCTCCATCAGCCCTGGGGCAAGGGCTACAACTGATCTAGGAGCAAAGCTTGTCTTACAGGGAAGAGAACCACTTACATACCAATAGTAAGGGTCTCCCCAGGAATTTCATACAGGAAAGAAACTGCTAGCCCATAATAACTTAGGTTTGCACAAACTAAAGAGCTCCTCCTCCTCTGGGACTGCGGACCTCTTAGCTCAAAGTGTCACCCTTCCCCGGAAGTCAAGCCGAGCCTCCCAAGAAGAGGCCGTGGCACCTGCACAAGCAGCAGAACCTGCAAATCTTGTCCACGCCCCAGGCCAGCCACCTAGTGTAGGCAGGAGGAAGGTGCGGAGCAGGGAACCTCAGACTCGATTCACTCAAGGAGAAAAACCTAACAAGTTCACTGAAATAGTGAAATGCCATCTTTTTATTCAGACTGGAATATGCAGTCATGTATATTTTCATCTTTGGAACAGGTGGTTTAATATGCAAATAGAGTAATAAGTGTCAGAACCGTATCCTAGCAGTAGCTACTTTGCAAACGTTACCATGGCACCAATTCAACAGTGTTCTTAGAGGCAGCCACACCTCAGCAAAGTCTTTTTTAACTTGGGACAGCAAAGTTCAAATGAACTGTTAGACATAAACTGCAAAAGAGTCCTGAACGGAGATAGGAGGCGAATCTTTACAGCACGATCGCCCTCCACAGCTACTAGAAACGACATGGCACTTAAAGGAGAGAAAACGAAAATGGACCAGCTCCCATAACACCTGGAATGTGATCCAAGCCTGGAGACAAAATGATGGTAATTATAACTGCTAACATTTGTTTTTAGCTGCTAACAGATTGTGCCCAGATTGCGCAGGGCAAACTTCATTCTGCAGTTACTCTAGTGCGAACTGTGCTTTGACAGGGCTCACTAAATCCTCGCTGGGTGAAAGGACAGCAGACTGTCCTCGCTGGGTGGTTCATTTATGTTAAACTAAGGAAGGGCTGTCCTCCCGTGGTTCCAATCCAGGGCTGCCACACTTGGATGTGAGAGAGAGCAGCCTCCAGCAGTGTGGGCTCCAACAGGTCTCCGGTTCTCACTGCTGGCTGATCTGCTCTACAGAGGGTGACATGCATTTCTCAAGCACAGACAAAGCAGAAGGTGAAGGACTCTAGTCCTAAGGCACCTCGCTTGTGAACTGGTCAGGGTTGCTAAGGTAGGCCCTGGCCTACAACAAAGCACATCCCCTCCTGTTAGGGGAGAATGAAAGGACAGACACCAAAAGATAACAATAAAGATGGTCTGTGATCAATGACGTATTGATATAACAAAACACAAATTCTCTAAGAGCTCGAAGGGGTGGGAAGTCTTTCCCTGATAAATCAGAAAAGGGAGATCAAAGATAGAGCGAGGGACACTAGAAAAAGCAAAGACTTCATCAACAGGGAACTATGGTTGGTTGACACTGAAAAGCCCTCAGAAAGAATGAGAGTCCAGAGCTTCCCTCGTTACATATCAAAGCCACTGCTCAGCACGATCTCCTTAAAACAGTGACAATGCATCTTACCGCTAAAATAGAAAAAAGTAAGAGGTGAGGAAAGGCGTTTTCAGAAAAGCAATCCGGAGTTTCCATTTTGCTGCCTTTATCTTCACACACAAAAACTTTTGCTTTCCTGAAGGGTAATTATGAGACTATTTTATATAGTTAACTTCATACATACACCAGCTTAAAATATAATAATTAAGCAAAAAAAGGGCCTCTTCATATGATTTCTGTAACATTTTAGCCAAGTCAATCTGCAAATTTTCTGTGGGTGAGTTGAAACTGTAATCTTGGTAGTAACCTGCAGATTGGGTGTGGCACGCAGAAGCTTACCACACTGAGGGCACAATATTCAATAAAGTGAGAATTTAGGTTTGTTTTCATCAAGTTTTTTTTTTTGTTTTGTTTGTTTGTGGTGCTGGGGATTGAACCCAGGGCTTTGTACATGTGAGGCAAGCACTCTACCAACTGAGCTACATCCCCAGCCCTCAATTTTCATCAAGTTTTGATAACCAGAGAGATGCAGTATGATAAGCAAGGTTGAAAGGAGATTGAGAGAGAAAACAACTCTCAGGAAAAAGCAGGAAATAGTATTAGGTTCCAAAAGATCTGTCCACATCAGGGATTAACTCCAGTTTGCTGGAGGAAAAGCTATTACAAGAACCAGGAAGCCTCAAGGGCAGAAATTCAGTTGCATCAGGAAAATACAGTATTAAGGAAGGAATGGAAGCAAATGCCCAGCCCTGTGGACTAAGCTGACATGGCAGAAGTTGGAAGCAATCTGAAATCTGGTGGATATGTAGTATCAGAGCTACGGATATTAGCCATTAAGACACCAGTGACAGGAATAAAGCCATATTTCACCCACAGCTGGATCAAGTCTCTTAAAATATCTTCTTCCCAGAACAGGATTAGCAGAGACTCTATAGCTTTCAGCCTATCAAATACAAGATGTATCAAATATAGCAATGACAGAGCTTACCTGGGCTGAAGAAGACACAATTGATCAAAGTGCTTTCATATGGGAAGCCATAATAAATATTTGAAATGTGTTAAATCAGATTTTGAAAAGTGAAAAATATATTTTGTTGCAATGGTCAGTTTACCTCATTTGTGTTTTCTGCCTTATCTGTTTTGCTGTCTGGACAAAGTTAAATGTAAACAATGAAATTATAAATAGAAGAAAATATGGAGAATATTTAATTGTGTTTTGATGGGAAAGGTTTTTCTAAATATAACAGGAAGAAATAAATTGAAAGATAAGATTGGACCACATAAAAATGTAAAATTTGGTCCAATTAAAATATCATCATAATTAAAAGACTCTATAAACCTCACTAAAAGGCTCTACATATCAGGCTATATAAACCTCACTAGGAATAGAAAAGGATACATTATAACATCAGAAAGACACCAGTATCACTTCTTGGACTGAAAAAGGGGGTGATAAACACCAATGGGAAAGAACTTGGTAAGATTTGTATACTTTCTGAGGATAATTCGACAAAGTTTGACCTTAAAAATAAGACTTAATAGTAATTCAGAGATATGAACAATTTATTTGCAAAAATATTCATTAGCGTCATTTATAATAATTAAAAGAGGCAAGAACCTGAATGTTATAATTATATCATACAATACTAATTGGCAGGCTGAGGATATAACTCAGTTGGTAGAGTGCTTGCCTCATATGCACAAGGCCATGGGTTCGAGCCCCAGCACCACTAAAAATAAAAATACTAATTGGCCATGAATAGTGTATTTCAAAGAATGGGGAAATGCTGTGACACAATACAAACTGAAAAAGCAGGGCATAAAACATAACTTTAGGGCTGAGGATATAGCTTAGAGGTAGAGTGCTTAACTAGCATGTGCGAGGCCCTGGGTTCAATCCATATATATATATATATATATATATATATATATATCTCCATCCAGTGGGAACAGACCTGTTATCAGTGATTGCAATATAAACTGATAGGTTTTTGTTCTCCTTTTATATCAGTTTTTTGTTTGTTTGTTTGTTTTGTTTTGTTTTATATGGTACCAGGGATTGAACTCAGGGGCACCTGACCACTGGGCCACATCCCCAGCCCTTTTTTGAATTTTATTAGAGACAGGGTCTCACTGAGTAGCTGAGGCTAGCTTTGAACTCAGGATCCTCCTGCCTCAGCCTCCCAAATTGCTGGGATTACAGGTGTGCACTACTGCGCCCGGCTTACATCAGTATTTTTTTAAAAAACCATATTATAATGTACTAGGTAGCTGCTTGGAAACAAGAAGGAAAAATTCATTCCTTACCGATCTTAATATTTAGGGCTTAATATCCCAGAATCTATTGATTTGAAACATTCTAAACAACGCATATTTGCTTTCCATAATAGTTAATTTTCAAAAAATACTCTAACAAGTCCCACCCACCAGAAATAAGACTCTCAAATGTCAGTGAATGAGCGTCCATGACCCAAAGAATCACAAGTGGCAATTCCTTTTGTTGTTGTTGTTGTTTTACTTTTTATTAGTGCATTATAATTATACATAATGGTGGGATCTGTTGTTACATATTCATACATGAACACAATGTAACAGCATTATTTGGTCAGTTTCATTCTCCAGCATAAGCAAGAATTTTTTTTTTTCCAGTGGTGGGGACTCAACCCACGGCCTTGCCCATGCTAGGTGGGTATGCTACCACTGAGCCACATCTCCTACAAGTGGCAATTTTACAAGAAGTCTCTACCATTAAGCAAAACCGACCCTATGGTCCATTTCTTAAAAGGATAACACCTCCATATTATGCTAATGGTTTTAAAAAATAGCTCATTTCAAATGCAAGCACACTCAAAACCTCTGCACATATATTAGACACTATTATGTTCAGAGAAGCAGCAAAGGAAGAAATCATGAACAAAATGTAAAACCCATGCTTATTTCTTTGGACTTCCATAAATGGAAATCATCTGGATAACCTGGGGTTTGTAGGATTGTTATATGTCAGGCACGTAGTGAAGCATTTTCTGTGTATTCTATTACTAAATCCTAAAATAACCTTATGTACTATTGTTGTCTTCACTTTGAAGACAAGGAAGCTGTGGCTCTCAGATATTAAATAACTTACCATAACCCACTAAGCTGGTAAGTGTCTGAGCCCAGATTTGGAACAAGGCAGTCTGTTTCTAGAACTTGGCTGTTAACACATTTGCTCTATTTAGTCAAAATCTGTGTAACAGGTAAAGTTGTATTCTGCATTTCTCTTGTCTCCTCCCTACCCTCCTAGAACCTCAATAAAGAAAAGACAAACCCTGACCTTTGTAATCCATTCCTATATGTCACTATCTTTTAGAGTCAAAGATGCTACTATAGTTATTATGCTACTTTCTTTAATAAAAGCCATAGGGCTTAATAAATTAATGCATGACCTTCAGTTTTTCCTGCAATGGTTTTATACATAGTTTTCTCTTCCCTGTTTAGGTTTGCAGCTAGAAGACAATAAAACTAGCAATGGAACCCCTATATGAGGAATACCTAGCACACGGTGGAACAATAGTCAAACCTTATTACTGGCTAAACTTCTCTCTAGATTGCACCAACTGTCCTTACCATATTCGGACAGGTGAAGAAGCAAGAGTTCCCTACACGGAATTTCATCAGATTTTTGGATTCCCTTATGGGCCAACATATCCTCAAACAAAACACCTCATATTTTATGAACTCAAAAATTCTTCTGGTAGCCTGGTGCAAAAGGGCCATGCTAGCAACTGCACTGGGAATGATACCCACCCAGAATCAATGCTATTTGAGGCGAACGGTTACCTTGACTCCGCCATACACAACAGCAGCAGCATCAGGCATATCATTCTGTATTCCAACAACTCCCCTTGTAATGAAGCCGAACACTGCTGCATCAGCAAAATGTATAATTTCCTGATGACGCATCCAGACGTCACTCTTAGTATTTACTTTTCGCAGCTCTATCATACTGAGCATGAATTTCCTGCCTCGGCGTGGAACCGTGAAGCTCTTCGGAGCCTGGCCAGCTTATGGCCCCAGGTCACTCTGAGCCCAATAAGTGGTGGCATTTGGCACTCCCTTCTCGACAACTTTGTCAGTGGTGTCTCGGGACCAGGTGTTTTCCAGCCCATCTTAACTGGGAGAGCACTGGCTGACCGGCACAATGCTTATGAAATCAACACCATAACAGGAGTGAAACCTTACTTCACAGATGCTCTTCCCCAGAAAAAAGAGCATCAGAACTACCCCTTGAACCATGTCCTCTCCGTACAGTCTTTCCAAGGGACAAGTCGACAACCACAGTCCAACCTGACTCCAGACCTCAGGAATCCTATCGTTTTTGTGCTGGTGCCTTACAGAGACCTGCCACCACTCCACATGGGACAAGACCCACACAAACCCAGGAACGTGGTGAGGCACTTCAATATCGCCTCAGATGTCACTTCAGGAAAACAAAGACCTAAGAAAGACCAAGGGAGGTAGTGGGAATCAGGAGGATTTGCAAGGAGCAAAGAGGCAGAGGAAGAGGAAGATGAGAAAAAAAAAACCTACACTTTATGAATACATGAAGTCAATTGCCAGGGGACTTACTTGCTGGGCAACAAAAATCTGGAAATCTCTCTCAGATCTGATCAAGATGGGGATAAACTGATGCAATAAGAGCAAAAACTGAATTATTTACCATATCAACTATTTTAAAGCCACACTTTTTCTAACATAATCTAAACTATTTCCACAAACAACATGATCTCTCTCCTTTAATTTGAATGTGACAGTAATAAGATGGAGCCATTTAATACCTTGCTAATATTTTGGTGAAGATTAGGAATATTGTTAGTCTACCCACATCATCTTTCCAATAAAAAGAAAACATGGACTAAACAGCTTCTTAAATTGGTTTCAGCATAAAAATTTATTGTAAAATTGCAAAACAGCATGAAGTTACTGACATTAAGTGCTATTTCAAAGAGTAAACTAGTAATATTCCATTAATTGTTAATTATGGATGGAAGATTTTAGGCAGCCCATTTTTTCTGGAGTAATTCAAAATTATTTTGTATGTGTGTGGGGGGAATCTCTTCTGTAATTGATTACATATAGTTATAAAAATTGAAACCTAGCCACCTACTCAGTTGACCTTTTCCAGCTCAGAACTCTCCTTCCTGAGCAGATAATAGGGGCCGGATGATGCAAGACAATCTCCCCCCTTCACAGGCCAGAACCACTGCACTGGCTCCCAAGGCTTTTGTTGCCTTTTCTCACCGATAAGATTTTAAGTTCTTGTAGGACAAGCATGCGCTCTTCCCACCCCACTCCCTGCCCCACCCGCCTTAGATTCTCCCTTGGAATCTAGCACAAGATCCAGGCAAAATGTGGATAGCAAGGATGAGACTACATCTCAGTAAATTCACCAATCACTACTCCCCAAGATCCCTTCACTGCTGCCGAGTGCCTGCATAACCACCCTCCAGCAGACTTCTTTTTGTTAGCACCCATTTCCCTTTCTACTGATACAGATCCCCAATGCATAATGTGCATGTGCTGATTTCCTTTTTTTTGACCCCTTCCTTTTTACCAGTGTAGATCCAAAACTTCTCTTAAAATTTAATTCAAAACATACTTCTTTTAGGAAGCACTTTGACCAACCCTTTGAGCCACTTAAATGAAACCACTTTGCTTATGCTTAATTCATATTTGCTGTGTCTCTTCCCTCTTGAAAACATATAAAGATGAATTATAAGAAAATGTATATTCATCTTTATAGAACTTGCCTTTATATTAAAATACACACATGCACACACACACACAAATGCTAAGCTATTAAGATATTTTACTATGATATTAGAACACATAATATTCCATGAAAAAGGGGGAGGAAGAAAAGAAGGGAAGAAACAAAAGAAAAAAATGTTTTATGAATAGAAGCTAGTATTGTGATTAAAATAAACATGAATAAAATTACTAGAAATTTCTATTGTTAGCCTGCAAATTTTTATAGAATTATTGGAATATAATTTTATTATGGGTATACAGTGATTATTATTTAAAGAGGTATTACTGAAGTTTAATATTGGCTCATGGAATGATATGTCCATTATTTGGAATGTTATGTTGAAAAAAAAGATCCCAACATGACAAATCAGTCATTTCTGATCATTATAAAAATAGATCCAAGGGGGCTGGGGCTGTAGCTCAGTGATACAGCGCTTGCCTCACATGTGTGAGGCAATGGGTTTGATCCTCAGCACCACATAAAAATAAATAAACAAAGTTATAAAAAAATAGATCCAAGAACTTGGGATATAGCTAGCTCAATGGCATGCACGAGGCCCTAAGTTCAATGCCCTCCCCCAGCAACACACACACACACACACACACACACACACACACACACACACACAGATCCAATTTGTTGGCATGAAATCCATCTCCAAAATGGTCAAGTAGACCACAACATCACAAAGGATCCATGGTCTAAAATCTAGTATGAACTTCTACTTCAAATATCAATGGTATGTAACAAAAAAAGAAATGTTGCCAGAACAACAGGCAAGAAAAGTGCCCTTAGTGGTTACATTTTTGCACTGGCTAAGGCAAGACTGGTGCTGGGTAAAAGAATGTTACTGACAGGTCAGAAGTCCAAGCCAGGACAGTCAAGCTTTAGATAACAGACTGTTAGGAGAGAGCATAAAGATAAATGGTCCAGGCCAAGTCATCTCTTTTTACTCATCTGTGAAACAAGAGATAGCGGTTAGTTCATCCTTAAGGCCCCTTTCAGCTCCATCTGCTGTAACAAGGCACACAGCAGAACAACCTTCCCACAGAGTGGGACCTTACCATGCAGTGATCAGTCTTCCTTGCTCGCCACACAATGGGTTCTGGGTCATGTTGGGCTGGCCCAAGGATGCAGAGAGAGAAGTTAGGATGCCCCACCCCTCTTTAGTAAACTGGCAATGGTGATATTGAAGAATATCACTGCTACCACACATACGGAAATTCCAAATAAAATAATAGAAGCCAATGAGTTAAAGCAGGTAGCAATACAGAGATCTGAAACGCATAGGGATATATCCCACGAAACCAACAGAGGAGAAGAGAAGGCAGCATTACGTTGGTGAATCTCAGCTTTGTAGGCTCGACTACCCAGTCAGTATGAGGAGGACGAATTCATTAATGAGGGGCAGACTTGGATTAACAAAGCCCCCAAGATAGACATGTAAAGGTAGAAAGCTAATGTATTGATTTCCAGTGAGACTTACAACTGGACATGCAAGCAGATAGCCAAGTCATCCAACTTATGTTGCCTTTCCACATAGATAAGCTTCCTGATATTACAATAAGAAGGTTGCTCTATGGGGCTAGAAGAGTTCATTATATGATTCAAATGCTTAGTGCATTTGAATTTGTAGTGGAGATACATCTGCCATTTGGGAAGAAACAGTAGAATATGTACAAGGGTGTCTATCCCCTGGATAGTGTTTGGGTGGGCCTAGGCTGTAAGAGACAACACAGACCTCTATAACTCCTTTTGTGACTGACAGCATCAATTTTCTTGGAGGATGCTAGGGACCAAACCCAGGTTCCCACACATGCTAAGCATACACTTAAAATCCCAGCCTGATTTTCTATAGATTCTAATATTTTTTAAGTTATAATCTAATCTTGCAGGTCTGACTTAAGAGCAGATTATATTTGTTTAGACAGCTTTTAAATATCTTTTTTGATTCATGGTGCATGCAACCCAAAAAACTTAACTCGCAGAATGGAAATCCTATTCATTTCATTTCCAAGGATTTTAAGTATGTGGTACCTATACTAATTAAAAATAATATTCTTACTATCAAACATTTAGTGAGAGCTATATAAAGTGTTTATAAGCACTTACATATATTAACTCATTTAATCCTCCCAATAATTCTGTGAGGCAGGTATTATTATAATACTTATTCTACAAATGAAGAAATTGTAGCACAGAATACTTAAGTATCTGCCCAAGATAATAATCAAACCCAGGAGATCTAATTCCAGAATCCATGTAGTTCATCATTACATTTTAATGCCTACCTCGATAATAACAATGCAGACTCACTAGAAATCCAAGAAAAAAATTAATATCCCTTTAGCATGTGTCCTGTGGCCTTTCTGTAATTTTGCCCAAATCATATTACCTATGGGAACCTGCTATACTAAGGGAGTCAGGTAGGATGGGCAAGCTAGGGTAGAGAATGTAAGTAAATTCTAGATCCCAGAGCTTTGGCCCCCCAGACCTACGTCCTCTTTTCCACCCCCTCTTACCAAACACACATCTTAGGGATTATTTTACTTTGAATATCCCTGTCTCTCAGGGATGTATCAAATAGAGGACCCAAGGCCATGGAACATTGCTTTATTGTTCCATGCAGTTAAATTAAGTGGAACCAGTTCCAAAAACAAGAACAAAACAAAAAACTCTAAAAGAGAATTACCCTATGATCCCGCAATACCACTTCTGGGCATATACACAAAAGAAAGCAGAATCTTAAAAGATATATGTACACCCATGATTATAGCAGTATTATTCACAACAGCCAAAAGTTGGAAGTAAACCGAGCGTCCTGGACATGTGAATGGATAAAGAAAAGGAAGGAAATTCTGAAATGTGTCACAACATGGATGAACCTTGAAGACATCATGCTAAATTAAATATACGTCAATCATAAAAAGATAAATACCACATGATTCCTAAAGAAGTCAAGTTCATAGAGACAAAAAGTAAAATGGTGTTGCTGCCAATGGCTGGGGAGAAGGAGAAATAGGGAGTTACTGTTTAATGGATAATAGAGTTTCAGTTTTGTGATTTTTTTTTTAAAATTCTGGACATGGGTGTGGTAATGGTGGTACAACAATGTAAATATGTTTAATACCTCTGAACTGTACACTTAAAATGTCTCAGATGGAAATTGTTGTTATATGTATTTTACCATAAATTTTTAATTATGGAATTTTTATATGGAATTACTAATTGACACCTACTGATTTATCTACATACCAAAAATGTAACATTTTTTGTGTTAAACTAAATATTAGAAAATAGTCTCTATGACTACTCACAAAATACTGAGATAAGGTAGGGAAAGTTTATGGAAATAACCAAAAACAAATATCTTTAAAAATCATTATAAGTTTTATTTTTTTTTTAGGTTGACACTTTGTAGTCCAATAGTCCATTTCAAGCTATTGTATGGATTTATTTCAATCACTGATACTTAGTAATATCTTTATTTTAGAAAAAAGGTTAGTAGTATAGATAGGAATCAGAGAAAGACTTGCTGAAAGTAGACAGCGGTAATTAAAAGCATAAAGTTTGGAATCTGACAGAACTCGTTCCCATACCAGAATGCCAGGTGCTAATTGAGTATTCCTGGCTGCGTTATATACTATCTCTGAGCCATAATTTACTCATCCATAAATACTAATGGGAACACTAATTCTTAAGCCCTACAGATACTGTAAGATTAAATACTGTAAATAAAGGGTTTATTTACCAAGTACCTGACACACAATAAACAATATGTGGTTGTTTGCTTTAAATAAAATATTAACATGATAATATTTTATAGGAAATCGGTAGGAAGATACAGAGATAGCAGGAAATTATAGAGATTGCAGGAGCTCTCAAATTTTATCAAAATTATGAATCTGAGTTTACTTTATATTTTCTATAAGAAGTAAAAAAATGTTGCTAGAATTTGTGATAATCAGATTGAAGGAGAAATGCTTTTAATATGTTGCTTAAGTAGCAAAAGGAAAAGCAAACTATCCATGGCCGTAGAATATATTGAAATAATTATAATATTTTGTGCAATTTCTGAACAACAAATTGGCAATCTAGATGAAATGACAATTTTCTAGGAAAACGTCAACTCTAAAATGATGGAGAAAGAAAACCAAATAAATCAATAACCATATAAGAGAAAGATGATCAACAATCAATGGTCTATTTCTAATAATATCAGCAAACCCAGATAATTTTGCAGGCATATTCTACAGCTTTCAAAGAACAAATAGCATGGTTATTTTTTTATCATTCAAACTATTCCAGAGCATTGGGAAAAAGCTGGAAATCCTCTTAATTCATCTTCAAGGCCAGGTTAACCCTAATATCAAAACTGGATAAAGACAGCACAATGAAACTATGGACCAATCTTACTTAAAAATATACATTTGAAATTACTTTAAAAGGTATAAATGAATTAAATCCAGCAAGTTATTAAAATGGTAACATTTCATAACCAAATGGAGTTTAGTCTAAAAATGTGGGAATGTTTCAGTACTGAAAAATATGTAAATATAATTCATTACATTCACAAAATTTAAAAATTATATGATTTTTGTAATTGGATAACCCCAAAATTGGATAATTTCAGCAGTCATTCCTAAAGATAATAAAATAATAGTAAATATAACATCAGCTGGTGAAATACTAGATAATTCCATTAAAATAGGAACAAAGCAGGGAAGTCAATTATCACCCAGTTTTTCAACACTCTTCAAAATTCTAAATAATGCAATAAGATAAGAAAAATAAATGACACAAAATTGGAAAATAAGATATTAATTATTGTTATCTCAGTTCCCCACAGGAGCACATGCCTATAATCCCAACAATTTGGGTGGCTGAGGCAGAAGGATCACAAAATCAAGACCAGCCTTGGCAACTTAGTGAGGCCCTGTCTCAAACTAAAAATAAAAAGGGATAGGGATATAGCTCTGAGATAGGGCACCCCACGTTCAATTCCCAGAACTACACACACAAAAAATTATCGTTATCTCAAAAACTATGATTGTATAATGTGACAAGAGATGCCACCTTAAAACGACTATTAGCATTAAGATATCCCAGTGATGGGAAGGAATACAGGATAAATATGTTGTAAAATCCATATTTTCCCTTTATATCATAAGCAGTGAAAACATTAAAGTGGAATAAAGATCTCATCCATGACAATGTTTTTAAGAAAAACAAAGTTTATTCTTCCATTTGGCATTAAACTTTTTTTCTAAGACAAGAGTACTGATTTATAATTTTTTGGACCTTTGAAGTACTCATAAACACATAATGGTCTTCAATAGTTCACCCTATCTACTCTACCCCAAAGTGTAATCTTAAAATTATGTAAAGTATAACTAGTCACAAAGAAAAAACTTGAAGTTTAGAAAGCTGATATTTTCAACACAGCACTGGTTGATGGAATATTAGTGGGAACATTAAGCCATAATATAGTATATAGGTAACATACTAAAAATCTTTCTATACTGAGTAACTATGGGGCTATAAAACCATGTTACTAAACTACATTATTAGCAGAACTGAAATTCACATATTTATATCTTAATACAAGTTTGACATATTTGATGAACAAAATTCACTTCCATTTCAAATAATTAAAAAAAATAAAAATAGCGCCATGCTGCAGTATTCGATGCTTTGGCTTGTTTATAAAGTATTTAGTGGCAGTCTGGGGTTGTGGCTCAGTGGTAGAGCACTTGCCTAGCACGTGTGAGGGTACTAGGTTCAATCCTCAGCACCACATAAAAATAAATAAATAAGGGTATTGCATCTATCTGCAACTAAAAAAAGATATTAAAAATAGTATTTTAAGGTGGGTGCGGTGGCACACGCCTATAATCCCAGCACTTGGGAGGCTGAGGCAGGAGGATCCCAAATTCAAAGCCAGCCTCAGAAATGGCGAGGCGCTTAGCAACTCAGTGAGACCCTGTCTCTAATAAAATACAAAAAATGTCTGAGGATGTGGCCCAGTGGTCAAGTGCCCCTGAGTTCAGTCCACAGTACCAAAAAAAAAAAAAAAAAAAAAAAAAAAAAGTATTTTTAATGGCAAGTTTGGGGAAGAGAAGCACATAAGAGATAGAGTATTCGGTTTAAAATAACTGATAAAAAGACCTGTCATAGGATAGTTTTATTAAAATCCCTTCTAACTAAAAAGATCTTTGATTCTACATCATCACAGAAATAGGGAGTTACATGGAGAGTATTAACCTTGAGATAATTCAGTTTTGCTTTATTATTGAATCAAACCAGGTTATTTGCACAATCAATAATATATCTTGAAACCTTATGGAGCCTTTACATCAAGAAAAATGCTCATTTGAAAATTAAAATAAGGAGAATAATATTACCTAAGATGAATTAAGCATCACTGTAAACATTAAAACTTTAGATTTTGCAAAGAAGTAGAATAATGTGTATTTTCTAATTAAAAGATGACTAAGAGGCGGGGCATGGTGGTGCATGCCTGTAATCCCAGCACTTGTGAGGCTGAGGCAGGAGGATCGTGAGTTCAAAGCCAGCCTCAGAAATGGCGAGGCACTTAGCAACTCAGAGAGACCCTGTCTCTAATAAAATACAAAAAAAGTCTGGGGATGTGGCCCAGTGATCGAGTGCCCCTAAGTTCAATCCCCAGTACTAAAAATAAAAATAAAAATAAAAAAATAACTAAAAACAGATTTCTTCACACACAACATTTCCTTAAAGCTTTATAAAGATTTAACTATTAGCTAATGAGGGTAGGGAGATAATTAACGTATCTGTTAAAAATGCTCAATCTTTAAATATTATTTCAAAATTATCAAATCATCAATTCATTGGATAGAAATGTGTTGAGTATCTGCTATGTAGTAAGCACTTGGATCATTGTGAAGCAATATAAAAACCACTGTCACATTTAACACATTCAACATATAGGACAAAGTTATGAGCAATCAAGACAATTATACCCTTGAGCAACTGATTTTTAAAATTCTTTCCACAATTCCACTAAGTTGATTTCTATCCCAGGATTCCCTCAGTTCTAAAATAAGAGAACAACAACAAAAAAAATGCCACCTAAATAAGGCAGTACAAATAATAGAAGTGTAAGAGAAAGGATGGATTAAGGCTTAAACTCTTGCTCCCATTTGCACTCAACAGTGCATCTAATGTTCAATTTTCTCTTCAAAGAAAATCTTGATTTAAAAGAACAAAAAGTACAATCAGTTCAACATCTAAAAAAGTAAGCTGTGTAGCTGATACTAAAGTTAGCAAAAGATAAAAACAGTAAAACAAATCTTTATTCTAAGTTATGTAATGCCCTGCACTGTGGTTGATGACCTTACACTTGGCTATATAAATTTTTAAATAAATATTACCAACAGGTAGAAAATATTCTTTTGCTGTCCTAAGACAGCCCTAGTACAGTTTCTACCCATAATGTGAATATTAATTTAAGGAAATGTCACTTCTATTCATCTCTATCACTTAAATGTTATATCTTCTGGAAGCATGATTTATTTGGGTTTGGGGAAAATTCTACATTGCTTCTTTGCCCTCCTCCCAAAAAAAGGATGCATTCTATTCTTGAATACCTTTTTTTTAAATACATGCACACAGAGAGAGATGTATGTGTGTACCCATATGTGTCCAACAAAGGCTTGATTTTGAGATATCTCTTCGTCTTTTAACTGATTCACTAATCTCAGTGTGACTCTGAAACTGTACTGCTTTTCACATTTTATTCAGTCATCAATCATGTATTGAGTACCTTCTGCATGCCTGACTTTATGTCAAGTGGAAGGAAGATACAAAAGAAAAATAAGACAGTCTCTGCCATTCAGAATCTTGATATTTCTTTCAAGGGCAAGATAAAATGATACATCACTAAGTAATTTATGAAATTAGTGCCAAAACCTATGGTACAGGTATCATGCATTTTACATTAATGTTGAATTTTAGAGACTTGAAACACTTTTGTGTTCACAAGATTGTGCTCAGGACAATCTTGTGAAGACACTTTATTAGCCCCATTTTAGTGATAAGGTACCTGAGATTCAGAATTTTAACCAACATGCCTCAATCATGCTAATTTTGAGTGGAAGAGTCATGCAGATCCCAGCCAGGGTTTTCTAAGCTCAGTAATCTTTTTAAAAATACAGCATAGGAAATCAAGGATGGGGTACTCAAATAGAAAACAGTCAGCCTTCGGCTGGAGGTGGACCTGCACCTGGGCAGTGTCCAGCAACAGTCCAAATTAATATTATTCTGCAAATACCTGTACTATAGTGTGATTCACAGATCTCAACTACCATTTCCTTAATCTTAGTGCCTTTACCTCCTCAAGAAGAGCTCTGCTCTCAGAAATGGGAATGTGGAATAAAATCTAAAAATGTAGCCCATATAAATCTTAAATCATAAATATCAATCTTAAAAATCTAGTTTCTATTAATTCTTACAGATTTTGCTTTCCCTCAGCACTGGAAAGAACTCGCCTACCCTTTTCTCACATTCTTGCTCCAAATAACCACTTATTTTAAGATGTTAATGATCGTCCCTGCCTCGAATTCTACAAGTTCACCCCAGTTTTGCCACCCATCCCCAGCCCCTGCCCAGACACCTCCCCCTCCCTCCCTATGGATAGGATACCGAGTTCAGATTCTGCAAGTCCGGTCGCTCTGCTGTCACACAGCTCTCAGAAATAAGATTTGACCTTTCGACTCCGTCCTTGGGGACCTCCCG
Source organism: Tamias sibiricus (assembly GCA_025594165.1). Taxonomy (NCBI): domain Eukaryota; kingdom Metazoa; phylum Chordata; class Mammalia; order Rodentia; family Sciuridae; genus Tamias; species Tamias sibiricus. The sequence continues at coordinate 17,641,969 of CM046669.1, read as the reverse complement.
CTGGCCGTGCAACGTAGTTTCAACCCCGGGAAAGGGGCTCCGAGCTCAGGAACGCAGCCCCTGGCAGCGCGAGGTCCGAAGCCACGACTCGGAAGACTAGAACGATGCAGGGCGCCCGGGCGTGCATCACTCTGTCCCATACTCCTGCCAACTGCAGGGGACTAGGTCCTGCAGCCAGTCCATCCCACCCCACAGGCAAGTCCGGACGGGCCCGACCTTACGCAGGACCCCGAGGACAGGTCAATGCCAGCGACGGCGGAGGCAGAAAAAGCCAAGGCCACCCGCCCCCGGTGCCCATCGCCGAAAACCTAAGGCCCCCAAGACTGGACCGCAGAAAAGCGTTTCTATGGGAACCTCCTGGGGATCACGTGACGCGATCCGGCAACCAATCGCTTCTTACCTCTGCCCGCGGCTTCGCATTCTGCCCTCCCGACCGCCCCCGCCTCCTTCGCCCAGCCCCGCCCCTTTTCTGCAGGGAGTTCGCGCCTGCGCAGTGTCCTGCGCGCGCCCTCCCTCGCGCGCGCTCCCCGAGGAGCGCGGGGGCGGCGCGGGGGCTGGAGGAGAGCGCGAACCTGAGGAGGAAGAAGCGCGGCTAGCGCGCAGGCCCAGAACCGCCCGAGCCGCGGCTGCCGGCTACGCCCCAGAACGGAAGAGGGAAGTGAATCTAGCGCCGTGCAGGGGGTTTCTGCCGGGCTGGGCTTGCTGAGCAGAGGCAGCGCCGACGGGAGGCCTTGGCCACGGGTCCGGATCCGGGATGTCGAAGAACACGGTGTCGTCGGCCCGCTTCCGGAAGGTGGACGTGGATGAGTACGACGAGAACAAGTTCGTGGACGAGGAGGACGGGGGCGACGGACAGGCCGGGCCCGACGAGGGCGAGGTGGACTCCTGCCTGCGGCAATATCCTTGCTTTCGCCGACCCCGCCCGGCCCCTGTCCCGCGGGGCTGGGGGACTGGAGGAGACAGCCCCTCCGGGACGGGCGCCGAGAGCGCCGGCGGCCCGGCGTGGACCTGCTCCCGGCTCCCGGCTCCCTCTTGCTGAAAGGCAGGGGTTCCCGGGAACCCGGGTCCGCCCGTCGCTCGCCCGGGCCGGGATTCCTCAGGTGGCGCGGGCGTGCCGGCCTCGGGACTGTCCAGCCGGCCGCGCCCTCGCGGCGCAGGGAGGTGTGGGCCGGCCGGGGACCGGTGCCCGCGCCCAAGTTTTCTCCCAGAACTCTCTCTACGGGGCTCGCACTAGCTCCAGAAATTTCTGATGGGGTCGAGGGACAGGCGTCTAGAGTCTTTTTGGTTTTTATGTGGTTTGCGCTTTGTAGCGTTGGGGTAGTTTATTTCTAGCCGAGAGAGATGGAGCGGTTCGCAAATTGAGGTCCTCTGTACTTAGCCCACGGGTTTTTTTCCCCCCTGTTTTTTAAGAGGAAGAGATCTAGCAAAATATAGGTGGCACATAATTTGTTAACCAGGGGTGGGGAGTGACTGCAAAAACACGAAAACTCCCAATAAGGAAGCTTGGAGTCTTTTATCTGCTAAGAAAAGGACAATAGACAAAAGACGGGGAATGCAAGTGGAGAATCCCTGGAAATATTTAAAATAGACCCCAGTGAACAAAATAGAAGATGAGTCATTTGCATAAAGCAGATCATTTTTTGTGATCCTGAAATTGTTTCCGTTTTAGTTAAAATATGGCTGTCAGTTCCTGGTTTCTGGTTTTGCATATTTGAATATTCATAATCGCAAATTAGCATTTACATCAGATCATTTTTGGAAGAACGTAAATTTTGCAAAAAATAGAGCTGTAGTTTTAGAAAAATCTCAATCACTAGATCTTTATACATTTCTGATCATCCTGGAGTGCATTCTTTCCTTATGAGTGCTCTGTTAAACTACAATGGAGTAATATCTGAGCAAAAATATGACAACTGTATCTTTTCATAAAGGCACTTAAATATGACATTAAACATTTATCAATATACTGTATAGGTTTTCCTTTGTCACAGCTTTCACAATCATTTGTTACTATTTTGCATCATTTAAATACCTGTTCGCTAGTTTGGGTCTTTAAAAACAAAAGGTGTGCTTCTTTAGAAGTCCATGCAGCCTTAAAAATTACAGCTTATAACCAATCATAGGTTTGTTTTTTTCTTCATACCTGTTTCTTAAAAAGATAAATGGTAAACATTCTTTCTTAAAACATTCCTTATTAAGGAGGAATAAACGATGTTTTAGAAAACTAACATTTTGGATAATCTGTGGTATCCATATCAGCTTTTTAATCAATTCATACTAAAATACAAAGGTATTGTCTCTTCTTACCCTTGTTATTACAGGGAGAGACAGCCCTGGTCTGGTACTACAGATGGAGGAACAAGTGAACTCTCTGTGGTTTTCCTTTTAGGGAAATGACTACGTTCTGACAGTCTGATTGGCTTCCCCTTTCTCATGCTTGCTAACTCACTGGTGCTTTCAGGGAGACTAAATCTAATAGGTATGGTCTAACACAGTTTGAATAACCTTTCTGAAGTATGAAAGAATGTTATAAGACAAAGAAAGTAAACTGCCACCTAAGGGTCATATGAATTATTACATTTTCTCTAATACCTCTGGGTCAGTATTGTATTGAGAAATTGCTATTATATATCATTCAGCTTGCTAGAGTAATAATGCCAGCATTTTCTACCAGCATTTCAGTTAATATAGAATATAATTTTAGTGTAAACTTCAGTCTATGTTTTTCCAGCTAAAATCACATAAGATATATTTTGAGTCATTTGAGGACCTAATAATTCCAATGTATATTTTAGGGTTTTGGTTTTTTTTTTTTTTTTTTTTTTTTTTTTTTTTTTTTGTAGTTGTGTGTGGACAGCATACCTTTATTTTATTTGTTTATTTTTATGAGGTGCTAAGGATCGAACTCAGTGCCTCACACATGCTAGGCAAGCGCTCAGCCACTAAGCTTACAGCCCCATCCCTATTTTAGGGTTTCTGAAGAACCAGTCTAAATAATGTTTGCATATGTGTTTCATTGGAAATCAAAATATTATCAATCTTTGATAGTCTTTTTTTTAATTCTTACGTTGTCTTATTTCAATATTTTGCCTTTGATAGACATTGGAAACCAACACATTGAGTTTTCAATATTGAACATAGTGACAATGAAAATTTTTCTTCTATGCGTAAAGTCAAGTCTTGAAAACTAAGGATTCCAGGTGTTATAATGCTTTCCCAGGGGCTGCCCTTTGCTGTTACTGCCTTAACCACCATCACAGGAAACATGACAGCTGCTCTCCAGGCAGCTCTGAAAAATCCCCCTATCAACACCAAGAGTCAGGCGGTGAAGGTGAGTCACAACTACACACAGTGATCTCTGCTGATACATTATTTTCTTACAAAAATGCTCAAATTAATCTCACAAAGTCAACAAATGTTTTAACTAAATACTATCTCTGACATAGAATAGCTTAGAGTGTACTTTGACAGGTAAACATTTTATGTGAAAAAAATGCTGTAACATGAAACGAGTTAATAATGCTGCATGGTAGACATGGTAAATTCAAATGATAGTTTAGTCATTTCTGTGTGTGTTTAAAAGGGGACCAATCAGGTTGAATTTAGTCAAAGGCTTAACAAGTAAGTAAAATTTTTATCAAAATACACAGATCCTACTTTTTTTGGAGCTTTTTAATTATACAAAAATTAAATGTTTATGATAAAAAAAACTCAGACATACAAAGGGATTAAATGTTGATCATAATATTGCTACCCAGAGATAGAATTCATTCCTTTTTGATATTGCTATATGCTTATAGAGTTTGAATGTTTTTGTTTTTATAAAAATAGAATTTTATAACCTGCTTTTCATCAGAATAGCAATGTCCATGAACTTCTTTCCTTAAGGATGTTTATTTCTTTTTTTTTTTTTTTAAAGATTTTTTTTTTTTAGAATGGACACAATATCTTTATTTTTATGTGGTGCTGAGGATCAAACCCAGTGACTCACATGTGCAAGGCAAGCGCTCTACTGCTGAGCTATAACCCCAGCCCCTTAACAATGTTTATTTCTATAGCATTCTTAACAGCTATATACCAGTGTGCTGCAGTTTAGATACAACTGATCTTTTGTCATTGACTGTTTTTCTTCTTGCTGTATATATGATGGGAATGAATAACTTGGGATGAATTTTAATTATTTCCTTTAAACAAGCTCCTAGAAGTGAACCACTGGATCAAAGAATGCACATTTTTTAAGCCTTTAGGTATATAAGATATTGCCAAATTGCCCTTCAGAAAAATTGTGCAACTTAAATTCCCTGTAGCAGTCATTCACTAATTCTTCAGGACCTGTTTCCTTATTTATTATTTAAATGAAGCATAAGTAAATCAAATTCCACACATTTATGGTTCTGTTAAAATGAACCCAACTAATGCACTAATAAAAGAAAAAATATTTATTAAAAAATTTTAAAAGAACATATTGTCAGGCTGGGGATATAGCTCAGTTGGTAGAGTGCTTGCCTCGCATACACAAGGCCCTGGGTTCAATCCCCAGCACCACAAAAAAAAAAAAAAAAAAAAAAAAATCATATTGCCCATTACAAATTAATAAATAAAATGGAGCCTAAAATATCATCCCACAGTCAGTGGGTATTTATATGTTGCAGAACTTCAAAACTCTCCTTAACTGAATAGTGTTAAGTAATAGCTTAGATAAATGCATCTAATTATTATTAGATGGGTAATTATTATCCAAGCAACATAGTATTTCATAAGGGAATTTTTCTTTGCTTTTTAAAAGTTATTAGGAAAATCATTGAAATTTCAGTTTTACCACCTTCTGCTTTCATGTGGGTAGTTTTTATCACAGCTTGTGGGTAGGAGGTTATAACTCTGGGTGCACAGATATTTTTCCAAATCAGGTCATTTAAACTGAAGATAGCAATAGGTGGTAGAAACATTCTGTAAAATCTTGACCAGTAGAGATGCCAAAGATAGCATATTGTGTTGAATTAGAAGGAGAAACAGATTATTGAAAGAGTCAATTAAGTGTTCCTTTTGCTTTGCTGAATGGGTAAAAAAAAAATTTCCTGTTAGAGAAGCAAATTTTATCAGCAGAAAAAGGATCATTAGGAAGGAACATCACTGTATCTCATAGGTATAAAATTTAAAATAAGTTTTCTAAATATTTTTAAATAAAATTTAAAAAAAAAATTATTTCTGAAGCATAGTTCAAAGTAGAACTGCAAATCAGTTTTCTTGTTTTGATAGTATTTTTTAAGACTAAAAAGTAAAATTTAAATTTGTTTAATTATTAATTACCACACCAATCTATTACCAGCTCTGCCTCCAATTACATCAAGAATCTGTCCACTTCTCACCACCTTTAGTGCCATGCTAACCTGAAACCAGTCTGTGTTATTGTAACCACTTCTAATTGGGCCCCCTGCTTCTGCCTTGCTCCCCTGCACCCACAGCTTATTCTCAACATAGACAACAAAATCATCCTATTAAAATGTGAATCAGATTATAGCGGGCTGGGGATATAGCTCAGTTGGTAGAGTGCTTGCCTCGCATGCACAAGGCCCTGGGTTCAATCCCCAGCACCACAAAAAAAAAAAAAAAAAAAAAAAAAAAAAAAGATTATAGCAATGCGCTTAAAATCCTCCAATGTCTTAGAGTAAAATCCAGAGTCCTTACAATAGCCTGGAGGCCTTCCGTGATCTACCTTCCCATAACCTGACTGACTGTCCTGCTGCTCTCTGACCACTCTGCTCTAACCATATCGGGTCCTTTGAACACACTGAACCCACACTACAGCACTTGTTCCTTCTCCATCTGAAACACCTTCCATATCCCACAGATTTCCTCTTTTGCATCTTTCAGGTCTTTATTCAATGTCACCTCAGGGTGACCTTTCTAAAATTGTAGCCCCTCATATGTATCTGAATGTTTTGTTATATATTTACCCCCCAGGATCGGGCAGGCAGCATTGTCTTGAAGGTGCTCATCTCTTTTAAAGCTAACGATATTGAAAAGGCTGTTCAATCTCTGGACAAGAATGGTGTGGATCTCCTAATGAAGTATATTTATAAGGGCTTTGAGAGCCCATCTGACAATAGCAGTGCTATGTTACTACAGTGGCATGAAAAGGTAAGTTATAAATTATAAATCTGTGTAACTGTTTCCCTTATAATAGAGGACAACAATGCCTCTCTCACCTTAATAACTACATTGGCTTGACTGTACACCTACATTATTACAAATAAAAAGCATGAAAATAAGAAGTTCAGATATATGCTTACTAGCCTTGGTTATCTTTTAAGAGATTCTGGTGTACAACACATTTATTCTCATATACTTAGCACATGTTGTGATTCATTAAACCTTGTCTTGAACTTTTAATTAAATGAAACCTTTGCAAGAGAAAATAAGGAGTAAAAACCAAGAATTATTTTATAGTGATCAAAAGAAGGAAACAACCCAAGACGAATAGATAAAATGTAATACATACCTATAGTGGAGTATTATTCAGCCATAAACAGGAATGAAGGTTCTGATATATGCTACAGCATGGATCAGCCTGGAAACATTATACTAAGTGAAATAAGCCAAACACAAAAAAATATATTTTATAATCTGGAATAGGCAGATTCAAAGGAACTGAAAGTCATTAGAGCTTACCCGAGACTGGAGGAAGAGAGGAATATGGAGTTACTGCTTAATGGGTACAGAGTGTCTATTTAGAGTGATGAAAAGGTTTTGGTAATGGATTATGGTGATGGCTGCCCAACATGATGAATATAATTAATACCACCGAATTTTTACACTTAAAGATGGTGAAGGGGTGGGGCTGTAGCTCAATGGTAGAGCACTTGCCTCACACACGTGAGACACTGCATTCGATCCTAAGCCCCACGTAAAAATAAATACATAAAAAGATACTATGTCCATTTACAACTTAAAAAATATTTTAAAAGATAGTTAAAATGGCAAATTTTGTTATGTATTTTGCCACAATGTTTTTTTAAAAAGAGAACAAGGAAATTCAATTTTTAAATCCCTTCTTCCATTTTTGTGCATTTTATTGAGAACTGACTATATTCCAGATACTCTTCCAAGGACTTTTCATATTAATTCATTGGATCCTCATAAAAATACTAGGAGGAAAAACTTGCCATTCCTCTCTAAGGATGAGGAAACTGGAGGCATGTGTTAAGTCTTCATTTCTTCTTAACATGAGTCACTGGTTTTTGCCAGTCATCTCCTAGATACTTCTCAGATCCATCCACTCAAGTGCATCTCTAATGCACCACCCGGTTCACAGCATCTCTCCAGTCTGTTGCTATAGCTTCTTAACTGGCTTCCCAGCTGCCAGTTTGCCTCCTTCAAATCTGTTCTCCACCCAGCCACCAGAATAATCTCTTTAAAACCCAAATGTGCCTTCGTCAGTCACCAGAAGAATAAAGTCCAAGTTCCCAAGTCTAACCTCTGCCATGTCATTGTTCCCTTGAGCTACAGCAGTGCCAGCCTTTACCCTTTTCACACCTCCACACATTTGCTTCTGGCTTTTCTGGTGTCAGTCTGTCACCTCATCCATTTAACGTATTATTTTTCTCCAGGAAGACTTACCTAAAACATTCCTGCATGCAGTCAGCCTGGGCATATGCCTTTTGGTTTTTGTACCACTGTAGTCAGAACTCTTGCCATTTCATATATGAAAATGTTCTGTTTATAAGACTGTTTCTTCCCAGCAGAGCAGAGCGGAAGATGCCAGATTTATTCACTTTTGTATCCCCAGCATCTGGCACAGTGCTTGATACACAGTGGCATACAGCAAGTATTTTTTGAAGTAACCAGAGCTTCTAGTTTCTAACACTAAGTCATGGCTTTCAAGTTTTCAAGTTACAAAGTTCCTAAGTTTTTAGCTATTAGATAATATCTTCTGACAAACTAACTAATCTGAACTGAAGTTGGAATGGTTGATCTCAATTTGATTTCTTTTCCTGTGATGAAAAAGAGATGCAGAATATCCTCTGTTTATATTTGAGCACCTGTGTTAGGTAAGAACATTATGCTACGTATTTTCAACACATGATTTAGAAACAATGTGCTAGAATGTAAACTAAATCTGACTAGATATAAGCTCAAGAAGGCAGGGATATTAAAAGTTTTATTTATTATATCTTTAATGCATAAAACTGCATGATGGGTGCTCAAGAAATACTTTTTAAATTAATGAATTCACAGTCTGTAGCTGTACACATTCCTTCTTGAAGGAAAAAAAAAAAGTGTTAATATGAGACGTGGCCTTTCAGGATTCTGTGAACATTTACATTTGGTTTGTTATAGGCTCTGGCTGCTGGAGGAGTAGGGTCCATTGTTCGTGTCTTGACCGCAAGGAAAACGGTGTAGTCCAGCAGGAACTGGTTCCACCGCAGGAGTGGGAGTTGCTGGTACAAAGACCAAAACAACCAAATGCCACCGCTGCCCTGTGGGTAGCATCTGTTTCTCTCAGCTTTGCCTTCTTGCTTCCTTTTTCATATCTATAAAGAAGAAAATTACATGCCAGTTTTCCTTTCATGAAAATTGGGATAATGTGGAGGAAATTTGGTTTCAGCAGGATTGTTTCATCCTTATAACCATTTCAATGATGTATATTCCAGTCTGTGTATAGTATCATGTACGTTCAGGTTTAATTGTGCAATCTTAAACCCCTATCAGCTGGTTTCTGTGTTGTTTTATATTATTTTTTACTAATACTGAGGGATCTGATCAGAATTTGAGGCCAGTTTCCTAACTTATTACTAGTCAGGAAGTGATCTTTATTAAAATACATTTATATATCTATATGTGTGTGTGTGTGTGTATATATATATACACATATATATATACATACATATATATATTTGAGAAACTGGCAGCTATTAACATTGCAAAACTGGACCATGCTTCCCTTATTTAAGCAAAATGTGTTTCTGGAACAAGTGGTGGGTGAAAACCATTACTAATTTCCAATTTTATTTCTGCTTGCCTCCAGATTGTGCTGTGAGTTTTAAGAATTCAATTATTCAAAATTCAATTATCATGGCTTCTTGATTTCTTTGTGGTCACCCAGGGTCCAGAACAAGGAGTCTTGTTCTATACAGGTGTATCTATAAAATATCAGAGCCTGTTTGGCATGATATTAAAACTTTTATTTCAATAATATGGCTCCTTTTGGGGAAACTACTCCAAATCAGAGAGGATGTAGAAACTATGATGTAGTTCAAACTCTGGGCAGCCTCTGAATGAAATACTGTTTCTTTAGAAAAATAGTAGCTGCCTTAGACATTAAGATGATGTGTATGGATATTTAATATAACATTTAGTATGCCCTATAAATAAATGTCCTCAGTGTTCTTCAGGGTAATTGGGATCTCAAAAGATTTGGTTCAGATCCAGACAAATAACATATTCTGTGTTCAGCTCAGTGTTTTTTACAAAATGCCACACAGCAAAAAATTGTTTACTTTGTTGGACAAACCAAATCGGTTCTCAAAAAGTGACCGGTGCTTATAAAAAGCTATTATTACAGAGTAGCTCCAAAAACACCACCTGAAAGCATATGACCAAGAGGGAAATTAGCCTGTGTTTAGTATTTACATTGGCTACCAGTTTCATAATCACTGATTTATGTGAAAACTGGTGCAGAAATTCTACAAACTCTGCTGTTTTTGATACCTGCTTTTTGTTTTGTTTTGTTTTGTAAAAATGATAAACTTCAGAAAATAAAATGTCAGTGTTGAATAATTTATTTTTCTTACTTTAGTGCTCATGAATGTGTGATTAATTAAGAGAAAAGGTTTCCTGGTGCTACAACCATGTATCGTACTCTTGACAAGAACCAATTTGGTAGGGTTTATAAAATTATTTTATACACATATGAGGTAGTAGAGAAGAGGAGTGAGTAGTTAATGGTGTCAGAGCACTCTTGAAGCCTTCCATAGTGATTGTATAGCCCTCTAGATACCACAGAACACCTGTAGCATCACTGCCCAGAGACCTAGGCTCGAATGTACAAGTTCACCTAGTAGCTGCAGCCACGTATTCCCAGCATCTAAACTCGTTCTCACACCTCAAACCTATTTCATATATCTGTCTACTTAGAGCAACTTATGTGAAATTTCTACTTTAAAGCTTTAAAAGCTACCAGGCAATTCAGAGGGCTAGGAGTTAAGAGAAACCAAGCAATAGGTATTAGAAGTAGTCAAGTAGGTATAGCATAACCATTTTAAAATGAAAACAAAAGGTACACTTTTTCATAGAGTCCTTAACATTGCTTTTGAGACTGAAGTTTTAGGGGAAATTCTGGAGCTCAACATTCTATATTCATAAGAATGGGTGTGTTTAGCCGGGCATGGTGGCACACACCTGTAATCCCAGCACTTGGGATGCTGAGGCAGGAGGATCGCGAGTTCAAAGCCAGCCTCAGCAATGGCGAGGCACTTAGCAACTCTATGAGACCCTGTCTCTAATAAAATACAAAAAAGGGCTGGGGATGTGGCCCAGTGGTCGAGTGCCCCTGAGTTCAATCCCTGGTACCAAAAAAAAAAAAAAGAATGGGTGTGTTTAAAATCTGCTGCCTGTCAGCTTTACTTGGGGAAGGTAGTAAAAATAGAATAAGCAATAAGGCACAGGGACTGAACCAGTAGCTAGCAGCTGGAAACAGCTGGCTCAATTGATGCATCCTAGCTAAATATCAGCCCAGGTTGTTGTAGCCATGACAGTGCCATTGCTCGTGAAGAGTTTGGATTAGTTGTGGGAAAAAAATATAAATGCCAACAAGTACTTTTACTCAAAAGTTGTTCTCTACCTACCACTCCTTTCTACTTTAATATCAGTGATTTTATTGTTTTGCTTCTGCCATTTTTTGAAAAGGAAAAATAGCAAACATACCCATTTTTGGTTGTTAGATAACAGTTGCACAAGCTAAGTTGGATATCTCAAGGAAATCTATTGATACCCAAGAGAAATGAATGTGTAGACTGGTACAAATTAACTAATTTGTTTAAGCATTTACTGTTATCACCAGGGTCATAAGGGACACAACAGAAGAGAAGGTCTGGGTCTTTCTCACAAGTTGCTTTCAGCCTGTTTGGAGAGTTAGATGTAGGTACTATTATGGTTTGGATCTAGAACATCCCCCCCAAAGCCTCATGTACTTGAAGGCTTGGTCCCCAATGCAGCAGTGTCCAGAGGAGATTTTTGGATCATGGGACTTCAGCCTCACAGTGGATTGATCTATTTGACATGTTGGTGACTTGAATGGGATTACTGGGAAATGAGACCCAATTGGAGGAAGTTGATCACTGGGGCCACGCCCTGGAGGAGTTTATCTTGTCCCTGCCTCCCCTTACCTTCTGTCCCCTTCTGTCATGAAGCTGAGCAGCTTTCCTCCGCCACCCCTTCCACGATGATGTTCTGCCTTTGGCCCAGAGCCAGGGAGCTGAGCCAACCATGGTCTTCTTGAAACTTCTGAAACCATGAGCCGAAGTCTTCCCTCCTTTATGTTGTTATTGTCAGGCATTTTGGTCACAGTGATGAAAAACTGATTAATGTCCTGCAGTTTAACATTTGACTGTAAATGTAGTCAGTGTGGGGAGGACAGTGAGATCAGGGTGGACCGTAGTTCAGTGAGACAGATCAAACCGAACTAGGCCTAGCAGGAGCAAAAACGACAAAGTCCAAGTGACATAAACAATAGAAAGTTGAAGTGGGTTTCATTGTCATTATTCTTGTGGTTTTAATGTTTTTAACAGTAAAATTCTAGATAGTGAGAAGTGTGTGTGTGTGTGTGCGTGTGTGTGTGTCTGAAGATAAGATGGTTTATAGGTGCCAGAGCCAAGATTCCAACCAAACTTGCCCGACTCCAAAGTTCTGCGATGCTTCTTTCTCAAGCCTGCTGCTTGGGGAATGAAAATCCTTCTAGGACAGATGAAGACTTGGGTATTCTCTAGGAATACCAAACTTTAGTACTGCTGAGAGGTAAAATCAACTCAGGAGCCCTTCATAGAGACAGAAGTTCACAGATGGAGAAGTCAGAAGAAAGATTTGGAGAGGCACTACAACAGCAGGCACATCCAGCGGCACCAGCACATACCTGTTCTTTAACCATGAGTAGTTTTACCTGCATGTTGGTGATTCTTTTGTTTAAATAAAAAGAAGAAAAGAAAACAGGAGCACTCTACCACTGAGGTACATCCCCAGCCCTTTTTTTTTTTTTTTTTTTTTTTTTTTTTTTTTGGTAATGGGGAATGAACTCAGGGGCACTGGACCCCTGGGCTACATCCCTAGCTGTGTTTGTATTTTTATTAGAGACAGGGTCTCACTGAGTTGCTTAAGTGCCCTCGCCCTTGCTGAGGCTGGCTTTGAACTTGTGATCCTCCTGCCTCAGCCTCCCAAGTTCTAGGATTACAGGCGTGTGCCACCGCACCCCGCCCCAGCCCTTTATTTTATTTTGAAACAGTGTCTCACTAAGTTGCCAACCGTGGCCTTGAATTTGTGAACCTCCTGCCTTAGCCTTCCAAGTTGCTAGGATTACAGGTGTGTGCCCTGCACCCTCCTGATAATTAGGCAGAATTAAGTCACAAAAGAAAATCATCCTGCTTTAACAAACCCAAACTTTTTAGTCCCTTTTTTAGGAATTTTGCTTATTATGGATATTAACCTCTAACCTCATTTTTAATAGATTCCCTATATTGTTTTCAGAGACAATGAATTTTAACTAGTAAACTGTTATTTTGATTAATTTTGTTATAATTTCATTTAGCAAGAATCAGAGCTATAATCTCATGTAATTATCCAGACTCAAAAGATTTTTGGTCATAACTGGAATTTAGATACTTGGTTGAAATCCTAAAAATCAGTTTGGCCCACCTCCCTCCAATAAACTCATCTGGGGCTCCACTTTGGAGGTCTTATACTTCAAATGGGAAGTTTTTCTCTGGGAGTTATTCTCTTCTGGAGTGCTCTCACATTCTAATTTCAAACTAGTTGACAATTAGAGGTTTTGCATGGGAAATCCCAGGGAATGGAAGATCTCTTGAGATAACTCTGGAGTCAAGGAAAACAGGATCCAAATCATAGACCTGCGTGAATATGAGACCAAAACACCATTCACCAGCACCGGACAGCAAATACTTACATTCTTTGTGTTTGACTCGCTGCCTCCTGCCTTTGGTAGAGTTTGTATGGGGTCCAACAAATTTGAACTGGCTCCCGTCTATCTCTAGCCTTTCCATGTCTTGTTCATGTCCTTTTCTTTCCCTAATTCTATTCTTCTCTATTTTCCTTTTCTCTCTCTTCAGTCCGTGCATCTGCTGCCTGCCTGCCCTCTTTTTCCTCTCTACTTCCTCAGTCTCATTTTTCCGATTAGTTTACGCTCAGGCCTAGGCACTCACAGCCATTTTAGTAATTAAACGTGGTTGTTCGGGCAAGGTTGTATAATGGTGCCCTCCTACAATTCTCCAGCTAACTTAAAGTGTTTAAATTGCTTATTTCTAAACTGTGAATGCATGGTTTTATTTTCATAGGTTGCCTGAACAAACAGCCTAAAATCCAAAATATACCAATTTTTAAATAAACTGGTATTTAAAATGAATCAGTGGGCATTTGACCTCTAGCCTCCTTTTTAATAGATTCCTTGTTTCCTATGGTTTCAGAGACAATATGCTTTAACAAACTGCTATTTCAATTAATTTTGTTATAAATCCATTTAGCAAGTACCAGAGCTATGATCTCATGCCATTAGCCATGCTGAGGAGATTATTAGCCGTAACTAAAATGTATTAGATTTACACATAACTTCACCCTACAGGCAAAATACTAGAAAGCACCAAAATGATTGGGAATGGGACGATAGGCCCAATTAAAAAGCACTCAAGGGTCTCTGAACATTCTAGAAAAGGGTGCTCTAAAGGCTCCTCTGTCCATGTTCCTACCATGGGTCTCCAGCCCAATATCCCTGGTAGAATATAGGAAAACCACCAAAGCCTCCTGTGGTCTATAGTGCAGTGTCTCATGCCAGTCAAGGTACAGAGGCCACCAGGGAAGCCCACAGAGGTCCAGCAGAGACTCTTCCCCTAGGTGGTGCTGCTTCACCACATTAATGATCCAACCATGAGCCACATGGGACACCACTTTTGCTATGACATTTCTGTTTTCCTTTCATTTATATTCCTTGGAAGCTTAAGGATAATAAATTATCTTTGCTTACGTCTCTTATTTCTCTGAAACAGTTCCCTCTAGTCCATATAGCATGAAACATCAAGTAGCACCTGACTTATAAGAAGCCCATATTTTCCAGCCTGGCATTTAGCTCTTGCTCTGTAGGGCACAGCCTCCTGATCTTTCTACCAAACTCTGCAGCCCCCCTGAAGTCATAATAACCATGTCTTACCCCTGATATCCAGTCAATATCTATTGGTTGCAACTACTGATTTTGAGCCAAGTCACCTGATGCAGCCCCAAGTCATACATGCAGGACTCCAAGTCCCTGAAGTACAACATACCAGAAGCACAAACTGAGAACTGTACAAAGTAAATTAATCCTCGTTGGGTTCAAATACCCCATACCCAACCAGGTTTAGTCACAAATTCATTCAATTTACTTCAATGCAGACATTTTTCGCAGAGAATTTGTCAGAATCAGGTAGACATCAGAGCCACCTGGGTAGCATGGATATCTCTGCTGGTGTTTAGCTCTGCCAGAAGTCATCAGATAAAGGGGCCGGAATTCTAATTTACATCTGGCTGACAGTAACTCCATCGAAATTTATATGGTACAGCATTTATTATTCTGTGACTTCACCTTCTGAGATCAGAGTTGTGTCCCATCTCTTTAAAGATAAAAATCATTAAATAACACCCATGAACTTATATCACCTTTCTTGGCTATGCTTGGATTTTTCTAATCATGTCAACCCTTAGGATAATGAACAATGTAAATGGACAATACCATTGAATAACATTAGGCTTCCTCTTTTTTTTTTTTTTTTTTTTATCCCAAATTGAATCAAGATTCCAGAAGCAACTCTAACATTTTCTTCAATTTGATGACTGAATTGAAAGTCAGTATCTTCATTGACCAATGGTCTTATAATTTCATTCATTTTATTTATTTAATTTTTTTTTTTTTTTTTTTTTTTTTTTTTTTTTGGTACCGGGGATTGAACTCATGGGCACTGGACCACTGGGCCACATCCCCAGCCCTTTTTTGTATTTTATTTAGAGACAGGGTCTCATTGAGTTGCTAAGTGCCTCGCCATTGCTGAGGCTGGCTTTGAACTTGCGATCCTCCTGCCTCAGCCTCCCAAGTGCTGGGATTACAGACGTGTGCCACAGCGCCGGCTCATTTCAATTTTTTTAAAAAAATATTTATTTATTTGCCTTAGTTGTACACAATTCGTTTTTATTTGTACATGGTGCTGAGGATTGAACCCGTGCCGCGCACGTGCTAGGCGAGCGCTCTACCACTGAGCCACAACCCCAGCCCTCATTTCAATTTTTATTTGCTTCTTTTCAAATAATTTGTTCGTATGGTCCGTCCAACACTCAAAAGGTAAAAGGTGTCCGGTGGCAATTATCCCTTCCACCCTAGTTGCGTTTTTGACAATTAACTAATATTACTAAATTCTTGGGCAACCTTCCAGATATAATATATGCACTCACAAGTGAATACCTATATATTTCCACCCTTTAGTTACATAAATTCTGACATACTATATGTAGCGTTCTGTATCTTGCTTTTTTCATTAAAAAAAATATACATATATATAGTCAATTCCCTATCAATATACAAAGAATTTCTTCTTTTTTTCAATTACCTGTTAGTCTACTAAATAAGAAAATGTACCTAACCATTTACCTATCCATTTCTATTGATTTAAGTGGTTTCTGATCTTTTGCAATTATCATAATGCTACAGTGAATAACACTGTACACAAGTCATTTAACCTATGCTTAAGCCTATTTGTAGATAAATTCCTAAAAGTGAAATTTCAGATCAAAGAGTATGTGCATTAATATTCTGAGAGAGATTGCTAAATTCCTTCCTTCGAAGTCATATCATGACACTTTCTCTAGCCATGTAGGAGAATGCTTATTTCCATCCCATTACCTACCCTGGGTATCATCAAACATTTTTATCTTTGCTAACCTGATGATTTCTTTTATTTTTTTAGATGTTGATGGACCTTTATTTTATTTATTTATTTAATATGTGGTGCTGAGAATCGAACCCAGTGCCTTGCACATGCTAGGCAAGGGCTCTACCACTGAGCCACAAACCCAGCCCCTGATGAGTTTTTTAAACATTGTATCATATATTTGCATTTCTCTTAGTATAAGAGGTTATGCATCCTTTCATACACTTACAAAACCAGTTGTGTTTTATTTTCTCTATTTCTGTATTTTCTTTGCCCATTTGCTGGCCTTTTCCTTATTAAGTTGTAGGAACTCTTTTTTAATCATAGAAAAATGAGCCTTTTATTTGTGATAGAAATGTTGAATACTTTCTCAGTTTGTATTTTGACTTTATGATCTTAGTATGAAGGAAAACATATTTTTTTACCTAATTGTATTTATCTTTTCATATAGGATTTGAGTCTTAGTGAGAAAAGTTTTCCTAGTTCCAAAATTAAAATTGCTGTTCCAAATTTAGGGATCCAAATAGTTTGTCCTCGGATTAAGTCCCATGTAACATCTAATTGATGAGTTTGTCTGTCTCAGGATTTTAGGGTGTTTTCCTTAAGAAATACAGCTAAAGCTACCCAAAGTATTTCACATGTGAAATACATGCACTTTCACTATCATTCAAGGAAATATTTACATGCCAGGGACCACTTACAATACTTAAGATATACTCTTTATCTTGCGGGAGGTAGATTCTAGAAAAGAAATACATAAGCAACAGCTAGAATTCATTAGGAAACATGGTATAATAGAGAAAAGAATCAAGTCGTGAAATAACAGAATTGGAGAGATTACTTCTCTCTGAATGTTAGAGAAAAGCTGTGAAAGTAAAACCATTTCTCTGGTTCTGAGAGTTTGACAAATGGAAGCAGAAATGGAATACCAAGCAGAAAGAACAACATTATACCAGAAATCACACAATTGGCCAGAATCCTGCTCATTATTGGTATTAATTTATTAACAGTATGGTACTGTTTGAAGGCTGGTTCCAAATTTTCTTGATCCTCAGATCAAAGGCAAAAGATTTCCTTAACTTGGATGTATACCAGTGTTTATTCTAACCAGAGGGAAAACATCAGCCACCAAGATGCAGCCACTTAAGAATGACATGTTGCAGCTGTTGTTGGGACAGAAAGTATGTAGGCAAAGTATCTGCTGGACAGTGACACTCAGGAGTGCTGCGCTGAGTGGCCCCATGGGGGCTCAGCGGGAAAGTAGATCATGACCATCAGTGATGTCTGCTCCGGGTTTTAGAAGGGGAGGCTCACAGCACACCTGATCCTCCTGATCTAAACTGTATTTAATACCTGAGTATTTGGCCTTGACTTTTAATCTACAACCCCATCCCCAACTTAAACTGCCTCATGGCACAAGTCTTGGGGACGTCATTCATGCCACCTACTTGTGCTTCAAATGGTGCCCTCATATGGAATCACATGTATAGATGGTGCTCCCCAGAGCTGTACATGATATTGACAAAAACTGCCTAACTTTTACATGAGAAATACTGAAAACTCATATTTACATTTTTCTGAAGGTCTGTCATGTTCTTGCTTTTTTCACCAACCAGCTGCCTCTTCTTTACCTGTCAGGTGGCAAAACAGACCCACCAGCAGCCCCTCGGTGTTCCACTTTGAAGTTCAGGCACCCAAACCAAACTGACTTCTCCACTTCCAGAGTCCCAGGGAAAGATTCTGATTGGTCCAACTTGAGTCTAGAACCAACGTCCAGGCCAATCAACTGTAAGAAGTAGGCTGGATTATACTTTACTAATATAGTGACTTTTGACTAAGGAATTTGGGTATTAGGAAGAAAAGCTCCCAAAACAGAAGATTTTTATTCTGTAATATGCATTTCCAGCCGGGCGCGGTGGTGCGTGCCTGTAATCCCAGCACTTGGGAGGCTGAGGCAGGAGGATCGCGAGTTCAAAGCCAGCCTCAGCAATGGCGAGGCACTTAGCTACTCAGTGAGACCCTGTCTCTAAATAAAATACAAAAAAGGGCTGGGGATGTAGCCCAGTAGACGAGTGCCCCTGAGTTCAATCCCCAGTACCATAAAAAAAAAAAAAAAAAAGAGAGAGAGAGAGAGATGTGGTATAATAAAACTAATGATTACTTTGAAACCAACAGATCCAGCAAGCTGCGTGGCCACTCTGTCAAGTAACTTAGCCTTTCTGAGCCCATTTCTTCATCTGTAAAATGAATATAATATCATTAATAAAGAGGGTCAAGTTCCTGGCACGCTTAGTAAGTTTTTGAGAAATGTTAGTTACAATCCTTTATGTACTAATTGATGAATCTGGGTCTTAGCTGGAGTGAGTTCTCGATTTTCTATCTTTCTTGTCTTCCTGTTACTCTATTGACCCTACCATCTTACATATATCAGGTCCCCCTCACAGCCTTGAGTAACTCAACCCTTTTCTTGCATAGTGCTCGGCATACTTTTACTTTGCTGTATTTATATGATTATTTGATTATCTGTGTCACTGTTAGATGGTCCACTGCATGAAAACAGGCACTGTATCTTTTCTTACTGCAGCTTGTCCCCATACCTGGCATCCAGTACGGGTTACCTGTCTGTCACTAGACAAGGTAACCATGCGTAGTTACCCAATACATAGCAGGTTTGCAGAAAAAAATTTTTTTTTTTTTTTTTTTTGTGGTACCGGGGATTGAACTCAGGGGCACTCGACCACTGGGTCACATCCCCAGACCTTTTTTGTATTTTATTTAGAGACAGGGTCTCACTGAGTTGCTAAGTGCCTCGCCATTGCTGAGGCTGGCTTTGAACTTGCGATCCTCCTGCCTCAGCCTCCCAAAGTGCTGGGATTACAGGTGTGCGCCACCACGCCCGGCTTGCAGAAAATATTTGATGAGAAAATGAACCTTAAACAATTAAAATGACCAAAAGTGTTTGTTACCTATTGCCACATGACAAATTTCTCCAAAACCCCTGACCAGGGAGGGGTGGAACTGAGGACTTCAAAACAGAAACTCTGTAATTCCAGTGGCACAGGAGGCTGAGGCAGGAGGATCATGTGTTCAAAGCCAGCCTCAGCAAAAATGAGGCACTAAGCAACTCAGTGAGACCCTGTCTCTAAATAAAATACAAAATAGGGCTGGGGATATGGCTCAGTGGTCAAGTGCCTCTGAGTTCAATCCCTGGTACCCCAAAAACAAACAAACAAAAAACAGAAACCCCTCTAAATAGCTGACACCTGAAGACAAGGCTCTGTCTCCGGCAAATATCGGCCATGTTTATCCCAGTTACAAAAGTACGCTCAATGATCTACATTTACAAAAGGGAACAGTTCCCATGGTGACAATGGGGTGTACACACAGGTGATAACTCACTAAGCTACATTTAATACGTGTGTGTGTGTGTGTGTGTTACCATACGTAAATTTTATTTCCAAAGAGAAGAAGGAGAAAAGGAAGGAGGGAGAGAGGACGAATGGAAAAGGAAGGAGGAAGGCCGGGTGACAGGGGACAGGATCCCACAGCGCATCCCGCCTGCTCCGGTCCACGCACAACTCTCCTCAGGGAATGAAAGACTGTGAGCCTTCTGCCCTGAGTTTTGGCCCATACCAAGTGAGCCACCAGGGTAAGTCACTTGAGTGCCTTGCTCTGCTCAGAGCCACCAGGGTAAGTCACTTGAGTGCCTTGCCCAGCTCCGTGTGTCTGTCATTGACACTGGTGCACGTGAGGGAGGGACAGCAGAGAGAAGAGCTTCTTGCCAATAACAACCTGCCTGTGGCGTTGTGAAGCATCCATGGACCACCCACCCCCACACCTTCCAGTTTGCGAACTCTCCCCCCATTCCTGTGGAGAAGAAGGCCGTTTGTCCCAGAGGAGAATTGTCATGGTGGAATCGGAGAACGGAGACAGCAAACTGTTGGCTTCTAAATCCCAAAGCCATGGTCCTTATGTAACAGGGAATGACAGGACGGAGAAGGTGGGTGGACCGGTCTCCTCCACTTTCCAGCATCT
This sequence comes from Tamias sibiricus, assembly GCA_025594165.1. Lineage (NCBI taxonomy): Eukaryota > Metazoa > Chordata > Mammalia > Rodentia > Sciuridae > Tamias > Tamias sibiricus. The sequence goes on along the minus strand of CM046669.1, from coordinate 17,621,762 downwards.
TCTCTCCTGGCTACGCCCCTGCTCCCCCTCCCCAGCCCTGAGAAGGTAAAGAAGGGAGAGAGCCCAGCTGGAAGAGAAGCAGGAGTCACACTCTGAATGAGGAGGGACACGGAGGTCATCCTGTCCCCAAAGTAGTCTGCTTCAAATGAAGAAATGACCCCTGAGAAAAGTTTGGGGACGTTAGAGGAGGGCACCTGGAGTGAATTTAAACCTGAAAGGTCTCAGTGTGCTTGGAACTGAATAAAACTGTTCTCTGCCTCCAGAAGAAACAGATAACAAAAAAAAAAAAGTTTTGAAGAATAAAGACTATTTAATGTTTTTTGGCATTTCTGTGTCAGTGGGAAAATGCATGTGTGCCACCAAAGGACAATTTTCTGAACTGCGTGTCTTCGCTTTCATCCCACATCAACTCGATCATGACGGCACATTTCCCAAGCCCCGACATGACATATGTGTTCTAACTGGTACAGTTAAAACAACAACAACAACTGTGGTTCAGCTGCAGCCCTCCGGAGATTTTTATCCAGGGTGTCAGCTTCGATACTACGTGGGAAAATATAGGACATCTGAGTTCCCTTCTACCCTTGCCAAAAAGATGTGTGCCCGGGCCCCAGTGCCCAGGCCCACCAGACCAAATTAGGAAAAGCAAACCACATGACAACGCAGTTCATTTCACAGCCCTCTTTACTTTCTCATCCCTAAATGTGACTCAGGAGGTACCCAGGCACAGGGAGAGGGCGAGAGGGTTCCGTTTTTTTCATTTCACAGGCACTGCCTGACGGCTGCAATGGCTGGAGCAAAAAGTCAGGCTATGGATAAGAACTTCCCCAAGCCTGGATCCACCACCACCAACACTGGGGCCCCTTCTTGCCTTCCTGTCCTCACAGCCACCAGAGCCTTGGCCTCCCCACCCAGACAGAAATGTTCCTCTTGTTCAGCACGGTGCCCTTGCCTGGTGGGAGGTGGTTCCATTCTAACAGCTGAGCTGGGGGATGCATTGGCCCAAGGTCATAGGTCTCCCTCCCCACAAAGTCTGGAGGAGCAAATGACCTATGACTCTGTGCTCAGAGTGGGCGCTGGCTGAACGCAGCAGAAACTCTAGTGCAGAAACCCAGCCTGGGTGACTCAGCAGTTGGGAAATTACTTCTAAAGCAACAGCAGCCATGCTAACCAACGGAATGCTGCTCAAGAGCTTGCAGATTGGACCCTCCTGAGCAGGCTGAGGCTCAAACCGGTGTTACAGCCTCACCGACCTTAAAGAAGGCATAGAAAAATCTGATCGAAAACCTGGGACTGCCGGGCGCGTTGGCGCACGCCTGTCATCCCAGCACTTGGGAGGCTGAGGCAGGAGGATCGCAAGTTCAAAGCCAGCCTCAGCAATGGCGAGGTACTTAGCAACTCAGTGAGACCCTGTCTCTAATAAAATACAAAAAAGGGCTGGGGATGTGGTCCAGTGGTCCAGTGCCCCTGAGTTCAATCCCTGGTAAAAAAGAAAGAAAGAAAAAAGAAAAACTGGGGACTAAAAGGGCACCATAAAGGAAGCCCCTTGGATGGAGGAAGAGGTGGCACATCAGAACAGCTAGACTGCTGGAACAATTTAATCTGCCAGGAAGGCAGAATCCCTTTGCATCTATTTGTGCAAAATACTAAAACATTAAGCACAAGGCATTTACATCTTCTAAAAGTGGGGTTGAGGGCACATGATCTAGAGTTTATTTTCAAATGCCCTGATATTATTGCCTGGTGGTTTTAGCTGACCCCAGCAATCATTTCAAAACACATGTAAGTTTTTTTCAGGTCCCTGACCCTGTCCTAGCCTTTGTGCAAGAGATCACTGCAGTATGCAAACGGAGACCATAAGTCTTTGAGGACTTAACTAAGCTTCACATTAACCTTGGATTCCAGTTCCCCTTTTCCTTTTCTCACTTAGAACAATAGCAAGGACACACATGATAAGAAAATGATTACTGTGTAGTTTAAGAGACAGTTAATTCAGAGACACAGTGCTGAAACATTTTGCCCAAACAAAAGTGAACTGCTGGACCTTGAATTGCTGAATTCAGAGCCTGAACATTTGACATAAAAATACAACAAAAGAGCCAATTTGTGAATCATTTGCGCATCTGAAATCTAAAGGTAATTCATGGTTAACTAAATACATTTGGAGAGGGGTGTATCTGGGGATTGAACCCAGAGGTGTTCTACCACTGAAATACATCTCAACTACTTTTCTATTTTATTTATTTTCAGGCCGGGCCTCTTTAAATGGCTGAGACTGGCCTTGAACTTGCAATCCTCCTGTCTCAGCCTCTCAAGTCACTGGGATTACAGGCGTGTATCACTGCGCCCAGCCCTACTAAATACTAATTTTTTTTTTTTTTTTAAATTTCTCAGAACTCTTACCTTGAGGGGAAAAAAAAAAAATTCAAAGATCTCCAAAATGGCATTTTCTTCTTCATGGCTCCTGCAGTACGCTTCCCAAGGTCTGGGAGTGCCTCCCTGCTGTTTCTGGGTCTCCAGCGGGTACCCAGGTGTCCACCACCCCAGCAGCAAACGCCAGAGGAGCACTTCAGGGGTGGCAGCTTGAGGCCTGAAGACTACTCAGTGGGGACCCCAGCCAGTAGCGTGAGATTTTTCCTGAAAGTTTAAAGTGAAGGCCCCAGGGGAATAAGGATTCACCTGCTCCCTCCTCGGGCAGAGAAAATCTGAGAAGTGAAAAGTTTGTCTCCGGGTGGTTTTGGAGAATGGCATTAGCAGAGCTTTATCTGTAGTTTCACAGATCATTTCAGGAAAGCTAGGAGTCCCCGAGCCACAGCCCAGCCAACAATAATTGACTTTCCTGCTTCTCTGTCTGTCAAAGTACCCCCGCCCAAGCCTGAGAATTCTGGGAACCCTGGGGTGGGGGGGGGCTGTGGGAATGAAGAAGGCGCCTAGGCCCAGGGAGATGGCTGAGAGGGGGATGTAGTGACAGGCGCCGTTCCTTCAGCTCACATGAAGGACAGGCTTGTGGGGTCAGCTCCTTGGGAAGACCAGAGGGCTGGAGCTGAAAGAATACAGAACTGGGCCAGAGACTCCAAATGTCTTGGGCATTTTCTTTTTTTAAAAAGTCTGGCTATTCTTGGGCTGGGGTTGTGGCTCAGCAGCAGAGCGCTCGCCTCGTACGTGCGCGGCCCCGGGTTCAATCCTCAGCACCGCGTAAACATAAATGCGTTGCATTGTGTACAACTAAAAGTAAATAAATAAATATTTAAAAAAAAAAAGTCTGGCTATTCTTATATTTATTTTTCTGTTGAGCTACCTTTACAGAATCTCATTTTGGATCATGAGGTAAGGAAACATTCCAAGCTTATAAAAAAGTTACAAGGCTGTGAATTCAAGCACTCAGTCCCTCCAAGGTATTATGTCCACCTACAACGAAAATAAAAAATATATTAAAAAATAAAAAAAAAAAAAAAAAAGAAGAAGAATATTCTTGGCAGGCCCTCATGCTGGATGACAGAGCCCCTGACCTCTCCAGCCCCTGGCCTCCTCTTCCTCGGCTGCTGAGATATGGCCTCCCTCCTGACCTCTGGGAGTGAGGCTTCTGTCCTTGGGTCAGTGGAAGGGCTTGGGTCTATCAGGGCAGAATTTGAGGACACCTCTACAGGTCCCTAAGTAGGATAGTGCCGTTCTTGAAAGAAAGGTCCCTGTTTTTTGTTTTTGTGTTTTTTGTTTTTTTAAGGAGTGGATACAGTTTGTGCCTGACCTCTCTTAGAGCTGTTATTGTGAGTTAGTTGCCCGCCCCTCCTGCCCCTGAGGGATTCTAAGCCTCTGGCAGCTACAGCAATTAGATACATAATTGTCCTAAGAGATAAAGCTTGCAAATATGGACTGAGGCTTACCTTTGGGGAGCCATGGTGGCAAACAGGGAGCAATGCTGGAAGGTGGGGGGTTGTGGAAGGGCCTGGGCGGGTCCTGCTAACCTTTGATCAAAGTCTCAGAACTCTACACTCAGCTGGCTTCAGCCCCCTGTTCCTGAACCTCCTCTAAGATAAAATGGGCCGGGCGCAGTGGTGCTCGCCTGAAATCCCAGCACTTGGGAGGTTGAGGCAGGAGGATCACGAGTTCAAAGCCAGCCTCAGCAATGGGGAGGCACTTAGCAACTCAGTGAGACCCTGTCTGTAATAAAATAAAAAAAAGGGCTGGGGATGGGGCCGCGTGGTCGAGTGCCCCTGAGCTCAATCCCCCGTGCCAAAAAAGAAAAGATAAAGTGGGCACCCCAGTGGATCTGCGCACCCCCCACCTTCCTACTTGGGGGGGGCCTGCGTGTTGGTGGCAGGCTTTACTGCCCTTCCATGTTCACATTGCCTGCGAGGCACATCAGACATGCAAACCTTGGGTTCAGCCGGGAGGAAGTGTGTGCGGACACGGTCTGTATCATTTGCCCCGGCCTTGGCCTTGCAGCTGGTCTCTGAAGGACTCCCCGAGGCCCCAGCCACCAGACAGGGACGCTTCTCTGGGACCTCAGGCACTTGGTGGCTTATTTGGCGAACCCTGTGAAAATGAATTTTGGGGTCCAGCCTAATTCAGCTCAGCTCAGGGGGAAGGCAGCTGGAGGTAACAGAAAAAGGAGAAGAAAAACGCGTTTCACCAGTGGACCGGTGTTACCACACCCTGGCCAGAGCTTTAGAAAGACTCTTGAACCTGCATGAGGAAGATGGGGAGGCTGAGGGCAGGGGGCTGCAGGCCCAGGACCACCTGTCTTTCCCCAGAGCCAGCCCCACCTGCTGCCACCAAACCTACTAACCGTGACATTCACGGGAAAGAGTCCCCACGGCCTCACTTCCGCCTCCTCCGCCCACTGCCCCAGCTCTGCCGGTGACCTTGCCCTGGCCTGCAGCTCTCCCCTCCTCCTCGCTCCCTGAAGAGCGGGTCTCCTGACACGGGGGACACTTCCTCACAGTCCCACGGGCTCCTCTTCCCCAGCGCTCCACCTGCCTCGTTAGGAACTCCCCAAAGGGCCACGTCAGCCAATCTCAGATTGATGCTCTGGGGACACAATATGGCCAGAAGTGTGATTTGAGAGTTGTTTGTATGAAAGTTTGGGGATGAGATTACCTCCCATTCACTGTGGCCACCGAAGGTGTCACCAGCCTTTCAGAACCCCAGGGCCTCCTCTCTCTCTCTCTCTCTCTCTCTCTCTCTGTGCAGCTCGGGCTCTCCCTGAGCATTTATCCACACCCATCCTCTCTTCTTACAGCTGCCTAAGCAGTATTCTTTTTTTTGCCGGAAACATTGCAAAAGCTTCTTCTTACTATGCTTCCTGGCCCAGCTAGAAATCAAGGCTCCAGGCTTTAAAGCCCTTCCCTGCCCCATCTTCCTTCCTAGACTCTGTCCCCGTGGACAAGGATGAGGGCAGAGCAAGATAGGGACCAGAGCCGTGGCTGTAAGGTACAGATGCCTCACCTGCTGCTTGTCAGCTGACAATCCAGAGGAGGAGAGACGGGAGTATGAGGAACTGTGGACAATCACGATTGATTGTAAAGCGGTGCAATGTTCTGTGTCAGAGGGGGACTTCCACAGCATTGAGTGACCCTAGGTAGAGTGTCATGGATTTTATGGCTTTCATCGTACCACAGTGCAATAAAGTATTCTGCAAAGCCTTTGTGTGCTAGGAATTCTAAGGAGGAAACGGTTCCAGCGCTGGGGAGAAAACTGCCTGAGTGTGGACCGAGGTGGAATTGAGTTTCCAGGAGCTGGCCCGGGAGGCGGTGCCGGCGCACTGTGAGCCCTTTGCTCCCATCAGCCTGGAGTAGGAGGGTGGAATGTCAGTGTGTCAGCACCCCACGAAGCAAACAAAGACTGACTGTTCATCTTCCTGTCATGAATGTATTTCAGTCTTGCAAGTTGGGTATTGCTTCTCTGACCATTTTGCAGATGGTTAAACTGAGGCTCTTGAGAATGGGAGGGGCTTGCAAATGTTAGTCCAGGATTTCTGAGCCTGACATCAATGGCTTCTTGGTCAAAATGCAGGACAAGAGGGGCATAGGGGGCTGTGATCCATGGAGCACAGTGGCCTCCTAGAAGCCACGGAGGCACCTCCAGGCCCAGAGTCTGATCAGTGAGGGCTTCCTCGAAATCTCAGGGACCTTGGGACCAGGATTTCAGAGTGTCTCCCCTGGAGTGATGTTGGCAGTGTCCTCTGGGGAAGTCCTGAGAGACTCAGGACTAGGACAGATGAGTTAGCAGAGGGGGCCAGACCACAGCCCAAGTGACCACCTCAGCTGAGCCTGTGGGCAGCACTCGGCTCAGCAGCTTTTGGGAACAACAGGAAACGGTCTGTGGCGGAGGCTGTGGGTGGGAGGAGACCAGGTGGATCCGACTGTCACACACAAGACGAGTGGCAGGATTTTCAGGGCCTCATGCAAAATGAAAACGCGGGCCTGTGGTTCAGAATCAGTTCGAATTTCAAGATGGTAACAGCGGAGAAATGAACCAAGGGTGGAGCCCTGTGTGGTGGCTCAGTTACACACCCTGGCGTGCGCTGGGTCTACCTTAACCTCCAGCTGCCATTATGAATGTGTTTTAGAGCAAGAGTGTTGAAAGGGGGAAGATCCAGACTCCTCTCTTTCCCAAATTCCCTCAGAATAGCTGGATTGCAAGAGACCGAGTTTATCAAGTACGTGCTCTGCTGCAGGCACCTGGCTAATATTACTCCTTCTCAACACACCCCATAATAAAAGTGAGCCTGCACGAGGCCAGCTGCAGGAAGTCAAGGTTCGAACCCAGGACCCAGGAGACACCTTCAAACCCTGTAGGTAAACACAGCTTGCCAGAGCCTGTGGCAGGGAAGTTGATATTCCACGTATCTTTAGTTGAACCCACCAAAGCAGTGCTTCTGCATTAGGAATATTTACCTTCCGTGGCTTGTGAAATGATTTTAGGGAGTACATGGGCAGACATATCTATCATAATGACTACCGTATCATTTTATTTTATTTATTTATTTTTGGTACTGGGGATTGAACTCAGGGGCACTCGACCACTGGGCCACATCCCCAGCCCTTTTTTTGTATTTTATTTTAGAGACAGGGTCTCACTGAGTTGCTAAGTGCCTCACCATTGCTGAGGCTGGCTTTGAACTTGCGATCCTCCTGCCTCAGCCTCCCAAGTGCTGGGATTACAGGCGTGCGCCACCGCGCCCGGCTATTGTATTATTTTAATTCATTTAATTTTTGACAAGTAATATTCCTGTGGCTCAAGAATTAACAGTGCTATCAGTGCTAGACCCTCCCTGCCCATTAACAACCGCTTTTATTGGTTCCTTGGTATTCTCAGAGAAGATTTTAAACACATACAAATATAGATCTCCAGCGCCTCCTCTTCTGTACATGTACCATTTTTTTTTTTTTTTTTTTTTTTTTTTTTTTTTTTTTTTTTGGTACTGGGGATTGAACTCAGGGGCACTCGACCACTGGGCCACATCCCCAGCCCTTTTTTTGTATTTTATTAGAGACAGGGTCTCACTGAGTTGCTAAGTGCCTCGCCATGGCGGAGGCTGGCTTTGAACTCGCGATCCTCCTGTCTCAGCCTCCCAAAGTGCTGGGATTACAGGCGTGCGCCACCGCGCCCGGCTTGTACATGTACCATTTGAAACACAATCCTCCACCTTGCTCTTTTAGCCATAGTTCCTTATCAGTGAGTAGGACCCTTCCTCATTCTTTGTTCGTGGCTGTGTAGTTTTTTCCACTGTGGAACTGGTCCTTACTGAAGGCTGGTCACTTCCAGTTGTATACCATCATGATAATGTTGCAATGAACAAATGCTCCTATATATACAATATTTTATAACATTTGTGAACATATTCATAAGATAAATTCATAGAAGTAGAATAACTAAGTCAGAGGGTATGTTTCTTTTAATGCCTATTGGAAAAATCTAAGATAGCAACCAAACTGACAGTTTTGCAATTAATACTTTTTATAAGGAGGCTGTTTTTAAAGGACGAACCAATGAAAGAAAAGAAAATGAGTAGCCAGGTGCCATGGTACCAGGAGACTGAGGCAGGAGGATTGCAAGTTTGAGGCCAGCCTCAGCAAAATTTCCAATCACTTGTCTCAAAATTAGAATTCCTTTGTGTGCTAGGAATTCTAAGTAGGAAATATATGTATGTGTGTGTGTGTGTGTGTGTGTGTGTGTGTGTGTTAAAGGTTTAGGGATATAGCTCAGTGGTAGAGCACCTTGGGTTCAATCCCCAAGTTAAAAAAAAAAAAAAATACTGAGGACGGGCGTGGTGGCGCACGCCTGTAATTCCAGCACCTGGGAGGCTGAGGCAGGAGGATCGCAAGTTCAAAGCCAGCCTCAGCAATGGAGAGGCACTTAGTAACTCAGTGAGACCCTGTCTCTAATAAAATACAAAAAAAGGGCTGGGGACGTGGCTCAGTGGTCGAGTGCCCCTGAGTTCAATCCTTGGTACCACACACACACACACACACACACACACACAAAAAAAAAAAAAAATGCTGAGCAAATAGCAACATTGGAGGTTTGCAAATAAGCCTAAAAATTATGAAAGTTGTATGTGGAATATCAACTCAGTCCAATTACCTACTGATGAAGTCAAAGATGCTGGTGTCCCAAAGCCCAGAAAGGAAACTAACCCCAGAGAAGGGGGTTTGACTCTGTAAAGAATGCTCCAGCTGGTACAAAGGCGTTGAACCCTTGACTCAGTTGGCATTTGAGAGATTCTTTCTGGCTTCTGAACACCCTCAGGATTGGCTGAGGCCTCTTTTGCAACCACATCATAGTTTAACTTTGCCCTGTGCTAAACTCTTCCCTCCCCTCAAATGTATTATGTCTAAGCTCTTCCCCGGAACTTTCTGTTTGCAAATCTCAGTGTTTTTCCTCAGAGATCCTGAATTACAATGTAAATCATGTTGTTTAGATTTATTATCATTTTCTCATGTGAATTTTTTTTTTTTTTTTTTTTTTTTTTTTTTGTACTGGGGATTGAACTCAGGGGCACTCGACCACTGGGCCACATCCCCAGCCCTTTTTTGTATTCTATTAGAGACAGGGTCTCACTGAGTTGCTAAGTGCCTCGCCATTGCTGAGGCTGGCTTTGAACTCAAGATCCTCCTGCCTCAGCCTCCCAAGTCTCTGGGATTACAGGCGTGCGCCACTGCGCCCGGCTCCTTATGTGAATTTTTAAGGGGAGAAAATTTGAAAAAATCTTACAGGTACTTTGTGTGTCTACCACCAATATTCTACCCATCTACATTTCACTATACTTGTTTACCATGTGTCGATTCATTTACCCATCGCGGATTTGCTATTAACATCTGAACATCTAATTTAAAATTGCCAATCACCATGAAATGTAAAATTGCAATAAAACCTAAGATTAAAAAAGAAGAAGTCGTCTCCAGCCCTGGCTGCGTTGGCAGTTCAACTGTGAGCTGGTGAGGACAGGACTGAAGCAGGGGTGGGGCAGACAACACCTTCTAGTTGGAGCCCAGCGTTCAGGGGAAAGCACTGTGGGGTGGGGCCCGGGAGTCAGGGAGCAGTTGCCCTTCCTCTGGACGTCACAAGCTGGGGAGTTGGTACCAGCCTCCCGCGCTGGCCAGCATAGGGTTGGGCCCGGGGGGTGGGTGGTTGAGTCAGGAGCCGGCTGACACAAGAAGTGGTTGTGTTTTATGTGGCCAGCGATTGCACCAGCCACTTAGGGTGACCACAGGGCTCCGCTGACTCACAGTGGGCTCCTCCCCTTAGGAGGAGGCCTTGACTTTAATCCTCACCAAATTTGAACTTGGAGTTTGTGTGAGTCAGCCAGCTTTTGAAATGGTTCTGTTGTATGCGTTGATGTTCTCACTCCAAGCTTTGGGTTATTTGTAAATCTGACCCAAGAGGCTAATAAAAAGCCTACAAGCAGGGCCGGGGCTGGGGTTCAGTGGTGGAGCACTTGCCTTGCACATGTGAGGCACTGGGTTCAACCCTCAGCACCACATAAAAATAAGTAAATAAAGATACTGTGTCCATCTACAACTAAAAAGAATATTTTTTTTAAAAAAGTCTAAAAGCAGAAGGTGACATTAATATGGAAAAGACTCTGCAGGCATAATATTTAGACAAACCAAAATGTATAATATTTAGCCAACTAAATTTGTTAAATTGTCCTAAGGAATATCTTGCCCAGATATCTTATTGACATTTGCATAAGGTACTTTCCTGATCTACCTATCGGGAAAGTCCTCTCAAAAAAGAAAAAAAAAAAAAAAAAAAAAAAAAGAGTTTGTTTTGATCTGATTAGGTTTTAGCAAACTTGCCAGTTCCTAAAGGTCCCAGCTTTCTTTTTTGTTTCTAATACCTTTATTTAATAATCTACATTTTAAGCCGGCCGCAGTGGCGCATGCCTGTAATCCCAGCACTTGGGAGGCTGAGGCAGGATTATCACGAGTTCAAAGCCAGCCTCAGCAATAGTAAGGTACTTAGCAACTCAGTTGAGACCCTGTCTCTAATAAAATACAAAAAAAAAGGGCTGGGGGGATGTGGCCCAGTGGTAGAGTGCCCCTGAGTTCAATCCCCGGTACCAAAAAAAAAAAAAAAAAAAAATCTACATTTTAGAATTCCTTCCAGGGGTTGGCTCATCAATCTTCAATGCTTCTAGAATTCATGGGTTTGGAAGAGTGGGACCACGCTCTGTCCATTGTAGCTTCCCAACTTCTACCCCAGCACCTGGTGCACAGTTCTGGCAGAGTTTTAGAGAGCTCACTTGCAGGTGCTTTTGGTTCCTGGGAGTTAGTGAGTCTGAAATGTCTTTAAAGCAACTAGCAGCTTTCCTACCATCCACCCTCTGTATCTCCGACTCCCCGTGTAACTTGGAAAGAAAGTAAGAGCTGAGGAGTTCTGCTTTTCTCTTTGACATCTGTCAGCTTGACCCCTCTGCACCAAGCCAGTCCCTCCCTTCTTCCTCTTCTGACTCTAAAAAGACCTTGGGTCCTCCTACTTGGCTTTGTTTTTCCCCCTTTATATTCTGCCTTTGATCTCTGCCAAGCCCTTGGGTTTTTCCTTGGTCTGAAGCCACATCTTCCATTATTTGTGCATGACTGGCTGCTTAGAGAGTTCCCTTGGGGGGACCCATTGGCTCCCCATTTCCTTCATCTTTGGGATTCCTATTATGTGGTTGTGTTGGTTCCTGAGTATCTCTTATCTCTCTTCAGCAAATCGATGGTTTTGGACTCTTTGGCCAGGAGCTCACATCCACCTTTCTTTTTCCTCTCTGTGTGTGGGGAGCAGGGGAAAGGAATACATCAACACCCACCAGAGCAGACTTGACTAGACATTGAAATTTCTTTTTTGGTACCAGGGATTGAACTCAGGGGCACTCGACCACTGGGCCATATCCCCAGCCCTTTTTGTATTTTATTAGAGACAGGGTCTCACTGAGTTGCTAAGTACCTCGCCATTGCTGAGGCTGGCTTTGAACTCGCGATCCTCCTGCCTCAGCCTCCCCAGTGCTGGGATGACAGGCGTGCGCCACCGCGCCGGCTTACATTGAAATTTCTTGTATGGGCCTAGGCTTGGGGAAGGAATTCAGGAAAGGCTGGACTCAGGAACTGCAAAGTCTCTGCCTCTTGTCCCTCCCCTCCCTGGCCACCTGATTGGTTCTCTCTTTATGTAGACTGGCCACTTCTGCTGTCCTGGGCCTCGGGGCAGAACATGGTAGAAACCTCCTGAGGGCATTATATCCCTCAGCCCTGAATCCCGATTCACAGGAGAGGAACCTCGTGGACATATCGTTTGTCAGGTGCCCCCCCGCCCCCAGGGTCCAACCAGCCAGAAATCAAAAGCCCTGCCCTCCTGCTGCAGCCGCCCAGCGAGTCCATTCCTGGAGAAGGAGTAGGAGCCCCCAAATAGGCGACACTCCTCAAACTCTTCATCATTCACGCAGCAAATGGTGAGCGTGTGTCCTGACTCTGTTTTTGGCTTTTAGGGACATTTCAGGGAATGTGAAAGAAAATTGATTTTGCTAAATCTGTTTTGCTACATTTCTAACTCTGCTGCACACGAAGCTCCCCCGCCCCCAACACACACACACACACACACACTTATTATGACATGGTCAGTTTCCCCTCCTGTGACATCAGGTAACTGTCTGGCTTCAAGCTTCCTTCTCCTTAGACGGCCCCTGGCTCTGGAGCAGTCATCTGAGGGAGACATGGCGAGCACACACACACACACACACACACACACACACACACAGGAACTATTGGGAGACCTGTGCCTTCCTGGAGAAAAAGACCCAAGGAGTTTTAAGCAAGTCTAGGAGAGCTCGCTGGTTCTGGGAAGGGGTTGCCCTCAGTGCCCTGGTATTCTCAAAAGAAGAGCCAGAACCCCAACGGCCAATTGTGTCCACAAAGAGAAAGTCACCAAAATGTCCAGGACTCAACTCAAGCCACATCAGCCCTATTTTTTTTTCCCCAACTTTTTTAGATTAGCACATATTTATTAAGCCTTTGATAGGAGACATTGGGCAGATTCTGTGGGAAATGTGAAAAAATAGCACACTCCCTGTCTTCAGAGAAAGTACAGTTAGCCAGACAGGTGTGGTAGAAAACAGCTTACCACCAATGGGGAGGGAGGGGAAGGGAGAGGGCAAAAGGGTGAAGGAAAAAAATAATATGGTAGAATGAGATGGATATCATTACCCTAAGTGCATGTATGAAGTCACGAATGGTGTGAATATACTTTGCATACAACCAGAGATTTGTAAAAAAGTGCTCTATATGTGTAATATGAAATGTAATGCATTCTGCTGTCATTTATAACATCTTAAAATAAAAAATAATTTAAAAAAATCAAAATGAAGCTGGGCGCGGTGGCGCACGCCTGTAATCCCAGCACTTGGGAGGCTGAGGCAGGAGGATCGCGAGTTCAAAGCCAGCCTCAGCAATGGTGAGGCACTTAGCAACTCAGTGAGACCCTGTCTCTAATAAAATACAATAAAGGGCTGGGGATGTGGCCCAGTGGTTGAGTGCCCCTGAGTTCAATTCCCAGTACCAAAAAAAAAAAAAAAAAAAAAAAAAAATCCAAATGAAGGGAGTAAAGACATTGATAAAAAAGAAAGAAAGCACATATAATTTTTACACTTAAAATTATTATGTACAATTCATAATACTTGACAATAATAATAATTATGTTGCTAATTTATGTGTTTACTATATTTTTATCATTATTTTAGACTGTGCTCCTCCTCTTTCTAAAAAATAAGTGTACTCTAAATAATATACTATGCTTTGTGATTACATCAATAGGTCACTTTGAGTGATTGACCTATACCATCTACGTTTGTGCAAGTACACTCTGTCATGTTTGCACAACAAAATCACCTAACAATGCATATCTCAGCAAAAAAAAAAAAGAAAGAAAGAAAGAAAGAAAGAAAACAGCTTACCACAGATGTGGTAGAAAAAAACTTAGAGCACTTGTGCTTTGGATCTGATGATAAAATGATAAAAGAACTCAGAGAAAGGAAAATTACTGGGACTTTCTTAGGTCACGAAGAGCTTCAGGTAGGAGGTGAGTCGAAATTGAGCTTTTTTTGTTTTATTTTTATTCTTTTGGAGCTACTGGGAATGGAACCCACTACCACTGAACTACATTCCCAGCCCTTTTTCATTTTTTATTTTGAGACAGGGTCTCACTAAGTTGCTGAGGCTGGACTTGAACTTGCAATCCTCCTGCCGCAGCCTCCTTAATAGCTGAGATTATAGGAGTGCACCACCATGCCCAGCTTAAATTGAGCTTCAAAGGATGGATGGGATTCAGATCTATGGGGAAAAAAAATGAAAGGAATTTTTTATGTTGAGGGTCCAGTGTTTTACTTGCCTCAGTCAATGTGCAAAGTTTCGATTATTCACTGAAATTTTCCTGAGTGCCTACCCATGTGGGTGCTAGGCATGGCGTGCATGAGGCGTACCAAGTGAAGAAGACCTTGGTCTCTAGGTGCTTAATAGGAGGGTTCTTGAGAAGAATAGGCTTTGTATAAGCCCTCATTTTTATTTAAAATGATAGACCAGGTACACATAGCTAGCCAATTAAAAGCACCTTCCACAAATTACAGATGGCCAACAAATATATGAAAATGTTCAACATCATGAGCAGTTAGGGAAATGAAAATCAAAACTACACTGAGAGTTCATCTCTCACCAGTCAGAATGGCAATCATCAAGAATACAAATAATGATAAACACTGGAGAGGATGAGGAGAAAAAGGAACATTTTTGCACTATTGGTGGGACTGTGAATTGGTACAACCACCAAGGAAGTCAGTATGGGGGTTCCTCAAAAGACTAGGCATGGGGGGCTGGAGCTGGGGCTCAGTAGCGCACTTGCCTGGTATGTGTGAGGCACTGGGTTCGATTCTCAGCACTGCATATAAATAAATAAAATAAGGTTTATCAACAACTAAAAATATATTAAAAGAAAATAAAGACTATGCATGGAGCCACCCCATGATCCAGCTATACCACTCCTCAGTATTTATCCTAAGGAATCAAAGTGATCATACCACAGTGATACATGCAACCCCATGTTTATAGCAGCACAATCCACAGTAGCCAAACTATGGAACCAACGTGGGTGTTCATCAGGGGATGAATGGATAAAGAACATGTGGTATAGGTAGACAATGGAGTTTTATTCTGCCATAAAGAGGGATGAACTTATGTCATTCACAGGAAACTGGATGGAACTTGAAAGTATTATGTTAAGCAGAAATAAGCCAAACTCAGAAAGTCAAGGGTCATATGTTTTCTCTCATATGTGGAAGCTAGAGAGGAAAAAGGAGAAGAAAGTTATGTTGGAGGGATTGCATGAAAAATCTTTTATTTATTTAATTCTTTTTTTCTGGTACTAGGGATTGAACTCAAGGGCACTTGACCACTGGGCCACATCCCAGCCCTTTTTTGTGTGTTTTATTAGAGACAGGGTCTCACTGAGTTGCTAAGCACCTCACCATTGCTGAGGCTGGCTTTGAACTCACGATCCTCCTGCCTCAGCCTCCCAAATGCTGGGATTATAGGTGTGCGCCATCACTCCCGGCTTCCATGAAAAATCTGAGAGCTCGGTAGAGTAGAGTAAAGGGACCAGGGGAGGGAAGAAGGAAGAGAATGGGGAAATACTGGGGGGGGTGATATTTACCAAACTTTTTGTTATATTGTGCATATGTATGAATATGTAACAATGAACCCACCATTATGTACCATTATGATGCACCAAGAAAAATATGGGAACACAATGTAAACTGAAGAGAGCGCTTTCCACAACATCGATATTTAACACGTATTTTAAGAACCTGCAACATGATAGTCACGAAAGACACAGAGGAAAAATCAGACACGAATACCGTATTCTGGAGCTCACAGTCTAGTTGGGGTCAGTTGTGTAAATGATTGCGATCACACACTTATAAGAGTGTCAGAGAGATTTCTCTGAGAGCACATGGTAGGAAAAACAAACCTAGTTGGTCAATCAGAGAAGTCTGGAACTGTGTAGTTGTGACAGGAAGAATTCTAAGTTGACCCCCCCAGTGATCTCTGCCTTTATGTAACCCCCACCCCTTGAGAGAGAAGGACTTGTGACTTGCTTTTAGAATATAGCAAAGGTGACGGTATTTTGCACACATAATTAATGCCCCTGAGTTTAAGTTATTCAAAAGGCAGAATATGACTATGGCCTTACTACCCTGAGGGCACCTGATCTCAGAAGGGAGAATATCCCAGGTGGGCCTCACCTCATCAGGTAAGTTCTTTACAAATGTCTAGAGGTGAGAGACCTAGTGGAGCAGCCTCTCCCGGCCTGGAAGAAGCTTCCAGGGAGTCGATAGCGTAATGCAACGAACCCTGCCCTCAACGCGAGAGAGCCTGGAAGTCCATGCTTCCTTAGTCTAGCCTCCTCCGGATGGTGTCGCATCCTGGTTGGCACCTTGATTTCAGTCCTGCGACACCCTGGGCAGACAGGCGGCTCTGCCCCACCCAGACTCCCAGCCCATGAGACCTGTGACAAAGCCAGGGTGGCGATATTTCAAGGCGTCAAGTTTGTGTCATTTGTTTTGTGATGGAAAACAAACTCGAGGGGAGACCAGGCAGGGCTGACTCGGGAGGTCTCCCCGGGCAGACGCGCTGGGAGCTGAGGGTTTCCGCGGCCTTGAAGCTTCTGAGTCCTCCCGGTGACATCCAGCCGGTGAGGTCTGCCGCCTACCTCCTGGGGGCTCACCGACTGGTAGCTAAGTACCTGCCTGATGTGAGAGCCAGGGACAGAGACCCTAAGAGCTTTTCCCTATTGTGAACGCACCTCACTTCATGCGGCCAACAGGATTCTGGAAAACTGTGGGTTTTTTTTTTTTTTTTTTCTTTTTCTTTTTTTTTCAAGAAGCACCACATTTTCTTGTGTTTTGGTTCATTTAAACATTTCATAGCTGGGCGCGGTGGCGCACGCCTGTAATCCCAGCAGCTCGGGAGGCTGAGGCAGGAGGATCTCAAGTTCAAAGCCAGCCTCAGCAACAGTGAGGCACTAAGCAACTCAGTGAGACCCTGTCTCTAAATAAAATACAAACAATAGGTCTGGGGATGTGGCTCAGTGGTTGAGTGCTCCTGAGTTCAATCCCTGGTACCAACCAACCAACAAACAAACAAAAAACAGCATTTCGTGGGCACGCAGCACCCACGTGCTGGAATCAGGCTGAGCATGCTCAGAGACTGACAGCCGGCCGGGCAGGGTGCTGGGCTTCGCAGAGCTTGGGACGCAGCCTCAGGTACTAGGAAAGGGCAGAAGGCAGTGGAACCTGGGCTCTGAAGGAGGGGGGAGGGAGTTGTAGCTGAGCACGTGCCAAGGCATAATGGGTTTTATTTTGATTTTACAGGCGCTCTTCTCAGAGAAGAGGGAAGGCATTGAGAATGTTCTTAGCTTCTGGCTGAACACACACAGGCAATGGCAGTTTGTAATTTGCCAGCTAATATGTAAAACCAGCCAATTCAGAATTTTGGAATAATTTTGAACACACTAAGCTGGAACCTGGAGTCATCCAACCAATACCTCAACAAAACATACCAACAAATAATGTTTATTGAATACTGCTCTAGGCCAAGTGCTGTCGTAGGTACCCAGTCACACTGGTGTGTTGGTCCGAATGCTTTAAACTCTGATAGGAAACCCCATTTGTGTGCCTTAGACAACAAACAAATTTATTACCTAACTAAACAGGAAGTCCTGAGGTAGGTCAGGCCTAAGATTTGTGAATATATATGCTCACTAACATGATTAAGGGTCAGGGTCCTTTTTGTTTTTCCATTGTCTTCTCCTCAGGACAATGGTTTGTTTATAGTTTAGCTTTCCTCGTGGTCACAACACAGCTGCCACTGCTCTCTTACACAGCTTTGTAAGACTGTCTAGTGGAGAAATAAGTACTGTATCTTTCCATGTCGCCTTTCTTCTAATCATTTGAGGAAAAATCTTCAGCAGGCCTCTCCTAATATCCCGTTAACCAGAATTCTATCTCATGCATAGGGGCAGAGGGGACAGACCTGGTCACTGAGAACATCGGAGGAGACCCGCGTGGCTGGACTGAGTGTGGGGGCAGCAGGAGGGGCTTCCTGCTTCTTGAGGAGGAGCCTGGGTTGTACCCAAGGAGTCACTCAAAGGCACTGATGGTTTGCAAACAGGGCCACGATGTGATCGATGTGATCGGAGTTTTGTTTTTAGAAACTCAATCCAAGCCGGGCACGGTGGTTTGTAATCCCAGCACTTGGGAGGCTGAGGCAGGAGGATTGCGAGTTCAAAGCCAGCCTCAGCAATGGTGAGGCACTGAGCAACTCAGTGAGACCCTGTCTCTAGTAAAATACAAAAAAAGGGCTGGGGATGTGGCCCAGTGGTCGAGTGCCCCTGAGTTCAAGCCCCGGTACCACAAATCCACAAAACACATCAGTCCAGCTGCTGTGTAAAGAATGGATGGAGGCACAGAGGAGGTCAGGAGATCACGACATTAGCCCGGAGCTGATGATGGTGACTTGGCTTGGGTGGTGACAGAGGGAGGGAGGACGAGTGGACAGAGCTGAGCCTCCATGGCATTGCTAGTGCCTCGGGGACACGAGGGTGGGTGAGCTTCCTGCCGCCGTGTGCAGTGGGCCGTGGGGACTGAGATGTGCGGGTGTCGCCAAAACCCCAGCATGGCGGGTGAGGGAGAGCCCCGTGGGAGGTGAGGGAGGAAGAAGCAGGAATTGAGAAGAAGGCGAGGGCATGGGCAGGGGTGTGTGAGCAGGTCTCCTCTCAGGGCCGCGGTGAATCTTGGGAAGAGGTGACACAGAGGGGGAAATTCTCTCCGCTACGTGGCGTGTGGAGCTAGATTTCACAGAGATGGTGACATATAAACATCTCTTGAAGGACAGGCCTCGAAGGATGAGTAGGAGTTTGCCAGGCAAAGGAGTGAGGTGGGAAGGTCTTCCAAACCCAGGGAAGGGGCGGTGCAGAGGCGGGTCTTTTCAATTTTCTCCCCTTCAACCCGACAAAGCCTGGAAAGCCGTGAGCGCTGCCAGTTGCCACCAAACAAGACCTGGCATCTGAGCACTGGCCTCAGGAACATGCACTTTTGTTTGTTTGTTTTTTGTTTTTTGGTACAAGGATTTAACTCAGGGGCACTGGACCAGCCCTTTTTGTATTTTATTAGAGACAGGGTCTCACTGAGTTGCTAAGTGCCTTGCCGTTGCTGAGGCTGGCTTTGAACTCGCGATCCTCCAGCCTCGGCCTCCCAAGTGCTGGGATGACAGGCGTGTGCCACCGCGCCCGGCAGGAACACACATTTTTACCAGCAGGAAGTGGGGAGTTTCATTAGTCTCATGGGTAGACCCACGACCCCCAGTTATTCCTCAGGGACCTTTTAGTGACTTTCACTTTCCAGGGCATCAAGGAAAGGAATCTGAAATCAGTTTTCTTCCAAGAGGAAGAGACTCATTATTCATCCATGCAGGGTCCTGTCTCTTCCCGTTTCACAGAAAGACAGAAGTCGTAACTCACCCTCACATCTGGCTTCCAATTTTGGCATTTCCAGGAAATCAGCCTGCTATGGGTTAGATGTGGTGTCCCCCAAAAGCCCACGTGTAAGACGATGCAAGAAGGTTCAGGGGGAAATGACTGGGTCATAGCCTTAACCTGATCAGTGAATTAACCCCTTGAGGGATTAACTGAGTGGTTAGGGTGTGGCTGGAGGAGGGACCTGGCTTTGGGGTATATATTTTGAATCTGGCCAGTGGAGACCTCTCTCTCTGCTTCCTGATCACCGTGTGAGCTGCTTCTCTCTGCCACACTTTCCCGCCATGACGTCCTTGATAAACCAGCCTAATTCCATCTTAAGACTGGGAGCCATCCTGTCAAAAAGTTATGAAAAGCCCACTTCAGTTTTCTATGAAATGCTAGGATTCTTATTTGGCTTGAGCTTATTGTCTGGCATTCATTCCCAGGCCTTGAGCTCGCTCAGGCCTGGCTGTCCTTGACCAGATAACAACTCTCTCTCTCTCTCAAACTAACGGTGCCTCATAAACTTTTGATGTGGGGTTTAACTATTACTCCCCTTTTTTTCTTGGAATGCAATGCCATGTAGATATTAGTTTGCTACTTGCTTTGAATTACACCTGTCTGACCTTGTTAGCTGTAAGTTCCCAAGATTTTCTGTAACTCTTTGAACTATAAAAACCTTGTCTTCCCGGAGAGCGGGGCTGACCCCAAGCCCAGTGTTTGGGAGGGGCAGCCCTGGCCAGCTCTCTTTATATGTATACAATATAAGCTTGCTTTAATCTAAAATTGGAGTTGGTCTTGGATCAACAGTCCTGCCTCACCTTGAGCCCTGAGGCCTGGAGCCGGCCTTCTATGGACTAAGACCTCTGAAGTTGTGAGCCCCCAGATAAACCGTTCCTCCTTTAGAGTTGTTGTGGTCGGGTCCTTTGGTCACAGTGGCAGAAAAAGCTGACTAAAACAGCCCTTTCTGAGCTTCCTGAGAGTTTTTTCTCAGACCCCAATAGACACTCAAGAGTCCAAAATGTGATTGCTCCTGTCACTCAAAATAAAAACAGTCAGGACAGTCTGTGAGGCCGAGAGAAAACAAGGAATTCACCCAAGGCCGCAAAGGACTCTGGTCTTGTGCCACACCATCCTGTGACAAGTGTGGGCACTGAGGAAAAGACCCCCTGGACCTGGGGGCAGGTCCCTGGCCCCAAGTGGCCCCAGAAGGGAGTGGGAAGCAGAGAGAAGGAGCAGGGTGACAGCAGAAGCATTTAGAGGAACTGCCCGGCGGCGGGCGGGCACCTCAGACGCACTTCCTCTCTCCTCCACACTCCGCCCCCACCCGCCCTCTCTCTGGACGTTCCTTTTCTCTCTGGTGGCAGGTCACACGTCAGTTGCTGACAGGTGGGGACATTTCCTGACACATTCGCAACACTAAGAAGTGTCCCAAGACGCGAAGAAGGCCAGGCCCCATTCTGCACCCCACGCCAGGGACTGAAGACCCGAGGCCCCTGGGGCAGCCCTCCCTGCCTCCTGGCCTCCACCTCACCATGTCCCTGGCTGAGGCCATCAGCCTCTGGAATGAAGGGGTGCTGGCAGCAGACAAGAAGGACTGGAAGGGAGCCCTGGACGCCTTCAGTGCGGTCCAGGACCCCCACTCCCGGATTTGCTTCAACGTCGGTTGCATTTACACCATCCTGGGAAACATGCCCGAGGCCGAGAAGGTGAGTGGGGCTGCGCCCGGGGCCTCATCTCTGCCCTGTAATCATGGCTCCCAACCCCCTGCACCTAGAAACTCACCTCCAGGGAGTTTGAAAAGAACAAGTTGTGCAGCACCAGCCCCCCCCCCCCCCCCCAGGCCCTGATTTAATGGGTGTGAGGAGGAGCCGGGCAGCCACCCCTGGGAAAGCTCCCTGGTGGTTCTCACGGGCAGCAGCTGGGGCGCTGGCCCTGTTCTCCTTTCTCTTCCATCTACTAAATCCAGACCATCCTGCGATCAGACTTTAACAGCGGTATGAAGACGCCCCGGGGCATTTTCTTCCAGCAACCCCTGCTGGACACATGCCTTACACCTGCCCTTTATGGCTTTCCAAGAATTTCACATGCATCCGCTTAGCCTGCCCAAGAGATGGAGGTGAAAAGCAGGTTCCATGCCCAGTGACCCTTCCCGTCACTCAGGAGGGACTCTCTCCTAAGGATTCTGGGGCTGTCAGAAGGAATTCATACCATGACTGGCTTAGTGGTGTCTGCCACAAGCGTGGCATGGGGTATCTTAACATCTTCTAAAAATGTCTTTTCTCACTTGAATGTCCTCATACCAGTGGAGCACTGTTTGGCTTGGCTGTGCCAAGGTGGAAGGGCATGGAGTCTGGAAATGGAAGATCTCGTATCAAATCCCCGCTTTGCCTCTTCGGGACCTGTAGGATGACACAAGCCCATAGAAACTTCTGGCTTTCGGCATCGTGAGAGTTTAAATATCAGGAAGATTAAGTGAGATACCAACTCTTGCAAAGTCCCGTGAAACTTCCCATCCCAAATTAAAATTTTGATTTTTGCCCGGTACTGCCAGCCTTTGCAAGGTGTAGACAAATAATTGACTCCCAAGTACTCTTCAACAAACCAGCGCACCCCGGTCACCCTGTGACCAGCAGGGGAGCAAGCCTCAGCCATGCCCTCTAGACGGGAGGACAGGCCAGGGGGTCCAAACGCTCTCCCCTCTGACAAGTGGTTCTCAGACAGGGTCACGGGAGGGGACCCCGCCGCGACGGCCCCACCTCCCTCTGGGCCTGCGGAGGGGCTCAGCCAACAGCACCGTGCGCCTGAGTGCTGCCGGGACCAAGGGCCGCTGGTCAGGGAGAGGAGACCAGCGAGGGCGAGCATGCTGGGCGCCGCTGTGCGGGAGGCACCCTCTGCTCGCGTTTCAGCCTGGGTGGGGACCCTTGGCCGGCAGCGCAGACCCAGGCGCCCCGCCCCGCTCCCGCCCTCAGTGCCCTTGTTCTTGCTTTCTCCTGCCACCGGCCCTCTCAGTCCCTCAGCCTGCCTTTGTTTTTCTGCTTGGACCCCTACTGCCAGAATCTTCTCGTGTATATATATTCTTATTATTTTAATTATATAATACGTTTATATCACAAATACAATAATTTATGTTTTTTAATTATACTATTTGCATTTTAATGAATTTGACTTTTTTTTTTTTTTTTTTTTTTAACTCAGGGGCACTCGACCACTGGGCCACATTCCCAGCCCTTTTTTGTATTTTATTAGAGACAGGGTCTCACTGAGTTGCTAAGTGCCTCGCCATTGCTGAGGCTGGCTTTGAACTAGCGATCCTCCTGCCTCAGCCTCCCAAAGTGCTGGGATGACAGGCGTGCACCACCACGCCCGGCTGTATGAATTCGACTATTTTGTTCCCGCCAGTAATCTTGAAAGGCGGATAGTGATATCCCCATTTTACAGAGAGAAAACTGAAGTTCATGGAGATCAGGTAACTTGCCACATGCCGTGCAAAGAGGAAGTGACCCTCCAGGGCGTTCTGACCCAGGGTGTCTGCGCCCTAGGCTCCTTGGCGCCTTGACCTCGATCATTCTCACGCCCTTTCCTGACCCCGCCTCCGGCTCATCTCACACCTCCTCATGGCCTTGCTCCATGGCCAAGTGTGGACCCTTCTCTCCACAGGCCTTTACCAGAAGCATCAACCGGGACAAGCATCTGGCCGTGGCCTACTTCCAACGAGGGATGCTCTACTACAGGACAGAGAAGTAAGTGGTCCAGCGTAGCCCACGCTAAGGGAGTTTGGAGAGAAACCCAAAGCGTCTTGGTGCTGCGGGGCCTGGTGTTCCGGCCTCTGTTGGGAAAAGGCCTGGCTGGCCCTTCTGGGGCGGTTAAGCAAGAATCAGCACCTGAGGCAGAGGCTGTGGCCGGGAGAGGGCAGGCCTGCCTGCGTTATAAACCCACAGTGCGCACTCACAGGAAGCCTAGAAACCACCCTGCTCTTCAACCAGCAGGGCAACCGCCAGTGTCCCTGATGGGGTCACCCTCGGTGACTTACCACTGTGAGATGATGAGCTGTCCCAGAGTGGAGATCATTATGAAACCACATCAAAACCCGGCTTCGTCCCACCTAGATGTGTCCTCAAAGCCTGGTTTACTACATTCAGTGAGAAGTAATTCAGTCACAAAAATTAGAATATGAACTACCGACAGTATTATGGCTAAGAATAATTTAGTACAAATGAATAAGTAGTATATATATTAAAATGGACAAGTTCACCGTAGACATCAAATTTTTTAAAAAAAATTTTCAAGATGTACACCACAGTCCCATGGTTTCATAAAAAAGACTGGAAAGACATACACTAAAATAGTCTTGGTAATTCTGGATGGTAGAATGGCTAGGAAGTGCATTTTCTTCAGCCAGTCTATATGCATTTTTTTTGGGGGGGGGTGTTTATAGTAAATATGAAATAATTAGTAAAAAGATAATTACAAAATGAAAGTTAGTCTTAATGTCTATTCCCCCTCAAATGACCAAAGACCGGATATATAAATAACAGAGGGGAAATGTTCTAAGTGTGGATTTTTCTTTTTTTTTTTTTTTTTTTTTTTGTACCGGGGATTGAACTCAGGGGCACTCGACCACTGGGCCACAACCCCAGCCCATTTTTGTATTGTATTAGAGACAGGGTCTCACTGAGTTGCTGAGGCTGGCTTTGAACTCAGGATCCTCCTGCCTCAGCCATCAGCCTCCCAAGTGCTGGGATTACGGGCGGGCACCACCGTGCCTGGCTCTAAGTATGGATTTCAAATGTTTTGGGGGACAGAAAACTTACCCTTCATGGAACTTGTCCAATCGGGTGCAGACGTTCCAGGGAAGAGGAATTTGGCTCAGGTCACTGAAGAACTTTCTAGCAGTGAGTCTGGTCCTAGCATGGCGTGTGTTGGGGTGCAGGTGGACCAGGGTGCAGGTGGACTGGGCATTGATGAGGAGGGTGCAGAGGATGGGGTGGCTGGCTTTGATCCAGTGCCACCTTGGAAGTCTGTGATCCTAGGGTTTGTCAGAAACACGGCTGGTAAAGCCCAGGGGTGTTCAATGGTTGCTAGGGGCAACCACAAGCACACAGAGGACTTCAAAAATGGACATGTAGTCAGTTACCTGAATGAGTAAGAGTAGAAACAAAGTCTTCCCAAAGGAGAAACCACAGACAGAGACCATCGGAGGAGAGAGCCCGCGACAGGGTGGGATAGGTGGCATTTTCCTTCACTCCACAGTGCCAGCCTATCTCCTTTCTTCACGTCCTCATCACCCCCCCCCCCCCCCCCCCCCCCCCCTCCTGCATCCTCTGTATTCTCCAGATGTGTGTGACATACAGGGAGGCCAAGAGACAGACCTCCTCCAGCCTGTTTTCAGTTTCAAAAGACAAACTCTAAGGCTATCCCTTTAATCAGCCTCCGTAGCCTATGATGAGGAGGGATTCGGCATCCAGACGGAATTCCCACATGAAAATGCCCGCAAACCCCAGATTCTGGAAGGCTGAGATTTTGCATGAGTTAGGAGGATCTAGGAATAAGATCCAGAATTCTATTACTCTGCTTGAGTCTAGTTAAATCGAGAGAAAAATCTAGCGGATTTAATCTATCGTCCGGCAGCACTCTGATGAGGAAACAGTCCTCCTCCTGATCTGACTCCTTGTCCTTTGCCCAATCCATAGGTGCTGGTGCCCCCTGGCATTCTGTTCCCGACCTTTTCCCCTAGTATGTCCACAACAGTGACTGTTAACTGATTTTTTTTTAAAAAGTACGCGCGCTCTCTCTCATGAACATTATGCAAGCTCACACCTTCGGTGATGTCCAATCTCGGGGTGGTGGGGGCAGAAACCGACATCATTATCCCCCTGTGAACTTTTACTGCCCTCTCCCAAAGTTCTGGCCTCCACTTGAAATCATCCAGCTTAGGAAATCTGTACCTGGATCAACCCAGAATGTCCCTAGTCCTGACCTTGTCAGGGTGACCTCCAAACTCTACCTCTTTCTCTTGCCTGCCTGTCACTGCCCTGGTTCAGACCCTCGTTTTTCACCAAGAAAACTGCAGTCACCTCCAAACTGATTGTTTGAGCTATCTTCTCGAACCCTTCATCCGTGTTCCAGAGTGATTTTTTTAAAAAAAGGAAATCGGGGGCTGGGGTTATGGCTCAGCGTAGAGCGCTTGCCTAGCATGTGCGCAGCCCAGGTTCGATCCTCAGCACCACGTACAAATAAACGCATGGTGTACAACTAAAGCAAATAAATAAATATTAAAAAAAAAAAAAAAAAAAAAAGGAAATCCATGCGGTCTCGAGGTCTGCTTGA
Organism: Tamias sibiricus; assembly: GCA_025594165.1. Taxonomy (NCBI): domain Eukaryota; kingdom Metazoa; phylum Chordata; class Mammalia; order Rodentia; family Sciuridae; genus Tamias; species Tamias sibiricus. The sequence continues at coordinate 17,596,388 of CM046669.1, read as the reverse complement.
GAACCTAGTGCTCCCCTTACTGGAGGACAGAGGCCCAATCCCCCCTGCTCCTCTGTGATCCATCAGCTGCCTACCCACTCACTCATCCTCCATGCCTCTGTCACACTCAACCTCGGGGGTGGCAGCCACACCTTCTCTTGTGCCTCCTTTTGTGACATTTTCTGGCCTATATTTGCTTATGTAATAGTCTTCTCCACGACTCCTCTGTGCCCCTTAGGAGAAGAAATCTTCACAACTTCATGCGAATTTCAGTGCAGATAGTAGTTACTCAATAAATGCTTGTTGAGTTTATAAACGGAAGTGAGCAAATCTTTGCTTCAAGGAACTTATAGATTAAAGGGGCGGGGTGGGGGGGACAGCCACCAACACTGGTAACTGTGGCGCAAGGCAGAAGTGGCCAAGTGTTGTAAGCCCTCCACCTCTGAGCCACATCCCCAGCCTTTTTTTTTTTTTTTTTTTCCCCTTGAGACAGGGTCTCACTAAGTTGCTGAGGTTGGGCTCTAATTTGCAATCCTCCTGCCTCAGCCTCCTGAATCCCTGGAGTTACAGGTGTGCACCACCAGCCCAGGCTGTAAGTGCTATTTTTAAGTAAGTGCCATGGAGATCTAAAGATGGTTCTTGCTGAGTGGGCTAGGAATTCCCTTTGATGGCAGTGGGGTTTGTTCTAGGGTGATAACATCGTGGATGGTGCTCCTTTCTCTGTTTTCCCCTCTCGATTGTTGTCTGTTCTTCTGTCACTATCAAGTTCCAACAGAACAAAGTGAGAGTGCATATCCAAAGAGGCAGGTGGTGTCCCAGGATGGCCAGCTGAGCAGTCTTGTCATCCGCAGGGGGAGGGGCTCTAAGTTGTCTTCCAAGCCCTGTGCCCCTTGAATCTCAGGGGTGTGGAAAGAGAAGAATCACAGACCCTTTAGAGGGACCTGGCTTTAAGATGCCGGGCAGCAGGCTTCTCCCTGCAGACTTAGAAATGGCAAAGGGCACGACCTGCGTCCCGACAGAGGAACAAGCAGGAACTTGAGTGGTTACCTTTACAGAGTCTGTTACAAAAACGATGATCAAGCCGGGCGCGGTGGCGCTTGCCTGTAATCCCAGCACTTTGGGAGGCTGAGGCAGGAGGATCGCGAGTTCAAAGCCAGCCTCAGCAGTGGCGAGGCACTTAGCAAACTCAGTGAGACCCTGTCTCTAATAAAACACAAAAAAGGGCTGGGGATGTGGCCCAGTGGATGAGCACCCCTGAGTTCAATCCCCTGTACCAAAAAAAAAAAAAAAAAAAAGAAAGAAAAAGATGATTAGAGCTCTCTCAAGCTCTGAGCTTGCAGAAAGCCTCTGTGTGTTTCTCATGCGGGTAGGGAGTCCCTGCAGGAGGCTCGGAGGCCAGGGCACAGCCAGGGTGTTCCAGGGGCATCACTGGGGTAGGATGCAGAAACCACAGGGAGCAGGCAGTTCCTTGGCTCCTCAGCAGGCCTCCAAGTGGCACCCAAGGGAACTTTGGAGAAGGGCAAAAAGGAGCCTGGGTTATGCCCGAGGCCCAGGGGCACGGCTGAGAGCTATCTCAGACTTCTCATTCTGAACTTGTTCAGACCTGCCCAGCAGGAAGCAGAGCTGCGTGTCAGAGCGGACCCCGCCACCTCTTAGGTGCAGCTCCAGGCCAACAAGTAGAGGACCGAGGAAGGCCTGCAGAGGAAGGGAGGGGCTGCCAGCTCAGCGAATGAGCTTGATGACCTCCTGAGAATGGACAGTTAGCGGGGACCCCCCTCCCCAGCCCATTTCCCACCTGCTAACGCAAGCACTCTGTATGATTTATCAGTGCTTTCTCTCTCCCTCCCACGGTTCCCAGATCTTTGGGCTGGAGAATCACAAGGAGGATTTTGCTAGGCTCAGGCAAGGCCAGGGGGACCGGGTTGGCCTGTCCTCAGCTGAACTCCATCTGCTTAGCCAGCTCAGCAGGGAGGAGGCGCGTCCGTAGGTCGATGCTGACTGGCACTCAGCACCCCTGAGACCTGGCTCCCGGACAGGCTGGGAGCACGGTGGAAATGGCAGCTGTGGAGGGGGCAGGACACCCGCGCTTCCGCCTGCCCCCTCCTCTGCCTGGTGAAAGGAGCCAGTGCCCAGCCTCGGGGAGCTGCCTTCTCCCCCTTCCCAGGATTGCCTGCAAGGCGTGTGGCGAGGCCTTGACGTGCCCGGTGCTTCTCTAGGAGGGCCTGCACGCTCTTAGCGCGTCACAGTCATCCTTGGGAACAAGGATCCTGCAGGAACCACGGTCCCGCTTCAGGCCCGGGCTGTCCTGCTGCCTGCTTGTGAGCTGCTGCCGACCTGTCAAGTCCCCACCCCAGACAGCCGCCTCTGCACTCCAGGGACCCTCTGGGCCCACCAGCCCTCTCGGTCAGCAGTGCTAAGCCTCCTCCGGATCAAATTTCTTCCACTTCTACACAGTCAATGTTTTAATCTCCTGATAATGCCTAAAGCCATACAGAGCTTTAAATAAGCAGGTGATAAATGACTGATGCAGGGTGTCACTGGAGAGTTTCAGAGCTCAAAAACTAAATGAATGACTCTGTTGCCAGATCCTAAGTGCCTGAATGCTTCAGGTCTGCGCTGTGACCATCCTCTTCTTCTAAAGGCGAGGAAACACACTTAGAGAAGTGAAGTCACTTGCCCTTCATCACCAGACGTCGGTGGCAAAGCCTGCCAGGACTCAGGCTCGGTTCACCTTGACTTCAGAAATAGGATCTGGGACTACACAGTAGCAAGCTGCTCATATCGTATTCTTCTTTTTCTTCTTCTTCTTCTTTTGTACTGGGGATTGAACTCAGGGGCACTCGACCACTGGGCCACATCCCCAGCCCTTTTTTGTATTTTCTTAGAGACAGGGTCTCACTGAGTTGCTAAGTGCCTCGCCATTGCTGAGGCTGGCTTTGAACTCAAGATCCTCCTGCCTCAGCCTCCCAAGTGCTGGGATGACAGGCGTGTGCCACCACACCCGGCTTATATGCGTCTTGTATGCAGTGTGCTCCCATGTGACTGATGTGCCCCTGAGGCCAGAGAAGCAGCTTGCAAGGGTCTCCCAGTTAGTGGCAGACCTGCTGGATATGGTCCCTGCCTCCCGGCTCCGCCCTAGGGTCAAGAGAAGTCACACATGGCAGTTCCGAGCACAGTGGCCTGGGGGCTTCCCAGCTCTGTTGGCCAGGTGGGGGTCACAACCCAGCAGCCAGGGAAGGGGGCTGTGAGGAGCCGCCCCACCCCCTGCAGCCCAGCAACGGCTCTCTCCCCCAGGCCTCCGGAGGTCAGGGTGAGGCCGCAGCCTGGGTGGGCCTCCAGAGGAGTGTCCACGGGAGCCCTGGATCTTGTGTGGCTGGGATCCTTCCTCTGCTGCGGGTCAAGGATAGCAGCCCTAATACGCCTGGCGCTGGTCAACCACGCCAGTCGGACAGAACGCCAGGCCGTGCCAGGAGCCGGGACGGCTGCCGGGCCTCCGCGGTGGTCACCGCCTCCTTTTTTCCAAAGTGTGTGGAGCAGGTGGGAGCCGGGAGGAGAGCCTAGTTGGAGTCAAAGGAAGCCCCAGGAGAAGGCTGGGGGCAGAAGGGTGGCGTCACAGCGGGGAGAAGCACCCCTCCTTGCTGTGCCAGGCGGCCCTGACCTTACAGGAGGGGCGGGGGTGGGGCACAAAGCCAGCTGCGCTCAGATCAGCTCTAAGACGCTGCAGGGACCCAGGTGGGCAGGCGGGGCTCTGCCTGGGGCCCTCAAGAGAAAAGAACAGGGGCTGTGTTTGAAGGTGACACACCAGGTGGCCCAAAAGGTGAGAGCTGTGTGCAATCTATGGCGAAGAAAATCCCAGGGACAAATTGGGGGCATCCTAGCCCCAGGGGGGTGTTCCCACCAAGTCCACAGAGTCCTCCGGCTCAGGGGTGGTGAAGAACAAGAGCAGATCAGGAGAAATCAGAAAGGCCTTTCCCCCAGTGAGCCAGATGGAGAGACAGGCCCAGGAACGCTTTCTTTTGCATTTATTCCTGTGTCCTGGATGGGTTCATTTTCGCCCTCTTTCCTGCAGATACGACTTAGCAATTAAAGACCTTAAGGAGGCCTTGGCTCAGCTTCGAGGGAACCAGCTGATAGACTACAAGATCCTGGGGCTGCAGTTCAAGCTGTTTGCCTGTGAGGTAAGGGACCGGGAGGCCCCGCAGGTACAGACAGGGCTGACAGTCGAGATGCTCAGTGGTCTGCAGAGACCTGCAGGGGCTTATGAAAGTCATGTGACTTCCTGTGCCTTGAGGCTCAGATTTTCCATTAAAAAGAAGATCTGGGTGGGCTGGTAGGATAGCTCAGTGGGAGAGCGCTTGCCCAGCATGTGTGAGGCCCAACATTTGATCCCCAGCCTAGAAAGAGGAAGAAAGACAGACTCAAACGAGTTCAAGGTCATCAGAGAGTCATTAGTTGGTATGCAGTCTGTTAATATCAGGCTAAAGGGCCTTGCACAAATGAGCCCATTGGGCTCTCACAGGGAGATGACAGGACTGTGTCGCCCTAAGAAAGTACTCATGATAGTTGGTGTGAAAAATCAAAACCCCAGGTTCACTCTCCACAGAGCATGTGCCGTGACCTTGCTGTTTCTAGACCACACCCCCACGATCCATCAGTGGTCTTGCCCTTGTATTTGGTTGACACCCAAAGAGAAAAATGAGGATACTTTGGCACAAGTTTGTCCCCTCTTGCTCCCAGAACAGTTCAAAGCACCAATTTAGGTCAAGGTTTCCATAGAAGGACAAGTTTCTTTTCCGTATCACCAGAAAGGACAGACATGACTTGGCAGGTTCATGTCATTTTTCCAAACAACCCCTCCCCCGCCCCCAAGTCTACACCCGTAACTTTAAAAACGAAAATCCCTGCAAATGTCAAGGATCTTTATTTAGAAGAATTGCTGAGGGGGGGGGGGGGTGAAGTCCCCTTGCTTTAGTTTCTCAGGCACAAGAAGTCAAGTGTTCCCAAGGTCGCTCAGGGCTAAAAATAAGAGTCCACAGCTGCCCTGGTCCCTGGGGACATGTGGCCTCATCTGAGTCCTACAGCAGGCTAGCAGCTTTGCTTTAATTCTCACAGACTTGGTGTTGGAGCTGGCTGGCTTTGGACCCGCTTCTAGAGCAGAGCTTCTCAGCCATGGCACTGCCTTAGGGTGGGCTGGGAGATTCTTGCCCTTGGGCTCTACCCTCCAGATGCCGGTGGCATCCTACCGTCAGTTGTGGTGATAAAACCATCTCAAGCTGGGCACAGTGGCACACGCCTGTAATCCCAGCACTTTGGGAGGCTGAGGCAGGAGGATAGCGAGTGCAAAGCCAGCCTCAGCAATGGCGAGGCACTTAGTAATGCAGTGAGACCCTGCTTCTAATAAAATATAAAAAAAGGGCTGGGGATGTGGCCCAGTGGTCGAGTGCCCCTGAGTTCAATCCCCAGTACTAAAAAAAAAAAAAAAAATCTCAGCATTGCCAGCTACCCCACCGAGTGTCACTTACACGGAACACAGGGGTCAGGTGGCGCTAGGTCATGCCACAGTGGCTTCTCAGCAGAACTCCATGAAAGAGACATCCTCCCGGTAGCTGGGGTGGAAATGACCCAAGGGACAGGAAATACTGACTGAGAGGGTCTCCTTGCAGAGGCGCCCCATCTCGAGGGGACCTGAGGCCCTCTCTTGTCACAGTCATTTCCCTATTTATAATTCTGTTCCTCTCTCCCCACGTGGGTGTCGCCTTCTGAGAAATCACAGTGTTCTTGTCAATGAGTCTCAAGGTTTTTCTAGTCACTGAGTCACAAAAATTGTTGTGGGTAAAGGTTTCAAGAGAAGGGGGCTGAGAACCAAACAGGAAGTTCTGAACTCCCCCGAGTTCTCCTTTCCCTTCTACACACGGTTAGGAGTAGCCGAGCACGGACAGATGCTTCTAGACCTGTGCAGGCCAACGCATCTTAAATTTAAAATAGTCTGAGTGGAAAATGCATGTCATGCCCCTGACTTGCTGGACGTCACAGCTTGGCAGCGCAGTCCACTGCAGGGTGGGGGCTGTGCCCCCACGATCGCTGGGTTCCTGGGAGCTGGGGCTCACAGCCACCACCCAAATTCTAAGTCTGTCATAGAGCATGTCGCTGGAACAGGAGAAGATCAAATGAAAACACTGCAGTATCTTTTCTGCTAAATGCACGTTACTTTTACACCATCGTAAAGTTAAAAAAAAAAAAAAAGTATTTGGTCCCATGTCTAAGTTGTGAAGCATGATAATAAAACATTTAGAAACCTACACTCCCGCTGAAGACCCGGAACATGGGGCGACGGTCCCCCTCTCCACCCAGGCAAGGCTCCCCTGACTCTTTGCTGTCTCTTCCTGCTCCCCTGGACTTTGCCACTGGAGCTTCCTGGTGCACATTGCTATATGACAGTGGTGTCACCTCCTGTTCTAGAACCTTCTCCCCACCCTGCCCCTCTCCCATGGTTTAGTGCAGGCTCAGAGGCAGGAACTGGACTGGGAGGCCACACTCCTCTCTCTGCCCCGTCAAGGGGCCTTGGGCAAGTCACTCATCTCCATACTAGTCCCCTTGAGCTCCTGTCCCCTTCGGCCCCCTTTGGTTGTTGGAAGAACAGACAGATGTTGATTGACACACCATGAGATGCTGTCTCAGCACCAGGCCAGTGATTGACAGAACCCGGTAGGAAGACGAACGTGCCACCCAGGGGCGGGGGAGGGGGATGTCGCCAGGGGCCAGGCCCTGTGTGTATGTGTGCCCTTTGCTGGCACCTTGATGGGAAGGAGCCTCGAGGTTTCTGTCGTGGCCTCTGCCTTTCCAGGTGTTGTACAACATAGCTTCCATGTACGCCAAGAAGGAGGAATGGAAGAAGGCCGAGGAACAGCTCGCCCTGGCCACCAACATGAAGTCGGAGCCCAGGCACTCCAAAATCGACAAGGCCATGGAAAGCGTCTGGGTGGGTGTGCGGGAGGGGAGGTGCCACAGGTCTCACTGTGTCGGGGCACGCCACGAAAGGGGTGCTCTTGCTGTCGGAGTCTGGGCAGCCCTGCTCCACGCTCAGCATGGGGCCATTTAAACTCTCGAATCTGGGCTGAGGAGCCAAGGACAAGAGCACGGGCTGGCAGAGCCCTTGAATCCCTTGAGGTGGGGATCCTGGGCAGCCTGGCACCCTGGGCGGCAGGATGTTGGAGGCTGGGCAATGCCCTGAGGGCAGAGGCTGCTTGCTTTTGAGTCCTAGCAGCCTGGCACAGAGCCAGGCACAAAACAGCTCTCCATAAAGCACCTTGATATAGCAATAAATGCCAAAAATGAACGATAGTCTGAGCACATTGGGAATGAAGTTTAAATAGGATTTTTTTTTTTTTTTTTTTTTGGTGGGACAGGTACTGGGATTTAATCCAGGAGTGCTTTACCACTGAGTTACATCCCCCAGCCCTTTATTTTTTCTTATTTTGAGACAGGGTCTCCCTGAGTTGCTCAGGGCCTTGCTAGGTTGCTGAGGCTGGCCTTGAACTTACGATCCTCCTGTCTCAGCCTCTGGAGTTGCTTGGATCACAGGTGTGCACCACCACCCCAGGATCCCCAAGTCAGGGCTTGGTGAGCTCATCCATGTCACCAGCGCTGGCCCCAAGACAGCAAGGGAGGAGGTTTCTTGACACTTTGGCCAGCGGGGGATCCCATGTCTAGCAGTGGCTGTAGCATCTAGGTTTGTGTGCGCACAGCTTGTGTTGTTTGCACGATGAGCAGTCAGCACATGTCTCGGAAGGTGCTGCCATTGCTAAGTGACAGGTGACGGTCCTTTGCTGTCTGTGTTTCAGAAACAGAAGCCGTTCGAGCCTGTGGTGATCCCTGTGGGGAGGTTGTTTCGACCAAACGAGAGACAAGTGGCTCAGCTGGCCAAGAAGGATTACCTGGGCAAGGCCACGGTAGGTGGGGTCACCACCCGCCTGAGTCTCCTGTGCCCCTCGCCGTGCGGGGCGAGGTGGGGGAGTCCTCGGGGAGAGGGTGTCCTCTCTGTGTCTGTGTGGACGAGAGCACCGCGTGGTGAGGAATGGGCTGACCTCTCGAGCTTCTCGTCCCCAGGCCCCTCTCATTCCTCCCTCCCCACCTGACCCTGGATGAGTGACCCCTGAGGGTGGCTCTCAAGAGAGCCGAGGTTGGGACTGACCCAGTGGAGGAAGGCACAGCCACTCGGACTCCTGGCTGTGGAAAGGACCAGCACGGCAGTCTCTGGGCCTAGTTCTGTCATTCACTTCTCAGGATTCTGAGGACTCTCTCCACGTCCACAGCCCTCACTAGACGCCTTTTTTTTTTTTTTTTTTCCAGTTTCAATTTATTTTTATTTATTTATTTTTTGTTACTGGGGATTGAACTCAGGGGCGCTGGACCACTGGGTCACATCCCCAGCCCTTTTTTTGTATTTTATTTAGAGACAGGGTCTCCCTGAGTTGCTAAGCGCCTCGCTGTTGCTGAGACTGGCTTTGAATAGACTCCTTCTTATACTGGATTCCTCTGAATCCGGGTCTTAGATCTTCTCGGCCATGATCCAAAGAACACTATCAGTCCCCTTCCAAAACTGCAACTGACCTTAATACATTTGGATGGCTAAGGTGCTTGATAGCTGGGCAGCTGGGATTGGCACAGTGGCAGAGGTCAAGAGAGTCTAGGTTAATGGAAATACCCCAAAGATCTGTCCAAGGAGGAATGGGCAAACAAAATGTGATATGTCCACACAGTAGAATATTACACGGCCATAAAAAGGAACAAAGTACTGATATATACTACAACATGGATGAGCCTTGAAAACTATGCTGTGTCTAAGAAGCCACACATTTAACACCCCATGTTATAAACTTTCTCTTATGTAAAATATTTGAGCAGATAACTCACAGAGATAGAAAACAATGTAGTGCTTGCCAGGCTAAGGGAATGGAGTGTGGACTAACTGCTAAATGGGTACAGCTTTCACTTTTGGGGTGATGAGCATGTTCTGGAACTGGTAGAGGTGTTAGTTTCACAGCATGGTGAATCTGCTAAATGCCACTGAATGGTTCACTTACTGCGGTTAATTTGATGTCCTATGGATTACAACTCAATTAGAATTTTTTGTTTTAAAGATAAGGTATTGGGGACATAGCTCAGTTGGTAGAGTGCTTGTCTCGCATGCACAAGGCCCTGGGTTCGATCCCCAGCACCCCCCAAAAAAAAAAAAAAAAGGAGAAGGTATTGGGATATTGTAGCTCAGTGCTATAATATAATATGATATAATATAATATAATATAGGCAAGCTATAGCACTTGTCTAGCATTCAAAAGGCCCTGGGTTCAATCCCCAGCCCTGCAAATTAATAATAATAATAAATTAAATTATAAAAAGTGAGTTTGGGCCAGGCGCGGTGGCGCATGCCTGTAATCCCAGCACTTGGGAGGCTGAGGCAGGAGGATCACGGGTTCAAAGCCAGCCTCAGCAATGGCGAGGCACTTAGCAACTCAGTGAGACCCTGTCTCTAATTAAATACAAAAAAGGGCTGGGGATGGGGCCCAGTGGTCGAGTGCCCCTGAGTTCAATCCCTGGTACCAAAAACAAACAAACAAAAAAAGCGAGTTTGGGTTATCAGTGGTGAGGAGAGTACTAGTCTCTTTGGTCACTGGACCTTCTAATCCCGTGGTCAGTAGGCTGATCCGTAGCCACCGTGCCCCTCTGGAACCCGCAAAGTGAGAGTGCACCTGTGATGCGAGGAAGGAGGGGTCTCGGGGGAGACAGGTGGGAGACGCTGGCAGCGCCCTCACGCCCTGCTGCCCTCCATGATTCCAGGTTGTGGCGTCTGTGGTGGATCAAGACAGCTTCTCGGGGTTCGCCCCTCTGCAGCCACAGGTGAGCACCCGCCCTCTCCGTGGACCTGGGTCTTCGGGCCGCGTGGAGCAGGCCGCGGAGGGCGGCTGTGCCGAGAGGCTTTACTGCGAGGCCTCGGGTGCGGCCAAGGGTGTCCGCCTGCCCCTTCCCAGCCTGGCTCCCAAGGCCTAGGGGAAGAGCCCAGGTCAGCGCAACTGCACGTCCTCTGACCAGCCCTCCTGCTTCCCCAAAACGCCAGTTCTCACTTCTCCAAGTTCAAAGAGATCCGTTGATTATCTTGTGAAACCTTCCTTGACCATTCTCTCAGAAAACTGCAATGCAAGCCGTGGAAGGCTTTTTATCATTAATGTGCAGGGCCGGGGATCGAACCCAGGGCCTCTGGCTCTTCTTGGGCCAGTGGTTAGTCGGGGAATCCAGTGGGCCTGGGGCCTGAGGCCTTGGGCCTTCCTGGTTCGGTCCATTTGCCTGCGAGCAGGGGATACCCCTGCAACACCAGGCAGAGGGCCAGAGGGACACCCGTCCCAGCACCAGCTGGCTTGCAGAGATGATCCTAGATGGACGGGGTGGCAGACGGTCTAGAAAGGGACAGCATGGCCTGTGACAGGAGGAGGGGACATGAGCCCTGCTGCGGTGGAACGGTGACGGGCGAGACCTTAGCCAGCACCAGCTGTGGGAGGGTGTCCTGAGCGGGGACCCAGGCCGCGGTCGGCACACACCCCGTACACTCCCCAGGGCCACCGGCAGCCTGGCTGGTCAGGATGACCCCGGCTGGACCAGAGGGTGACTGGTGCGGGGGCTCTGTGGCACGGGGTGAGTCAGGAGCGACGCAGAAGGGCCAGTGTCTAGGTTCCTCGGCCTCAGCTTTCACAGTAAAGCTGAAGAAGGCCTCACTGGGCTTCCGTTCAGCTAGAGGACAACCAGAGGGTCAGAAGCCCAGATGACCAGACCCTGTGATGTTCAGCATGTAGGGGGGAATGCGTATTGAGAGGAGATTCTTGCCTGGTCAGCGGATCCTGAGTTGATCTTAAATACCAGACGTGTCACGTGACACCACAGACAGTAATTATAGAACAGAGCTTTTGGAAAATGTCCTGGGAAAAGGTCAGAGCTCAAGGTCATGAGCCCTCCCTAGACAGCACGTTGCCCTGTGATGGCTAAACTCAAGAAACCAGCTCAGGCTCCAGAGGTGTGGCCATGCTGGTGAACCCCCTGTCCAGGGAGCTGGGCAGAGGTAGAACTTGGTTTTGCTCCACAGGGTTCACCGTGCTCTCCAGACAGTGTTCCCATCAGACAGGAAGGCAGTCTTTGATTCTCTCCTCTGGAAAAATGTTCAAATCACCATTAATGGTCTGCTCTCTTCCCCTCCTTCTTCCTTGTCTTCCCCTTCTTCATTTCTCCTGAATGTTCCACAGGCAGCTGAGCCTCCACCCAGACCCAAAACCCCAGAGATCTTCAGGTAAGTCAGCTTTAGGTCCAAATGTGCAATATCCAAACTCCAAGCTTGAATCGATGGCGAAAAGAGGGTGAAAAAGCCGAAGCTGGGGTCGGGTCTAAATCTGTTTCCAAGGTTAGAACAGAGTGAGAGCTAGGCGCGGTGGCACACGCCTGTAATCCCAGCACTTGGGAGGCTGAGGCAGGAGGATTGCGAGTTCAAAGCCAGCCTCAGCAATGGCGAGGCACTTAGCAACTCAGTGAGACCCTGACTCTAATAATATACAAAATAGGGCTGGGGATGTGGCCCAGTGGTGGAGTGCCCCTGAGTTCAATCCCTGGTACAAAAAAAAACAAAAACAAAAACAAAAAACCACCACAGTGATAGTGGGAGTGGGAGTCTCGACCAGAGCAGGGCAGAGCATCGGGGCCTGGCTCCATGGCGCCCCATGTCCGTGGGCACAGACACCCACATACTGAGGGGTTGTTGAGGTGCAGCAAGGTCCCACGGAACATGGCCCAGGTCAGAGGTCAGTCTTGTAGTGGCTGTAGGCCCCTCTGGAGAGGCGGAGGCCAGCGGTCTCTGAAGTCAGGAAGCTAGAACGGCGTCCCCTTTCCTGCGTGGTGTTTCCCATTCTCTATTGCCACATGTTTTCTGAGAAGAAAGAGGAAGGACTCAAGAACAGGAAGTCATTCTTCTGTAAGATGAGAGGCAAAGAGTGACAGAACCGACAGTTCTCTTAAGAATTCCCTCTCAGTGACAGAGCGAGCCCGGGCCCAGCGTCCACACGGATGAAGGAGGTTAGAACAGCGAGCAGTACCAAGGTGACAGAGGACAGTGGGGGCCGGACGAGGTCCTCTCTGACTCTGTGGCTTGAGGAGTCACAGGAATAGGTGGGAGGAAGGGAGGGCTGTGTGGGCCGTGGACTGGGGACCTTGAAGCCAGCCTCACCCACAACTTCCAAGGGGCACAAATGAGACGCCCCAGTGTGTGGAGGGTCACCCGGGCCCTGAGGAGAGTAAAGGGGGTCGGCCCTGCCTCGCACAGCAAGGCGGCTGCAGGACCCTCCCGCACACATCTCCTCAGACTTCTCACGCCTCGCCTCTCTTAATCTTCATCCGCCTGCCCCTAGCCTGGCCCCCGATGCCCGAGGAGGCTTCTCCTCCCTCAGAATTCACCGTTCATTTCCTCGCTCAGCTGCTCTCACCTGACTTCCACCTGTGCCAGTCCCCTGCCTCACGCACCTCGGCCCAGACTTGGGACCTGGCCAAGCTTATCCAGCCAGGAAATCTCAGAAGAGAGGGGATTGTAAGGCCCATCACCTATTGCGATTTTGTTTTATTCTTTTCAAAAATTATCCTGGATAACCTTCTTCAAATAAGCATAAACCTGTCGGTTTTTTCTTTTATTCTTGTCCCACTGCGTGTACAGTTGTTCCCCTTTAATGGCAGTTTTGCTTTCCCCAGTTTCTGTTACCTGTGATCTACCAGAGTCCACAAATATTAAATGAAAAATTCCAGAAATAAACAAATTGTAAATTTTTAGTTGCATGCCATTGAGTGATGTGATGAAATTTCACTCACACTTCACATTCCAAAGATGTCTATCATCCATTTGGTTTGTCCAGTGTATCCACTCTGTATATGTTACCTGCCCATTAGTTGTTGAGTAGCTAGTATGCAGTCAAGATTATCTGTCTCAGTATCACTTACATTCAAGGAATCTTCATTTAATAATGGTCCCAAAGCTCAAGGGTAGTGATTCCAGCAATTTGCTTATATAACAAAGAGAAGGGTAATAAATAATATAAATAATGTAATAAGGGTAAAAAATTATAACGCTAAGTTTGCTAAGATCTACAGTAGGAACAGATCTTCTATTTCTGAAATTGTGAAGAAGGGAAAAGAAATTTGTGCTGGTTTTGCTGTCATACCTCAAACTATAAAAGTTATAGCCACAGCATGTGAAGTGTTTAGTTCAGATGGGAAAGGCATTAAATTTGTGTATTAGGTATAGGGGAAAAAATAGTATATGTATAGGGTTTAGTACTATGTGTGGTTGCAGGACTGTGTTCCTCACCTAGTCCTCTCTGGAGACCAGGCAGGCGAGCTCCCTGCTCAGGGCACATAGGCAGAGTGATGCCAGGGCCAACTTGCTGCCTCCAAGTTCACTGTGCTCGTCCCACAGCACCACGTGAGGGGATGTGGTCCAGGCTCAGCAGTGCAGTGGCTCTTGTGTCTGCCCCCTGCAGGGCTCTGGAAGGGGAAGCTCACCGGGTGCTGTTTGGATTTGTGCCTGAGACCCCAGAGGAGCTCCAGGTCATGCCAGGGAACATCGTCTTCGTCTTGAAGAAGGGCAATGATAACTGGGCCACGGTCATGTTCAACGGGCAGGTATTCGGAGGATGGGGGGGGGGTCCAAGGCCCTTAGACCCCCGCAGCAACAGCAGGGCTTTCTGTGGAGCAGTGTCTGCCACCCCCATTTGCAGAGCGGCCGGGTTCTTCTGTCTGTACGCCATCCCTCCCCGGAGCTCTGGCTCTTCTGTGGTACGGGCACTGACAAGCGTATTTTTGTTTTCTTCCTTCTGATTCTGCGACGTGGGGCTGCAGAAGGGGCTTGTTCCCTGCAACTACCTAGAGCCCGTCGAGCTTCGAATCCACCCTCAGCAGCAGCCCCAGGTAATCAAGCGCCCAGGCCCACCCATCTCTCTGGATGGGAGAAGGTAGTGAAAGAGATGCTGGCGCTGGCGCTGGTTGGTCCTGGGCTGGGTGAGTTGCTCCGAGCTGAACCTGGAGATGAAGGAAAAGGCCCAGGTGCGCTGAGTGGGGGGGTCTATAGGACCCACAGGGCCCACCCACCTCTGAGACCCCTGGGGTGACTTAGGAACCAGAGCCTACAGTGGACAAGAGTTAGTCTTCCTAGATCTGTGGCCTCTGCATCGGCAAGAGTAGCCAACGTGCTGGTTGGTGAGACGCCATTAGAAACAGAAGGAGAGGCCTTTAAAGCTTTAGAGGTGTATAAATGATCCCGTGGCAGCCAGGCCTGTCTCCCTCCAGACTCTCCAACCAGTTGTGCATGGGCTCAGCCCTTCCTGGTCGTCACCTTATCCAGGTGTTTTGAAAAGTGTCAAATGTGATGCAGGTGGGACGTGGAACTTTTCCTTCCTTGGTGCCCTCTGCAGCTGAGACAAGAGCACAGCCTCCCACCCCGTCTCCTGTGGATTTCCAATACCGCAAAAGGGATGAAAGGTGGCAAGGGCTTTGTAGATGGCTTTAGGATGTTTATTTCTCCTGTGCTATTTCCCCCTCATTGGGCCAAGCTTGCCTCCTCTCTTAGCCAGCATTTTCCTTGGTCTTCCTGAATGACACCACCACCCCAACTTTTAGGAAGTCATTTATTTGCATGTAGCTCCTTTCTGGGAAGACCCCATGATCCCTTACCCCCAAGAATTTTGTCCTAACAAAGGTTCTGACCATCTCTTTTTGTCACCTTCAGGAGGAAACCTCCCCAGAGTCTGACATCCCACCTCCTCCTAGTTCCAATGCCCCAGGAAGACCCCAGCTGTCTCCAGGTTAGTGGCCCAGGGGCACAGCCTAGGCCTGGGTGCGGGAGCACTCCAGGCAGCTTCCCAGCTAGGGTGCTCTCCCCACGTCCCAGGAGTTTCTGGTTTCTCTTCTAGGAACATACCCCTCAGCCTGTGACCACAGAGCCCCAAAGCCCCCTCTTGCTTGCACTCACCCACCCCAAACCCGAGACCCATGCCATCTCCTTGCCTGCTCCAGAACCCTTGGGGTTCACCCTGTGTGGGTGAACGTGTGGTGTGTCAGCACACTAAGTAGTCACCAAACCCCTTGTTTGCTAAGTTCAGAAACCACTCCCAGAAAAAAAAAAGTCTCAGTAATTGCAGTTTTTACCTCAGAGGGACATAGATGGCTCTTTAAAAATATCTGTGGTAGCTGGGCACAGTGGTGCATGCCTATAATCCCAGCACTGGGGTGGGTGAGGCAGGAGGTTCGCGAGTTCAAAGCCAGCCTCAGCAATGGCGAGGCACTTAGCAACTCAGTGAGACCCTGTCTCTAATAAAATTCAAAAAAAAGGGGTGGGGATGTGGCCCAGTGGTCGAGTGCCCCTGAGTTCAATCCCCGGTACAAAAAAAAAAAAAAAAAAAAAATATATATATATATATATATATATATAGAGAGAGAGAGAGAGAGAGAGAGAGAGCTGTATCTTGGAAAGAAACCACTCTCTAGCTCCCTGGGGCATGGACAAAGAGCCCTGGCAGATGTGAAAGGGAGACTGTCTCCCTATGAGGGACTCCCCTGAGGTGGAGAGGTCTGTCTGGGGAAGTGGGGGTGCAGTTTAAGCACGTTTTCATAGACAGTGCTTTGTCCTTGACCCCTGGTCATCAGAATCACTTGGGATGCCCCCTTCTGTGTTTTTAATTTGAAAAACTGCAAACCTATGAAAAAGTTGGAAGTAGTGTGTAACATACCAGAATGCCTTTCACCCAGATCCAACAGCTGTTTCCATTTGCACCAAGTACTCGCCCTGCCCCCCCTGCTCTGTCACTCTTTTTCGCTGAGCCTCGACTCTCCTAAAAACAAGCACCATCCTCTGTGGGACCAGACAATCGCCATATCTGGGACATGCAGCACTAACATGACGACTTTATATAATGTATTTTCCACGTGTAAATCTCTTCCATTGCCCTGCCCACCACATCTTTTTTTTTTTTTTTTTAAATCTTTTCTGTCTAGGGGTTCATCAAGGATGACTTACTATCCTAGGAAGATTTAAGAGTATGGATTCCTGGGCCTTTGATTCTGATTTTTTTTTTTTTTTTTAAGACAGGAATGGGACTATTTGCATTTTTAGCAAAAACTCCCCAAGTTATTCTAATAATCAGCCGAGCTTAAGATCTGTGGTCTTCTTCTTTTTTTTTTTTTTTTTTTTTTTGGTACCGGGGATTGAACTCAGGGGCACTCGACCACTGGGCCACATCCCCAGCCCTTTTTTGTATTTTATTAGAGACAGGGTCTCACTGAGTTGCTAAGTGCCTCGCCATTGCTGAGGCTGGCTTTGAACTCACGATCCTCCTGCCTCAGCCTCCCAAAGTGCTGGGATTACAGGCGTGTGCCACCGCGCCCGGCTTTTTTTTTTTTTTTTTTTTTTTTTAATGCACCTCCTATAGTATCTTTATATTTCTCTCAAATAAATTATATGCATACTGGGACTGGGGCTATGGCTCAGCAGTAGAGCACTCATTTCGCATGCGTGAGGCCCTGGTTTCAATCCTCAGCACCATATAAATAAAATAAAGGTATTGTGTCCACCTACAACTAAAAAAAAATTTTAAAAAAATTACATGCATACTACATTAATACATTATGCACGTTAAAAAACATACAAAAAATAAAGAATGAGGTAAAAAATAAGTGGTTATTTCCTCTTGTGGTCTCTGACTTATCCCACACTCCCTACTTTTTATGGCTTTGGTCCCACTGGTTTAACTGACCTTGGAGACTTGTGCTAACCCCTTGTGTTGTAAGGATATTCTAGTCCTTGGGGTTACCGTCAGGCCCCTAGAAGCGGAAGCTGGCTTGTTCATGTGTTCGAGGCCTTCAGCTTCCCCAGGGTGAGCTTTTCCCACAGTTCCCTACAGTTAACAATGTCCCCCCGAGGTTGTAGGGAAGGAAGCTGGGTGCCGTGTCCTAAGAGGTCCCGTTAGCTGGCCAGGAGCGTTCATTGACCACCTTCTTTTGTCTTTTACTCCTTACCTTTTCCATTTAGGTCAGAAACAAAAAGAAGAGCCCAAGGTCAGTTTTTCCTTGCACTACTTCAAGTGGGAGAAGAGGGAAGAGCTGAGGTGTCAGCCATGTCTCTCATGATTATGGAGTCCCAAGGGAAGGTTGGGACCAGGCGCCCCCTCACACACAGTCCACGGGCTGGGGACCCCCTCAGCCACCGCCCCCATCCCACGTACCCATTTGGTTCTAGCCCATGGCTGGGTGACCAAACTTGGCTCTGTGGGCTCGAGGACCTTAGAAGGTTGCGAGGCACCAAGGAACCCGGGCTTGCCAGTCTCTCCCTGCGGCTGGGGTACATTCTGTGCCAAAGCACAGCACCATGGTGATCTAGGATGGTGCTAACAGCTGCGACACTCAGGAGGGGGTTCCCTTTGCTTCCTCCTCCCTCAGGAAGTGACACTCAGCGTCCCCATGCCGTACACGCTCAAGGTGCACTACAAGTACACGGTGGTCATGGAGACCCAGCCTGGGCTCCCATACAGCCAGGTCCGGGACATGGTGTCTCAGAAACTGGACTTGCTGCCGGAACACACGAGGCTGAGGTGAGCTACCTGCAGGCTGCACGCAGGCGCAAGCTGTGGGCCTCGAGCTGGCCCAGAGCACAGAGGGGGTGTCTTTCGTGCTGATGTTCTGACTTGGTCCTTACTTGTGGCCACAGCTACCGGCCTCGGGACAGCAATGAGCTGGCGCGCCTTTCAGAAGAAAGCATGAAGGATGCCTGGGGCCAAGTGAAAAACTACTGCCTGACGCTTTGGTGTGAGAACACAGTGGTGAGTGCAGTGAGCCCCAAGGTCCCTTCCACTGAGCCACTTCCTCAGTGCACCTTCCTCTAGCACCTCAGCGCCATGCTTAGTGTTAAGATACAGTGGGTAACAAGGTGCAGCTCTGAGTCCCTTTTATCTGCATCCTCACCCCAGCTGCCCCCCACCAAGAGAAAAGCAGGCCCTGGAGGCCCAGCAGCCCACACAAAGTCTGGGTCCCCCTCCACCGGTTGTCAGGCCTACTTGGGACACGCATCATGCCCACCACTGTAGGGCAAGGGCTGGAGTGAAGGCCCATTCGAGGCTGAGGTCACTGCCATTCTTCACCTTAAGCTTCCATGGGGGAAGAACGCTTGAAGGTGAAGGAAAAGGGAATTTATTTCACAAAGAGATGGTTGGGGCAACAGCCTCCTATTAATAGCGAACATCATTGAGAACTTCCTACGTGCCAGACACTGTGCCAGCATGCTCTGCATATGAGTTCTCAGGATCGCCACAACTCTACGAGGTACATAATTTAGGCATCAAGGTAGAGAGGGGTCAAGCAACTTGCCCAAGATTGTACTGCTGGTCCCTAGTGGAGCCAGGACCGGGGCAGGCACTTGACCGCCGAGCCTGCCTGTGTTCACAAGCACCACGCTGTACTGACGGGCGGAGGGCAGGTTATCTTGGAGCCCTGAGGTTTGGAACAGTTAAGTAAGAATGATGGGAATCAGAAGCAAAGTGAGAGGCTAGAAGTGGTAACCAGGAGGTAACACGCTTGAAATTTGTCCCTTAATCTCCAGAGGAAAAGTTCTTCTTCTTTTTCATTGTGGATGTTAATTCCACACTCCCCCCGCCAAAACAAACAAAAAAACCCTACCCATAGAAAGCCCCCAGCGTCTTGATGTTAATCCCTCCCCTGAAAACTACCCATCTGCTTTCTCTCAACATACTGTTATTTCTTATATATCTCATATAATTGGATTATACAGTATATAGTCTTTTGGGTTTCAGCAATCCCTTTCTTTTTATTACTAACTGGTATTCCACAGCATAAAGACCACCATTTATCTATTTACCTGTTGGTGGACATTTGCCTAGAAAGGGCTCTTTACTTTAAATGTGAACAACTTCACTTAAATAAAAAATGACTTTTTTTTTTTTTTTTTCCTGTGATGATGTCAATCTGCTTAGTGGCAATATGTACCTAACCCTCTCCAAACTCCAAACACAGTCTTTTGGAGCTCAATCCAGGCTCAGGGGTCACTGTTGAATGCTCTGTCATCATCTGTTAGCCTGAAGGCAGTACGTCAGTTGGCTCTCACTGAATTAACCGGGCCTTTATTTCAGGGTGACCAAGGCTTTCTAGACAAATCCAAGGAAAATGAAATATGTGATGCTGATCAGACAACGGAGCTTCAGCTTAAGGAAGGCAGCCAAGTGGTAGCTCTCTTCAGCTACGAGGCTACCCAACCGGAGGACCTGGAATTCCAGGAAGGGGACGTAATCCTGGTCCTATCAACAGGTAAGTGTTACCTCGAGACCACAGAACTCAGCTCATCCATTAGCGGAAACAAGGTCAAGGGCAGAGAGAAGAAAACATTAATAACCCACAAACCAAACTTCACAGGGGTTTCAATCTCCTTAGCTTGGAGCAGGCAACAAAACTGTATGCCCGACCTTTCCCTGTCTGTCCTAGTAGAGAAGCAACATAAACCTGACTGTGATAACATCTAGATTATTAAAAGACAGCTGCGCTTTGGAACCATGGATTTTCTTCCAAGAGTTAACAAATTGCCTGGAATCATTTTGCTTTTATACCAAACCATAGATCTATGAAGTCATACATTTCCCAAAGAGGAAGAGAGGGGATAAATTTTACCTGAAAAGCAGCTGTTCAACACTGCTTTTCTCTCTGGTGACTTTCTGGACGGTTAGGGATCAAAAGATTAAAAAGCAAATCTGAGACAAGCATGGTGGTGCATGCCTATAATTTCAGCAACTCAGGAAGCTGAGGCAGGAGGATTACAAATTTGAGGCCAGCCTCAGCGATTAAAAGAGCTCTTAGAATTAGAAGGGCTGGAGGTGTGGCTTAATGATAAAGTGCCCTTGTTTAATCCCCAACCCTGCAAAACCAATGAAAAGAAAGTTAAATGCAGTTCCAATTTAGTGATTCTCAAACTTTAGTATGCCTAAGAATCCCTTGAAGAGTTTCCTGAGTTCCTTGGCCTGCTTCCCAGAGATTTTGGTTCAGACATATGGAGAGGCCCACAAATTGATACTTCTAACCAGTTTCCAGGTGATCCAGGTCTACACTCTGAGAAACACTGTCCTAATTCATGGTTTGATAGTCTCATTTCTTTACCTGGGTGCAACAGATCCCATTGATATAACAGGACTAAAATGCTGTGCACCAGTGATGCAAGGTAGTGAGAAACCCTGATAATTACAGTAGAAAAGCCAACAGATTAAGAAATGAGAGATTCTAAAGTTAGTGGGTATACAAGTGTGTGACAGTGAACTCAAAATTGAGTGCCCTGCAGTACTGTTCTTTCAAGGGAGACTGGAAACTCAGTGAGGACTGGATCTAAGAACTCCAGTGCCATTTTCTAAGGATCACTATCAATTGTCCAAAGCGTTTTGCTTTTGATTTTTGTTTGGGTGTCAGTGAAGAGATAAAAATGAGAGAAACATGCAGGCTGGGGATGATGTAGCTCAGTGGAAGAGCACTTGCCTAGCATGTGCATGCAGGAGCCCTAGGACTGATCTCCAGTACCACAAAAGCCAAAACCATACATATGCAAGAAAAACCTGGGTACACAGGGAGAGAAGGCAGTGTACTTCCTACTCTGATATATACACAAGTCTAAGTGGCTTAAGAATTACCTGAGGGTACTCTTGGAAAAACTGATGCTCAACCACACTCCACATTAATTACAGAACCTCTTGGGGGCAGGATCCAGGCGGTTGAGCTCTTTCACTCAGAGATCAATTCTGAGTGGCTTGGTGTGGTTGGTAGATGGGCTCTGGAGTTATACCCAAGTCATCTAACATTTACTGGTAGAATGGCTCTGAATAATCTCTGGGTCTCCTTTTCCTTAGCAAAATGGGGTAATAGCTGTGACTTGAGTAATCATTAAGTCTTAGTGTATGTGTACCCTCGTACGTCTGTTCTTCATTAAAGGCTCAAGAAAGGGGCTATGAACATTAAGTCCCAAGTTTTCAATTCTACAATTATTTCAGTGAAAGTGAGACAGGTGCACTGAGTTTGGAAATCACAATCTGGAGTTTATCATATAACTCATCATCATTAATAAAAGAATGGGAAAACATTTATTTCAAAATTATTACAAGTGGTATACTTGTTGCTCAATTTGTTTTTTAGGTATTCCATATATGAGACAATGGGACATAATAGGTTAAAGTTTTTTTTTTTTTTTTTTTTTTTTTGTACCAGGGATTGAATCAGGGGCACTCGACCTCTGGGCCACATCCCCAGCCCTTTTTTGTACTTTATTAGAGACAGGGTCTCACTGAAAGTACCTCGCCATTGCTGAGGCTGGCTTTGAATTCATGATCCTCCTGCCTCAGCCTCCCAAGTGCTGGGATTACAGGCATGCGCCACCACGCCCGGCTAGTTAAAGTTTTTATATTTTACAAAATGTATTAAAACTATCACCAGTTCTAACTCCTAATGTTTTGAATTCCTTAGCAGGGAACTTTCATTTTTAATATATTTAACCAATGACACCAAAGCTCAGATAAAACTCCTTCCTTAAAAAATCAAATCTAAAGATTCACTGTTCCATTTCTTTCACCTTATTTCTCTATCTGGTAACTTTTTGAAAAATACAATTCAGGGCTGGGCTATAGCTCAGTGCTAGAGCACTTGCCTCATTCGTATGAGGCACTGGGTTCAATCCTCAGCACCACATAAAAATATATATTGTGCTCACCTACAACTAAAAATATTTTTAAAAATACAATTCATTTTTTTACCCTTTTATCATATTTAGGACAAAAATCACTGAGATGCTAAAACCTATGTTCACTCTAACAACGAATCCCTTTCCAACACCACCTTCCCTGTTACCACATGTGAGGGAGGGGTGACTGACAAAAGATAAGCATGGGATACCTCAAGGGGGTAATTTTCCTACACTGGATTGAGTAATTGATGTGTACTTTCCCTTTTATCAGTGAATGAAGAATGGTTGGAAGGGGAGTGTAAAGGGAAAGTTGGCATTTTCCCTAAAGCCTTTGTTGAAGAGTGTGCAACCACAGATCTGAAGAACACTCCTAGAGGAGTCTAGGATGTTTCACAATCTACCAAGAAGAAAATGGTCTATTTGCAAGATTACCATACCTCTGATGTGCACCGTACTGAGACATTTTAGTTTGTAAGTCATCACTAGCCTAAATCTCCCCTGATAACGCCAAACTATTAGACAATGAGATCTCAGGATAAAGATTTCTTGGTGCATGGAGTGGGGGAGTAGATGAGACGTCTGGAAGGGGCATGAGGGAGTCCTCTAGGGTGTGACAATATGGTTTTTATTGAGTGTTAGCTACCCAGATGTGTTCACTTCATGAAAACTGAGTTACATGCTTAATTGGTGCACTTTATATGTGTGACACCTCAATATAAACCTTATCTCACAAAGCAAGACATCCAGAGTCGAGGCCCAAGAGCTCAGTGGAAACGTTCTTCTTCCTGTATCATTAACATCACATACTGAGGCCTGAAGCAATCTCACATGTTATTCAGCAGGTGTACACAGACTAAACTAACTTGTTCTTTTTTTTTTTGTACCGGGGATTGAACTCAGGGGCACTTGACCACTGGGCCACATCCCCAGCCCTTTTTGGCATTTTATTAGACAGGGTCTCACTGAGTTGCTAAGTGCCTCGCCATTACTGAGGCTGGCTTTGAACTCGCAATCCTCCTGCCTCAGCTTCCCAAGGGCTGGGATTACAGGCGCGCACCACCACACCTGGCCTAACTTGTTCTTTTCATACTAAAAGTTTCATTGCTTAAACAGAACCTAGACAGAGTTAGGTTCCCACAGAATATAACATTCAATTCCCCAGACAATTAAAATACTAGAATTACATCCCTTTATGCCTTCTCAGAGGGACATTTTTATAAAGAATTCAATACTGAATATTTGCCACACTTGAATGATGAAAAGAAACCATGTTCAGGAAGTCAGTTGGTTAGTAGTATTCTATTACTTTACACATTATAGTATTATCATAACAAGAGAGATCATACAATGTGTTTTATTTGGTCATCATTCGGGGTTAACTCAGGTGAAAGATTCTATAAATACTAGACCTTAGGACCTGGCTAATTTTCCTCCGCCCCTTCTTCATGTAGTTATGTGGCTTTGTTAACACATCTCAAGTGTGTAGGTGCTTGTGAAAAGCAGGGTTAGGAAATGAACTGAACAGTGAATCAGCACCGAAGGGAAGGGACAGTCAGTGTCAGCATGGCTTCCAGCACACTGCTGAAGGCCCAGCAAGCCACCAACAGGAACTCTGAATGCAACTGGAAGAGAAGCCACCCCAAGGCCAAGAATAGTAACTACTGTTGCTGGTAACCAGATTCAGTGAATTTTATAGGCCAAAAGGATAAACTATCCCTGAATTGACTCATTAGCAGAACAGGGATTAAAAATAATGGGTATTATGTAATTCCTTTACATAAGCCAATCATTCTTTCTTAAATAATTTTGAAAATTGGTTTCTTTCTACCTCCCTTTCCATAATAATTCATTTTTATTGGTTTGAATGATATAAAAAAAGCAAAAATAAACCTGCAACATATTCAAGTTCTGACCACCTTTGCTCTTCCCTGGACTACTTGTGTGTAGGTGAAATTCTTTAAGTTGCATTTCCTTCAACACTGCATCTGTTAGGATAGAAAAGAAACAATCCATACGCAGTTGTGGTTGGAGAGAACATGGTTTAATTAAAGGCAAAGCTGATTTCAGCAGCTGCAGGTCTCGCACAGACATACAAAAACAGAACAAAACAAAACCCAAAACAAACCAAATATCAACCCATAAAAATAAGTTTACTACACAAAACCAATTTCTGATGAATATTCTCCTCCCCCTCCTCATTACTCCACAGAGAGGATGACAAGGCGAGGAGCCCTGCCCCAAGAGTCAGAAAACATTCCAAACATCAAATTCTCATGCAGATTGGGGCTGTAGATGGGAACTGGGTGCTACTGGGAGGGAGATGAGAAGCCTGGTTTGCTCGTCTAGGGTGCAAGAATCAGTGACAGTTCAAACACTGGAATGTTGCAGCTGCCTGAATGCAGAGAGCTCACACACAAACTGGGTAAGGCAGTAGGGAAAGAGGCTTGGGAAAGAGGGAAAAGGAAGAGGTGGACACAGTGAAGGGGCTGGAGAGAAGCACAAAGGGTTTCATATTGCCATTGGGTGGGGGCCTTCATCCTTTCAGACCTTTCAAAAAGAAAAAAAAAAAAAAAAAGAAAAAGAAAAAGAAAAAAACCCAACACCATGTCAAACTAAAAGAGCAATAATGTAAGCACATCGGGGACTCCAACCACTCTTTCTGAAGAGCAATGAGCATTATCTCACCCCTTTCAATTGCTGGGGTTGCCCAGACTCCAGTGACAACCGGGGCTCCTGGATGTGCTTTGCTCTGCAGCTGTTTTCCAGCTAAGTTCCACACTAACTCACACACTCATACACACAACCCCTTCCCTCTGGGAGAGCAGATGGGCATGTGTGAGCACATGTGTGCACACACATACGCACACACACACACTCAAACACAGAAGAGACCTCCCAGAAAATAATCCCTACCACTAGCACAGCAATTGGACATTTAGATTGTTTCCATAATTTCCCCTTAAAATATCACTTTTCCAGGAAACGACTAACAGAAACGCTGTCCTTCCGTTTCTACACAAGAACATCTTCAGTCCTCTTTCCTCCTAATAAATATCAAATAAAAAGTTTATTTTCCATTCTTTTGCCTTTTCCAAAATGGCCTTCGTTGTGTTTTCTTCTGTTCACGACGTGCATGTGTCCATGTTGCCTTGAATCACACTCTCCAAGTGGAGGCTGGGAGGCTGCAGCTGGGCAGGGGCCTGGCCCCTCTGCGGCTGTGCAGACACCGTCACTTCCTCCTTCTTTAGACTGTCTTTTGGGTTCCAACTGCTGGATCCCATGCTGTTGCTTCTTGGCAAGATGTTGTACACATTAGGAATAAAAACGATTACTAGCAAACAGCATAGGATTAAAAAGGGATGGAGATAGGCGCAGGAGGCTGGTAAGTAGGATGGGGGCACAAAAACCAACCAAACAAAAAATAACCACACTGAAAGCTTCTACCCATTAAAATGTGTCAGGCCAGAATGGATCAGCCTGCCTTCTGTGGGACTGCTTGCTAGGCTACCGCAGAAGGTACAGGAATCAAAAACGTAATTTGAAATCCTACAGCAGTCACCTGCTAGTCCAGCCCAGCACCACCACCCACACCATATCTGGGGGCTCGAGCACCTACAGAGTGAAGGGCATCTCCTGCTGGAATCTCCAGGCCAGAAGAAGGTCCTACACCAGGACCTCCTACGAGGCCCTGTACTCTCCCTTATGGAACACTTCCACTGGCTGAAGAGGTCGGTTCCCCATCCTGTCACCACCAACCTCTCACAGGAGCAGTGAATAGGGCTGTCCTCGCTACACACTGACTAGAAGCACACCTGTGTATGGAAGAATTCAGTGTGATATTTTACTACTGAGAGTAATAACAATAATAAAAGATGTTTAGGAATAATTTCAACTACATTCTCAGTCAGCAAAGCAATCATTAATGGATTCCTATTTTATTCCCCAAAGAGGAAAAAAGGACTGAGAAGTTCCCATTGGCTTCTCCCATCTGCCTTCCCTTCTCAGCTTTCACTTCCCATGTGGCTGGGGACATGCACGATGGAGAAGGTGAGAGGCGGTGATATCAAGTAACTGAGTGAGACAAACAGCAGTTCCTCTCTCCCTCCGGAAGGACCTGGGGGGACGGAGAGTTCCTGATGGAGTTTTCTTTTTGTTGCACTGCGAACATTTCGTGCACACTCAGCGGGCTGGTGGAACACTTACACCCTCTTGATAGCAAGAAACAGACAAGAGGGCTGCCACCTGCAGGGGACTGTGTGGGCCAGTCCTGCAAACCCAACATGCCATGGTTTATGGAGCCTTCATTCCCAAGGTTGCCACTTTGGCCTCAGTGTGGAGGGTTCATGGTGCCTTGTCCCCGCTGCTGTTTCTGCTTCTGCTGCATTAACAACTGCTCCAGAGCGGAAGGTCCAGGATGCATCATGGAACTGGACCAGATAGACTGAAAAACAGCCCAGATCTTGTCAACAGAGGTCAAAGGCCTGGTTGTCTGACTGGGATTTGTATATTAATTCCAGCCAACTATAACATCATGTACCACCAAAAGAACAGGATCCTATTTAGACTTAAGTTATATTCTATGTATAACATGTCAAAATATACTCTACTGTCATGTATATCTAAGAAGAAAAAAAAAAAAAAAAAGGACATATACGTCCAAAGTTTTGCCCCCTAAAACAGCCCAGCTATCACAAAGTCATTATAGGATTCTCAAGACTAGTTAGTTCTACCAGGCATAGTGGTGCATGCCTATAATCCCAGCAGCTGGGAAGGCTGAAGCAGGAGGAACGCGAGTTCAAAGCCAGCCTCAGCAACAGGAAGTGAAGCACTGAGCAACTCAGTGAGACCCTATCGTTCAATAAAATAAAAATTAAAAAAAAAAAAAAAATAGGGCTAGGGATATGGCTCAGTGTTTTAGTGTTCTGAGTTCAATTCCCAGTACCAAAAAGAAAAAAAAAGAAAAAAAGACTAGTTAGTTCCTATTAAAATTATTTTAAACTGGAAAAGGCGAAATTATGTTTTAAACAAAATCTTTTTACTGAAACTTAGCTCCATGTGGTACTACAGAGTATATTTGTAGTAGTTTATTTTAGGTAAACAAAACCTTTTTTTTTTTTTTGGTAGCAGGGATTGAACTCAGGGGCACTCGACCACTGGGCCACATCCCCAGCCCTTTTTTGTATTTTATTAGAGACAGGGTCTCACTGAGTTGCTAAGTGCCTCACCATTGCTGAGGCTGGCTTTGAACTTGCGATCCTCCTGCCTCAGCCTCCCAAGTGCTGGGATTACAGGCGTCGCCATCGCACCTGGCTAAACAAAACATTTGTAATGTTATATACTTTTCTTTCATGTGGTCAGAAAAGGCTTAAACCAAACACTGCAAGGTGAATCAGGATTTTCTTAACCTTAGAATGAAACTAAAAGCTTTACGTTTTGGATCCTGTGATGATACTTAATCACTAGTGAATTCACAAATTTAAAAAAAAAAAAAAAAAAAAAAAAAATCCCCTTCAAATCGCTAGGCAGCTTGGGTTCCCAGGACTGAGCTACACATGGACTCTGCTTTAGGCAGTCCTAAGGGCGCAGAAGCAAGCCTAGCTACTTATGTGAACAAAAGAAGAAATATCATGGCTGCCAGTTCATGGCTCTTGTTCTGAAAGTCTACTGACCTTTAGGCTTTCCATGAGGACAGCAGAGGAATCCTCCATGGAGGGGCCATGGCCTGTCCAGGTGCCACTGGGAGTACTGGCCTGATGCCAACTGTTCTCAGAGGATGATGTTGCTGAGAGATAATCAATACCAAACCCACCCATGGCTAAGGGACAGAAAGAGAAGAATTCAAGAAAATGTTTTATCATTGCCAAATACCAAACCCCAGGTAAGGTTAGAGCAAGTTATCTCATTTCTTCTACATAATGAAGCCTGGATCTCACCTGGCTTATCAGTTTTCCACCGATCTGCAGTCCTCCTATCCCTGTTGTCTGGAGTCCCAATGGGTCCAAAATTGGAAAATGGAACAGAATTATGGTTGTGTGTTGGAGGAGAGCTGGGCAGGCTGCTTGGGTTAGAGGAATGAGGAGATTGGCTGGCTGGTGTTGAGTGATCTATTAAATGATAGCAACGCAGGTTATTTAATAGATGTTTCATAAACATACCAAGAACCAATGTTTCCCGCAGATCCAATCACCCAAACTTTACTAAAAATAACCACAGGGCTTTGGCAGAGAGGTAAACACAAGCCCCATAAGGGAACCTGTGAAATGTACTAATGTACCTTAGTGTGCCTATCTAAGGCACATTCTTTTCCTTAAATAGTACACAATTTTGTCAATTAAACATTATTCTGGCTCGTTTCAGACAAGTACTTATTTGGTTTCTCCATCAGAAATAGAATTTCTTGATCTTAAGAATATCATAAAGTCAGATTATCAATAAAATTGAGATTAAAAAATCTTTATTTTTAGAAGTATAACTTTCCCATATTTTTGTCTCTTATGCTGGTTACCTAGGATGTAAAAAGCTTTTTTCAGTAGCATTTATTACACAAACTGGCTTATCAGTCCTTTTTCCTTTCTTTCAGAAGTTACTTTTTTACAAAACCAACTAATATATTTGTAATTACAGAATCTTAGTCAATTTGAATGTATGGGAATGGCAAAGTCTATAACTTAAGATTAGTTAATACCTGAACTGGCAGGAAGTGATGGAGACCATGGAGTCCCTTCAAAGAGGGAGTACAGTGATGTTTCCTGGGGGGCCATTGAGGGGTTGAGCTCTGCTTTGGAAGTGGTTGTCAGGTTTTTCCCATACACCTCATTGAACATACTGTTATTTGGGTATCTTTCCTGAAAGACATGACACTCAAGTTACAAATTTCCTCCAAGACAGAGAGATTAAAAAAAAAATGAAATGTCATGTTCATAAATTCTTAATATACCTAAGGCTTTTATTTTCATTTCCCCAATTGCTTTCTCTCACCCTTTATTTTGCTCTACATAAACTACGCACATTTAAAAAAAGTGAATGATTTGTTTGGTTGAACAACACAGCCCTAAGGATTTTAATATTAATGAGAAGTTAAAGGACTAAAGTTTACAATGTACAGGTCACTAGTTTGCCCTAATCAGACACTAGGGGATAAACTCATATTTTGGAAAGAGATCAATATATATAAAAGAAGGGAAAGAGAAAAAAAAAAAACAGATATGCTGAAATAGAACAGGAAAAAGCATCAGCCTAGAATAAAAGCACAAAGCAAGATTCTTAACTTTTTACCTACCTGATTGAGAAAGAATCCGGTGAGGGACAGGAAAGAGGATGAATGTGACATGAGCTCTGAGGGTTTCTCCAATAAGGATTTCTTCACAGTCCCAGAAAAGAAAAGTAGTTAAGTTATGCCTTCCGTTTTCTTAATATTAATCTTAAGATACTACAGAATCCAAGTAAAAGACCACCATTTAAGCATACTTATACTCATTCAACATATACAATATAATGCCTAGAAGACGTGAATTCAAATTTGCAAACCATGACTAATACCATACTAAGCTCCAATTGCCATAGGTGAGTCAGTCAGAACTCTCCTTTATCAGTGTTATCTAGGCTAGCCCCGAGACTCTGGCAGGGACCACAGAGCCTGGAAAACAGCAGGAGTTCTGAGGGTTTTTGTTTTTTTTTTTTTTTTTTTTTGTACTGGGGATTGAACTCAGGGGCACTTGATCACTGGGCCACATCCCCAACCCTTTTTTGTATTTTATTAGAGACAGGGTCTCACTGAGTTGCTAAGTGCCTCACCATTGCTGAGGCTGGCTTTGAACTGGTGATCCTCCTGCCTCAGCCTCCCAAGTGCTGGGATTACAGGTGTAAGCCACCATGCCCAGCCTGAGTATTTTTAAGGCATGAATTTCAGGAATCCCCTTATCAAGACCTGCTTTTGAAATAATTTCAAAACAAGATGCCAAACTGTTCTACCACTTACTGCCTAAATTTTAAAAATACTAACATTGATGACATACAAAAAAGCCTTTCAAAGCTGTCTGACAACTGGTTTTGTTTACATGTTTCCTAAGCAGCTATATTTGTGGTATATCAATATACTAAAGTCTACATTACATTTATCGGCTATAAGAAAAATATGGGGAGAAAGAAAGCTGAATCTCTAATGCTCACTGTCACTAAAGAGTGGGTCAAAAAAACATTTACTGAACACCTACTACATGCAAGGCATTTTCATATACATTATATTGTTAATGAGTATATAAGGGTTACTGTTGAGGGCTTTAAAAACATTTTTTTAAAATGGTTTATTTTTTAAACACACATAGAAAAGAAAAATAAAAATGGACCAAAACCCCCACCACTTGCTCTACCATCGGCTCCATTTCCAATGGAAGGAGCAAGAGCAACAGGAACCCAGGGATACGATATGGAAACAAGTGGACAGACAGCAAGTATCTCAGTCTCTCAAGCCACTCCAGCAGAAAAGGAACAAGACAGGCACAAACGCCTAGGCAACATTACAGCAGCTGGGCTTTCAGCACGTTCCTGCTCCCAGGAGTAGCCTAAGCCAGTGATGTTTCCAGGGGTCTTCAGTTGCTAACTGGGGAGGAGGCTATTACTCTCATTCTATAGGCAAATTCCTAAGGGAACTTTCAAGTACCACGGATGGCAGTTAATGTCATGTCAGCTGTTTTTATTTCTCCTGATACTATAATTAATGCATTTAAATCTAATGTTTAGAATGTTTTTCTTGTCCTGTGTTTATGGGAAAGAAACACCAAGAAAGGAAAACTCACTATCTTTTTTTTCCTGAAATGTAGTGAAGGGTGGGGTAAAGCCTCATGCATCATCTTCCTTCCCATCTTTTATACTCCCTGCCCTCAGTAAAATATAACGTAAATGCTCATGAGCACAAAGAATGACTTTGAAATGCAGTCTATGTTCTAGAAGATTATTTTTAAAAAGACATGACTAATCCAATCTTAAATTCTATCTAACATTGTCCTAGTTATGGTTACAAATAGAATCCTCTTCAATTTTACTCAGTTTATGCATCCAACTCTTAACATCAGGGCTCTTTCTGGGTTCAGTCAGCCAAACAGGAATGAACTAAACACTGTTCAATAATTTCAGTAAGAAAAATCTAGAACATATTTCCTTTCATATTTTGAATACATTTAAGACCAAAAATCTCATTTTCCCTAGGCAAGATTAAATGACACTAAGTTTCTGGGTCCAGATGGAAGTGCCACCAGGAAAGCGAGTGAGTTTGCTAATATCATGGTCTGAGCATGACCAGCCCTGCAGGATGCTTTGTGGATAACACATATGTCTAGGCTCTGTATGACTCTAAGACTGGGGGAACCAGAGTCAGCATTTTTTTTGCCATATTGGATTACCATTTTAAGGTTAGTTCAAGGCAATCAGGAAATATATTTTATACTTCTATAAAGAAGTAAAGCCCCAGAAAGAAGAAATCACCTATAACGAGTAATACAAAATCTCAGAAAAGGAGCTGGGGTTAGAGCAAGAAGCAGGATTATGTCAAATACATACAAAGAGGCTTCGTCCAGGAAGAGAGGCGAGAGGCCCCAGCAGAGCTGGGTAAAGATCAGGAGGGTTAGAAAAAATCAGCTCTTCCTCTTCCTCCAAGGCAGCCAGACTCTTTAACAGGTCCGGAGGAAGCAAAGGGGAGCTCTTGGGGTCCTAGTGACAGAAAGGAGCACAGTGAGATGCAATTAGGTATGACAAAAGCATAATGGAGTAGTAGTAGTGTGATTAAAGTGGATAAGGCAACCAAAAGGGTGGAGAAGTAATCAGTAGGGAAATAGTTAATGCTAAGAGAAAGGCTGTGAAATACAAAAGCGAAGTGACACAGGACATGGTGGAGAAAGACCAAGACAACAGAAAGAAGCAAAAATACAGACAGAGCAGAACATAAAAGGTTAATGTAGTTAGTACAACAAGGCAAGGGAGCAAATAATTAGCATATTTTGTGCTAACAAATAGAAAAAACAGGTCTTTTTAAAAAAGTTTAGAAGCACACCTGCTTCTCATGATTAAAAGGGCAAGAAAAGGGAATTCCACTGTCCATGATATCCGGCTGACTTTTTTCTTCTCAGAAAGCAATTTGTTTAAATGCTCAGTAAAACTATTTTAAAAAAATCAGTGACTCAGCCCACCTGAGAAGTGCTCTTTGTCTCAGAGTTCTCTAGCATGCTATATTAGAGATTCCTGCACATTTCTCACCTGACTATCACAGTTAAAATCAATTACAATTCTTCAGTTCCCCTAATTGAACCATACTGTGTAATTTTGAAGAGACCAAGCACTGTTATACCAATGGACCAGAGTAGTCTATAATTTACAACATGTATTTCCTTCATGTATTTATAAGTATTTTTATGTGTCAACTTAAAAAATATAAATAAATAAGTACAGTATCTACTACAGAAATTAAAAAGATAAGCAATCTTAGGCCTAGCTTCAAGAACCTGGTGATAGGAAAGGACACATACCTCAAATGGCATCCTGGGCACAGGATCCTGCTCGGGACGGAAGACTCCTGGTGACCGTTTTCCCCTGCGGTCCATATTTGCTTGCTGTGCCATTACAGCTCTATTATCAGCCATGCTGTAGGAAGAATCCCAGTAGAATTCTGGGACCTTGACTTCTGAGGGATTATGGTTATATGGCTCCATGGGAAAAGGCTTCATTTTTTTCTCTAGAGGCTGCTGCTGCATTACAGGAGGTTGCAATGACGGCTCAAACAGTTTTATGGGGTCTTGGGACTGAAGGTAGTAGGGCTGTTTCACAGGCATGATTTTCCCTAATGGGCCTTGAACCTGAGGAGGATTCCACAGCTGTTTGGAGGCATCTGCCTGCTGATACTAAAAAGAGAGATACTTATGATCAAGATGAAGATAATATGCAATGTTACTCAAAATTAAAGCTAAAGAATCACAGAATGAACCTGAAACCAAAACCATAACCAAAACAAAACCTGTGTGGCGGGGGGAGGGGGGGGGGGGCTTGATATAAAATTCCCAAACTAAAACTCAGCAATGTAGTGGTTTCCTTTACCCTTCTTTGGGTCTTTCAATACAAATTTCTGGAAACAAAGTATGGGCACTAAACTCATATTTTACTCTTTCAATTCAATTATTTAAGAGGTTTAATGAATGAATATATATGAGAGAGAGACTTTCTGCTACAAGTGCTATGGGGATAATGTTTAAGAATGGTATCACATTCATCATAGCACTTCATTAAGATTATGATTTTCTTTTCATTTTGCAATTTATGTTCAAATAAGAGATAATTATTTAAAGAAAATCTTTTCCTACGAAACTCATAATTAGCACCAGCAAAGAATGACAGTGAAAATCTAACATATTATCCTTTAGCAATAGAAAGGGAAAACATTTACTTTTCTGATAGAGAATACTTTTGTATTCCCCACAATAATAAGTCTAAACAGGAAGTATTTTAAAGTTTAACATTTTTTCAATTAGCCAAACAAATCATTTTGGCATTTCCCCTTATTCAGGGTGATCAGTACACGTGACTGCAATGTACCTGCTGGAATCCAGAGTGGTGAGGAGGGCTTTTCCCCAAAGCTGGCACGGCTTTTGTAGGGGATTGCTGCTGCTGAGCAAGAGCTTGAACCTGCAACTGGCTTGTGGACTGTGCTGTTGGCTGAGCTGGTAAAGATGGAAGGGGTTGCTGGGAGGGTGGCTGTGATTGTTGAGGTCCCTGGTTCATTGGCCCTGGTCCAGAGGGCCGTTGCTGGCTGTAAGGAATGTGGGACTGTTTCCCAGCTTGCACCTGGTTTCCTGCTGGAGAGTGAGCTGCAGGCTGAAGAAAGGTTCCTGGGACAGAAACACCAGCTGGGAAGGTGTAACCTGAGCCCATAGAAAATGCCACAGGAGGGGGAATAACATATGTTGGGGGCGGGAACCCTTCAAAACAGAAGAACACAGCTTTAGTTCTAAAGAAAGTTAGCCAAAAAGGGGAAAAGTCATTTTTTTTCTTTTTTGGTGGTGGTGGGGGGATTTCTAACACATTATACAAGCAACACGTCTACCATGCTGTTAACCTTTTAGAATTTAAGACTTTAAGAATTAAATACATAATATTTTCTAATTTTCTTCTGTCCACTGAAGTAATGAGCACATTCTAAGTTTTTAATTTTTTTTTTTTTTTTGGCAGGGCTGGCAATCAAACCCAGGGTCTCACGTGTGCTAAGCAAGCAATCTACTACTGAGCCACATCCCCAGCCCATTGGAGTGCTCTAAAGATGGCTTCTCAAGTTTAGTAATAGGAATTCCTTCATGATAACAAACATGCACTTATACACGAACTACAAAAATAATTTCATAAATATTAGGGGAAACAGAACTTCTTTCTACATGATAACATTATAGTTTAGTAATGTTACTCTAAGAGAATACAGTACTCAGTGAGGGAACAGAAATCCCCAGACACATATGGAATTATGTAAAACAAATTACAAAACACATTTACCTGGCCGGCTAGGAAGAGGAGGGAAGGCTCCAGGGTGATGAATGGGGATGAACTGGGAGTTACTTGCTTGATTTGGGGTTTGAGTTACAGGTGTTTTCCTGGCTTCAGATACTGGAGTCTTTCTTAGTTCTGCCTGGGATTTCACCTATGACCAACAGAGGCAAAACTATCAACAAAAACATGAAATTCTAATGTGTCAGAAAAAAGTACCTATTTTTAAGAAAGTATTCAAAATCTCATTGTGTCTAAAGTATATGTTGGAGATACTTAAATTCACCTAAGTTAAAAATGAAAAAAAAAAATTAAAAATTATTTAATTGCCAAAAATATAGACAAGGATTTAGTTTAACCAATGTAATAATTTTTGCTTTCATATAATCACATAAATTCTAAATATGGAAAGGACTTTAATGCCTATTTGTTTTACAAGAGATATACCTGATGCCAACAGGTTATAAAAACTTATCTGTGATCTTAAGCTGCCTACTGTGGGGCCTAGAGCTCTTTATATGGAAATATGAGTTAATTAAGACCATCAACTCTTGCTGATTTTTTTGGCCCCCAGTTTAATTTCATCTGGACAGGTTTAAGTATGAAGTCAGGCATCTACCTTCAACCCCGCAACCTTATCACCCTTTAGAATAAAAAAGGATACTTTCAGCAGAGCCAGAAAGTGTCTACATACTGCTCAAGGTTAAGCAAAAAAAAAAAAAAAAAAAAAAAAAAAAAAGTAGCATTTACAAAATATTGGGATGAGGTTTTTCTATGGGTGGGTTGAAAATGGATTAGGGATTGGAAAGGTGATTTATCAATTTGGACCTCACTGGAAGGCCATTACAGAGAAGGGAGGAAGGGCAGGCAGAAAATGCTAGTATTGATATTCCTAAAACATGAGTCCTTTGGCTTTCTATGTTTTTTTTTTTTTTTTCTCCTTTCTTTCTTTTCCCAGCACCTCTCTTTCCATGTCTTTTCTCAATTTCCACCATGCTTTTCTCTGTTTCTCTTCCTACTATTAATCTGAAAATGAAGTTATTGTTTTCTTATTTCTCCCTTTCTCAAAAAAGTTCTATCAGGGAAACAAATTGAAGATAACTGTTTATTTGCCTTCAATAATGTAATGTTCCTCCCGCAAACAAATACATTTGTTGAAATGTGTTAACAAATCACATGGCTACTTAAGTATTTATTCAAACATTAATGGTATTGATAAAATCAGGAAAGAGTAAAGACCCTCTGTTAATATGAAATTGCCTGTATTTCTTTTCTTTTTAAAAATATTTATTTATTTGCTTTAGTTGTACACATGTGGTTTATCTTTTTACGTGGTGCTGAGGATCGAACCTGGGCTGCGCACGTGCTAGGCAAGCGCTCTACCGCTGAGCCACAATCCCAGCCCGTTCTTTTTTTTTTTTAAACTATGCAATACCTTTATTGATTATTTTTATGTGGTGCTGAGGATCGAACTCAGCGCCTCGCACGTGCTAGGCAAGCGCTCTACTGCTGAGCCACAACCCCAGCCCCTTACCTGTATTTCTTTAGAAAGATATAAAATAAATTCAAAAATAACAGCAGAAGCCGGGCACGGTGGCGCACGCCTGTAATCCTAGCACTTTGGGAGGCTGAGGCAGGAGGATCACGAGTTCAAAGCCAGCCTCAGCAATGGCAAGGCACTTAGCAACTCTGTGAGACCCTGTCTCTAAATAAAAATACAAAAAAGGGCTGGGGATGTGGCCCAGTGGTCGAGTGCCCCTGAGTTCAATCCCTGGTACCAAAAAAAAAAAAAAAAAAAAAAAAAAAAAAAAATAACAGCAGAGTCTGTTTTTGTCCCCCCCCCCCCCCCCCCCCCCCCCCCCAAGATGTTTTGAGTTCTTGTTTTACAAATTCCTGTGGGTCAGGTTAATACTAAAGGACAGTGCCACTGGCTGGGACAGGTATAAATGTCAAGAAAAAGATTCTCTAAGAATGTTTTACTTTGTATAATGAATCTTGGCAGAAAACAAAAGATCGGAAACTGGATAAACCTTAATAGATCTTGGATCTACAAAGACCTCAAATCTTTGCTTTAACAAATGGTAATTATAAGCTTGTAAATAAAAATATAATCCTGTGTGGATATGATGGTTCTACAACCAGTCAACTCAAAACACTGGGAGAGTATTGATAAGAATCTCATCTCTCTCATATCAGATTGAGGTTTTTTTTTTTTTTTTTTTTTTTTTTTTCCACTTACATTATAATTCCCAAGAACTGATAAAGTCATCAACTACCACGGCTATTTTTTTTTGGGGGGGGGGGGGGGGGGGGGACTGGGGATTGATTGAATCCAGGGTCTCACACATGCCAAACGCTTAGCTAAACCCTCAGCCCTGCCATAGCTCTTTACATACCTTATGATGTGTTCAAAGAATTCATATAAACTTCAGCCAATGTTGAAGGCTTTAGGAACAAAATGAGAAATCTTGCCTTTTGTGTGAGCCTGCCTTCCTCTACCTGCTCTATAGTTCAAATACAGCTTACCTGCACTGCCACATTCTGCTTTCCTGTTTCCTGTAACTTTTCTAAGGTGCATTTCTTGGTTTCAGTTTTCCTCTTGTTGTTGTCCTTCTTTCCATTATTCTTAGTTACAGTTATTCCTTTGCTATAGTCCCTTCTCACCTCTTTGGGAGGAAAACTTCTTCCTTGGTCTCTGTTCACTTCCCGTGGCTTAATGTTCTCTTTGAAGGTGACCATTGGTTTCTCTCCTGTGTCACAGCTGTTGCTTAGACTTCGGCCCGTAGACAGTACTGATTTCAGTCCTGGGCTCCCATCAGCAGCCAGCGACTCTATCATAGGTGTTTCTTGTAGAATGAGGTTCTCTTTGGCTTCACTAGGGTCTTCCAGTATTAATTCTGGAATTTCTGTGATAAACAACAATTTCCCTACCTCATTTTCACACTGAATCAGCCTAAAAAAGTAAAAATAAATCCATATATGAAAAACGTAAAACTAAAAACAGTAACTCAACTGTGTGTGGATTTAAAAGTCAATATATTTCTTGGCCTTAAACATTATGGAAATAAGATAAAACTGTGGATCCAGGTCACATAGAAAATACATAGAAACTCAAGATTTTTATTAGCACACTTAACACTGCAATACATTCATCTTTCTTTTCAATATTTGCTAATAATTAGTTACAATTACTGACCATGTTTTAAGTATATGACACTAGTCTAAGCCTCTTGACATATACTATTAAGTGGCTATATATAAGCCCTATTTTATAGGTGTGGAAACTGACACTCAAAGGTGGAAAGTTCACATGAAAGCCACCTAGAAAGTGGCAGAACCAGAAACTGAATTCAAACCTATCTGATTCGAAAACTAGTTTTTTTTTTTCCATTAGACTGTCAGCTTTTCTTTGTATTTTGAACTAGTCACCAGCACCATCCCAGCTAGTCCTGATGGAAACCAACCAGCATGCCCTTGCCCATACAAATCACTGTGAGAACTAAAATTCAGATTTATATAGATGTTTGTAAACTTGAGCAGAAACTCATGACAAACAATGGAGACAAGCCTAATTCCTCTATAGTAAGCAGCGTACTGGGGGATCAAATTTTTAAATAAAAAGTATACTTATGATCACTAGAGTCATAATTAGATTTTCTCCTACAAATATTTTTACTTAGTTCATAATTGACAGTATATATACCAAAGCCTGAAATACACGAGAGAGGGAGTATGTACAATTTGATTAAAAGGAGTAGGCTAGAAGGCCAATGGACATACCTTGGCTGATTATCAGCAATCCATTTACCTATAGATATCAAGCGTTGCTGTCGTATTCGCCGCTGCTGACCTTCTTTGTCTCCTGTAATACCCTGGTGGCCTTTGGAAAAATCCAAGTTCCTAAAATTGACACAACAAATTATAGAAAATGAAACTCTAAAAATATATTCCAGGCAAACAAATTCACCTAATTAAATGCAATGTATATGTTTTCCAGACAGGTTAGCTACTTGATGGCATTTGTTTGAATTACACTTGCAAAGATTTTAAATACAAGGAAATAAAGCAGAAAACAAAAATAAGAGCTCATTACACATCAATGGAATACTTTTACTTATATTTCATTTTCTAGTTAAGAAGCTCAAATAAGTCAAAACCTTTTATTAGGAATCTTTTGTTACTGTAATAATAAAAGTATTTTTTGTTTGTTTTGTTTATTTGCTGGGGATGGAACTCAGGGCCTCCTGTGTGCTAAGCAAGTGCTCTAACACAGCCCAGAGTAAAGTTTTATCAACACTTACCTTGCCTTCTAAATAATTTGATTAAAATAACCAAGGCAATGCTAAGAGTCTCTGAGGTGCTATTATAATAAACAAAATTAATCTATCCATTTTTTAAGACGGCCCATTCTAAATCAGAAAAAAGCATAAAATATCATGAAGTTTACAGATATGAGAAGGGTTTATCAGCCAGATAAAGTAAGGGTTCAGCCAGATAAAGTAAGGGTTTTTCAGTTCTTCTCACTAAACCTTTAAAAAAATGGTTAGGCAGAAGGGAGAAGGTTAAGGACATCAGGAATAATTGTGAATCAATCTGATAAATAAATTATGATTCAATCTTATAGTGAAAACTATGAAAAGAATAAGAGAACAAAGTAAAAGAAGGATGAGATCTTTCTCAGTAGTTCTGGAAGGGTTTCAGAGTAAATGACACCAAGCTGGATGTTAGCAGATGGGATAACTGCTTACCAGGCTAACAGGGGAAAGGCCGGAGAAGAGGAGGGAATGTTCTAGGCACAGCATGAATAAGGTATATGGAGAAATAAGAATACAGAGCTAACCTAAAATAAAACAAAGTGAGTGCATGGTGTATATAAGTACCAGGGGTAAGGGAAGGAAGTAGAAAAACTGAAAAACTAAGCTGAATAGTGTTAGGACTTGGGACACTGAGCTGAAAGAAATACTGCAGTGACTGGTGATGGGCGAATCTAAGCTTTTAGATTAGTCATGGAACAGCATCAGTTCTACACTTGGGGGAAAAAAAAATTCTGGGAGCAGTAGGAGCTATAGGAAGAGAACTGTAGGAGGCTTCTTACGCTCCAAGCAAACGATGATAAAAGCCTGAGTTATGGGGAAATAAAAGGAAGGTGCTGATGCTAATAGGCATTTTGGCCACAGAATTACT
This sequence comes from Tamias sibiricus, assembly GCA_025594165.1. Classification (NCBI taxonomy): domain Eukaryota; kingdom Metazoa; phylum Chordata; class Mammalia; order Rodentia; family Sciuridae; genus Tamias; species Tamias sibiricus. The sequence goes on along the minus strand of CM046669.1, from coordinate 17,556,919 downwards.
AAACTTGGTGAGAAATACTAACAAAAATAAGAGCTTTTCTGATTTCTAGCTTGGTGGACAATATGTAGCTTGGTCTATAAGCAGAGATAAAAAAATATAGAAAGAAGATTAATTTTAGAAAGAAGATTAATTTTAATGACCAGATAGGAAAATATAAATTCAATTTTGGTCACAATATAATTTAAAATGTATTAGGGTCATCAGATTGTTAAAAAACAGGAATCCAAATTCCAAGAGAACTAAGAAGTGAAAATTTGGGACTTATAAGATAAAAACTCAAGACAGGGATGGATCTGATCACCAGGGAGAAAGGAGAAAGTGGGAAGGAGAGAATACTGGAGAACAACGTTTAACACGTGTTGCAAAAGAAAGAGTGAAAAAGACTAAGGGGGGGAAGAAGAGTAGTGTCACAGAGCCCCGCAGCCACCCCTGCAAGGTTTTGTCAAGGAAGGTGATCAATACATTCAATGCTGGAGATTAAAAAAGGATGAAAATTATACAACAGTCTCTGGAATTTGGTTTCTAGGAGGGCACTGACACTTTTAAGTTGCTGAAGGCTGAGAAATGACTAAAAGTTGAAGCTGAGTCAGTATGGTTAGCCCACACTAATTTTAAAAAAGTTTAATGAAGAGAAAAGTAAGGCAACAATGAAGATAAGGGTTGTGAATTTTATTTATTTATTTAACTTATTTTTGAGGTAATGGTACAAGGGACACTATATCCCCAGCTCTTTTTTTAATTTTTTTTTTTTGAGACAAGGCCTTGCAAAGTTGCTGAGGCTGGCCTCAAATTTGTGATCCTCCTGACTTAGCCTCTTGTGTGTCTGGGATTACAGAGCATGTGTCACTGAGTCCAGCTTTATTTTATGTAAAAGAATGGAGCATACATAAGTGATACTCGACTGAAGGGAAGTGGTAGGATTTTAAAAAGGAGAAGAAAAAAAAAAAAGAAAGAAAGAAAGGAAAAGGAAAAATAATATGGAGATGAGTAAAAGATGAATGAAGGTTCTGGAGGAGGTAATAAGGGATGGGACCAAGAGAGACAAGATGACTGGGAAAGCCAGATTACAAGTAGTAACCTTTCGATTACATTTGTTTCCGTTTTTGACATTTACCCTCTAACTTCAAGAAAAGCATGAAAGTTCATATCATTCAGTGAAAAAATATTACTATGAGAAGCAATTTTCTTTTCCATTCCTTTCTTAAGCACTTCATATTGGTATTAGACAGGAATCAAAGACATGACATACACAAATCCACTTCATATCAACACACTTTCATTATTAGTTTTTAATATGAAATAAGACACAGAGCAAAGGTTCTGCACCCAAACCTGATTCCTTTTTTTAAAAAAAATATTTATTTATTTATTTGCTTTAGTTGTACACAATGTGTTTATTTGTACGTGGTGCTGAGGATCGAACCCGGGCCGCGTACGTGCTAGGCGAGTGCTCTACCACTGAGCCACAATCCCAGCCCCCAAACCTGATTCCTTTTAATTATAATACTGCAACCACTAGCAATGTAATAAACCTCCTGCAGCAGCCACCTACCTGAAAGAAGGTCTCAAAGCCAAGAATCCTTGTAACTCAAACTCCTCAGGAAGGGGTGTAGCTAAAGGGAGCAAATTTTTATTTTATTAAAATTTTATTCAGTATTTTAATTAAAATAATATTATTCAGTAGAACAATGCTCACTATATTTTAAAAGGTAAATAAAATTTTAAGCCGGGCGCGGTGGCGCACGCCTGTAATCCCAGCACTTTGGGAGGCTGAGGCAGGAGAATCGCGAGTTCAAAGCCAGCCTCAGCAATGGCGAGGCACTTAGCAACTCAGTGAGACCCCGTCTCTAATAAAAACACAAAAAAGGGCTGGGGATGTGGCCCAGTGGTCGAGTGCCCCTGAGTTCAATCCCCAGTACCACAAAAAATTTTTTTTTAAAATATGGAAGAAAGTATCTGTAATGCTCAATTCTGTGACCTTTATAGCCTGATAAAAATAACTTACCCATCAAAATCCCAGAGTATGTTACCTTTGGGGCCTAGGCATTCTTCTAATATTCACCTAATAGTTAATGCTCAACAAGATGGGTATGAAAGACTTTATTATCAGCATTTTTAAAAATTCTTAGCCTCAGATTTAGTAATCCTAATGTTTAGATCACTTATCTACTTTAATTCCAAGTACTGATGAACAACATTCATATCACCAAGAGCTTATAAAACAAACAAACAAACAGATTCTTGGGCCCCATCTCAACCTACTGAACCACAAGTTGTATTTTAACAAGATCCAGGGGATTCACTTGCAAGTTAGCACTGAGGACTACTGATCTAATGGAAGATAATCAGAAAAGAGTCAAGCTACATGTTGCTCTGCATAGCACTACTCATTAAGGAAGAAAATGTTAAAGTCATAGACAGTGAGTAAATAGATTATGGCACATATATAGGATAAAATACCATGAAGTCAGTAAAAATTGTTTTCAAAATGCTTAATGACAAAATCTTAACAATATAATGTTAAATTTAAAAAGCAGGTACACAGCTGTATCTGATATCAGACATTACATGTTACCCATAAGAAAGAGGCCTGATGAAAATATACTATCATGTGAATGGTACAAAGTACTATAGGGGAACTATGGGCAATCTGTGTGTGTGTGTGTGTGTGTGTATGTGTTTGCATGTGCCAAATTTTCTGATGAGTAGGTATTAATCTGACAGAGTGATATTCTTTAACATCCCCACTCCCCCATTAAATGCAGAGGAAAGAAAGATGGAAAGAATTCCAAGATATTCTTGTACTTTCTGAACTACTCAAATGTAGCTGAGCAAGAATAAGCTGCTTGAGGGGCTGGGGCTGGGGCTGTAGCTCATTGGCAGAGCACTTGCCTAGCATGTGTGAGGCGCTGTGTTCGATCCTTAGTACCACATAAAAATGAACAAACAAGGCCCGGTGCAGTGGCACAGGCCTGTAATGCCAGTGGCTTGGGAGGAGGAGGCAGAATGATCGAGAGTACAAAGCCAGCCTCAGCAATTCAGCGAGGCGCTAAGCAACTCAGTGAGACCCTGTCTCTAATAAAAAATATAAAATAGGGCTGGGGATGTGGCTCAGTGGCCAAGTGTCCCTGAGTTCAATCCCTGGTACCCACCCCAACCCCCAAAAAATGAACAAATAAAACAAGGACATGTTGTCCATATGAAAAAAAAAAAAAAAAAGATGCTTGAAGAACTGGAAGAACATCATCTCTACTTTCACCCACTTAATCTGTCTAGAGCTCAAAGTCTCTTCTAAAATACTGAATTTAAAGTCAAAGACTTCTCACCAAAAACATTTTTCTCTGGCTTTAAAGGCACCATTAGTGATAGAGAAACTATAGCAAACATTCATTGTTACCATTAGTACTTGACAGATCCTCTTCATGTGGATGGAAACTATTTAGAAGAGAAATTAGCCAGGGCCAAATGCTGTAAATTAAAAGAAATATTTCAGATTTAATTTTTACACAAGATAATTAGAACACTCGCAAACCATGAAAATGACATCTATAGGAACTAGTCTTAATGTATTTTTTCCTTTTCAACATTTTAAGTTTGTATAATTCCCTAAAAAATATTTTCAAAGATATCTCATAAAGATGTACACAGAAGAGTCAAATTTCCATGACAGGACATACTACTGAAGATTGTTTCCCAGGTTCCTGATTTAACAAACAGCAAAAATAATTTGTTAGTTTTAACCACTGAAAATGGATGTTTACTGAGAAAATTCTAATCAGAAAAAACAACATATTGTGTTTTCATAGATTTTTTTTTTTTTTTTTACACATACATTAGCAGTTGTGGGACCCACTGCTAGATCTTTAACCTGTGACTGGGTGAGGGTACATCACATTCAAACCACTCTCTTCTAAATGATGAATAATGCCTTCTTCTTTATGACACACACACACACACACACACACACACACACACACACACACACACACACAGAGTCCATACTGCTACAATATCATCTCTAAACTCTGGGCCAATAGGATACCTGTACAGGAAAAAGGCCTATATACAGAAAAGGCCATCCCTGTTTATAAACATGAAAACCCTATATGTAAATGAGAAAACACAGACTTCTTTCACAGTATTACTGAAACAATTTATTAAACCAAACAGAAGTTTGAATTCTCCATATACAAAACTATATAGCTAGGTTAAGAAAAAAATTTTTTTCTGAGGCAACGCCTGCAAATCTGTATTACAAATACCTATGCAAATATTAAAAGGAGATGTATATACTGTGGTGGTATGCTCCCAAACTCCACTGAAGATGTCAAAAGTGAAGGAGCTAGCTTATAGTCAGGTGAGAGAAAAAAGGAAAGAGAATTATGAAGTAGAGGGATCAGAGGGTCTCAAATGAGGCCAGGCCATTTCCTAGGTTGTGATCTTGGTCAACGTGCTGGGCCACAGATGGAAATTTCAGATTTTTCTTAAATTTACCACCAAAACACACAGGGAAGGAACTTCCTACTCACTGCAAAGTCTTCTTGAAGGTATTTACCTCTAATACTCAAAGGTAAACTGAAAGTTTTAGTTTGTCACTGTTAAGTCAACAGTTCTGTCAGAATTACTTTGACTGCAGATCACAGAGAAAACGCTAAGAGTAAAAATAATTTTCAGTCTTCTATGCTTAAAATAAATACAATTCAAATTGGGTGTTACTATAAGGCAACACCAAATAGTTTTAATGTATAGAAAATAATGGAAGAAATAAGAATCCCTTTACTTCAATTCCTGAACAAAAAAACTGAGGCACAATGTATTTGATAAGAAACAAACTGATCGTATGTCAAGTTCATCTTGAAATGTGAAAATGATCTTTTCCTCAGGATGGTAACTGGGAACAGGGGAGTTCAGAGAGAATCACAAATTCTTAAGATTGTGCCTCACATGAAAAATTCAAACAAATAAATGGGAGGCATACAAAGAGGTTTTTAGTTCAATTTCCAGAGAGTAGGCAGAAAATACAAAGTCTTCCATTGTTTGAATGTTGTGTTGTGTTTGAATTGTGTTTCAGAAGGCAGTTTTCACATATCTATGAATATCAAACAAACAAAGCATACAAGCTACAATGAAATTACAAAACACTTACTACTGTCTTTCATCTACCACTGCCTCCTGAAAGACTCTGGGTCTGAGTCTTAGCCAGTCCATGGAGACCTTCACCGCAGGAAGGGGATAGGCATTGTAGGACTCCTCCTGAGACTCGTTCTGCAGAGGACACTTGCACAGGATGCCAAGAAAAGACACTTAAAGAAAAAAATGTATTCAGAAAGCATAAGATATTTGAAACTGTATGCCAATCCAAATTAAAATGTAATTATGAGCCTCCTCCCATTTATATTTAATATGCAAGTATCTTCAAGTTTCTTCCTAAAAAGGCATTTTTTTCCATGTTAAAAATGTTATATAGTTGATGAGGGGACGTCATCGTGTAAAAGGACAGAACTTGGGGTCTAGGGCTTCTGATTTAATATTAACAAACACGGGACACATTTTTGTACATCATTCTGCTTTGCTACATTGATGAAAATGCTGAAGACTTTGCTTTTCCAAGAAGATGACACCCGTCAGAGTTGAATGATATAATACTCACTAAAGAGGGCCAGTAATTGTGTCCAACATAGCTGTTCATCTTGGCTGTAACTATGCTGCTCCGTTTCATTACTAAAGTCACGAAGGTGATGAAGTTGAAATAGGTTAATGACAGTGACATGAACTAACTGCTGAGAGTTGAAAGCTTTTTGGAATAGCAGTCTCTGTAAAAGAAGACAAAAAATACTGGTATATTATCAAGAGCAGAATTAAGCTGGTAGTCTGGCCGGGCACGGTGGTGCAAGCCTGTAATCCCAGCGCTTGGAAGGCTGAGGCAGGAGGATAGTGAGTTCAAAGCCAGCCTCAGCAATGGCGAGGCACTTAGCAACTCAGTGAGACCTGTCTGTCTCTAATAAAATACAAGAAAGGGCTAGGGATGTGGCCAAGTGGTCGAGTGCCCCTGAGTTCAATCCCCGGTACCAAAAAAAAAAAAAAAAAGCTGGTAGCCGGTAGTCTGCACTTAGAACCACATGGGTAATAGAATTAGAGATGAGTAAACTGCTTCGCTTTTCACACTTTTCATCACAGGATTTTAATTGGGTCTAACATTTCTCAGTCTGAATAACTCCAAAATGAATTAATCCAGAAACCTACTGAGTTGTTTATCAAACAATCTTTTTATCCTAAGAAACTATACATTTATAAATATAACTTGAGAAAAGTTTTGGGCAGGGATCTATCCATAACTTTATATAGTTTAATTCATGAGACATTATTTTATAAATACAAATATATTAAAATGCTAAATGGGGCTGGACGCTGTGGCGCATGCCTGTAATCCCAGCACTTGGGAGGCTGAGGCAGGAGGATAGCGAGTTCAAAGCCAGCCTCAGCAATGGAGAGGTACTTAGCAACTCAGTGAGACCCTGTCTCTAAATAAAAATACAAAAAAAGGGCCAGGGATGTGGCCCAGTGGTCAAGTGCCCCTGAGTTCAATCCCCCCCCCCCCAAAAAACCCTAAATGGGAACCAATGATTAGAAAGCACATAAAGAAATTTATTTATAAACAAGGCATAGCCTAAAATAAACATACTCTGGAAATGAGGATAATGATATGCTGAAGTAATCACAAGGATGTCTTACAGACACCTATACATATTATTGGAAAGTACATGCAGAGTGGGCATGGTAGTGTATATGGGTAATCCCTAGCTCCCTAGGAAAATGAGACAGTGGAATCATAAATTTGCGGCCAGCCCAAGCAACTTAGCGAGACTGACCCTGTCTCAAAAAATAAAAGTAAAAAAGGACTAGGAACCTAGCTCAGTGGTTGAGAGATTGCCTAGTATGTGTAAAAGCCCTGGGTTCTATCCCCAGTACTTGGGGGGGGAGGGGCGGTAATAATACTAATGTTTTTGTTTTTCTTCTTAAAGTGCATGTATGATTTTCAACATATTTCATGACTTAATAACTGTGTTCATATGATCTGATAAACAGCACTACAAAGAAGTTGTCACCCTGATTCTCTTGGCTGGAGGCCTCAACTTAATTAATTACCTTTCTACTTTAATATCTGCAATAGTTTTAGGTTACCCCCTAGTAAAAAACTTTTCAAAGAGAAGTTCTTAACAAAGTTGACAGCTACCAGAAACAATACAACTGGTTTCACCCTACCCTTTTACTACAGCCAGCTTCCCTCCTTCCCCAGGGAAAGCTTTGGAGACAGCACAGATTTGCATCTCTGGTCTCATGGCTAGAAATAACAACATTTACTTACAGTTATACCAGCAGTGATAAAAGAATATATCCATGTAACAAACTCACGGCTGCCTTTGACTATTCTGAATTTTTGTTTCTGTATAGTTTAAGAATATGAAAATCCAGAGTAATCTCTGCGATTCTAAGCAAAGTCTTTCACGTTATTACTGTAGAAAAATACAATCCATTCTACTTTTTCTATCACAACTCTCAGCTTCCTTGCAATCTGCCATTCCATTTTCTTTATCTACAATGCATATCCTTTTTCCAAAGGCCTCAAGCATTTTTCTTTCTTTACCCCAAATTTCCTAAAATCCTACCCCTTCTCCAGAGTTTTCACACAAAACTTCTTCAATCTCTAGCTCCAATCTTCTAAATAAGCAAACACAGATGAGACTGTGAGTTCAGTACCCTGAAGTTTATATGTGGATAATAATTATCTACAGATGTTTTAGAAACACTTAGAAAAATTTGATTCTAACAACCTTATTCTGTTATTTTAAAGATGAGTTTTGTAGTTTGGAACTTGGCTGTCTCCCAAAAGCACATGTGTTGAAGGCTTGGTCCTCAGCCTATGGTGCTATTGGTAGGTGGTAGGACATTTAGGAGGTGGGGCCTAGTGGAAGCAAATCAAATCTTTGTGTGACTCTGAAGGGGACACTGGGACCCCAGCCTCTTCATCTCTTTGTTTCCCAAGAGCCATGAGGTGAGCAGCTTCCTCTGGCACATGCTCCCACCATGATGTGTACTGCTTCGCCACAGGCCCAAAAGAAATGAACCAACCAACCAATGTACTAAAATCTCCAAACTTTCCTCTTTTTAAGTTGATTATCTCGGTGTTTTGTCACAGTAATAAAAGCTGACTAACACAATGGGTAAGGGTTTCAAACAGATCTGCCTCATTCCACGTTTAATTTTAGAGTGTTGGTGATGATACTTCAAAGTATTTTTTAGCAACTGGCCATCCACATCCTTACTTGCAAAACTGACTGGGCTCAAACTAGAAAAACTACATAGTGAAGATCACATTAATGCAGCTCTCACAGAATCAGAGCTAGAAGCAATCTCAAGATGTGATCTAGCCCAATGACTTGCCCTTTAGTTTGAATTTTATCTAAACCATGCAAGAAAGACGACTGTTAATCTGACACCTAAGGTTTCTAAAAAAAAAGGAGAATCCACAATTTCCCTCAGTGACCTACAGCTTTCAACTTAAAGATTTTAGTTTTGACTTCAAGAAAGAAAAAGATGTTCTCTTTAAATAATCCTTCATATATATGAATATTTATTATAAATCTAGTTAAAACTTTTTTGTTCTTTTTCAGGCTAAGCAACCCAGAGCATTATCAAGTTAGTTGTTCCTTTCACATATCCAACCCAACAAATAGTATATCAATGGCTAAAATTAAAGATGCCACTAGGAGAAACAGAGAAAGGAGGGCATTCCAAAAGTTTATTTTAAAACAATTTCTATTAGAATCTGTTACACCTATCAAGTACCAACTAAAAAATGATAATCTTTAAAAAAAAAAAAAAAAGATAATCTTTAAAAACTACTTCACATGACTATATCTGAATAATTCATGTCTTTAACTGTCCATGTTCGAAAATATCTTAGAATGTAAGACTTTCATGACGCTTATAGGAAAACTGTCAGGTGGTTACAGATAATTCCCCAAGTGTATAGATACAAAGAAATAATCGAGAAATAGAAAATGTTCTTTGAGATTTGTCTTTTTTGCTCTTGATCCCAGTGCCTAAAACAGTGATTAATATATAATAAAGATTTGTTGCATAAATTAAAAATAAAAGTTAATACTTAAATTTGACTATCCCTATATTTTATGTATTATACTACATTTAAACAACTAATTTTTCAATATAGTAAAACAAAATCTTTTTCTTATATAAATAGAAAAAAAGTTATTTAATTTTATTTCCTTTAGTAAAATATGTATTTCTGTTGAGTGAAGTTCTTATTACTTTCCTTCAAACTACTAAAAAACCTGACAGATTAAAGCACATTAAGAACAATGAGAAGCCGGGTACAGTGGCGCACACTTGTAATCCCAGCACTTGGGAGGCTGAGGCAGGAGGATTGCGAGTTCAAAGCCAGCCTGAGCAATGGCACGGCACTTAGCAACTCAGTGAGACCCTGTCTCTAATAAAATACAAGAAAGGGTTGGGGATGTGGCCCAGTGTCAAGTGCCCCTGAGTTCAATCCCTGGTACAAAACAAAAAACAAAAAAACCAATGAGAATTGTTTGCAGAATGGCAATGTCTACAAAGTAGATAAGAGAATCATATCTAAGAATGCAAAAACCAACTAAAGTAATATTTTCCAAACTAAGAAAAAAGGAGTTATCTTTTTTTCTATGTTAACACTTTTTGCCAAATGGCAGCTACTCAATTAAAACATTGCTACCGTATTTCTTTCAATATTATACTTCAGTTTAAATGAGGGAATGCTATATGCAAGAATTTCATATTCTTCAAATTTAATTTTTACCAATAGTTTGGTTAAGTACTGACATAAAAACCAGCAGTTTTTTCCAAATGTTAGCCTTTCTGATTTAGACAAGAAGAAAATTCTCTATATTTGAAATCTAACCTTAAACTGTTCTTCCAATTTTTCTCGAAGAGGGCTCAGCTTCTCCAAGCTCTTACTCAGGTACACATGACCGTGGAATTTAATAAAAGCCTTAATGAAGTCAGAAACACCCCATTTGGTTTTCACCTCATCCCGGCTGAAAAGAAAGAAAAACTTTCATGAATCTTAAGTAACAAAATGGCTAAAACCACATAAAAGAGGTTGGGCTTGCAAAAACAAGTTACTTGAGCACTTGATACACAAGGCAAGAGTTCTGCATTTGACTAACTTTTCAACTTCAGATAAGTATTTGGCTGGGAACAAATCAGACACTGGATTTTGTACAAAAAACTATTATGAAGCATCTATAGGTTTAGGAATAAAAGAAGAGACGCACAGGTCACTATTATTTCCTGTATGCCAAAATATGAGGGATTAATCCAGGTCACACAAAGTCCTTGTGGTGGGGAGGGGTTTCAACCCTACCTTTCCAGTGCTTTAGAAAGTGCTTTTTGTAGATTAGTGGAGGCAGCTGGGAAAGGGAACTTCACAGCAATGCTTCTGCAGTAGTAGAAAATTGTGGTCAGATGGTCTCCTTTGGAAGAAGCTAAGATAGCCAACTGATTGTAAGGCTGACCTAAAGGAGAAAAGTTCAGATTCTAAAATAACTCAAGAACCACAGTCTTGGTATCAGAATACAAATGTTCAGTTTTTAAATCCATAAATTAATAATGGCAAGTATTTTATAAGGCAAATCTCATGACTAATTACAAATGGATATAATGTGAAATAGCACACTTTTAACAATGGTGTGTACTATCATGTATAGGTTAAAAAGTCACATAATTAGGGTGGAGAGCACTATAAGCATTTCAAATAAGGCTCCACAAAGGGCTAGCTAGTAAGTGACTTTTGGCTTTGCAGACCAAAGGGTCTCTTTCACAATCACTCAGCAAGACAGCCAGACAATACGAAATGAATGGTATGGCCAGACTACCAACCCTACTTTAGATTCTTCTAGAATCAAAAGGAATTTCATTATGGCTTAACACCAATGATCTAAATCATCAAGTATCTGATGCAATTTCTTTAATTCAAGAATCACTGCTGGGGCTAGAGTTATGGGTCAGTGGGAGAGAACTTGCCTAGCATGTGTGAGGCACTAGCATCCTCAGCATCACATAAAAATAAATGAATAAAATAAAGTTATTGTGTTCAACTACAACTTAAAAAAAAAAAAAAAAAAATCACTGCTAATGACTATTTTGGGGCCACCAAAAAACTAAAGTGCTAGCTTTTAGGTAACTGATCATTTTTCAAAGGAGAAAATGGTAGTATTAAAGAGATTATTATTCCACAAGCAATTAAGGAAGCCACAGGTGTAGAAACAATATTAGATTACAATATTACAATATTAGATCTAATATTACAATATTAGATTATAATTAATTCTATTATGTTATTTTTACTGACAAAAGTAATCTTATTTGAAACTTTTTAATTTCACTTATATGGAATGTACTTTTTAAAGGGTAAATTAAAAACTCAATGTCCAAACTCAACATCTATTGCTTTTCTAAAACTTAAAAGATGAGCCTTTAAGTTATCCGCTATAGTGCTATAAAGAACAAAGTGTCAGAGCCAACCTCTAGTTGACAGACCCACTCACCATTGGAGGGGACAAGCTGAGCTGCATGCCTATAGTAGGACTCTGCCTGGCTGGTCTGGTTTCTATATCGAGCTAAGGATAAGAGAAGAGAATTTAGTTAAAAGCGCGTGCGCACGCGCGCGCGCACACACACACACACACACACACACACACACACCACCAGGAGGACATTTCCAAGCAGTTAGCGTTCTAAATTCTAAAGATAATAAAGACATTAAAATTAATTTTAAGATCACTAAAGACAGAAAAACTTTAAAACAAATGAACTATAGGATTATGTGTGAAGTGTCCATCCGCCTTCCCTATTTGGGACATTCAGCATGTAACCAATTTTAAAGCTTACCTAGCCCCCATTTTCAGGTCCTCCAGTGTCATGCATCACCAGCTCCCACTATGGACTATGCTGGTGACCTGGAGCCGGCCCACAAGAAGGGGTGACTTATATGGCACTTAAAAACAAAACAAAACAAAAAAACACTATACAATATGATCTGAGAATTACGTAGTTCTTCAATATCTTATAAACTGATTTTGAAAAATGCCTTGTAATCTACTGCAATATTAAATATGTGTGTGCAAAGAATACATTGAAAGCAAAAACAACCCAAACACACTATCCCTGAATCTCCTTGCAGAACTCACTGCTTATTTTGATGTAACTCCTCTCATGGAGTCACTGATTTATGACATTAAGAAACCTAAAATCTTTAAACTTTAAAAAAAAAAAATTGTTTTCCATTTCTTGTTATTTTGAGGACAAGCAAAACATAATCCTATAGTTAATTTGTTTTGTAACCTTTTTAGGTCACCTTAAAGGAATAAAAAGTAAGTAATATAATACTCTCAGATAAAATACAGGTAATGGAAATACAAATTTATCTTTTAAAAGAAAGCAAAGTTAAAAATGAGCTTTTAATGCACTGGTAGGAAGGAAAATAAGGCAATTTAGTTCTAGAAGAAGTAACTTATAAACTATTTATTCCAAGAGTACAGACTTTCAATTTAGAAAATATGGTATCACTTTGATAAACTTTGTTCTGATTACATTTTTGCTTATTATTTTTCTACACCTGCATAAAGTCTAAATAAAATTTAAATCTATTAATATAAAAATTATTTTCAAGATTGTGTGACAATCCCAAAACTTTGAGAAATTCTACATTCCTAAAAATACATTTCATAATTTCCTATTATGATAATCTAAATTGCATGCACATACTCACGTCCTAAAGGAAAAGTTTCTTCCTATGACTACTCCAAAAAAAGAAAGGAATGAATATATTATCAATTCCTTTACACCAAAGGCTCACCAATGTCTCCAAGGTGGACGAGGCAGTGCTGGCAGATATATGAACAGGAGCTAGACTGTGGCTTCACTATGGCGCTGGTATGCGTCTGTTTATTGCTGATAATTCCCAACTGGGAAGACTTCACACGGCATGGTAAATCTACATTAAACACTGTACACAGTTCTTGTAATAACTGAAAAAAGACATAAGCAATACTTAGTAGAAAGAAGTGTTTTAGTAGTAAAGTCTATGTATATTTATTAACACATACTGGTAAGACCTGAGGCAAGAACTATATGAAAATTATATGGTAATCTTTGATAGGATAACTAATATCATTTATTATAAATTGCCTTTTGGATTCTCAAATATTACAACATCCTAGGATGTGAATTTAAGGGAAACTGTAGCACTTAAAAAAAAAAAAAAAAAAACTGTACCAAAGGAAAGCAAGAAATTCCATGAAGTTATATATTTACTTCTCTCAACACACAAAACCCATTAAAGACTGGTTGCTTGCAAATGTCACTTAAGTAAAAGCTAATTTATTTGTAAAACTTTAAGAGTTATCTGACATTTTTAAGTTCTAGGCTAATTCCTTGTATACATAACAGAACTCATGGTATCATAGACCTTAATTAGATTACATTCTTTCTTCCTTCCTTTTCTTCAAAGTGTGAGGGCTCTTTCTCCTGGTCAGAGCTAACTCCTCTGCCTGCACATGCCTGTTATTCCTTGCTTTCTCTCTCCTGCCTATCACTCCCACCCCCTGTTCTATTCTTTCATCTATTTCCAACTTCTCCTGCATCTGTCTGGTGGCCTAAACCTATGAAATTTACTATAAAAAACAAGTATGATTGCAAAACAAAAAAACAACCTCCCTCGACCCTCGAATCCTTCCCAGTAACTTTCTAATAGCTCCTCCTCTCAAACAAATTCCTTCAAAGGAGTCCACATTTTTAATATCTGCTTTGTTAACTCCTATCCACCCCTGAATCCATTACTATTTCGTTTCTACACAACCCCTGTTCCCACTCCACCGTCCACCACTGCTTTACTAAAATTGTTGTCATAAGACAATTCACTAACCAGTAGTGAAATACAATGTTCATTCTGTTAAGTAATCATCATACTGGACCTCTCTGCAGCAGTGGATCTTGGAAAGGTGTAGGGGAACATGCCTATAATCCCACCTACTCAGGAGGCTGAAGCAAGAGGATTCTGAGGCTAGCCTCGTCAACTTAGTGAGATTCTATTTCAAACTAAAATATATTAAAAAAGAGCTGGGCACACCTATAATCCCAGTGGCTCAGGAGGCTGAGGCAGTAGGATCATGAGTTCAAAGCCAGCCTCAGCAACTTAGCGAGGCTTTAAGTAACTTAGCGAGACCCAGTTTCTAAATAGAATATAAAAAAGGGCTGGAGATGTGCCTCAGTGGTCAAGTGCCCCTGGGTTCAATCCCCAGTACCAAAAACCGGTGTGTGTGTGGGGAGCTGCTGGGGTGCAGCTCAGTGGTAGAGTGCTTACCTAGCACATATGAACACCTGGGTCCAACCCCCAAACAACAAAAAAACTCCAGTGGATCTGAATGTTGATCACTGAGTTTTTCTAGTTTTTTAAATATATTTCTCCAATTATACCTGAAGTTTCCTGCATTCAAAATCTTTTGTCCTAGCCGGGCGCGGTGGCGCACGCCTGTAATCCCAGCACTTGGGAGGCTGAGGCAGGAGGATCACGAGTTCAAAGCCAGCCTCAGCCGTGGCGAGGCACTTAGCAACTCAGTGAGACCCTGTCTCTACTAAAATACAAAAAAGGGCTGGGGATGTGGCCCAGTGGTCGAGTGCCCCTGAGTTCAATCCCCGGTACCAAAAAAAAAAAAAAAAAAAAAAAACAAAACAAAACTTTTGTCCTCCCACCTTGTCAAGGGTTTAATTATTGGCCCCTACACAGTTCTTCCCATTCTATTCTCATTTATTCAACTCTCAGAAATATATTCATTCAAATACTTTTTCTAAATATTATTATATTCATTCAACCATTTGAATGAATTACATGGTAAGCAATAGAAATACAAACATGAATAAGAAAATCTGTGTCCCTGAAGAGCTCATAGCCAAATGGGCAAGTCAGGTAGCTAGAAAAAAGGGACAGAAAAGAGGAAAGAGGAAAGGGTAAGGGGGGGGGGGGAGAGAAAGAAAGCAGGATAAATAGCATAAATCAATAATATCCTACATCTATAACAAACTTCATTCCCTTGATTATTTTTTCTCACTCATCCTTCTGATAAAACAGCAGCAACACAGTGTATATAGTTATCCAGTTCCATTTTTTTTCAGATAAGGATGTGAGAACAATAAATATCTAGCAATTTGACTAAGATTACAGAATTAGAAATAACCTGAATTCTATCATTACTCTGACATGCACAGAATTCACAATACAAAATAAAACACCATTTAAGTACCCAACTCAAAGCATCTGAAAGGTGCCACCTTTTTCCTAAGACACCTCCATAATGGAATATAAACCAGTGAGCGCTTCCTCTTTAACTATCTACTTCATCTTTCCTTGAAACTGTACATTTGTAATGGGCAAGGAATTTGCCCACATAAAATTATACTAAAAAGTGGGAAGTCAGGAAACAGAAAGCACCTGCCCACATCCATATCCCCTTAAAAAAAGGGAAGCAAAACCCTGGAAGATGACAAGAAAACATGAGCAGATAAAGAACTGAGTTCTGCAGTTATTGAAAGAACAAACTGGGAAACTAGGCAAGGCAAAAAGAAAGATCACAAAAAGTAAATCAAATACAGACAAAAAAATCATGCAGAACGGCTTTGTAATAAAATTTATGGCAGAACCCATGAATTATAGGTGGAAATATCCAACAGAACAAGAGTTCTGCTTGTACAAAGGTTCTGAGAAAGAGCTCTGTTTTGTTTAGAGGTAATAACAAGGTGGTACCAAAAAAGAGGAACAGGTGTTTTAGAAGTTGAACAAAGCCACATTTGGCTTTTTTTTTTTTTTTTTTTTTGTGGGTACTGGGGATTGAACTCAGGGACACTCGACCACTGGGTCACATCCCCAGCCCTTTTTTGTATTTTTTATTTAGAGACAGGGTCTTACTGAGTTGCTAAGTGCCTTGCCATTGCTGAGGCTGGCTTTGAACTCTCAATCCTCCTGCCTCAGCCTCCCAAAGTGCTGGGATTACAGGCGTGCACCACCGTGCCCGGCTTATATCCTATCTTTATATATGAACCTGTATCCTGATGTACTTACTTGGAACAGTTTCCTAAAACTAGATGGGTGGCTAAGATAAGAAGCTGTTTAGTTCATTTTATTGTAACATTAACCAGGAGACAGATACTCCTAAGGCTAGAGGCTGAATTACTAATGCTTTGTGTTCTCCTCAAACTCCCAATCATAGAATGATAAAATTGGAAAGGGAATCTATAAATATTTGCCCACGCCGGGCGCGGTGGCGCACGCCTGTAATCCCAGCACTTTGGGAGGCTGAGGCAGGAGGATCGCGAGTTCAAAGCCAGCCTCAGCAATGGTGAGGCACTTAGGAACTCAGTGAGACCCTGTCTCTAAATAAAATACAAAAAAAAAGGTCTGGGGATGTGACCCAGTGGTCGAGTGCCCCTGAGTTCAATCCCTGGTACCACCAAAAAAAAAAAAAAAAAAAAAAAATTTGCCCACTCTACTCTTTTCACAGATCAGGAAGTTAAGCACTACAGAGGTCGGTGACTTGCCCAAACTGTTACACTAGAAGAGTACTAGACAATATGCCCTGGCTTTCAACTCATCAAGTGCACTTTATACTATTCCATTTCTCCTCAGCTCTTTGTTCTATGCCAAGAATGAAGGACTGATTATGAAGGTACAGAGTATCACCTTTTATATTAATGTAGAAACTTAATCCTTTTTTCACTCCCATTTTCTTAGAATAAGGACTACTATTCTTTGATATATAAAAATTACTTACAGTAGAATGTTATATCTTTACTTTGACCAGGAATTTGTATCTGCTTAAGGCACTAAGCTTTAACTTGTTAACAAAGTGACAGCTAAGAAGTCAAACAATCTTTGCACAAAATGCAACTGTGAATGATCACAGTTTTCAAACTACTCCAATCAGACTATCATCCCCACTCAGCTAAACCATAAATAAGATGAGCCGTACATTATTTTATACAGCATGGCAAGAAAAACACTGCAAATTAAATGGTGATTTGCTGTTAGTCTTATAATATTGAAATCTGAAAAGTCTACTATAAACTTACCTCTATTTAAGAGGCATTAAAATATGAAAAAAAGTTTTAGAAATGAAGAAATATGGTACTCATTAAGCTCACTAATGACTTCTATGTTTTCAAATCTAATTGGACACTTTTTAAAATCTTAACTGACTTCTTAACAGCACTCAAATGGGGTTGATCACTCCCTTTCCTCATTGAAATGTTTTTGTTTGGCTCCCAAGTCCCCTTTCCCTGATTTTCTTTTACCTGCAGTGGTTATTCCTCTTGAGCTAAACCTGTTCCCCACTAAGGGTTCTGCACTGTAATCATAAAATTTATGACCTTGACATTTTCACCTTTTCACTGTGCTCCAAATTTGTTTATCCAATTACCTATTTAACAATCCTTCTTCAACACCAAATGGGCATCTTTCTAATTTAACATGAACAAAGCTACTTTCCCCCTGGTGATTCCCATCTTAGTATAACGGTACAACCATTCAACTAGCCGCTCTTTCATTTATCAGCTTTGATAACTCTTTTACTCTGAATTCCACAAACCTAACCCAGTCCATCCGAGGAAGCCCTACTGGCTGTACTTCAAAATTCATTTCTTTCCATCCTAACTTGCCATTCCTGATCTCAATATCAAGTAATTTTTTAAAAATGCAAATCAGAACACGTTACTACATGTCACTACTTTCCAATGGTATGCAGTTATAGTAAATATTAAAATTCAAAACTTCAGCCTATGAGGTCATACAATGATCTGAAATTGGTCTATTTCTTTAATCTGGTAAATGAGTCTGCCCTGTTTACCGGTTTTCATACACATATTGTTAGTAAAACCATTAACTGTTTCAATGGTCAAATAAGACAAAATAAAATGTAAGTCCTATTAATGTTAATATCTGAAAAGTCTAAAAAAAAGCATAATGTAAGAATAAAAAAGTCTGTTGGTACTTATTCTATAATTCATAATTGGTGAACCATTGCCTGTAGAATGCAGGTAGGCAAGAATCAATGCTTATAAAAACTTCAAAAAATGAATTTCAAGCCGGGCATGGTGGTGCACTCCTATAATCCCAGCACTTGGGAGGCTGAGGCAGGAGGATTGCAAGTTCAAAGCCAGCCTCAGCAATGGCGAGGCACTTAGCAACTCAGTGAGACCCTGTCTCTAATAAAATACAAAAAAGGGCTGGGGATGTGGCCCAGTGGTCGAGTGCCCCTGAGTTCAATCCTCGGTACCCAAAAAAAAAAAAATTTTTTTTCAAAATTAAATTGTCTATGTATTTTCCCTTATAAAATATTTGAGACATTTGAATGATTTTATTATTCACCAGTATATATAACACTTTTATAAATACCATGGTTCCTCAATAAAAATTATGATTCTTGCATTAGTACCTTGCATATTTGTTTTGATGTGCCAGTATCCAGTCACATATATGTTATATCATAAAAACAGGTTAAGAATTAATTTTAAGATGACAAACCAATCTGTACAATGGCTATTAAATGTACTGCCAAAGGTGAAGTCTTCCCTTTCCAAAAGCATCAGCATCAGCTTAAAAGTTGGCATAACACCGAAAATAAATCTTGAGAATAAGAACTATACTTGAGTTCTTTCAATTACGAATTGTGATGAATGTTTTTGTTCTAAATAAAACATAAATAACCTCTATAAGATGATAGCTATTTGATATCTTCCAGTACAGAAATGCTTTTATTTTTATTAAAAAATAAATAAATAAAAAGATAAAGGCAAATATGGGTAGGTGGCAAGCAGCACAGAGAGAACTGGCCCAAGACTTCAGTACAAGATCTTCTAAACCTTGTCTATATTATAAGATGCTAGTTTACATGTGAAAATGTATTAATTGAATTACAAATTGATGAGATGGGAATTTAAAGGATTATGCTTATAGCAAATAAAATTCGATGGTCAGAAATAAAAGTTATTTATTCCTTGCCTGATATAGAAGTTTTACCTGGATGTGACCAAGGAAAAGAAAAATCTGTGAAAATGAGGAATAATATCTTATTATTTAAACTAATGAAAAGTTACTCCATTTTGTAGGTAGTTCAAAACATTCCAAGACCAAGATAAATCTCCTAAATAACACTATGACAAAAATCCACTTGATGTTACAAAATTTAACTACTACTAGTACTTTTTTTTTTTTTTGGTACCAGGGATTGAACCCAAGGGTGCTTAAACACTGAGCCACATCCCCAGCACCATCCCCCCTTTTTAAAAATTTACTTTTATTTATTATTTTGAGACAGTCTCAGTAAGTTGCTTAGGTCCTCACTAAGCTGTTCATGCTGGCCTTTAAACTTGAGATCCCCCTGCCTCAGCCTCCCAAGTTGCTGGAATTACAGGCATGCACCACTGCACCTGGCAAAATTTAACTACTTCTTATCTAGAAAATCTAACTACTTCTTTTTTTTGTTAATATTTATTTATTTGCTTTAGTTGTACACAATTCGTTTATTTGTACGTGGTGCTGAGGATCGAACCCGGGCCGCGCACGTTCTAAGCGAGCACTCTACCACTGAGCCACAACACCAGCCCCAACTACTTCTTATCTATAGCACCAACATAGCTATTTTTTTCATAATGACTATACTCATACCCATAAGTTCACACTTGGAACTGATTACTTCCACTGTTTGACTAAGGCTTTGCTTTCATTGCCCCTTTTCTATTTATACAGTTATGTGGTGCTGAGGATCAAATCCAGTGCCTCACACATGCTAGGCAAGCACTTTACCATTGAGCCACAACCCCATCCCCTAGAGTCTTTAGTTTTTTAAAAGTCTTCTGGTAAATAATTTTAGACATCTGTATTCATTTGAGATTAAAGGTGATCAATCCCTGGATGATTTGTATGGTGGTTATACAATGTGTTTAGATGAAATAAAGATGAGTATAAAGAGAAGAATATTACTACTAATACTAGGAAAATTGGTATTTAATGAAGAACTCACCTGGGTATAGAAGCCACTAGCTGCCTCTAGGAACAGAGAAAGGTTTGCCTGAACTTCACTCCGATTTGGGTTTGCTCGATTCTTTGCCTGTCCTTGTAGTGTTGTGATCTGATTCTTAAAGGCATGATTCCAGCTGAAAACAAAATGTAATTCTATTTGGTATAGCAGTGACTCACTGGGCAGACACTGGTCCCCCTGAGAACAAGAAAGAACTGTTTGTTATAATTATACCACGCTGGACAGTAAACCTGCATTAAAGTTATTCATTTATTTAAATAACTTTATGTTCCCCTTGAATAAGACTAGACGTGCAGTAGAATCCAACTGTAAGTTGGTAAACACTTTGGTATACACTTACCAAATGTTTAAATAATAAAATTGAGCCTCAGCTATTAATCTTTTAGAGCAGCTACAATTAAAGCCTATTTAGAAATTCCAGTATAAAAATCAGAGCTACAGTGGCAAGATTAAAGTAAAAATTAGCTATTAACAAATTTCCATACATTGTGCCAAAAATAACTGTACCCTAACAAGTGACAATGTAAAGGAGGGGGTGAGTAAATATTAAGCTATGCTTTATCTTTTATTTTACCAAAAGCCATTTCCCATAGCACTTTGTTCCCTATCTAATAGTTTTACTTAGAGAATCAGTTTAAAATCAGTTTTGGTGAAATACAGTCAATCTCTAACTTGAAAAATCACAGTAACTAAAAGGAGGTAAACACAAGAGTTTTATAATTTACCTAAAAAGCACCTAATTTTAATTAAATCAACATCAACTTGAGGTACTAGATTTTTTTTTTTTTTTTAAATGGTTTAGGAGGTTAATCACTTCCTCATTACTGCTAGTAACATCTCATCTTGACTAATATCACAGCTATGGATTCTGATTGGTTGCTATTTAGCTCTGTTAACTAGGTTTCTTAAAAATATAAAGTATATATAAGAAAAGTATGGCAAACAGGAAAAACTAATCTCCACCACAACTCAGGGTTAACGGACATTATTAGACAATATTTCTTCACTGACTTTCAAACTTCCACTAGGCCGACGTCCCTGATCCAATTTTTAAGGCAGGGTGTTCCACAAGAAGTGTTTATTTTACTCACTTGGGAATCTGGTTATCTGTCATCTTACCCTTCACAGAAAGAACAAATGGAATAGCCTAATATACAAAATCTTCTTTAGTTTGTATTTGGAGAAAAAAGAAGAAAAGATCAATTTATTTGATTAACTTTCTATAATGCAAATACATTTTTCTGGAGAAATTTATAGGATCACGTTTACAAAAGAAACGTTTTTCTAAAGTTTGTTTGTTTTTGTTTAAATCATGACTTAAATGTAGGACTGAAACAGATAATCAAACATTCTTAGCACCTGAAATGTTTTCCTGATACATTCTAAAAGATTCCACTATAAACATCTCTCTTACCTTTAAAACTGTACCTGAAATACCAATGGGCAAATATTTTGTAAAAAAAAATAATAATAATAATTAAAAATAATTAATTTATTCCCACCAAAAAAGCCTGTTCTGAAGTAGGTTAAAAAATAACCAACCATGGGCTGGGGTTGTGGCTCAGCGGTAGAGCGCTCGCCTAGCACGTGTGCGGCCTGGGTTCGATCCCCAGCACTACCTAAAAATATAAGGCATTGTGTACAACTAAAGCAAATAAATAAATGTTTAAAATAATAAAATAAAAATAACCAACCAGTTTTAAAGTCTTAGTGAGATTCTTGATCTTACAGGGACATCCCAAATGATAATACTTACAGATCCTGTTCTACTTTCTTGTCTAAAGCGTATTCCAAATCAGTAACTAGCATTTTCTGGTATAGGTCCTGCAGAGCCTGCCTGGATGTCCAGACCTCAGCTGGACCCAGCTTAGAATCTGAGTAACAAAACAAAAATACAACACATAGACAGGTAAACAACTACACCAAAGATTCCTTCCCTCTCCATCCCCCAAAGCAAATTTGCTCTAAATATATTCCAGGCAGAAGTTTTATATTACCACATTTCAAATGACCCACCTCTTAGCTAATGGTTAACTGTGATTTAAGATGCTTTTGTATTTGTTAATCTTTTAGCTTTGAAATAATATCATGAAATGAAATGGCTTTAAAAAAAATGAATGGTTTACCCTTTGGTAATGGTTTAGTCCTATTCATATCATAGGGAACCATATGCTTCACAGTAAGTCACTCCATTTGAAATAATGGACTATCAAGTTGGTCTGTCTACTCTCCTAACTGCATCTCTTTGTCCAAAACAGACTTTTCATTTTTATTTTGAATTATTCCCAAGAGTCTTCACATAGAATTCTCATATCGGCTCACCATCTACCAGTTGCTTGGATATTTTGCCGTTATTCCTGTTCTATATTTACCAATCCAATAAAGCCACGACAATGGGAATTAACTTAATGAGTGGTAAATTACTCTGATTTAAGACACTTTTGTGAGCAATCCACACTTGCCATTTAATGTGAAGAACGGCCAATAAGATTGGGAGTAAACTCCTAATGAGGCCAGATAAGAGTCTGGGTGTAGATCAGGAAGTTAGACTATGACTATACATATTGCAGAACTGGTGTCACACTGTGTGCTAGAGTCCTGCAAGGCATTTTAGGTGTCTGGCCTCTTGAGCAGTTCAATTATTTGACAGCAAGTTGCTTCAGTAGAAGAACTTAACAATAGACTTTTGAATTACACATTTCCAATAAATACCAGTTAAGGTATTTAATTTGTTTTAGGAACCCACTGCTGCACAATGGCTTAATCTTTACTCCTCTTTAGGTTTGTTATTAGTAATCAATAATCACCACAATACTATTCTGCAAATAAATATTTGAGTTAATGCTCAAAAGAGTTTACTGGCTAATAATAAAGTCTATTATAAATTTCTTGTCTCTTATTAAGTTTTCAATCACTAATAGATTAATAGATTTATTTAACCCTGCTTTGATTCATTGATAACAAGAAAGGGGACTATCAGAGATCATTAACTCTAATCACATTGATTCATTTAAGTGAGCAGATTTAATGTTAGGTGAAGTTTCTGGGCAGCTAAATGTCCCCTATAAAAGTCAAACTCTAAGACTATTTACTGAAGCTGTTCAATACTTCAAAAAAAAGTGAATGGCATAGGTAGCCTGATGCTGCTCCATGAACTATTTTTGTCACAATTCGGATTATGCCTTCAATGCTAATTCAAAAGCAGAATACAGTAGCAGTTCAGAGCTGACAATGATATACGTATAATATGGATAATGATGACAACTAGTTAATAATAGGAGGAACTGACGTGCTATACTAAGTAAATCTACAAGAGGCCTTTCTTTTTTCTTGAATAAGATGATAGTATGACCCATGAACTCTAACCATTAGCCTGTGATTCTAGAAGTTTAAGAAAAAGATATCTCAGCAGTCTCTATCTTCTTGAATTGTAAATCTTGGCAGATATGCTGGTTATCAAAACAGTATAATTTTTCATAGGTTTTACTGTCAAACTAAAATCCTGGAAAATTATAATGAGATCTATTATCATGTAGACCTTTATTTTCAGGACAGTGTATGTTGTTATGGAGGATACACTGATCACTACCATAGTTATTACTATGTAGATTCTTATTTTGGAGTTAAAATCTGCTCCTGTCAGTGGCTAACTCAGGAATTAGAATTCTAAAAAGACCTCAGCTATTATTCAAAGCAGCAAAGATAGGGGAGAAAAGAAAGAATGTGGCAAAATAGAGTTTTCCTGTAAATATTTTTACTGATGGCTTACCCCTAACTCAAGTTTGGGTAATTATAAATAGAAAAAGAACATTTTCTCTAGGAAGATGATAACCTAACACCATAAATTTTATGTTTTTACTTGTACGGAGTATGAATTATTTTTTGAAAATCTTAAATTGATGATAAAAAAGTTCATAAAAAGCGATTACATATATTAAATTAGGTAATAGTCAATTAATTGTGGCATGTTATATAAAATTCCTAACAAGTATATAAATAAGAATTCGAAGTATAAAAATAACATATCCAGCAAACAGCAAGTTATCCCTTTTGGCAACTAGGACAGGATTTAGTGCTACAAGTAACATGGGAGAGAGAATATCCTTCTATTAATTTAATGGTATAAAATAAGCTGTCTAAAAGAAATAAGGAAATAAGTTAGCCAATACCTGTCATATCAGCCTTCAGGACTTCTGCCTGCCTAGATAGGGAAGAAAGAACATCAGTTAGAAACTAGGCCTGATCAACATAAATAACAATAAAAATTAAGTGAAACCATTTATGACAATATAATATAATTAAGGCTATTAAATGTCCCTGCTTGTATATCCTGGGTAGCTAGCACTAGATCTTGACAAATTGATGCCATTACTCAAAAGCTTACAGTATCATCAGTGACCTCTTTTATCAAGTAGTTTAACTTTCTTGCTGCTTTCCTTCAATCTGACTTTTTAAAGATAAACATTAAATGATATCCATTAAGATCCTAATGTGTTTCTCAATATACTAGTTACCATAACTATTCGAGTTTCCACTCTTCTCAAGTTGTTCCCCTTCTTCACTACCAAATGATAAATGTATACCTCAGGGAAAATAATCCCACTTACTAAATACTACATGTATATTGTATTCTCCTTACTTTCTCTTATTAAAAAAGCAGAGGTATAGTACCTCTTATTTAAGACCAAAATTCCACTTATGTATGCTCTTTGTAAGGGCCTGCTCCTTTAACTAACCTCTTTCCTTTTTGGCAATTTTTAAACTTCTATTGGATCCTTCCTTCAGCATTTAAACATGTTCAAGCCTTTCATATATGTTACCCCCCACTCCCCACCTCAGCTCTACATTCCCTTCTAGCTGCTGCTTGTTTTTTCTCTCATATTCTACAGGAATTGCTTGTATTCAAGAAGTCCAAAATCAAACTATGGTCCATCCCCAATCCCACCCCGGCTGTCTTTCTAGCATTTTTTTTTTTTCACCTTAGCAAATATATCATGGCTTTGCAGTTATTACAGGCAGAAGCTGGGAAGTTGTCCACTGCAACTTTCTTCTTTGCCTGAACTGCTACAAAGCCATGAAACCGCTTTCTCCACCTCCTTCTTGCTTCATTTCATTGTGTTCTCCCACTGCTGTCAAAAGGCTCTTTTAAAAATGCACACCTGGGGGCTGGGGCTGTAGCTCAGTGGTAGAGCACCTGCCTAGCATGTGTGAGGGAGGCACTCGGTTCAATCCTCAGTACCACATACAAATAAAATAAAGGTATTCTGCCCATCTACAACTACAAAAAAAATTTTTTAATGCACACCTGATCTATCAATTATCCACTTAAAACACTTGAATGATTTTCCATTGTTCTTATGGTACGTAACAAAATCTTTGTTAAAGTGTCCTACAAAATTCTATAGTCCCTAAACTCTACTTGCACCACTCTTCCCTCCTTTATCTCCATGTTTCACTGCTGGACTTTGGGCCTTTGTAAAGGACAGTCCCTTTGCTAGAAACACCTCCTCCTCTTTGTCTGTTTAATTATCCCTTACTCTTTCTCTTGAGTCAGAAACCATCTAGATTAAGTACATTCCTATTGATGCTCTCAAAGCACTTGTATTTTTTCTTTATAGAACATATCACAGCTTTTAAGAATGCTCACCACTGCAAAGGCTGCCTACTAGCACAGTGCCTACCACACAGGAGGCACCTGACAAACATTTTTCCAATGAAGAAAGGAAAGGAAGTCATTTTCACGCACTCTGCTTAATGCTCTCATTCATTTGTGGATCTAAAGAGCTGATCTCATAGAAATGGAGAATAGAAGATGGTTATCAGAGGCCGGAGAAGGTAAGGGGCAGGGGAGGATAAGGAGACATTGGTCAATGGACACAAAGTTGTAATTATGGTGGAGGAATAAGTTCTGGTGTTCTGTGGCACAGTAGGATAATCATGGTTAACAATATGTATTAATATTTCAAAATAGCTAGAAGAGTGGATTTTGCATGTTCTCACCACAAAGAAATAATAAATGTTTGAGGTGACAAATATACAAATACCCTTACATATGATTATTATACATTATTACACGCAACACACTGTGCCCCATAAATATGTACAATTATACATGTCAACTAAAAGTAAAAAGATGTAAAAAAGTAACTGTAGTAAATTTCATTTAAAATATAACTTTTTGATATGAAAGCTAGAGACTCTAGCTTTCATAGTTCTAAAATTTTTACTGCAAACAGTTACACATAATGTTTTAGGTATTTAACAGGAATTGTAAATTTTAGTTTCATTAAAACAAAGTGAGCCCTTTTATTTTCTTGGCCTTTATGAAGATATGTTTAATTTTAAAATAAGCTTTCAAATAAGAGAATCACAGTGGGGTACCACAAATCTCATGAGAGCTATCAATATAAAGGAACAACATTAATTAGCTATGTTTAGTCCTAAAATGTGATATCATGATCTAGGACCACTGTTCATTTTAAATATCAACATTTGGCATTAAATAAAATTGTCACAAGGCTATTGGCTTATGCTCTTAAACTCTAAGATGATACAACTTGATGAAACATATCATGTCTTCTATCCTACCAATGCTTCTTCTCTGCCACAAAAATGGAAAACTGCTTCAATGAAGTATTAGTTTTCCTTTTTTATTATGTACAATATATAAGAAATAAAACAAATGGATATGTGATCTTATGCAAAAGCTTTAATAAAGGACAGGACAAAATTGGCTATCCCATTGCTTTATTTCGTTAAGAACAAAGTACTATACCTCAATTGTTCAACTGGTTTTGTTAAAGACTTACAGTACGGGGCTGAGGATATAGCTCAGTTGGTCACATGCACAAGGCCCTAGGTTCAATCCCCAGCACAAGGAACAAAAACAACAAAAAAAAGAAAGACAAAAAAGACGTACAGGAGATAAACAGGTTAAAGCTAATGCTTATGTAAAGAGACAAAATATTTTCTCTTGGCATAGGGTGTGGCAACATGAGTTCTTTTTCATTCTTGTTATAAGCTAAATTAATGAAAAGAATGAGCCAAGAATCCAAAAAATTGCATCACCATGCCATTAATTACAAAACACTTTTATAAAATACAAAGCTTTCAAAATATTTACTATATTGTCTTATTAAATAAGAGAAATTAGTCACTTCTATCAAACAATAAAAATGATTAAAAAAATATAATAAAGTCTGGAACACTGATGAAAAACTAACAATCTGAAGCAGCACTCCTGAAGATATCATCATCATCATCATCATCTGTAAGTATATTTCATGAATTCTAAGCACCATGTACTGTAAGAGCTAACACTATACATAGTACTTACTATTGTCAGAAACTGTTCTAAGGGCTTTACATAAAATAACATTTAACTCACACTATGTAGCATTGTCACCACTTTATCCCTGAAGAAAATCCAAGGAGACAAGAGGTTAAGGCACATGCTCAAGAACGAAGTTAGTAACCAGTAAAAACAGCATTTGAACTCAGTTAGGTTCCAGCACCTAACTCCTAAACTTTACATCAGAATTCCTCTCTTATACAAGAGTACACAGGAAAAAAAGATGGAGAATATTTGATAGTAATAGCCCAGAGAACTGGGGATTTTAATACTTAACCATTTTAAGATAATTTTTACTAAAAAAAAAAAAAAGACCTAAAATTTGGGTTATCTTTTAAAACAAATTCCTTGATCATACATAGCACTTATATAATAATACAAGGTAACAAATAAAGGCTACATTCTCTTAAAAACCATGCACTCTAAAATTCATGGTTTAAATACAAGATATTTCTAAACTGGGGGCACATAAAATGGGAGATTCCTTCTATTTGAACTCCAGATCCCCTTTCTCTTTAAAGAGAATTCAGAAATATAAACCCATATTTTCTAAACTCAAGGCTACTGAGAAAAGACAAATCACCACCCCCCTTTTTTTGGTGGGGGGTTGTGCCGGGGATTGAACTCAGGGGCACTCAACCACTGAGCCACATCCCCAGCCCTATTTAGTATTTTATTTAGAGACAGGGTCTCACTGAGTTGCTAAGTGCCTTGCTAAGTTGCTGAGCTAGGTTTGAACTCTTGATCCTCCTGCCCCAGCCTCCTGAGCCGTTGGGATTACAGGCGTGCACCACTGCGCCTGGCCCATTACTCCCTTTTACTTTGGGAGAAGAGGTTAGTTTCTTTTCTTGGGGGGTGGAAGTAATGTGAGCAACAGCCAAGGTAGGTTTTCTTACTATGTTAATTTGTTTCCAGAGTTCTAAGGAGCAATTAGGGGTAACAATATTCTGTAATCACATCATAAACGTAAGAACCCAATCATAGTCATTTACGCTAAATAATAGGCCAAATACTATAAAGTGAGTATAGTACACTTACGCACACACTCACAGAAACACACATGAAATATATAGCTTTCTCAGACATCAGTATGTCTCATGATGTTAATCACAGAAAACCAAATCATATTTCTCATTGTTGAATTTCATTGAGAATCAAGGATCCAAAGCTCCTAAAGGAGCTTTTCTCAGCATGTTAGTAAAAATACTAATCTGCTTTCTCTCTAGGGCACTTTATTAGGCATTTTCAAATTTCCTAATACTCCAGTGCTCTATTCTATAACATTCACTGCACAATCTACATTCTTTGAAAATGTGTACCGGGCTGGGGTTGTGGCTCAGCGGTAGAGCGCTCGCGTAGCACGTGCGCGGCCCGGGTTCGATCCTCAAGCACCACACAAGAATAAATGCACTGTGTACAACTAAAGCAAATAAATAAATATTAAATAAAAAAAGAAAGAAAGAAAATGTGTACCTAGTTAATTTTAAGGAAGAGAAGGCAAAAGAAATAACACAATAATACAAAGCAAAGCTAAGTCAGTGAGTGAAGATAACTGGAACACTGCTTAGGTAAGAAGCCTCAGAAGATGAAGCTGGAGAACCAAGGAAGACAGCAGATTGTGAGAAGCATTGTATGAATATGTTAAGGGGTTCAAATCCTGTACTGTAACCAATAAAAAACCAAAGCTGAAGTTTATGTAAGGATATAGCATTGTTAGATTTGCATTTTACAAAGACTTCCACAAGATGTGTGAAAGATGGATTTTAATAACTCAAGACAGGAAATGAGGAAGTGATAATACAGGTGGATGGAAAAGCTCAGATTGAAGAAATATCTGGAAGTTAAACTAACAGAAGAGAGATAAAGCAGAGGTTAGAGTACAAAAATCTCTCCTAGATTATTAGCTTAAACAGCTGGGTATCTGAAAAGGCAAATGTGTGAGCAGCCATTTGGAGATGAGATACTACAGGGAATAAATAAAACAAGTTACATAAAAGAACATAAGTGATCCCTCAAAAAGGAAGAGGTAATCTGACTGTGACCACCAAATTACTTTTGCTCATTTGGTTACTGACCAGCTAGTCAAGTGTCCCCTCCCCGTCTGCTGCTTCATGGGATCCCTTCTGCACACACATTGAGTTGAAGATATTTCAAGGTGGAGGTCAAAAATCCTAGGTTCTCTACCACCACACAATGCTAAGTGACAAAAGAACAATAAACTGTTCAGATGTCATGAAGATTATATTCTTAGTATGAACAGAAAATAAATCCAGAAGGAGTTATATAAAGAATTGAGTCATAGATGTTCTTCTTTTTTGTTTCTCTCTAAACATTGTCATTATATTGTTATTTAGTATTTTAAAAACTGGATCTGATAAATACATCAAACCACAAATTATAGAAATGCCATGTAAATTGATAAGACTCTAACCCCATCTGTTAAAAATAGTCTAATAATACAATTAGATCATGTATGCTTTCACCTATCATAAAATCTTTAAATTGCACAGCAATTCTATCAAGTGAAATGTAAGTTCTCCATTTTGCTGATGAGGAAATGAAGGCACAGAATGGTTAAACTTGCCCAAGGTCACAAAACTAGGAAGTTCCAGGGCTTGGGATTCACCTGCAATCTATTCCCAGAACCAGAGCTCATAATTATTACAGAATAAAGTAGGTCTTTTGAAATAGCCTCGCTACAGGTGTCGCTGTCACAGTACTGATTTGCAGGAGCAATCATCACCTCTCAGTTAAAGGCCACACTAAGATTAAGCATCTTCCCAAGTTCTGTCATTATAAGTTGCTGTAGCAAAGAGTTACTAACTCATCATGTAAAAGACTTCTCTAGTACATTATCATAAACATATTTCTTTAGGCATTGGGAGGCTTAACTGCATCCCATGCTGATGTAAAGAAACCAGAGCTGATGTCTCTGGCACTCAAATATATTATTATATATGTAATTGAAGCACAAAATTTTCATTCTAGAGGATAATCTACAAGATGGATCATGTCTCTATGCTTATAAATATTCAGAAAACTCATACATAACATAAAAATCTCTTAAATTTACTTCAGTAAAATTTTTAAAAATTGTTCCTTGGACCACAAGATATAAATGCTCATGACAAAGTAAACATGCCAACGTTCTCATAAAGCCACAGAGGTTAAAAAAAGAAAAATCTTTAGCATGCCCCTCCCCCATCTTGGCCAAAATAAAATCTTTCACGAAGTCTCCAAGTCTTCCATTAGTGTTCATGAAATACAAATACTTTAACAAACATCTCTGAAAAATGAATAAAAACATGTAGAAATCCCTTGTAAGTTTTATCCTACCTAATATTACTTGATTTCAGATGCTCCTCTGATTTCAAGTTTTCGGTCCTCATCTGGGACTTAAATGAAACGTTTTCTCCCACAATGACTATCTGCAAGAACATCCAATTTCTCATAAGGTAGAATGGTTTAAGACATTCTAGATAGAGGAGAGGAGGAAAATATGAGTTAACTCACAAAAACAGATTCCCCTGGAATAAAATTATTTTTCTTTGAAATGATTTAATGTGAAAGGCAAAGAAAAAATATCAGTTTTTTCTTTTTATATTTAGTTTCTTAGAATATACCCTTTCAAATTGTTTCATATATTTCTAACAGATTCCAGTTATAGAGCAAAATGTTATCCTTTCCTAGTCTGTCTCACTGTCTGAAAGTTGAGTGATCTCCACAGGACAGATACAGGTTACCCAGCAGGGGTCTTGTAGGACCAGCTAAGAATGTCCTGAAGAACACAGAAGCAGATAGACTCTTTACCAGAAAAAAAAGACACATGAAACAACTAAACCACAATTATAGGTGATATGAATAATTCTAAGATTAGTTTTTTAAAATGTCAGATTTTTAACATCTTTATTCATAAACAAAATTTGGCCATTTTTAATGTGCTAGCTGCTACATTAAGGACTGAGTACACAATGATAAATGAAGCAGATATGGTCCCTACCATAGATTTAAAACTTAATGTAGAGACAGATCAACTAGAAAGGAGGAGGCAATAAAATAAAAGGTAGTGGTGGCTGGAAAGTCATTATCTATAATTAATGGTATGCCAGGGACTAAGTCAAGATACAGTAAAAATAACACAATTTCTTGAGGATATCAATTTAACTCAAAGGTTCAGGCAGTTAGTTAAGTAACTATTGATTACATTTGTAATTATGTACCAGACATCAGGCTAAATGTTCCACATGCATAATCTCATAGAATGGGAGTATGATATGATATATTGTTAAGTGTTTTGTATACAGACAGCTAGGGATCAAAGCAAGGTCTGTCACTTGCTAGCTATGTAACCTAAGGTGATTACTTCTCTATACTCTGGTTTTGTAAGAATAAAATAATCTACCCTCATTAGATGGTTTGAGGATTAAAGAAAGTAACAGAAGTAAAGCATCTTTATTCATAGAACAAAAATTAGGACCATAAGCAAGCCCTCAAAAGGTTAGTCATTATTATCACTGTCATTCTCATCATTTACAGTTATTATTACCCCTTCCAACAATCCCAAAAAGTTAATGAAATTATCTTCATTCTAAATTAGGAAACTGAAGCTATGAACCCATACTATCAATTCCACAAAAGACCACAAAGTTTTTCATAATTTTTGATAATAAATTATATCTTAAGCCAGGCATGGTGGCACACACTTGTAATTCCAGCAACTCCTGAGGCTGAGGCAGGAGGACTGCAAGTTTGAGGCCAGCCTCAGCAACTTAACGAGACCATCTCAAAAAATTTAAAAAGCACTGGCAATGTAGCTCAGTGGTAAAGTGCCTCTGGGTCAACCCCCAGTAGAACAATACTATAACAAGTCTTAAGAGAAATTCCAAACATGTCGCAGTGGACTTTGTTGCCATATTTCTAAAGCATATATTCAAACTCTTGTGACTTTAATTGTACATTAGTGGGAAAGAATGACATAAAATACTTCATGATAGAACAGAAGTTCTGTACAGCACATAAGATTCCACAGCTTTAGACTTGCCATTTTATAATCCAATGAATTTACATTTACTTTTAGTTTCTTGCTATTTTGCCCCCCAATATCTTGATTCATGCATTTTCATTCAACCTGGCGTGTCCTCCCATTTCTCTCTTTATCTGGTTAAACCCTTTTCTCATATTTTAAAATTCAGCAACTCCTCTAAGAGAACCTTGGCTTGGCCAAATATTGACAGCACATCTTAATGCCCATTTCAACTACAGCAGTCGCAGCACTATAAGAATTCATTTGTTTACACATCTCCACTAAACACTGTCCTATTTGACTTGTATATCCTATACCCTGTATTACAGTGTGCTCAAACTTAAATTAATTTGAACTAAACAGTCTCTCAATTAAAGGCCAAGATCCTAAAAAAACCAAGGTTTCTTAAATTTTTATAATAGTTTTCAAAAATTTTTCAGGAAAACAAGCTGAAAGGTTTTTCATTTGAAAAAAGATAACTTTTTAAAATCCCTTTTTAGTTCAGAAAACCTACCATGTTATACAGAGAAATAGATGACTGTTTACTTGGCTCTCTGAAAATTCAGATTTTGTTTTCATTATAGTTCTCATTTATATAGCATACACAGAACACTAAATATTTCTATAGAAATACAAAATCTTAAACCTCAAATAGAATAATCCAAGTGAAATTTAAATGAAACCATCAACTGGGAAGCTAATTACTCTCATCTCAAATTTTACATTAGACAAAGGTATGCCAAGAACCATGATTTTCAACGCCATCAAAAGAAAAAAAAGGTCTAATGTCTTTTTCCCTGTAATAATCCATTCTTTGACTATTATTATTTTTATTATTATTTAATACTGGGGATTGAACTCAGGGGCACTTGACCACTGGGCCACATCCCCACCCCTTTTTTGTATTTTATTAGAAACAGGGTCTCACTGAGTCGCTAAGTGCCTCGCCTTTGCTGAGGCTGGCTTTGAACTCACAATCCTCCTGCCTCAGCCTCCCAAGTGCTGGGATTACAGGCATGCACCACCGCACCCCGCCATTCTTTGACAATTATTAAGAATACAAGTAATGATAAATGTTGACAAGGATGTGTGGGAAAAGGTTCACTCACACATTACTTTTGGGATTGCAATTGGTGCAACGACTCTGGAAAGCAGAATGGAGATTCCTCAGAAAACCTGGAATGCAACCACCATTTGACCCAGTCATTCCACTCCTCAGCATATGTCCAGAGGAATTAAAATCAGCATACTGTAGTGATGCAGCCACACCAATGTTTACAGCAGTTCAATTTACAACAGCTAAGCTGTGGAACCAACCTAGGTGCCCTTCGACAGATGAACGGATAAAGAAAATGTGGGGCTGAAGTTGTAGCTCAGTGGTAGAGGGCTTGCCTAGCATGAGTGAGGCACTGGGTTTGATCCTCAGCACCATATAAAAAATAAATAAGTAAATAAAGTAAATGTACTGTGTTCATCTACAACTTAAAAAAGAGAGAAAATGTGGTATATATATACACAACAGAATATTACTCAGCCATAAAGAAGAATGAAATTATAGCATTTGCCAATAAATGAATGGAACTGGAGATTATCATGCTAACTAAACCAATCCCCTAATGGCCAGGTACTCTAATATTTGGATGCTAACACATATTATGGGACAGGGAGGGAAGACTAGAAGTTCATGGGTTTAGACAAAGGGAAATAAATGGAAAGGAGGGGTATGAGAATAGGAAAGAAAGTAGAATGAATCAGATACAACTTCCCTATGTTCATATATGAATAGATAACCAGTGAATAGATAACCATATCATATACAACAGCAAGAATGGGAAGTTATATTCTATTTATGTATAACATGTCAAAATATACTGTCATGTATATCTAAAAAGAACAACAAAAAGAATATAGCCCTTATAAAATGTAAAAACAAATAAATGAATAAATAAAAAGTGTCTCCCATAGAGAAGATATATCGTTGGAATATTTTTTAAAGCTTAATCCCCATTAGCCAATTTATGTATTTTGATTGGAGAGTCTGATCCACCTATATTTAAAGAAATTCCTGAAAAGGAAGAATGTACCATTTCCATTTTGTTATTGTCTCCTGGGTTTCTTGTAGTTGTTTATTTATTTATTTATTTATTTTGTTTTTCTTTATTGCTTTAACTTGTACTTCATTGATTTTTTTTTTTTTTTGGCACCGGGGATTTAACTCAGGGGCACTTGACCACTGGGCCACATCCCCAGCCCTTCTGTGTATTTTATTAGAGAGACAGGGTCTCACTGAGTTTCTAAGTGCCTCGCCATTGCTGAGGCTGGCTTTGAACTCATGATCCCCCTGCCTCAGCCTCCCAAGTGCTGGGATTACAGGCGCACGCCACGGCACCCGGCTAACTTCACTGATTTTTTAAAAAGTATTTTTAGTTAAAGATAGACACAATATCTTCATTTTGTTTATTTTTTTTTATGTGGTGCTGTGGATCAAACCTAGTGCCTCACATGTGCTAGGTAAGTGCTCTACCACTGATCCACAACCATAGCCCCAACTTCATTGATTTTTTATAATCCCATTTCTCTTTGTTTATATCTTCTATGAATATTATTTTATCGTTATTGTGGTGATTATACAAAAGCTTTACTACATTTTAAATTAGTAACAAAATGACTTAATTTCATATAAAAATTCTTTGGTTTAAAAAATATAATAACCCATTCTTTACAATAACCTCTGTATCTTCATGAAATGAAACACATGTAACAAAATTAATATATTAAAATTAATTTTAAAAAGTCATACAGGTAATAGAAAAATTAAAAAAATAAAGCAAGTTTGAATAAAAGCAGTATCACCATAAATAGTACAAAAAGACCACCTTAGAAGATAACAATGAATTAACCACATGCTTCCACATGTGGATAAAAAAGTACACTCAAGAGAATTATAAACAAGGATACAAAGTGAAAAAAATGAGTAGACACTAGAATTAAAACTATTGTTAATGTAAATAATAACAGACTAGACTAAGAAATGGTAAGAATAAGTGAAAAATAACTGACATAGCAACAACATGACAAGATAAAGCATTAGGATGTAATGGAAGACAACAAGCATGTCAAGAGAAGTTTCCAGACAAATGGATAAAGGAAATACGGAATATATACACAAAAGAATTCTAGTCAACCATAAAGAATTAAATCATGTTGGGCCGGGTGCGGTGGCACACGCCTGTAATCCCAGCACTTGGGAGGCTGAGGCACTTAGCAACTCAGTGAGACCCTGTCTCTAATAAAATACAAAAAAAGGGCTGGGGATGTGGCCCAGTGGTTGAGTCCCCTTGAATTCAACCCCCAGTACCAAAAGTGAACAAACAAAAAAACCCTCAATAGTTAGAAAACAAAGGTATGAGTATATCCTTTGACAGGTGACAGGGAACAAAAATAAGGTTGGAAAAAAAGAAATAGCAAACAGTCGTTTACATGATGTAGAGAACCAAATAAATTTAAATTATGGAAAAACAAAATTCAACTTTCTTTTTTTTAAAAATATTTTTATTTATTTGCTTTAGATGTACACAATGCGTTTTATTCAATACATTTTATTTGTACGTGGTGCTGAGGATCGAACCCGGGTCGCCCACGCGCTAGACGAGCGCTCTACCGCTGAGCCACAATCCCAGCCCCTCAACTTTCTATCTTAAAGTAGGTAGATAATATGGCAGACGGCCAAGTTAATTAAACAGCTAGCAGCAACATTTAAGATACTATCTGACTTAAAAGAATCTATACAATTATTATGGTACACATTGTATAGTCTCTTCTAGTAAGTGGTTTCTGAAATTAAAAATCTAAATCAAATTTGATTTTCAATCAAAGAATCATTAGCCTGGGCTAGGGTTGTAGCTCAGTGGATGAGCACTTGCTTCACACGTGTGGGGTACGGGGTTCAATCCTTAGCACCACATAAAAAAATAAAATAAAGGTATTGTGCCCATCTACAACTAAAAATAGTTTTAATAATTAAGAATCATTAGCCCATATTTTCAACACAACAGTTTTATGTAGATAGGTTTTTTCTTTTTCTTTTTTTGGTACAAGGGATTGAACTCAGGAGCACTTGACCGCTGAACCACATCCCCAGCCCCATTTTGTATTTTATTTAGAGACAGGGTCTCACTGAGTTGCTGAGCACCTCACTTTTTGCTGAAGCTGTTTTGAATGACGTCCTTCTGTCAGCCTCCTGAGCCACTGGGATTACAGGCATGCGTCACTGCGCCCAGCCTATATTATTTTCTTATTTAAGTAAAGAAATAGATGCTATGTTATAAGCAAACAATTTAACAAATTAAACCTGACACAGATCAAAAAGAGCCTAATGTGTATTATTTTATTAATGGCCCCCAGTGAATCACATACTTCCTGGCATCTGCACCCTCATGAACTCCCTTCACACTAACCTTGGGCTTGGTCACATGACTTACCAGCACTAACTGGGCCTCAGCAAATATGACATAAAGATCTGATAAGGGCTGGGGTTGTGGCTCAGCGGCAGAGCGCTCGCCTCGCATGTGCGCGGCCCAGGTTCGATCCTCAGCACCACGTAAACATAAATGCATTGCATTGTGTACAACTAAAGTAAATAAATAAATATTTTAAAAAAAAAGATCTGATAAGCACTTGTACATTTGGATGTGAACTTCTGTAATAACATCCACTACATTATGTAACTGGGGATAAGAGACTGCTTGGAAAGAGAGAGCTGGTTTTTCCATCTATCATAGTCATCCCAGGTGAGGGCCCAGACATTTGAATGAAGCGGACCATGAAGGTCAGGATCAACCTGACTTAGTCTGAGAGGTGAGAGATCTTCCAGGACAACCTCTGAAGATATTAAGGAAAGATATAACATAAGCTAACTTAAGATCTAAACTGGTTTCACCTGGCTGCTGTGTTAAACACTGACTGGCTTACCAGTAGCAATAGCGGAGACAGTAAGATGCAATCAGACTCTGTCCAGTAACGTTTGTCAGCAGACTGATTGTTAAGTGGGGGGAAAGAACTGAGGATGATTACATAGTTTTCAGTAAATAAAGGATTTACCATTTACCATGGGAAGGCAACCAATAATTTAAGGAAAAGAGTCCATTTTGGGAAAACAATGTTTGACACATGATATTACAAACGCATTGCGGTTTTTATAACAATGTTGATAAGTTTGAGATGATTCGTTAAACAGCCAAGGCAATGTAACTGGCAGTTTGTTAGATAGAGTTTGAGGTTCACAGGAAAGACTGGGAGTACAGATACCCATTTGGGAATCCTCAACATATGTATAATTTAGAATAAGTATAGATATACAGAAGTTGGAGAAAACCCAATATTTAAAGGCTACACCGAGAAGGGAACAGTAAACAGATTGAGAACAAATGGACAGACAGGAGGTAAATTTCCTGAAAGTCCAAGAAAAGAGGACAGAATCAATAAATGCTGCTGATGCTTAAAATGAGGCCTGAAAACTGACCACTAGATTTAGTAACATGGGAGTCAGTGAGGATGTTTTTAAGAATAATTTTGTTGGGGAAGTAGAGAGGCGTAAGCCTATAAACTACCTCAAAAGAATAAGAGAGGACTGAGCCTAAAACTCAGTTTAGACAACTTTGTCTAGAAAAGAAAAGAGGCAGGAGCTGGAGGAAAATATGAAGATCAAAAGGATTTTTAAGATGCAATAAATAACAATAAGGGTTTTTTAATTAGGTAAAATGGGATGAATAACAATATAGGAAAAATCTGAGTGCCGGGCGTGGTGGCGCATGCCTGTAATCCCAGCACTTTGGGAGGCTGAGGCAGGAGGATCGCGAGTTCAAAGCCAGCCTCAGCAATGGCAAGGCACTTAGCAACTCAGTGAGACCCTGTCTCTAAATAAAATACACGAAAGGGCTGGGGATGTGGCCCAGTGGTCGAGTGCCCCTGAGTTCAATCCCCGGTAGCCCCCCCCCCAAAAAAAAATCTGACAGAAAAAAAAATGGGTGAAAACAGAAGTCTCTGGAAGGCCATAGGTGCTTGTTCAAATATTATGCATGTTTAAAAGGAAAAAAAGTCCCTGACAGAAGAGTAAAATTAAAATACAGACAAAAAGAGCAGAAGAAAAGAGCACGCATTTTTTGCAAGTGCACATGGAATTCACCAAGACATGTTGGACCAAAAAACAAGATCCAGAAATTTAAAAGAACTAAAATCATATAAGTACAAATCAATACAGAAACCCACCTGAATTAGATGTCTAAGTTGAGGAATAAAGTTGTCTAGTTCCTCAGATATTTGGAAATGAAACAATATATTTCCAAATAAAAGGTCAAAGTAGCCAGACACGGTGGCACACACCTGAAATCCCAGCACTTGGGAGGCTGAGGCAGGAGGATTGCGAGTTCAAAGCGAGCCTCAGCAAAGGCAAGGCACTTAGCAACTCAGTGAGACCCTATCTCTAATAAAATACAAAAAAGGGCTGGGGATGTGGCCCAGTGGTCCAGTGCCCCTGAGTTCAATCCATGGTACCACACACAAAATAAAGGTCAAAGTAGTAATCACAAGAGAAATGTGAAAATATTTCAAACCAAATGAAAATGGAAACATACATAATGTGTAGAATGCAATAAAAGCAGTACTGAGATATTTATAGCTTTAAATGCTTATATTAAAATAGAAAGGTCTAAAAGCATTGATCTATCTACCTGAAGGAGCTAACAAAAGCATATTATGCCCAAATTAAGTGGAAGGAAGGAAATAATGAAGAGCAGAAAACAAAGAAAAGTAAGTAAAAGCCAAAAGCTAATTCTTTTGAAATACCTACAATTCTCCCTAAATTGATCTATAGTTAGAACACAATTCCGGTTTAAAAAAAAATAAATAAAAAATCCAGCAGACTGTTTTTGGTAGAAACCAGGAGGCTGGTTTAAAATATTTATCTGAAAACAATTTTCAAAAAGAATAAAGGTAATGAACTTATACTAATTCCAAAACCTACTGAAGAGCTATGGT
The DNA here is from genome assembly GCA_025594165.1 of Tamias sibiricus. Classification (NCBI taxonomy): domain Eukaryota; kingdom Metazoa; phylum Chordata; class Mammalia; order Rodentia; family Sciuridae; genus Tamias; species Tamias sibiricus. The sequence continues at coordinate 17,517,363 of CM046669.1, read as the reverse complement.
AAATGAAGGGAATGGGGAAGGATCTGTATAAGAGCAGAGACAGACCAATGAAATAGAAGAGGTCAGAAATAAATTCTTCTATGTATGTATGTATGTATGTATGTGTCTCTGTGTATAGTTAATTTTTGAAAAAAGTGCCAAGGAATTTAATGGGTAAAAATAAATTTTTAATAAATGATGCTCAAACAACTGAATGAAAATTTAAAACCAGAAAAAAACTCAACCTCAAACAATACATAACAACATCCATACAAATTAATTCAAAATGGATCTCAGCCTTGATCTGTAAAATTTCTAGAAGAAAATTTAGGAGCAAATTTTTACAACCTGCTATGGTTTGAAAGTTTATGTCACCTCCAAAATCCATGTTGAAACTTAATCTCCAAAGCAACATTACGTAATTAAGGCATTCTGCCTTTAGAATTTATCAGGCTATGAAGACTCCACCCTCAACGATGGGATTAGTGGCTCATAAGGAGCTGGAGAGAACTAGATGGGCCCTTTTTTGCCCTTCTATCCCTTCCTGCAATGTGAACACACAGCATTTGTCACCTTTGGAGAATGCAGATAAAAAGGTCTCATTATAGAAGCAGACAAAGCCCTCAATAGACACCAAACCTGCCAACACCTAGATCTTGGCCTTCACAGGCTCCAAAACTGTGAGAAATAAATTTCTGTTGTTTACAAATTACCTAGTTTCAGGTACTGTTATAGAAACAAAAATGAACTACCACCCAGAGTAAATAATTTTTAGATGATTCAACAAAATTAAAAATTAAAGAACGGCACAGTGGCGCACGCCTGTAATCCCAGCACTTGGGAGGCTGAGGCAGGAGGATCGCGAGTTCAAAGCCAGCCTCAGCAAAGGTGAGGCACTTAGCAACCCAGTGAGACCATGTCTCTAATAAAATACAAAAAAGGGCTGGGGAAATGGCCCAGTGGTCGGGTACACCTGAATTCAATCCCAGGTACCAAAAAAATAAAATAATAATAATAATAATAATAATAATAATAAACTGTGTTCATCAATATTTAATATTTCTGCCTTTCAAAAGTCACATTAACAACTGCCTGGTCTCAGTCATTGAAATGACAATTTTTCAGCTCCTGTATAATCTTATGGGACCACCCTTGTACACACAGTTTGTCACTAACCAAAATGTCCTCATTGAGCATTAACATGCACACCCACATGTATCAAGAAGAAAATATGTCCACGAAAATGTCTTTTAAAGAATGTTTCCAAAAAGCTTTATTCACAATAGCAAAAAAAACAAAAATAACCTAAAAGTTTATCAAAAGGTGAAGAGATGAACAAACTGGTATACACACGTAATGAAATACAATTCAACAGTCAACAGGAAGGAACTACCAATGTCTGTCAACAATGTGGATGAATCTCTTGGTGTAGTTTATGTCAAGCAAAAGAATACACATAAAAGAGTACCTACTGTGTTATTCCACTATGAAGTTCTGTGGCAAGCAAAAGAAACCAACAGTGATAAAAATCAAAGTAATGATTTGCCTGAGGCATAGAAGATGGAAGTAGGTCAGGACTGACTACAAAGGGGCCTGAAAGAACTTTTTGGGGATTTGAAAATGTTCTATATCTTGATTAGGGTGAGGTTACAGGATATGTTTGTAAAAATTCATAACTTTTTTTTTTGGGGGGGGGAGTACAGGGGATTGAACTTAGGGGCACTGGACCACTGGGCCACATCCCCAGCCCTTTTTTGTATTTTATTAGAGACAGGGTCTCAGTCTCTTTGAGTGCCTCATCATTGCCAAGGCTAGCTTTGAATTCGCCATCCTCCTGCCTCAGCCTCCCAAGTGCTGGGATTACAGGCATGCACCACCACGCCCAGCTTGCAAAAATTCAGATTTCAGATGAAGAGTACTCTGTTATACAAAGATAATAATCTGATTGAAAATAGTATATGCTGGGTTTTGGGGTATGGCTCAGTGATAAGAGTGTTTGGCTAGGATGTGTGCAGCCCTGGTTTTGATCCCCAGCTCATGTGCATAAAAACAAAATAAAGAAAATATATGCTTATGAGGTTATCATATATACACACACACACACACACACACACACACACACACATATGTTTTTTGTTCCTGGTTCATAACTCCCTCAGTCTATGGGATCTGTGCTATTTCCAGGTAGACAATGACAGAACTGAATTTGATCTGCTAACTGCAGGTGTGCTAAGGCGGGGGTTACAACTTTTAAGATCGTGAAAGTTTTTTGCATTGACTGTGATGTGTCAACAGAGAAAAAGCAGGCAGTTTTGTGTTTTTTCAAAAGCAATGTTTACTCTGATTAAAAGGCATCATCTGTATATACATAAAATATAAATGTATACATTCATAAAAAAGGCTGGAAGGGGTTGATAGTAGTGTTGGTAATTTTAATATCACATTACAAAGAGCTTTATTATTTATGCATATTTATTTTAATATATCATTAATATATATTATTATATTTCTTTCTGAATCCTCTAGTTTTGTTCAAGGCACATATACATTTGTCAAAACAGCAATGGGGTATTAAAAGCCATTAAGAATGCAAGTTGATGGCTGGGATTGTAGCTCAGCGGTAGAGCGCTCACCTAGCGCGTGTGCGGCCGGGGTTCGATCCTCAGCACCACATACAAATAAATGCATTGTGTACAACTAAAGCAAATAAATATAAAAAAAAAAAAATGCAAGTTGACTTTTATTACCATCTAGCACCTATTCCCTAAGGAACTGGCCTTTATACTTTTATATCATTATTCCTTGGTATCCAGAAGGGATTGGTTCCAAGATGCCCCTTAAATACCAAAATCCACATATGTTCAAGTTCCTTGTATAAAATGCTGTAGTATTTGCACATAATTTAAAATATACAGGAGGATGTTTTAAGGTTATCTCTAGATTACTTATAACACCAAATATAATGTAAATGCTTTTTAAAAAGTTATTTTTACTGTACTGTTTAGGGAAAAATGAAAAAGAAAAATCTCCATGGATTTTTATGGGGGTGCAGTACTCATCAAACCCAAGGTCTCATGCATGCTAAGATGTGCTTTACCATTGGGCTAAATCCATAGACTTTTTTCCTGAATATTTTCAATTCAGGGTTGGTTGAATCCAGAGATGCAGAACCAATAGAGTTGGAAGTCTGGCTGTACTTCTATAATTCCTTCCCTGCTTACAGACTTAAGTCTTACCACTAAAAGACAACTACAAAATCAATAATTTCTAAACAGTTCATGCTATGGTCTCATTCCAGTTGCCTATATGGTATGCCAGCATAGACATTCCTTTAAAATTCCCTTCAATATGCACATCTTTATTCCTTATTTCTATTAAAAGTTCTACCTTTTCTTCAAGGCCAACTTCAATATCATCAATGATTCTCCTACTCCTTCACCCTTCATATCTAAACAGTTACTAAAATCCCATTGCTTATACCCCTTTAAAATCTCTCACTGATGTTTCTCAGTATTCTGATTTAGGCTCTTATTGTCTTTTACATGAATTTTGGCAGTTTCCACCAACAGTCTTCATGACTTCATTTGCACAATTCCCAAATTTATCATACCAAATTCTAAACACATTAATTTCTAGATCAAAAACAGATAAAGCATGAACTAAGTGGTCTGCTAAGATATTATTTGTGATTTAAACACCAAGATAATAAGGATGTGTGTGTGTGTGTGTGTGTATTTTTTTTGTGGTGCTAGCGATTGAACCCAGGGCCTTGCATGTGAGGCAAGCACCCTACCAACTGAACTATATTCCCAGCCCAAAAAAATAAAGTTTTAAAAAACATAATGAAAATCCTTTGGTGGAAACTCCTTATGGTTTATATTACTACTGGCTGATAGAAAGAAATATGAAAGCCGGGAGCAGTGGCGCATGCCTGTAATCCCAGCACTTGGGAGGCTGAGGCAGGAGAATTGCGAGTTCAAAGCCAGCCTGAGCAATGGCGAGGCACTTAGCAACTCAGTGAGACCCTGTCTCTAATAAAATACAAAAAAAGGCTGGGGATGTGGCCCAGTGGCTGAATGCCCCTGAGTTCAATCCCCAGTACAAGAAAAGAAAGAAAGAAAGAAATATGAGTACACATATAATTGAGTTGTAGCTACATTAAAAAATAAAAAGAAAACACTGAATTTTAGTTAACCTAACTAAAACATTAGCAGTTAAATATGCGATCAATATAAAAACTGTTAAGATTTTAAATTCTTTCTTTTCACATTAAATTGTCAAAATCTAATGTGTATTTTACAATTACAGCACCTCTAAATTCCCATACTAGATTTTCATTGGAAATACTTTACATATTCAGATTTCACAAAATTTACTGTTGAAAAGGTAGATTACATGCCCAAATTGTTCCATACTTATAAAAGCTTTCCAATAACTTATTCAACCATAGGTCTTTGAAATGTGAATTAATTAAAATTTAAGTCAGTGTTCGACACAGGTGGCTAGTAACCTCTATACTTGGTCAGTACAGGTATAAACCATTCATGAGGATCTCTTGTTTTAACAATATGAAAAAGGAAAGATTACAAAGACTTCTGATTCCTAAAACCATACTGACTGGGCTGGGATTGTGCTCAGTGGTAAACACTTGCCTAGCACATGTGAGGCACTGGGTTTAATCCTCAACATCACATAAAAAAATAACTAAAGTTATTGTGTCCATCTACAATTTAAAATATTTAAATATTTATACTGACTATAAAGTGAGGTGGGAGTGGGAAGGCCCTCCAGGGCAACCACCTTGCTTACTAATTGCTACAGTTTGAATGTATCTCCTAAATTTCATGTGTTGGAAACAAACCCCCAAGGCAACAGTTTGGGAGGTAGGGGCCTAATAAAAGGTGATTAGGTAAGTCAAGAGGGTTCAGGTCTCATAAAGAGGTTAATGTTCTTGTCAAGGGAGTAGGTTAAGTTATCTTGAGACTGGGTTTGTTATAAAGTTGCCCCACTTGCTCTCTCCTGCCCTTCTGCCACAGGATGACAGCAAGAAGCCCTTAGATGTGGGACCCCTGGACTTCCCAGCTTCAAACACTGTAAGTAACAAATTTCTTTAGAAAGTATTCAGCCTATGGTATTTTTATCAACAACACAAAAGGGACTAAGACACTGACAGAAACAGCTGTATTATACAATTTACCTCTGATTCCATCAACAAATATTTGAGGGCCTATTATATCTTAGACACTATTCTAGGCCCAGGGATATAAAACAATGAAGAAAGTATAGACGATTCCTGCTTTCAGGGAATTACATTGTTGACCAGGGGTGGTAGGAGATAATTAGTAAGCAAATCAACATATAAAATAATCTAATGGGGATAACAGCCTGAACTTGACTGGAGATAAGGCTGTTGAAGACTCCCGAGGAAATACCAGATCTATCCTTGGAGGGTGGGCCTCAACCCAAGCTGCAGGACCTCAGAGTTAGATGTATAACAGCTACAGTGGCCTTAACTAGTCTCAGGGAAACCATATTTGGCCCTTCCCAAGGTTATTTCACTTGACCTCCCTTGCCCAGCCCAAGCAGAAAGATTCAATATGAACTTGAGAATGAAGCCCAGACCTGGGCAGAGCAGGTAAGCTTTTTCACTGTCTTATCATTTAACACAACACTTGGTACTCTGGATACTTTATATTATATGAGTAGAATTAAATAATTTAATTCTTGTTTACTCTGCTGTTTGACCTTTGGCCTCTCTGAGTTTTAATTTCCTGTTTGAAAAGTGAAGGCTTGTTTTTCAAGGTTTGTCAGTGAAAACATTTCTTTTTTTTTTTTTTTTAGGTACCGGGGATTGAACTCTGGAGCACTCAACTACTGGGCCACATCCCCAGCCCTTTTTTGTATTTTATTAGAGACAGGGTCTCACTGAGTTGCTAAGTGCCTCGCCATTGCTGAGGCTGGCTTTGAATTCGCAATCCTCCTGCCTCAGCCTCCCAAGTGCTGGGATTACAGATGTGCGCCCAGCTGTCAGTGAAAAGATTTAACACACTGATATGCTAAAGGACTTATGAAAAAGAAAAAAAAAAAAAAATACTGGGGGCTGGGGTTGTGGCTCAGCGGTAGAGCACTTGTCTAGCACGTGCACGACCCGGGTTCGATCCTCAGCACCATGTACAGATAAATGCATTGTGTACAACTAAAGCAAATAAATAAATATTAAAAAAGAAAAAAGAAAAAAAAATACTGGTTAAAAAATACTCATAAACATTTTCTTTTTCCTGAATTGACCTCTATATAGTAAACATATTACACCACTGGTATAGACCTGGGCTGTCCAATAAGACACATGAACTCTTCACATAGTTAGCATGACTGAGAAAGTGAATTTTAACTTTCATTTAGTTTAAATGACTTTAAATATCTAGGGAAATAGCTCAGTTGGTAGAGTGCTTGTTCGATCCCCAGCACCACCAGGGGAAAAAAAAAAAAAAATGACTTTAAACAGCCACATATAGCTTTTAGACAGCACAGCTACATGTTAATACCACTATTACTCACATCCTAATAGAATGAAAGAGGAAAGCTTCAAACCCCACCCACTTTACTCCAATCATTCTCAAGTCATCACTCTAAAGGCAAAGGTAAAATCAAGCGCAGCTTTTGGTCAATAGGTAAGAAACATAGTTGTTTCTTGGTAACCACAGAGAACTGGTTCCAAGATCTCTCTCGAATACCAAATCAATGCATGCTCAAGTCCCTTACACAAAATGGTATAGTATTTGCATATAACCTATACACATCCTCCCATATACTTTAAATCATCTTTAGATTACTTGTAATACCTAATGTATTTACTAAGTAAATATTTGTTATACTGTATTAAGAAGCAATGATGAGAAGGAAAAATCTGCACATGTTCAACACAGACCCTAATGTTTAAAATATATTTTCTGTACTTGGCTGAATCCATAGATGCTGAACCCATGAATACGGAGGACCGACTATACATTAATAGAAATACCTTATGTCACATAGTTGTCTCCATATTAGTTAGGGTCTGAGAAAAATAGCACAGATTTATGTTAAGAGTACTGGCATATGCATGTGGCTTTCCATTTCTGCTCTGGCTGTCACCAGAACAAAAACAGAAACGTACCTTGCTCATCTGTTGATCTCTGGTACAGCATCTGTCCACAGAATCCTCATACCAATAACTCTGAACTGTACAGTACTTTTTCTTTTTAATGTTTGTTTTTTAGTTGTAGTTGGACACAATACATTTATTTATTTATTTATTTATTTATTTATTTATTTATTTATTTATTTTTATGTGGTGCTGAGGATTGAACCCAGGGCCTTGCACATGCTAGGTGAGCACTCTACTAGTAAGCCACGACCCCAGCCCCTGTACAGAATTTTATTTATTTATTTATTTATTTTTTTTTGGTACCAGGGATTGAACTCAGGGGCACTCGACCACTGGGCTACATCCCCAGCCCTTTTTTGTATTTTATTTAGAGACAGGGTCTTACTGAGTTGCTAAGTGCCTCGCCACCCTGTACAGTACTTTATACTTACTTTGGTTGGCATTCCTTTTAGAAGCTAATATCTGACTTTTTCTTCCTATTGTTAAGGAATCCCCCCAATTTATAAAATGCAGAACTTGCTTCCTAATGTAGATTTACCCCAGCTTCCCTTGCAGCTAGCATCAGACAGATGATTCAGGCTCCATCAATGAACACACCAACTTTGTTTAAGTGGGAGCTAATGAGAGGAAGCAGGAACTATAGCTAATCCATCCTAGACAGTAGCAGCAACTACACTTAATTTTCAAAAGCACTGTACTCATATCAGGGATGAATGGGGTCAAGGTGGAGAGAATCAAGGTTTTGCACAGTATCTTCACAGATGTGATCATTGAGACATTGTTCCTGGTTACATAGCCATCATGGGAGATGGAATAATCCCCAAAGATGTCCACAGCCTAATTCCCAGAACTTCTAAATATGTAAACCTGGAAAAAGAACTTTCCAGACGTGATTAAATCAGGGATTTTGTAAAAGGGAGACTATCCTGTATTATCTGAGTGTGCCCGATATAAACACAAAGATACTAAAAAGTAAAAGAGGGAGGCAAGAGATTTAAAAGATGTGATAAGGGAAACAGAAGGTAGAATGATATGATTACTGGCTTTGAAGATGGAAGGGGGCCATGAGCCAAGGAAGGCAGGCAGCCTCAAAAGCTGAAAAGGGCAAGTAAAAGGATTCTCCCCTAGAGACTCCAGAAGGAACCACCCCTTGAGTTTATTTAGCCCATAATGTCTGTTTCATTCCACTATCTTTCCCATCCCCACATCCCCATCCCTTCCCCTTCCCTCCCTTCATTTCCCTCTACTTAATCTAAAGTAATGCTATTTTTCCCTAGTGCTCCCCTGCCTTATTGTAGATTAGCATCCACATATTAGAGAAAACATTCGGCTTTTGGTTTTGTGGGATTGGCTTATTTCGCTTAGCATGATATTCTCCAACTACAACCATTTACTGGCAAATGCCATAATTTCACTCTTCTTTAAAGCTGAGTAATATTCCATTGAGTATATATACCACATTTTCTTTATCCATTCATCTATTGAGGGACACCTAGGTTGGTTCCATAGTCTAGCCAATGTGAATTGAGCTGCTATAAACATTGATGTGCTGTGTCACTATAGCTGATTTTAAGTCCTTTGGATATAAACCAAAGAGTGGGATAGCTGGATCAAATGGTGGTTCCATTCCCAGTTTTCTGAGGAATCTCCATACTGCTTTCCATAGTGGATGCACCAATTTGCAGTGCCACCAGCAACATATGAGTGTACCTTTTTCCCCACATCCTCATCAACATTTACTGTTGCCTGTAAGATGATTGCCATTCTGACAGGAGTGAGATGAAATCTTGAGTAGTTTTGATTTGCATTTCTCTAATTGCTAGAGGTGTTGAATACTTTTTCATCTATTTGTTAATCAATTGTACTTCTTCTTCTGTGAAGTGTCTGTTCAGTTCCTTAGCCCATTTATTGATTGGGTTATTAGCACTTCTTAAAAAGACTACAGTTATTGCTTTTTTCCATTGCTTCAATCAAGTATACTTAGCTGTGTTTATGTCACAAGGAAGACTCTACCATTCCTTTAACAACAAGGTATGTCAATTATTGTGAGAAATTCATGTAATTCAAAATGTTTGAATTAGTACAAGCTCACACATTATTAATCCATATTTATTCAATGTCAGTATGGCCCTCAGGTTGTACAAAATTGAGAGAAAGCTTTCTCCCTTTAAAATGCTAAAATGGCAACAAAAATAATGTGACCAATGAAAGAGGACTAAGAATAAAGAGAAACACCTAGTTATTTGCCCGGGGGGGGGGGGGGGGAGATGCCAAAATGAATTAAAGAAAAATTTTCTGGAAGAAGGAATATTTAAAGGGCAACATGAAAAAAAGAAGAGCTGGGCATGGTGGCACACACCTGTCATCCCAGCTACTTGAGAGGCCAAAGCAGTAGGATGCCAAGTGTGAGGGCAGCCTCTGTACCTTAGCAAGAACTTTCTCAAAACAAAAAGGACTAGGGGTGTAGCTCAGTGGTATAGTTCAGTCATCTGGGTTCAATCACTGGTACCACCCTCCCCCCCCCAAAAAAAGTTAATACTGTGAGGTAAAAGAAAGTTGTCCTTTTTCTTGGGTTAACCACAGTCTTGTCATCTTGATTTCAATTAACAATATATTTAAGAAGGAAAATAGTAAATTCAAAGAAGTCAAGCCATATACAAAAGTAAAACTTTACTAATTTGGACTTTAAAAAGTCATCCTTGGGACTTAAGGATGTAGCTCAGTGGCAGAGCACTTGCCCAACATGCAGGAGGACCAGCATCACAAAAAAATAAATGAATAAGCAAATCACACTGAATTTTTCTTTTGAAGCAACTTACTAAGATTTGAATTTCATACACATAAAACTATATCCCTTAGCATTAGAAACCAGCACATGAATATCTCCATATGATAATTCTACCTAGTTAATAAGGAAAAAACAGAATCCCAATCTTCTCTGTAGTTTGAAAAAAAAAAAAAAACTTGGAAGTTATTCTCTACTTGTCGTATTAGCCCAGGTGGGTCAGAATTACTTGTTTCCATAAACAACTGTTTTTCAATATTCCCAAGGATGCTGATAAATAGACTGTATACAGGTATTAATACTAAAGGCAGAAACTGGAGAAAGAGTAGCTGTATTAGGAAGCAGTACGTCGACTAGTTGGTAAGATGACTTAAAGCAGTCTAAATAAATTTATTTCAAATAGTAAAAACAAATCTTCCCTTTCTGCTTCCCTCAATAAACTTATTGATAAAACTACTCCACCCATTCCTTGCTCTTCACAGAAAATAAGTGCACTGGAAAGGTTGGGACTGATGAGAAATGTTTGTTTAGATGATGTAATTATGTGTTTTATATAAAATAAACCTATAAAACAAAAATAAAAATCCTACAATCCTAAGCAAATAAGAATCTAACTGTGGAAAAGCCGGGCATGGTGGCACACACCTGTAATCCCAGCACTTGGGAGGCTGAAGCAGGAGGATCATGAGTTCAAAGGCAGCCTCAGCAATGGCGAGGCACTTAGCAACTCAGTGAGATCCTGTCTCTAATAAAATACAAAAAAGGGCTGGGGACGTGGCCCAGTGGTCGAGTGCCCGAGTTCAACCCCCAGTACCAAAAAAATATATAACTGTGGAAATACAGTTGGCATAATATATGGTTGAAAGCATATATTCTGAAACCTGATTTCTGGGTTTAAAACTCGGCTCTGTCTTTTTGTATATGACCTTCACCATAACTACTGTGAGCCTCTGTTTCCTCATCTGTAAAACAGAGCAACAGTAGTATATATCCCATAGTACTACCATTGCAATTCAAAATATTAATAAATATGAATGTTTAGAATAATGCCTGGCACAAAAAAAGTGCTGGCTATTACAAATCATGTCAAAAGAAAAATAGCCCCTCTATTCTATAAAGCTATTCCTCATTGCAAATCTATGTAGGCCTCAATGTCAGAACTGAAAAAGCAAAAAGCATATCAGTGTCTGCCAAATTACAGGTGAAGAGGAGTTAACCCAGGACCCATGACAGAGTCTAAGAGCATAATCATCAAGAAGGCTTTCAGACAACAAATAGGTCAAAATGATTCCTAAAAAACTTTATTTGTAAAATCATAAAAAAAAAGTGCCAAGAGATTTTAAAATGAAGGATATTAACTCAGGATTCCCTTTCAAAGTTTCACAAAGATACATATATGGCTATATCAGGGTATGCTACAAACATCTCCCAAATCCAACACAAAAACAATAAATCCTCACAAAGGAAAGCAATTCACCACGAGAAATCACTCATGGTGACACATTTTTGAAAGCCGCCATCACCAGTAGCTTTATATTAACTGCCAAAATAGCAGAGAGGAAAAACGAATCATTATTTCAGTATGAGTAAACAGTGGAGGTAACAAATAGAAAGCAGAAAACTTGATGGTTATTGTGGTATAATATGAAACATATTTGGTCTTTGTCTCTGTTTCCTGTCACAAAGTACCTAAAACCCTTGGAATTTCCTGAGTGACAGAAATGTTTCATTATTCATAATCAATCCCTTTTGGTCACATTTAAGTTTTATGCTAATAAGGTGACTCAGGTTAGGGCTCCTATATAACTTCAGGAAGAGGGCTGGTCACCAGAAAGACCAAGGGATTAGAGAGAAATTTCATGCCCACCCACTGACCTTTAAGAAAGGGGAATACAGCTGGTCTTGGTGACACATGCCTGTAGTCCCAGCGGTTCAGGAGGCTGAGGCAGGAGAATCGTGAGTTCAAAGCCAGCCTCAGTTACTTCGAGGTGCTAAGCAACTCAGTGAGACCCTGTCTCTAATTAAAATACAAAATAGGTCTGGGGACGTGGCTCAGTGGTGGGTGCCCGAGTTCAATCCCAGGCACCCCCCCCAAAAACAAAGAAAAAAAGAAAAGAAGGGGGAGAAGAGAAGGATCTGAAGATCAAGCACTATAAAAACTATAGAACAAGGATCTGATGGATTTCCAGATTACTGAATACATGGAAGTGCTGCAAGATTAGTGTACCCAGGGGCTGGGATTGTGGCTCAGTGGTAGAGCGCTCGCCTAGCACGTGGGCAACCCGGGTTCGATCCTCAGCACCACGTACAAATAAAATGCATTGAATAAAACGCATTGTGTACAACTAAAGCAAATAAATAAAAATATTAAAAAAAAAAAAAAAAGATTAGTGTACCCAGAAAGGGCATGGATGCCTGTGCTTCCTCTTCACTGCATATCTTGCTCTATCCATTTCTTAACCTGGCTATTCATCTGTATGCCTTATAATATCCTTTATTTAAAAAAAAAAAAAAAAACCCAGAAAATGTAAGTAAATTGTTTCCCTGAGTTCTGTGAGCCTCCTAACAAATTATCAAATCCAATGAGTAAGGTTGTGGGAACCCAATTCATGCCCTGTTGGTCAAAAGTATAATATAAGTGACAACCTACTATTTGTGTTCGGTGTCTGAAGTGGAGGCAGTCTTGTGAGATGAGTCCTCAACCTTTGGGATCTGAGGATAACTAGCTTCAGAACTGATCTAAATTAGGATACCCACTGGAAAATAGCTTGGTGTGTGGGGAAAACTTTCCACACATCTGGTCACAGAAGTGTTCTGTGCTGTGGTGAGTGAGATTACAAGAATCACTGTTATTTTATTAGGTTGGTATCACATTATATTATTTTCAAACTCACTTTACAATACATGGTTGAAATTTCCAGAATCTAAATTGTCCTCTTGTTTGCATCTTACCTCACATGGAGATCTAGGGATCTGAAAATGAGGCACATTTAAAAAAAAAAAAAAAAAGTCCACATCTGGTTTTAAAACCAAGCATCAAGAGATACACCTACTTAGCAGGGTTCTCGTGTGAAGATGAAATAAATAACAGCCATTCAGTCTGGACCCTGAATCACTTCTAACCTGGATCCTCTTTTCTAATTCCCTATGGGTTCCCTTCTCCCTCTGGTTCTACTGCTTCCTGCTGAAAACACTACTATGACTTTCCATAGCTTTTAGGATCAAATCCAAACTGTAATGAAGTTCATAATCTGTCATATGACCACCTCTCAAACCCATGTCCTTACATTCTTCCACATGTCATTGATGCTGTAGAGAAAACAGGGAGTAATGAAAGAGTCTATGGACTTTAAAAACAGGTGAAGCCTTTGGTATCCAAGGCAAGTACAGATTCAGTGGAACAGTTGGGGTAGAAATCTAAGAGCATGAGGTGAGGATGCAGAGTCAGCACAAACCACATTTTTAAGGTGATAACTGAGGAAATGGAATGATAGGACATTGCTAGGAAAGATGTAAAGGTTAAGGGGAGCTTGTTTAAATATTTATGATGAAGCTCCAATAAAGAGAAAGAGGTGAGATAGAAGAAACACTGTAAGATCGAGAGAGACAACAACCTTCATATGGAGGAAGCCAACTTCTTCCCATTCTAAGAGGGACAAAGGCCAGACTAGTGAAGGAGGGAGCAGGAATAAGTCAAGTCCCAACAAAAGGCTTTGTGCTAAAGTCATCTTCTAAGAATACTAAAACTTAAAAAAAAAAAAAAAAAAAATACTCAAACTTCAAGAAAACAGTAAAAGTTTAAAACCACTGCCATAAAGGCAAATGAGAGAGGGAAAAAACAACTAACAATCTAAAATAAAGACTATACATTTAAACAGCAATTAACTACTTTTTTTTTTTTTTTACCTTGTGGAGTTATCTGTTAATACCCAAAGAAGGACACTGTCAGAATCATTCTTTATTGAATTTTCCCAGACAGTGAGGTGGAAGGACAATGGGACAAGGAAGGACACTGGTAAGACAGTAAAGTGAAGTCTAAGGATGAGCAGGAAGGGAGAGCAAAGACAGGAGAAGGATGAAAAAGAAAAAGTAGAGATTGATTAATAGAGAAAAAGGAAGAAAAACCAATGCACTGGAAGTCTTAACCAGAAGCAGTTAATTTAACAGAGATGAAGCTATGGTCAAAACAGAATAGCTGAATTTAAGATTTTAGAGGTAGAAGAAATCTAAAGAATGATGAATTCTAAGGTATGATTTGAGCTATGTGAAGGTTGAGTATATCAACAAAATTGGTAAGAGATAAAAGATCTCAAAAAATATATATCAATCCTATGAAATGTGACTTAACTTTGGGAAACAATAAACTACATCTCCCTCCTGAGGTTCAAAACACATATTAGCATTTTGCAAGTAATAAGAAATCCCATATTAAAGAATCCAAATTAAACCAATTTTCTCAAATTTATTTTTGCCTTAGAAACACTGATAAGCCTAGTGACTATGAATATCCCAGAAAATTCATGTTCAACAGAATACATTTTAAGAGCCGGGCGCGGTGGTGCACGCCTGTAATCCCAGCACTTTGGGAGGCTGAGGCAGGAGGATCGCGAGTTCAAAGCCAGCCATCAGCAATGGCAAGGCACTTAGTAACTCAGTGAGACCCTGTCTCTAAATAAAAAAAATACAAAAAAGGTCTGGCGATGTGACCCAGTGGTCGAGTGCCCCTGAGTTCAATCCCCAGTACCACAAAAAAAAAAAAGAATACATTTTAAGAATTGCTAGAGTACTGGATAGTTTTGCATACATAAAATACAAATAAAGACACCAGTGGGTCTGCTTAAAAAAATAATAATAATTGATGGGCTGGGGTTGTGGCTCAGTGGTAGAGCACTTGCCTAGCACACATGAGGCACCGGGTTCGATCCTCAGCACCACATAAAAATAAATAAAGGTATTGTGTCTGTATACAACTAAAAAAAAAAAAGTGAGATACATGAAACCCTCAGTACTGGTGAGGATATATAGGAACAGGTACTTTAAACAATGCTAGGACAGATTAAACAGTTTGAACTTTGTGATGTTTTATGATGATATCTATTTCTTTAGTTTCCTATTGCTGCTGTAACAGATTACCACAAACTGTGTGATATAAAAACAACACAAATTTATTATCTTACAGGTGTGAAGGTCAGAAGTTCAAAATGAGTACTAGTGGGCTAACATCAAGGTGTTACCAAGGCTAAATTGTTTTCTGAAGGCTCTAGGACAGAATTCTGGTTTTTGCCTTTTCCTAGTTCTAGAAGCTGCTTGCATACCTTGACTCCGGGCCCTCTTCCATCTTCAAAGCCAGAAGGATGCCATCTCTCTAGTTTTGACTCTTATCTCACTCTTTTACACTTAAAGGTTCCTTGTGATTACATTGGATCTACCAGATAATCCCTAATAATTCCTTAAAACCCACTGATTAGCAATGAGAAAACAGGGAGTAATGAAAGAGTCCATGGACTTAATTTCCTCTGCAACCTTAATTCTCCCTTACCAAGTAATATGCAATAATATTCGCAGGTTCCAAAGGTTCAGATATGGACATACTGGAGGATATGCCTAACAAATACTTTTAAATGTCAACATACTTCCCACCTAAGCAGGTGTACAAAAATGACAGACATGTACAGGGATGTTCATAATAGCATTTTTTTAATAATAAAGTGCAGGAGACAATGTAAATTTTTATTGTTAGGAAATCAATTTTAAAAATTATAGTACTTCTGGGGCTGGGGTTATGGCTCAGCAGTAGAGCGCTCGCCTAGCACGTGCGCGGCCCGGGTTCGATCCTCAGCACCACGTAAACATAAATGCGTTGCATTGTACACAACTAAAGCAAATAAATAAATATTTTTTTAAAAAATTATAGTACTTCAATACAACAGAACAGTGCTAGTTTTTCAATGATATAGGTATACCATTGTGAATACATTTTTAATGTCAGGTGAAAAAAGAATACAAAACCATATGATGTAGTACAGTCCCAGTTTTCAAGGTATACACATACATATGCATATATAGGTATGTAGATATGTTTATATACATATAAAACAATAACTGGAAGGCTACATATCCCTAGATGGTAAAGTGACCATAGTTCCTATGTGTCTTGAAGAATCCAAACTTAGGTCTGTTGTCCCAACAGTGGCTAGCACTGTCATATATATGGTTATGCTTACCATATTCTGGTTTTTGCTTTATTTCAAAAAGAAGTGGATACTAAATGTGGCAAAGACATTGACTATACTAACATTTGAAATCTTAAAATAATTTTTAAGAAATATCCTTTTTAATAGATCAGTTTGCAACCACCTAACTGTGAATCATTTAAATATATTACACCATTTGACAACATCAATAGTAAATGTGAATACTCAAAAGGAAACTTTTTTTCATTTTTAAATTCAAGCATATACAGTAGTCAAAGAGGGAGTAGATTAAGGCTAATCCCAACTTGCTATTAATTAGGTACCTTGACTTAAGTCTTACTTCTCTATGAAATCCCAATCCAATTATACAAGGTTACTGTGTATATTTAAGAGTATTTTAAAAGCATATCGAAAAGTACAAAGTTCTAATAAAATATAAAGAATTTACTCTTGTAGAATAAGGAAGTCTGCTTTACAGTAAAGACCCCTCAATTATCCTATAGCTATTTATATCACAACTGTTCTAATTCCAAGACTAAACTCCAAATTTACAAGTTAAATACAAATATATTTTTAAAGTGCAGAACATTAAATCAATGCAGAAATAAGGCTCTTTACCCATCTGAAACTATGCTGTACTTTATACATACACATATTCTGGTGAAATTCTCCTGGTAGTTCTATCATAAGCATTCTTCAGATAGCAAAACTAAAACTAGAGGGCTGCGGTTGTAGCTCAGTGGTAGAGCGCTCGCCTGGTATGTGTGAAGCTCTAGGTTCGATCCTCTGCATCACATAAAAAAAATAAATAAGCCGGGCGCGGTGGCGCACGCCTGTAATCCCAGCACTTTGGGAGGCTGAGGCAGGAGGATCGCGAGTTCAAAGCCAGCCTCAGCAATGGCGAGGCACTTAGCAACTCAGTGAGACCCTGTCTCTCATAAAATACAAAAAAAGGGCTGGGGATGTGGCCCAGTGGTCAAGTGCCCCTGAGTTCAATCCCCGGTACCACAAAAAAAAAAATAAATAAATAAATAAATAAATAAATAAAAATAAATAAAAAATAAAACAAATGTGTAAAAATACAATAACATTATTTAAAAAAAAAAAAAAAAAAAAACTAAACTAAAACTAGAGAGATTCAAGGTCATGTTGCTAATAGCTAGCAGACCCAGGATCTGAACTGAGAACAATCTAAACACATATTAGGAAAATCTTAATTCAAAGACCTTACTCGTTCAATTTGCTACACCACAACACTATTTTAGAAGCCAAAAAGATGCTAGTGAATGGGTTTATAGACAACCAAATTAATAAATTACTTTTTAAATTAGAAAACTATTAATCTGTCACATTTCTTTTTTTTTCCTTTTAGAAATCAGAATTTACAAACAATATGCCTTATCATTTAAGTTATGCTTCTTAAAATGTTCTAATCTTTTTTTCATTAAAAAATGATTATTTCAACCAAACAAATAACATCATTTGGTTATTTAAATTAAGTAAATTTGAAAAAAAAATTGTATAAAATTAGGTATTAAAAAAATTGCCTGGTTTGGTAGCACATGCCCATAATCCTAACTACTGCTCAGGCTAAGGCAGAAGGATCACAAGTTCTAGGACAGTGTCAGTAACTTAGCAAGACCGTATCTCAAAATAAAATATAAAAAAGGGGCTGAGGATACAGCTCAGTGGTAGCATGTCCCTGGATTCAATCCCAGTACCACAAATAATATTAACATTTTAAAATTACACTTCAAAATACATTACACAAGCTGCACGTGTACATACATACAAAATTTTACTGATGCCCTAAGATCCTCTTTTAATATTTAAACTTAGTCTGTGGTGGTTCTCTTAACACTATACTTTTTATCTGTTTTCACCACTTAATAGAAAAATTCCAAGACAGCAGTCTTAATTTTTTTTTTAATACCATCTTTTAGTTGCATTTTGCTTATCTCATTACTGCTTATCTCATAGCTGTACAGTATCTTTAAAAATTTTAGTTAGGTGATCGGCTGGTTAAAAAAACTAATAATATATGACATTTCTTAAGAAGCAGTATTAGTAAAATAAACACTAATTTGCTGTATTCCAACCTACATACCCCTGAAATACTATGCCTTTGGGAAAATTAGGGAAGGAGAAAAGACTCAATTTCTGTGGTCTGTGAACAGTTAGTTCTAGAAAACAAACTGAGGGTATTAATGCATCATTAAGGCAGTTACTTAAATATAACAGAATTAGAGATACCATGGAATTAAAATGGCATCAAGAACTGGGATAGTAGACTATGAGTGTAGCTTAGGGATAGAATACTTGCCTAGCATGCATGAGGCCCTGGGTTCAATTCCCAGCACGCCTGCGCATGCACAAAACCTGGGAGAGTAAAACTCCGACTACCAAAACACAGTATGCAAAATATTTTGACAGATTTCAGTTAAATCCAAAGAGACTTCACTTAATATCATATATAATAACTAAGATTTCTGGTGTTTCCCCTTAATGTTACAAAACTCATCTCCATCTCCCTTCTTTATCTATCTCAAGAGATGAAGATTCTAAAATATAAACCCCACTATTCCAAAATTGTCCTAGAATCACGTTTTCATTGAAACTCTCATTATCTCCCTCATATTTAATAATGTTCCAAGTAACTTTTTTTATAAATATTTATTTATTTGCTTTAGTTGTACACAATGCAATGCATTTATGTTTACATGGTGCTGAGGATCGAATCCGGGCCGCGCACGTGCTAGGCGAGCGCTCCACCACTGAGCCACAACCCCAGCCCCAAGTAACTAACTTTTATCTAAGATAAAATGATTTAGAAAAGTAGGAGGAAGAAATCTAAAACGTGTATCTCAAGAAAGTACTGTATGCACTGCATAAATAGCTTTCTCTTGTGTCTCCCTAATCTAATAGGAATTTGTACAACAAACATCAGCCACTGCAATATAAATTGCCCCCTTAAAATTAATGACCGAGGGTTGGGGATATAGCTCAGTTGGTAGAGTGCTTCTCTCGCATGCACAAGGCCCTGGGTTCAATCCCCAGCAACACACACACACACACACACACACACACAAGATTAAAGACCAGGTTCAATGAAAGAGAACCTTGGACCCTAGGAAACTCACAGTGAGATGAGGACTAATCAAAATCCCTTTAATTTTAATTTACAAGATATAACCTGACTGCTAAACTCATCTGATCACATTTACTTCAACCAAACTCTCAGTCATTCCCAACATCAAACTGTTTTTTTTTTTTTTTTTTTAAAGAATTCCTCAAATACAATGTATTCACTCCTTTTTTTGGGGGGGGGGGGGGGGGTACTTGCGATTAAACCCAGAGGAAGTTTAGCACTAAGCTATATCCCCCCAGCCCTTTTTATTTTGAGACAGGGTCTCACTTAGTTGCTGAGGCTGGCCTCGAACAAGCACCCCTGGGTTCAATCCCTAGCAACCTTCCCCTCACCCCACCCCCCCCAAAAAAGGAAAGGGAAACTGTAAGTACCAAATAATTAAAAGACTGAAAATGCTTTAGTATTCAAAGCATGAAGAAATCACCAAAGTAGGTAAGAGAATCTTCATAAAAATAAAGTTTGTTAAGAAACTAAGGGAAGACGACACATTATACAAAGGAAAAAGCATAGGAAGAGATACTTATGCAGGAATAGACATCATGTCTAGAAGACAATGAGAAAATTACTCATAGAATATGGCAGGTGGTTCCTATCAAAGGGTAAAAAGGTACCATGATGGCAGAAGTAGATTAGGATCAATTTCTGGATGGTCAACAATGCCAGATTAAGAAATTTAAGGAAGGGAAAGCCACATACAAATAATTCCCCAGGAATATTAAGATTGAAGCAATGTGAAAAATTAAGATTAACTTGCAGTGGGAAAGGTGATGGGAAATCCAAAGGAGAACCAGAATTTACTACACACACACACAACCAGTTACTTTAACAATGACAGAAATTTTATGAGATCAGTATTCCATTTCACAGATAAAGAAATCAAGATCCACAGATGGTAAGCTGTTAGCCTAAAAACACAGAGAGTAAAGGGCAACATTTAAAGCCCAAAATCAATGCTTTTGTCTTGCTGCTGCAGTCAAGGCATCAGTTGGAAGAATACTTCAATAGTATGGGTATAAAACTGGCAGCAAGGAAAAAGGAGAAACAAGAAGGCAACATTTCCAAAACTGTATAAATGGAGAAAATGTGAAGAAACTGGGAATACTCAAAGATGACTGCAAGGATTTAAACCAGGACTGGGGGCAGGGAGGAAGAGTACTGGCAGCACCAATTAAGAAAATGAGAAAACAGGGGCTGGGGTTGTGGCTCAGCGGCAGAGCGCTCGCCTCGCACGTGCGCAGCCCGGGTTCGATCCTCAGCACCACATAAACATAAATGCATTGCATTGTGTACAACTAAAGTAAATAAATAAATATTTTTTTAAAAATGAGAAAACATTAGGAAGAGGATAGGAGAAGAGGAAGCATTAAGAAATTTACTTTTATAATTGCTGAATTTGACATGACAGTTAAGACTTTCTAAACTGAGGAATGCCCAATAAGCAGAGGTGTAAATGATCACACTGGTCAGTGCCAGAGGCTAATTTTCAGGTGTTATTCACAGCAAAAATTTATATTGTATTGACTATTTGCCAGAACCATTCTAACCACTTTACATACTAACTTACTTGAGTTTTGTAATTATTATTATCCCCAATTTACAGATGGGGAGACTGAGGCACAGAAAGTCTAAGGAGCTTGCCCAAGGTAACACAGCTAGTAACAGAGCTATGAATTAGAACCAGGCAGTTCTACCCCAGAAACTCGGTTCTTAAAGCACTAAAATAAACTGCACTTTATGCATTATTTTGTTTATGCCTATGTCATTAAATGGTTTATAAGTATGAATGGCAGGGATGATATCTCAGACCAGTTTGTCTTCCCAGAACCTAGCACAATAATTTATACTCAGTGGAGACTTGACAGATGTTAAACAATGATGATGGAATGATAGCAAAAATCCTGTGTTATCAGAAAAAGTAATGTCAGGAGAGGAATAAGAATGGGGCATGGCCGGGCGCGGTGGCGCACACCTGTAATCCCAGCACTTGGGAGGCTGAGGCAGGAGGATCGCGAGTTCAAAGCCAGACTCAGCAATGGCGAGGCACTTAGCAACTCAGTGAGACCCTGTCTCTAAATAAAATACAAAAAAGGGCTGGGGATGTGGCCCAGTGGTCAAGTGCCCCTGAGTTCAATCCCTGGTACCACAAAAAAAAAAAAAAAAAAAAAAAAAAAAAAGAATGGGGCATGCCTTTCTTTTTGCCACTGGTGGGGTGCGGTAGTCCAGGAAAACTAAACTGGGCAGGTAATCAGATCTGTTACTGAAAGCAACTGAATTCAAAAACTTCCCATAGGTCCCCTACATACATATCACAGCTAGTACGAACTAGATGCCAACTGGTACTTCTTGTGAGCTTAGTAAAACTACTTGAAGACATATTCTTTTTATCCCCAGGGGCCTGGGATACAGCTGATGCAAAGTGAATGTTTACTGGCGGGATAGATAGATAAATAGATACAAGAGAGGGACAGAAGCCTGGCTCGGCGGAGCACGGCTATAATCCCAGTGGGTCAGGAAGCTGAGAGGCAGGAGGATTGCGAGTTCAAAGCCAGCCTCAGCAAAAGTGAGGTACTAAGCAACTCAGTGAGACCCTATCTCTAAATAAAATACAAAATAGGGCTGAGGATGTGGCTCAGTGGTCAAGTGCCCCTGAGTTCAATCCCCAGTACCCAAAAAAAAAAAGAGAGAGAGAGAGAGAGAAGCATGAATATGAAAGAGAAAGGAAAATAATCAGTGAATTAATTTGGCAGGCCTTTGGCAACTGTGAAAATGTCAACTCCAATGAAGTACTAAAGAATAATAACTGGATGGTTAGAAAAAAGAAAAACACTACTATACTATAGGACACAATTGAAATGCTTAGCCATAAAGCAAAGATAAGGAATGACCAGAAAATCAGACCAGGATAGGACTTATAAGGGAAAATTGAGATTGGTTCACAGAAGAGACTAGTAAGGGAAAGAACAGTTTAAAAGATTAAAAGAGAACAACACAATTAAAATAGGTTCTAGAGAATTACTGTACATTCAAAAGCACAATTTGTAAAGAAAAGGATTTTGCAGGAACCCTCCCTGACCAAATTGCTTTTCCTTTTTTTTTTTTTTTTTTTTTTTTTGAGGCTTTTACCAATCACCAAATCTTCAGAACTACTACTTTCACATTTCCACTTCTCTGTCCATAAACCTATCTTATCTTAGAAAAATCTAGAAAGGCTTATCAAAATACTAATGCCATGTATTAAATGAGGGTAAATAAAATTTAAAAAATAATAATTTGGAATAAAAGAGATGTCCTTCCTCCCTGAAATATCAATTTGTCCCAACATCCGCTTTAAAACTTCCGTCCTTCTTTCAATACTTAGATCAAATCTCACCTCCTCCAAGATGCCCTCCTCACCTTACCTCCACCTCTGTTGGAATAAACATCTTCCCCAAACTCACACAGTACCTTTGTTTCTCTATCACGGCACTTTAATGCTGTACCAGCAGCTGCAGTTACTTAATGTCTTTTTCCAGTATCTTTGAATTGGCCATAGGCAAAACCCCTGCAATTATGTTCTACACATTAGTATTCAATAATTGCCAGCAAAATAAAATTAAGATTAAAAAAAATATATGTACAAGCATTTTGGATAAAGTATGAACATGGTAACTAGCCCACTACTACCTAAGAGAAAAATGATAAGTAAAATTTAAGAAATAACCCATGGCTTAGAGAAAGAGAAAACAAGAAAATAGACACACATACATGTTATATGCTAGGTTAGGTTCTGCAATGTCCCCCAAAGGCCCATGAGTTAAAGGCTTGGCTTGGTCCCTAGAGTGGCACAATTGCAAGGTTGTAGAATCTTTAAGAGAGGGGAATGGGAAAGGCTCAAGGGAGCCTTTAAAAAAAAAAAAAAAAAAAAAAAAACTCATGGGAGGTTTTAGGTCATTGGGGGTGTGCCCTCAAAGGAGGCTGGGACACAAGTGTCTTGGTCTCTCTGCTTCTGGGCTGCCATGAGGTGAGCAGCTGGTTCCACCACAAATTCCCTGCCATGATGTACTTGCCTCACCACAGGCCCAAGAGCAACAGGGCCAAACGCATGGACTGAAACCTCCAAAACAGTGAAAAAACATAAACCTTTTCTTTTTATAAGCTGATAATCTCAGGTTATTTGTTATAGTGATGGAAAGCTGACAAACACTATACATACATGGTACATCTTTCCTATATATATTTTTCTAAATTGGTGGTTGTCAGTTGAAGGTGAACATCTAGCACACCTGGGGAAACATCTGGCAATGTGTGGAAATCTTTTGATTGTCACAAATGGGGAAGAATGATATTGGCAATCTTAAGGGTAAAAACCAAGGAGGCTGCTAACATTCTACAATGCACAAGACACAATGAAGAATCATCTAGCCCAAACCATCACTAAGAGCCAGGCACGGTGGCGCACGCCTGTAATCCCAGCACTTGGGAGGCTGAGGGAGGGGGATCGCGAGTTCAAAGCCAGCCTCAGCAATGGTGAGGCACTTAGCAACTCAGTGAGACCCTGTCTCTAATAAAATACACAAAAGGGCTGGGGATGTGGCCCAGTGGTCGAGTGCCCCTGAGTTAAATCCCCAGTACCAAAAAAAAAAAAACAACAACAAACAACCATCACTAAGTACCAAGGTTGAGAAACCCTGTTCTCAATGAAACCAACAAGAAAAAGACCCAAAGTTGCTGTTTAGTCTACCTGAGATTCCTAAAGTTTTCTTAACAATTAATAGTTACCTTCTCTTCTGACTAAAAATTGGGTCCAACCACTGGAGAGTAAAAACAACTTTCCTAAGCAGCTTCAATTACATGTTAATAAGAAAGAGTTGGTTCCAAGTTCTCGCTTACCATGTAACATATTTGCCAAGACTCCATCTCTATATTTTCCTGTAATTGCTGATTAGCCCTTCTTAATTACAATCTCCCAGACCACTGATAAGTCTATGCACAACAATACAGCAACTAAATGTACACATATCTTGACTGCAAAACTTACGTGGCAATATGTGACAACCAATTGCCAACATATCTACATACAGCTGAACAATCCACTATCTGTAAGACATCTGTTTAATAATTTATTCTCTGAACACCACAATGAGTTAAACTAACCCATCTAAACTTTCAGGCACCCATTCATGTGCCTAATAACAAAAATCTGAAAATTTAGCCAGAGTTAGAGATGTCGTTGAAGACTATCAACAATTTTACTACAGTATAAAACAAACTATCCCTTTTAAAGTCTGAACCACTCTCCACCCTAAAACTGCCTCCTGAGAAACTTGCTATACTGGTGGTTCCAGATCTTACTATAATATACCCATTAAAAACAACAACAAAAAGCTCAACAATTGCTTCCTCTATCACAAAGGCAGATAACAGTAGCTGTTAGCACAGAAATGAAACATAGGCTAAGGCAGAATGTATATATTCTGAATCCATCTGCAAGTACAAGGGAAGCAGAAATCAACTGCAATTGCCAAAACAATTCAACCAGACAATACTCAAACAGGTAATGCACTATTCACCAGTATAACAAAGGCATAAATTTCAAGAGGCTATAATTTATTTCAAATAATTTTTCCATACTTGGGAAATCATGTTTTACTGATTTTCTTGAACCAAAGCTACTTTATATCCTACAAAGGATGTGCATGATGGGTAGACCACATGGATTAAAACCAGTATGTGCTACAGGATTTTCTGAAGCCTCAGGAGACAGTGAATAACCTGAAGCCCATCCTATTTAGTTACATATTCCTCCCAATTCTCCCACTCTCCTACCCATTTCCCTCCACAGGCTATGAAAGGGCATTGTCTGCTACTTTATCCAGCTTCATCCCAAGATTTACAATAATTTACAATGACACATTTAAAAAAATTTTTTTAAGTTGTAGATGGACACAATATCTTATTTATTTTTATGTGGTGCTGGGGATTGAACCTAGTACCTACCTCACATATGCTAGGCTAGTACTCTACCACTGAGCTACAACCCCAGCCCAACAACTACACATTTTATCTTACAATTCATTGGATATTTTCACTACTATTTAAATGAAAACCATTTTCTGCAATGTCAGAAAACAATTCTGTGACTGTTACATTATTTCTACCTCTGGTAATAAAGTTTCTGAAAGAAGTGTGCCACCAGAATACTCCCTATTCTCTACACAAGTATCACAGAAAAAAAAAAAAAAAAAATCCTAATAAAATGGATAATTTGTGGACCTTTCTTGTAAAGAAGTCTAACACCAGGGATCAGCTAAGTGAATTTAACTGAAACACCCACAGAACAGGAAGAAATTAAAAACAAAAATAGTGAAGAAGGAAAGGATGAAAGTTGGAGAGAGTACAGAGTATGAACAGTGTCTCCCACAACAGCAACAGATGTCATCTGGTGGCACCTGTGCCACCTTTTTTATAATAGGATTTGACCTGTTTGACTGGTATTCCCTATGGCTATGATTATTCTACTTTCTCATCTTCCAAAACAACTTTGATGATGTCTTCTTTGTCTGGTAGTTTAATACTTCTCCTACTCTACTTTTCTGACCCTGTTGTCAAACCATATTTCTATTCTTCCCAAACACCATTCTTTTGAAGTATATTATGCCTTATCTACCATCTCATCTATAGCCTATCCTCACTCTCCCCCTCCCCTACCCAAGGCAACTATATTCAACTCACCCTTTTCCTTTTACTGCACATTAAGTGTTAAAAGTTTTTCAAAATCTTTCATTTTGTCTTAAATCAAATGTTTAAAAATCCAATTTTTCTTCAATTTTAGTGGTAAATTCCCAATGCTCTTCAGCCTAGAACCTCCATATTTAAGTTCAATCCTCACTTTTGTAAAATTTAAGAAAGTATTTAATTTTTTCATTTGGAGAGGGATCATGTCAATTTACTATTAAAAAAAATGACATCTCCCTTCTAATAATAAAAAACAAACAAACAAAAAACAAAAACCAAAAAACATCCCCTCTTTTCTTTCTTTCTTTTTTTTTTTTTTTTTTTTTTTGGTACTGGGGATTGAACTCAGGGGCGCTCCACCACTGGGCCACATCCCCAGCCCTTTTTTGTATTTTATTAGAGACAGGGTCTCACTGAGTTGCTAAGTGCCTCACCATTGCTGAGGCTGGCTTTGACTCGAAATTCTCCTGCCTCAGCCTCCCAAGTGCTAGGATTACAGGCGTGCGCCACCACACCCGGCGGTCCCCTCTTTTCTTTCTTCTTCTTTTTTTTTTTTTTTTAATATTTATTTATTTGCTTTAGTTGTACACAATGCGTTTATTTTTACGTGGTGCTGAGGATCGAACCTGGGCTGCGCGCGTGCTAGGCGAGCGCTCTACTGCTGAGCCACAATCCCAGCCCCGGGGGTCCCCTCTTTTCTATAGAGATTCTACCTCTCATCTGTTATACTTCTACAACTTGAGACTCATTCAGTCCCCTTGATGTTGAATTCCCCTTTTCTTGTTCTTACTGAGGTTTCTTACCTCATATCCTCATTTCTTACTCTTTTGAAACTGCCATATTGTTCCCTCATTTCCTACCACACCACCATTTCAATAATAGACACCCCGGTTCATTTTTCCTGAGAAATTAAAATTCAGCTAGGAGAAAACTAATTTTCATCTACATTAGAAAAGATCTGTGGGTATGCATTTTAAAAACTGCTCAGTCATGGTCTTCCACCACCAACAAAGGTAGACAATAAACTCTCCCTAGTGTCAAGGTCACAAATAACTGCTATACTCCCAACCACACTCATTCAGCAATACCCAGAAGCCTCCCTGAGTTTCTATAAAAACCAACAGTTCTATTTTCAAAGAAAGTGAACATAATGCTTCCTTGAAGACATTATCCAGTCTCCCCACAGAAGCTTTTAAATGGAATGAATGATTATCCAAAGGAGAAAGACTGAAATTGAGGCTAGTGAAGTCTTTCTTCATTACCACCTCCCCTCCTCCAAGAGGCACACACCTGTCAGTCCCTGGCTCCCTGAGTCCTAATACTTGCTTTATTTACCTGAGAAAAAGTGACAACAATGGGACAAGATTAGCTCTGGGGGTGGGCTTGGGCTGTGGCTTAGTGGTAGAGCCTGCCTAGCACATGTGAGGCACTGGGTTTGATCCTCAACAACACATATAAATAAACAAAATGAAGTCATGTGTTCATCTACAACTAAAGAAAAATATTTTTTTAAAAATGATTAGCTCTGGGGAATCTTAAAGGGGTACCAGGTCCTATGAATTCCCCTTTTTGCTTATTTGATTTTTGGCTGTAAATATGTAGTTTGTTTAAATATGATGTTCCTTCTTTTTCTTTTCTCCTTCAAAGAACTAAATTCACCACAAGCTGTCTACCACGGATTCCATGACCTAAGGATAAGTTCTTCTGATTGTGCTGACTTACAAATAGAAGATATGTTGGCACTGAAAACTCTCAAAGCCTACTGCTCTTCCCATTCTATGTACAAATCCACTTCATCACACCTTTCTAATCTTACTTCCAAGACCTTATTTCTGAACCTAAGAGTCCACTATCCTAGTACAGAGTAATTTTCCTAATATACAGCTATGAACATGTGGATTCCCTTCTAACAAATAATCTTAGATTCTCTGTCTACCTATTTATAATATTTGACATCCTCTTAAATATGGTCACCTTATTAAATAGACTTTCACTGAACACATTGTATATATAAAATAGTACATCCCAATTTTACTTTATTTTTCTTTTTTGCACTTGTAACTACCTGGTATATATTGTCCTGTTCATGTTTATTGTTCTTCTACTAGACTAAACCCTTCCATGTTTACCCTTGTGTTCACCAGTGTATCCTCCACACCTAGAACATAGGAAGCTCTCAATACATATTTGTGATCAGACATGCAGCACAGTATGGCTGACTTTAAGTTAGAAGACCTATATTTGAATTACAGTTTCAACATACAAGCCATACAATTCCTCATCATTTTCACTTCTTTGGCCTTACTTTCCTAATCTGAAAAAGGTGTCAAACTTGATAAAACTCTATTCAAGCTTTTCCAGCTGAAAACACCCCTACATTCTAGTCTAACTGAACCAACCTCCCCCCACCCTCCTATTTAAGTATCTTTGCTCAGTTTCATTGCATCTGGAAACTTCTTAATCCACACCTGTCAAAATACTGTTCATCCTTAAAGTTCTTTATAAGTTCTATTTTATTCTTAAAGCCTAACAAACTATAAGGCTGTAAAAGGAGGGTGGAGTTCTAACTTTCTATTCTTAGCAGCTGGTACACTGCCTCTCATATAGGTGACCAACTAAACAACTGATGAATCATGAGTATATGAATGAGTGAATGAATACAGAAAACCTTCCTGATTCCTCCAACTGCTCAGGTAGGTAATCTTCTGCCTCTGGACTCATAACATTTGGTATCTTTCAGGGTACTTCCATATTACACTCTGTGCTATTATTAACTTACTTGCCTAATAGATACTAAAATGCAAATTCCTTAAGATTAAGGACTGTCATGATGTTTTCCATATCCCTCTACAGTACCTCCCATAGCTCTTAGCCACAGCTGTACTTTTTAAGTTTATCGGACATATTAAACAATAAAGGGATAATAGAGAAATTGCTTTAATATACAGATATCATTCCAAGTGTCCTATGGTCATTAAGCATCTAAGTTGTTTTAAACACAGGCATTCAAGCATAGTTCAAAGATCTCATCATTCTCTCCATTCTGTGCTTAATACTAATTTCAAAGCAGAATAGCCACCCTTTGTATCACCTACCACCTTTTCTTACAATATATATAGGGGTCCACAATCAATAATTTCACTTCGCTAAACAGCTAAACTAACTTCTGCTAATTTCAGACTTCCACCCTATCCAATTCCCTCCTCCACAAGGTACGAAACCACTTTTTTAAAACATCTTCCCATAAGGCCTGCCTTTCTTAGTTCTGCTCCTGAAAGACAAAAAGGACCAGTTTTAAGATCTTCTCCTTTTCTAAGCAGTAGCAAAGCAACACCCAAATTAATCTCAGGCTCCAACAACCTTATTTTTTCTACCATCAAGATTTTTGGCCCTCTTTAGCTCTACCTCCAAGTTCTTATTCAGCTTCCTTTCTCGCTGCACGATAGCTGTAGTCTTTATATTCAACATGCTCTCTGCTATAAGGTACTAAGTTCCACTGTATCTGTATCTTCTCCTTCCTGAAATGTTCATCAATCGCTGCCATCCGCCCACCCCTGACACACATCACACACACACACACACACACACACACACACACACACAGAATCCATGCGTCACTGTATCTCGGACATGCAAGTTCCTTACACCACACTTAATGAATGCACACGACTCTCAGAATGGTATCTCCCAACTACACTTATTCTAACCCAGTTTCTTCTAGGGAACACAACCTTGTTCATAGAGAGTGCCTCCTTCTTTCCTCACTTCCCCATTCATTCCTCGTCTTCATATTCCCCCCACCTGGCCAACTAACTACTGAAGACATTAATTCTCCGTACTCTCAACCGGCGAATGAAGAACGAGCTCTAGTTTCCTGCCGTCTACCCCCTCCAGTCTGCCCTCCCCCCAGCACCCCAGGTGTGCCGACTTCCACCCCGTCCTCTCCGCATGCATCCCTCCAACCAACCCCACACCGCACCACGTTTCCCCTGCCACAGGGATCAGACTCCTCCACACCCACCTCCACTCGGGGTCGCAGATGCCTTCCCAGGCGTCTCTCCCCACCACTCGCCGGCGAGCCCGAGACCCTGGGCGCGCGCGAACACACATTCTCACGCTTCCCCAACCTCCCTCCTCGCACCGGGACCGGCCGGCTTCGCTGGAGCTCAGCCGGGCCGGCAGGAGCTAGGCACCCTTGCAGGCATGTGTGTGCCCGCTCCGCCCCCTCCCGCAGATGCCCTCGGAGCCCCCGCCTCCCAGCCGGGGAAGAAGAGGACGCTGCAACTCCCCCACCACCCCGGACATACCACCTCTGTGTCTGTTGCCTCCTGCCCTAACCCTCCGCCGGTTCCCACCACGTCCTGAGCCGGCCTGGGCACTCACCGGAGATACTGCGCGCTCTGCAGGCTCATCCTCCGCCGCCGCGTCTTCCCGCGAAGCCTCCGTGGGTCTCTCAAGCTCCTCGGAGCGGCCCCGCGGCACCGCGGGTGCTGGCGGCCGCCGCCATCTTCCTCTCCTCCGGCTCCTCCTCACTAGGCGCGGGTGGGGGGGGTGAGTGAGGCGAGGGGGAGGGAGCGGGGAAAGCTGCTCTAGCCGCTGCTCTTGGCCCGTGGGGCGCAGGGACACTCCGACCCGGGAGGGGGGAAGGGGAGGGAGAAGGAAGGGGGCGGGGGAGAGGAGGGAGAAACAGAGGAAGGAAGTGGGGCTCTTCTCGCGAGATTTCAACAGTGCTGGTCCCTCAGGGTGACTTCCGTCTCTCTGTACCGCTCCCTTTTGGGATCAGCTAGGCGTATGGCGCCTTTACGGCTGCTGCAGAATCTGCTGGTGGCGCTTGGCGGCTTCCTGCGGATCCACCCCTCTTCTCCCGCGCGAGGAGGCAACCCCAGCCTCACCAGGAACATCGAGCCCAAATCGACCGGGAGTTACACTCAAAGTCTTCCCCCGGCTTTCCACTCCACCCGATTTCTCTCTTCCTTTTTCCACTCCTCCACTCTTCCCCGCCGGAAACGCCGCTCCTTCCTCCTACAGTTCCGCCCGCCAATCCCTCGATTCTTGTCTTCCCTCGCGCGCGAGTGACGCGAAGGCCTCCTTCTTCTCTGCTGCCCCTCCCCATGCATACTGGGAGACTTTTGGAGGAGGTAGGGTGGAAGAGAAAGGCCAATCGGATTGGATAAGCAGCTGTCATGGCAACTGGAGGCTGTGGTTGTATCGTCATAGTAACTGGTGTGCGCGGACTGGGTGACCCTCCCCTTGGCGAAAGGATTCCCGGGAAACCGCCCAGGATTCCCCCTTGACTTCCCTTCCATCTCACGGCCACCCCCGGGTGGGAATCGAGGTAGTTCTCCCAGGCAGTGAAGTCAATTTCCTCCTCCCTTCCCTTAGCAATTGTGGGGAGACCCCGAGGCATTCACCGTGGGTATTTCCACCCGGTTGCGGGCGGGAACCACCTCCATAGTTTCCTCTATGAGCGGAGCGTGGAGAGGGCCGGGCCTGCAGAGAAGATGCAGGGCATGAAGGCTGGCGGGTGGTGGGCTGGAGCGGGGAAGGCGAAAGCGAGGTGGCGGCGCCGGGCTGCGCGGAAGGGCGAGGGGTTTCCCCACAACTGCCTGGGGCTCAGGGAGGCGGGATCCCGCCAGGACGGGGTCCCTGAGGGAGGAGAGCGGCACACGACAGTAGTGATCCCTCTCCCGTCAACAATCACATCCGACTTTTCCTGCCAGCAGACCCCTTCCCCGAAATCCCCTCCGCCCCACCCCACAGGAACTGAGCGTCCGAGAGCCTGCGGGACGAGACCCGTGAGGGTGGAAACATCCTAGAAAGCTAACAAATGGTATTCCGGCATTTAGAATCCAGGGCGAACGGAGAGGTTTACTACTGCCCTTCCTCTCAGAGGGGTCCCCAGTGGGGATCCCGCTTGATTATTAAAGGCCGATTTTCAAGTACCCGCCTCTGCAATCTTTCTCCTGTCCCAGGAGTCGCAGGATTTTAGAACGTCAGTGACACCCTGTAATTTGGGATTAGAGAGAAAATATCGACTAAACTAATATAAATATATTGGCACGAAGGTCCAATGAAAGGAGTCTAGGAAAAGAATTTTCCATTCTTATGAACAACTCTTTTTTAAAATATCTTATATGCATCTTGTGTCAGGTGTGGGGCTAAAACGCAGGCAAAGAATAGTGTTGTAGATTGTATGAGAATTGCTGGAGAAGTCGTTATTCTGACAGCTTGAATAAATTGATGTTTTCCAAATTTTATTTCAGTTCATCTTGTGGAGTCATGTAAGCAGGTATCCCCAAATACTTTAGAATAAATAATGGTTTGCAGCCTTTAGAAACACACCCCTCAATGGATAGTTAAAACCAGAATTTGAATGCGCTGTTTTGGTTTGGTTTGAATATCTGATTTCTGCCATCTTTCCCTGAGACTGCATCCACTAAAACACCCAAATGTTTATTTGGAACGTCATGTGTAAGTTTGGAGGAAAGAAAAGTACAGCCTACTTTGAAATAAGTCCCAAGGACAGATTGTCATTAACGAAATAGAAAAGGAAAGTACTGCCTACTTTGAAATAAATCCCAAGGACAGATTGTCATTAACGAAATAGAAAGTGACCTGTGCCCCTCGTGCTGCAAACAAGCGCCTAGTATGATGCGCGATGACGCGCGGTGATTGCGGCAGTACTTTGCCCCTAATCATCCCGCCTGGCACCAAGACACCGCCCACTCCTGGGAAAGAGAGCCACCTAGTGAGAGATTGGTCACATCTCCCGTGTAGCATCTTGCTTTTCCTTCAGTCATGAGAGCCCAGAAATGGAGATTGCTACTATATACTTTGTTTCCCTGAATTTATGGGTTAGATTCCCACAGAATGAAGCTTTTATGTTTGTGTAAAATAATTACTCCGTTACTGTCATACCTCATGTCTGGGGCACATAACGCCAGTGAACAGTGTATGAGCAGGTATGGTACACTTCTGATATAAAATTTGTGAAAATATTACTACTATTATTAAAGATTTTGGAAACAAAATAGGATCAGAAAGATGAAACATTTTGTAATTGCTAATTGATGTTCAATAAACATTTACTGAGCACTTATTATATTTCAGGGACTGTCCACATTATTATGAATACCATGATGAAATAGACATGTTTCCAGTCCTGAAAGAATTTATCTTCTAGAGACATTTTAGTAGAGAAATGATTAGGAGGTAAAATGATAGTGTAGTAATTGAAGTAAGAACAAAATAGGAACACTGATGAGGTCAGAAATAATAAAGCTTTTTTTTTTTTTTTTTGTACCAGGGGTTGAACTCAGGGGCACTTGACCACTGGGCCACATCCCCAGCCCTTTTCTTTTGTATTTTATTTAGAGACAGGGTCTCACTGAGTTGCTTAGTGCCTCACTATTGCTGAGGCTGGCTTTGAACTCATGATCCTCCTGCCTCAGCCTCCCAAGTGCTAGGATTACAGGCGTGGGCCACCGCGCCCTGCAAAATAAGACTTTTACAAGGTTCATTAGTACTTTACAATATCCCTACACACTAGATAGAACAATAGTAACATTACATTGATGCTAATCTTAAAAACAATTTTTAAAAACGATTCAAAAAATATATTACCTGAAATTTACACATTGCTAATGCACATTTTCCTGATCTCCTTCTACTGTCCCATTTAACAGACTTGATCATCATCCACAGTGAAATAAAAATCATCAAATTTGTAGAATGCAAACATTTTTCTGCAATAGATTTAGTTTACCTTTTCCCCCTGCAGATATAAATTAAATCTAAACCAAAAGAAATTTAAAAGAAACTGCCTTACTTCTATTAATCCTACCTGATTTTAAATTTTTTGTTTTATCTTTCTGTCTTACGTGATTTTGTGGAAAGTTCATAAGGTAAGAGGCCTGAGTGTGTCCCAGCTCTGTCATCTCAGCATCTAAACTTCAGTTTGCTGAGAACATTACCTATTACAGGCTTCCTGTAAAGTTTAATGACATTCTATATTGACTGTTCCAGCAACTTGTGAGGTTGAGGCAGGAGGATTACAAGCTCAAGGCCAGCCTCGGCAACTTAGCAAGGCCCTAAGCAACTTAGTGAGACACTGTCTCAAAATTAAATAAATAAATAAATAAAAAGGACTAGGGATGTGGCTGAGTTGTTAAGGGACCCTGGTTCAGTCCCCAGTACCAAAAAAAAAAAAAAAAAGATAAATATTGACTGAATTTATAACATATAACACTGGCACATAATAAACATGCATTTTCTCTGCCCTTTTACTCTTTAATATCAAGCTAAAATGAATAATTTAGAACTACTGCAGCATAAAATTATTTTTATCTTTTAAATAAAATTATTTCTTAAAAATATTTTTTTAAATAATACTCGCAGATCTGAGCACATTTCCAAAGATATCATCATTTTGTGGTAGAAGATCAATTTCTTTTTTTTTTTTTTTTTTTTGTACCAGGGATTGAACT
Organism: Tamias sibiricus; assembly: GCA_025594165.1. Taxonomy (NCBI): domain Eukaryota; kingdom Metazoa; phylum Chordata; class Mammalia; order Rodentia; family Sciuridae; genus Tamias; species Tamias sibiricus. The sequence goes on along the minus strand of CM046669.1, from coordinate 17,482,910 downwards.
CATGGGCACTCCACCACTGGGCCACATCCTCAGCCCTTTTTTTTTTTTTCTTCTTCTTTTTTTTTTTTTTTTTGTACTGGGGATTGAACTCAGGGGCACTCGACCACTGGGCCACATCCCCAGCCCTTTTTTGTATTTTATTAGAGACAGGGTCTCACTGAGTTGCTAAGTGCCTCGCCATTGCTGAGGCTGGCTTTGAACTCGGGATCCTCCTGCCTCAGCCTCCCAAGTGCTGGGATTATAGGCATGCGCCACCACACCTGGCTAAGATCAATTTCTTTTTTTTTTTTTTTTTTTTTTTTTTTTGGTACTGGGGATTGAACTCAGGGGCACTCAACCACTGAGCCACATCCTCAGCCCTATTTTGTATTTTATTTAGAGACAGGGTCTCACTGAGTTGCTAAGTGCCTCGCCATTGCTGAGGCTGGCTTTGAACTCGCGATCCTCCTGCCTCAGCCTCCCAAAGTGCTGGGATTACAGGCGTGCGCCACCGCGCCCGGCTAAGATCAATTTCTTTATCCATGATTTTGATTGTAGAAAAGAACACTATATCAGGACATTATGAATCAAATTCTAGAGATTTGAAACTTTTCAAAAACCTTTGTCACTGCCAAACAGCCCAATATAACCATGTTTTTGCCCAAGTAAATATAGTGGCCACTTTTCAACCAAATACTGAGAACTTGCTGAGAAGTCACTCTTAACATCCTCACCAAATATACCCAGACCTTCATTAACCTGACAATTAATACATAGCAAGCCTCCTCCCTTTTTATAATAATAGATCCCACCTGTTCCATGAAATCTTACCAAGTACTCATTTGTTTTAATATTTAACCTATATATTCTGAATGTTTCCAAGTCATGTGCACTTAATAGATGTGTTTCTATTTTGATGAGAATGATTCATCAATTGCATACAGTGTATGTGAAGCTGAGTGGTGTTCTTTAGTACCACACCTGAGACCATGGAGCTAAGTAATTCAATCAAGTAAATGATTCATTCTGTTCAAATAGTGAGTCAGATACAAATTGGCATTTAAACTCAGGTCTTCGGTTGCCCGAAATTTCTTAGATCAAGGGCCAGCAACATCTTCAAAAAGTTTACCATTCCTAAGAGGGAGTTGCTTAGCCTGAAAAATAGTAAGAAAGCATTGTAGTCCTAGATCCAAGGAAAACCACTTCTGGTTTGGGAGGCAATAGGTTGCCAGTTAAGAAATGGTAGTCAAGAATGCTCTCTGTCTCTCTATTTTCCTAGTGTTTATGAAGGGAAACTTTTATTAATTTTCAAGAATTTCCCAAACACTCAAGAAGCAAATACCTCTGAGAAATTACCATACCTGAATACCTGATAATTTAATAGACACAATCAGAAGGCGACAAGAAGAGGTGCTGATAGGGGAGATGGAAGAGTATTTTTTTTTCCTTTTCTTTTATTCTAAGTTGTTATATATGTAGAGTGCACTACAATTCATATTACACTTATAGAGCACGTTTTTACATATCTCTGGTTGTATACAAAGTATATTCACACCATTCATATCTTCATACATGCACCCAGGGCAATGATATCCATCTCATTCTACCACCTTTTTTTACTTTTATACCCTTTTGCCCCCTCCCTTTCCCTCCCTCCCCATTGGCCTTTCTAGTGTTGCTCTAATCCTCCTACTCCCTGTCCCAACCCCACTGTGAACCAGCCTCCTTATATCAGAGAAAACATTCAGCATTTGGATTTTTGGGATTGGCTAACTTCACTTAGCACTGTATTCTCCAACTTCATCCATTTACCTGAAAATGCCATTATTTTATTCTCTTTTACTGCTGAGTAATATTCCATTGTGTATATATACCACATTTTCTTTATCCATTCATCTACTGAAGGGCATCTAGGTTGGTTCCACAGTCTAGCTATTGTGAATTGTGCTGCTATAAACATTGATGTGGCTGTGTCCCTGTAGTATGCTGTTTTTAATTCTTTTGGGTATAGACTGAGGAGTGGGATAGCTAGGTCATAAGGTGGTTCCATTCCCGGTTTTCCAAGGAATCTCCATACTGCTTTCCAAGTTGGCTGCACCATTTTGCAGTCCCACCAGCAACGTATGGTGTGTCTTTTTCCCCACATCCTTGCCAACATTTATTGTTGTTTGTGTTCTTAATAGCTGCCATTCTGACTGGAGTGAAATGAAATATTAGGGTAGTTTTGATTTGCATTTCTCTAATTGCCAGAGATGTTGAACATTTTTTCATGTATTTATTGATTGATTGTATAGGAAGAGTATTTAAATATAAAACAAATACATAGCCTCTCATCCTCTATTGTTCAGAGGACCTTAGTGTTAGTGCAGCACTTTACTGCCCAAACACAATACTAATCAAAGCCATTCTGTGGTCCCAAATCTAAAATCAATAATTATTTCATGTCAATGTCTGTTGTATTTGTGTTTTCCATGGCTGCCATATTTTTAAAAAACATTCAACTAAAGGAACATAATTTTTAATGTCTTCTAGTCCTTTCTAATTTCTATTTTGTAGATACTATTTTTGAGCACAAAGCATGTACTACTGACATTGTCATAAATCTGTTCTTTTTGTTACTTGCATTTCAACTTAAAATGTGATAAAGATGAAAAACATAGAAACTTAATTGCTGAATCTGAACTTGAATGGGATTCATCTGCCTCAGCCTCCAGAATTGCGGGGATTACAGGTGGTACCACTCTGTCCAGCTGAAAAGCAAAGATACTTGAAGCAGGTTCATTGCTCTGAAGCATACCAAGGATATGTACCCAAGCACAATTTCACTTTGCCCAGTCTTTTCTCAGGAAAATTCTATATACCAGAAACCTCAATGGTTTGTCTCATATTTATAAAAATTCTTAATATCATTGGATTAAGAAATAAGAGGACACTGCACAACAAATTAAATGGTAAATTAATGTGTTCTTCCATTCCACATTTTAGCCATATTAAGCTTTTTAAAAAGTTTTCTTTTGATTTTTCCTCCTGGATTAATTCCTTTACTGGCTTTCCATTACCCTTAGGATGAAGTTCCCAATCCTTTGGGTGACCTGAATGTTCTGACCCCTGCCTGACTCTTTTCCAACCCCCACTTACCTACCCATGCACCACCTTTACCACTCCACCTATAATGACCTCTTAGATCTTTGAATAAGCAGTCTTCTTTTCTTCTCAGAGACTATAGACAAATGATTCCCTCTATATAGGTAACTTTTCTTTCCAGATTACTTTTCTCTCTTCTTTTGCTGAAAGCCTATACCTGAATGTTTTTGGAAAAACCTTCTCTACTTCCCTACCCTCCACGACCAAGCTAAGAAACTATACTAGTACTCTGCCCATAGCACCTTTCATGGGTATAATTCTTTGTTCAATGTTACCTCCCATTATAAGCTCTGTAGTGGTACTGTGCTTATTTTGCTCACCACTGTATTATCTTTCTCCTAGCAAAGTGCCTGGTACAAATGGTGTTCAATATATGTTCAATCAGTGAATTTAAAAAGAACCAATGCCACTAGGTATGGTGGCACATGCCTGTAATCCCAGTGACTCAGGAGGCTGAGGCAGGAGGACTGCAAATTCAAGGCCAGTCTCAGCAACTTCGCAAAGCCCTGAGCAACTTAATGAGACCCTGTCTCTAAATATAACATAAAAAGGGCTGGGGGTGTGGCTCAGTGGTTAAGTACTCCTGGGTTCAATCCCCAGTACCCAAAAAATGAAATAAAATTTCTTAACTGCCTTATTGAGGAATATTCTCTAAAAGTAATCCCTAAGCAATAAAGAACTTTACTGGTCCTTCAACCAATCTGGGTAATTGAAATCTGCTCTTATATTTAACAAGAATGAAAGTTTTAATTAAATGACACTATTGTAGCAATGAGTAAAGTACACAAATATAAGATTAAGGATAACTCATCCATTATAGCAAAGTCTCAAACTTCAATGTGGAAAAAAAGTCTTCAACATCCAAATTATTTTTAACTTTATATTTCCTAATGTGGGATTAGATGAAGCAGTTAAACCTTTCATTATGTGGCAGAAAAAAGACACTGTTGGGGGAAGATAGCAAGAGATAAAGGACATCATCAGCTAATAAGAAATAGGACAGAAAAATTAATATTTAAAAGTCAAAAAAGAAGCCGGGTGCGGTGGCGCACGCCTGTAATCCCAGCACTTTGGGAGGCTGGGGCAGGAGGATCGCGAGTTCAAAGCCAGCCTCAGCAATGGCGAGGCACTTAGCAACTCAGTGAGACCCTGTCTCTAATAAAATACAAAAAGAGGGCTGCGGATGTGGCCCAGTGGTCAAGTGCCCCTGAGTTCAATCCCCGGTACCAAAAAAAAAAAAAAAAAAAAAAGTCAAAAAAGATATTGAATCATGATATAGAATGCAAAAGATCAGTGGTCTCTCACCCAGAAACACATTTATAAACTCTAGCATTATTATTATTATTATTATTCTCCTGCAATAGGATAGGGGTAAATAAATGGTAAGATTCTTAAAGAGCCATATCCAATTTCAAAGTAAATGAGATAAAAATAACATATCTAAGACACCTAGCAGTGCTTGGCACTTAATAAAAACTCAACAAATGGTGCTGCTCTTATTATGCACATAGAATGAATGAGACTTTCTTAACACACTCAAATTAATGTAGGCTAAACTTGTTTTTTAAAAAAAAATACAAAATACTACAGAATTGCATTTGTGGAAGGAGAGATACAATACAGCACACACTGCCTCAAAATCACGTCTGTCATAAAACCAAGTAGAATTTCTAAGACAGAGAACAGCTTTCACCTTCATCTAGAGGCCATCTCAGTTCATTAGCTATTTTGTGTTTGAATGAGATGAGATTGAAGGTCTCTCTCAAAACTGAAGATAGTAAGGAGCAAAGCCAGCTGCTTTTATCACCCACTGCCTTCTTTCAAACTAACATCTCTGGATTAGCTTGAGCTTGAAGTTGTTCACCCTTTCACTTACTTGCTCATTTGTGCACTCTGCGTTCTTCCCGCCCCCTCCCCACCACACTTGGCTGAGATGGACATGCATGGTTTTAATTCTTCTCTAACAAGTTTCCTTTTGTGGGACCAACTCTATGGGGCTTGCCAAATATTAAAATGCAATATTTCCAAAATGGAGGCAGCAGTGGACCTAGAGTTCACAGATTATTAGCTGTAGAAAGAAAGTGAAATTAATTTTCTACAAGTATTTGGGAGGATAGTCAAAGTTTAGCATTAAAGCTCAGCAGGACTATTAGGTAGAGTGAAAAATTTAGGATCTACAGAGAATGTTCAGTTGATCAATTCCCATCTTTCTCTGCTTTTCCAAAACAAATCTATCATATCTAAATCAAAATTTTACTTCTGCGAACCTTAATCTGGTATATCCTGATAGTAAAGAAAAGTTTTGTTCTGTTTTTTTTTTTAAATATTTATTTACTTACTTTAGTTGTACACAATACAATGCATTTATGTTTATGTGGTTGTGAGGATCGAACCGGGCCGCTCACGTGCAAGGCGAGCGCTCTGCCGCTGAGCCACAATCCCAGCCCTTGTTCTGTTTTTTAAAAATATTTATTTATTTATATATATATTTTTTAGTTGTACACCATGTGTTTGTTTGTATGTGGTGCTCAGGAACAACCAGGCTGCGCACGTGCTAGGCGAGCACTCTACCGCTGAGCCACAACCTCAGCCCCCATAAAGAAAAGTTTTATGAGCTATGGATTCTCTAGAATTTCACTATGTATTCATTCTTTCCTTCATACATCAAAAATATATTGAGAATTCATTGTAATGGTGAGTAATACAATCTTGCTCCCAGAGATTAACGTTTAGAGGAGAATTAAGCTAAGGGGTAGTTACATTGTAAGTGATCAATGCTGTGGTGGGAGTCTTTGGAACCGTTCCATCTTGAGAGTGCAGACAGTCAATCAGATAATCTACGTTAACATCCCAATTGTTAGATAAAATCGGGCCATCAGGCCATTATTCAGGTGCCTTCCCGAAGTGCCCATCTCTCGGGGAGAATCCACTTTTGGCGGGCTTTGAGTCCCTACCCTCCCTGATCCTGGGAATATACAAGTCACCTCCTGCCCCTCTATACTTCAGCCCCAGCCAGTCCAGAACATGGGCCCTTTTCCCTTCCTCTCCCCTTGTTCTTCCCTTCCCCTTCCTTTCCCTGCCCTTCCACACCGCCCATTCCCTACCCCTCTTCCCTTCCATGTGGGCCCTAATAAACCCCCCTTTGCTACAAGGCGTTCCTGGCGTGGCTTTTTCCAATACCAGTCAACTTCAAAGTTTTTCACAATGAGACCTTTGATAATCCACTTTTTCAAATTCTGTTTTCCAGCAGGAATAGGAATACATGTGGTTCAACCTGCCAGGAAAGTAATGGAAACCATGACTTAAAGTGTTGTCCATTAAAATATACACGAAGGATATGAAACTACATATAAAGTAGAACTGTGAAATAGAATTGCATACATAAATGGCTAGAAATATATAACAGAATATTAATAGCAGATATTTCTGTGGTATCACATATTTTTCAGTATCTCCTACAACCAACAATTAAAGCCAGTTTTATTATTCTTGCTGTTGTTGTTAGGGGCTGTTGTGTTGTTTTGTGGTGCCTGGGATCTAACCCAGAGGCTTGTGCATGGTAGGCAAGCCCTCTACCACTGAACTACATCCCCAGCCCTGCTGTTTTTAAAGAATGCTTGAACTATCTAACATTTTACAGGAGACTGAAACTAACACTGGAAATTTAAAGTCAAATTAAAAATAAGTGTAATAGTTTTTCACAAACTGATGCTTGAAAATTAAGATCTTATTACAGGCAATTCCTGTGATTCTAATATAACATCTGATACTGATACTATGTACAAATGAAAATTGATGAGCATAATGGTTTTTTGAATGCACTGTTACCTTTTACCGGGCGGTGAGTTCCTCAGTTCTTGTCTTCCCTAAAGAAAGCCTTCTTTGAGAGATACAGATAGAATAATCATAAAGGATTTATTTAACAAAACCAAAGCACACTCCAGAGAACGTGGAGCAGGCAATCCCAAAAGAGGAGGCCGTCTGAGGTTTTCCATGGGGTGGGTTTTTATATTGGGTTTAGAAACTCTTCTTCGTGTATTGTGTCCAGGGCAGTTACCGCGGCTTCCCACCATCGCTTGGTGTGCCTGCGCTGATTTCGCCAGGTTGGAAAATTTCCCATAGGAAATCCACGGGGCGGGGGTGGGGTCAGAACCACAATGTAAATGACATTGCGATGAGCCCAGGTTCACCCTTGGACAGCGTCTTAGTGCTCTGCACGTGCTCCAGAGTTGGAAAGTTCCTTACACTGGTCACACCCAGTTGTTTTTAGTTTTTCAGAAGGTAGCATCTGACCATGAAGGAGGTGGTTTATGAGTGGGGTTCTCCATCACTCAAGGTTCAGTGAGCTTTCATCACTGAAGGTGGAGGGAGCCCCGTTCTTCCTCCCCTCAACCCCTTGCTTATGTTTGCCTCTCTATCTACTTTAACATTGTGGACCAACCCTCTTTGGTTATTTTTAATCTACTCTGGGAACTATCACAGCCTGATAAAGAAGGTAAACCCTGGGTGAGATTAACCTGAGAACCATAGGAAGTCAGAAAAGTCTAGTGCTAAACATTTATTTAACCTTTTTTTGCCTTTCCTTACCTTTGTAATTCTCTTCTCCCTCAACTTTAAGGCACACCCTGGCCCCTCCCAGTTATGTAACACAACCTGCATTTCCTCATTTCTCTGGAATGTGACTAGTCAGGAACCACAGCCCTTACCTTTCTCACCCCCTTTCTTCCTTCTCTCCTTCCTTCCCCACTATTTCTCTTTATTTCTTTCAAGTAAAAAGAGGAAGTGGGGTGAAGGAAGGAGAGACGGAAGATAGATGAGCAAAGAAACACCCTGCCTGGTGGTAATAATATTGTTAGACATGCATTTATCCTACTTTCCAGAAGAGATTTCAAGAAGAATCTAGATATCCAATCCATCTTAAAAGTAAGAAAAGCGCCGGGCGCGGTGGCGCACGCCTGTAATCCCAGCACTTTGGGAGGCTGAGACAGGAGGATCGTGAGTTCAAAGCCAGCCTCAGCAATGGCGAGGCACTTAGCAACTCAGTGAGACCCTGTCTCTAATAAAATACAAAAAAAAAAAAAAAAAAAAAAAAAAAAGGTCTGGGGACGTAGCCCAGTGGTCAAGGGCCCCTGAGTTCAATCTCTAGTACCAAAAAAAAAAAAAAAAAAAAAAAAAGTAAGAAAAGCAACTTTGTGGTTGCTGGAAATATATTTTCAAACCCAGCAATCTTTAACCTTTGAATGAGGCATCCCCAGTTTTGCTGTTATAGTCTATGTCAATGATGATTCCATTTAAGATCCAGTTCAAGGAGCCTGCTATACACAATGAGAAATTTTGCATTACCATTTTAAAGACCAACGTCCTCAAAACAAAATGTATCATTTGAATTTGATCTTTGGAGCCAGATACATTGTAATCCCAGCTACTGGGTGGGGAGGGCTGAGGCAGGAGGATCATGAGTTCCAGGCCAGCTTGGGCAACATAGCGAGAACTCTTCCCACAATAAATAAAAGAATTTGGCCTTTGGATATAAAGTGGACTGTCACCCTACTCATACATATTTGGTAAGAATGAAAACATCATTTAAAAGCAAAACAAAAAACTGTTTGGGGTTATAGTTCAGTGGCAAAGCATGTGGTGCATGCTTGAGGTACTGGAGTTGATCCCCAGCACCACAAAACAGAACAAAAACAAAAACAACCAAAAAACAAAAACCAAGAACAGTGCACAGTGAAGTCCAGACTGTTGTTGAACTACTCTATACGTTATAGAAAGAGATAGTCAGGATCTTGAGATAAGTTTAGAAACCTTAAATTAAATATGGCAATGTCTTGTAAATTTTTATTCTTTCAAAAAAAATTGTTTATGATACTGGGGATTGTACCCCAAAGTGCTTTATCACTGAGCCACACCCCAGCCCTTTTATTGTTTATTTTGAGATAGGTTCTTACTAAATTGCTTTGGGCCCCCGCACTAACTTGCTAAGGCTGGCCTCGAACTGCAATCCTCCTTCCTCAGCCACCCAAGTTGCTGGGATTACAGGTGTGCTCCACCCTGTTCAGCTCTTTCAAACTTTTTGAACTATTTGAAAATACTAATCATATTTTATGTTTGTTCAACTGAATCTAATGACATTTTCTTTTTCATTCTACCATCCTAACCTCATCTTTAATTCATTATACTGCTGTGACTCTAGTCCTATTAAGTATCCTTTATCTAAATCATTGGAACTAGAAGTGTTGTAGATTTCATATTTTTCTGATTTTGGAATATTTACATGTACATAATGAGGTATCATTGGATAGGACCCAAGTCTAAACACTAAATTTATAAATGTTTCATGTACACCTTATACACATAGCCTGAAGGTAATTTTATATAATATTCTTAGTGCACCTGCATTTTTACTAGAACCCATAACATGAAATGAGATATAGAATTTTCCAACTGTAGCATCATGACAGAGCTCAAAAAATTTTGGATTTTAGGATATTTTAATTTTTGGATTTTTGGATTAGGGATATTCACCCTCTACTGTTTTTAAAAGTGCATACATTGAAAAAATTTAGGACTAAGATTGATGACTTTAGAGCAAGACTTTCGGCATCAGAATACATTGAAGAAATTTAGGACAAAGATTGATGACTTTAGAGCAAGACTTTCGGCATCAGAATACATATATTTTTAAATTTCTCTTGATTGATATATAATAAGATAGTCAGGGAAGAGACTATACACTGCCTCCCAGCCCAAGCCAGAAGCCCTGAGGAAATTTATGGAGAGACTAAATAGATTTCTGGCATTTGAGAACAGAAGAAATCTGAATCCCCATTACTAAGTAAAGCCAAAGTTAGCAAGATCACAGAGTTCCAGAATGTCACAGGAAAATTGTCAAAATGATATTATAGCTCACACTTTGAATTTCTATATCTTCTCCAAGAATTTCAATAAGGAAAAAAATAAAAAGAAACCTCTGGGTTCATTATCATAATAATCATCTCTGGGTATCAGAAACAAAAGTGCAACACAACTGGGTTAATAGGGCTACAGTTATGGCTCTGATTGTCTTCTGTGTCTGGAAGCAGGTAGAAGCTGGCTGGGAATTTGAATCTTTCAGAGTGGTGGCAATCAAAGGCATCCCACATAGGGTATAGTGCCTTCATCAGTTTCAATGTCAAACTGAGATTTGAGGAAAATGTGATTTGTACCCTGGGCTGGATTAAAAAAGTAAAAAGTGACTTGGGAGGCTGAGGTAGGAGGATTCAAGTTTGAGGTCAGCCTGGGCAACTTAGCAAGACCCTTTCACAAAATTAAAAGGGCTGGGGATGTAGCTCAGTGGTAAAGTATCCTTGGGTTCAATCCTCTCTAACAAAAACAACACAAAACAACAATTGCTTGGCTGGGGTGGTGGAAGAAAGCAGAGATATCAATGCATACAAGATGGGCCAATCTGTTCTCCAGATCAATAAGCAGACCTACCATGTCCCCAGTATCCCTGAGAGACAGAGTCTTGAGCTACCTACTTCTGGATTAGGGCATCTCAAGTCTACATGGAAGAAACACTAAAATAGGAAAGGGGGAGCCGGGCGCGGTGGTGCACCTATAATCCCAGCACTTGGGAGGCTGAGGCAGGAGGATCCCGAGTTCAAAACCAGCCTCAGCAATGGTGAGGCACTTAGCAACTCAGTGAGACCCTGTCTCTAATAAAATACAAAAAGGGCTGGGGATGTAGCCCAGTGGTCGAGTGCCCCTGAATTCAATCCCTGGTACAAAAAAAAAAAAAAAAAAAAAAAAAAAGGAAAGGGGTGGAGTAAGTAGAAGAGTAAAGAAAAACTACCACTTACAGATAAACTGCAAATTATAATTTGCATGCAAGAAAAATTTGAAAATCAGCCAACCTTTCAAGTTAGTTTTTATATAATCTGTGAGTTTCTAATTAAGATTATATTAAAGATATCCAATGTAGTTGTTGGACTAATTTTTCCTTATAATTTTGTTACTTTTAGTTTCATATCATGGTTATATAGTTAGCTGCACAGAATTTCTTTTACTTTTTAATCTTTATCATTATGTAATTTTTATTTATCCTTATTCATTTTTTGCTAGATATTATTATTATTTTTTTGTGTGTGTGTGTGTGTGTGTGTGGTACCGGGAATTGAACTCAGGGGCACTTGACCACTGGGTCACATCCCCAGCCCTTTTTTGTATTTTATTTAGAGACAGGGTCTCACTGAGTTGCTAAGTGCTTCCCCATTGCTGAGGCTGGCTTTGAACTCGCGATCCTCCTGCCTCAGCCTCCCAAAGTGCTGGGATTACAGGCGTGCGCCATCGCGCCTGGCTTAGATATTATTTTGATACTAACATTAAACTTTGAATTTCTTTTGATTAGCATTTTCTTGCCATAAATTTTTCCTTTCTTTATTTTTCACCTTTCTTTTCTTTTCTTTTCTTTTCTTTTTTTTTTTTTTTTTTTTTTTTTTTGTACCAGGAATTGAACTTGGGGCCCTTAACCACTGGGCCACAACCCCGGCCCTTTTTTTTTTTTGTATTTTATTAGAGACAGGGTCTCACTGAGTTGCTAAGTGCCCCACCACTGCTGAGGCTGGCTTTGAACTCGTGATCCTCCTGCCTCAGCCCCCCAAATGCTGGGATTACAGGCGTGCACCACCGTGCCTGGCTATTCTTCACCTTTCTATATTATTTTATTATGACCACATCTTTTGTAAGTAGCACATAGCTGCTTTTTAAAAAAAATTCTTGCAAGCTGGGTGCTGTGGTGCACGCCTGTAATCCCAGCACTTGGGAGGCTGAGGCAGGAGGATCCCGAGTTCAAAACCAGCCTCAGCAATGGTGAGGCACTTAGCAACTCAGTGAGACCCTGTCTCTAATAAAATACAAAAAGGGCTGGGGATGTAGTCCCAGTGGTTGAATGCCCCTGAGTTCAATCCCTGGTACAAAAAAAAAAAAAAAAAAAAAAAAAAAAAAAAAGGAAAGGGGTGGAGTAAGTAGAAGAGTAAAGAAAAACTACCACTTACAGATAAACTGCAAATTATAATTTGCATGCAAGAAAAATTTGAAAATCAGCCAACCTTTCAAGTTAGTTTTTATATAATCTGTGAGTTTCTAATTAAGATTATATTAAAGATATCCAATGTAGTTGTTGGACTAATTTTTCCTTATAATTTTGTTACTTTTAGTTTCATATCATGGTTATATAGTTAGCTGCACAGAATTTCTTTTACTTTTTAATCTTTATCATTATGTAATTTTTATTTATCCTTATTCATTTTTTTGCTAGATATTATTATTATTTTTTTTGTGTGTGTGTGTGTGTGTGTGGTACCGGGAATTGAACTCAGGGGCACTTGACCACTGGGTCACATCCCCAGCCCTTTTTTGTATTTTATTTAGAGACAGGGTCTCACTGAGTTGCTAAGTGCTTCCCCATTGCTGAGGCTGGCTTTGAACTCGCGATCCTCCTGCCTCAGCCTCCCAAAGTGCTGGGATTACAGGCGTGCGCCATGGCGCCTGGCTTAGATATTATTTTGATACTAACATTAAACTTTGAATTTCTTTTGATTAGCATTTTTCTTGCCATAAATTTTTCCTTTCTTTATTTTTCACCTTTCTTTTCTTTTCTTTTCTTTTTTTTTTTTTTTTTTTTTTTTTTTTTTTGGTACCAGGAATTGAACTTGGGGCCCTTAACCACTGGGCCACAACCCCGGCCCTTTTTTTTTTTGTATTTTATTAGAGACAGGGTCTCACTGAGTTGCTAAGTGCCCCACCACTGCTGAGGCTGGCTTTGAACTCGTGATCCTCCTGCCTCAGCCCCCCAAATGCTGGGATTACAGGCGTGCACCACCGTGCCTGGCTATTCTTCACCTTTCTATATTATTTTATTATGACCACATCTTTTGTAAGTAGCACATAGCTGCTTTTTAAAAAAAATTCTTGCAAGCTGGGTGCTGTGGTGCACGCCTGTAATCCCAGCACTTGGGAGGCTGAAGCAGGAGGATCGTGAGTTCAAAGCCAGCCTCAGCAACAGCAAGGCACTTAGCAACTCAGTGAGACCCTGTCTCTAATAAAATACAGAAAAGGGCTGGGATGTGGCCCAGTGGTTGAATGCCCCTGAGTTCAATCCCCGATAATCCCCCCAAAAAAATTTCTGAGAGTTTATGTTTTCTAACTGAAAAGTTCAATTCACATGAGTATAACCACTTTGAAATTATCTCTACTATTCTCTGATGTACTTTTGATTTTCTGTTTATGGTAGTTTCTGGGTTGGTTGTTGTTGCTTATTTATTTGCCCTTTCTGTCTTCGTTGGATGGATAACTTAAAATTTTCCTTTCTTTAACCTCTGCTGATTTGGACTCTGTAGCTTATATTTTATTTATTTTTTAGAAGGTACTCTTGAAACTCTTATGTGCAAATTCAACCATTTACTTTCCTAACAATTTCTGAAGTTTTAAAAATACAACTCTCATTTTGCTCCAAGAAGACTGTATTTTTGCTACTTCATGCATTGGGTGGTTATTTTTATCTGGAATTTTAGTTTCATATTTATGAGAACATAAAACTACTGCCATACAATCAAAAGATAATTATACTTATCAACCTAATTTGTTAAATTTTGTGTTTACCATTTGTTTATTTAATACCACAATTTCTTTCTAAATTTACCTTTTTTCTTTTCTTTCTTTCTTTTTTTTTTTTTTTTTTGGTACCAGGGATTGAACCTTGTGTGCCTAACCACTGAGCCACATCCCCAACCCTTTTTACATTTTATTTTGATACACAGTCTTACTAAGTTGCTTGGATCTAGCTAAGTTCTGAGGCTGGCTTTGAACTTGCAATCCTCTGCCTCAGCCTCCTGAACCTCTGGGATTATAGGTGTGCAACACCATGCCCAGCTTCACTTTTCTTCTGGTTGCAATACATCCTTTAGTAGTTCTTTCAATAAAAATTTATGGTTGGTAAACTCAGTTTTGATAAAAGTTATCTTGTTATGCTTGAGTTACAGCTTAGTGATATGTATAGATCAGTGTTGCCAAACATTACCCCCTCAGTGCTTTGGAGATGTTACTGAATCATCTTCTGGTTCTCTTGCTACTGATAAGTCTGGTATCTAATTATTCTCTTATGGGTCATCTCTGTTTTCTCTTTGGTGGCTTTTGAAATTTTCTCTTTATCCTTAATGTTAAGCATCTTCATTATAGTTCATCTAGGTGGGAATTTACTCTCAGTATTTTGCACTTACATGTAATTTCATTTCAAGAACCTTAGGAAATTCCCAGTATCATCTCTCCAAATAGTACACCCACCATTCCCTTTTTTCTTTCTTTCTGAAACTATTAAATATGTCCTTTGTGTGTTATATATATTTCTGTATAAGAAACCACTTCTTACATACTGGTAAGAAACAATAACTATTTGGATAGGTACATCAGATAAAACTTGACTCTGCTTCACAATGTCCAAGGTGCCAGATGAGAAGACTTGAACAACAGATGGTCACTTGAAACTGCTGGGAGATTTTTAAATCAATATCTAGAGGAATAAAGGGTGAGCCAGGCTAGGATAATAGCTTGGAATCCTTGCACAGGTCTTCTTCCCATGGTTTGGATTTCCTCACATCACAGTGGCCAGGGGGTAGCAGACTTCTTCATTGGCAGCTCTGGACTCCAATAGTGAGTATTCCAACAAACAGAGCTGAAGCTGCATGGGTCTCAGTTATCTAGCCTCGGAAGTCTCAGATTATCCTGTCCACCAGTAAATACCATAATACATCAAGGACAAATAGTTTACTAAAAATGTAAAAATGGTGCAACAATTTAGAATCTACCTCATTATTCCACTAAGAAGAAGACCCATAGTCTCCTCTCACTGGATACAGATGAAGCATTAAAAAATCCCAACTTTGAACTGAGGCAGGAGGATCGTGAGTTCAAAGCCAGCCTCAGCAATGGCGAGGCACTTAGCAACTCAGTGAGACCCTGTCTCTAATAAAATACAAAAAAGGGCTGGGGATGTGGCCCAGTGGTTGAGTGCCCCTGAGTTCAATCCCCGGTACCACAAAAAAAAAAAAAAAATCAAGAAATAATTGAAAACCAAATCTCTTAGATAACTAGGCTATTAATTTGATATGGGTATAAATAAAAGTAGATTCTTCAAACATATTTAATAATGAGATTATAGAAGCATTCCTATTAGAGTCAGGACATGACAAGCCTGCTGTGACTTCTACAATTAACATTATACTACAAGTTCTAATCCTTGTATTTAAGACAAGAGGAAAAGATACTAGATGATTAGCAGGGAAAAGTAAAAAGTACTTATAAGCAATATAATTTCTTTAGCTAGAAACTCCAAAAGGCTCTATAAGAAAAAAATTAGAATAAATGAGCAATGTTGCTAAATACATGATCATTATGATAAAGCAATAGCAATTCTATACATATACCTAAGAACTAGGAAATCCATACCTATGTAATAAAGGGAGAAAAGATCACATTTACAATTGCAATAGGAACAATAAGATACTAAGGAATAAATCTAACAAAAAATGTACAAAACCATAATAAAGAATGTTATGAATACCAAAGGGCAAAAATGAAGATTGTAATAAAAAGTACATAATACTAAATTCACAGAACAGAAAATCAACAGTGTAAGGATTATGATTCTCCATAATTCATTGCAGTTTCAATAAAAATCCCAACAAGGGTTTTTTGTGTAACTTGACAACCTGATTCTAAAGTTACTTATATAGAGAAAAGGTCTACAAAGAGCCAAGATAATTCTAAAAAGTAAAGGAAGTGTAATTTGTCCTCCCTGAAAGGAAGACTCCTGTAAAACTATAGTAATTAGATAATGCAGTGTTATAGTATATTAAAAAAAAAAAGCAATGAGGTAGATACAGGTATATATGGAAATTTGACATCTGATAGAGAAAAACATTAAAAACCTACTGGATTCAGAGAATGTTGACTTTGTGTACTAAAAAAATAAAAGTATAACTAGACCCCCATTCTCATACCTTATACCACCAGAGTTTTGGTTTTTGGTATCAGGATTCTTTGACACTCTTAAAACGTATTGAAGACCTCATAGATTTTTTTGTTTATATGTATCATATACATTGATATTTACCATATTAGAAATTAAAACTTAGAAATTTATAGAACACATGAACAAATAACACACATTTTTCATTAATCATCAGAGTAATGACATCATTACATATTCTTAAACTTCTGGAAGACACCCCCACACACACCCTGCTCATGAGAGAATGACTTAAAAAGACAAATAACATCTTACTAATATTACGGAATTGTTTTGACCTTGCAGACCTCCTGAGGGAGTCTTTAGAGACTCCCACTTTCCTCATATGATAATTTGAGAACCACTTTTATAAATTAAATTCCAGATGAAAAAGATAAAAAAAAATTAAAAACTTTATTAAGTCTTAGAAATGTAGGTGAACACATTTATGATCATAGAGGAAGGATTACACTTAAATGTGACATCAACCAATTACAAAGGAAAAGCTTAATAAATTTGAACACTCCATATTTAGTAATTCTGCTTGATAAAATATTCCATAAATAAAATTCAAAGAGAATTTTGAATAGCCTGGGAGAAGTTAATTGTAATATATATATTATATATATATGTAAATATATATATATAAAACAAAGCATTAGTATTCAGACAATATAAGTTACTTTTTATTCTAATTTGTTATATATGACAGCAGAATGAATATAAATTACTTTTATAAATAAGAAGATAACCCAATAGAAAAATAAGAGAAAATATGTAATCAGAAAAATGTGAAGCAAAACATCCATCAGATAGTAAAAATTTCTAAGTCTGACAATCTCATGTGTTGGCAAGGAACTAGGGAAGTAAGAAATCTTACCTATATTGCTAGTAGAAGTATAAATTGGTACAAATACTCAGGAGAGTAATTTAGAAATACCTTGCCTTGTTGAAAATGCATACATTCTGTGATCCTGAAATATCTCTAATTTTAGAAAAATGTTGAAAATGTTCATAAGGAAACACTGATTCATTTATTTAGTGAATAAATGTTTATTAAGTTCCCATCTAACAAAGTATCATGCTAGACCATGGAAATAAAATGATGAACAATACTGCTCTCATGAAAGGAAACAGACTTATGAGTAAGCACATATATTATTAGTTCAATAATAATGAGTTCAATAATTAGTTCAGGGCTGAGGATGTGGCTCAGCGGTAGAGTGCTCACCTAGCACGTGTGCGGCCCAGGTTCGATCCTCAGCACCACGTAAAAATAAATGCATTGTGTACAACTAAAGCAAATAAATAAATATTAAAAAAAATAATTAGTTCAGGCAATGGTGAGTACCTGGGATAAGTTTATTAGGGTGAAGGGATGGGAGCTGGAGATACTATTTTAGGTAGAAAGGACTGGGAGGCATTCCTATGAGAGGGAATTTGAGGAAACTTAGAGAAGTAAGGGAGCAAGATCTGTACTTAAATTCTGAGGAAAGTGACTTTCAAGCAAGAAGGAAAAGCAGTGTTAATGCTCTGAGGTAGAAATAAGCTTGAAACATTTGGAGGGAAGAAAGAAGGCCAGCGAGGTGAGGTGGAGATACTGAGTAGCAAGTGGGAGTGATGAATCTGGAGGGTGGGCAAAGGCTGGGTCACAGAGGACTTTAAGCATAGGTAGGGAGTTTGGACTTTTCTTCTTGTTAATTTAAAAAAAAAATTTTTTTTTTTTGTTAGCTGTAGATGAACACACTGCCTCCATTCAATTTATTTATTTTTCTGTGGTACTGAG
This sequence comes from Tamias sibiricus, assembly GCA_025594165.1. Classification (NCBI taxonomy): domain Eukaryota; kingdom Metazoa; phylum Chordata; class Mammalia; order Rodentia; family Sciuridae; genus Tamias; species Tamias sibiricus. The sequence goes on along the minus strand of CM046669.1, from coordinate 17,464,953 downwards.
AATCAAACCCAGTGCCTCACATTTGCTAGGCAAGCACTCTACCACTGAGCTAAAATCCCAGCCCAAGTTTAGATTTCTTAGTGGAAGGACAAGTCATTGAAGGGTTTTGTGCAGAGATATTATTGATCTAATTTGCATAACTTTCAAAGATCAAAACTCCTTATAAATGCTGGTTTGATAAAGGCTTAGGGAAGTAGCCACTCAAATACAGTTGATGGCTGTGTAAAGGATAAAGAGTAATTTGGAAATATCTTTCAAAAGTAAAAATGAACATAGCCATGGGCACAAATTTCATTTCTAGGTGTTTATCTAGTGAGTCTACTCAATGCAATAGTGGTAATAATGTGAACTATTGACAATAATATCCTTCAATAGAATGGTGAAATAAAATGGCACAGATGTTCAGTGAACGCCAAGCAGCTATTAAAATAACCAAGTCACTGGCTAGTTCTCCATGTACTGTACTTACTTGGAAGAGTATCCAAGATATATTAATAAATGAAAAAAAATAGAGAGCAGTATGCATATCATGCTCTTGTCTGTGTGAAATAAAGAGAAAGTGTATATTTATAAATACACAAAGTAGCCGGGCGCTGCGGCACATGCCTGTAATCCCAGTACTTGGGAGGCTGAGGCAGGAGGATCACGAGTTCAAAGCCAGCCTCATCAATGGTGAGGTACTTAGCAACTCAGTGAGACCCTGTCTCTAATAAAAAAAATACAAAAAAAAAAAAAAAAAAAAAAAAAAGGCTGGGGATGTGGCCCAGTGGTCGAGTGCCCCTGAGTTCAATCCCCGGTACCAAAATAAATAAATAAATACACAAAGTACAAGTGAAAGGAAATTCAAGAAACTGGTAAGAGTGGTTCTATCTGGGGAGAATTGTTTTAAGGGATAGAGTAAGGAGTGAAATATGCTTTTCGTGATATGCTATTTTGTGCCTTTTGATTTTGTATACATATGCTACTGTTATGGTTTAAATATGAGGTGTTCCTCAAAAGCTCATGTGTGAGACAATGCAAGAAAATTTAGATTGAAATAATTAGGTTATAAGAGCCTTAACCTAATCAGTGCATTAACCTGTTGATAGGGTAACTGTAGGCAGGTAGGGTGTGGCTAATAGAGGTGGGTCACTGTGGGCATGCCTTTGGGGGTTCCTTTTTGGTGGGTCTGAGGTTTGAACTCACGGCCTTGCACATGCCTTGCACATGCAGGGCCTTGCACACTTCTGCCATGATGTTCTGCCTCATCTCAGGCCCCGAGGAATAGAGTCTGCCATCCATAGGCTGACACCTCTGGAACTGTGAATTGCAAAATAAATTTTTCTTCCTCTAATTGTTTTTTTTTTTTTTTTTTTTTTTTTTTTGAGACAGGAGGTTTTATTGATGCTGTTGGGGGTAGGAAAGGCCCCCAGGAGCACGGGGGCTGAGTCAGTCAGCAAATGCATAAGGCCTGGGCACATGGGGGCAGGTTAGGACACATTTATCTTCTCAGGATTCTGTGGCTCCTTCCTTGGGGGAGGGAGAAGGCATCTTGGGGGGCAATTCCAAGAGCAGCAAGGGCAGAGGTTAGAGATGGCTGAGAGCCCCTAACCTGAGAGGAGGCACCACAATAGGCAACAACTTTGTGGAAAGCTGGATGACTGGTCAGTAGCAGGAAATGGGGGGAGGTGGGGACACTGGGTTGGCCTCTTGGGGAGGGTCAACTTTGGCCTGGGTGAGCCCGTGAGAATACCTGGTGTTCTCAAGCAGAGTGGGGTAGGACCTAAAGTCCATTTCCCATGGGCCTCCTTAAGGAAATAAAGGTATTCAGGGAGCCCTCTGGCAAGGGGTGCCAGAATTAGTCCTTAAGGCACAGCTGGGGGCAGACAAGGCGCCAAGGCACAACTGGTGGGGGGTCAAGGGCATAAGAGGACGCAGGACCGCCCACACTTGATTGGCGTGGGGTTCCGAACAGCCTGGACAGCCTCAGCAAACACTTCTTTGATGCAGTTCTGCTGCAGGGCGAGCTCCAGGTAGCGCACAGCATGGATCTGCTTGGCCAGTGCCTGGCCCTGCTCTAATTGTTCTTGTCAGATCTTTTGATCATACTGGCAAAAAAGCTGACTAAAACATCTACCCATTCAAAATAAAACAAAAAGTAAAAACAAAAAAATCCACAGTAAAGCAGAGGTAGCCATTTATTTAGTTATTCAATGTAAATAGACACATCCCCACACACTTAAGTTACTCATGGAACACTACTGAAGAACTATGCCACACAATCAAGTTTGACTCCTCCAAAAGAGCATGATCCTGCAGATTCAGTCCCCTTCATTAAAAAAAAAAAAAAAAAAAAAAGTGACTTCTCAAGTAGTATCTCTATGGATCATTAAGGACTCACCCAAAACATTTTGTCCTGTTAACTTGTTCCAGTTTTGGAAATCCCTACCTTGAATTTAAAAAAAAAAAAAATTTTTTTATGTTAGATAAGGGCATTACGTTTTCAGGAAACCCCTGTTATGCAGCAAATATATAACCCAAGCTAATCTGGTAACATTAAGAGGGGTTTCTTTGTAGGTTGCCTAACAACTATTTCCACAGAAATGAAGTTGGCTTAGTGGGAGGCAGTTTAAAAAGTCTATTGCATGAAATCCTGCAAAGCAGAGTTTATATCCTGAAGATTTGCCATATGAGAGTTCCTAACAGACCTCGTGAACATACATTTAGGAGAAGTGGGGAAAAGAACAAAACTTTGTTGAGATTATCAAATACAAATTTATGAAGTGACCCCTGACTGTAGACTAGGGTGAAGTCCTACACTGGAATTACAAGAAGATCAAAATCCACAGTTAGCCGGGCGCGGTGGCGCACGCCTGTAATCCCAGCACTTTGGGAGGCTGAGGCAGGAGGATCGCGAGTTCAAAGCCAGCCTCAGCAATGGCCAGGCACTTAGTAACTCAGTGAGACCCTGCTTCTAATAAAATACAAAAAAGGGCTGGGGATGTGGCCCAGTGGTCAAGTGCCCATGAGTTCAATCCCCAGTACCAAAAAAAAAAAAAAAAAAAAAAAAAATCCACAGTTATGCTGGGTGTGGTGGTGCACGCCTGTAATCCCAATGACTAGGAGGATGAGACAAGAGGATTTGAGGCCAGCCTCAGCAATTTAGTGAGACCGTGTCTCAAAATTTAAAAAGGGTCAAGGATATAGCTCAGTGGTAAAGTGCCCCTGGGTTCAATCCCCAGTACCAAAACATTAAAAATAAAAACAAATAAATCCTCACTTGCTGAATACAGGTTGACAGTAGGCCTATGGTCTCCAATATGGGCACTTTTTTTTTTTCCTGTAATAATGATGTAGCCTGTTATAAAATGATTTTGTATACATCATCTACCCTAATATTAATTGATGAATGTTCTGGATTGATATTAGTATCTTTGGATGTTATAAAATGTTGCTAAAATAATGTGTTCCATGATCAAATAAGTCTGGGTAGTAGTAGGGTTTAAGTAGGGTTTTGTTTTGGTAAGATTTCTCAGAGCCTATAGTGCAGGATGTGTGTATATTTCTCAGAGGGACAAAATGTCCCCAAAGAGTGTCCCCCAAATTATCTTCCCACAGTGCATCTTATGGACTAATGTTATATAGGACTTTTGGGAGCTGATGATCCTTCCTACCCTTGCCCTGGCCTCCTACATTGATAATCATTTTTGTCTTGTCTTACCTTTCTTTCCCCTGAGTCACTACATATCCTCTATTATGATGTTCAGACCTGGAAAATATTGATGACATCAGAAGTGATGCTGAGACCTTCCTACAAGGTCTTCCTTAGCATTTATTATCATCCTCCTAGGCATGAGTACAAGAAAGAGGCTGCACATTTTCTGAAGTATGTATGTATAATCTGTAATGAGACTCAGAGATCAGTGTCAGATTGGAGTGGGCCTGAATGCCACATCTCATTGTTGAGGAGGCCTGTCCTGTAGGTGTCACAATGCTAAGTGTAACCTTGTCTTACCTTCTGTTAGGCCTCAAAGGCTGGGTCCATGGCCTGGGCTTAGGCCTCCCTGGAGCAGTGTATTTTTCCACTCTTCTTTTTTTTGTTTGTTTGTTTGTTTTGGTTTTTGGTTTTGGCAGTGCTGGAGATTGAACCCAGGGCCTCACACATGCTAGGCAAATGCTCTACCACTGGTCTATCCATCCTTCCTTGTTCTAATCATCTAAATTCCTAAAATCCATGTGATTTTGTCTACTAAATGATGTAGGGGGGAGGGAAGGGGAAAAAAAAAAAAAAAAAAAAAAAGAAAAGGTGGTTGAATGAGATGGATATCATTATCCTAAATGCATGATTGAAGACCTGAATGGTACGAATATACTTTGTATACAAACAGTTGTATGTAAAAAGATGCTATATATGTGTACTATGAATTGTAATACATACTACTATTATAAATAAAAATAATAAAAAAGAAAAAAAAGAAAAATGACATGAGCCTAGAAAAAAAAAATGATGTAAATGGTAAAACAAAATTAAACAAAACTCCTTTAAGTTTAAAATTAGAGTTAGACACTCCAGACAATGGAATGCCACCTCTCTCAAAATATTGCCTGATTTGAAAGTAGAGCAATTCTGGACAACAATCTCCAAGGGTAAGAGATTAAGGTCAGTGGGGTCCCTACCTATTATTTCCCTCATGTGCAGGACCCAGGCTCATCCCCAGTTCTGGAAAAAAAAATAGAGGTGGGGGAGGTTCTGATTACATATATATATATTTTTTTTGTTGTTGTTGTTTGTTTGTTTTATTTTTTTGATACCGGGATTGAACTCAGGGGCACTTGACCACTGGGCCACATCCCCAGCCCTTTTTTGAGTTTTTAATTAGAGACAGGGTCTCACCGAGTTGCTAAGTGCCTCACCATTGCTGAGGCTGGCTTTGAACTCGCGATCCTCCTGACTCAGCCTCCCAAAGTGCTGGGATTACAGGTGTGCGCCACCGTGCCCGGCTTACATATATATTTGTTCTTGTTTTTGTTTGCTTGTTTGTTCAGTGTTGGGGATTAAACTCAGGGCCCTGCACATGCTAGGCAAGCATTCTGCCACTGAGCTACATCCCTGGCCCTCTGATTATGTATATACTTGTAAAACCAGAGCTTTCTCCAGCCTTAATATTCATCTGAATATTGTTTGTCTCATTCAAAAGATTCACAAATCCATCTTTAAAGAGCTTTGAAAAATAATTTGTGTTCACCAACAACATCTCTTGAAAAGGTAACAGATTGATCACATCACATAGCAGTAGAACTTAGTTAAAATCCTGCTTTCCTATTCATTTAAATGTAGTCCCACAGAGCAGCTGCTTCCATATAACCCTGCTCTTCTTTTCTATCCTACCTTTACTTTTCATTGCCCTACTTTCTCTGTCCTTCCCTTTTCCACAGATCTTTTTCACTGTGGAGAATATATATATATATATATATATATATATATATATATATATATACACATTTTAGCATATTTTCCTGTTCTTCTGTTTCTTAATACTCTATTACCTTTCCCCATCAACTCAAGAAAGAAGCTGGAAAAATGAAGATGGACAATTCTTATAGCTACAATTTGTCTCTGACCTACAAATATTATATAATATATATTATGTCCTATATAATGTCACATTCAAGCCGGGCGGGGTGGCACACGCCTGTAATCACAACACTTGGGAGGCTGAGGCAGGAGGATCGCGAGTTCAAAGCCAGCCTCAGCAATGGTGAGGCCCTTAGCAACTCAGTGAGACCCTGTCTCTAATAAAATACAAAATAAGGGCTGGGAATGTGGCCCAGGGGTCGAGTGCCCCTGTCAATCCCTGGTACCAAAAAAAAAAAAAAAAAAAAAAAAAGTCACATTCAATATATATAAAATATACATTATGTTATACCATATGTCCAGCAGAATGTCAATTTAACAGTATTTGTCATCTGTTCTAGAAGATTGCCCAATTAATGGATTGATTAGATGTTTCTTCTGTTGCTCTAGTAACTAGCTCATTCACATCCTTTACACAATCCTGCAGCATAGCAAATGGTGTTCTAAGTAGTTTCTCCAAAGACTGTGTAATTAAGCTGTGTGTGAGTACAGCAAATGGACAAAATATTCAGGTATTTGTCATTTATGTGAATAAAGCTGCCCATCTATCTTCCTCTGGTCAGATAATCTGAGCTCACGTGGGAAGTCCTTTGTGTCTTGCTTCTGCTAAGCAAGATAAGAGAACCACTGAGTAGGAACTAGGTCAGCTGCCTTCCACTGCTTATCACAGTCATCAAAGTACATTTCTCAGGCTTAGAAGTTTCATGTCTTTTAAATGGATTCCTTGTTCTCTTTTCTTCTATCCAAACCAGAAGATTTATGCTTTCAAGCAGGTTTATACATTAGTGTGTGTGTGTGAGATTCTTCTCAAATTATTATTTTTGGCTTGCACGTGTAATTATTTGCTGAACAAATATATGTAAAATATGCAAATATATATTCAGGTTGAGTATGAAAGTTTAGAATCAAAAGTAAAAACTTCTTCAGAGAGAAACCAAACTTGAAAAAGAAGAGAAAATGTCAGAATATATTCCCTAATCTTCCTACTGCTTGATCTTGGTCAGAGTGAAATCAGGATTCAGTGGTGAGGACCACATACTGTTGCCATGGAAATAATTGTGCTGTCACAAATTTAGTACTATGACTTCATGGTGAAGAGAAACAGATGGTCTGGAAGAGAATGAAGGCCTAGGGGTTAGCACAATTGTTTGAGGAATAACCCACCTTAGATCCTTTTTCATAGTGGGCAGAAATAATTAATAAGCAAAACCTGCTCATGGCAGCTTTAAAAAAGTCACTGAGCAAGAAAGCTTAGCCAGGGTAAAATTACAGAGCTCTTTCTAATGAGAGAAAATAACCAAACATTTTAACTTAGGGGGAAGCACAGGTAAGAAAACCAAATAGCCTACAATAAGTCCATATTCCAAAGATGCTTCTCCACCCTTCCTCACCTCTCACTGTATCTGACCACTACTGAGGTCAGTAATATCTTGACTGCTTAGGGCCAGCAGTGAGGCCCACATGTGCCATACTTTTCATACTGCCACATTTGTAGCATTTCATTTGTTTTCAGTGTTAGTTTGATACCCGCAAAGCACAGGCTTGGGCTTGAACTTACCGTTGGGTTGGTAAGTTTAGAGACTGCACAGTAAACTCAGGGGCATGTGTAGCATATTCATCTTGCTCCTGAGTGGTCAGAGGGCCAGACCAAATTCTCCAGTCATGGAAACCAGTCTCCACTGATAGGGCAATAAAACTAAGGTATCTCCATCTACTCAACATTGACATTTATCAAAAGTACCAACCTTTAAAATTGTCAGCCTGGTATCTTTCCACCATGAGTTTGTTCATGTACAGGGTGAATCAATTTCCAAAGCCTATTGCTGTGTACTGAATGTTTGTGTCCCTTCAAAATTCATATATTGAAATTCTAACCTGTAAGGTGACGGTGTCAAGAGGTGGGCTTGTGAGGAGGTGATTACGTCATGGGCCTTCAGCAACGGAATCAGTGTCCCCATAAAACAAGCCCAAGAAAGCTCTTTCACCCCATCTACAATGTAAGGTCATTCCTTTGGTTGTTGTCAGGCAGAGAAAGCCTGTGTGACTAGTCCCCAGGAAAATTTCTAAACCCTGAGTCTTAAATGGACTTCCCTGGGGGGACTATTAACCAGAGAAACCCATCTGAGTATTTCTCCAGATGCTGATTTCTCCCCCAACAACCTGCTAGGTAACCTTACTGTGTCACTGTGATAAACTCTAGCCATTTGTGCAATTTTATGCTGAGTCCTTTGAGTTCTTCTAGTAAATCACAGAATGTGCGGGTGATCCCGGCTACCCCCAAAACATGCCCCATCCTTTATTTATTTCTTTGCTCCAGACTCATCTTGTATTTTCCTTGTTCCAATCGTAGAAGCAGCCATTTCTTCAAGGAGCCTTGATTTCTTTTATTGGAGGATGATACTTAGGAACCAAGATGTAGGTGCTCATTGCTATTGGGATGTCATTGCATCTAGGCATTTTCAGCAGATAGAGTATACATGTATGTTTATTAACACACACATACATATAATTTACAAAATTTATTTTCATATATTTCTACCTTTGTACACATACCACACGCACCTACATATACCACACATACATACATATATGTTTACACATACACACATTTTTAATTTATACTGATATTGCCTTTTTGTTGTTGTTGTTGTTGTTGGTACCAAGAATTGAACCCAGGGGTACTTAACAACTGAGCCACATCCCCAGCCCCCCCTTTTTTTTTTTAATATATATATACTTTACTTGGAGACAGGGTCTTACTGAGTTCCTTAGGGCCTCTCTAAGTTGCTTAAGCTGGCTTTGAACTCATGATTCTCCTGCCTCAGCCTCCCAAGCTGCTGCGATTACGGGAGTGCACCACTACGCCTGGCAGGAATTTCTTTTTTCAAAAGCTTCATAATCTCTATGTCAATATCTTACTTATTCAGGCTAATTGGGAAGAAGGTAAGTCTTAGTTTAATATAACAAATTATAGAATAATTTTAGGAACTTGTACATCTACCACTTTATTTTGTAGCTTATCAGTAAGTACTGCACTGAACAGTGAAGGCCAAGAACTAATAGCTAGAGAAAGCTTTGATGAACAAACACTAACCCCTGGAATGAACATACCCTGTGTGTACAAATCCATCTGTGAAGCTTCTTAAGCATCTTTCCTTTAATCCCATCCCTCCACAACTCTGTTTTAAAATGTGTGTCTTTTGTGTATATAGGGAAGCAGAGATGTTAATCAAGGCAAAGTGAAAAGAAAATGTAGGCAAATTAACCTATATTGGCTTCTTAAAGTTTCCATAACTTAATTTTTGTTAATATAGAAAGGCTCTTTTCTGCTAAAGATTCATTTTGATTCACTCCATCTTAGTTCTGGTGTCTTTTTCTACTCCAAAGGTATTTGTGTCTGAAAATTTATGTGGCTAAATGAAATTTTCCTAAATCTCCAAGCATGAATGTCTATTCAGGAACTTGGTATTTAGAGAAATCATATCTGTGAGTCTTTGTCTAAAACCAAAAATTCCACCATTAAATCAAATAACCAATCTGAATTATCTCTTTTGTAAATACTGATTTACATATATGAAGTTTTACTAATATATGGTATACTTTTCTGTCTTTGTTGTCCTTAGTTGAATTATTTTAATAGTATTTACCTTTCTCATAGCAAAATTTCCCCGTAAAATGTCAAGCTCTTTTTTTTTAAATGCATCAATATACTTCTTTCTTCTCTCTCTCTCTCTGTCATATACACACATACATGGGTGCATGTGCACATGCGTGCACACACACACACACACACACACACCCCCAAACCCCACTTGATGTTCAGAAAAACCCCATCCTGTACAAACTTGCCTTTTTTTTTTTTTTTTTTTTTTTTTGCAGTGAAGCTTTTGGGAAATGGTATGAGTGAGCATCATTCCACAACCCCATTTCCAAGACTAAGACTTAAATCTGATCTAGGTCATTGTCATGTGAAAAGTACCTCCTTTTCCTTCAGTATCTGGATTTGCTAAAGAATACAAAGGTATTCTTACCACTGAGAATAGTGTGTCAGAGTCAGCCACTAAGAACAGTCACTTACAATTGCATGGTGGAATTGCCTCCTTTTTGGTAGCATATTTAATTGTAATTCATATTATGGCTCCTGCACTTTTCCCAGAGAGGCTGACAAAGTAAAGGCCTGCCATTCTTAATTATACAAAGTTTGATTACTTCAAAGTACCCTTTCAGTGCCATTGATATAAGGAAGTGAATCCTCTATGAGATATTACATAGAAATACCTCCTCTAGGGCTGGGGAAATAGCTCAGTTAGTAGAGTGCTTGCTTTGCATGCACAAAGCCCTGGGTTCAATCCCCAGCACACACACATACACAAAGATGCCTCCTCTATGTGATAAATTTGCTCAAATGCTCTTAGAAATCTTTAGGGCCTAAGGAAGATTTTAAAGCATTTCATCACAAATGGCCTGTGCTTATTTTCTGTCAAGAGTCTTCCATGAAAGAAATGTGTTATGCTAGAGAGTCTCAGAGCTGAGAGGTGAGGGGAGCCTGGCAGAGGCTGGCGAGGGATGGACAGAAGTACAGCAAGGCACTGATGATCACCAATTACTTCTGCCTTACCTCTCCCACAGTCACTGGAACTTTTCCTGGCTGGACTCTGGCAGCAGTCACTTCTGGATGTCCTCAGCTTTTGTCTGGAAATGCCACTAGGCTCCAAAGCCAGAAGGACAGCTGTGGTTTCTGTCCTCACCAAGGCTAGTTATCATGTTTGAGGGTCAAGAGAGCTCCAAAGAAAGTTGAAAATTGGAGCCGGGTGCGGTGGAGCAGGCCTGTAATCCCAGCACTTGGGAGGCTGAGGCAGGAGGATGGCGAGTACAAAGCCAGTCTCAGCAATGGTGAGGCACTTAGCAACTCAGTGAGACCCTGTCTCTAATAAAATACAAAAGAGGGCTGGGGATGTGGCCCAGTGGTCAAGTGCCCCTGAGTTCAATCCTTGGTACAAAAAAAAAAAAAAAAAGAGAGAGAGAGAGAGAGCGAGAGAGTTGAAAATCTTCACTAAATTGACAGAGGCAGCTGTGTACTCTGATCCACAAGTCTTTCTTCAAAATGGCAGCATGGCACTTTATAACAGGAACAACTCCTACACTCAGGCAGGCCACTTTCAAATCCTGGCTTTGCCACTGAAAGTGGTTGGATAATGTTGGGCAAATTATCTGACCTCTGATTCTTCTCATTTGGCAAATGGCGAAAATAATCTCTAAACCCCTCTATGACACACACAGGTACAGAGAAAAAAGTCAGAAAGCATCTGACTTTTTTTTTTTCCTGGTACCGGGGATTGAACTCAGAGGCACTCTACCACTGGGCCACATCCCCAGCCCTTTTTTGTATTTTATTAGAGACAGGGTCTCACTGAGTTGCTCAGTGCCTCGCCATTGCTGAGGCTGGTTTTGACCTCACGATCCTCCTGCCTCAGCCTCCCAAGTGCTGGGATTACAGGCGTGTGCCACCACATCCGGCTTTAAGTGCATCTTTTCACCTTCAGCTCAAACAGCCACACGGCCATCTGTTAGTTTTAAGACTGAGAATATCTATATGTATTATCATGGCTGTCCAAGGTGAAGAGTGTCCTCTGCACATGTCTTTCTAGCATAAATCTGCTGGTAACTTTTAATATTCCCATATACGCATACAATAGCTCTCAGGTCCAGATTCCCCACTCCTTCCTTGAGTCCCCTTTAGTTCCTCTTTCCTGAGAGACAGTTGCTGGCAGGGTGAGCTCCTCCCTTCCTTCTTCTTGCATTTTCTTTTCTATCCAGGGCAGCTCCATGCCCAAATATCCCTTGGGTGACTATCAGCTGTATTTGCTGGGATTGGGGCCAGTCAGAGCAAATGCCACCAGACCTGACAGAATTGGGGGAACCCTTGCTCTATTGTGTCCCTAAGGAAATGTTTTCTTCTTCCCTTTAATTGTGAGGCTAGAGACATGAATATTTATCATTGTGCCTGTCACTCAAGGGACAGGAGACTGCCTTCTTTTTGCCTGATCTTACAGTGTCTCCCAGACAGGGGACATAAGTAGTAGAGCCAACTCTTTGGTTCCCCTAAATAACTGTTGGTCCGTCTTCCCCAAACCTCTTTTGAACAGCTATTTGTACATGGCACGACACTAGTGGGAAAAGATCTCTCTTTTCCCTCAAGCAAGACCCCCTTGTAGCCACACCTTAAAATAGGAGTGACCAGGGTGAAAGAAAGTGTGAAGCTGTGAGGGAGCCTGTGCCAGGCAGAACACAAACACCAGGATCCCTCCTCAAAGAAGGCCGACCTTGGAGGTCCTCTGTAGATTACTGTGGCCTTGGAACCACAGTTTAGTCTCTCACTTCACCCTAGGGCCCTTCTCTAAGCTGAGTCAATATGTATTCAACCAAGCTTTCAAGCATGACATTGACAACATGGGAACATCTAGATTTTATCCATCCAGCCTTGAGATTGACTACTTTGATCTTCAGCTCCAAGGCCAGTCATTCAGGTTCTACCTCTCTGGGACTAGCCACTGAGAAAGAACCAAAAAAGTCATCTCTTTGTCTTGATAAGGGCAAGGATCTTAGTAACTGAGACCTATAGTCTTTGGGTTCAGATGGAAGATAGCATGCCTATTGTCCTTGACAGCATGCACTCCCCAACTTTCCCTCTTTTTTAAACCAGCAGCATTGCCAGCTGCTTGGAGTAGGATGATGAAACTTGGAATCAACATTCTGATGCAGTCAAAACCTTGCATCAGTCACTTCCTGAGCATTGCTCTCTCCTCACATGCAACATCTGTGACAGGGCCTGCCAACACTTAGCCCACAGGATCAGTCATTTGTAAAGACCAAAAAACATAACATGTGAGGGAGCACTGTGAGCTCAAATAACTCCACTCATGTAAATAATTACCAGACCACAATAATAATCTCTCTATCATTAATTCCAAATCTACTCTGCTATTCTCATATACAAACCTAGGCTTCTCTGTTCATATCTCTCTCTCTCCCTCCCTCCCTCCCTCTCCCCCTCCAGTCATCTCCATCATTCTACTTGATTCATCCCTTCCAACACACACACACACACACACACACACACACACACACACACCCTATAATCCTCACATCCATTATACTAATTCCTGTCAATCAATTTCTTATAAATCACACATTTACATTTCCAAAATAACTGCATTTACATGTAATTTGTTCTTGCCCTACACAAAAAGTGGGTACAGCTGGATACAGCAATTAAGGGGGTGTGTCAGTCAGGCTTCAGTTCAGGAAACAGGAACAATTCTAGGTATTTTGAGCAGAAATCAATTAAAAATAAAAAATTAAGTGCTCATGGAATTCATTAGAAGAGCTAAAGAAACTGAACTCTAGGTTTCAAGGGCACAGTATAATAGCTACAGTCCAGAGGTCAGCTGCCAAAACTGCCTGTCAATGCTATGACTGGGGTGACTAGAATTTTCTTACCAGTGGAATGTGGGTACTAGCCTCAAACACACATCACGGTGTGGCAAGAGCAATAGGAACACAACTTCCTCCTCACTGCCTTTTAAACCTCACACAAGTGCATCTTGGTAGAATCTAAATAGTATCCAGAAATCTAGCTGCAAGGGAGTCTGGAAATGTAGTTTTTAACTTTCTAGACCTTAAAGTTCAAGAATGCACATAGAAAGCTTTGAGGATGGATGCCTACTTCTGGTTGACGATAACTTGTACAAGGCAGAAACTGTTCCTAACAGAGAATGAACAACACAGTCATAAAAATGGCATAAAAAAAAGCTTTAGGACAGAAGGTGTATAGATCTTATAGTTGCAGGCTTTATAGATGCCTACTGGGATTTATTTTGGGCAGTCTTTTTCTTGGATGGATTTTAAGATGTCTAACTTGAGTAGAAATTTCTAAATATACATGGATGATGGATCTAGCAATGAGCAAAAATCATGCTTTATTAGACAAATATGTTTGAACATGTGCTATGGACTAGACTTGTGGTAGACACAGGGGGTATAACAGTGAACAAGATAGAAGCAGTTCCTGTTCTCCTGGAGGGTTTGGGAGAGTAGGGTGTTAGGAAAACCTGGCTGACTATCCAGATACAGAGCCCCCATTCAGTCCCTTACTGGCTGTATAGCTTGAATAAGTTATTTAACTCCTCTTGCTCTATTTTCATCATCCATAGAACAGATATAATCAAAAAACTTTTATCACTGAGATACAGTGAAAATTAAATGATATAACCTCTGTCGAGTGTGCACCATGCATACATGGTAGGGTCCAAATAATGATGGTAGAAGGTATAATGGGATCAAAAGGCAATTTCAATGTGGGGCACCAAGATAAGTATCACAATATAGGAGAATAGCATATATGGGAGCAGGCAATGTAGACCCAGGGGCTAACAGAAGGCTCAGGAAGTAAATCAAGTAAATTCTGAGTTGAGCCAGAGCTAGCTATGAGGGAGGGAGATGAGAAAATAGCATTTACCAGCTAAGAGAGACAATGTCATACTTGATGATTAAAAGAAGTTTGGAGTATGGCTGGAGTAAGGAGAGTAAGGGGAGGTTGGGAAGCCATGAGGAGACTCATGAGATTTTTAAGACTTTGATTTTACTCTGAGGGTACTGGGCAGCCATTGAAGGATTTAAAGCCAGAGAGTGATATGATCTGATTTATATTTTAGAAAGTATCCTTTGGCTGGAGTATGGAGAATGGCTAAAAAGTGGGAAAGATTACTGGCAGGAAGTTCAACCAGAAGAATTCTTCAGTAATTCAATAGGAAAAGATAAGAAAAACGGAACCATTTAGCAAGTAACTGGCTGGAAAGTAGGGTATACTTTTTTTTTTTCACTATCCTTCATCTTCCTTTGCTTTATTCTACTTCTTTATTAGTTTTAATTAGTCCTTTAGATAGTCTATCTTTTTTTTTTTTTTTTTTTTTTTGTGGTACGGGGGATTGAACTCAGGGGCACTCGACCACTGGGTCACATCCCCAGCCCTTTTTTTTTGTATTTTATTTAGAGACAGGGTCTCACTGAGTTGCTAAGTGCCTCGCCATTGCTGAGGCTGGCTTTGAACTCGCGATCCTCCTGCCTCAGCCTCCTAAAGTGCTGGGATTACAGGCGTGCGCCACCGTGCCCGGCTTAGATAGTCTATCTTTTTAGGTAACAAATAGTGCTCTCTCTTCTGCTAGTGGTCTTTCAGAAGCTTGTGCCCCATATTAGTCATTTCATTGCAAATGTAGGGCCATGCAGAAAAATTGAATGTGCAGGGACCATACTTGCATTTGTCTTTTGCTTTGGTGGCCTTCGAAACCTGCAGTACAGGCCAGGCGCGGTGGTGCACGCCTGTAATCTCAGCACTTGGGAGGCTGAGGCAGGAGGATCGCGAGTTCAAAGCCAGCCTCAGCAATGGTGAGGCACTTAGCAACTCAGTGAGACCCTGTCTCTAATAAAATACCAAAAAAAGGGCTGGGGATGTGGCCCAGTGGTCCAGTCCCCCTGAGTTCAATCCCCGGGTACCAAAACAACAACAACAACAACAACAAAAACCTGCAGTACAGTTTAGAAATGATCATCCATTCCCTTTTTAGGATAACCTTTTGATTTAAGATACTTCTCTTAGCAGCCACCCTAGGGAGAACAAGAAGGATCATGTCACACCATCCATTCTGTCTAGTTCCTAGTCTGGTAGAGTTTAATTTTGGACATGTTTGGTAGTATTAGAAGTGCACCAGTGCCCCCCTTAAGACTCCCAGTGACATAGCGGAGGTAAACTGATTTTTGGCCCCAGGTGAGTGGACTAAGTGTGTCCCATGACTCAAATTGAGCTAATAGAATTCTCCATCTACAATGTGAGCCAAGACACAGAAACTGAGGTTAATGGATGTTGGGAACCAAGAAATTTTCACAGAGGGATGATACTGGTGCACGGCCCAGACAAAGATTATGGGGGCAGGTGGGGAGAGGAAAAGAGACTGTTGAAGGGGTTTAGAAGCTTCTAGATGCCAAACTCAAGAGAGTATTTCCAACATTGTCCTCAATCCCTGAAATTGCAGCACAAGTGTCTTGGATTCATCTAGAACCACACTTACTTTGAAATGTCTTGCTCCTTCCCCATCATTTTCTGCCCTTTTTCCAAAATCAGTTTCATTTACTCCCACATGTGCTAGAGTTCTGAATATTAAAAGAACATTTCCAGATTTAGTCAGACAGTTGAACTTCGTATCTGTAGTATATTTTCTTCCTATAGCAGTGATGGCGATGTTATTTTGCCAGACTTCTTTGCCCTACTGTATAACAATCCTGCCCCATCCAGGTAGTTTTGATGAAGTTAACTTTCCTTCCTGATCAGCGTGGCCAATTAGAATATTTCCTCTTTCTAGTCACAGTGATGATCAGGGATAGCACACCATCAGTGCAGTCGTAATCAAAGTTTTCCCGGGCATTTTTGTGACAGATGCTCTCTCTTTCAATGGGATGATGATCTGTAAGGACAATGTCATTCAAGGCTGCCAGCAATCACTTTGATTTAATGAGGATGACTTCCATCTGAGAACAAAGCAATCAGAGAGGAAAGTAAACTGGAGATGTGGAGAGAAAGAAACTGTGTCTTAATATTATTTGAATTTTTGGATATAGCTAGATCTATCCTTTAGACTTCCCAATCATATGAGTCCATAAATTTCCTCTTTTGCTTAAAACTTAGTTTGAATAGAGTTTCTGTCATTTAATTTTGAAATTGTTCTGAGTAAAACAAGCAACTGATAAAGTCTAAAAGTTACTAACTTTGAGCCACCTCATTCCAGGAGTACAATGAATAATTTCTGAAGATTGGGACTAGCAGGTTCAATTGGTGCAAAAATTTTATGCCTCCATTTCATCTGAAATTAGTTTAGCTATTACTGGATGACTGGCAAGTTGTTAGTGCAGCTCTGCTGCAACACTATGTTGTTTTCTACATCTAATTTGGAGAGACATGGGATGGAAATTCCAGGTAAGATATGACTTAACTACATAGTGAAGTATTGACCTAATGGAAAAACATTTTGTATTTGAAGTTCCCTGTTCTTTACTTAATGCTCCCTTGAGCCAAATGTATTTTCCATTTGGGTGACTTAAAGGAGGGAGGCAGAGATATTCTCAGATGTCATTTCAGGGAATAATTTTACTTCTTAATCAATTATGCTTCTTTCCAAGTCTGTTGGAACTGATTTTTCTATCTCCTATTTATGCTCTTGGAAAAAGAAATATAAGTAGTGATATCTTTAGTCTTCAGATGAAATAATTATTTGCACAACTCTTAAATATCTGAAAGAAGTCATGATGAACAAAGTAGCAAATATCCAAGTTAAGCAAAGAAATTTACTTATTTTTTAATTTTTTGTAGTTGTAGACGGATAGAAAGTGTTTAATTGTTTATTTTTATGTGGTGCTAAGGATCGAACCCAGTGCCTTATACATGCTAGGCAAGTGCTCTGCCACTGAGCTACAGCCTCAGCCCAAGAAATTTGTTTATGTTTATTTTTTTTTTTGGGGGGGGGTTCCAGGGACCGAACTCAGGAGCACTTGACCACTGAGCCACATCCCTAGCCCTATTTTGTATTTTATTAGAGACAGGGTCTCACTGAGTAGCTTAGTGCCTTGCTAAATTGCTGAGGCTGGCTTTGAACTCGTGATCCTCCTGCCTCCGCCTCCCGAGCTGCTGGGATTACAGGTGTGCACCACCATGCCTGGCCAAGAAATTGATTTTTAGTGGCATACAATGCTTATTGGTTATAGAGATTTTCCTATCTCCCCGCCCTTTTCCGTGGTGCCAGCAGTACAGCCATGTTTATAACTGATAACCAGGTTTTAAAATTCAGGAACATATTTCACTTGTGATTTGAGATTTGGGGGATTTAGAACTGGAGGAAGGAGGATGTTGATCTAGGGACATTTTCCACTCCATGAAGGTGAAAACATTTATTTGTAGGGAAGAGGAGGAGAGTAATGGCCGTCATTTTAGCTCTACCCCTGAAGATGTTTTTCCTGAAGAAAATTGGAGAAAAAAGGAAAGGGAACTATACAAATGTAGCGAACTCTAGAGACTACTAAAACATCATGGGTTTCTCAGAATATTTTTACTAGGAAAACACAAAATAAATAGTCAGTATTGTATTTGATCCCATGGACTGAGAGAACCACAATTTGCTTATCTCTTTTTATTCTTCCTATGAAGGATGATCCCCAATATTATTTTGGAAGTCAGCTTCATAAACTTGGAATGTTCTTCCCCTGATTTGTGGTGAAAATGCATGAGTAATCTTTACTAGACCAATAAGGAGATGAGTGAGCATTAGACTTTCCATATGCACAGTTCAAATCAGTCCCAATAGACACTTAAGCCTGCCCCAGCAGAGCAGGTCTTTACAGCAGGGAAAATTCTGGGTTGGACTGTCTGGCTTGTGTCATTAGGAAACTAAACTGGCTGGAGAAGACTGCAAGGTTTAGGTAGTGGGACAATAACTGATTCCTTCTTTTCAGCTTAAAGCAATTTCTAGCTGTCAGAAAGTTTTGAAATATTGGACCAAATGATGTTACTTAAGTTAAAATAAGCACCCCTGAGAATAGATCATGTTATATATAATAAGGTACATTTATTATGCAAGGGTTGATATTCCTATTTCTATATCTTATGAGCCAGTGTTGTAATCTTCATTGAAGATAAATTCTTTTTTTTTTGGCTATTTGTTTTCAATGGTTGCTCTATTAGCACATACATCCCTAAAGTCATTACCTTCTAAGACTGATACTTCCAAAAACATCCCTGATAAACCCATCAATAGAAATAAACACTTAAAGCCAGGCGTGGTAGCGCATGCCTGTAATCCCAGTACTTTGGGAGGCTGAGGCAGGAGGATCTAGAGTTCAAAGCTAGCCTCAGCAATGGCGAGGCACTTAGCAACTTAGTGAGACCCCGTCTCTAAATAAAATACAAAAAAAGGGCTGGCAATGGGACTCAGTGGTTGAGTGCCCCTGAGTTCAATCCCCGGTACCACACACACACACACACACACACACACACACAGAGAAATAAACACTTAGAAACAATAGGTGTTTTGTATATAGCAACTGTGCAGTTTGACCTGAAGTTGACAGTACGCTTTAAAAAAACCTCCTTTACTCACTAATTTGATCCATACAGCAATCCTATATGGATACCTCATACTAATAGTATGGCTGATTTTTTAAAAGTGTATATTATCTTTCAGGCTTTTGATAATTTCACAAAATATTATATTGATATCAATATATAGACACAGATATATCTTAACCTAGAGGCAGGCAATTCCACTTGACAAAATAAAAGTTTAGCAATAAAGGACTTGCCCAATTAGCAAGAGGAAGAACCAGGTCTTACTTTCCATGTTTTCACATTCTAATTCCACAACCCTCTTTAGGCATACGTGAATTGGAAGCAAGAATAATGAAAATTACAGGAGACTATTAGGATTGTAATCTAATTTTAAAATTTAAACTATTACTTATGATATAACCTACAAGACTAAAAATATGTTTATTGCCTTATTATAAGTACTCATCTCATTGTTACTACTCCCTGGACACTGGGCTGGTAAAAAGAATTTTGTGTTTAATCCATCAATATTTACTGAGCACTATTTTGTATGGAAATTTGAGTTGGATAATTTTTTTTTATTAATATTAACTTGAGGAGTTAAGTGACTATCCAGTCAGTCCAGCAAGTTGCACAGAATATTGCTGCCCACTTATCAATTTTTCCTGGATAAAGAGGAAGGGAAAACTTGAAGAGGTGTGTTTTAGTCCATTCAGAATTGCCATAACAAAATATCACAGCCTAGGTGGCTTATGAACATCCTTTTTTTTGGGGGGGTACTGGGGATTGAACTCAGGGGCACTCGACCACTGGGCTACATCTCCAGCCCTTTTCTGTATTTTACTAGAGACAGGGTCTCACTGAGTTGCTAAGTGCCTCGCCATTGCTGAGGCTGGC
This sequence comes from Tamias sibiricus, assembly GCA_025594165.1. NCBI lineage: Eukaryota > Metazoa > Chordata > Mammalia > Rodentia > Sciuridae > Tamias > Tamias sibiricus. Next base: position 17,445,295 of record CM046669.1, on the reverse strand, counting down.
TTTGAACTCGTGATCCTCCTGCTTCAGCCTCCCAAGTGCTGGGATTACAGGTGTGCGCCACTGCGCCTGGCTCTGAACATCAATTATTGCTCACAGTTCTGAAGACTGGAAATTCCAAGTCAAGGCGCTGGCAGATCCAATGAGGACCTGTTTCCTGGTTCATAGATGGTACTTTCTCACTGTGTCCTCACATGGTAGAAGGGACTAGCTAGCTCTCTTGGAGCCTCTATTACAATGGCACTAATCTCAGTCTTTTTTCTTTTTTGGTACTGGGGATTGAACTCAGGGGCACTCGACCACTGGGCCACATCCCCAGACATTTTTTTTTTTTTTGTATTTTATTAGAGACAGGGTCTCACTGAGTTGCTAAGGCTGGAGTCGCCATTGCTGAGGCTGGCTTTGAACTCGCCAACCTCCTGCTTCAGCCTCCCAAGTGCTGGGATTACAGGCGTGTGCCACCGTGACCAGTGAAAAAGAATCTTAAACTGGGCATGCAGCACACCTGCCTGTAATCCCAGCAACTTGGAAGTTTAAGGCAAGAGAATCAAATGTTTAAGGCTAGCCCGGGCAACTTAACAAGAACCTGCCTCATAATGTGGTATATATACACAATGGAATATTACCCAGCAATAAAAAATAATAAAATAATGGCATTTGTAGGTAAATGGATGAAATTGGAAAATATAATGCTAAGTGAAATTAGCCAATCTCAAAAATCCAAATGCCGAATGTTTTCTCTGATATAAGGAGCCTGATTTACAGTGGGCTTGGGTTGGGGAGCATAGGAGGATTAGAGGAACACTAGAAAGGTCAATTGGGAGGGAGGGCAAAGGAGGGGCAAGGGGGTATAAAGGGAGGGGAAAAAAGATGGTAGAATGAGATGGATATCATTACCCTAAATGCATGTTTGAAGACATGAATGGTATGAATATATGAATATACTTTGTATAGAAACAGTGATATGTAAAAAGTTGCTCTATATGTTTATTACGAATTGTAATGCATGCTACTGTTATATATATACAACAACTTTGAATAAAAAAAATTTTTTTTAAAGGCTGGGGGTGTAGTTCAGTGGTAGAGTGCTTGCCTAGTATGTGAGAGACTCTGGATTCAATTTTCAGTACTGCAAAAACTAAAAACAAAACAAAAGAAATAAACAAAACAACCAAAAAAGCCCCACAAAAGTCTTAAGAACTAACTTCATAATGAAGTTTGTATCTTCCCTCATATGGATGCAGAATAGTAGGGTAGAAAGAGCAAGAGATTTCACTAGCTGGGCAATTAACATAATTATAGTTAAGCACTAAATATTTATTGAATGTCTGCCACGCACCAAGCACTGATTTAGGGGCTGTGAACAAAACAAAATTTCTGCTTTTGGGGCTGGGGATGTGGCTCAGCGGTAGAGCACTCGCCTACCATGTGCGCGGCCCGGGTTCGATCCTCAGCACCACATACGAATAAACGCATTGTGCACAACTAAAGCAAATAAATAAATATTTTTAAAAAAAAAATTTCTGCTTTAATTCAGCTCACATTCTAAAGAGCAAATGCCCATAAACGAATGAATGGATACAAGAGTAATAGGTACCATAAAGAAAAATAAACAAAGGTAAAAAGAAAATAATAGGAAAGGAGATTCTCTTTCCTTTTTTATTTAAGGTGGTCAGGGATGACCTCTCTGATGAGAGAGTACTTGAGCAGGAACCTGAATAAAGTGAAGGAATCTGTCATCTGAATACCTAAGGATGCATATGCCAGGCACAACAGCAAGTTCGGCAGGTCAGAGAAGCAAAAGTGCTTGTGGGTGTTCAACAAGCAAGACTAGAGTGGCTGAAGAAAACAATGTGGAAAGGGTTGGAAACAGATCAGAAAAGTAGGGCAGAGGGCTGGGGTTGTGGCTCAGTGGTAGAGCGCTCACCTAACATGTGTGAGGCACTGGGTTTGATTCTCAGCACCACATATAAAAAAAAAATAAAGGTTCATTGACAACTAAAGAGTTTTTTTCAGCCGGGCGCGGTGGCGCACGCCTGTAACCCCAGCACTTGGGAGGCTGAGACAGGAGGATCGCGAGTTCAAAGCCAGCCTCAGCAATGGCGAGGCACTTAGCAACTCAGTGAGACCCTGTCTCTAAAAATACAAAAAGGGCTGGGAATGTGGCCCAGGGGTCGAGTGCCCCTGAGTACAATCCCCAGCACACACACACACACACAAAAAAAAAAAAGAAAAGAAAAAGAAAAGAAAAAAGTAGGGCAGATTATGTAGGCCTCATAGGACCTGGTTAGGGATCTGGGAGACATTGGGGTGATCTAGAGTGGAGAAATGACATGAGCTGATTTACATTTAGAAATTACCAGTTTGGCACTGGTTTTGAAATTTTGGAGTTATTAGTATAGTTTATATTTAAAGTTATGGGATTGAATGAGGTCACTTAGGGAGAAACAGATATACAGAGAAGAAAAGAGGCCCTCAGATTCAGCCCTGGGGCACACCCAGTTCATAATAGTAGCTAATATTCATTGGATATTACTAGAGGCCCTGACACTCAAAGCTCTTTCACTTATTTTACACTCACAATAATTCTATGAGTTTATATGACTGTCATCTCTAATAGAGCTGGGCATATGGCACAAAGAAATTAAGCAACTGATCTGAGTTCAAGCCAGATTGATGAAGCCAGATTCAAACCCAGGTAGTTTTGATTAAAAGTCCTGTTCTTGATCCAAGTTTACTCTCATTTTGTTTCAATCTCATGCTATATGAACTGCATTTTTAAAATGAGGATAACAGTATCACCAAGCCACAGGGATGTTAAGGTTAGATGTAATGTAGATAGAATGCTGAGGGTATCATAGATGGTCAATATAATGGAACTCTTAGCAGAGTTTGAAAAATAGACGGAGATTGCCCTACCAGTGCTACAATCTGAACGTTTGCTTTCCTCTAAAATCCATACTTTGAAACTTAATCCCCAGTGTAGTAGTATTTAGAGGTAGGATTTTAGAGTCAGGGATAAGTGATTAGGGTAAAGCCCTCAAGAATGAGATTAGTACAAGTCCTTTTTTTTTTTTTTTAAAATTTTTTTAGTTATAGGTAGACACAATATCTTTATTTTATTTTTATGTGGTGCTGAGGATCGAACCCAGTGCCTCACACATGGGAGGCGAGCGCTTTCCCTCTGAGGCACAATCCCAGCCCCAGTACAAGTCTTATTTTGCAGGGCGCGGTGGTGCAAGCCTGTAATCCAGCACCTGGGAGGCTGAGGCAGGAGGATCACAGTTCAAAGCCAGCTCAGCAATGGTGAAGCACTTAGCAACTCAGTGAGACCCTGTCTCTAATAAAATACAAAAAAGGGCTGGGGATGTGGCCCAGTGGTCGAGTGCCCCTGAGTTCAATGCCCGGTACCAAAAAAAAAAAAGTTCCTCCATTTCTCCCATGCTCCCCCACCATCCCCATCCCCATTATGGATCAGCGTCCTCATATCAGAGAAAACATTTGGCTTGGCTTACTTCACTTAGCATAATATTCTCCAACTCCATCCCTTTACCTGCAAATGCCATGATTTTATTCTCTTTTAATGCTGAGTAATACTCCATTGTGTATTGATAACACAGTTTCTTTATCCATTCATCTAATGAAGGGCATCTAGGTTGGTTCCACAATTTAGCTGCTGTAAACATTGATGTGGCTGCGTTATTATAGTATTCCAGCACAATTTTTAAAGTATTTATGGCACACCTACTACATTCTCTTGGATAAAACAGTGAACAACTCACTGCTCTGGGGTAGAAATTTACCCAAGACTCTTAAATCCTAAAAAGACAACTATTTGTACCTGTGAATCTCTGATTACTGGTTCTATTGTGTAAGAATAGAACATTTGGTCATCCCTTAAACTTTTTCTTCCCCCATCTTTCTGAATCTCAGTCCACAGATTTGTTTGACTCAGATTTCTAGACATTTTTCTAGATTTCTCTCCTTCCCTTTTCCTCTATATCCTACCCTTCTGCAAAACCTATAAACCATCTAGAAACCTTTGTCTAAGGCAACTCCACTTGCCTAGGCCACAGCAGGGTTTCTTAAATGTCTTCCTAATCTTCCCATTTGTACCTTTTCCCCATACAATGGCTAGAGTACTCTTATAAAAATGTAAATTATATATTACTCCCATGCTTAAAAGCTTCAGCAACTTTCTTTTGCTATTCTACTATAGGTTATTCCACTTAGAACAACTTCTGACCCATTATCCTAGCTGATATGCCCTATTTAATTTGGCTCTGATCACCAATAATGGTTTTTTTTTTTTTTTTTTTTTTTGGTACCAGGGATTGAACCCAAGGGTACTTAACCACTGAGTTACATCCCCAGCCTTTTTTGGGGGGGGGGTGGGAACTTAAGGGCTGAACCCAGGGCTTTGCAAATACAAGGCAGATGCTTTGCCACTGAGCTACATCCCAACCCCCCAGCCCTTTTTTATTTTCTATTTTGAGACAGGGTATCACTAGGTTGCTTACAGCCCTGCTGAATTGCTGAGATTGGCTTCAAACCTGCAATCCTCCTGCCTCAGCCGTTGAGATTACAGATGTGTGCCACCACGCCCAGCACCAACGCAGTCTCTTGTCTCCTACCACTTCCCCCCATGCCCATACATCCTAGCCAGAGGAACTTCTTTCATTTTTATAAGCAAAGGACACCTTTCCCTGTCCTAAATATTTGTGCTAGCTACTATTACTTGTCTAAATGATCTCACCTTAAATGTTATTTCCCCAGAGAGGCCTTCTCAGACTACCTGATGTTCCCTTCTTGTCCATTCTGTTTTGTCAGAGTGAATTGCATTCCCTTCTGGTGTATTGCACACTAGCCATTTAATATTATCTTTCTCCGACTCTCTCCTTCCAGTATAATATAAACTCAGTAAGGAGGTGGGCTTTGCTTTATCAGCAGGATTCAAAATTGCACATAATACATAGTGAGCGCTCAAGAAACATTTATTGAATGGTAAATCTTTGTCTCAATATCTTATGTAGGGTCCTGATAGTTTTCTAATACAGATATAGTAACTCTCCATATTTTCTCAAACTGATAGGGTTGTGGCAACTCACACAAAACGGGCTGATGTAGCAGGGGAAGAGGTTCATGTTCCTCCCTATTTCTTGATAAACACTAGGTCAGTATATGGAGCCAATTCACTAGTTCATAATCATTAAATACCGGGAGAAGAGGCAGACAGAAACAAAGACTACCGAAATAAAACAATTGCCATTTCTCACTTAAAAATTTGAGGAAGCGAGACAAAAAAGTCACGAAATCAGATTTGGAGACGGAGATGTTAGAGAAAGTAAATGGGGGAGAGAAAAATATTAGAGTGAAGGAGGCGAGAGAGCGAGCTCACACCATGCTTTAAGTATTGATGGTTCTGGGCTTGGGTACCAAGCCTCGCCTTATAGATAAACTCTAAGGAACACAGTGATGGAGTTAAGTGGGGTGGGGAGGAGAGAGTAGAGAGGGGCACCAGAACCATAGATAAGAAAGAGGGTGGAAAGAAAAGAGAAGAATTGGGGGTAGACGAGTGGAGAGCAATACAAAAGCAGACTCACAGCTCGCCGGAGCTGCAAGCGTTAAGGAGAGGCGGGGAGTGACGCGGTTTGCGTCTGGAGCGGCTCCTTGGAGTCCACAGCATCCACCGCCGAGCCTCGCCTTCCTTTCTCCCTCTGCAGACATATCGAGACACAAAAAGAGAGGCAACCCCTAGACCAGCGAGAGGGACTAGCCTCACCATGACCGAAACCACCAAGACCCACGTTATCTTGCTCGCCTGCGGCAGCTTCAATCCCATCACCAAAGGGCACATTCAGATGTTCGGTGAGTCCTCCCGCCCACCCCTGGAGGCTGCTTCCGCTCTTCTCCTTTCCCCGGCACCTGTGTTTTCCTGGGCGGCTGAACTGCAAGGCGTGTGCCGCTCCAGAGGGGTGCGCCGGCTGATCTGGCTAGTGCTAGGTCAGTCCCCTATTCCTGGCTCGGAGGAGGGCACGCAGACTGCATTTCCCAGACTTCTCTCGCTAGGGGCCAGACCGTCTCGCAGGGGGCCAGAGGGTGGGGGAGGGGAGGGGCTGGAGGTGAGTGTCTTTTGGGGCCGGGCGGGGGTTCTAGGTTGGAGAATTGGAGTGCCGCGGTGCGGTGGTTTGACAACTTGGCGGGCGAAGATCCGAATGGGGACAGAGGTTGGGGCGCGGAGAAGGGATGAGGGGGTTGGAGATAACGTGCTGTTTGTTTAGGATGGGCAGAAAGCTCGAAGGAGTTAAATATGGACCCAAGCACACTCGCACACGACACCAGCGACAGGGACTGGGGCTTCAAGGAGATTAATATAGGGGCTGAATGATGGTTGGGGGCGGCCCAGAGGCGAATGTTTGGGGATTGTGGGCCGTGTATTGCTCGTGCGAGGTGGATACTGAGTGAATGGGACGCAGGGTGGGGGTGTTGCTGGCCTGCTAAGATCTGACTACGTGGACCCGCTGCCTGGGAAGGGGAGGGGGCGGGGCGGCCTCTGCGGGAGGCCCTCTGCGAGTCGGTGTTGATAGATCCGGGCCCAAGTTGGCTGAGGCTCTGCCCAGGGAGGCGATGGCACGCGAAAGGCTCGCGGCGTGCGAGTGTATGTATGAATGTGTGTGTGTGTGTGTGTGTGTATGTGTGTGTATACGTATGTGCGCGTGAGTGGTGGGATGGGGGCGCACCATCGCGCGTTTGTTTCTTAGAGGCTTTGGGGCGTAGAGGGGGAGAGAGCGAGCCGGGGCTTCTGGCTGCTGGTTTAAGGTCCAGCAGAGGCAGGGGAAGGGTGATCGATCGATGCCTGTTGGAGAGCTCTTGCCACCGGTGGGGAAACCACGCGGCTTAGCTGCTGCTCCACTAGGACCCAAAGGGGCAGGGTGTGCGCTTTTAGATCCTAAGGGAGGGACGCGGAGGTAGCTGTAGAAGCAGAAATTGAGGAGAAGTTAGAAGTTGGGGGTGCTTTTTCCAGGGACTCAGGGAAATGAGGAGTAGGCAAGAGTGAGTGCACTGGGAATGGATGAGAGATAGGGTGGGAGGCCCAGACTCGGCCCTCCCGTAAGGCGCTCTCCAGAGGCGGCGGTGCTGAAACGCAGGGCGCGCCAAACTGGCTGCGGGCACACGTGTTTACCCGAGTCTGAGAATTGCAAGAGATTTCCTAGGGCTGTTTGATGAAAGCCGCATCACATCCGTAAAGACCAGAGAGATTATTTAGGCTAAAAATACTCTTGCATCTAAAACTGAAAGGTGTGCTGAACTGGGACCGCTTTGTAAAAACCCCACGAAAAGAATGTAAGACTACTTTGAGCAGAGGGCAGAACTGGTAGGCATTTTTACATGATCCAAGGAGGGAACTTGAGAGAGAAATAGCCATCCCTTCCTCACTATTCCTCCAGCTTTTAAAAGTGTTTTATTTGGAACTAACGCCAACTTGTCTGTTAAATAAAAGCTTTTGTTCCAGCATCAGGGTAAATCAGAGCATCTCACCAGTCTTCTAAAGGGTATCAGTGTCCTAGGAACACTCCACTTTCACTTTCTTTTGATTCTGGTGTTCTCCACTTAGCCTCCGTTACCTCTCCGTCTCTATTTCCTCTAGCCATTTCATGTTGATGATCTTTTTTTAAAATATTTATTTATTTACTTTAGTTGTACACAATGTGATTGCATTTATGTTTACGTGGTGCTGAGGATCGAACCCAGGCCGCGCATGTGCAAGGCAAGCACTCTGCCGCTGAGCCACAACCCCAGCCCATGTTGATGATCTTTATTCTTCTCCCTTGATCAGGCAGGGATAGGCTTTCCTCGGGGACCCCTTAGCTCTAGGAATCTAGTGGGCCAGAGGGTGCCCCTCCTTTCTTCCTGGAGCTAAGGATGTGGTTAATCCTGCTTGTTTTAGATTAGAAAAGGGACTGAGATTTAGATGGAGAACTAGGGACTCTGTCCTGCAGCTCAAGAGAGTTTGGTAGCAGCAATAAAGGCTTTTGTTAGGGGGATGCTAAGCTGCCATGAGCTTTGAGTCTAGAATATGTGAAAATAAGTGCAGATTGCAGCAGAGATGCTTATACATAGAATAGACTAAAGGAGACTTTTGACAACGGTGATTATTTACTTGGTATCAGCAGGAGGACCAAGCAAGAATATCTGTCGACAAAGTTCTTTGAGTGTCCATTAATTAAGGGTAATTCAAAGATCGATCAGAAAAAAGATGTGCTATGCTTTCTATGGCTTTAAGGAGCTTATTACCCAACTAAGGATTTAGCACACAAACATGGGAAAAGCAAAAGCAAAGAGACAAAATAGACATTTAAGTATTTGGGGTAAAATTTCTTATTGGGATCTTTGAACTCTTGACAAATTTTGTCATTCATTCTTGCAGAGCAGTTTCTGGTTAACAAAGCTTTTTATATCTGTTATGTTACTTACCTATAAGAATTTTATAAGAAAGGCATCATTATCTCCATCTTACAAATGAGAAACTGACAACAGAAGTTAAGTGACTTTCATGAACCCACATGGAGAACAGGTGACAGAGTTGTCTTGAACCCCACATTCCTGGTCTTTCTTATAGAGGCCTCTGTACTGCATGAAAGGCAGAAGGAATGTTCATGAGTCTTCTGACTGCTAATCCCATGAATACTCTATTTCCTTCAAACATTTATTAACAGATTAGAATGAAACTGACCGTCAACCACATGGGTTCCTACATATGCATTTTCTTAATAGCTTTTTTCCCATCTCTGAAAAAAGAAATTATCCATAAATTATTTCCTTCTCTTAAATGGCCTTAATTTTTTTTTTACTCCAAAACACAGAAATATTTAATGCAAGTAAATTATCAAACTTTCTTTAAGGTGACTGAAATTTGTAATAAAATTTTTAAAAATAGATAACCAAACAGGACTTTGAAATTAGGTACCTTTAATAGAGCCCCATCTTTTAAAATCCAGTTGCATACTAGAGGAAAAAAGAGAAAGAATACAAACAAAATAAGTGGCATTTAGAACTAGATTCATGCTTAATCTCTGTAAAGGAGCCCTTATACAATTCTCTAATTCATAAAACATTTGGAATGAGATTTCCTTTTACTCTGAAAGAGAAAGGGGTGTTGATATTATTTGTTCTATTTGTGACTACAGAATTATATAGGAAAAACGTGATAGAGATTTGACACAGACTCAACTGTAACTAAAATGTCTTCAGGGATGAGTTTTGGGCAAAGTAAACCTATAAACTACTGCTATCATATTTTAAGGGTTTGCCTCATTACATAAGAAGATAATGTGAAGCTAGAAATTGTTGATTTTTTAATGTAAATTCTTAGTTTTTACAACTTTAAAGAAAGATATACTAAAGTATAATCTCTACCATATTAAAGTATAACTTCTACATACTTAAAAACTAAGAACTTAACACTAAACATTTTTGTTGCTGTATTTGTCAATAAAATCATCACTGGGAAGTCAACAAGTTTAAATAGAAATGTAAAAAAGAACTAATAGATTGGTTTGACCATAAAAACTAGAATTAAGGGACTTAATCACAGCAGAAATATATCCTGTTTGTTGATGATTTTGCAAAATAGCTGGATTTTCCAATGTTTCTATTTCAAAATATTTTTACTTTGAACAATTGGACACATTGAAAAGACATACTATCATATATACATATCAAATCCTGCTCCTCTTAAAGGGTAATGAAGAAGGCTCTCTACTTGTTGCCATTGCTACAATCAGAAATTATAAGAAAAATGAATTTGAGTTGCTACTGATATATAGAGAGCTGTTAGAAATCAACAAAGTGTTAAATATGCTTGAAATGCTTATGTAAAACATCACTAAGCACAGGGTTGTACTTTATACTTTTGTACCACTGCATCGTCTGCTCCTAGCTTATGAGATAAACTGGATAACATTATCATGCCCTTTACAAATGGCAAGCAGAAGTACAGACATAAGTCATTTGGTCAAAGTCATAAGCAAAAATCAGGAAAGAACCAGTTTTAGGATATCCAGACTCTCATCTATGATGCCCTTTCTTTATTCCCTTATAATGATAAGAATGATATTGAGATTCACCAACACCTGAGGAGAGGAGCCATCTGAATTCAGTTGTCAGCAAAGGGTAATGGGAGCTTTACAATTTTTTCCTTGACAACAAAATATATTCAACAAAGATATCTGTTTCCAAGCTCATATTTATAACAAGAAAAGACTTTTCTTAATATGCTCATGTTTCCTTTCTTTTCTTTTCTTTTTTCTTTTTTTTTTTGGTACTGGGGATTGAACTCAGGGGCATTCAACCACTGGGCCACATCCCCAGCCCTTTTTTGTATTTTATTAGAGACAGGGTCTCACTGAGTTGCTAAGTGCTTCACCATTGCTGAGTCTGGCTTTGAACTCACGATCCTCCTGCCTCAGCCTCCCAAGTGCTGGGATGACAGGCGTGTGCCACCATGCCTGGCAATATGCTCATGTTTTCTATTTAACATTTAACATCCCTTCTATCCCTTCCTCTTCACTCTCTGCTACCTCAACTAACGCCTGTTCATCTTTATTTCTCCAAATATTTTCTCTTATTTTACATCTCAATAAGTGGCAGTACCTTCATCCCATATATATATATATATATATATATAGTGTGTGTGGGGGGGGGGGGGGGTTGCTGGGGATTGAGTCCAGGGCCTGTGCATATAAGGCAAGCATTCTACCAACTGAGCTATATCCTCAGCTGTTTACCTTTAGAATTTAGCTTCACCAGTAGTTTCTCAGAGAACCTCCACTGACCCGTACATTAAGTATAATTACCTTGACATTTGCTCCCACATCACTTTATATTTTTCCCATGCTGTGAGTCTCAGCTCATGTTTTATGACTGTTTTCCAAGCTAGAGCTTAATCTCTACGAGGACAGAAACAATGCTGGTTTTATCATTGATACATTTCCTAGTACCTAGCATGAAACAGGCTCCCCCCAATGGTTGTTGAATAAATAGAAAATAAATGAATGTATAGTATCTTGTGCTAAACAGAGGAATGAGCCTTGTTCAAGGGCTGGGGTGATGAAACAGAGAGTCATGCGTGGTATGACAGAACAAAGAAAAGTTCAGGATGGCTTGAGGTAAGACTAGAGAAGTAGGTGGGAGCCTGATCAATTATGAAGGCTTGTAAGTTATGTTAAAGTACTTAGACTTTATCCTGAAGATATTGAGAAGAAATCACATTGTCTTTTAAGCGAAGGAGTAAAATAGGCATATCTTTTAAATTAAGATTTAATTGAATTTTGAATGTAGGTTGATTAAGGGAAAGAATGTGATGACCACTTAGGTACATATCTCAGCAACACAGGTTTAAGATAGAGAAAATGGCTTTTTTTTGGTGGAATTCAGGGTACAGAGTGAAATTTGTATATTTCTGTTCAAGGTAGATGAATAAAAAACAGTAGAGGATAAACAGATTTTGGTTGGTAGGAAAAGTGAAAACTCATAATTTTTATGCTAAAAATTTGGAAATATGTGTTCTAACCAAGCACTGATGCAAAATAAAAGAAAATCATAAATTCAGTCTCTTTGTAACCAGAGATATCTGGGTCTTATAATAAAAGCTCCCAGTAGACTCCTCTTGAATTAAAGTTCTTCACACAAGAAAGACATTGAAGTTCATTAACAATATGAAAATAAAAAGATAAAAGAGGGGCTGGGGCTGGGGCTCAGCGATACAGCGCTTGTCTCACATATGTGAGGCCCTGGGTTCGATCCTCAGCACCACATAAATAAAATAAATGTATTGTGTCCACCTACAAAAAAAAATTTTTTTAAAGATAAAGGAAATGGATTTTTGGGGGGTTTGTTTTTAGTGTGAAATAGGAGAGAATCAAGATTGCAAATTTGCCGGGCGCGGTGGCGCACGCCTGTAATCCCAGCACTTTGGGAGGCTGAGGCAGGAGGATCGCGAGTTCAAAGCCAGCCTCAGCAATGGCTAGGCACTTAGCAACTCAGTGAGACCCTGTCTCTAAATAAAATACAAAAAAGGACTGGGGATGTGGCCCAGTGGTCGAGTGCCCCTGAGTTCAATCCCTGGTACCAAAAAAAAAAAAAAAAAAAAAAAAAAGATTGCAAATTTGACTCTTTTTCACACTGAGTTGGGAAATTGGGAAGAGTTGATAGAGTTCACACAACCCATTCAAAACTTACCTGTCACTGAGATGACGGCTGTAACAATATGCTCAGGTAGATGTTTTGGAATCTACCTCACTCGTTGTTAAGTGGATTGTCCACTAAGGGAAGCATATGGACCACTCGTGGCAGTTTCCCTGGCAGTAGCTGTGTCTGCTTATGACACAAGAAGAATGGACCAAAAAGGAAAATGTTGATATTTTTGTTCACACAAACAGGTTTGCTTGATTTGCTTCTGCGGAATTTACTGACTGAACCTCATGTTGACAGAAGCTAACTGTGAGAGGCAAATTTCCCTTCTAGGGTTCGTCCCAAATAAGAGACAGGATATAACCAAGAAGGTTGATGTTTTAAGTTTCAAAATGAAGAACTATTTATTTTCAGTTTCTCTTCTCTTTTTGTTTTACTTGATCCCATTCTACATATCTAAGTTTTTCAGTTTAGAATTAAGCGACTCTCTCTCTCTCTCTCTCTCTCTCTCTCTCTCTCTCTCTCTCTCTCTCACACACACACACACACACACACACACACACACACACACACATACGTTATTGAGGATTGAATCCAGGGCCTCCCATATACTAGACAAGTGGTTCCACTACTGAGCTACAACTCCAGCCTAATTTTATTTTATTTTGTTTTGAGATAAGACCTTGCTAAATTGCCCAGACTGATCTCAAATTTTTTTTTTTTTTTTTGTTTGTTTTTTTTTTTTTGGTACCGGGGATTGAACTCAGGGGTACTCAATGACCACTGGGCCATATCCCTTGCCCTTTTTTGTAGTTTATTAGAGACAGGGTCTCACTGAGTTGCTAAGTGCCTCACCACTGCTGAGGGTGGCTTTGAACTCGTGATCCTCCTGCCTCAGCCTCCCAAAGTGCTGGGATTACAGGCGTGCGCCACCGCGCCCGGCTCCCCTGATCTCAAATTTGCCTCAAAAACTACCTCAGCCTCCTGAGTAGCTGGGATTATATGCTGTGCTATATATCTAACTTCATATGCTTTTTAAGAAATAGGTTGATGCTTCCCACTGTAAAGAAATGATGAATGTTGAAGAAGAGGGAAATGCTAACTACCTTGATTCAATCATCATACATTATGTACATGTATTGAATTACCATGCTGTACACCATCAATATGTACAATTATTATGTGTCAAAAAAGGAAACAGTTTGAGTTCTTCTTTGGTAGGAACATCCTTTGAAATGTTATGAATCTCACAGAAACATTTATATACAAGTTTCCAATGTTAGACCAACTCAAATGAACAGCCTAAAGTGTGGAAGCAAACTAAAAAGCATAACCTGCCAACACTCAAGTTTGAACCTCTCTGTTTCTAAGATACCCTCAGACATGAAAGGATGAGAGGAAACTATAAAACTAGATGGAATGTGGATGTGTGTGTATACACACGTGTATATACACATATGTACTTACATATAGTTATTTTTCTATTGATAGCCAAGAGTTGTGAAAATAGTCTATGCATGGCTGGAAAAAAGAATGATGAAAACACAATTTTAAAAATGTTTCTTTGAAAAGATTCAAGTCAATCTGTGTATGTGACCCCGTCCCCACCCACTCACTGCTAGGCCAGTGCTCTACCACTGAGCTACACCTGTAGTCCTAAGATCCAAGTCTAAATTTTATAATATCCTTGTTCTCAGAGCCACCAATACAATGTTCTATATGTGGTGGTTGCTTAATTAATACTTGTGATGCTGTGAAATACTCTTCCCAGTACAGTTCTCCTTCAATTTTAGAGTTCACAGATCATGCTTAATTGCTCAAAAAAGATCATAAATACACAAAGGAATGCATTGATATTTTTTCAGTACTTTTTTTTTTTTTTTAACAATCCTCAATACACAAAACTTTGCTTAACTGAAGGCATTTAGAATAATTCTTTAGGATTTGATTTTACAAACTAAGACCTCTAGGGTACAGAAGTTCATTTTTATAGAGAATTACATAACTATGGATATGTTCCATATCTCAATGTATGTAAATGGCAGCATCAGTTCACAGGAGAGAAGTTTTCCATTGCCAGAGATATTCCAATTATAAGCATTCAATTGCGCGGAATGCATTTACTTTTTTGGGGCACAGTTTGGCAGCTAGCCTCAGAAGTATTTTAGCTTTAAAAGATGTTTCAAGAGCTTACATGGTACGACCAAGGCCATTCTCCCGACATTGGCTCCTTCCTTTTGTATTTTACATCTCCATGATTTATGAACTCTGCAGCTAAGGCAAATGCCACAACCACTACCAGCAGCAGCACCTTCCCTTTATCATCCTAATAATGGAGCTTATATGAGCTTTTTAAAACCCTACTACCATTCAACTCTTTTCCAGTAAATTATGTATCACATATTTTTCTGCAGTCTTAGACAAGTAAGCCAACCCAGAAAATTTTTATAATTCTGGAGACAAGGGTTAAAAGGAGGAGGGAGGGAGGGAACCAGACTCAGAGGCCAGTCCCGGGAAGTGGTGGATGGTGGCAGCCCAATGGCACTCTTGTGCTTCTCTGTCTCCTGCATCATGTAGCCCTGCTCCCATAAGTGGACCTAATTTCATGCTTACCAGACAATAGGAGCATAAGCAAAGTATGGCCCCTGGATAAAGCTAAATACTCACAACTTTCCATGTCTTCCAAATGCTTAGGCCAAAGATCTTAATCTAATGCTTACTTCTTCCCTCTTTTGCACCTCTGTCTATGCCAGCAAATGTTTGGGGATCTATCTTCAAAATATAACCAGGATAACCACTTCAACCACTTCTCCCCCTCTCTACAATGCTGGTACAAGCCACTGTCCTCTTCATCCAAATTATTGCAGTAAACTTTTTTTTTTTTTTTTTGTACTGGGAATTTAATCCAGAGGTACTTCACTACCATGCTATATCTCCAACCCTTTTAATTTTCCTTTTTTAAAAAAAAATTTTTTTAGTTGTCAATGGATCTTTTAATTAATTAATTAATTAATTTTTTATTTTTTATTTTTTATTTTATTTTATTATTTTTTTTTTGGTACCAGGGATTGAACTCAGCGGCACTAGACCACTGGGCCACATCCCCAGTCCTTTTTTGTATTTTTTATTAGAGACAGGGTCTCACTGAGTTGCTAAGTGCCTCGCCATTGCTGAGGCTGGCTTTGAACTCGCGATCCTCCTGCCTCAGCCTCCCAAAGTGCTGGGATTACAGGCATGCGCCACCGCGCCCGGCAAATTAATTAATTTATATGTGGTGCTGAGGCTTGAATGTGGGGCCTCACACATGCCAGGCAAGCATTCTACCACTGAGCCACAACTCCAGCCCCTTAATTTTCATTTTTTAAAAAGTTTGAGACAAGGTCTTGTTATTGTTACTGCAGGCACCTGCCACCACAACTGACTAGCCTGTTATTTTTTTAAACTGTGAAAGCATGCATACCATGCCCAGCTACTTCTGGATCTTAAACTGCTCTTCTTTTTTCTACCATTGGCCTTAATGCTCAATTCTTTTTTTGTGTGTGGTGCTGGGGATTGAACCAGGGCCTCGTGCATGCTAGGCAGGCACTGTACCAACTGGGCTATATCCCCAGCTCTCAATACTCAATTCTTTTTTTTTTTTTTTTTTTTTTGGTACCAGGGATTGAACTCAGGGGCACTCGACCACTGGGCCACATCCCCAGCCCTTTTTTGTATTTTATTAGAGACAGGGTCTCACTGAGTTGCTAAGTGCCTCGCCATTGCTGAGGCTGGCTTTGAACTTGCAATCCTCCTGTCTCAGCCTCCCAATCAATACTCAATTCTTAACAAATAATTGGATCACTCCTTTAAGATGTAAATGAGGTCATATTGCTCCTTTGCTCAAAATCCTCCATGGCTCCTCCTCTTGCTTAGAGTAACAAAGTCATCCTAATGTCCTCCACACCTCCTTGATCTGCCACCTTCTCTCTACCTCTTCTACTTCATTTTTAGCCACCCTCACTGATCTTACTTCAGCCTTTCTTTGAACGAAGTGTTCCCTCTGCCTGGAATGCCTGTCCCCGAGTCTAATTCAGTTTCCTCTAAGTCTTTGCTCCACTGTAACATCTTCCTCCTCATCCACTTGGGGGTCCTGCTCTCCCCATCACGGAATTTATAATTGCACCTTGCACACTCCCAGTCCCCGGACCCTGCTTGGCTTACATCTCTTTTCCCTTAACTCTTATCACCTTTTAACAAATATGTTATTTCTCTATTTGTCATGCTTATTTAACGTCTGTCTCCCCAGTGAGAATTGAGCTCCTCACACACAGAGATCTTTGTTTAGTCTACTGACAAATGAGTCTCAGGCTCCTAGAACAGCACCTGGCACAGAGGGAGTGCTTGATTATGTGTTTGTTGAATGAGTGAATGAATGAAATCTCAAAATCACCTACCATCCTTACCTCAAGACTCCAGGAGATTTGTGGCAGAGAGGATAGAGTCATGAGAAGGCTCAGTGGCTGTTGATTCTTTCAATAAATTTTATTGAGTTTTATGAATGTGCCCTGGGCACATTAATAAAATTAATGACATTCTTTCCTATGTCTCAGGGGATGGTCTCTAGATCTTGCACTAAACACAGCAGTTCAGGTGACTGGTATAATAAAAGAGGTGAGAACAAGGTAAACTAACACATAGAGGAAGAAGCTGTCACTCTGGACATGGGGGAAGGGCCCTCAGAGCAGTTATTAGTGAGAGTATGAACTTGAAAGTCAGAGCTGCCCATATAATGGATGAAGATGGCATTCTGGGCTGAGAGCAGGATAAATGTGGAATCCCCCATATCGTGACATATTAAGGACTTCCCAGGGAGCTGGAGACCCTTTCCTTTGATACTTGTTTTAGTTCTAATCCTAGAGATTTTGAAAAAGATATATATTTCTAGTCTTGCTATAAAACTATGGCTTTCCATTACTTCTTGAATTATTATTATATCATTATAAAGACTCAAATAAGCGACATTTCAGTGAGGGTCAGGCTTTGCCATGGTTTATTCTTCAACATTTTCTAATGCTTCATCTTTGTACCCATTAAGAGGTGGGATGTTTGAGCCGGGCTCGGTGGCGCACGGCTCTAATCCCAGCACTTGTGAGGCTGAGGCAGGAGGATCGCAAGTTCAAAGCCAGCCTCAGCAATGGTGAGGCACTTAGCAACTCAGTGAGACCCTGTCTCTAAATAAAATACAAAAAAAGGGCTGGGGACGTGGCCCAGTGGTCAAGTGTCCCTGAGTTCAATCTCTGGTACAAAAAAAAAAAAAAAAAAAAAAAGAGGTGGGATGTTCATTCCATGGAGCATTGAGCTGAAACTATATCAATAACTATTCATACTATTTTTTAAAAATATTTATGGGCTGATAAATAGCAGCATGTGACTGATCACACGAACTACAAGTTCTTTAAAATAAGGCAATTTTTGCTGGGTGCCATGGCGCATTCCTTTAATCTTAGCTTCACAGGAGGCTAAAGCAGTGGGATCTCAAGTTTGAGGACAGCCTGGGAAACTCAGCAAGAGCCTGTCTCAAAAACAAAAAATTAAAAAAAAGAGCTGGGAACATAGCTCAGTGGTAGAGAGCTTGCCTAGCATGGGCAAAGCCCTGGGTTTAATTCCCAATACAGAAAAAACATTTTGGAAAAATTTAAAAATAAGTAAAACAAGGCAATTTAAAAGAATTAGAGATTGTTATTAATTTTAAATTAAAATTAAGAAAGACAATGATGTTTTATAAATATAAATTCAATAATTACTTTATTTACCACAAACCAATCTTTCTTTCTTTCTTTTCTTTTTTTTTTTTTTTTTTTTTTTTTTTTTTTTGGTACCAGTTATTGAACTCAGGGGCACTCGACCATTGGGCCACATCCTCAGCCCTTTTTGTATTTTATTAGAGACAGGGTCTCACTGAGTTGCTAAGTGCCTCACCGTTACTGAGGCTGGCTTTGAACTTGCGATCTCCTGCCTCAGCCTCCCAAGTACTGGGATTACAGGCGTGCACCACTATGCCTGGCTACAAACCAATCTTTCTAAGTAGCATTTTAAAGTTATTTACTTGTTATGACCCAGGGAATCAAAGTTGATAGATAATATATGATTTTTTCCATGCTGTGAGCTATGTGGATAAACAGTGGGTAAATGTTTCAGTTTGTCCTATTCATTTCTTTCTCTTTATATGGAAACTAGTAACTGAGTTGGTTTGTGAATACATTTAGTCTCTTGGAGCCTCATTTGTAAAATAGGGTGACCAGTATAACCAAGGAGCTGGCAAACCATGGCCTGTGGCCCAATGTGGCCACCTGTCTTTGTAAGGCATGAAAGCTCAGAATAGCTTTTACATTTTTAATAGTTGAAAAATATGTAAAAGAAGAATGTTTTTGTGACACATGAATACTTTATGAAATTAAAATTTTATTGTTCATAAATAAAGTTTTATTGGCACATAGCCACACTTATTCACATGTGTATTATTTATGGCTGTTTTTGTACTAAAATAGCAGATTTGAGTAGTTGCAATGGAACTATGTGTGCCCATGCTTCATAGTCCCTATAAACAGCAAAATCTAAAATATTTACTACTGGATTTTTTTTATAAACATTTTTCTAGTTGTTGATGGACTTTATTTAATTAGTTTAGTTATATATGATACTGAGAAATGAATCCAGTGCCCCCCATATGCTAGGCAAGCGTTCTACCACTGAGCCACCCCCCCCCAGCCCCTACTGCTGGACATTTACAGAAAAAGTTTGCCCACCCTTGATAGAACCCAGCCCTGGGGGTTGGAATGAAAGTGAATCGAGGGTTCTCAACATAGGAAGTGCAGTTAAAGTCCATTATGTGGACAAACTCGTTAACGAGCAATTTTCAGTCTAAACTAATCTCTAAAAAGACTCATTTAAGCAGCAAATGTAGTTTCAATTTCATAAGTGTAATTTTTCTAGCTGACTGGGTAAATGGTCATGTTCACAATGGGGATGATTTTCTGGCGTTTGGTTTACACTGGACATTGATTAGCCCCTCTGGCTAATGTTGGATATTTCTCAGCTATTAAACATTAGGTACACTTTCCCATCCTTTTCTCAATTCTCCACTACCTCTTCTTTAAAATTTACTGTTTTATATACCTTGTGTTTGAGAATTTGCAAAAACTTAGCACACCATTTGCATAAGGCTTTTAAGGCAGCTCTGACAGTCACATCCAGTTTTTCTGCAGCCTCTCACCTCCCTCAGAACTTTGATAGCACTTGGTTTGTACCTCTGATATAGCACTTAGCACATTGTGCCAAGAGTTGTAGCTATTTGTGTCCAGGCTTCATAGTCCCTATCGGACTTAGTCCCTTGCCAGGATCTTCTGACTTTTTATATCTCCCAAGGTGCCTAGCACCGTGCTCTAAGCACATGGAAGACACTATAAATATTCAGCAAGTGAATGAATTATTAAACTGTTAGGAACATTCAGAATCACAACACCAAGGCAAAATAGGTAACTAGAAGAAAGACAAGTATTTGGGAACCAGGAAATAACAGAAATTCATGTAAGAAAGGCTCAGAAAACAAGACAGATAACAAATAGAATGTGCCAATGATTCGGGGACTTCAAAGGTGAGATAATTCTTGCCTTGAGATAGGAAAGTTAGAGCTTGCTATGCTGGAACCCCCTCCCAGGGTAGAGTCTTCACAAGTATGGTGGTCAGAGTGGGAATCTGCAAGTCATGTTGGGAGCTATTAAGCATGCAACTTGGCAGGAGTTGAATCCTAACGCTGTCCACTGGAGGCTTTAGTCAGATGCATGGTACATCTAGAAATGGCCTCTCAGGGAGGTGAAAGTAAGCTTTAAGGATGGCAGAGGAGTTGAATTTTCTTTTTTTCTTTTTTAAATATTTATTTATTTGCTTTAGTTGTACACAATGCGTTTTTATTTTTACGTGGTGCTGAGGATCGAACCCGGGCCGCGCACGTGCTAGGCGAGCGCTCTACCGCTGAGCCACATCCCCAGCCCTTGAATTTTCTTTTTGTATATTCGCAGTTTTAAAAAAGATTTAATGTATATGGTCCCACTTTGAAATTATTTACTAAGAACAAACAAACAATATAAAAATTCTTGGGTTCTCAATTTTCAATGTTCATTTTCAGAAATCACAGAATCTCCATTTGAAGGAGATTTCCAAAATCATGTCAATATTCATCCAGTCCTGAAATCCTCTGTGAAACATCTCCATAAGTGTCTGTTCAATCTCTGCCTGATATAGAGGGGGTGTCCTATTTTCCAAAGCGGCCAAGGGGAACTTGGCACAGTTGTGCTTTCTCATGATTGTTCCTTCTTTTGGACTGACACTGGATTTCCTGAGACTTTCACACATTGGTCTTAGTTCTTTTCCTTGAGATCCAGGGAGCAGGTCTGTCTGCCTTGTACTTGGAAGATAAATAGTCAAAACAGCTACTACATCTTCCTGGTTAATCTTTAGGTTTCCTTCAGCTGGACATGCATTACCATTTCTTCACAGCACCCTGCTCATCTTCGAACAGATCCTCATTGTCTTTATCCCTCTGATGTTCAATTCATGATGCAGTATTGCCGTGGTCTGATGCACGCTGTGTGATCTATTACTGGATTTAATGTAGTGTTGATTCCTTTTATTTGTGCTGTGGCTATCTCTTTCTAATTGAATCAGGTAAGTCAAGCTATGACTACCTGCATAAAATGTCCTGACACTCTGAATAATTGGTCAATTTGGCAGATTGAACTGTTAAACCAGTCCAATTTATTTTTTAAAAAAATCCAACTGCTGTATTGTCAAGATGTGCTGCCTTTGGAACTTTGCAGGTCAGAGCACATGCTTAATTGTACGAGATGTCAACCACACACTGGGAATGACATCCTGCCTTTGGAAAAAGAAAGAAACTCTGCGGTCTCCCAGACAAGGCTGAGACTAGGAGTTTCTGGAATCAAATTTCTCCATATTTCATTGAATGAGCTGTCCACTACCACCACCACCCCTCAGTTCTAGGGACTGAACACAGGGCTTTGTGCATCTAGGCAAGTGCTCTACCTCTGAACTAGATCCTCAGTCTTTCTTAAAATTTTGAGACGGGAATCTCTCTACATTGCCCAAGCTGGCTTCAAATTTGTGATCCTTCTGCCTCAGCCTTTGGATTACCTGGGATTATAGGCACATGCACCACAACTGACTGGGCTGTGCTTTTTTTTTTTTTTTTTTTTTTTGGTACTGGGGATTGAATTCAGGGGCACTCAACCACTGGGCCACATCCCCAGCCCTTTCTTGTATTTTTATTTAGAGACAGGGTCTCATTGAGTTGCTAAGTGCCTCACCATTGCTGAGGCTGGCTTTGCACTCGTGATCCTCCTGCCTCAGCTTCCCAAGTGCTGGGATTACAGGTGTATGCCACCGTGCCCCGCTTGTGCTTTTTTTTTTAGTGTGTATTTTTTAAATATATTTTTTAGTTGTAGGTAGACACGATACCTTTATTTTATGTTTTTGTGGTACTGGGGATTGAACCCAGGGCCTTGTATATGCGAAGCCAGCACTCTACCAACTGAGCTATATCACCTGTCCCCTTTATTTTATTTTATTTATTTATTTTTTTTTTTTTTGTGGTACCAGGGATTGAACTCAGGGGCACTCGACCACTGGGTCACATCCCCAGACCTTTTTTGTATTTTATTAGAGACAGGGTCTCACTGAGTTGCTAAGTGCCTCGCCATTGCTGAGGCTGGCTTTGAACTCGCGATCCTCCTGCCTCAGCCTCCCAAAGTGCTGGGATTACAGGCGTGCGCCACCGCGCCCGGCTCCCCTTTATTTTATTTTTATGTGGTGCTAAGGATCGAACCCAGTGCCTCATGTGTGGTAGGCAAGTGCTCTAGCACTGACCAATCTACTCTTACTCAGTTTTGAAAAGTCCTGATTTTGTGTAGCTCCTTCCCTCACCACCATCCTGTGAATACTGCCCTATTCCAGGGTTCCCGTGAGAGAAGGAAAAAATGCCCTTGTTTTATGCAAGATTACTTTGTCCCAACACAGGTGGGCAGTGTCACATTTAAATTGTGCTGGTGGAATCTTAAAAAAAAAAAAAAAAAAAGAATCATTTTTCTTATGGAAAATCCCAAACAAATGCAAAAGTTAACTGAATGACATAATGAACCCCAATGTACCTGTCACCCAACTTCATTAATTATCAGTTCATTATCAATCTTGATTTATTGATTCCCCTATGCACTCTCCCACTCCTGCCCTGTATTATTTTGAAGCAAATTCCAGACATCCCATGTCTCCAGGGGAGACCCTTTTCACTGGTATATAATTGCTTCTCTTTCTGTCTTTTCTCCATTAACAGACGGGGTCTTTCTCCTCCCTGTTTTGTTGCTTGACAGTTTGGGTTGTAGGTGGGGCTGGTGAGGGGACAATGTCCAATTCCCATCTTTGAGCAGATAGAATGCCTCCACTCCAGTTAACAGTCCGTGACACTTTAGCATCAACATTGCCTTTAAAATGTGGGATTTATGGCCATTCCCATCTTTGTCCCATCGTGGGGTCCTCTCAGGCTTCCCTCCAGAGGAGGGCCTCCATGGGACACAAGGCACCATTCTTCTTGACAAGGAACACTCAGCTCTTTATGCCTTGCCATTCAAAGCCATGAACGTGTTCGACGTTTCTACATCAGAGGTTCCCAAGCCGGGGGTTTCAACACCCGTGCTCTCTCATAAATCAGAATATGGATCGAGGGACTGTTTCCAGTTGTATTCACCCTCAATATGGCACACTTGAGTTCAGTGTCAAGTTTCCGAGCTTTTGCTTGAATTATCAGTTTGGTGAGGTGCTTTCATACTGATCAGGAGTCAGGATTGGTAGCCATGGATAGCTTTTCTTTTTTAACAGTCTTTCAAAAAATTTTTAAGTAATTTTAATTTGATATATATGACAACAGAATGCATTACAATTCATATTATACATATAGAGCACAATTTTTCATATCTCTGGTTATACACAAAGTAGAGTCACCTCATGTCTTCATACATGTGCTTAGGGTAATGATGACTATCACATTCCACTGTCTTTCCTGCCCATATGCCCCCTCCCTTAACCTCTCTCCCTTTTTCCCTGTCTAGAGTTCATCTAATCCTACCACCACCACCCCCCACCAAGCATATTGTGAATCACATCCTTAAATCAGAGAAATCATTTGGCATTTGGTTTTTTGGGATTGGCTAACTTCACTTAGCATTATATTCTCTAGCTCCATACATTTACCTGCAAATGCCATGATTTTATTCTCTTTTAATGCTGAATAATATTCCATTATGTATATATACCACATTTTCTTTATCCATTCATCTACTGAAGGGCATCTAGGTTGGTTCCACAGTCTAGCTATTGTGAATTGTGCTGCTATAAACATTAATGTGGCTGTGTCAGCCACAGATATCTTTGATGAACAAAAGAATGGGAACAATTTTCCTTCCATTCCTTCACAGGAGGAGTAAAATAATTAAACCAATCCTGTTTGGTGACAAGTTTAGCCCCTGTAATACCATTGGAATTCTTGGCTTGTTTGGCCTTACTTTAAACTCCGTATGAAATTAAAATAAAATCCTTTTTTACTGGTTCCTTAATCCTTTCTTTCTGCTGCTTTAAATCAACTTTTCAACATGTATTGTCATGCAGTTTTGTTATCATTTCCATTTAAATGTCATGAATAAAGAACTCCCCTCCGGGAATGAGAAAGCCCAACATCCAGCTAGCCCAGCAAATCACAGGGCGATGAATATTCATTTCAAAGTTCTGACGACTTCTCCACGTGAAATTTGCCCTTCTTTGCTGCACTTGTTAAGATTGGTCTTTGAAGCTGGGTGCCTGTAATCCCAGCACTTGGGAAGCTGAGGCAGGAGGACCAGAAGTTCAAAGCCAGCCTCAGCAATGGCAAGGCACTTAGCAACTCAGTGAGTGTCTCTAATAAAATACAAAAAAAAAAAAAAAAAAAAAAAAAAACGGGCTGGGGATGTGCCCCTGAGTTCAATTCCCGGTACCAAAAAAAAGATTGGTCTTTGGAGGTTTCAGTTGAGTTCCTACTGAGCTCTGACTGTGGGTGGGGAAGGAATGGTGGAGAGGAGGTCAGGACAGAGACGTCTCCCTTGGGACCACGCTGGTGCTCTAAGGTGGCTCTTTCCACTTGCTCCTACTCCCCACTGTTAGATAAATTCAGCCGACAGGCCATATCCCCCAGGTGCCTTAAATTGGCCATGCCCCAGGTGCCTTCCTGGAAGGGCCTATCTCTCGCCAGAATCCACCTTTGGTGGACTCCGAGTCCCCGCCCTTTCTAATCCCGGGAATACTCGCCTCTCGCGGGAATTCACCCCAGGTGGGCTCTCCCTTTCTGAGCCAATCCTGAACCTACAAGTCCTGCTTCCGCCCCCCCCCTACTTAAACACCCCCCCTTCCAGAACTCTTCCCTTTTTCAGTGCCATCTTCTTGCTGGCTCCCCCTTCCCCTCCCCTCCTTCCCTTCCCCCTTCTCCCCTTTTTCCCTTCCCTCCATGTGTCCCTTTGGTCCCCACCAGCCATTAGGGACCAGTTAATAAACCCCTTTGCTACACGGTGGTTTCTGGCATGGGTTTTTTGCCCTTCACCCACTCAAAGCATCTTTCTTGGATGCAACTTCATTTTAGTCTACTGTGACTTGTAAAAACTTTTGCTTAAAGAAATGAAGGGAAAAAAGTATTTGTGCAGTCATGAAAAACCTAGAAGGTGAGGAAAAGGAAGAAGAAATGGTTTATGAACAATCATTTAATTACTATATGACAATAGCTTGAAGATAAAGTCTGAAATTCGGGGATTAAAGAGACCAGGAAAGAAAAGAGAAAATTCAACATGTCAGTTAGATCTCCCTCAGCTTCTTTTCTGTTTCTCTTTTGAACCTGCCTCAGAGGGCACCTGCCCAGAGGCCTCTGTGGAAAATGGAATCACCTACTGAAGCTCTTTTTGTCTTGGGAGAGCAGAGTGAGGAGCTTGTTGGCCTGACATCCCTGACACTGCAGGATTTTCTGACCTGTGTTGTGACCAAGCTTGTTCATCCCTTTCAATAATCACTATAAACTCACAAATGAGCTAATATTTACTGAACTCCTACTATGTCCCAGTAGCTGGCTTAATTGCTTTCCTTTTCTTACCTCCTATTATCATCTGCACTCAGCTAAATCATCAGAGAGTTTAGGTAAGTTGTGTCAAACAACACAGCAAGTGCATGGCAGATGATAATGTGAACTTATGTGCTCTCTTTTTTATTTTATTTTTTTGTTACCGAGTGTTGGAACCAGACGTGCTTTACCACTGAGATACATTCCCAGTCCTTTTTATTTTGAAATGGTCTCACTAAATTGCCTAGGCTAGCCTCAAACTCGTGATCCTGCCTCAGCCTCCCAAGTTAATGAAATTTCAGGCATGCACCACCATGCCCAGCCTGTATTTGTTGAACCCACGACACAAAGAAAAGACCACCAACTCCAATTTTAAGCCAAATTAAAGCAAGCTTATATTGTGTACACAGGAGAGCTGATCATCGACTGCCTCACCCAAATGCGGAACCAGAGGACAGCATCTGGTCTAAGGGCAAGGGAGGTGTTTTATAATAAAAGTTACAAAGGCAGTGTCTTGGGAACTTATAGCTAACAGGGTTCTGGCAAGCGTAATATAAGGGCAGTTAGTAGATTAATAATCTACATGGCTTGACATCTCAAGGTAGTAAGTAAACTCAGATTCCAACATCAGAATTCATGAGGAGCAGCTGAGATTTCAGGGAGGGCTGTCATCTGGTCAGGGAGAGCCGGACATGGGTAAGTTCAAGGCATGGGCAGGAATCCCAAGCAAGTTTTAAAAACATCAACTTATGGTCAGGCCAAATAGAAATCTTAGTATTTTACAGTAAAACAGAAATGAACTTTTCATGACTTTGTGACGAGATCGCTCCCAATCTTAAAATGGAATTAGGCTGGGTTCCTCATATTCTGGCTCTTGAGGTGATAGTTTAAGCTACTCCTAAGATGCTGTCTTGCTTTGCTGTTGAGTGAGGCGCAGGCCTCAGCACCGTGACAATGCAGAAATGAGGGCCAGGCCTCATTTGGAACTTGTATCTACCAAGTGGGCCAGCACCAGGGTCTGTGTGCAGAGAGGCTGGTGCTGCTCTGGGAACCTGCTCCAAGCAGCTGAGTGTGGAAAGGCAGAAGACTCCAGTTCACCAATGAAGCCTGCAGGCAAGTCCAGAGGACAGAGAGAGGAGCAAGAGGATGCACCCCAGAATCAGGAGCCACTGGAGGAAAATAGGAGAAGCTTGGGAGCAAATCAGGAAGGGAGCTGGGTGGTGACTGTGAACGAGGTACATGCAGCCACCACCTGCCTTTGTGCTATCTCAAAGACCCAGGGTCAGAATGGATGGATTCTTTTATACTGAAGTTTTAAATTTCATTTTTACAATTTTTAATATTTTTCTGAACCCCAAGGTCTTATACATGCTAGGCAAGTGCTCTACCACTGAACTAGATCTCCAATCCTCTTTTACATTGTAGTTGATTAGAGTGGCCACAGATTATTGTTCAATAATTTCTCTCCCACACATACTGTAAAATCAGTATACTAGTATCTACCTGCCTGGGCCATTGTGAGGATTGAATGGAATAATGTGCATCTCCTTGAACTGCCTGCCTCGTACCTTGGGCCCCAGTGCTCTATTGCATCCCTACAAAATCCTAGACCTGAGCTCTGGTGATTGCTGTAGGTTTTGCTATGCAGTTTAGGACAAGATGGCAGGGCTTGTGGTGCACATCACCAACAGCTCCCTGAAGATCCCACTCAACTCTAGGTAGGGGAAATTCAGTTCTTCCCCATAAGGCAACAGGTTTGTCTCCCTTCCTCCAGCAACCTGTTTTCCCTACTCTCCCCGCTCCTCTCAGTTTTCTTGGTCCGCCTGCTCCTCTGTCAACTTTCCCATCTCTAAATCCCCGCGCTGGCCCACCCCATTCAGTAAGCTAAGAATCCTCTGCTAGTCAAACTCTGACAGCTATAGTTTCCCATCCATGTTCCTGCCCCACATACAAGGGTTACAGCCCATCATTTCATATATGGTGTAATGGTGGATACAAAGGGGTACTATTAGCAGTCATTGCCAGTGTTTGCCTTGTGATGTCTTGCCTGGTCCAGCACACGGTCACTCTTGGGGGTCTGGTTGCTTGTGCTAGTGGAGGGTTGAAGTGACTGAGGCAAGGAGGGCGGGTGCTCGGCATCGAGGGATGTTGTGGACTGGCTGGGATCTCAGAGAGCCCTCAGACGTGTGGACGTTGTCAGTGAGCATCCAGAAGTCACCGGGAGGCAGAGTCCTGGCTGGGGCAATTTACTCTCCTTTTTATAACCACGGGTAGCCTGTCAGTGAGAACAGAGGGACTTGTAAAGACGCCTGCCTGTGCCCAGTGGATGGAGGACCTCGTTTAGATGTGAGCCCTTGGAGGATCCTTCAGGGAAAGCTGGGGAAGCGCATGCCCCTAATCTCCCTGCAGAAGAGGTGGGCAGCTTCTGCTGCTGCTGGAAGGACCAGGGCAGCTGTCAGGTGACTGCTCCTCCTCCAGTTTCGTGCCTGTCCTCACCTCATTGCCTCTCTCACCCTTACGGAACCTCTCCCTGGAAGTAAAGGTGACTCAGGGTAGAGGCAGGCTCCACAGAACAGAAAATAATAATCAGATTTGCAGTTGGAAGGGACTTCAGAGGTCATTCATTTCATTTATTGGATACTTTCCACGACAAACAGCTCACTTCCAGTTGCTCTCATTGCTGGGCAGCTTCATTTATTAGAAAGCTCTTCTGACTTAAACGAAATTATGCCTCATAACTTGGGTTTGTCCTATTGCCACCTTCTGAAGCTGTCAACCATGCTCTGTTTTCTTTAGCTTCCGTGTTACCCCATTTCCTTGGCACCTGGACTGGGAATCTTGAACATCACCTTTTTTGTGTGTGTGGGGGCGGGGTACTGGGGATTGAACCCAGGGGCACTCAACCATTGACCACATCCCCAGCCCTGTTTTGTGTTTTATTTAGAGACAGGGTCTCACTGAGTTGCTTAGCATCTCGCTGTTGCTGAGGCTGGCTTTGAACTCACAATCCTCCTGCCTCAGCCTCCCAAGCTGCTGGGATTACAGGCGTGCACTACCACGCCCAGCTTCTTGAACATCTTTGATGCTCAAATGTCTAATAACACATTTTGTAGCATCCACAGTCAGCTATGTGAAGCAGGATCCATCCCATTACCAGATCCAGGGTTTGTGAGTGGCATGTTAGTGATTTATTACTAGATATCTAACATGGCCCATCTGTTCTGCTCCCATGAATCTCTTTTTCTTTCCCCTTCATAGCACTATTGTCCCCTGGCAATATTTTAGATGGTTTCTTTATTGTCTGTCTGTCCTTTCTTAAAGAACATAGACTCCGTGGGAGCATGACCTTGTCCTGGTCTATATTGTCTTGTATCACATCCCATGTTTAGAATAATGCTAGGATACAGGGAATACTCCATTAGTATTTGTTGAATACGTCAAGAGCCAGATTAGGATGGTGAAGATCCCAGATTCCATCAGTATTCATTTGAGTGCTCCAGAGAGAGGCAAGTTGATTTTCTTTTTTTTTAAAGACTGACTGGAGCCAGGCGCAGTGGCGCACGCCTGTAATCCCAGCACTTTGGGAGGCTGAGGCAGGAGGATTGCGAGTTCAAAGCCAGCCTCAGCAATGGCAAGGCAGTTAGTAATTCAGTGAGACCCTGTCTCTAATAAAATACAAAAAAGGGCTGGGGAATGTGACCCAGTGGTCGAGTACCCCTGAGTTCAATCCCCGGTACCAAAAAAAAAAAAAAAAAAAGACTGACTGGTAGAGCAGCAACGAGCCTGAGCCTAATCCTGAAATCAGTGATGTCTGTTCACCCCAGTTTTGCGCTTGTCATCTGGGTGACCTTTAAGCTGGAGATTTAATTGCTCTGAGGCTTACCTTCCTTATCTGTAAAATGGGATTGGCAGCCTCTGCCCTGTTTAAATCACAGGGATGTCCTGGGGATGAAATGTGACTTTACAAGAGAAAAAGAGTTTTTGTGAGCTGGAAAGCATTATGTATATATGAGTTGTTGTTATTATGATTGAGGTTGTAAAATCTTAATCTTGTAAAAGTATATTTGGCCTGAGAATGAATTGATCTTCTACTTGAGGTGAGTTAATTTCTGGAGTGGTAGGGATCATGTAACGTTTAGAAATGCTCTTTGCGAGTTTGCTTACCAACTCTGCCATCGACAAGCACCTGAGTACCTACCGTGTGGAGGCATTATTCCACTTGAAGTACAGCAGAGAAAGAAACAGGCAGAAATCCCTGTCCTCCCCGTGCTTATAGTCTAGTGGAAGCAGAAAGGCAATGCATAATAAATAAGTAAATTATGTAGCACAGTAACATTCTACGTGTCAAGGAATAAAAGAGAAAAAAAAAGGAGGATGAAGGAATAGGGAGTACTGGGGTAGGGATTGCAATTTTGGGGTACAGTCAAGAGAATATCTCAGTGGAGATGATGCTTAAGCAAAGACTTGAAGGAGATGAGGATTTGATCATAGAGATGGTGGGGAAAGCATTTCAAGGAGAGGAAACAGCAAGTGCAAAGGCCCTAAGCTGAGAGTGTCCTTATATGTCCAACACCAAATAAATAAGAATGAGACTATTGTGGAGGAAGAGAGATGGAGTGACGGATGGCACTAGAGAGTACGGATGGCCAGATTGTACAGGGCCTTAGAAGACATTGTTAGGATTTGGGCTTTTATTCCTAGAGGAAAGAGAGCTATTTGAAAGACTTGAAAAGAATTGTTACATTTTTCTGACTTCTCATTGGCTACAGTAATGAAAATAAGCCATAGATGTCGAGTGCGAAAACAGGAAAATCAGGCAGTTACTAAATGAAATCTAGAGGAGAGATGATGGTAGTTTGGACCAGGAAGGTGGAGGTGAGAAGCCATAGGATTCTAGATGTGTTTCACAGGAACTTCCATGGGATTTGCTGATAGATCTCTTTTGGTCAGAGAATAAACAAGACTAAAGATGAGCCAAGAGTTTTAGCCTGAGCCTTTGGAAGAATAGAGCTCCCTTTTACTGATGTGGGGTGACTATTGGAAGAGCAGGTTTGGGAGGGACTATCAGGTGCTCAGTCTTGGATATGTTACTTCTGAGAGGTTGATTAGATGTTCCAGTGGAGATGTTGAGTAAGCACAGAAGAGCCTGAGCCCAAAATAAATAAATAAATCGTGAATCCTCAGCATATTGTTGGTATTTTTTTTTTTTTTTTTTTTTTTTTTTTTTTTTTTTTTTTTTGGTACCAGGGATTGAACTCAGGGGCACTCGACCACTGGGCCACATCCCCAGCCCCATTTTGTATTTTATTAGAGACAGGGTCTCACTGAGTTGCTAAGTGCCTCGCCATTGCTGAGGCTAGCTTTGAACTCATGATCCTCCTGCCTCAGCCTCCCAAGTGCTGGGATTACAGGTGTGCGCCACCGCACCCAGCATACTGTTGGTATTTAAAGCCACAAGACTGGCTGAGGAGGAACCGGGGTTGTGGCTCAGTGGTAGTGCACTTGCCTAGCATGCATGAGGCACTGGGTTTGATCCCCAGCACCACATAAAAATAAACAAATAAAATAAACACATTGTGTCCATCTTCAACTAAAGAAAAAAAAAAAAAAAAAACTGGCTGAGGATGCCAAGGAAGGGAGTGTGGATGCAGGAGAGGCCAAGGACGGAGAGCTGGCTGGGGCTCTGCCATGGTTAGAGGCAGTGGAGATGGGGAAGGGATAGCAATGCTGACTGGGAGAGGGCAGCCACGAGGCAGAGGGAAGTCAGGAGACTGTGACGCCCTAGAAGCCCAGGGAAGCGCACGCTTCAAGGGGGCTGTCAAATGTCACCCAGATGTCAGCTAAGGTGAGCAAAAAGAACTGACAGCATCCCAAAGTGGAGATGGGGAAGCTTAGACAAGAGTACATTTTCCGGAGTGGTGGGGACAGAAGCTGTGAGTGTAAAATAGAAGAGGAACATAACTGCAAAGAGCCAATTTTAGACACTCTAAAGGAGGACAGAGAAGGACATGGGTCAAGAGACGGTGTTTGCTATTTATTATTTTTCCAAGATGGCAGAAGTGATGGCATGTTTGTATGCTAATGGGAATCGTCCGGTAGATATGATCAAACCTATAGTACAAGCCAGACACAGGAGAAATATTGGACAGATTTCCTTGAGTAAGTGAGAGGGGGTGGGTCAAGGAGAAATGGAGGAGTTGGCCTTGCCTACAACCACCAGCCACATAGCCAAGTAGCAGAAGAGAAGGTAGAGGACGTGGGCTCTCATGCAGGTGGGCGGGCAGATAGGGTAGGGGCCCTGGGGAAACTCTGCAGGGTGCTCCTGTTCTCTCAGTGAAATAAGGAGAAAGGTCATCCTTGCAGAGTGAGGCCAGGGATGTAAAGGAGGCATTGGAATTTGAAGTGAGAAGAGAAATTCTAAAGAGGGGCAGGGACAGAGCACAAGGGATTTGGTGATGGGGGTGTTTCTCCAAGGACTGTGGCAATTCCCTCTGGGAGGGAACTCTTCAGTGCCAGTCCAGCTTGCGAAATGTCAGATGTTCCTATCCTTTCTTCAAGCTGTCTTGATTAGATTTGTATCAATTTTTAGGCATACGTTTTGCCTAAAACTCTCTTGCACATCACTCCAAATGATTTCAGGTTTAGGATTTATCAGAATGGTCATGGTGTTTTACAAAATCGACTTTATAAAAAGAAAAAAAAAAATGTCATGTAACAACCTAAGCTGACCTTCAGAATGTTCCAAATTTACGCAGCATCACATGGTTCAATTTTGCCTCTACATCATCATTCATTAGGAGGTCAATCTTGACCTGGGAGAAGAATTATTTCTTTTGTTTTGGATAAATGTGTTATCCTTTACATTTTTTTTTTCCTGGTAAAATGGCATTCCTAGCCTGAGTTATATTACGTATTTTTAAAATTTTAAGTGCTCACTTGAATCACTACCTTTTAGATAGCTTCAGAGTCTCCAATTTTGGCTTTAAGTATAATTTGTATATCAACCATTAGAATCAAATAGTCAGCCAGTGTTTGTGAGGCAATTATGATGTGCCCGCCTGGAAGTCATAGTGATAGCAGGTATGTATTTGGCATTAACCAAGTACCACAGAGGCAGGGTGGGATGCCTTCTCAGGCTGCTTGCTCACAAGGAAACTGAGGATTGATGGAGTGGTTACCAAGGAGGTAACCTTGGCTGTGACTTTCCCTGTCCCCCACTTTGTGCTTAACCACTAAGATACATGTTCAACTCTTTTTATTATTATTTTTCATTATTTATTTATTTATTTATTGGTACCCGGGATTGAACTTAGAGGCACTCGACCACTGGGTCACATCCCCAGCCCTTTTTTTGTATTTTATTAGAGACAGGGTCTCACTGAGTTGCTAAGTGCCTCACCATTGCTGAGGCTGGCTTTGAACTGGCAATCCTCCTGCCTCAACTTCCCAGGTGCTGGGATTACAGGCGTGCACCAGAGCGCCCGGTTTAAATTTTGAAACAAGGTCTTGCTAAATTGCCCAGGCTGATCTAGAGCTTGCGATCCTCCTGCCTTAGCCTCCATAGTAGCATTACAAAGTTACAGGCATGTGCCAACATACTTGGCTTGTGACATTTTCTCACCGTAAGCACTAAAGCAGGCATATTTCTTCTGGTCATGAAGATGTGTTTGTCCCCTTTCTAAGGCTGACCCATATCAGTGGCATTTTCAAGTAGCTGTTTTAACAAGACGTGCATGCTGCTCACTCTCCTCAGAAACTTCGAATCCGTAAACATACTTGGGGACAGTGGCGCCGCTCCCCCACCTCCCTCACCACTGCTGCCTGCAGAAGCTGCCAGCACAGCTGATCCCCACCCCCCAGGCCCTGGCACCACAGAAACCATCTTCTAAATGGCGATATATTTCCATCATGCTGTTAACTCGACTCTCCTTGCTTCACAGATTCTTTTAGATTGTTGAGAATTTACTTTAAAGACAAAGAGAAAACGAAAGTCTTCCTTAATGCCTACTTTGCACAAGTGCCTCTGCTATGTTGTCCCATTTAATTCTCAAAACAGCCCTGTCAGTTCAGTTTTATCCCCATATTTACAAGACAAGGACACCCAGTTGGTGAGATTTATATGATTTGACCAAGATCATGCAACTACGAAATGGTATGAACTCGGATTCCAATGCAGGTATTGTGTGTGAGTGGAAAAATAAAGACATTTGTAAGAGAAAACAAAAATATTGTTGATTCCCCCACTTCCTTCTGAAATGGATCCCAAGGGTGTGTCCTTTGCTCCATAGGGATGACAGGTGTGAGGAGGTCAACCGGAGACCCTCCATTGTAAGAAGAGGGCAATTGAGATGCAGGAGGAACAACTGTGACCTGCAGTGGTGGAGGGGGAGCAGTGTGAGAGGGTGGAGGGGTGGCCAGCTGGCAGGCCAGGAGCTTGCCGGGAACAGAGGCCCAGTGGAGATTTAGAAGAGAGCAACTGCTGTGCTCTGTGGGAGGTTGCTTCCTCTCTCCTGCCCCCACCTGAAATCTCCAGCAAAGCCCTTTCTTTTCCTTGTGCTCCAAGACACGTGTGCTTTGCAATGGGAGGGTAATGAAATCATGTTGGTACCCTAACTCAGAGTGGGCTGGCAGAAGACCAGGGCTGCCCACCTGGGTCTGGTGCACATCTTCAAAGCCTATTCTTTTTCAAATATCCACTTCATGAATATTCACTGAGTAATTTCTCTGTGCCAGGCATTGTTCTCAGGTGCCAGAAATACAATGTTAGACAAGAAAGAAGTCTCTGCCCTTCTGTAGTTTGCATACTAGTGGGAGAGAAAGACAGTTTCAAAAAATGAGAAAGTACTATAAAGAAAAAGACAACAATTTTTAAATGTTGGGTGGAAAACTTCTTAAATATCTTTGACATGTGTCTCCTTTAGTAAAGGGAGACTAGTGAACCTAGGACTAATGGCTTATGGGCTTTTGTTTAACAGAGTTTTGTTGATTAATTCTAGATACTTAGTGCATTAAACATAGATCTTTAAGGAACACCTGGCTAATGTCAAAGATGTGGCAGGTTTATTAGTAATTTTAAAAGGAAGGGGGTACCTAAACTGTGTGGACCTCCCAATGTATTTGACCAAGGGATATTTCTTTTTTTTGGGGGGGGGGGTACTGGGGATTAAACTCAGGGGTACTTGACCACTGAACCACATCCCTAGCCTATCTTGTATTTTATTTAGAGACAGGGTCTCACTGAGTAGCTTAGCGCCTTGCAGTTGCTGAGGTTGGCTTTGAACTTGTGATTCTCCTATCTTAGCCTCCCAAGCTACTGGGATTACAGGAGTGCGCCACTGCGCCCAGAAAGGTATATTTCTTTAGGAACTGAAATTGGCCCTGAGTGTGGAGAGAGACCTCACTTGTTTATTCCCGAGCCTCCTAATGCTTCCTCTTTGCTTCCCCAAGCAAACCTGTGTGCCTCTATATCCCAGCCCACCAGCCTGCCTGCCTAGCAGTCCTCACTGAGGTAGGAGAGTGTAATGATCCTGTCCACAGTTTCTCAGCTCTGTCACTTATGGCTGGGCCATGTTGGGTAAGTTACTAAACCTGGGCTGCAGTGTCCTTATCCTGATGTGGGTAATACTATACCTGCTTCACTGGGTTCTTGTGAGGATCAGATTAACTTAGGTAAAGTGACTAGAAGAGCACCTGGCACTTGAGTGAGACTGAGCACTTATTATCCTGGTGTTATTTGAACTGACCTCACTTGCCACTGGCCTTATGTCCAGCCCTGCTGACTATCCACCTCCCCTCTTCACCCCCAAACAGAAAGGCCACCAGTGCTGAGCTGTTGGCGCTTCAGAGTTGAGGTTACACAAAAAGAGGATTGCTTCTGCTTGAGACCTGTGAAACAAGAAAGTGGTGTTTGAGTTGGACCTTGGAGATGGGGAGCATGCAAAGACATGGGGAAAAGGAGAGGAAAGCCATTCTAGTCGGAGGGAACACTCTGAGCAAAAGAACAGAAGCCATGAATTTGGAGCCAGCACTGAAGTACAGGGGGTTAGGTTTGTGTGAATGCTGTATGCATGAACTCAAGACCAAGAGGCAAGCGTAGAAAGGTGGCGAGCTAGTTCAAATTATGGAGGCAACTGAAGGTCAAGGTTGTTGGTATCAGACTATGTGGACAAATGGGGAACTATTGTGGATTTTTAAGGATACAGATTTGTTCTGTTACAATGAATGTTTGTAGGTATAGGGGCTATGAACCCCAATGTTAAATGACACAAAGCTATGTGATTTTTAGAAAAATCTCCAATTTATTTTTTCTAACAAGTTTTATGTGTCTATTAGATACCCCACAGGGATTGGACAAGGAAATCTAAATAAACTTATTACATGTTTATTATTTTCTTAATAAAAACTAAGACAAAAAAATACACAGGGATTTTCCCTCATAGATATATCTACTCCTAGGGCTGTAGATGACCTTTTATGTAACATTTAATCCATAAATGTAACTACTCAGGCAGATTTACAATCATGTATATTATGAAATGATATAGTCACCTATAAATATCGCCTTTCTTCAAGTACATTCCATCAAATGATCTTATTCAAACTCATCAGACAGGCATTTTTAACATCAATGTTTTTGTCAAAGTGAAAGTGAATTTTTGAATCATCAAAGCACTTCTGAATAGCTACCAGAGCACAAGTCCTCATGAATAGTTATTTGCATGTTTAAGTTGTTTGATATGAATCACTTCTCGCATCTGTGTATAATAAAATTTTATCCTGTCAATTGGTATAGCACAAGAACAAAGAATAGATTTGATTTTTCACTTATCCTATAGCTAGGTGTTCATGATCTCAACAACATAGGTACTTACTAGATTGCTCTTTTCAATTGTTAAAGAATTTTTCATTTTGTGCAAAATATTAACACAGTGATGTCAAGTAGAAAAGGCAAGATACCAAAAAAAAAAAAAAAAAAAAAAAAAGGAAAGTAAAGGAAGGATACATACTTACAGAAAGAATAACCTCAGCTATGAAAAAAAAAAATAATATCCAAAACACTTATTTTGCTTTTTAAAAGTGATCTTTTTCTTTCTTTTTTCTTTTCTTTTTTTTTTTTTTTTTTTTTTTTTGGTACCAGGGATTGAACTCAGGGGCACTCAACCACTGGGCCATATCCCCAACCCTTTTTTTGTATTTTATTTAGAGACAGGATCTCACTGAGTTTCTAAATGCCTCGCCATTGCTGAGGCTGGCTTTGAACTCACGATCCTCCTGCCTCAACCTCCCAAGTGCTGGGATTACAGGTGTGCACCACCGCACCCAGCTAAAAGTGATCTTTTTTTTTTTTTTTAAATCATTTGTTTATTGCTTTAGTTGTACACAAAGTGTTTATTTTTATTTGGTACTGAGAATCGAACCCGGGCCGCGCACGTGTGAGGCGAGAGCTCTGTCGCTGAGCCACAACCCCAGCCCCTAAAAGTGATCTTTTAAAAAGCTCCTACATAGTACCCAATGCTTGCTCTTGTGAGGTTATATCCCCAGGAATAATCATGGCACTTATGTTACTTTTTCTTTCTTCCTTTTTCCTCTTTCTTACCAGTCTCATCAGATCTTTTCCACAAGCACCCGAACAGAAAAAGGTAGAGGTTGTTTTGGATAATATAACATCCTCCAAATGGTATATCGTTATGACTGAAAGAGCACCTCAAAATATTAGAGACTTTGTAGAACTTTTACTTAAATTAACCCTCTGTTTCCTGAGGGATTTGTTGTAGGGGAACCTCACCCTATATTTTGGACATACATGTTTTCTCCTGTTGACAGTGCCTGGTCTTGGTCCCTTTGTTCAGAGTCTTGATCTTCTCTAAGTGGGAATAATTTTGCTTAAAAGATAGTCCTTCAAATAACATAACACTAAAGTTAGGTAAACAAAAAAGGACACAAAAATTTACTTTCCTAGCGCAGTCTTCTCAACAGTCATCATGTCTCAGTCTTTATGTCTCTTCTCTCCAGAGCGTCGCTGACATGTGGCTCAGTGCTCTCCTGGGCTCTCAGCACCGGGGACCTTCTTCTTGGGGTCCTCATTAGCTGACCTCTGATGCACTGACTTACTTGTCTGGCTCTCTAACTGGGTGCTAGATGACCTGAGGACAGGCACCATGTCTTGGTCCCTACTTCAATCCCCGGCACAATGCCTGAGAAACAAACGAAACAAACAAGACCACACACCCTCGTATGACAAGGAATCATTCCAGTATCTTGGAGAGTTGGTGCAAGTTGCAAATGATGCCATATGCAGACTTTAATGTTTGTTGATTCCAACTATGTACACACATTCGGATCGCTCCCATCTGTTGCCTAAACGGATTGGTGGCCAAATCTCATGCATGAGGTGATGAAGGGAGGACAGGCAACGCCTGCAGCTTAAATGTGGAGGCTTTTATGAAAAGAAAAAGAAAGAAAGAAAGAAAAGAAAATCCAGGCTCTGTCTGTTTGTTTACACCCAAGGCTTTGTATCTGTGACAGTGCCAGGCCACACCCTGTCTTCGTGGAATGTATAAAAGTTTGGCATGTCTATAGATTGGTAATCAGCTTTGGCTTATTTTGTCTCTACTGAACCTGCACCCACCTTCTTCCAGGGCTGTCCTTCCTAGGAGTATTTTTAGATTGTTAGATAGCTGGGGGCATGTTTTTTTCTGGGAATTTCTGGCATCTGTGGGTTTTAGACCATCACTTCACCCACCTCAGACATTGTCATAGCTCATGTTTTCCAACCACCCAAGCACAGGCATACCTGTGGGCACTCATTTGCAGTGTTGTTCTTCCTTCTGTTCCGTACTTTACAATGGTCCTCATCGTACCATACATGCAGCGTTCTGCCCAGCACTCTGCTCAGTCACCCCTAGTGACTCAGAGCACCCTATCTACCACGGGCATTAATCTTTCGTGCTTTCTTTCACGTTGTTCTATTCTCTCAGCCAGGGATATCAGCACCTCCTGCTTCAGGGCAGTGAGAAACCTTGTCTGGGTGAAGATGTGAGCCGGTAAATTATTCCTGGGGCCAGTCATCAGCCTTAGAGCATGATGGCACAGAGCCCAGACTCTGGAATCAGATGCCTGGTTTGGATCTTGTTTCTGCTGTTTACCAGTTATGTGATCTAGGGCAAGACTTAATTCCTTCTGTACCTCAAATCACTCATCTGTTAAATGGGTGTATAACAGTCTCTTATCACATGGGAATTCGGTAAGGAGTAATGAATTAAAATATCACGCCTGTAATCCCAGCACTTGGGAGGCTGAGGCAGGAGGATCGCAAGTTCAAAGCCAGCCTCAGCAATGATGAGGCACTTAGCAACTCAGTAAGACCCTGTCTTTATAAAATACAAAAAAAGGGCTGGGGATGTGGCCCAGTGGTCAAGTGTCCCTGAGTTCAATCCCCGGTACCAAAAAAAAAAAAAAAAAAAAAAAAGTGAAATGTTTCACAGAGTAACTGTTATTTTAAGTTTTGTTTATTTATTGTAGTAGATTAGTAGCTGTGGTATTACATATGCCGTTGGCTCTGGTTAACTGGAAAGGAGCTGACCACTATGACCAGCCCGAATGGGGTCAGTCCCTTCCTGACGAGGTGGGGGTCAGCTGTACTTTGTTGGTGGAGGTTGGGAGAGGGAAGACACAGGGTCCTCCAATAGTCTATCCGGAGCAGCAATCACGAGGATGCCAATCCTCCTCCTCCTCCTACACATGATCAGTCTCTCAGGCTCCCGTCGAGCCCTCCTCTGATCCTTCCTAGTAATTCCCTGCCACCGGGCATCCAATTTCACCTCTCCCTCACTCTCACAGTGGTTGACCCAGGTCCTCATTCTATGGCTTCTCGACCACTGAGGAAGCCTCTCCACTCTCTTCTCTACGCCGGTTCCGACATCCCATCCAGTCCTCGCGCTGCTTCTAGAGGGATCTTTCTCATCCTCCTTCTCTGCTGGAAACCTTCGCTGGCTCCGGGTTTCCTGCAGTGATGTAAGATGCCATGTGGCCCTGAGACCCACCGATGACACGACAAGAGCTTGATTTCTCCGTCCTTCCACTGGCCTTCTACTCTGGCCAGTCCCTGTATGTCTTGCTTCCTACTTGTATTCAAGCCATTTCCTATTCCAGACAATCTTTCCTGCTACGTCATTCTTTGAAGTTCTACCATTAAAATTTCAGGAAAGCTTTCCTGCCATGAGCCAATTACTTACTCAGAATTTTTTATCTTCTATAACCCACGATAGATAATTTTTTTTTGCATTTCTATATAGTGCTTAGTGTAGACTGCCTTATGTATTTGTATTTACTTTTGCTTACTTCGAAACTGATTTTTAGATGGCTGACAAAATGATATGGTAATACTTGTCAAAATTGATTGAACTATAGATTGAAAATAGGTTCATTTTATTACTTGCAAATTATACCTCAATAAAATTGATTTTAAAAAGAAGAGATATAGTGAAACCACAGCAGAATAAAAATGAGTGTAAAAATTGGTGTGAAAAAAAAAGATGGGAAAGTAAAAGAAGTTCAAGGGAAAGGTTAGTATAAAAATCTATGCTATAGGGCTGGGGTGTGGCTCAGTGGTATAGCGTGCTTGCCTAGCATATGTGAGGCACTGGGTTTGATTCTCAGCACCACATAATAAAATAAAGATAGTGTGTCCATCTACAGTTAAAAACTATTTTTAAAATGTATGCTATAGATTTCCATGGCTATAATCTTTCCTCTGAGCTTCCCAGGTGCCAAAGGAAATAGAAAATTATGACCAGAGAAGTAGAGATTTTCCTAGTTTTGAAACCTGAGCGAAATCATGTGCCCTTCTGAAGAGAACATTGTGTGATCTGTCAACAGTTTTCTCAATAATAACCCATGTTAAATGCAATAGAGAGTGGTATAGATTGTTTCTTATAACATCTCAGTTTAAATTGCTGGCAGAACATCAAAGTGCAATTAGAAAAAGAGTTCCATGAAGGACTACAATAGTACAATTTAAGTGCACAGCTTTCTAATGGTTTGGCTGGACTAGGAAATAAAAATTAAAATAACTGTAAAAATAGGTCGACTGCTTGTCCTTCAAGTAAGCCCTTAAATTAATGTATCATTTTTTTGTTTAATATTTGAGGGAGTGTAGGGCTACAGAATCTGTGGCCAAATGCTGGAGTACAGGTGAATGCTGACATCCATCAAGGGCAGACCTTTGTTTTTGAAATTCTGTTGTTAGGTGCATAGATGTTTAAGATTGTTATGTCTTCTAGCCAACTGGACCCCTTTTATCATTATCTTTATTGTTGATAATATTCCTTTGTCTGAATTTTGCTTTGTCTGAAATTAATACATCTTCTTGATTTTTTTGTCAATGTTCATGTTTGTATATCTTTCTCCATCCTTTTGTTGTTAACCTATTTATGCCTTTATAGTAAAAGTGAGGTTCCAGAAGATAGTGTAGAATCAGAACCTTTTTAAAAATTGAATCTGTGAATACTGGATTTCTTTTCTTTTATTTTATTTTCTTTGTTTTGGTACCAGAGATTGAACCCAAAGGCACTGAGCTACATTCCCAGACCTTTCTATTTTTTATCTTGAGACAGGGTCTCACCAAGTTGCCCAGGGCCTTGCTCAGTTCCTGAAGCTAGTCTCAAACTTGTGATCCTCTTGCCTCAGCTTCCTGAGCGGCTGGGATTACAGGTGTGTGCCAC
The DNA here is from genome assembly GCA_025594165.1 of Tamias sibiricus. Taxonomy (NCBI): domain Eukaryota; kingdom Metazoa; phylum Chordata; class Mammalia; order Rodentia; family Sciuridae; genus Tamias; species Tamias sibiricus. The sequence continues at coordinate 17,404,204 of CM046669.1, read as the reverse complement.
TGTGTTTGGCTCAATATTGAATTTTTAACTTTTTTTTTTTTTTTTTGTACTGGGGATTGAACTCAGGGGCACTCGACCACTGGGCCGCATCCCCAGCCACCCCCCCTTTTTTTTTGTTTTTTTGTATTTTATTAGAGACAGGGTCTCACTGAGTTGCTAAGTGCCTCACCATTGCTGAGGCTGGCTTTGAACTCGCGATCCTCCTGCCTCAGCCTCCCAAGTGCTGGGATTACAGGCGTGTGCCACCACGCCCAGCCTAACTAATTTTTTAACTAGTGTGTTTAGACCATTCACATTTAAAGTGATTATCAGTATGATTGGGTTAAATTTACCATCTTGTTCAGTGGTTTCTATTTGTTCCAAGTGTTCTTTGCTTATATTTTCTTTTTCTGTCTTCTCTAAGTTTGATTGAAAAAGTTTCAGGATTTTATTCCATGTCCTTTATTAGCTAATTATTTGCTAGTGATTATCTTGGAGCTTATAATTCATATTTTAAGTAGTTTGAGTCTACCTTAAAATAATACTATACCACTTCAAGAGAAATTTGAGGACCTTATAACAGTGTATTCCTACATCTTCCTTCCTAGCCCTCATGTTATTGTTATATATATTTCACTTTACATATGCCAAAAACATACAATGTATTGTTATCTTTTCTGCTTCTCCAGTATCTTTTAGAATAATTAAAAGTGAGAAAAAATATTTTATATTTCTTTCCTCATCTCTTCATGTACATTCAAGTTTCTGATCTGCCTGAAGAACTTCCTTTAATATTTTTTACAAAGCAGGTCTGCTGGTAATAGATTCCCTATTTTTGTTCATCTGAGAAAGTCTTTATTTCTGCCTTACTTTTGAAAGCTATTTCTACTGGCTATTAGAATTCTTGGTTGAGAGATATATCTATATCTCTTCCTTCCTTGTTCTTTTCCTCCTTTTCTCATTTCTTTCTTTCTTTCCTTATTTATTGATTTACTGATTGTTTCTTCAGCAGTATCAAGTCCACTGATGAACTCACTGATGGGATTATTTAATCACTATTCCTGTGTTTTCTATTTCTAGTGCTTTCATTTAGTTCCTTCTTACAGTTTTCAGCTCTGATAAAATCGTTAGTCTATATTATTTGCTTTTGCCATTAGAGCCTTTAACATATTAATTGTAGTTATTTTGAATTTCCATTCCCACAGTTCTGGCACTTGTGTTTTTAATGACTCTAGTTCTAAAGATTCTCTCCATACTCTGTTTTTCTTTGCTTGTACACCTTTATTTGTTGTTGGGGTTATTGTTGAAAGCTGGATGTGTTTTGTAGGAGAGTGGATAATGAGAGAAACCTGTTTTTAATCTTGAAGATGAGTACATCTTTCTTTTCGGTGGATCTTTGGTGTGAGAGTTTATATTAATTTAGTTACAAGTTGGGCTGGGTATCACGTGTGTTGCTGTGGTTATCTTCGTGCACCAAAGGCTTCCAGTTTCTCTAATGATAACTTGTATTTACACTGTTGACTAATTTTCAAGAGGGTTTGTGTCAATGTTTGTTCTCTCCATGATGAGCCTGCACATGCTTGTTAGTGTTCTGCCTCTGAGCTGCACCTCGGTTCTTCTTCATGACTGTTCGTACTTGGATTTGGATTTCCTTTGCACTTTGCTCCCCAGAGAAAATCTGCCTTTTGCAGCTCCCCCAGTCATAGTCCAGCGTTATTTGTACTTGACACTTGGAGCAGAGGGAGTAGGTGTGGGGAGGGGCGTTCTCTGGTGTACTGATTCATCCTCGGTTGCATCAGGCACTGTCTATCTGGGGCTTGGGGGTGTGACTTCCTCAAGTGTTCTTGTCCCTCCTCTAGGTGTTGTGCTGTGCCCAGGCTGCACTCCTGTCCCTCCACCATAGGGAGAACTCCCCACCCCCACGCCCCCATTTTCTTATCCCAGCTCAGTGAGTTTCCACCAGTGCCCTCAGATTATAGTTGTGTAGCCCTTTCTTGCCAAATGTTTTCATCCTTAGTGAAGAGAGGGGAGATGGAATTCCAGCAAGGGCTGTTGTTCTAGCCAGCACCATAGAGGGGGCTTTCTTCCCAGTCTTCCCTGAGAGCTGTTGGTTAGTTCCTAAACAAAACACCTGCAAGGACAGCCTTAGTTTTGATACTCAGTTGGGCAGACTTGGGCTCCGCCTTTAAAAGCTGAGGTTTTTAAACAATCCCTAGGCCCAAAGAGATGGCTGCTCTACCTCTGAAGGGGGGTGGGGGTGGGGGGCGTGTTGCGGGAGTCCTTGTAGATAAAGCCATAATATTTCTTGGTACACAGGCTTTTCCTTCCTCTACCCACTGCACGCACAGTCACATGAACCTTCAAGAGCATTAAGTTCTATGTGGAAGAGCAGTAGATTCCAGGTGTGGGTTTCATAGGACGGTAAAATTAAAACAAAAAAATAATTTGGAAGATCCACTTCAGATTCTCAACTTTTTACTTGAGCTCAAAAAGCACCCATCTACCATCACATCTTTTCAATACAAAAGGGCATTTAATTACCCAAACACAAGCACCAAAATACAACGAATATTCTTGGAATAGACAATAATTCTTGGAATAAATGTAGCCCTCAATAAAGTGAACATAATTATTATTCTTCCCGATCACAGACCAGTGGCTACTTAGCTATGGGCCAGTATAAGTCTTTAAAATCCCAGCACATTTGAGCCACTGCTGTAGAGCGTGGCTGCCTTTTCCTGTAGCTCTGTCTTCTATATTTTTGTACTGATGCCCTAAAAAGTAAGATTATGTCACATTTACCTTTATTTCCCTAACTTGTGGCCCATTTAATAGGTGCTCAGGTAATAATATACTAACAATGCATTAATATTTAATGATTTTTATGTTAATATATGTTGATATTAATAACTGCTACAGTTTGGATCTTTAATATTCCCCAAAGGCCCATGTGTTAAAAAGGCTTAGTCTCCAGCCTGTGCGCTATCAGGAGGTGGTTGGTGGCTTAGTGGAATGATATTCGGTCATTGGGGGTGCACCCTTGAAGGGGCTACTGGGACCCCAGCCCCACTTTCTGGCTCCCATGCACTCCCTACCATGAGGTTCTGCCTCACCACAGGCCCCAAAGCAATGGAGCCAGTCACTGACCATGGACCAAAACCTCTGGAACTGTGAGCCTAAATACATTTCCTCCTTATACGTTGACTAACTCAGGTATTTTATTACAAATGACAGAACGTTGGCACACACACACACACACACACACACACACACCCCTCCTAATAAATATTAATGAAAATGAACTGACACACCTGTTCGATTCCGGGCAGGGAAGGCACGCCTCCCAGGCAGCTCAACTAGCCACACCCCCAGGCGCCTTGAGACTCCCAAGCACCCCAGGTCGGTTACACTGCTGGCCAGGCCTCAGGTTGACCATGCCGCTGACCACTGCCCAAGTGCCTTACTAAGCCAATTGCGACATATGGACATATGGGCTTGCCTTCTGACCCCCGGTGGCCTATGGAACTGGGGCTCCCTCTGGGGGGTCACTCAGACCACCGGTCCACTACTTAAGCGCCCTCCAGACTGAAACCGGCCCTTTTTTCTTCTTCTTTTCCCCTTTTCCTGTTCCACGCGCCGATTCTCCCTTCCCCCCACGTGTCCCTTCCCCCCACGTGTCCCTTCGGCTGATTAATAAAAGTCCCCCCCCCTTTTTACACGGCGGTCCCAGCGTGTTTGTCTATCCTTCAACACCCTCTCCAGCTCTCCTTATATCTTTTCCTTGTTTCTCTCTATGCTTACCTGGAAGGAAGGGCATTTAATTATATTACCTTTCATCTTGATGGCATTTAGTGGGTGCTCACTTTTAGATACTGTGGGAGTTTTTTTTTAAAGATACATAAGATAAACATAAGACAAAAATTTTGCCCTTAAGTAGTTTCTGATTATGTCCACAGGTGTCTGTAGTGCCAAGCAGAATACAATTAATGCTCTCATTATGAACACCTAGAGCCACGAGAACAGGGAAGAAAGCATCCATGTGCCATTTTCTCAGGAATATGCTTCCACGTGGCTGCTTTGTTCTGGATTTATGTGGAGGGAAGGGAAGAACTCACACTCTGCTTTTCATGGATGGTGGTCAAGAAATAATACCAGAAAAGTGTAAGGAAATAACAGAGGGACATGGACAAGCCTGTTAATAGAAGAATCTGTTAATAGAAGAATCCGGGAGTGGGGGTGGGGGACACTTCCTTCTTCCAGAGGAAGGGAATGGCAGGTGGTCAGAGAAAGAATTAGTGCTGACTTGGGGAATCTGAGAAGGTTACACAGAAAAAGCCGCATTTGAATTGCCCCTGAGGCTGGGTAGAACTTGAACATGTGGGTGTGGGGGAAGGGTATTTGCCACAGGAAGCAGGCTGGGGGGAGGCCCAGAAGAGAGAAAGGACAGGTCAAGAGCCAGGAGATGGAAGGTAGTGACCTGTGAGTGGGAGCAGGTGTGTGGGGCAGAGGGTGGGGGCGGAAGACAGGGCTGGAGAGGGTGGCCACGGCGGGACTGGGGCGGGCACAGTGCACAGGCTCAATAAAGTTTCCAAATGATTGCATCAAGAAGTGGAAGCCATGGACATGGGTTGGCAGAACTTTATTTATTTGTTTTTTTTTTGTTGTTGTTGCGAACGTTGAAGAATTTTGAATAGGGTGGCAGCTCTGTGAGGGACAGATGAGAGACAAGGCCGAGAGGGGAAGGGACACGAGGCAGGAAGCTGTGGTGATTGTCCTAAATGGCCTCCCTGCCCCCCGTCCTGCAGTTCTGAATTCTCTGCCTCTGAAAAGCCAGGCTGGAATGCTTCCCTCTTCTGAAACGTTTGTGGGTCAGTGAATGTCAGCACTCAGGCTAAATGCAGAGCAGTTTCGATGCACCCTGGAACATCAACACAGCCTATTCTTAGGTAGGGGACCAAGGTCTCCCAATTAACATTTGTGCCAAGGTCAGCCTGACTGCACAGGAGCGTCTGGAGAGGCGACACTTAGTGTGACTGTCAGCCCTGAAGATCGTCTCAGCCTCTGAAAGTCCTGGGCCTGACGGTCCTCATTTTTGCTTCCTCTGGGAAGATGGAAAGCCACCCTACTCTCCTAGTGCTTCTCATCTATTTGGTGTTGACTTTGATGAACAATGGAATCACAGGATCCAGATTAAGTAAATCTGTGTTTCTAGCATGTGGTACAACACAGTTGGAAAATGCGAACAAATCAAATGTTCTGAAAGCGAAATGAATGCAAACTAAGGCCTGGAGAAATCTGTCGGTATCCAAGCATTTATTTTGCCTCCATCTCCCCTTTAAATTAACCCCTTTTTCTGAAGCTCAGATGTGAATCACTGCCCCTTCCAGAGTGAATACTTAATTAATACTTCTTCTTAAAATTCTTAAATGGCACGATAGTGTACTGGTTAAGAGTGTGAGCTTAAGCCACATCAATGTTTATAGCAGCACAATTCACAATAGCTAAACTGTGGAACCAACCTAGATGCCCTTCAGTAGATGAATGGATAAAGAAAATGTGGTATGTACACACAATGGAATATTACTCAGCAGTAAGACAGAATAAAATCATGGCATTTGCAGGAAAATGGATGGAGTTAGAGAATATAATGCTAAGTGAAGTTAGCCAATCCCAAAAAGCCAAATGCCAAATGTTTTCTCTGATATAAGGAGGCCAATTCACAGTCGGGTTGGGATGGGGAGCATAGGAGGATTAGAGGAATACTAGAATGGCCAATGGGGAGGGAGGGGAAGGGAGGGGGCAAAAGGGTGAAGAAAAAAAAAAAAAAAGATGGTAGGATGAGATGGATATCATTACCCTAAGTGCATGTATGAAGTCACGAATGGTGTGAATATACTTTTCATACAACCAGAGATTTGTAAAAATGTGCTCTATATGTATAATATGAAATGTAATGCATTCTGCTGTTATTTATATCATCTTAGAATAAAATATAATTAAAAAAAAAAAAAAGGAGTGTGAGCTTAGAGTTAGAAAGAACTGGTCCAGACGGCCATCCCTAGATGTGTGATTCTGGGACAGTTACTTAACCCCTCCAAACTTTGGTTTTCTCACCTAGAATTTGAGGATAACAATACCCAACATCTGGGTCACTGCCTAAGGGTTAGCTGATATGGTAGATGAAATGTATTGAGCAAAGAGACACATAGTGAGTGCTCAGTCTGAGGTAGCTCCTCTCGATTATTAATCACAAGTAAAGCGCAGCTAGGAGAAGGTGGAGGGCTTAGAGTAAGTGCAGACTCTTGTTGTGGACACTTGCTCTTTCCTTGGCCTGTGACATACTGTGGGCATTCTGAAGCTTTTCTTGCAGTGGTTTTTGCAGGAGCCAAGGGGGTCCTTCCAGACCTAGAGCTGAGCATGACAATCAGACCCTGTTGCATTGTACTTATTCTCCTTTCATAGAGGAGAAGAAAGGAGAAGGCTCTGGTGGTGCATTGAGATCCATAGAAAAGGCCCTTTTGCAACTAGGCTCCTCAAACAGGACCTCAGGAACCTGACTCATCGGGAGAATACTGACTTTTAAAGAGAGCCATACATTTTATTTGGCAGCGTCGCCCTATCTTTTCCTGTTTAAGATTACCAGGAATGTTGGGCGCCATGGCATAAGCCTGCGATCCCAGTTATTCAGGAGGCTGAAGCAGGAAGATTGCAAGTTCAAGGCCAGCCTTGATAAGACCCTAGCTCAAAATACAAATAAATAACAAGCCGGGAGCAGTGGCACATGCCTGTAATCCCAGCAGTTGGGAGGCTGAGGCAGGAGGATCATGAGTTCAAAGCCAGCCTCAGCAATGGCGAGGCACTTAGCAACTCAACGAAACCCTATCTCTAATAAAATACAAAAAAAAAAAAAAAAAAAAAAAAAAAAAGGGGGGGGGGGCTAGGGATGTGGCCCAGTGGTCAAGTGCCCCTGAGTTCAATCCCTGGTACCAAATAAATAAATAAATACAAATAAATAAAAAGGGCTGGGAATATAGCTCAGTGGTAAAGCATCTGGGTTCAATCCTCAGCACAAAAAAAGAGAAAGAAAAAGGATTACTGGGAGATGACAACTTCAAGGGCATACAGGTGAATAGAGAAGCTACTCTCAGGGGAAGTAGGGAAGTGGGTGGCCTTGACCCCTCTCATCTTACCTAGGGTGGAGTGCTGCAGCCCACCTGGTACCATCCCAGGTTCTCTGGCCCCATGGCTCTGCTTAATCTGTGAGCTACAGAGGTGGGACATCTGGACCTGGACTCTGTGGCCTCCCTGGGGGAGCTGGTCCTTCCCATATGGAACCCAGAAAAGATAAGACTCTGGGCCTTCTGGTGTACAAGGGGAATCTATGGAGAGTGCTTTCTACCTCCAGGGTCTGGGGGATTAACCTTTGCTCCTCATTCCTGCCTCATATTCCAGGCTGAGCTGCTCAAAGGGCTTCAAGGCCACATTCTTTTTTTTTTTTTTTTTTTAATTTATTTATTTGCTTTCGTTGTACACAACGCAATGCATTTATGTTTACGTGGTGCTGAGGATCGAACCCGGAAGGCCACATTCTTTTTGATGTCATAGAGTATCTTATCTCTATAAATCACGTCCCTTGAAACCCAGCTGCTCAGTTGGTCATTTTCCAGGCTCACTCCTTTGGATTTTGGTTTGCAAAATCTCCTTGGAAATTATCTAACCATTAAATTAAAAAGTGAGGGCATTTTTTTTTTTTTTCCTGTTGTGTTAGCAGAAGTAGAACATTTGAAGACAGGACAAGAATCAAGCAATTTCGCAGTAGGTTCTTGGATGTTATTTTTCATGCAAATTTGAATCTATTTTATTTTGAGGAACAGGAAGGACCTGGGGCTCCATCTGCTGTTCCACACAGGTGGCCCCACTCAGATGAAGCTAATTTTCTGTAGTTGAAGGCCCAGGCTTGTTCTCCATTTTCTTCCGCCCTGCTCTGGGCTTGGTCTCCCTGGCTTAGCCATACCCTCCTGTATCTTGCACATGCCTGTAATCCCAGCAGTTGGGAGGCTGAGGCAGGAGGATCATGAGTTCAAAGCCAGCCTCAGCAATGGCGAGGCACTTAGCAACTCAACGAAACCCTATCTCTAATAAAATACAAAAAAAAAAAAAAAAAAAAAAGTGGGGGGGGGGCTAGGGATGTGGCCCAGTGGTCAAGTGCCCCTGAGTTCAATCCCTGGTACCAAATAAATAAATAAATACAAATAAATAAAAAGGGCTGGGAATATAGCTCAGTGGTAAAGCATCTGGGTTCAATCCTCAGCACAAAAAAAGAAAAGAAAAAGGATTACTGGGAGATGACAACTTCAAGGGCATACAGGTGAATAGAGAAGCTACTCTCAGGGGAAGTAGGGAAGTGGGTGGCCTTGACCCCTCTCATCTTACCTAGGGTGGAGTGCTGCAGCCCACCTGGTACCATCCCAGGTTCTCTGGCCCCATGGCTCTGCTTAATCTGTGAGCTACAGAGGTGGGACATCTGGACCTGGACTCTGTGGCCTCCCTGGGGGAGCTGGTCCTTCCCATATGGAACCCAGAAAAGATAAGACTCTGGGCCTTCTGGTGTACAAGGGGAATCTATGGAGAGTGCTTTCTACCTCCAGGGTCTGGGGGATTAACCTTTGCTCCTCATTCCTGCCTCATATTCCAGGCTGAGCTGCTCAAAGGGCTTCAAGGCCACATTCTTTTTTTTTTTTTTTTTTTTTTAATTTATTTATTTGCTTTCGTTGTACACAACGCAATGCATTTATGTTTACGTGGTGCTGAGGATCGAACCCGGAAGGCCACATTCTTTTTGATGTCATAGAGTATCTTATCTCTATAATCACGTCCCTTGAAACCCAGCTGCTCAGTTGGTCATTTTCCAGGCTCACTCCTTTGGATTTTGGTTTGCAAAATCTCCTTGGAAATTATCTAACCATTAAATTAAAAAGTGAGGGCATTTTTTTTTTTTTTTCCTGTTGTGTTAGCAGAAGTAGAACATTTGAAGACAGGACAAGAATCAAGCAATTTCGCAGTAGGTTCTTGGATGTTATTTTCATGCAAATTTGAATCTATTTTATTTTGAGGAACAGGAAGGACCTGGGGCTCCATCTGCTGTTCCACACAGGTGGCCCCACTCAGATGAAGCTAATTTTCTGTAGTTGAAGGCCCAGGCTTGTTCTCCATTTTCTTCCGCCCTGCTCTGGGCTTGGTCTCCCTGGCTTAGCCATACCCTCCTGTATCTTTCTTTCCTTGTTGGCTGTAACTGGCATGTTCCTCTGTCATCCCTGTGTCTGTGTCTTTCTGGCGAGATGAACATCTTCTGCTCCTCATTTATGTTCACTAGCCCGGTTCTTTGGGGCATGCCTTTGTTTCTGGAACTGCTTACTGGTTTCAGAATTCCTTCTGAACCTCCCCCTTGTTTTCCGAGAGAAGCAGGTACTGCTCACCCTCGAACTTTACCATGCTCCTCACCAGGGAGAGAAGATATTTGAGAGCCTCAGAAAGCAGTTTCCTGTCTCTTTGCCCTGCAGCCACCACCCAGGCCCAGCAGAGTTCAGAACATCTGAGTTTCAGGCCTTTCACCCTCCTTTAAAAAACAAACAGCAGCAACAACAACAACAACAACAATAACAACAAAAGCAACAAAATACTCTAATTGTTTTGGAGCAGTTACTCATAGCAAAATTGAGAGGAAGGTACGGAGATCTCTCACGTCTCCCCTGTCCACCCCATGCACACCCTCCTGCATTTTCAACAGCTGCCACCAATGTGGGACATTCATTACCACGGCGCTCCATTGACACGTGGTCATCACACAGAATCTATGGCTTACATTCGGGCTCTCTCGCGGTGTTGTGCATCCATGGGTTTGGACAATGTATGGGCACACATAGCTACCATTATGGTATCACATGCAGTAGTTCCACGGCCCTAAAAATCCTCTGGGCTCTGTCTCCTTATCCTCCGTCCCCTCAACCCCAGGCAACTAGGCATATTTTTTTTTTAAAAAAGGTTTATTTTGGCTGATAGTTCTAGAAGTTGAAGATGGAGGGGCTGCATCCTCTTCTTGCTAGCAGGGTCCCAAGGTGATGCAGGGCATTGCATAGTGAGGTGCGTGCATGTGTGTGTGTGTGTGTGTGTCCTTTGATCACTCTCCCTCTTATAAATCCACTGTGATTGGATCATGGGGGCTCTTCCTGATGACCTTATCGTATCCTAATCACTTCCCAAAGGTCCTGCCTCTAGACACCACAGCCTGATTAAGTTTTTGCCCTCCTAACACCTCACAATGGGGATTAAACTCCAAATGAGTTGCAGAGGGGACAAACCATATTCCAACCATAGCAGTTGCCTTTTCCAATTGGTTTCTTGCCCTTGGTGACACATTTCTTGCATTAACAGTGACGAGAAGTTTGTCTCATGCTTCAGTTGGCTAAAATCATCAATCAAAACCACCCCATGCTGGGTGCAGTGGCGCACACCTGTAATCCCAGCACTTGGGAGGCTGAGACAGGAGGATCGCGAGGTCAAAGCCAGCCTCAGCAATGGCGAGGCACTTAGCAACTCAGTGAGACCCTGTCTCTAATAAAAAATACAAAAAAAGGGCTGGGGATGTGGCCCAGTGGTCGAGTGTCCCCGAGTTCAATCCCTGCTACCAAAAAAAAAAAAAAAAAAAAAAACCAAAAACCCCACCCCCTTTTTTTCCCCTTACTGAGGTCACATGGAAGTCCAACCGGAATGTTTGTCAGGCACTTGATTTTTCTTTTGTTTCTAAGTAACAGCACACGAGGCCCTGTGGTCAGGCAACATGCGCTCACCCCGCTCATTGGTTCACTGTGTATTTTCCCTCCGCCCTGCCCTGCGTGCCCAGCACCTGAGGAGGCCCTGGGGATTCAGTGGAGAGTGCCCTGCTGCCTGCAGCAGGAGCTATCTGGCCTGCCTGCAGGGGTGCTGGCTTCGCACAGCATCGGTATAACTGGGAGTCCCCATGGTCTCCTTGTGATTTTCCTGCCAACGCCTGAGATTCCAGAGGCAGCACATATTTTTCTGGGCATATTATTTTTTATTCTCTAGGATCGAAGGGTCCTAGCCGGTCCCCTCCCCTCGACCATGCCTCCTCTTCCTCAATCCTCTCTCCAGTACACTTGATGAGGAGAGCAGGCGCCGGCTGGCTGGCTCCATATTCATGGAGGTTTTTCAGTTTTCCGCCAGGGAAGGGTAGAGTGGAGAAGGTGGACAGGAGTCTGGGCTGACTGAGTCTCTCCTCTTCTCCTCTGTGTTGGGCCCTCTGCCCTTATCCTAAGCATAACTGTGGGGTGGATAATCTCACTCCCACATTATTGAAGAGGCTCAGAAAAGGCAGACCGTGCAAGGGCAGACACTTGGTACGTCACAGAACTGCTTCTGGAACCCAGGTCTGTCTGAATCCAGAACTCGGATTTTTGCCAGTACATAGTGTGGTGTATATATGTGGGGGGAGGGGCGGGGGCAGCTGGTGGTGGTGGTGGGAAGCGCTGGGAGAGGATAAATCAGGCTGTGAGAATCACCTGTCTCTTTCCTTCCACCTTGAGTCCTGGCCTGGATGAGCACTGGGCTGCTCTTCTGCTCTGGCCAGAGTGCAGCCATGTGACAGGGCCATGTGAGGCCCTCAGCACCCAAGCTCCCAGCTCCTCTCCCCAGAAGGACCTCCCTTCTTTTCAGCAAAGCCTAGTGGGCTCCAGAGCCAGACTCCTGAGTTCTAATCTCAGCTCTTCCTTTTGTTAGTGGTATTACTCTGGGCAAAAAATACCAGGGATTGAACCCAGGGGCACTTAACCTGAGCCACTTAACCTTCCCCCCCACTTTCTGTATTTTATTTAGAGACAGGGTCTTTCTAAGTTGCTTAGAGCCTCGCTAAGTTGTTGAGGCTGGCTTTGAATTTGTGATCCTCTGCCTTGGCTTTCTGAGCCCCTGGGATCACAGGTGTGTTCCACTGCACTCGGCTTGGGCAAATTTATTTATTTTTTGGTATCAGGAATTGAACTCAGGGGCACTCGACCACTGGGCCACATCCCCATCCCATTTTGTACTTTATTAGAGACAGGGTCTCACTGAGTTGCTAAGTGCCTCGCCATTGCTGAGGCTGGCTTTGAACTCGCGATCCTCCTGCCTCAGCCTCCCAAGTGCTGGGATTACAGGCATGTACCACTGTGCCAGGTGAATTTTTTTTTTTAAATATATTTTTAGTTGTAGATGGACACAATACCTTTTTTATTTGTTTGTTTGTTTGTTTGTTTATTATGTGGTGCTGAGGATTGAACCCAGTGCCTCACATGTGCTAGGTAAGCGCGCTTCCACAGAGCCACAACCCCAGCCCCTTGGGCAAACTTTTTAAACGATGCTTCGATTTCTTCTTCCATAATGGGACTAATAATACTATCCTCATTCCTAGAGTAGTCAAAATCATAGAGAAAGAAAGTAGCATGGAGGATGCCAGGGGCTGGTGGGTAGGAAGCTTGGGGGTTTAGTGTTGGGTGGGTGGAGAGTTTCAGTCTGGAGAAAGAAGATGGTGATAAGTGCTCAACGATGTGAAAGTGGTTAGTACCAATGAACTCGAGGCTTTGAAAATTGGTTAAATGTTGAGTTTTACGTCATGAATGTTCTACCACAGATAAAAAAACAGAATACCTTCCTTGAAGGATCTGGGGGAGGC